>JAWZSL010000010.1:22903626-24258626 GCA_034769285.1 Lutjanus argentimaculatus | reverse complement strand
ACTATGGAGTAATTACACCATCCATGTTTCAATTAATTCCCCAAAATCCTCACTTACACACTGTCTGACAGACTCTGTAAAAACAAGGGTCCTCTGGATTCTACATGTCTTGGTGTCTTTCTTACCTTTGAGTCAGACAAAACTAACAGAATATAACAGACATTATTTTGCTAGTTAGTTACAATTGTTGACAAGCTCGATGTTCCTTTTTTAGCCCAGAAAAATGCATGTGCATTTGGTAGGAGGGGCATCGCTAAGTGATGCAAGATAGCAGATAGAGAGGCTGAAGGTTTTGCATTGTGTATGTTCAAAATCCTTACTGCAGCTTTAAGGTATAATACTAATAGAACCTGTCCTGTTCTCTGTCCTCCTGCTTAGCGTTCATGGCGTAGGTACTGCAAAGAGGAGGAACAGCGACGGGCAGCCACTCTGATCCAGGCTGTGTGGAGAGGACACAGACAGAGATTAGAGAACCAACGCAAAAGCCAGGGTGCTACCAAGATACAAGCCCTGGTCAGAGGACACTCAGCACGCAGAAGGTAACAACACAGAGGCACTGAAAAGTCCTGACTAGAACAAGTCCTAAAATAATTCTTAACAAGGTCTCCTGAACAATGTATGTTTGGTATTTTCATATTTGCTTGTTAAAAAAACAAAGCTCTCCTGAGGGGCTGCTTACTTCCTGAACACCCCATAATACAGGAGTGGATTGATATAGTAAATGATATTTATGCTATGGAAGAGATTATTTCTTCTGTCTGTCTTAATAAAAATGTGTTTATGAAATTGAAATGGAAATATTGAATGAACTGCAAACCTTATTTTATTACCTTTCCAATCTCCCCTTGACATACTTTAATTGGTGTATTTATGTTTTCTTTATTACAGGTGCCAGTCTCTGCGTGAGGAGAAACGGAGAAAGGAGGAAGAGGAAAAAGAGGCACGGAAGAGAGCAGAAGAAGAGGAAAGACAGAGGAGGGAAGAAGAGGAGGAGGCCAGGAGAAGAGCAGAGGAGGAGGAAGAAAGGAGGAGGATGGAGGAAGAAGAAGCGAGGAGAAAAGCAGTAGAGGAGGAAGCCAGGAGGAGAGCAGAGGAAGAAGAGGCAGCCAGGAAAGCACAGGAAACAGAGGAAAGTGTGGCGAGTGAGCCTGAAACGAGAGAGGACCAAGATATCGAGCTGGTCACAGAGGAGACGATAGATGACAACCTCCCTGTCCAGGAGATAGAGGACGAGAGAGGAGAGGAAGATGGAGAGGTTAATGCAGCCTCACAGACAGAGGAGGAGCAGACCAAGGAGGAAGAGCAGGAGGACGGGGAGTTGGATTTGGAGACCAACGGTACCATGGCTGAGGCTGGACCCCAGCTGTATGAGAAAGAGGAAGACGAGGAGAACCAAACACTAGGAGAGTCCGATTCAAAACCTGTCCCGCCCTCTGATGGGGTCACGTCCAGCGCACTTACACCCACATCTCCAGCTGAAGGGTCAGACAAACCCAGCGATTCCTCCACAGCTTCCAATGCTGGACAAAAGAGACCACGAGCTCCACCTATTAACCGGGGCCCATCATCCAGGAGCCAGGAGAAAAGAGAGCAGAGGAGACGAAGAGGGCTGGAGCACAACCAGAGAGAGACTGAACGGGCCTCCTCCTCTGCCATCAGCAAGGATGACACGTCCCCGCCGAAAAGTACAAGCAAGGAGACATCTAAGCTAAAAGAGCGGGCAGACAGCAAGGAGCTGGACCAGTACACCTTTGTGGCCTGGAAAATGAAGGAAGACAAAGGAGGGAAGAAAGAGGCAAAAATGCCTCCTCCTTCTGATGCTCCTGTCCGTCCGTCTACATTACCCCTGCAGCCCGCTGACTCTGTGCCTGAGAGAAACGGTCTGGGTGAGAGTGCCGGAGCTGTGAACCTGCATCGCCGTCCTGGGGCAATTAAGGAGAAGCCAGAGAAGTGGAGGGGAAGGAGGAGTGATGGAGAACTCTCTGAGGGCACCAGCCCTCCTCCGCCTCACAATAGGGAGGAGAGAAGGAAAAAACAACCGCTGTACGTCCTCTGGTCATATTCTCACATCTACCCTCATGCTTTGTCTCTAACAAATAGCAATGTTTTTTAAACATCTTATATCCTTTTTGACATCATACTTTTCAATATGACAGAAGATCTTCTCCAACACAATAGGCCTCATGTAAGAACCACTTGTACAGACAGATTTGTTCATATGTGCCTTGTATGAGAGATTTAGGAAAACTTGCCGCGTTCGCAAATTTCTCTTAAATACAGTTAGAAAGGGCCCAGACTTGTCGTAGGAGTTGTGTGCAGTTAGTCCGTTAGATATCCAAACCAAAGCTTTTCACTAATGGATTGTATATTTAATTACATTGAAGCAATTTGAAGTTTCAAAATCCTGTATACATTACACTTACTATTTTGATATAATCCTGTTTGACTTCCTGAATTATAAGATAATTTGAAATGTATTCATACAGCCCAACAATATAATCAGTCATTTAAAGTGGCTATTACCATGACTGTCAGTCGCACTGGCCGTATCCTCACATGCAGGCTGCAAGTCGCTGTCCAGGTGAACATTGTCTGTAGCAGTTCTTGAAGGCAGCATCACCTTGTATGGCACGCATTCTCACGTTCATGTCCATGATGGAGGCTTCCCTATGACCCCTTCCCACTGTGACAGTCATCAATTGCCATGCTGTGGGGAGATTTTTTCTTAAGCCATTTCCATATTAAACCATTTTTTCTATATTTGAATGAATTCTCCAAACTTGTAAAGTTCTTTTTTTTTACTCTTTGATGCCATTTTCATCAATGAACGTTTACAGGGCAGAAAGTGCAGCCTTATATGGTATTATTGGGATGTAAATTATGCTAGTTTACAAGTCTTGTGAACGTGGAGGTAAATGCACACAGGCATCATTTACACAGTTACCTGCAGTTAGAAATGTGTGCTAAATTTGACGTGGTACATTACTACAATGCGAAAAAAGTAAGAGAAAGTTAAGATAAGAATACAAAAATATTCTTGCATGAGGCCTGTTGTTTATGTGGTTGGGAATCCCCTCAGTTGTGCACTAGTACTTTCCATAAATTGATTTGTATCACACATATTTTTCATCTGTTTTTCTGCAGGAGTGAAACAGCCTCCTCATCAATTGACAGTTTGTCTCCAGGTTCTGAAGGGGCTGGTGCTATTTCAGCCAGAGAGGTATGTTAAATGTTCATCTCGTGTTTTAATTCAAAGACATTCAAATATAAACTTTTCACAGCTGATGTTTTACATGGTACGAATCCGTTCTAACTGGCAAACAATTTCTCAGGCAGTTATTCCGCACATACTTCATCACCTGCAAATTATTTTCTGTTCTGCAGTTGCTTTCCCCCTCAGAAAGCTCTGCTGATGGCTCAAAGGGAAGCTCCATCAGAAGGAGACACCAAGATGGTTCTGGTCACCAAGACTCAGCACACGCCATCCCGTCCACACCAGACAGGTACTGCACTGCACTGGACTGGCCTTTAAGCCGATTCACTGTGATGGCACGCTTACAGTCACTTCTGGATGGACAACTGGCAGTTGACTGGAACAGTGGAGATGTGTAAAATCGGCAAATTAGTGTATTTTTTTTATGTCATTCTCAGCTGTAACTGTCCACAAAGTCGAATCGCCGGGTCAAACTAACTGCTAGTACTGGGTGAACTCAAGCTGTCATTTTATTTAGTCTGTGACTCAACATGAATGAAATGTATATATTTTGAAATAGCATCATGAAAAAATGGAAGGTTCTACATGTTGCGGTCATTAAATAGGGGTTTCTACTCAGAAGTTACCCTAAACAGACATTGTGATTGGTTCCATGGATGAGTCGTCTGTGATGGGATGCAGCAAAGAGTATTTTGGGCCAAACATTTGTTTGCAGAGGAGATGATTGAGATGTGTGAAACACGGGACAATGTGACCAGTAGGCCAAAGACGCACTGCTGAGACAAAGAAATTAAAACTCCTTCACAGCAGATCATCCTCAGTTCTGTTTTACAGTGTCTGCTTGAGTCAGACTGTTCATGGGAAACTCTCTGCCTTGTGTAATCAAACTATCCTCAGCTCCTTGTGTGGTGCTGCACGTTCACTGCCGGAAATTCCTGATAGCTGAATTTTTCCCCTGAATGGATTTATATGCCAGAAATGTTCGCTTCAGGCTCAGTCACTGGACCAGAGTTTTATCAGACTGAGGCATCGGGTGGATTGATTTGTATTGAATTTGTATTGTTGCTATGGTGACACTGCTGGAGCAGAGCTTGATGAAGTGGCACTTTAAAAACCGTCTGCTTCGGGGTAATTCAGTTTTTTTTTTTTTTTTTTTTTTTTTGTATTTTTTAAAATATGACATGTTAGTTATTTACTTAAATTATCTGTTTTGTCTGTTGCCGAGAAACAAACGGGAGTTTCCAACAAGCATATGATTAAGAACACAAGACAAACTTTAGTCTGCTATTAAAGATGAATGACTTCTAAGATAAAACATTGTGAATCCACCCTGAAAAATCTCTTCCCTGTGTCCAGCACAAACATCAGTCAACAGTTTTTATTTCACAAGTTTTGTGAACACCCTTTGTGTGTTTCTGTGTCCTGCAGGTCAGGTGGTTTCCTCAGCAAAATTCTGAAAAAACGACCACACAAGGAGGCCCAGACTCCGGATAACGGAGAGGTGACGTTTGCTCAGACTCTCAATGAGAAGGCAACAGGAGGGGAAGGTAAATAATACTAAAGGGACTGTTGTGTGACTACGTTTACATGCATAAAATATTCCACTTTTTGCCCTTATTCCAAAAAAAGACGCTTTTCCCCATAAGGTGATGATGAAGCTGATGAAAATAAATATTCCATTAATATTTCCGTTTACATTCAGCTGTGCATCCTCCGATGAATGTAATGTCTTATAGCTTATATTATACAACTATATCGTATCTAAAGCATGCCCAAAGCCTGCTGATATCCAAGTTTTTGTTTGTAATTAAGTGTGTTCCCCTTCAGACCAGAAATTTGGGCTTTTCTTGTGTGCATGCATCTCTACCCCAGCCTTGCAAACTGTTGGCTGGTTGGTTTATTTACAGTGCACAGAGCTGACCTTAAACAGACAAGAGGCTGTGTGCTCCAAATGGAGGTTAAAAACTGCAATTCGCATATTCCAAATGCAGTGTTTACATGTCTAAAGAAAGCTCCTAAAACCCAAACAATATCAGCATATCTCACATCTTAATCAGAAAATGGTACATTTGGAATAAAGCCTTAGGAATATAAATATAAGTAAGACAGAACATTTTTCATCCTGAAGGAAATTCTCGTGCAGGAGCTTGCACAAAAATTACAGTAACATAAGAATAAAAACAATACAGTATTAAATATAAAGTGTATAAGAAAAAAAACAGCACCTAATACAAAATAAAAGTAAGATAAAAAGTCAACTTAAGTAAACTAAAATGGAAAAGTAGTATTGGCAATGATATTGAAAGTAATATCAGCAGTGATATTGACAAGTAATAAAAAAGTAATATTGCACCTGATATCCAACCTAAATATGCTGTTTACATGACCTCTATCAAATTTTGTTGTTGGAAAATTGATGTGCATGTAAATGTGTTTCCTTGTCAACTTTCAGAAGAATTATAGGAAATACTGGACCAGGAATATTAACTTTATTCCCTTAATTTGAGTAGTTTTTTGGGGTGCCACTTTCCAAAAGCTCTGTCATATATTTCATCACCAATAAAAACGATTTTGTGGTTATTTTGAGATCAGATATAGAGATCAGTGATGTTTTATCACCAAACACAAGCTGCACTACAGCTGCTGGACTGCTGCAGCGGCTTTTCATCACACCTCATGAAGTGAGAAATGTAAAGAAAACACAGGTGTATTATCACTGTTATCCTCAGGCCTGAACTGATTCTGCTGTTTGCTTTCTGAGAAAACAGTGACCCGTGCAGCAGGATCACACTCAGTGCTAACAGAATAACTTTACTTTGGGCTTTGTTTCCTCTGTAGGAGGATGTACAGGCTGTATGCAGACTGTACATTTGGCATCAGAGGTTGAGCTCAGTCTATGTATTCATTTGTTCACCTTTTCCCAATGCAATGGATATGACTTTGTGACGTTAAGTATAAAAACATTCACCCTCTCTTTCAGCCCCATCTTCCAGTCATCCATCTCGACCAATTTCCCAGTCCCACGGGGAGCGTGCTGGCAAAGGTTTGGGCCGCAACCCCACCATCAAGATCAGTCGCGCCACACGGGTGTCTGAGCAGTGGAACGCCTCACTGGATCGGGAAATCACCAACGCCAATGAATTGCGGCACCTCGATGAGTTTCTGGGCAACCAGGTGAGTGAAAGGCGACCAGATGTTTACTCGTAGGAAATAATTTTATCTTATTGACCCACAAAATATTTTTTATTTGTATTCTCTTACAGGTCAATGATTTCCGCTCCAGGGGGAAGCCACTGTCGGCTGCAGAGGGCATCTTTGTTACAGCCACCATGCAGTTCAGAGAGACTATCAAAGCCATGTATTCTCTGCCTGTGAGTCTGTCTGCAGGCACATAACACACATAATACATACTAGAGCTGCATTGATGGGTCAGTTAATCCATTAGAAGGTTGAAAGAAAATTAGTTGCCAACAATTTTTTTTTTTTCACTTTTAGTTGTTTTTCAAGCAAAACTGTCAAACACAAATATAAAAATATATAACTACAAATGTGAGGATTTGCTGTTTTTCCTTGTCATTTATGATAGTAAATGAAGAGTCTTTGGGTTTTGGATTGTTGATTGGACAAAAAAGTAATTTGAAGATGTCACTTTCAGCTCTGGGAAATTGTGATGAGATTCTTGTTTTTATATTTATTGACTAAACATTATTAATAAGGAAAATGATCATTAGATGCAGCCCTAATATATACTGATCAAAGGTCTTCCCTGCCACGCTCTCCTTTTCCTCATTTTCTCTCCTGTCCTCTTAACTTTGCCAGAAACCCACCACTGGCTACAAAGGTCTGATGACAGGCTACCAGAACAAAGTGATCCACCTGGCGGGCGACAAGCAGAAAGGAGAAGTCCAACTTGTGGTCAACCTTTTCCAGTCGGTGCTGGACGGCTTCATCAGAGGAGAGATAAAGAAAGAGGAGGCTGAGCCTGCAAAGGTGAAACTCAGATTCATTATCATTCAGTCTAAATTAGTTTGAATATGAAAACCACAACGAATCTACGCTTATGCTCTGTGTGTGTTTTGCAGCCTGCTAAAGCGAGGAAGAAGAGGAGGAAAAAAGATAAAAGTGTAAGTATGCAAAATTAACCACATTTTTGCACCTAATTTCTTTGAATCTATTATCACTTTATTTCAGAAATGATTTGTAATTTAATATACATTATGATTTCTAACTGAGTGCTTGTCTGTTTTGTTAGATGGAGAGCCCTCTGGATCACAGTTTCATCAACTACCAGGTCAACATCATGCAGTCATGTGACCAGTGTAGTTCTTACATCTGGGGTATGGAGAAGGCCTACATGTGCAGCTGTGAGTTAACACCCAAAAAATACTCTGTATGTAATGTTAATTATGTAATGTTAGGAAATTATTTCCTGCCCTAATTCATAATTTATCTATTTTTTTAATCTTGTCTTGTAGGTTGTAAAATGGTTAGCCACAAGAAGTGTCTCTGCAAAATCGTCACTGACTGCAACACCTTCTGTTCCAAAAAGGTAGGTTTTTATATTTAGAAATCACAGGCCTGGATTAATTATATACTTATGATATATAAGGGTTTGGCTGGGGTTTATACAGTCTAGTACAGAGAGTCGTCCTACTTTAAGCTGGCCTCTGCTCCACTAGACTCAACCGCATGTTCTCATGAGGTCTGAAATATGGCGCTTTCTGTGCTTTTTCTCTTTGTTCGAAGATAAATGACTAATAATTGCAGTACTGGCTAGTAAAATTTAAGCACCTCATTTTAACTAGCAAGAGAAACACTGCCAAACTCTGGTACCTATTTATAGCCAGTTAGAGACACAATAGCACATTATATTGACAACTTTTAATAAAGTGGTTTCACCCATTCTGAAATTAAACTTTTATTCTGATATTATGAAATCCTGACTTTATTTCATAGACTGAAAACAGCTTTGAAATTATGTAAAAGCAAACCAGCAAAAGAAAAGCTGTCCCGAAGCATCTTCTTCCCTTCAAATGCTTTTGGTCCTGAGTGCTGATGTTAAGTGTACATTAAAACCTTTTTGCAATCTGATAGCTGCATTAGAGAACAGCAGCAGTGGTCATGTGTGGGGTGATGCTAAAATCTCAGTTCTACATATCTTGTTATTTGTCTGCCAGGTGACAGGGGCTAATGTTGGGAGCCTCCTCTGTAATTTGTTTTACAAATTGTCGATGGGGAATATGACTTGGCCTGTTTTTTTGTTGGTGTTTTTTGCTTTGAAAGTTACCCTCTATGACACAAGCAGTACCTTGGCTCTCAGTATTATATTGCATTGATTGAAATGTTGAAATGAAATGTTATATTTAATTTAGTATAAAGCTTTTGCAACTTTTAGCATGAACATCTCAACATAATATAAATTCTAACAAAAAGGTTTACAGTTGATACTTTAGTAAAAGCTTCTTTCATGAGGAGCTATATCTCAACAGTATCTCAACTTCACTTATTGCAGTGAAGACTGTGTGATTTCCACTAATGCTGTAGATTGTGGTGAGCAGACGTCTTACTGACCTCTGCTGTCTGTCTGTCTGAATCCGCAGAGTGACGAGGAGTTTGGTGGTCAGCACTTCGGGGTGCGAGTCTGTCACCTGGTTAGTGATAAGAACCCGGTACCCATGGTGCTGGAGATGATGCTGGAGCACGTGGAGATGCACGGCCTCTACACCGAGGGCATCTACCGCAAGTCTGGCTCTGCCAACCGCATGAAAGAGCTGCACCAGCGACTGGAGACTGGTTAGACCCCTTCTGATTCTCATTTAAATGACAAACTGGGCAGTTCAACAGTCATCAAAAACTCATGGCTCCTTTATTGACTTTTTTTTTTTTTCTATTAATGTGTTTAGACCCCCACCTGGTCTGCCTCGAAGATTATCCCATCCACACAGTGACAGGCCTGGTGAAACAGTGGCTGAGGGAGCTGCCAGATCCTCTCATGACCTTCACACATTACAGTGACTTCCTGCATGCAGTGGGTGAGGAGGACATTCCCCACCAGGGGGCAGCGTAGTACAATAAGACAACCTCTGTGCTGTCTTTACTTATCTGCTGCCAGGACTGTTTAAACTGTTTATGACTATTTTTAAAATTTTTAAATTAAACATTTATCAGTCTTGATTAAAAATTAAACTGTAGGCACAAGTGGCCCAAATCTGAATTTTTTTTTGTTTGTTTGTGTTTTTGTTTTGCTCATATGTGACTCAGATCTATTTTTTGTTCTTTCCTGACAATGTGAACCACACAAATCACATGGAATCTGATCTTTTCAAGTCTGATTTGGGCCACGTTCATATGTTGTCCTGAATCAGATACAGGTCTTTTGGAGGGGTGCTTATCGTTGTAGTTAAAAGTAATCTTTCACATCCTGAAATGTTGGATGAATTATGTTTCTGTGAAGTGATTCACATGGTCTGGTACTGGCCAAACAAAAAATCAGATCTGAGAAATAAATCCGAATCGAACAGTGATGCTTGCAGTGTGATAGCAGCCTTGGTGCTCATGTTAAATTATGGGGTCTCATTAATTATGTGTCTTCTCTTGGTAGAACTGCCAGAAAAGCAGGAGCAGCTTCATGCTATATACAAAGTGCTGGAAGAGCTTCCTACAGCAAACTTCAACACATTAGAGAGACTCATCTTCCACCTTGTCAGGTAGGGTTCTGTCATCCTGGCCTTCTCTGACGGCTGTATTATAATAATTTCATTTACCTCAGCAGTTAAGAACTTAGATTATACTATATGTGCAAATAAACTGCATGCTTATATCCAATGGATTCTCTTGCAGGGTGTGTAAAGTGGAGGATCACAACCGCATGTCTCCTAACTCGTTGGCCATAGTTTTTGCCCCGTGTGTCCTGCGCTGCCCAGACAGCGCTGACCCACTGCTCAGCATGAAGGATGTTGCCAAGACAACCACGTAAGACTGTCATGAAAGCAGTTACTACAAGAAGTGCTTTTTGCTTTTCCAAGATATAAATAAATCACTATTTCTGTAGTGCATTGTTAATAAGGTCTAAACTCTGCAGGTGTGTGGAGATGCTCATCACCGAGCAGATCAGACGCTACAACGAGAAGATGGAGGAGATCGAGCAGCTGGAGTACGCGGAAGCTCTGGCTGTTAACCAGCTCAAACTCAAGAGACAGAACACGGTGAGAAACAAAACCCTGACTCGCCCTGGATCACCTTTGTTCGATGTAGCGAGTTCTCAATACCATGGCAACGACATCAAGTTTTAGATTGTTTCTCAAACTCGTGCCTGGATGTAAAGGAAAGAAATTTTATAATTAGAAAAAAAATTGCTTATCAATGATATTATTGTATTATTCATTCAATAAAGCTTTACGAGTTAGTAACATCTACAGCATCATACAGTAACCCCAGTGTCAGATCCTGTTGCTCTGAGGTTACGTGGGTAACATGGCCGATGTTCCTTGTCTCTCTGTAGCACTACTGGCATTTACCTCTCAGGTTCTCAGCTCCTTACAAAGGAGTGGTGGTATGTATCACTGCGTTCTCCTAGCACAGTAGATCTAGTAGTTGTAGTGTGTAGTACGGTGCCATGTATGAGCGCCTGTGCATGGCATTTTAGATGTGGGTGACGCTCTGGCTGTTTTGTTTTTTACCCTTCCTCTCTTTTACTCCTCCTTACTAACTGGTAGTAGTTTGCATGTTGCTGTTTGCCGTTATTCTTGTTCTCTTGGTGAGAGGACAAGATGGTTCTGGGTTGGTGTCATAATAATGTTTATGTTGTTGTCTTGTTGGAAGACATTGAAGACAGTAGTGCAATTTGCACAGCTTGATGTTATCATGCTTTTTTTCTTTGTGCTATTCCAGTGTCTTCCTCATTTCTTGTTTGTTTTGAAAGATCACAAAGCTGTGAAAGTCATAAGTCACGTTAATTTCATGTTGAATTGTTGGACGTTTCTGGATTGTGGTGATGTGTCTTTTAACATTTATTCTAGTTTGCATTTGTAAACCCCCTCACAGCAGAACTTTTTGTTGGATGTTAAAGTGATAGTTTGGATTATTTGTAGTGGGGTTTTATGAGATACTCATCAATAGTTTGTGTATTAACCAGAAAAGATGGCCATCAGCACCCCTCCAGTTTTAAGATGCAGCAGAAGTCTGTGGACAGAGTCAGTAGCAAAACATATTTTAGTCACCTAAAAAAATCAATATATTTAGTTATATATTTAGTTATATTTAGAATATTTAGTTATATTTAGAATGATTTCACAGTTTTACCTTGCTGTCAGACAGTCTTTTCCAATGGAAAACTGTTACAGAGCTGTTACAAAAGCCAAATATCGCCCTCTCCAAAGCCACCAGACTCCATTGGCAAAAACAGACATTTTACCTTGCTGATCTACCAATGCCTGGATTTGTTAGTTTGTTGGTGTTATTGTGTGAATTCAGTGAATCCAAACTAACTTTTTGAAACACCGAAGTTACACAACACAAACAAACTAACTGATTGAAACAGAGGTTGACCAGCAACACCCATGTTATGCAAAGTCCTGTATAACATTCCCATTGGAAAAGACTGTCTGCAGTCAAGGTAAAGCTGTTAAAATATTCTAAATATAGTGAACACTTAAACTGAGATTAATTGTTTGTTTTTGTTTTTTGCTTGTTTGTTTTATTTACTCTTTTTTTAAGTGGCTGAAATACATTTTACTGCTGACCCTGTCCACAGCAGTACATTACTTAGCTTCTGTGTCAGAAGCTTGCCAACCTAGGGGCTTGCCAACCTCCTTCTACTGTAGGTTACACACTGACTATGGGTGGAAGTACCTCATCAGCCCCACTTCAAATAATCCAAACTATCCCTTTAATGTGTTACCTAGCGTTTTTTGCATAACTGCATTTTTTTTTTACCACCTATAAGTTATTGTTTTTCACAGATGTTATGCAGATGCATGAACCATCCAGCCTCTTCTCTTTTATTCACTAACAAAATCTGAAATCACTTTCAGATTTGGGTCAAAGTTGTGTGTTTTTGTGGAAGATTTATGTTTATTGTGTAATTATTATATAAATTATTCAGTTTATATAGTAATTACATAATGGACATTTTTAAGTCAAGTTTGTTGAGGTATCAGTGTGTGATGTCTGTCCACTGCAGATGCACGAGAAGGTCAGCTCTGATCTTAGCGTGGTCCCTGAGAACGAGCCTCTGGACTCGGACACAGAGGCCGAGAAGAACCTGGTGGAACGCATCAAGTCCATTAAACAGGAGAAGTAAGAATAGAATACTCTGTTATTTCTTCACCTTCACCATAGTATAGCGTCCTTCCCCGGTCTCTCATTCCTCTGATGTCCTTGTCCTGTGTTTCTCCGTAGAGAGGATCTGGCCTGTCGACTGCCAGAGATGGAGCAGCCCGGTTCAGACCAGGAGAACTTGGACTCTGAAGCCTCGCTGAGCTCCGAGAGTCTTTTGGATGAGCAGCAACGCTCCTCTGTTCACAGCTTAGATCCTGAAGGTCAGTATTAAGGTACAGACAGGCCTGTCCTTCCTTCTACCTGTTTCTGTCACTCACCTGTGGGTTTCTGACCAGACCACGGGGCCGCTGGGTTGGGCCCTTCCTGTGTTTTGTGGTGCAGGTCTGGACCAGTGATGGTGTTGGGCGGTGACGTCTGCTCTGTAACCAAGCAGGTTGGAGGAACAGCAACCGTGTTTGTGTATTTGTGTGTGTGTTTTTGTGTGCATACGTCTCACTGACCGTAAATAAAGATGGACAATGCATCTCCACTTATCCACACCGCACAAAAATGAAGCCAGAATTTCCCCGATACGACCACTGGTGATGTCATTTGGAGCCACAGTTTGCACAGTAGTGATCAGGGTAGAGGCCGCGGTATCGAAGTTCTGCCCATACAGCCGGCCGTCTCAATCACCAACAGGGATCAGCTGTCGATCATGATGGGAAACCCTGTTATAGCAACAAATAACTAATTAAAACTAAACATGCACACTTGAACATACGTGTGCGATAAGAGCTACCTGAAATGACAGACACCATGTTTCAAAATTTATTTTGAGTTAGGAATTTAATCATTTATATTCTTAACCTGGCCCGCTTTTAGAAAGTCCCCTTTGCTACCGTGGAGGGGGCAGGATTTATGACATTTACTTTAGCCAGCCACCAGGGGGCGATTGAGATGTTTTGGCTTCACTTTTGGAGAGCTCTCATGTTGTCCATCTTTATATCAGAGTTATTGTAGTTTTCATTAGTTTTTATTTTTTCATTTTTCATTTTTGTTTTTAATATCAGTCAGTTTCCAGAGTGGGTTTTATTCTTTTAGTTTAGTTTTTAGTGTTTAAACATGTTTCATTTTAGTTTAGTTTTTATCAGTTTTTAGGTTTTTTATTATTATAATCCCAGAGAGGTATTTGTCTGGGGAAATATTTAAGAGGTTCAGAATAGGGATTGCAGTATAAACACAATTGTTTCACAGTCACATAGACCTCCCAGTCTTAATGAACTTTTGCGCTAATGCCTCCTCATGAGACAAATTTGACCAGATTGACTAAAGACCAAAACTAATAACATTTTCTGTATATTTTCATTTTATTCTAGTTAGTTTTGTAATACTGTACACAGTATCAGTTCAGTTAGTTTTTTTCTTTTAAGGTCTAGTTTGTTTTTACTTCAGTTACCTAAAATGTTTCTCCACTCATAGTTCTAGTTTTTAGTTTTAGTTAACTATAATAACTTTGCTTTTTATGTGTCAATGATACGTCTGCACACCAATGTATGCATGTAAATGCATGTGTGGCACAGAAGCATGCTCAAACTTCATCCAAATTGATTAATTGATTAATTGAACATTTGGCACAATGTAACCAATCCGATGTTTGCATGATTGTGCCTCACTGAACATTCATCTCAGTAGATAACATGGTTGCATGATCTTCCATTGGTCTTTGCTGTCTCAGGATTGTTGTGTGAAAGTAGCTTTGAGGAAGACATCTTACTCTTCCTCAACTCAATAACACTTTGTAATAACCACTATAATAAATAGTAAATTGATAGTTAATCTAACGTATTTCTCTGTTAAACATTCAAATAATGTTTATATATGCTTTATATAAAGTTTATTAAGTAATTGTAAAGTAGACATAAGGTGCAATTTTATAAATCATCTAAATAATGTTTATAAATGCACTACATAGTATTTATTAAGCATTTACAAAGTATCAAAAACATCAGTTGCAACTTTATAATAACCACCCAGATAATGATTATAGACAACATGTTCATGTAGACTTTAAAAATATAAGCACAAAAACTACTTGCTTAGGTTTAAGAAAAGATTGTGCTTTGGGTTAAAGTAAGTATGTTACTTACATAAGGTATTAATATAACTTGCAACTTTATAAGATAGATATCTAGTTTTACAAAGTAATCATTAACCATTAAAAGTGTGAGAAAAATCTGGTCCATCTCTCTATGTAATGATTTCTTACAAAACATAACTATTTATAATTTCATAGTTTAACAGTGAAATAACTATTAACTAAAGTAATTAACTATCAATTTACCATTTATTAATGATGGTCATTAGAAAGTGTTACCTCAACTCTTCCTGTTTCCCTCCTCTCTTCCAGGACGAGGTGGCTCCCAGCTGAGAAAATACAGGCCAGTTTGTCCACCCAAACCACCAGACCTGGCCCAGCGACCAAAAGTCCTCAGTGGACGTGTCTCGCTGCCAAGCCTCACCCCTTCTAGCTCCACCTCCTCCTTGTTCAGCTGCGCTTCTTCAACCTCTGAATCCTCCAACGCCTCCTTCAGGCACCCGCTGCAACGCCGCAACCCCATCATCCCAGACACAGTTAAACTCCCCCCTGGTGTCCTCTCCCAGTCTGCCGCCTCCAGTCCTACTCAGACCCCTCCTCCATGGAAACCAAGCGTTAAAGTACTTCAGGAGGAGAGAGACGCCTGGCCGTCGCAAAGACAGCACCCAGTCCCTCTACATCGACAGTTCGGAGTGTGACCTGTTGTTGCATTTGCCTCCTGCCCTCCCTCTGCCTCCTCCTCCTCCACCTCCATCTCTATGGTAACACCCTCTCCTCAGCACCACGACACACAAGCCTCAAAGGGCCAGAGACGTTTTTCTGATCCAGACATACCTTATATGGATGATGACATCTGACCAGGACAGAAGAGAACAGATAGCGACGAGGATTATGGGCAACTAGTAGACAAAGGAAATTAGTATAAATGACAGAGTTGCCACAGATAAGAAGATGGACTGAAGAGAACCAGGAGAGGACAAGAATCAAGAATTATAGTAGAATCTACAGCGGATCTACTGTTTAACAGAAGTGACACAAAAATGGAGGCTTTTCAAGAACCAATCAAGGAACTTCAAATGTGTCTAACGTTTTCTTGTCCTCTATGACAGTAAAAGTAACAGGACACAATGTTGCCAAGCACCTTTTCTACCATTTTAATATATATTGTGGTTACTGTTGATGAATTCAGTTGGGACAGAGGCATGTTTTTCTTTAGCCTCATAATGATGGACCAGCAATTTTGTTTTCTTTCTCCTATTTTTTGTGCTAATTCAAGGAAATATTGCAGGTTCCAGCCGCACTTTTCATTTCTTAGTTCTCCCAGTGAGCAAAACATGCTCACAGAAATGTTAGCTAGTGCCTTGGCAATGTACAGTAAGTTGACAGTTTCTCATGTTATGTTATGTTATGGACTGTGCTCGCAGAGGGAGGGAGGGAGGGTTATTTGGGATGTCCTAGATTTTTGTGTTAATTGTACTGAACCGACACAAGACATGTTTAAAACAAGGACCTACAGTGAACATGCACAATGTGACTGTTGTATACAACAGCTGCAATGGACAACATCGTCTATCCACCTTCACCCTCCACCTACCGCACAGCAAACCCCAGATAGGAGGTCATTTCCTCACATAGCAAAGGGAAATGGGAGCAGCACACGCCACTTTTTTTCCTTTCGAAACAACAAAAACACAAACCCAGCCTTGATGCAACAGCCGTGCCACGATGTCTTTAAAGCCCCTTTGAAGTCCTTGAACTCACCTTCCCCTTTTCTAAAAATGAACTCACAGCTTCACCCAGCTGTACTGTACCTGCCGTTCAAAGCAGGTTCTGCTGAAGCACAGCTTTGGAGAATTTGTATGAGATGTAATACTAATGTTCCTCTCTGACTGCTGTTGAATGATGTCTGCTAGTTTGTCTGGATAATGAGGACGATGTTCTGATGTGGAATGTGTAACAGAGAGTGTGTGGTTGGGACTGAATGACATGAAATGTAATGGTTATTAGTATTAACATGACAATACAGAACGTGATGCTTGTAACATCTGCTGCTGCTGTGTGTGTTTTGATCAGGTTCAGTCAAATTTTTTTAGTGTCACGTAACACCTTTTTATACAGTCGATAGATAGGTAGGTAGATAGATAGATAGATAGCTTAATAGCATGAATATATAATAACAGCAGGATTATAGTTATACTAGCAATAGCAGTAGCAGTACTAATAATATAGATTAATAATATGATATATCATATAAAATAGAATGATAATCACAAATATTTTATGGCAATTTCAAAGTTATACAAGTGAAACTTTAACTTAACTTTATCATCTCATTTGTCAGTTTAACATAGTAAAAAGGTGGCAGGAACCCAACATGACAAACATACACACAAAATATACACAAATACAGCAGAAGGATGTAAAAATTAACACAAAAATTGACAACTTAACAAACAGACAATAGAGTATCAAGGAAGAATACTTATTCAACTAGGAACCATGAAAATTCATCATAAATTCTTCATAAATTAGTCTCTTTGAAAAAGCCGTAACAGATGGTCTCAGCCAATATACACCAACATTTTGATGAGAAATATGAATGTAGTCATATTTTAATTTTTATATTTAGACAGGAGAGCAGCACATGAATTATATATATTAAGTCTTGCAGTTTTGTACAACTTCAAACAGCTTCATCTGTGTCTCGTGTGGGGGAAGTTGGATAAGTTGCTTTGTCACAGGAAATCACATGGTGTTATTGAAAGTGCTGCTATGTTAATGTTGAACCAAAAGAAATAACCAATTTAAATGAAAATGTTCACTGTCCCTGGTGAATCTGCAGCAATGATTTGATCAACCTGACGTTGTCTCAAAGGTGAGTAGAGGTGTGTTTTAACAAAGTGGAAATAAATGTGCCTTTAAAATTGGAAGAGATTTGCGGAATCGCACAAGAAGGCTCCACTCTTCAGGATCAACAGGTATGTACTGACGTAAGAATTTGATGTTTTGTGTATTAAAGCTCCTTCAGAGCCACAGAGGATGTAGAACTATTTACATACACGGTGCTATTTTCCCCATCACTAGTACATTGACACTGATATGTAAAATCAGTTGAGAAGGAATTCTTACTTTCCTAGAAAGTGCTAGTAGAAAGTGCTTGTACAATTTCAGAATACTGATATGCCACGCACATTTTTTCTATCTGTCCAGGGTGAAGTCATGTTGGTAATTGAGATAATAAAATTAGGTCATAAACAACAGGCTTAACAAAATATCAGATCAGATATGTGTGATCTTAGTTTCAGTTGTTGATGTGTCACATCCAGATATCTTTAATTCTCTTCATTTAAAGGAACAGTTCACCTCAGAATCAAAAACGTGTTTTCCACTGGCCTGTAGTGCTATTTATCCATCTAGACTTTTCTCTGATATAATGGGACTAAAAGACACTCGGCAGTTTCACATAGGAACTACTGTCTTTCTATTAGAAAGAAAGTAGTTCCTACATGAAACTGCTCACAACAAGGTCTGCGGGTTATTTTGGGGCGATTGGGTCATGATTTCTGGAAAGAGACATTGCTCAGTGCATTTTATTTTATGTATTTATTTTGCACATTGAGCACCACAGGACTAATGCTATCTAGTTCAATTATATTGTAGAGAGAACAGACATCTCTAAAGCCAATATCTCCAAAACTCAGCAGCTCAAACCAAAACAGTATAGATGGATGAACGACACTACAGGTAAGAGGAAAAATATGTATTTTTGTTTTTGTGGTGAACTGTCCCTTTAAAGGGCCTGCTCACCTACACAGGTGTTTTCAATGACTCATGCTGGTGTGCAGGGGATATAGTTAGGCCTTTTGTTTAGTACAATAATTACCTCCAAAGGAAATAAAGCAATGAGAGAAAAATCTATTGGGGTACATAAAATAGGAGGTAAGATGTGTACAGTATACAGTACATATGAGTGTGGAACACCAGATCCAGATATACAACATGCAGTGTGTTGATGAATAAATGTTCTAGCTGTTGCATTATTTGGCTTTACCAACTTAGTATTTATAAAAAAAAAAAAACATTGTGTTAATATTTTTTTGAAAGTACAAATAGTCATACTTACAATATTGATACAATATGTATTTGGGCATATTGTGGTATTTGATTTTGTCCATATTGCCCAGACCTAATTATTATACTGCACAGAGGACTGTGAGATGTGGTTGAAACCTCTAAGCAAGTAAGTAGACACTATAAGACATTTAGCTTGATATTATTCATTATTTTCCTCATTTCCATGGGCCCTGTCAGTGGGGCTCACAGACAGTTTTTGGGCCAGAGGTGAAAGACAAAAAATTGACACAAAAAAGACATCAGAGGAGGGCATGAACGGCATAAATCTCATAAGTGTTCTTTTCTTAGTATTCTTTTACACATAAAAGTGAAAACCTTAAAAACGTTGGTGGCTTCTGCAAATAAAAAGAGGCTAAATGAAGTGTTTGTAGGGAAACCTTCAACAGCATCATGAATCTTATCAATACGGAGGACTGTAACTGTCAGAATCAAAAATAAATAAATTAATACGCCAGTAAATGCACCAAAAAGAACATTAAAATATGTGTAGGCATTAAATACATAAGTAAATTAAAACAGAAATATCAATTTCTATTACATTTTATAGAGTAATTAATACCAGCACTTATTTTTAACAATATATTTGTTGCATTTAATGGCATTTTAATTTATTTAAGATAAGATAAATCTTTATTGTCTCCCTTGGGAGAAATTCATTTTGGACAGACAAGAGATTCAAGGCGCCACAGCCACACAGCCATCCCAGCATCCGTGCCCCACATATACAATCAAACCAGATGCAGAGCTGGCTACAGTCCAAGGAAATTGAGTTACCTTTAACAGTGAAAACTTTTTTTTTTTTTTTTTTTGGTGTTTTTGTTGATAATAAGAATGTGAACTTTGTTCTCAATACTCTGCTGTTATTTGGTAAGTTTTTCATTCATAAATGTAGGCATTATAAAACCAAACCGTGCTTAACCCATTGGAGGAATGAGTTTAAACTCTGGAGTAAATCACTGAGTCTTGTTAAAGAAAAAAAAAGCCCTTAAGTTATTCTCTCTATTGGAAACATTTAAGTTATTATGAGATGGCCCCTGTGTTGTGTTTTGTATGTATATTGTTTTGTTTTTGTTGAATGTGTATACAATATGAATATGTATATCATATTCAATTCAGGCCTTATGTCTTGTGTTGATTTTGCTCAATCTAAGGCAGAATGAATGTATATTTGCATAACTTTTCTATGCCTTGAATGTTGTGTATAATTTCAATTAAAAAAAAAAAAAAAAAAAAAAAAAATAAACAATCAAACCAACATTGACTTACAACACATGATCAATATATTTCCCCCCAATCCATATTACACATTGCTAACAACACCATTATTTATCAGTTACGCTCCTTCATATATCAAAGGTTAAAATACAGGCTACACCGCTATTATATATGATTTCACTGTCAACAAAGGTTGGATAAATGATTTTGCCTTCCGTGATGCTCCACCCACGTCCCCGCGTTGAGCCGTTTGACGTCATACTGCTGCGACGGTGTGTCAGCTTCAAACATGGCTTCTAGATTAGAAATAAATTTCATCAGGTTATTGTCTCGCTGTGAGTCTATAGCATCGGAGAAACGAGGAGAAACCGAGTGGAGGTTAGAAAAGGTGAGGCAAGACAAACACGGAGTGAACTTTGAGCTGATTTTCTCTGACCTTCACGAGCTAAAGTTAGCATGACTGTTGTGTTGTTGTTAGCTGCTGCAGCTGTGAGCCGCTCGGTCTGTTAGCCACGTCGTCACCACTCAAACCAGTGACAGGATTTACTCACCTGCTGCCTTTCACTGGTATTTTCCTCTCTGACTCATTAAAAACATATTTAACCGGGGTGCGGTGGACTCGCAGATTGTTTGCTAACCCTGCTAAGTTAGCTAACTGTAGGAAAGACAGGCTGATGTTAACAACACACAGAGCATTTACACTGCAGATCACATAGAAATCATCCAGAAATCTTATAATAAATTTGTAAAAAATGTGTACCATCATTCGTCCAAACATCAACTGGAGTCTAGATCACATGCAGTTTCCAGGTTATTATATACACTTATCTTAGACAAACACAGCCCAACACTACAAACTTGCAGTAAATCAGGTTGATAATGTTCAGTTTTTAGTGAGACTGTTTTGGATAGCTGTTTGTGTGTGTGGTAATTTTGTATCTTGTGATGTTCTTCTTACCTGATGTGTTTCTTTTGTCCACCCCATTCACATCAGAGCAGACTAAATATGAGAATCACACAAACTGCAGCCTCCAGAATGACCATAATGTTGGTTCAACACATCTCTAAACCACTTTCAACAAGAACTAAGCCTCATAATCTTCTTTAAGATATGAATTTATTGCAGGAATGCATTAATTTAAAAGTGCACCTAATAAACGGGAATTTTATTTTATGTTTGCCTTGTAATGATGGCAGTCCATTCGTGGTGATTTATACACAGTTTCAGCATTGTCTTGAAGGCTATCACCGGATCAGAGGTGGTGTGAATTAACATCTTCTATCAGTGTTAATATGCTGTTTTACCTGGTTTATCGATGTTGGTTAGACTTTAGTTATGGTATATGCCACTGTGGGATTCATCACAGCAACCACAGAGCTAAACAAGTGATTGCCAGATTGCTCAGTTGCCAAGGGCAAGTAAAATGCCCCACTGTGCTCATAAATCTAGCAACTCATTGCCCAATCATGCAAATGGTAAAATGTATTAAACACATGGGTTTTTTTTCTGGAGCTGATGATGAAAGCGTTATCATGGAGGGGCTGGCTGTCAGCAGGCCAGAGACCAGGCAGAGCGTAATTAAGATTTTTATTTGTATGGTTTCATTAGATTTGTAGAAGCATCTGCTGTATCCTGCACTTTCACTAACTCGCACTGAGTTAAGAAGTCATTCTCAGGGGAGAAGGAGGGGAGATTGTCAATATGCATAAAGTTTTTACATACCGTCTTTGCTCTGATTCATTTACTTCAATAAAGATTAAACATGACAGTTAACTTTAGTTCTTGTTGTTCTGTCATAAATGTGGAAAAACAAAAATTGACTTTGGGCAAGTAGATTTCTGACCCACTTGCCCGTCCAGGCAATTGAAAGAACAGTTGAACCCTGAACCAGCTGAATTTCTAGGTAACACAGTAAAATTATTTTATTATTGATACGTTTAACAAGAGCACTGGTCTTAGGTCTTCAGTGCTGCTTTGTCTTGGCTTTTTAATACGAAGCAGAGCATGCACAGCTTCCCTCAACTTCATGTCTGTTTCAAACCACATAATCATCCAAAAAAATGTCTCCTCTAGTATGTTGGTGCCCTGGAGGAGATGTTGGTCGCTCTGAGGAAAAGTCCAAGGTAACATTGCTCTTAACTCTGATGTATTTTAATGCTTTTAATCATTTTTATTATTTGTAACAGTCATGTTCCTGTATGGAAATGTACTGTGTACTTACTGTGAAAGCAACTTTCAACACTTGCAAACAACTCAGCCCAAGTGTTGGTAGCAGCACTACCACCCTGTTTTACTCATTTTTCTAATGTTTTTGAACATACTGTAGCATCTCTGTCATTGTTAGCACCAGCATCATGCTTGGTCATGTTAGATCATTTAGAGATAGTTTTCATGATACTGTCGAAAAACAACTTGTGTCTCTTTCAGCAAACCCACACCAGAGGTCCTGACTGAATACACAAGAAAAGTAGATTTTCTGAAAGGACTTCTAGAGGCAGAGAAACTGGTCAGTTGTGCTATTTTTTTCACATTCATCACTTTCAAGATTACTGACATTTTCCTTAATAAGTACTAGACATGTTATTGTCGCTTTAATATTTATGGTAGGTTTTAAACAGTAGTCCATTCTCTATTTCTTCTTGTTATTTGAACTGTACATCCTAAAAACATGAAACAGTCAGACTTTCTCTGATCAGTCCCTTGAGTTTTTTTTTTTATCTCATGTCTGCCCTTGTTCTCCTTCACAGTCTTCACCAACAGAAAAAGCTCTAGCTAATCAGTTCCTCGCCCCCGGGCGAACTCCGACAATTGCCAATGAGAGGATGCCTGCCACTAAAACCGTCCACATGCAGACAAAGGCCCGGTGTACAGGAGAGATGAGGGATGAGTTGCTCGGCACGGTAGGATGAGACGTACACTGCTGAGTCAGTATGTGACGTAGAATCACCACACTGTAGAAACACAAGCTGATGGAGGACATGTGCATTGACTCCACCTCCTGCTAATTTACATTTGGTTTACCATTTAAAAGTTTTACCCCTTACACTAGACTGTATTTTAGCTCACAACTAATGTTATCAGTTTTTAGGTTGGTTAGTTGGTTATAATGTATTTCCATACGCAACTGCAGACCCTCCAAATAATATACAGTACTTTTAAGATTTTACAAAAACGACATTAAAAAAATAAATGCTAATAAATACATTTTCTTCTTGTGTCTTCACAGAGGCTGTCAGGCAAAGGTAAGAAATTTAAAAAGCATCTTTAATTCGGTTTTCTGGAGTGAAAAGTGGTACCTGATATTTAAACATGCAGGTCTTGTGAATGAGAATGATATTTTAGGAGGGTGATTTTCTCTTTTCCTCTCTATAGGCATGTCGGAAACAGACTTGCGGAACAGAAGGTAAAGCTGTGCATATTATTGTATTTTTATCAATAACTAATGTCCATTATACTGTATTTATTTATATATGAGGCTGTAACAACCAGTGATGCTTCTGAGAAGCTCAAGCTGCATCTTCTTTATCTGTGTATCATCATTCTCGCAGTCATTGAGGTGTCTCTCCTCACTGCTAAATGCTTTTTTTTGGATAAGAGCCAGTAAACCGTGCCTGCAGTAGAATAAAAATGTTAATCGGGTCTGTTCTGCCTTGTGCAGAGGTCTTCCTCTGGATGAGCGTCAGTCTGCTGCAGAGCTGGAGGCCGTCCTGCAGCACCACCACAACCTGCAGGAGAAGCTCGCTGAAGACATGCTCAACCTGGCCCGAAATCTGAAGAACAACACTCTGGCAGCGCAGAACATCATCAAACAGGACAACCAGGTAATGGCTCAGTCACACTGCATGACTTTGACAGCGGTCAGATCAGTGTGCTGTTCACACTACGCCACTTTCTGTCATGTAATTGGATATCTTAAGGTTGGCGTCATTCATTACAAGATCTTTCGCCGCAAGGAATCTCAGATGAGTCTGTCTGCTCTCCTAACTAAACATGAGAAGTGACATTGGATTATTACATTATAACTACTTTATAAATACTTTTTGCTTATCTCTTTTCTTTATTTGGGCTTTTCTAGCTGCTGCTCCTGTGCTCTTCTGTCTCTCCTGACATGACCAGATAGTAAACCTGCTTGATATCTTTAAGGCGAAGTATTGATCAGCTCTCAGATGGCGTCTTTGAACAGTTCACACTTAGTGATTGTTGTGTTTGCAAAAACAGCTGGCGAATGGACAATCAGGCCTAAAATCCTGTAGTTTGAACTCAACTTAACTAGATGGTTGGGATGTAACGATAAATCGATCTGGATTGATTTATCGATTCAGTGTTGAGTGATCCAGTATTATCGATGCAAAGTGAAAATATCGATCTGCATCGTCATCTTTCAGATACGCCTTTATTTTGAAATTCCCATGATACATCTGTGTCTGAAGGAGTTCAGTCATAAAATTGACAAATTAGAACTTTGTTGCTTTTTGTGAGTTGGCATAAATATAACTGACTTTGTTAAATGGATCTATATCGTTTGATATCGATCAAAGGCCCCTGAATTGAATCAAATCAAAATCATATCATGTCAGACTTTGTGTTATTGGCAAATATCTTATTGTTGTCCAAATAATCAATACATATTATATCATGATGAAACTTGTGATTTACAACTCTACTAGACGGACATGGCATGTATCACGGTATCCGTAGTACAGTACACTTTAATCATACTGTATTAACAACATCAAGGTTACTGAAATGTGAAATATTTACCCGCCAAGAAATTCCACCTGACCAAACTAAATTTGTCACCGTGTCTGTTTTCTGTAACAGAAACGAGAACAGATAAAACTTCAAACTTGTTTATGGGAGCTAATGGTTAACAGCTAATCCATCATCCGAGCAGCAGAGAAACAGATGTTTGAAAGCTGGTGCCGTTGATGATGATCAGTATTGTTATTATGTCAAAGATGATGTTGTGTTAAAAAGTTGCAGATGAAAGTTAATGATTAAGGCCAGACGAGGCAGAAGCATGTGACTGGATGGTGGATGGGCAATGTAGTGTTTGTTTTTTTCAAGAGAGGGTCTGACTGTTACTGTGTTAATTTGTTTCTTTCATTCCCCACCTTTATGTCAGAGTTAACTATTAACAAACCAAGCAATGTTGGATTTTTACTAATATGTTTTTATATTTCAGATCTTTTCATTTTCTGTTTTATTTATGTTTCTGTTGCCTAAACAATTTCTGCTTCTGATGCCACATGTCTCTGCTAATTCTGTCCACAAGAGGGCGATATAAGACAAATAACATTTACAACCAACCTACAAACCCTCTACATAAAAACTAGTCCAGTATTGAGGGTTCGTACAAAGTATTAGACGTTTGAAAAAAGCTTAATTTAAACTGTTATGTTTTAAAGGTTAGGGATATGTTTTGAATTTGTGCTTAAAATGCTTTATTTTCAACATATTCTGGTGTTTCATTTACACAATCACTCATGTAAACCAAAAATCTTTTAATATTTGAAACAATCCAGTCATCGTACTTGTTCGTTGTCTCCTGGCATCTCACACCAGACACACACAGTAGAGCCACATTCACTGACATGGAGGAAATGAAAAGGGGGTGTTTTTTAGATTTTTTCTGTTCTGCCCAGCATCACAATTTAGATGTAATGAAAAGGCTTCGAGAGTGTAGAAATTTTTGTTAGGCCCCTTGAAAGTTCTTGAATGTGACTCTTTAAAGCTGTACAGACCCTGACTAGTCCCTGATGTTTATCTCGATGTTACCTCATCACTTGTGTGTTCCTGCCCCTCCAGACTCTGAGCCAGTCGATGCGTCAGGCAGACCTGAACTTCGAGAAGCTGAAGACGGAGTCGGAGCGGTTGGAGCAGCACACCAAGAAGTCCGTCAACTGGCTGCTGTGGCTGATGCTCATCCTGGTGTCCTTCACCTTCATCAGCATGATCCTCTTTATCAGAATCTTCCCCAGACTCCGATGATGAGCGTCTTACAATCCTGAACTCTTTAGTCCTACATCCTCCTGTGTTTACAGAGCAGTAACGACATAGGCCTCATAGATCTGTACAGCATGTCTGTATGTGTGATCACATCAGATCAGTAGTGGTCAGAACCAAAACGACTCAGTTTGATGAACTGAAACATTTGCACTTTTGAAACTGAACGTTCAAAATGTGGTTTGAAGCATCAGTATTCCTTTTTTTAAGCAGAACAGAAGATAAGTGGAGGTGAAAAGCCTCTTGTTGGAGGGCCTGTTAGAGCAGCAGCATATAGTCTTAATACCAGACAGACAGCAGGGACTGAGCCTTAATTATTTTAATCCCTCGTCAGGTAGGCTACGAGCCAGTCAATACATGTGCGTACTGTCTCATATAGTGGGACTCAAGTCTAAATCATCTTTTGTAGAATTTTATTTTCATTATGCAAACATCTGACGAGAGTTAACAAACCGTCCACCATCTACTGTTTACTATATTAGCCACAGTTTCAACACTATATTGAATTAATTGAATGAGTCTAAAACTTCTGATGTATAAAACAGCTGTGGATAAGCAAAAACTTTTACTTTAACTGCCTCCATTTAGCATTTATAAGCACTAAATACATGTTTAATAAATGGTTTTAATGCAATATAAGACATTTAACAAGTGTACAACATTTGTCAATTATAATTATACACCATGCTCCACTTATATGTGCTCACAGGTGGAGTTATAGGTGAAAAATACATAAATAAACACTGAAATCTGAATATGACTACAGGTATAGATGCTAATATTTTTAAGAGCTGGCTACACGGACCACCAAGTCCCTAAAACTTATGTAAAAACAACAGAAAAAGCAGTTTAACACAACTTAACAATAACTTAGCACAGCCTTACTTAACTTGTGTTGTCCAGTTTTCCCATGAGTTGTGCTGTGGCATTTCCTTAAGGCATGTTTTTGGATTAAAATTGAGCTACATTCAGCTAGTTTTGTACACTGGTGGCTCACAGCGCAGTACTTTACGTCTTTAGATGTGTCAGATTGTAAACACTTTAACTCCTGCTTCCATTCACCACTAAACTTTCTATCCCATTTTGTTTCTTTCATCGTCCACCTTTTGTGTTTCTGGTTCTTATGACAGGATCATGTTAGCCACATCGGCCACGCGCCATCGGGACATGACTCAAGTGGAACTAGAGCTCTCCGTCATAATGTCAGAATTTCACTACATGATTATAACGGCCATAAGAATTCATACGAACAACTATAGAAAATTTTGAAAAAAAAAAAAAAATTCTATCAGGTAAATTGATCTTTAACTTTGTTTATTGTGCATTTTGTCTCTTTTTTGGCGAATGATTACTCTCGAAACACAAGTGTAGGAAGGCGGAGAGAGTCTGTAACCATAACTGTACAAAAACATACAAAAAACTACAATTTCACTTCATAAACAGTGAAAAGGCAACCAGGTGAACTGATAAACAAAAGATCCAGGAGGACTAACAATATTATCACATACATATTATTAGCATGATATCAATATTTCATTTTTAAATATCACGGGTATCGTCAATATTGCACCCCTATTTCAAACCCTGAACTACTTCAAAGTGTGTTATTATATGTATTAGATGTTTGCAGAGTGCTTATAAATGCTGAATAAGAGGGCTGAAGTAAAGTGCTACCAATTATCTCACTAAAATGAAACATTATTAAAAATTACAAAAGATATTTCAAACATCAGTTTAATTTTTCATCTTCTGGTTGAGTTTTGGAAACATTCAGTGTGCAGAGGTGTCCAGCTGTTAGATGTTTTTTTTTTTTTAGTTCACTGTTCCTCATATGTCTTCAGTCCTGTTTATTGTTTATGAGTCTGTATGTTTTGGTTTTTGATTCAGGTTGATGATATTTGTCATGTTGGTGATGATGATGATGATGATGAGGCTGCTGATGTTGGTGAAGTAAGATTTTGTTCCCATTAAAGAACTGTAACCCCATAGAAACATTCATATCATTTAGAGCAGCAGCTGCGTGTGTTGAAGACGCTAAATTACAACATCTCCTTGAATTGCTTTTGGCATCATTATTGTGAGTACTGTTTGTGTATCGTGGGAGCTGTGTATGACCTTTCAAAGACCAAATAGCGCCCTCTGTCGTTTTGAAAAACGACTGACGATGCAATGACTTGATGTGGCCAGTGTGTGTCAGCGACATCCTTCGAATACGACCAGATAACGACCTCCATGACCCCGATGGCCTGATCAAGCCAGGAATCCTAAATTAACCCCACTACTCATTTAGAAGTGATCTGAGGATTGAAGTATGGCTAAATAAAGGCAGTTGGCCACAGAAAAAGCACACAGCGACCATATGTGACTCTGGGTGATCTGTCTGCTTTTGTTCCTAATTCGTTTAGTCTCTATTGCTGCTCTGAGACTGCATTTTTCCTGCCAGCAGATGCAGTGAGAAAGCTTCAAACAGGTTAACATTCCTGCTGTGTTGTCAGCCTCACTGTCATCTGAGGCCCGTGGAGCTCACCGGCGTGTCCAGGCTTGCAGCTCTGCCCCCTGGCCCTTCCTCTCTTAGTCTTCTTCTTCGTCTTCTCCCCCTCTGCCTGGCTGCTGCCCCACCTCACGGCTCTCTGGCTGCCTGGGCTGAGGCCGAGGCCTAGCCCGCCGTGTATTTTAGGATCCCTGGGGGGTATTTTGCCTGCTGGAAGCCGAGGTATGCAGGCCACCAAGAGACCAAATGAGGTTGTGTCACTGCGGAGGATCGTCATCCCTCAGTTTAATCACAGCTGTTTGCGCCTCCATTCTCAGGCCTTCGCTAATGCTCCGGCTGTGTGATCTGCTGCTCTGAGGCTGCAGTGCATGACTTCATCAGCGGTGTGGTTTCTCATGTTCATTATGGTTGTATTAACCCATCAGCTGAAAGAGACTGTTTCTCTTTAGTTTCCTACACAGACTCCAGAGTCTGGCCTGTGTTCAGGTCCTATATTCAGCAGAGGCCCTCAGATGTGAGGGGCTCATTAATGGCACTTTTAACCTCTGACCCAGGAAACCTGAAGGAATTCCTTCCTGCACTCTTTTCCCACAGGGACACTCTGAAAATAGTGTTCAATCCTCTGTGCTAAAAGAAAAAAGCTGTATATATAGCTGAATCAATTTGGTAAAAAGACACCCTTTGTGAGGGGTTTATAAGTTGTAGCAAAAGAAGATAATTACTTTATACATTTCCTTAAGTACTGCACTTATGCACAGTTTGAGACACAATGGTACTTGAGTAGTTTAACCATTTTACATTTATTTTTCATACCACTACATTTCTTTAAGAGATCAAAAACATATTTCTTGGCCTGTAGTGCTGTTTATCCACCCAGATTGTTTTGGTGTGAGTTACCGACTTTTGCAGATATTGACCGTAGACATGTCTGCCTTCTCTCCAGTATAATGGAAGGAGATGAAACTGCTCAGAACAAGGTCTATGAGTAACTGGCTCATGATTCCTTGAGAGAAACATTGCTGTAGCTTTTCAGAAGTTTTTTTTTTTTTTTTTTAGATGGATAAATAGTAGCTACAGGTAGAAAAAAATATGTCTGTCTGATTTTGGGGTGGACTGTCCCTAGCTACACAGTAATGCATCAATGATAATAATCCAACCATATCAAACAACTATAGAACTATAACTATATATATACGTGTCATACAACTTTTGTTTTACTTCTGAAGTAAAATTATGAATGCAGGGCTGTAGTGTGGTTTTGCTGTATCTCTTCTATATACGGTATCTCTTCCAAGATTGCTATTATTAAAGGTAGAGTCTGTAGAATTTGTCTGAGCTCCAAGCTGTTCCTAAACACGTCAGGACATCAAATACAAACATTTTGGGCTGGCGAAAACACCCGGAGCACAGCAAAACAATGAGAAAAAATGAGGAAATATGGGCAGAGCGCAGGGTCTCTGCAGATACAGACACCGCCACACACATCATTAGTGATGATTGAAAGAGATTGTGTTTGTATGAGTCTATACTTCCTGGTGGCACGGTGGCCTTTCTGTGCAGAGTCTGCATGTTCTCTGTGCGGGTTCTCTCCAGGTACTCCAGCTTCCTCCCACAGTCTGAAGAATTGCAGGTTAATAGGTGTAGGTATGACGACACTAAACTCCCACCAAATTTCGCACCAAACACGCGCGTGCATTTCACTGGGTTTGAAGCAGAACGTCAACTGCTGTAACTAATTAGTAAACTAACGTCTGTTCTGCTCAGCTAGTTATGTCTGACTCAGAGGTAAAAAAGACGCCAAGACACGTAGAACTCAGATGACCCGTGTTTGTACAGGGTCGCTGTGACTGGCTAGTTTTTATTTAACAAGATGCAGCCTCACATTTTGACCGAGTGACTAGGCTTTAACGTTGCCTTTAAACATCTTAACAGAAAGAATCCCGCAGGTTTTTGTAAATCCTGCTTTTTGTCACATATACAGACCGTTGCAGGACTTTCAAGAGGGCAGCTACCCTGGGAAGTTTTCTGATGACACTGCTCTGCTCTCTCTCCTCCAGGGCCCAGAATCAGATCACAGCTGAGCCTGACCTGCCTTTGTGGAGCAGTGCGATAACTTCCCTGACCTTAATGTGACAAAAACTAAGGAATTAATCATTGATTTTTGGAAAGCCAGCAGTACACCAAAAGCTAGCATTGTAGATAGAAAGGAAGTCCAAACTGTAGATACATACAAGTATCTAGGAACATTATTCAACTCTCACTTTAAGTTTGATGCAAACACGGAGTCGATTGCCAGAAGAGGCAACAAAGGATCCGCTTGACGCCAAAGCTCAACTGTTTTAGTGTTTCTGATCATATTCTATGTGACTTTTTAGCAATATTTTATTGAAAGCCTCATAAAGTTTTCTTTTATATGCTGGTTCAGTGGATTGTCTGTGAAGAACAGTCTTCACAACATTGTTAAAGTCTTTTCCAAGATCATCAGACTCCAGCAAAATGACATGTGCTCCCTCTGGAAAAAAACATGTGGTCCAGAAAGCAAGAGGAATCATTAGCCAATCTGACCATGTTCTCTCAAGCATATTCTCCTTAATGCCCTCAGACACCCCTTAGAAGAACAAACCGCTACTCAAACTCTTTCATTCCTTCTGCTATCAGGCTGCTAAATGCTGACTGTAGTAATCAGGATGTGAGTCAGTCCCTGTAAAACTTCAGTAGACTGCAAATGTTTTTTGGGCCGCTTGCTGCTCTTGTCCTCGTACCGTACGTTGACTTGCTGTAACATGTTGATGTTAATGTTTGAATGCTGCTGATAGAGTTTTCTTTTTCTGTGTATTTGATTTTTATTTATGTGAACTGGGTGGGCTATGAAACTGAATCACCCTTATGAGATAAAAGAAGTTGGCTGAATCTCAATCTAGTTACGTACTAGCTAACCCATGATTGGTTGTTTGATTCAGACCAGACCTAGCTTTAAAAAAAAAAATGAAATGCAAAGGGACGGGTGCTCACAGACAAATAAAAGATATTGTCAGTGACAGCACTGGTCAAAATGACTTTTTTCAATTAAATTAATTAAATTATGATTGCCTACAACAGCTTTAACTAAATGGAACTTTTTTCACTCTACTTCAGTCCAAGTTACAACATTTTCAACATGAAGGTAATCAACATCTTTGCGATAACGTGCTGTATGAGGGTTCTTTCAGCGAACAGCAAACAGGTTTCTGCTGCTGTCAGACCTGTAAGATGCACTGTTTGTTGTAGCCGTGGTAAATGAATCAAACAATCATCATGTAGGAGCAGGACAGCTGGTAAACAAGGAGTATAGTCAGGTGCTCTAACACTGATATTTGAGCTAATATGTGTGTGGTAGTAGTATGCTTTTAATTGGTTTGATCCTTCTGAACAGCAGAGAGCAGAGGAACAAATTGTTAAGCATGAGAGAACCTCCATCCCCTCTCAGCGCAGCGCTGCGCCTGTTAAACACCACAACACTCCCGTCTTTTTAATTTAGTTTTTGGCTGCAGCTACAGGAGGATTTGGGTTGCCTACAGAGATGAAGGAGATTTTTCTTTCATTTTCCTTTTTTCTTTTTTTCCATGTACTTCCTTGAGGGAGCAAAAGGGTAAAGAGGGTTTTTCTTTTCCTTTTTTTTTTTCTCCTCCTGCCAAAGTTTTGAAGGTGCTGTAATGTTAATGACCTAATGGGAGCGTAAAAGGCTGCGCTTACTAAGCTTATAATGTGAGTCACTATCTTGCACACACACGCTCCCATTCATGGAGAACAGAACTGATCTGCTTCTGTCTTTACTCTCAGTCACTGAGGCATGGTTTGCAATGGCTCAGAATTTATACAATTAAATTTAAATCTCCATGAGACAATAAACTCCTTGATTTCTTTTATAGACTGGCTGCTTTTATGGTTTAATTTTCCAGTTTTTAGCTTTTAGTTTCCAGTATTTCTTAGGTCAGACATGGATCTAGATAAAAGTTAGTGGACAGTTAAAACACCAGAGACAATGATGGAAATAAGTCCTGTTTTCTATCACTCTGTAATACATCTTATTAACATATTAGAAAGTCATCAGTAAATCAAACCAGTTTTGGTGCAGTTAACCTTTATTCGTAGAGCAGTTTTTATAGTTTATAGCGACTGGTCAGAGCTGCACCACTGTTTTTTACAACTCTTTTTATTGGGGTTTTCAGAATTAAATATACAGCTGAAAAGAGGAAAAAGCTTTTCTAGTGCAGATATAAAGAAAACATAACAAATGCAATGAAATAAATACATAAAGAGACATGTCAGACATGAAAACAGAAATAAACAAAACAAAATGTTTATTTTACAGATGAATTATACACAAGGGAAAAGGAGTATTGCAAATTAGTTTTAATGAACTGCAACTTCAGTTCAAATATAGACAACATGAAAATGTATTAAGACAAAATTAATTACACTGTAAAAACAATTAAACTATTTGTTTTAGCTTAGAAAAGTTGGTGTCCAAGCTAACTTAAAATTTTAAATTGACTGAGAAAAGACAAGTTGAGTTAATTTTGTAATGATTAAATATAAATAAACTTGAGAAAACATGTTCAATAAGCTTAAGATATGAAATTGAACCAACAACTCTTCAGTCACACATTACAAACATTTTTTTTTTCTTTTCTTTTTCTTACAGCTGCTCCTGTTGGAGTTTCTTTGTGCCAGCATCAGCACACTGACGATATGTAAAACTGCTTTTTTGTAGTTTGCAGTGTATTGAAAGAGTCTCTGGAGTTTCAAACAATGTATGCTGGGAAGTCTGCTAAAACGCTTATCACTTATTACTTTAGAAACTTAATTTAATGAGTTGATTGAACTCTGTTCAGTACATTCATTCAACTCATCATTTCAAGTCAAAAGACACCAAGTTAGAGGAACCCAAGAACTTTTAAGTTGAATTACATGGATGAATTAACTTATTTTAATATTAACTTAATGAAAAAAAGATTTGTTTATTCCACTAAATTCCTGTATGGTTTTTTTTTTTTTTTTTAGTTTAAGTTTAAATGGATGTCAAATAGGTCAGTCGAGCTGCACCACTGTTGATCTCAATCTCTTAATCTCTCTCGTCTGCACAGGTGCTGCTGTGGAAGTTTCTCTGTTTTCATTCTGCCGTTACTGTTTCCCTCGACTGGAGCCGCCTCCCTGTGTGTGTCTGTGTCTCTGTCTGTCTGTCTGTGTGGAGTGTTGTGTCTGTGGCTCTTCCTCAGTCTGAACACCCTAATGAGGGCCCCACACACACACACACACACACACACGTACAGCTGTGTTGTGGCAGCTCTCTGACAGGAGCATTGAAGTAGGTGAAGCACCTAAAGGACCACTTTCACCTCTCTTACAGTATCAGAGCAGCTCAAAGGTTGAAAACCAGGTTGATTTCAGGCAGCCTTGGGGAGTAATGGATTACATGTAACAGGATTATGTAATCTGGATGCAAAAAAAGCTAACTGTATTCTATTAGAGTTAATAAAGAACTATAAACTACCATGCACACTGCACACAATGTACTGTATGCTGTACTGTATACTGTATGTTTGGTGTGTCTGTATGTGGCTGTGCGTTTCTCCTTTACATGCATGTATGTTTGTTGCGCCCCAAAGACCTGAGCCATATGTCATTCCCTGCAGCCCCCCTATCAGTCGGTACTCACAGCCTAGTGTCAACATGTGGGTTAATGCACTGAACCTTCCAGCCTATTTGTCAGGCAGTGCAGCACTGAAAGAGTCCCCAGTGGAGGAAAAACCCTCCCTGCTGGTTTGAGCTCAGTCTTTGATGTATAGAGCTCAGGTAGTGCTGCTGCTGAGAGGCTTAATTTCTTGGTTCTTTGCTCCTTCACCTTTTAGTGATTCTGGATCTCCCAGCAGGCATGACTGAAGACTGCGGCGGCTGTTGCTGGTACTGCAAGAGGCTTTGTGGCTTGATGCTGGGAAGACAAGCTTGTGTGACTCTGACTGGGCCACAAGAGCAGCAGACTTAAAGAATTAGTTCAGCATTTTGGGAAATGTGCTTATTTGCTTTCTTGCAGAGAGTTAAAAAGATAGTTCAGATTATTTGAAGTGGTGATGGTCAGTGTTTTACCTAAATCAGTCTGACATGCCCCTAGTTTGGATAAGCAGCAAACAATGCATGGGTCAGCAGGAGGATGTATTTTAGCCACCCAAAAAAAGGGTCACCTAAAAAATCATTACCTTGTCATCAGGCAGCCGTTATATAAGCCAACTATTGCCCTCTCCCCAGCAACCAGACTCTTTTGGTAAAAACAGTAGTTTTACCATGCAGAGCCACTGACATAAATAAAAGATGGACGACAAGTCTCTATGTCCTCCCACTGTACAAAACTGATGCCAACACATCCCAAATACAAGTGCTGCCATCTTACGCTGGTGACATCACAATTAAACTGATGCTGATGTTTTTTAGGTGGACCTTTTTTAAGTGGCTAAAATTTGCTGTAGACATCAGTACTACTGCTCTGTCTATGATCTGTGGACACGGTGACTGCCATCTACTGTAGGTAATATGAGGTCTATCGAGAAGTACCCCATACAACCCCACCTCAAAAAGTCAGAACTGTCCCTTTAAATGAGAAGCTCAATACCCCTCTCATATCTGTTTGGTAAATATGTAGCCTGAGCCAGTTATGTAGCTAAGCTTAGCACAAAGATGGGAAACAGAGGAACAACTAGTCTGATCTGTCCAATGTTAAGACAGTCCACCTATCAGAACCTTTAATGCTCTCCATTTATCTAATTTGTATAATCTGCACAAAAACTGAAGTGTAAAAATTTCAGTTTACTGTTTTACAGTATTTGCTGGGCAAACAGCAGAGACTGTCCCCAGCCAAGAAATAGTAAGACTCGTCTTTGCACTTCAGTGTTTGTACCGACTAAATCAACAACAGAAAGCATGTTAATTAATGAGTGTTAGAGATGCTGGTGGGCACATTTTCCCACTTTCAAACTGGAGCTGCAACAATTAATCAGTTGGTCAGATCTTCATAAAAATAATCGGCAACTATTTTGCTAATCAATTAATAGCTTAAAGGTCCAGTGTGTAAGATTTACAGGGATTTATTAGTGCATAATCACCTGAAAATGAGAATAATTGTGTTGTTTTTACCTTAGAATGAGCTTTTATATCTACAAAGGGCGAGGGTCATCCTCCAAGGAGTCTGCCATGTTGCATTGCCATGTTCTACAGTAACCCAGAGCGGACAAACCAAACACTGGCTTTAGACACGACCTGTAGCGTTCTGTGTTTCACAGCCATCATAGTTTCTCTTACATGCTTGGAAGGGGAGGGTGCAGCGAAGTGAAGCTAACTGTTAGATGCCACTAAATCCTGCACATGGTTCTTAACTATTTTGGGGTTTTTATCTGTTCTTATTGCTCTTTTAGTGGCTAATTGTTTTTCTCTCTTTCCAGTATTTATGCCAGGCTGGGCTAACCAGCTACTGCTGTAGCCTCATATTGAAATGAGAGCAGTATTGATCCTCTCATTTAACTCTCGGGAGGAAAACTAATTGGAGTATGTCCCAAAATGTTGAACTATTCCTTTAATCTGTTGTTTAAAACTAGAACTATGACAGGCGTAAAAATTCGCAGGTGTCTTGGATGCAGCGCTTGTTTTTCTCTGCGTAGGCTGAACCTTTGGCTGGGAGTCGCTGCTCAGACAGGGAGGAGGAGGCCTTGAGGGTAAAAACTGTCAAGGCCGTAAAGGTGCTGCAAGCATTAGCAGAGCCTGGCGGTTTAGGCTTCGGGCTCTGCCTGAGGCCGGCGCAAAGGCTGGGATGTGTTCTGGGGGGTGGGGGTGATATGTGTGGGACTGATATGTGGGAACCAGGCGCACCTCTCCTGGGCCCCCTCAACGTTCTACCCCAGGAGGCCCCGAGCTGCTACAGCAGGTGCAGGGCCCCTCCTGGAACAAGGGAGGCTCTTCAGGGTAGCAGATTAGAGGAGTGTATGCATGTTTTTCTGTTTTTGCTTTCATTGACCAGGTTTCTCTCTAGTTTCAAATGCAAATTAACAAAACACTGAAACTGCCTCAAAATTTACCCAAATAAGTGAAACTGCTGTGCGATATGAAAATAATCAAATTCTCATCATTGTGTGCATGTGGTGCTGATAAAAAGGATGAATCCTTGGCTGAGCTGTTATTTGTGAGGATGTTTGAGACCAAGATTTCTTTCAAGGGTAGTTTCAGCGTCATTCATCACATGTTTTGTCCGCTGAGTTGGTATGTCAAGGCCAACCAGATGGTCGACAATTAATTGCAAATACAAAAGTGCTACATTTTGGCAAAATTCCTCTCTGAGGTTTTCAGCAACATCTTACTCTCTAAGGGCGAATGCAGCCTCTGAGGAAATACAGAGATTCTTGTTTTGGTAACACTGATAGATGGGGTGTGCCTAAGACTGTCATTACACTGACATAACCTTGTCATGACGCCTGTGATGAACATTAAACAGTCTTTATGAATGTTCATGTCTGTTGCAAAAAAGTGTCATTTGGTCAGTTATGACATTTCTAAAACAAAATTGACATTGTTTGAGGTTTAAACAATTTAACATTAATCGGGGCAGTAATGGATTTGTTATGACAATTTGACATTAACCAAGATGACATAACCTGTCAATGTCATGACAACTTGAAATTATCAAAAAGAAATAAGCTTAATAGCCTTATGTTTTAACATGTCATTATACTATATACACTAGCCTGGCATGAACATGAAGGAGTCTTTATGAATGTTTATGTCTGTTACTATTAAGTGTCATTTGGTCCATTATATCATTTTTAATGCAAAATTGGCATTGTTTGAGATGTCTTGGTTATAAAGACTTGGCATTAATCAAGCCAATAATGTCTTTGTTATGACAACTTCACATTATCGAACTTAAAGAAACTGTTAAGCTTTATGTTTAACATTTCATTATATTATATATACTGGACTGGAATCAACCCGAGGGAGTCTTTATGAATGTTTATGACTGTTGTTATTAAGTACCATTTGGTCAATTATGATGCTCAAAATTTTTTCAACATGGTGGCTGGATCCCTAACTTTCTCATTTTAAACAGTACATTAAAATATGTTTCTGAAAACATTTTAAGACAACGAATATATAATGTTTTAACAGCATTGGACCTCATCTGCACTGTGCAGGCGGATCTACTCGTCTCCACAGAAAAGGAATTGCATCCGTGAACTTGCTGTATGTCAACAGATCTCATGTGCTTGCACCATTAATGACAACAGTCATAAATATTCATAATCACAAACCATCATGTTCGTGACAGGTGTCATGACATGGTTATGACAGTGAAATGACTTATGTCTATGCACACCCTTTCAAATAAAGTTGCTTCTTTTTTCAAAATGCTCAGTTGCAAAGGACTACATTGTATAAATCTGATATATTGTGTTCAGTCATTTTTTCAGTTTTCACATCCATTTTGTGTGTGCGCTAATCCTGCCTGCAGATGGCTAAAAGTGGAATAGACATTGCTTTCCTCTCTGATCCATCATATTCTAACCAATACAGATCAATAGTGATGCTGCTTGTTTGGTTGTCAGACTGACTCCAGCTCTTTGTGCTCGACCATCGATCCTCTTCTTTCTCTGTTTCTTCTGCCTTGTTAAATGACTGGATGTCTCAGAGGAGAAGGCAGGGAAGGTGGAGGCTTACAATAGTGAGCATCTTCAGCTTGTGGGCTACTGGAAACCGGCGAGATAAAATTCAATGAGGGAGAATACGGAGTGGATGTTTTTTTGTGTGTTACAGGTTCAGTCCTGTGCTCACAGCACCGTGCTTTAATGCAGTACAAAACCATTCATAAATGAATGAATGAATGGCATCACTCCTCCTGCAGGGGGAGGATGTTCGACTCACAGGGTACTCTGCAGTTGTTAAGCTTTTACCCTCTGATTTCTGTTCAATGTGTGCATTTGCTGCTCTGTGCTGCACCTGCAGCACCATGAAAATGTTTCATGTCTTGGCTGGAAAAATGCTTTTGTATTATTGGAAACCGCTGACATATCACAGGAATCGTAATAAATAAATAAATAAATAAAAATGAGTGAATAATAGATTGTAGGTGTAGTTTTCAGGGGGGTGGGGTGGGTGGGTGGGGGTGGAGGATAATTTTAACACATGTAACCCCCCCCCCTGTATGGCTGTGTTGTGAATCAAACAGTAACATTGTAGGGACAAACTCATATGGTCAAGCCACTGGTCTGTCACTCTTGCACCCCTACTTTTAACTATAACTATTCCAGCATTGCCATGTCATGAATAACAATTATCCCAGTAATTTACAGGAAACTATGTATAAAAAAAAAAGCTTAAGTAAAGTCCAGCATGGGTCCAGCATGACCCATTATATTATAAATTATATATCATTAGTGAACATCACTGATGTTGCAGCTAGTAAAAGTGGAGCTAATCATAACTACTATATATATACTGTTGGGTAGCTTAATGTAAAATAATTAATAAGAATTTTGTATTAATAATATGAATCTGGAGGCGCCCTGGTGGCTTGGTTGGTGGAGCGTGCTCCCCATGTACTTGGGCTGTTAGTCCTCTGCAGAGGCTGTGGGTTCAACTCCAGCCTGCAGCCCTTTACTGTGTGTCATTCCCCCAGACAATTACACCAGACAAGCAGCATGGAGGCACTTTATCTTTTTTGAAATTATTTTTTTCGCTTTGAAAGCTGGTCATTGTTTACTTCAATTGTTTGGAGGATTCTGCAACGCTGTTTTACTGTGAAGCTACAGCAGTGTTTTGTGGACAAAAAAACTGAACGCAACCATCAGTCGGCATGACGGTGACTAGATAATGACTGAACTTGTATTTTTGGGTAGGAAAAATAAATAAATCTGAACCTGCAAAGTAACTAGTAACTACAGCTGTGACATAAATGTCATAGAGAATATTTCTCTCTGAAATGTGGTGGAGTAGAAGTATAGAGTAACATAAACTGGAAACAGCCAACTCAAATAAAGTAAAAGTACCTCAAAACTGTACTTAAGTTGGTACAGACAATGGGACAACAACATGGTTCAAATGCAGCTAGCAACCATTGCTTCATGTCTTCCCTCCTGTCTCTCCTCTCATTTTTCTGTCATCTCTCTCCCTGCTGAGTAAAAGTAAAAATGCCTGAAATAAATCTTTTTTCTGTACTAATACTATTGGCTCCTCAGCTGGCCAGGTGTCCCCAGCAGGTTCAGTCCAGGTGAGATGGTGAAGATGTTTTGCAGGGTCTTTTGGGGTTTTCTGCACAGCCCGGTGTGAAAATTACACTTCTCAGTAAATGTCACGCTGGCCTCGACCACTGCTGATGTAACACTTACTGATAGTGTATTCTGTCTCATCTTTCCAACCACGTCTCCTCAACCTATCTGTTATTTACCTGCATCGACCATCTTCTCTCCCAGTTTTACCCCTTCACCTCTCCCTTTATCCCCCTGTTTCTCCCGATCTGTCTCCAACCATCTCACACTGCAGCACAACAAGAGGAGAAATGTTACAGCTGAATAAAACATCACAGGACCAGACAGAAGCCTTGACCTGCAGTCATAATGCTTAAACTCAGCGTTTTTTTAATAAGTACCCTTGAGATATGTTGGTTAAACCCTCTCCATGACTGCTGCACATCAGTGGGATAATTTAGGTGATAAACGCCAACTGTGCTGTTGCTAAATGAAACTTATTCAGTATTGAGGGATTTTTCAGTGTTTTCTCTTTCCTTTTTGAACACTTTATTTTCAATTATGCAAGAACAGTTCAACTTATTACCACTAAAAACTCAATAATTAAACACACAGTTAACAAAAAACAGTGAGGATAAAACAATAACAATAACTACATAAATAAATAAAATAAATAATAGTCATTTAAAAAAAAACAAAAAGAAGAAACAAAACAAAGCAAAACAATAAAACACTAGTTCAACGGTTACAGCCAGTTCACAGTTGATAAAGGTAATGTTTCTATATGTTCAACAGGACCTTGGTGATCTTCTCTAAGGACATACAGTTTGTCTTTTCTGATATCCATTTTGATATAGAGAGGGTGGAATCTGGCTTCCAGGTTAATGCGATGCACTTCCTGGAAACAGCAAAGCTGTATCAATAAATGTTCTGGAACTTTGTCTGTTTGTTACGTTTCCAGGGAGACGGAGTCCTGGATCTCATGGAATCAGTGCAGCCATAATTTTAGTCAATGTGTCACATATATCATACCAAAATGTTGTAACTTCAGTACAATACCATGTGCAGCAGGTCTGCATCTGAAACAGATATTTGAAGTTGTAGGTGTTAATTTCTGAGTTGTGAAGTAAAGTTGATGAAGAAAAGTTGTAGCTGATCAATCATTTCTTATTCCTATTACAGTATCTTACAGTTTCTTATGTTCATGTGTTTAAAATTTTAATTTAAAGGATAAATAGTCACATCAATTATCATCACATCAGTCCTCTAAAAGAAACTGTAGAGAGGCTCTAATTCATCCTCATTATTTCACCATGAAAAATAGTTTTATTTTTATGATTTATTAATTATTTATTTACCCTTTTGCAGTTTTTGTGGATGTTTTTGTGAGTAGCATAAGGGGAACTATTACTAACATCCCATTACACAACCCTGTGTTGTAAAATGTTCCATAAAATAAAATAACCTTGTAAAATATTTAAGGAAGGCTACATACAAAGGAAAATAATACACATTTTACATACTCATCAAACAGTTGGTTCAATCTAAGATCCCACCGCTCAGTGGACAGACACTCAGTTATATTTGAGGATAATGAGGTGGCACTTTGGGGTGGTTGGTCAAATTTCCGGCCCAGAAACATGGCGGCCTCCATGGAAGAGGATCCACACACTCTACAGATGTAAAAGGCTCATTTTAAGGCAACAAAAACACAACGATTCTGATTTTCAGGTCATTATACACTAATGAAAACATACATATGAATATTGTGTTCCATTTCTGTCATATTCTGGAATCGATCCCCATAAATCTCACACACTGGACCTTGAGCGTGCTGATTCTGTAGAGGGGCTTCTTTCCTGGAGGGTAGACTTTCAGTCCATGTTGATGTAGAGCTGACTTGACTGAGAGCTATGTACCTCTTTTCCAGCAGCTTCTACAACATGTCAGACTTGTTTTTTGGTGAGTCTTGGATTACATCTGACCATCCTCTCAGCGGCAAAAGGACACACATTATTTACTCAAGTAGAAGTACAGATACTTGTTTAAATAAAGACTCTTGTAAAAGTAGAACAATTGATTCAACTTCTTTACTCCTGTAAAACAAAAAAGTACAGGCTTTTTGAATGCTTGACTTTAAAAGTACATTTTCTTCACGGTTAAGTCTCTCTTACTCTGTTTCGTCTTGTTTCATCTTTTAGGTCAGTTTTGTCTTATGTCTTTTTTTGGTCTTGTTGTGTCTTTTATGCCATTTTCATCTTGTTACATCTTTTATATTGTTTTCATCTTGTTACTTGTTTTTCATCTTGTTACATATTGTTATGTTGTTTTTGTCTTGTAATGTCCTTTTCACTGTTTGCGTGTTGTTACATCTTATACATTGTTTTCATCTTGTTACTGTTTTTGTTGTCTGTACTGTTGTCTCTTGTGCATCATTTGCACTGATGGATACATCAAGGAATCGTCTTTTCCAAGTGTGTTTGTCTCATCAGTTCAAGTTGAAATCAGTCTTGATGTTGTGAAGGTGGTGTACATTGATGCAAAATAAAAATAATCAGTAATTACCAAATTACCAAATGCATTAAAACCAAAGTAAGTAGCCTGTCTTGGAAATGTATGGAGTAGACAGTACAGATATTTGTTTACAAATGTAGGGAGTAAAAGTAAAACCTTCTCAGAAAAATAAATATTCAAGATTCCTGAAAAATGTACTTAAGTACAGTAACTAAGTATTTGTTCTTAGTTACTTCCCACTTCTGCCTCTGCACAAAGTGTAACAGTTTGGGTTTCCTACCAGCCCTTGGTAGAGATCACTGTCTCCAGTTCTTTGTACTAACAGTTGTTTGCACTGTTGATCTCGAGACCTGAAGTTGCTTTGAGATGGTCCCTAGTGACTTTCTTGGCTCTATTACACTTTCACAGACCTGAATTGAGCTGTTGGACTTTAATTGGGATGTTTATGACTCAGTCTAACCTATGCGACCATATTTACACAGGCAGAGAAAAGTTTCTATGCCCCCAGTATTGATAGTTTACACAATGTAAGTTTTTGCCAATTCATAAAAGAAACTAAACATATTTATTTTGATTTCTGACAATCAGTCTGTCACAGAAAAAGAGCAGAAATAATTGAAATCCACATAGTACCATTACATAAGTGTTCTTGACAAGTGTGTGCAAACTCTTGACCACCACCCGCTACAATAAATAAACCCTGTCCACACATCAACATTGACTAAATGCAGGGACACGTCCTGCTGATACAGGTACAGCATGTTCCCAATCATCACCTGTCTAATCCTTGCCTGCATGCCTGATGGGATTGGTTATTTCTGCACACACTCTTGAATATTTATGTCCTAATTTGGGCTATTTTTCTCTCATGTTTTCAAACTGGGGTTATTTATAGTGAGTAGACACACTGTACCCTCACACAGCCAGCTTCTTTCAGGCATGCAATCATCACACACACAAACACACACACTTGCACTCTGTCAAGTAAATGACATTACATTGCAATAATTCCAGCTTGCGTAAGTCTAAAGCCACAGTTTGTTTGTTGACTCCCAGACCCCTCGCTGAACTTTTACACTCACTCTACTTCCCTGATCTCAAACTTCCCCATCCCCTCTGCTTGTGAGAACATAAACAAACACTGTTTTTATTATTGTGGGAAGTTTCAAGACACAACACGGCCCCCTGGTTCCTCCCATCATCCTCGGCTCGCAGAGCACTGGCCCCCGGGGTCATGGAGCAGCACTGTGGTCAGTCAGGTCTGAGTCACAGGATGTTGGAGTAGCATGCCTCAGGGCTGTGGCTGGAAATAGGACCTGGGAAGAGCGAATAGTTAAAGCCTTGATGTCTGGCTTCCCCACCTCTGCTCCTCAGGGACGGAAAAGAACAGGCCACACACATGCAAACACACACTCAAACTTCTCTGTCAAACAACTGACAAGGGCTCGGGGCCAGTGCTTCATTCCACAGGGTTAATAACAATAGTAAAAGGCAGGCGGAAGAGGAAACTAATCAAGGATTTTGGCAGTTTGTTTGGCAACCGTGTTGCTACTAATTTAGTTTGAGGAAGAGACGGTTCACGTGGGGGAAGTGGCTTTGCAGACGTTGGGGCAGGTTGTGATCAAGAGTAGCAGTTAGTCTCTCGCTCCCCTGTAACTGAACGCTGCGATCAGTCTTTGATCATCTCAGAAGAAGTAGTTCTCACCTTGGATGTGGTGTTTGCAGCATCCAGGATGGGTGGTGTGTGGCTGGGTCTGTTTCCTCTGTAAACACTAATACAATGCTGCTACATTTAACCCAGAACTGAGCCTCACTCTCGGGAAGTAATTAAGTGTTTCCCCTTTCTCTTATTTGGTCTCAGCCGATCCATGTGCCAGAGAGAAAATACACCCTACACTCTGACCTGCATCAGTCCTCGCAGGTTTATTTTTGTCAAGACATTTTCAAGGAACACATTTTGTTATTCACCTTTTCCCCATTTGTGATTGTTGAGGGTGAATACATTTCAACTGTATGTTTGTAATTTTTGCAAGACACAAGATTTAATCCACAGATTTTTAAAACAATCTCCTGCTCAGGTAGGAGGAAAACACAGAGTAGTTATGCTGTTTATATACAACAATATGTGTATCCAATAAATGTTTACAAATATGTCAGACTGCTTGTAAACGGCTACTTATAAAGTTTTGTTTTTGTGCAGTGAGACCAGCCCCCAAGAAATATTCCTAAGCGAGCAAGTATTTCATTGGACACAAATTTCTTATACATACCCGAGTGCAGGATGAGTCATCAACATTTATAGCATTAATAAACATGAAGAATACCAGAGAATACCAACACAATGGCTTTTTTTGGTCATTGTTGGTAGAGTCCAACTGATATGGGATTTGAGACTGATACCTTATTTTAGAGGTTTTTGTATGTATTTTGGATTGGTGGCTGATTTAATGAATTTTTGGGCTGGAATGAAAATACACCTTTTTCACCCCCAAGCATTGTTTTCTGCATTATATATGTTCTTGTATGGTTCCAGTATTTTTTCCAGCAAGCATGCGTCAATAACAATATATCTGTGATCAGTAGGTTTGTAGGTGGCTTATGGTGTAAGACATGAGTTCATGAGAACTTTGACAGACTTTGTTATTGCCTGAAAAGCAGGCAGAAATGGTACATTATTAAATCTGAAAATCTGAAAAAATCTGGAGCAGGTGTAGGAAATATAAATTTGATTCACATATCCAACAACCTACAATGTGCATTCAACATCCAGCCACATATCTAACCCTGTAACATCAGTTCTTTTTTTAGATATTTACTACTTATTAAACTACCATTTATCTCATAAAAATGAAAAATATAGCATTTCTTTTTAAAAAGCACAGATACTGTCTTCTTGTTGTTCATTAAATGATTTGGTTGTGGTGCTTTAATAAATATGTAAATCCTCAGAGCGTTGGATATATCCATTCAGGGAGGACACAGAGGGTCATTGTCAGGTCCCCGTGTCACTGGAATCCCGGGAATTTTTATCCCCACTCTGATCTGCACTCACAAGCCGTCACCCTGTGGACAATTTCACATGCAGTTAAAGAAAAACTACAAACAACACGTTTTACAGAAAACACAGCTGCATCTATGGCAAATGACATCCATCTAATCATTAACCTGCTCATTAAAATGAGATCATGAGCACAGATATATATTAATTCACTAATATTGTGAGTGGAAAGAACAGTGGGCACCAATATAACCAAATCACACTGCAAATACCTTCATAAGTCAAGTCTCAAGTCATGAATACCAAGTTAAAGTCAAGTCATGCCTTTTATCAATGAGAGCAGCTCTTTCTGTATAAAGTTAACTCAATCTCACCTACCACAAGTAGTCGCCCTTTTTATGTGTTATTCATTAAAGCTGGAATCAGTCTTAATGTTGGGACACAGCATACAATGATGCAAATAAAACTAATCAATAATACCCCTCAAATGCATTAAAGCAAAGGTAACAAGTCTGTTTTGAACATTTAAGGAGTAGTAACAGATATGTGTGTTACAATGTAGGGAGTTTAGAATAAAAAGTTGACAGAAAAATAAACACTCAAGTACAGATACCTGAAAACTCTACTTCAGCACAGTAACAAAGCATTTGTGCTTCTGTAAAAAGTCATGCATTACACAGTTTACAGTTGGGGGTTACTTTACATACTTTAACACAACTCTGCATCAGCTACAGCAGTTGTGATAAGAAGTTAAAATCTTTGTGATTTTAAAGTTCAGGCGCCTCTTTCTCAACTTTCTCTAGCGGAAACGTTTCTAAGAACTGAGCTGTTTGCACGCTCACATGTGCGCCTGCACGTGTACGCCTTTACATGTGAAAGGAAGCAACAAAACAACAGTGTCCCTATATTCCCAGTGTGAGGGGAAGTGTGAGAGCCACACTTTGATGTTGTGCAGCGCACACTATCTCCCTGGAGCCAAACACACCTTTTCCCCCCGAGCCCTTGCTGCTCGCTCGGGAGCTGTGACATTGGCCTGACCTTGACTGTCCCGTGTATTTACTGTGCCTCCGTCTCTGGATGTGTTGCTCTCACTGTCACTCTGACAATATGTGGATAAAGCTGTCACTGACACATCCTCTCAGGAAGGGCATTTAGGTTCAAGCTCGCTGTGCAATGCTCCTCCCCAGTTCCTTATCAATGATAAAGCTAATCCTTTAGCCCTGCACATGGCCCCGTGGCCCCCTGAACCACCCATCAGTGTGAGAAAAGGAACAAATAGAGGGGAGGGTAGCAGCAAAGGAAAAAGGAAAAACAGAAAGAATAAGGAGGAGGAGGGAAAGAGAATAAGTAAAAGAGAAGTTAAGAATAGGGAAAATGGGGGGAAAGAAGAAATTGGAGAATGTGGAGGGCAGGTGATGAGAGTTTGTGCATGAAAAGAGAGGAGTGGGCTGCAGAGGTGACCTTGACTGTCTAATCTGTTTTTAGATAAGTGTGTTGTGGTCCATGTGTGGGAAAACAACAAACTCTGGGGTGTGTGTGAGACCCGGGGTTAAGTGTCTTGCACACAGAGCAGGGGTGAACACACACAGCAACACACATGATGGAGCAGGGTGTAGCAGGGTTTACTGAAGGGTCCTACAGTTCAGGACATTGTGACAGAGATAGAGCTGTCTGAAAGAGGAAGTCAAACTTTTCCTTTAGAAAAAAATCTGCTATATGTCTCATGTTATCTTCAAAGCGAAATCACAACGTCAGCGTGACTTATAGAAACAAAGGAAGTTAAGATGTCTGGGACAAGGTTATGTATTCAAATAGTGACTTCTGTCACGTTTGCTGCAACTACTTCGCTTCAAAGCATAGATACACTGTAAAAAATGTGAAACTAATCTTTTCTCATTTACTTAGCATAAAATTTTATTTATCCAAGTTGATTACACTTAAGATTTCTAATATTGCATGAGTTCTTCTAACTTAAGTCTTAAGAAGAATATAAGTAAAAATATAAGTACTGTACAGTGTTCAATCAACTCATCAGCATCAGCATATTAGCTGAGTAGTTGGTTCAATTTAATATCTTAAGCTCACTGAACACATTCTCAATTACAGCTAAATTAATTATTAATTAAAAATGTATTTGTTTTAAATACATCAGTAGCAGCTTCCTGTTTGATACAAAAACGGTTTAACAAAGCTGCAACTTATGATTTTATTTTTATTACAGATTTTTTCCCCAATGAAAGATATTCATTTTACCAGCAAATATTCAGATGTAAGAACCTGAAACCAGAGAATTTTAGCATTTGTGCTTATATTGATTATAAAATTGTTGCAGATTGAAGTTTTTTTTGCACTGACCTGGCACATACTACAGATATTACATTACTATCTGACCACTGAGCCATATAAATATAAAAGTACGGAGCAAAAATGACTCAGTGGTGAATTTCTAACTTGTGTAAAACAGCATCTCACCTTATCAAATGACAAGCTTTGCCAGTGTTTGGTCCAGGCTAATAATATAAGCAGGCGCTTAGTTATATTATGCTCTCCGTAAGCATAATATAACTCCAGGATTATGTGTTATATGTATCTATGTACCTATTTAGGTATAAGCAACTTGTTGCCACAACTTTTTCTTAACCTGTGTTGCACTATGGTGATCTATACATGCCTATACTTAGTGTCTTCATGTGCTTGATATATCTTACCATGCATCCCTGAGATTCATTACAAATTGTAAAGCTCTGACTCACCACAGTGAGTTATACTCGTGGGTAGGATGGCCTGCTCCTGCCCTTTTACTGGTACACCTTAATATATAAGGCAATTCTGGGTCTACTCCCATACCACGTATTTGTCTTTATCATGGAGAAAAGTGCTGGACAGTACTCTTTGCATTCTCAGGACTTCTTTATGCTCCCTGTCCCATATGCCTGAGCAGCAATTGTAAAATAGGCTTTTGTGTATTTTGTGCCCTGAGCATGGAACAGAATGTCAAAAATGAATATTGTCAAATGCTTTTAAATCAAAAATGAAAGAAGTAGAAGCATATTCCTTAAGATGTCAATGTTTTTAATTTACCTTGTTGGAAAATGAGTCTTAATCTCAGTGGAACTCTTCTTCAGTCAAATTTTATGCTGTGTTTTTGCAGTTTTTATCAGCTCTTCTTGACATGGTAGTAAATCAGTGAATCTTCAGCTTTATTGAGAATGAATGTGGGAGGAGAATGGAGAAAAGCAGATCAAGTGTGCCTTAAATATCTTACAACATGTGCATGCATGACTTGTGTCTGAATCTGACGCTGAGACTCGGGGAGCAGTAAGCTGTGTAGTAAGAGAGTCATCATCTGAAAGGCTGATTGACATGCAGTTATACTCTGAGATTCATAAATCCTCAGTAATGCATATCAAGGCTTCATAGATGGCATAGTGTACCCTCGGTTACAATTTCATTAGTGTCAGAGGTGATTGATCAGACAGAGTCAGACGAGCAGAGACAGAGAGTGCAGACAAACTGAAGCTCCATGGATCAATCTGACGACCTGAGAGGCAGCTGTTATCAACATGGATTATCAACATGAGTTGTGCGGTCTGTGTGTGAGATTTATTGGATCACTGAATGCATCATTGGGCACATAATCACAGTGTCGAGCCAGCCGCGGTGTTCTTTCCAAAAGCTTTAGTCTTCCTCATCGATGGCTTAGTCTGACATCTACTGTTATAGTCAGCAGCTTCCTTCATCTTCATCACTGTTCCTATTTCAGATAAACTGTCTCACACACAGTGCCAGTCAGAGGGTCTGTTCAGTCCATGTCACCTGAATCACCAGGGGCCAAATCCATCCAATTCACCCCACCCCATTCTCTAACTGGATGGAAGAGGGAATTTTATTTACCCTGAAGGAAAGTGTGTTGCCCAGATGTTCAACACACATAGTAAATCAAATATGGTATGTACATATAGTATAAATATATTATATGTACATAAGATAAGATGAGCACTAGCAGGCTCTTTGAGGCTGTATAGGCAGTGCTTTAAGCTAATGCTAACAACAGCAATTGCTAATTGGTCAGAGGCAAAGTGTTAGACAAATTAAAACTGACTGATAGCTGACTAGACAAAAAGTCTGGGGATTACTAACGTGTATGAATGTTTGTACAAAATTTTAATGGCAGTCAGTCTGGACCCAAATGATGGACAGACCAACATGAGGTCGGGAGACGTAAACTTTCACTGGTAGTTTTTACTAAATAATTATATAAAACAAACAAAAAAAAAAAAAACAAACAAACACACATATAAATATATATCTAAAACTTGAATTAAGAAAAAAGGATCAAATATCCATGAAATGCGGCCTATAAAATGAAAAAATAAAAATAATCTGCACTGTGTGCTATCAAATAAAAGATTTTCATGTCGGACAACATAAAATGAGATACCATTATATAATCACACAGCTGTGATAGGCCAATATCAGCCAATAATATCAGTCTGGCTCTTAACTGTACAGAGATGTGTGTCTATCCTATATTACTATGTAAAAAAATGAACTCACGATACAAATGAAACATAAAACATTACTAATCACTACATTTAGATATCAATGAACAGCTTTTAAGCTTTTGACTTTCATTTAACATCTGAGGGCTGCATGATGATGATGATGATGATGATGAAGTCTGAATAGATTTTGAGAAAGAGACACAAAATACCAGTGCCTTTCATACGTTCCCACACCCACTGCACCTGTACAGGAAGAGGAGCTGATCATGTTCCACATCACAGACCCGCTGCAGTAACTGTGTAATAACACAGTGAAGTGTTTTGCATGTAGGACACATCTGAGCCTCATTAACTGCTAAAATTTACTGAGGAAATTCATTGATTCTCTGCAGATATTTTCTGCAGATGTAACAAAATGCATAACTTCCTTTTGTCACAGATAATGTGATTGCGCTGTGTCCCTCATGTATCCTGTTGTGCATGCTTTCGTAAACCTTTTTGACACGTGTGCCAGCAGCTTTTTTCATATAAGAGGAGTGATGTGCAGTTTCCTCTACACGAGAGGAATAGGTGTGAACACTCTTGCTTAAACGACAACACACAGAATATGTAACTGTGTTGTCATTGTATGATTGAGAGAAAACGAGGGAGTCAGACGGTGAGACGGAGACAGTTGTTTGTCTGTTTATGTCTCAGCTGCAGGCGACGGGGTCTGGAGTGCAGGAACAGCAAGTGCTGAAAGTGTAAATCACTAACACAGGGAGCCGTTTGAAGAGGATAATCCAGGAATGCTTTGTCTGTTTAAGCTCATGACCCTCTCCTTGGTGGACATCTCACACACATACACACACCACACACACACACACACACACACACACACACACACCACACACACACACACAACACACACACACACACACACACAACAGATGCCCTCATCCATACACACACACACACAGGCTCAACGGAGGTTCCTGCTTCCTGGCTCCCCAGGCAGCTAATTACTGAGCCTTCCACACCGACAAAGGAAAGAGACTCTCTCCATTCAAACATATTAATCCCTCCATTTACAGGCTGCAGCAGAGGCGACTGCAGAGAGAACGAGCGGGAGTTTGTTTTGCCCTCTGCATCTGAGTGTGTGTATGGTGTGTGTGTGTGAGTGAGAGAGAGAGAGAACAGAGAGAGAGACAGAAACAGACATATGTAGTAGGAGTTAATGTTGCAGAAGTTTATGTTGTGAGGTGGAAATGCAAATATATATATTTGGAAATCATTTATCAGTGAATGCTGCCACTTAAGCAGCTATTAAATGTCACCTGCTCGGTTGATGAAGCTGAAGCCAAATCAAGATATTATTTGGAACAGTTGAATCACAAAGGGAGCCTTGAGACATACCAGTGCAGGACTAAAGTTGAGGACATGGGATAGATATACAGGTGGGTGACAGATTGTTCAATTGACTGCATTTACCATCAACACTGATTGGACATCCACATAAAAACATGTAAAACTCCACTGAAGGGATGAACATATTTCTTCCAAGAGACTGGAAGATATTTGGTGTTTTGATGATGTATAACATGTTAATTCACAAACTCCTTCAGTATATTGTGATACTGTAAGCATGGTGATATATTGCTGTGTTTTAACTGTCACAGTACAAAGAACACATCACCATAAAATCTGAGTAAAAAAGGGGTTACCTTTTTTGTTATCAGAACAGTGGAATCTGCATTTGTATTTATCACAGCCTCTGTAACATCCAACATTGTAGCAGTACTTTTTGTGCAATCTGAGCAAAGGAAAGACATGTGCTTACTCCTTCCTGTTCACATTGTTATTTCAGAGAGGAAGAGTCAAATGGTTGAAGATAGATGACATGAATCTTTGTGTTACTATTCACTTAACATTGATTGTAATAGTGTTTTTGAGAATCGATACAGCATCACTAAACATAATATTCCTCAACTGTATCAGTATTTTCTTACACCCCTAAAGGGGAACGTGGTATTGGATTGGTAGTATCAGGAGAAACTCTGATTTGAGGTATACTGGACTTGGTATCAGCGGCTCAGTGCATCTCTAATCAAATCATTCTGTGACCCTTCGTGCCCTGTATGGAAGCATCTGCTTTCATCATGTTTGTCCACCAATTTATTCATGTTTCATATCCATAACTTATAAAGGTATTGCTGAAGTGAACAGCAAAGTCAGAGGCAGAGGTCCAGCCTTCATGTTGAGCTCTGACAGAGACGCTTCTCTGATATATGAACTTTCTATCAGTTTTTACAAAACTACAAATAGCTTTAGTGAATAGCGAATAGCTTTCACTGATATATAATGCTGATCCTGTGGCTTTTTTACTTCATCTGTCAAACTACAACCATCTCTGTGTCATTTGCATATCTGCATGTCCTCCAGTCTGAATAAACTACCAAACACCAGGTGGAAACACCCCAATTCTGCACCAGAGCCTGTGATAAAAAGGTGTCAACATGTTCCTGACAGGCACAACAGCTTTGCCACATCCACGTTCCCGGTGGAGAAAACTGCGTGCGTGAGCGACAGAGGAGAACTCTGCAGAGAAAACAGGATGTTTAGGAATGTTTAAACACGCATATTTGATTTAAAAAATTGTGATTATTTGAAGCAAAGAATCCCTACAACCTCTCAATGCTGTTTACACGATGACAGAATCACATTATGTTTATGTGACATAGCCCAAAGCTCCCCACGCTCATCTCTCTGGTCAGATTTAATCCTATTTATCCTCAACGTCGTATCTCTTTGTCCCTGTTTGACATTTGGAGTAAGTGAATTGGCTGGAGTTATTTTTAGTGCCACCTACTGAAATGAAGTCGTAGTACAACAGAGCCGGAGCACGGCTGTAGTGCTGCACAAGTGCTGCATGTGTAGACTCATAACAGCACTCTAGGTAGGTTAGTGGGATAAAAAGCCATTCACTTGACTTGCTCTACTCCCACTGAAAAGGAAAAGAAATTGGGTGTTATGTATAGTACCTGCGAGGAAGTGGGACAAGTGTGTGTGAAGAGAATGAAAAGAGACGATAGACTGCAGTTGGCGTCAGACGGCGTGACTACCACAAAGAGATGTGTTTTGACTAGATTCCACAACCCTGAGTCCTTCAGACCTGTGACATTTAATCTCACTAAGACCTCATTTACTCTGTTCACTGGGTAACAACATTCCTCAGATTAACAACAAGCCTGCTCCACAAGCTCTCAGCAGAGTGTGTACCCATCCGAGCACACAAACTGCACCCCTATGTGATAAACAAGAAGAAAATGTTCTGCTCTATTCTAATCTATTATAAGTCTATTGTTGAGGTGAGAAATGTGGCAACAGTCAGACATCTGTAAGTGTTATTAGTAGGCAGGACTTCCAGGTATTTGTACAGTTCAGTTCCATCAATAGGACAGGTTTCATTATGAGGATATTTGCTATGCAAATCTGAGGGAACCATGTGTACCTTCCTTACTGCAGGCAGATATTGTGCTTCCTGGCTGCAGGGCCAAGGCAGTGTGTAATGTTTACACAGCTCTATGACAGAGAGCAACTTTGTTTTGCCCACAAATCTCAAGTACCTACGACAATGTAAAAAAGAAAATCTGGTGAAAATTTAAAATCAGTAAGAAATAGTTGCATGGTACGTTAACACGCTGCTCATCTGCTATCAGACTTAGCTGAGGAGCTGGAGCTATTAAGCTGAAGGAACTGAAAATTTTTGTACTGCTGCATTCACGTGATACTTCACATGATTTTTGAACAGATTTGTACGTGTAGATACTTTTTTCTTTTTCATTCATGTTGTACAATTTTTGATTAAATTCTGGCCCACCTCAAATGATCAACTTTTACATGGTTCAGCATGAATGAAAGTCTGGACATTGTTACTGAAAAAAGGATTATACCCATATTTTATCTTTTATATTAAAAATAGAACACAATGTGCTTAACTGTCTGTTAAATCTTAAAGACTGAGTGAAGATTGAATCCTTAAGTCAAACTGGTAGTGCTGTACTCGTTTTTGTTATTTTTAATATAATAATTATATAAATCATATTCGAACAGTTTGTATCATATTTGATCTGTGGCTTTGATAAATTCATGGAGTTCCAAAATGCTGAAATTCATCTTGAAATAAAAAGGCTCTGTCTTCAAAACAAACAAATAATTTTCTACATGAGCATCTCTCAGTTAGTATGACCGATAAATTGGCCTGCACATATTAGTCCCTATTGACATATACTGGCTGACTAGTAACCGAGACATTGCAGCACCAAAATGCTTTAGATATGTTTAGAAAGTGCCACCAGAGATCTCTGACAAGTTTATTTTTTAACTGTCCAACTCTCAATCCTTCATATTTCAGCTGATATACATGCAGGATTATTAATGAAATATGTGGCACAAATCTTGTCAAAGGTGAGGTGCTGGCACAGAGCCCAAAGGATACTAAAAGACAATACCCATCCCAGTCTGGCAGGAGATATAGAAGTATCTGCTGCTGTACCACCAGACTACATAACAGCTTCTTTCTTCAGGCTGTGAGACATTTTAATTCATCCTCACTTCACCTTGGACAATAGATTTTTTATGTCTTATTATTTATTCACATATTTACTGTATATCATTTTTGTATATAAGTATTTCTTCTGAGTGGCACAAAGGAGACTAAAACTAGCATCTGTTTATACAACGAGGGCTGTAAAATGATAAATAAATTAACCTTGTAACCTTGTCAGTGAATCCTCATGTACAAATAAACACACAACACTTGATTATGCATACAGTGAGTGTAGCCACTTAAATCAAGGTTAGGCTTCAAATAATAATAAATATGAATTGACTTTGGATTTGTATAATAAATAACAGTATAAAAAAACATATCTACTGGCTGATGGCCTCTAATCTTTAAAATATCACCAAACTGGTTAGATTTGAGAGGTTTAGTCGAAATTAACCTGCAGATATTTTGATAATTTACTGAAACCAAAAATGCCAATCAATCTTGAATTTCAGTTTCACAAATTTAAGGATTTTCTTTTTACAGAACATAATGTGACATGTTATTATGTTTTCTATGTTTTTTTCCTTTTTCTTAATTCAAATATTGTTGTTCTATTTGTGTTTATATATATATGTATATATATATATCATTTATAATTATGACCTATTATTATATATATTAATATAAGTATACTATACTGTAATGCTACAAATAAAAACTGTAAAAAAAAAGTTTTCATATCATACTTTCCAGACAGCATATATGCCAACACTGATATAGCTGTGACAGGCCAATATCAGGCTGATAAAACATTTCCTGAAACATATACCGCTCTGGCTCTAACATTGACTCTTATCAGATTTATGTATTTATTTATTTATTTATCAATATCCATGGTGCATTGACCACAAACGTCCAGTATCAGTCAGTACTAAGAATAGACTTAATATTTTTGAGTTCTTGACTGTTGGGAAATCATAATGAGCATTTTTACTATTTTCTGACATTTTATAGACAAAATGATTAATTGAGAAAAGAATGATCAGATTATCATAATGAAAACATTTACCAGCTACCCCGTACTGTGTTTCTGTTACAATCTATATTCAAAAATGCAAACTGAAAAATTACATTTCCAGTTGAAACTTCCCTTTACCAAGCAGTCCACTGTCTGTGGTGAATATTAACAGGTGATTTTCCATTTGAATACACATGCCATTTCACAGGCTCCAGATCCTGTTCTTACATTATATTTTAATTTACACATTTTATTTTCCTCTCCTCCAGTTTTTAAGAAGGTGTTGATGTGTATTCACCTCTCTGACAAAGAGCACCGGTGTTCTGACACCAACGGCAGCGCTGCCTGCTTCCCCTCAGACAGTCCCGATCCAGAGCCCGCCTCGGTGGTTTGAGCTGCAGTTTGCGGCGATCCGCTCCGTGTTTTCCCACAGACCACGTGCGGCCCAGCTGAGGTGACTGGCAGGACTTGTTTACTGGTGGAGAGACTCGCAGAAAAGAGAGACGGAAAGAGGGGGAACCTGAGGGAGAGCGATCGCTAAACGGAACGGGAATCCAAGTTTTTACACTTGACCCGTCTTTTTAAGTCTTTTTTTTTATGTTTGTTTACCTCATCGTTTTTGGACTATCGGAGACGGGATACGGACTTTGCGTGTGTCTGTGCGGGTTTTTCTTTTATTTTTTAACTCTATCGCCGACACTGAAACCTCGTTTGTTTTGGATTAGCTAGCTAACGTTAGCTGTTTTTTTCCCCCCATCAGCTAACGTTAATCTGAGAAAAAGAGACGAGAGTTTTCTCACTTCAAACAAACGCGTGCGTTAAACAGACCCGTCATTTTTCTCGTGTTTTTTTTCCCCTCACAGTGGAGAAGAAGAAGAAGTAACGTTTAACCTCCCAAGTTTTCCCTTCTTTTGTTTTCTTGTCGTTTTCTGGGTGTTCATTGGTTTGCGGCGTGGTGGTCAGCGGGGGTGAAGGAGTTCAGAGGAAGGTCGTAGTAGAGAAAAGCTGCTGCACGTTTTTCCTGCACGTAGCCTGCTCGGAGGATGTGCTCCCATCTGTCTTAAAAAAAAAAAGGATGAGCTTGTGAGGAGATAACCAGCAGCAAACAGGGGTTAATATATAAAGGAGGACCTGTGGACTTCAAAAGAGAGAGCGCAAACCCTTCTCGGCTCTGTTATTTGGTCATAAGTTGAGCCTTGAAGAGCAGAAGAAGAGGCTGTTTTGTGCACAGGGAAAAAATACTTCTCAGCATTTGTTTTTTTTGAAGTGGGTCTTCCCTCACTGGAGCCGTGCATTACAGAGAAATGAGCCCGGGGCCAGTGGACCTCCTTTGGGGACCTCCAAACTAGCCCCCCCCCCCTTATGCGTGTGGGATTATTAATAATATTACAGTTATTTCCCTCTGATCCAGCTGGAGCACCAAAATTAAACAGATGAACGTGGACTGTCGCCTCCACTTATGGAAAATGAAGATCTTCACTCGCACGTGTGTTGCCAGAACCCAAGATCACGTTATTTAGTGGTCTGTGTTTTTTTCCAGGGCTCGCATACATCACAAACTTGGCTGGGAAGATACTCATAAATTTATTACCCAACCCCCCCCCCCCCCGGCTCACGGGGGGCAACACTGAATCAGTTGGCTGTAATATTGGACCTTAATTTTTAAAGAATTTAATACTTTTGATATTCCAAATAAACACTTCTCCCTCAAGATTGGAGTTTTTTTTGTTGTTCAGAAGCTTCAAGAGGAGAGCACAAGTCAAAATGAGACGGTGGACGCTAAAGCTGCGAGCACAAATTGTGTTTTTTATCATCGGCACCTGCATTATATGCCAGTGTGGACTAATAAACGGAGAAAGTAAGTATTTACTTTTTTGTTTTTTAATTTTCCAAGCGGCGACGCTGTTTTACTGCACACAGCGCCACCTAACACGCTGTATATTCAATATAAACAAAATTCACAGTGTGCACATGTAGAAAGAACAAATGTAGTGATTTGTTTACTTTGAATACATGCTATAATATATAAGATGTCACAAGTGTAAATTTGTGTAAGTTTATTGCATCATTATAGGGGGATGAGCTACCATAAAATATGATAAAGACACCATAAACATATCAAATGGGTCCATGTAGATACTTTTAATCACAACTGTGCAAGATGCTTAAAGTTTAATAAGACACATTCAACTAAATTGATAAGATAATGGAGATCAGAAAATATGATTATTATTTTATTGTGTTTATTTTATCAATTAGGTTTGTAATCTTGGTCACGGGACTCTCGTCGTCCTTTTGGCGCATGCGTAAAGTTTCATCCAGCTCTAATTAAGGGGCTTGTAATTTCAGTTGTTGCGTATGCGTGGCGGCGCGCTAATAATCGATCCTCCTCCGTAAAGTTATCGTTAATATTCCCGCCCCCCCCCCCCCCTCACTGGCGCTGTCTCTTAAAGGTACATATTTTAGCGGCCTGTGTCGGATACTCCAGCCCCAGGGCCAGATTAGTCGCTGTAACTGGACGAGTGTGGTCCGCTGCAGCGAGTCTAAACTGGGAGTAGCAGGATTGGCCCTGAGAGCGCAGCTAGGCCTCTCATGGCGACAGACGCACACACCAAAAAACAGCGCGCACACACGCGCGCACACAGGGCGCTGGTGCAGCCTGAACGTAAACAAATTAGCCGCCGACGCTAAGAAGTCTCTTTATAGGTGGTGGATTAGCCTACATTGCTCTTTAGCTCCAGATAGGACCAAAAGTATGGGCGTCTTCCTCATCGGATGATCTCTGCTCTCTCTGGTGGTGGTGTTTTTTTTTTTTGTTTTTTTTTATCAATGAATGAGGGTTTGGGTTATAATGATAATAAAACAGCGTGTAATCTAAACAGTGCCGTGATGCTTTGGCAGAGAGAGCTGGGGATAATGATCACGTTGTAAACCGTCTAATGACCTCTACTTTAGAAATATATGTCACCAGATAATTTACAACAGAAATTCTTATTTTGAATGAGTGCGATTATTGGTGCATTGATGCAATCACACAGTGGAGGAAAAAAGACACCGAGGAGCAGTTCAGTCATCTTTTTATTGGCAGAAAAGTTCACCCCTGATCTTAGTCTGAAAGATCAGCATGCGATTAATTTGATAGTAAACTTTTCATTGTCAATTAATCTGTCAATTATTTTTTCAGTTGATTAGAACTATTTTGCTAATCTATTTCTGGCAAAGATGCTAATAAATCTTGAATCTCAGTTTCTCAATATGAGGATTGTCTGCTTTTTTGTCATATGATAGTAAATAGAGCCCAACTGATATTATCCATCTATACTGAAGTCATTATGTGCCAATATGAAAACTTGAAATTTTTTCATTTCAATAATATGGACACTTTTTTAGAGAGCACAATGCAGATGGTTTTATAGTTTTATATGCCACATTTTATGTATGTATGGTCCCTTCTTAAAATTATTTTCTTGATTAATTGATTAGTTAATTGTTATATAAAATGTCAGAAAATTGTCGAATGTCATTCAGTGTTTCCCAAAGCCTAAGGTGATGTTTTGATGATTTCTCAAACTGATTATCAAAATAGTCTGTGATTAATAGTTGTCAACTACTCGATTAATGATTGCAGCTCTAGATTCATTTGATATTAAACTTGATTAGTCCAAGTAATAAAAATACACAGACTTGAAGGCAGCAGCTAACAGTTAGTTTGATTGTTGATTGACCTGTCGATTATTTCCTCAATTAATCTATAAGTTGCTTCAAATGTCTTGTTTTGCTCGCAACCCTGAGATATTTACTTTAATGTCACAGAGAAGTTAAGAAACCAGGAAATATTCACATTTCAGAAGCTGGAATCAGAGAATTTTGACTTATGATTTATGATCATCAACATAGCTGGCGTTTAATAGTTGACAGCTAATCAATTAATCGATCAGTTGTTGCAGCTCTGACTGACTTGACTCACTACAATAAAATGTCTTAATTGTATACTCAAAGGTAAATCTTTACCTCTATCATTACTGAGAGGTTTTAATGAGAAAATGAAAACCTTGTCAAAGAGGCACTAGTGTAGCTTATCTCAGTTTGAATGAATGAATGTCTCAATGGAAAACATATTCACTCACTGCAGATAAAGAATGGCTGGAATGCAAGTGCACTGAAACTAATTGATGCTGATTTTACTTGTTCATCAGTGGTTTAACCTTTGGCCTACATTTTTACTGATGAGATTTGTGTTCAGTGTTTTAGATGATGTGTTGCACAAGTCCACAAACTGTTTCAGTATGCAAAAAGAGTGCATGTTTATAGAGAAAGTAAGCAATTACATTAGCTTAAATTGGGGAATAAATCACCTAATTGAAACCATTTATAAAGTAGTGTTTGCTGTTCTTTGTCTCTAATTAAGTAACCTTGTGGATCCTCAAACTTTTAGTTGTATTACATAAAAATGGCTCCCAGTGGCCAGGTTCAAAGGAAATGTTCTGGCTACTTTACACAGGTCATGTATGCAGACAGAACAGAGGCCCCTGAAAGGGGGTCTTATGAGACAGGGCTGCTGCTGGTACCCCTCCTTCCTCCTCTTTCTTCTTTTTCTTTCTCTCTCAGGCAGTGGGGTACATGTCATTGGCTGTTTCTGGTTCCTGATGTACTCTGTTCTCTGGGAAGTGACCATATTTGGCACTCTTGAGATGTTTACGCCTGAGGGGGGAGAGGACAACAACCGAAATGCTTAGAATATTTCATTCTGAATCCACACGCTGCCTGACATCTCCACCTCAGTCATGGGAAAGGGGAAGCTGTATTGATATATAAACCACGTTGCGGCTGTGATCTGCTGACTGCACTCTAGAGAATGTGATAAAGCGTTTTTTTACAGGCTGTTGTTCGTTGAATTTGATGGGGCTGTTTGTCATAGTTATCAGCAAACAGTTTTCTGAAGTAACCGCTGAGCTGTCTCCTGGTCTTAACTCGTGAAAAACAAGTTGTGCAACTGGGAGCCTTGCCCCCTTCTTGTTCCTCTCCGGCTTGTAAGCACAACTCTGTTGGAAAGGGGTAGTGTGCATGTGTGTATGCATGTGTTGTTATGTGTGCTTTACACAGTCTGTGTGCTTCGTAAACCAAGTATTTCTCTCAGTCTGCAAAGCCAAAAAAAAATCTCCCACTCTAACAGTCTGAATTGAAAGTCATTTGAACAGTTGAAAAGTTGTTTTTCAACTCTTGTGATGGAGTTATACATTGATTTGTAAAATTAGTCAGGGTAGAGATAGGTGCCCTCCATCTGTGTGTGAGATTGTCTGTAGCCCTTTTGGATACTGAGGCACTCTTCACTGAAGTACACGGTGGCATTTTCCGACAATGCTGTGCATGCTGTGGAATGTGTTTGAAGTGGCCCACCATGTAGGTGCCTGTGCATGTGTCTGTGTGTGTGTGTTGTGAGTACACGAAGATCAGTATGCACCCCAGCCACCCTGTGCTGTCTGCAGGATCTCATCTCTCAGCTCCTGACCTGCCCACTTCCGGGCAATGTATGTTTTCTGTGGATCTTGTTTGTGTGTCTGTGTGTGTGTCCAGATTGGAGGAGGTGGCCATGCATGAGAACAGTGTGTACCAGAGCAGCAGGCTCAAGAGTGGACTGCCTGTTAGCACTAGCCGCTGTGCCCTGAGTGGCCCCTTGACCCACAGCACATCTAATTCATCAAATGGACAGATTGTATGATGTGTCTGTTGTTATGAAAGTAGAAAGTGTTAATGTATGGCGAGGTGTCTGACACATGAAAATAATGAATGAGGTGGAGGCAAAGAATGTGACAATGTGAAGCAGATTGACCACTCCACTACTGGATCTTTTACTTTATTTGAGGAAACCTTGAAGAGCATTTTTGTGCATATATGATGGCAGAGAGAAAAAAAGAGTCCAAATTTAAATAATCACTCGTTTTCTAAAAATTATTTTAAGTCAACCCGCAGCAAAGTTAGCTTCACCAGTTTAGTTTTAATGTTAGCACTACCGATACTGGAGTTGTGAAATAGGGCCGAGCGATGTAGCTAAAAAATTTATCATGTTAAATTGTTTCATTTAAGTTGATATCGACAGTTATTGCGAATATTCAGTGACTCTTTAAAATTTTTAATAGAACCTTATTTTGAATTTAACCACCTTACTTTGAATTTCACCACTTTATTTTAATCGAGGCACACAGACTAGAATAGACTTAAAAAGAACCAAAAAACTGCCATACTGGCAAGCTGACCTTTCCTTTTTATGAACAATTTTGTCACTGTCAGCACAATTTTTCTGACTCCTGAATTAAACACACCTGTTAAATGACTGGCTGTTTCAGTTGTGGCATGCTCCTTTATCAAGGGATATGATAGGCTGTTTATGAGCCAGGCCATATTTGTTACATGCTGTCATGACAGTTTGCATGTAATGTATTTAAGTGAAACTATTGAACAATTTAATGAAAAATTTTCTCATTGCTGTTGATGAAGTTTCTATTACCGATACATATTGCTATTGTTTTATTGCCCAGACCCATTTTGAAGTTGAAATCAATATTTGAGAGTTTGAAAAATTAGATAATGGTATTTGGGCTGATATTCATTATTTGATATGACAAAAACAAACATTGTTATTAAGGTGTTGGTGTGTAAAATGTCAGAAAATAATAAAAAATGGCCATCACAATTTCCCGGAGACCAGTGCAATGTCTTCACATTGTTTGTTCTGTCCAATCAGTTTTCTAAAACTCAAAGTTTTGTACAATATGAGACAAGAAAACAGTACTCAGTATTTTAGAAGCACCATGACATGGGGCTGTGTTTGATTTTCTCCTGATGCATGAGTGTAATGGACACCTGTGAGCACAAGTTAATGAATGATGAAGATTTATAAAACTTATGGGTGATGGTCAGGATTTGATACAGCATTTAATACTTTTGTTTGTACCCCAACTTTTCATGGGTTTAATCAGAATCAAGATATTAGTACAGCTGTTGCTGAAAGTACAAACATACTGAAGCACTGAATTATGTGATGAACATTTTACTCTTTTTACTTACCATTTCAGGCATACGGAACATTCAAAATGAAGTCAAAGTGATTTCCTATTGCAGATTGTTTTTGCTGACCACTGTTATGTTTGCCTCAGTAATAACTATTTTATCCGTTCTCATGACTCGCTGTTAGAACCACTTTTACTGTATGTTAAATGGGCTTCATGCAGAGTAGTGGCTTTTACAATGCAGCCGCACCGCTGATTGCAGATTGCCATTGTATGTTTGGGTAGTCCATGTTCACAGAGCTTGCAGACAATAGGGGTCACGAACTGAGGCTCCAGCAGCTGTGTGTTGCATTTTGAGTGTTGGACAGGAAGGCAATATGTACTGCAAAAGGAAATTAACTGTTGGGGTGCTTTTCCTAAGTGCTTCCTCCTCTGCACTTATCTTTCCAAGTATCCTTTTCTACTTCTCCTAACTTGCCAATGCATTTTTTTCCTCATCGTGTTTGCATTTGTGTGTGTCTGTGCGCGCGTGTGTGTGTTCCTGGCAGTCTTTCCCAACAGCAATACAAGCGGAGGATGAAAAACACAACCTGACCCTTTGACTCCCACAATTCACAGTTTTATCGGCTGACAAGCAAATACATTCCTGTTGCGTGTTTGCTCGTGTGTTCAGTTTTGTCTGCTTTTGACAGACACTTAAGCACTATACATTAGCATCGTTTTCATTTTTATATCAATTGAAAAGGCTGAAGGCATTGTTTGACTTCAGCCTTTGGAATGAAGAGACAATAATTATTAATCACAGTGTTCTCAACAAGCTTTGAATAGCCAACTAGTGCAGAGGTATATGTAGCCAGAGGGCACAAGAACAAGCTCCTCCTGAAGGCTTTTAAAACTGGCATCCTGTTTGATGCTTACTAACACACACACTGTTAAAATCTCATAAAGATGTGAAGTCCAGCTATAAGACATAATGTGTTTGACAATTTCATAACTTTTAATCTTCTTGGCCACACTTTACTGCTTATTTTACTTTATTTTGTTAGTCTACAAACAACAAGTTAACAAACAAGTTCATACCAAAGTAAGAGCATCCATTATATTGGAAGTTAAACAATGAAAATAATCTAATCGTTGACACTGAAAAAAAAATAAAGGGGCATCTATGGCTATCAGTTTTAATATACTTCTTTCTAGAAATAACTTTTTTTTCTGAGTTCTGTGTATTGAATGACTCTGTAAATGCTACATGACCCTTAAGCCTCAGTGTCCATTGCCAGCGACTTCTAGTGTAATGCAAAAATGTTTTCATTTCATTAAATCACAACCCCAAAACATCATTTTCAAAGATAACAAAGTGTGGTTTTGCCATGCTTCTGTTCCATATAAACAAACAGCATCAACATACATATGAAAAAATACTTACTACATATTGAAAATATTAATAAACAGGTGAATTAAAAGGAAAAGAAAAAGAAAGGGAGAAAGACCTCTAACCCTTAACAAACCTCAAGCTCTCCCCTTGTCTACCCCATCCCCACCCCAACCCTACCCAATTTGGTTCCCTCTGCAAGACGAGAGACTGAAGTCTCCCAAATCTTCCCAGAATCTTTTAACTTGTTCTTAGTGGTAAATTGGATTCTCTTCAGGTGAAATGTGTCCATCAGTTCTGTTAGCTATAATTTCAATGTTGGGACTTTTAACAATGTTTTAGAATAAGTTTTTTTTTTGCAGTTCTAAGGCTATTTTCCTGAGATTTTGGCCAGAAATGATTAAAGATGGGATTCAGACAGCTGGAAATGCCATTTTAGTAACAGACAAACTTCTGCTATGCTAGTAGCAAGATGATGTTTAAACAATCATGCAAAATACCTGCAGTCACAACAAGTGACAAACCAACCTTTGCATGTTCTTCATGCAGAATGTAGCTGCTGCTGCACTTGTACACTTAGAAACTAGGCTGCAAACAGGTGCATGCATTGATCTTACATTGTGTAATTGAACAATCTGATTAAAACTTTTTCTTTTCCCAACTCCCAAAGATAAAGGGGGAATGCTCAGCATTTTTACCAGCTGATTTGTCACTAGACTGTCAATTAACCCTAAGATGTCCCTCCTTTGATGAAGAATGTGATCAAAGGAGTTCTTCCTGTCCAGCACAGTATCATGTCAGGTTGAAATATGTGCATCAATCTTTTCAACTGTGTGATGAGCAGGGCTGTTTTTTATATGGAGCTTAGCTTCATGCCCTCCTCCCTGACTCCCATTCCTAGATAGAGAACTGTGGCTGTTTATGTAAACCTCTGCTCACTGCACAGAAATGTGCCTGAGCTGGGAGGGGATGGATGAAGTGCGGGGATTCTCACACACACACACACACACACACACACACACACACACACACACACACACACACACACACAATCGCACAAAGAGCGCCGTTACGCCATGCTGCAACAATCTGATTTGATAGTCCTTGTTGCTGTTTGGATCTGCCCTATTTTAACTGTTGGTGACTTCACACAGTAAAATCCAAGTTGAGCTGGCCCTGTAATGCAGGGATCAGCAAAGGGATCTTTTGGGGGGCTTTTGCAGGCAGGACCAGACACTGGCTGAGGCCATGTTCATGTCCTGATGTGTAGAAAATGGAAAATCAATGTTTTTGCCATCCATTCACAGCAGCCTTGATCATCAAAATGTATTTTTGGGTCAAAGATGCTGTCCAAAGCTGATAAAACTGAACATGGCTGATTTGAGTGTGATAAGAAAATTCCCTATTATATTTATTGTCATGTGAACTAGACTTTAGCTTTACATCCAGAATGACTCCCTGTACACTTGATTGTTTACCCTTGTTTGGTAAACAACAGTTCAAAAACAGTGGAAATGTCTTTGGTAGAAATGATGTAAAGCTTCTGGCTCAAGTGTCCGGTGCCTGCCCAGTACAAGAGATATGTGTTATTCTATTGTTTTGGCATTTCAGCGGACTGCAGACTTTTTATGTAACTTTTTTATGTAAACAATTGTGCAGACAGAAAACTTTGTAGACAGTGTTTCCAGATTAGTCTGCATTAGTATGAGAGAGCAAGGCTGAATGGTTTGTGTCACATGGCACTCTATATCTGAGCTCTGGTGGTTACAGTTTAGAAAACCATCCAGTAATTTGAAGGTCACACTTTCAGCAGTTAACGTGACCATCTCTGTCGGACACCGATCCTCTTGCTGTCTCAGGGTTGCCTTTCTGGTTACCCCTGCTCTCTGACCTCACTGAGGAAAGCTTATATGTATGCGTTTTGCATCTTACTAGGAAATGTGAAGACACAGTTTAGTGTTTACAGTGTAACAGGGCTGTGGAAAAGCTATAACAGAAAGTTGAACAACTCTGTTGCTTTGTAGATGAATCTTTAATATTTTAAGCTTGCATGTGCAGCTTTTTGCTAAATTTTGGACAGCCCTTGACACCCCTTTTTAACAAACCATTGAACAATAAGTTTTGTTTAAGATCTAGCCTATACAATGGCTTCTATGCACTGAAGTAATAAAATACTGTACATGTGCTATTACTTTTGTGAATGTCATAAAAATAATGCCTTTTCCTTTTACCATTAATTTTCTTTGTATCTCAAAGAGGGCAGCAACTAACAATTATTTTTATTATCAAGTGATATGTTTCTCTTTTTCTTGATGAATTAATTAGTGTTTGGTCCATAAAATGTCAGAAGACAGTTAAAAATGTTGATCACTGTTTGCCAAAGCCCAAGGTGACATCCTAAAATGTTTCATTTTGTCCACAACCCAAAGATATTCAGTTTGCTGTCAAACTTCGCATTTTATAAAAAACAAGACTTAAGAACTGTCAGTTATCAAAGTAGTTGTTGATTAATTTAATAGTTGACAACTAAATGATTCAACTAATTGTTTCAGCTCTAATCTCAAACAAAACTATTTTTTTTGCTTCACCAATTCAGCATAAACTTGCAGTGTGTCCAATTGTTTCCATGGCACTGTATGTGCATAACTTTGTGCAAACGCCATCCCTTTGTATCTATATCATGTATCCAAGTGTGTAGGTGTGCTGTGATGTGTGTGTGTGTGTGTGTGCGCGTGAGTTTGCTGGGCTGGAGTGGCTGTGTAACTGAACCTGATGGGTTAAATTTATTTTGAGGACTGTCATATGACTGAGAAGTGGCTATTTGACACACGGCCCAGTGAGTCTCTTAGCAGTTAATTACAACCACACACACACACACACACACACACTGAGGATCATAATGTTGATAACTGCTATTGAGCTGTGGAAATGGATAGATTCAAGCTATAAAATAAAAGTGTATTGGCTACAGATGATAAATATGACATACAGAAGTCAATTATGGACATTAGTAGATAGTAAATGCTAAATTAATTTGCACATAAGGTTTTACAGACCCTGGCAACTGTTGATATTTGTGATCACAATCACACAAATTTAGCCAATCCATGCAACGTTGCATTTCATTACTTTGTTGTTGTGTTTAACTGTAAACTATTTTTATGCTCAATTCGACAGAAATGTTAAAAATGACTAATCTGTGCACTTCTGTATGAAAATAATTAAAATCAGACTTGAACTTCAGTCAGCCAGCTTCAGCTATGCAGGCCTAATGCTTGCTGTATGCTTGACGTGCGCCAGTTTTGTGTTGCCCCTATATAAACAGTTTTATTAGTGTTTTGTAAATAACAGCAAAGACTAATTGACATGTTTGATATAAGGCTGCAACATCTATAAAAAGTGGGAAAAATAGTGAAAAATGTCCATCCCAGCTTTTCAAAGTCAAAGTTGCTTTATTTATATGTTTTTTTGTCAAAGCTCAAAGATATTCAATTTAATATGATAATAAATGAACAAAATCAGGAAACCTCCATATTTATATGTTTGAAAAGTTGAAAATGGCATTTGCTGCCATTTTGCATGAAATATACTTTTAATAATTTAATTCTTTTTTTACTGCTTGCCCAGTTGGGCAGGTGAGTTGCCAGATTTACTTGCCTGACAGATTCACTTTATAGTTAAAATTCACTAAACTGTCTTGTATACATGCATCGGTCCTTCATCAGCCACTGTATGCAATTCATTTATGTATCTGACCAAGCAGCTGTTTCGAGTGCTTTCTGGGTGAGAGAAATGCAGCAAAATGTTATTAGTACAATTTGAAAATTGAATCAGCAAAGTTATTTGCACCACTACAACATCTACTCCCACTTCCCCTCGTGTGTCTGTCCATGCCGTTTCACTGTATGTCTCTACCTCTTTATGCTGGAGCTCCCTCTCCTCCCATATCCATATCTCATTCCCCCTCCCTCCCCTCCGTTTGCTTTTACGTTCAGGGGTAAGAGGGTTCACTCTCATCCACTGATTTGTTTTTCTTTCACACTGCAGATGCGCACAGCCTGTGGACCTGTCTTATACACACACAGACACACACACAACACACACACACACCTGCTAATCCCGCTCTGTAAGGGGTGGGAAAGCCTCCTCTTTCAAACCTCTTAAAGGTGTGAACACCATCCATTTGACACCTCTCTCTCTCCCCCTCTTTGTTTTTTGTTTTCAGCTCTCTTATTAGGCCCGCTTGCTCCAGCTGGCCTAAGTGATGCTTAACATGTACACCTGCACATTGTGAACAACAGCACCCAGTCACATGGACCTTATTATGTTGTGTTTGCCGCGCTGCGTCTGTGTGTGTGTCCTTTTTATGAGCACTCATGCTTGTATGTGTAATGTGTTCAGTGCTGGTGTGTGTGTGTCGGGTGGGGGGGCGCTCTGTTTTTGTCCTGATGAACTAGCCTGAGATGGGTTACTATGGTGACAGCACTAGCTGTGCTTGCAGTAGGCTACAGTGCTCCCCCACCTCCCCTGTCTAAATACACTTCTAGCCTCACTGCATTTAACTCAGGTTTAACTCATTTATGCGTTTTTAATGTGTGATGACTGGAAGTAGGATTTTTGGCATAGTTGTCTTAATATAGTGTGTGGTAAAATATGATTGAGGTGCTGTTGTGTGATTTTGAATGTTGTCAGTGGCTGATTTTCCCTCTCCTGACCGTCAGAGGGGTATCTACTATAAACAAACCATAATCTGTCCTGATTGTCTCAACACCTGTAATCAAGTCAGGACTTCTCACCAATCAGCATCTGTCCTAGGACAGGGATGGGTATCCTTTGGATTAATATTGATGCTGCTTATTGAGATAGAAAAAAAGCAAGCGAAAAAGACATAAAAAGATTCTAGAGTTTTTATGACTTTTTTGTAGAAATAAAAAGTTAAATTGTTGACTGAATTATTGCATTTAGCTGCATTTTTATCAAATTTAGAAAACTGAGCCCACACTTTTAAAGGTTTTGATCTGTCAGTTATTTATGTAATGTTGAATTAAAACCAATAGCAGCATAATTTGTCTAGGACCTTACTGATATTTCGGTACTGATTAGTCAGGAACTGGTATCAGTTCTCAATACCCTTCCCTGCCTCTGAGATTCAGTGAGTTACTCCCAGATATCAGAGTCCGTCAATAACTCATGAGAGTCCAGTCCTGATACTGAATGCTGTTCTAGATGGTTTAAAAAGTGTTTTAATTCATTATGTTACTTGTGAGAAGTGCAGTAATTCACTGGTCAATTTTACATGAAGTCCTGCACGAGTCCTGGCAAATGCAACGCTGCACTCCACAGATGGGGCCCAAAATTAGCACCAGCCACCAGCCAAATGCTGGTAAAATATACAAGTGGCTGGTAGATTTGCTTCACTCACCAGCCAAAAAAACAATGGTTATCTATTGAGTGGCTGGTTAAATCTGAACATTCAGCAGCCATTTGGCTGGCAGACAAAAAAGTTAATTTTGCACCCTGTCCATAGACCTCTTCCGCTTTCACAACACATAGTATACGCACTGTTCACTGCATCCTCACCAACATTACAACAGATGGAGAGGGAGACAGAACCCAAACCACCTGCTTTAAGGTAGAATCAGTTGATGTTGAATGAAATGGTTGCTTATTACACAGAAGGATAATCCATAGAACACTGTCTGCTAACATTACCTGCATTTAATTTAACATCAACAACATTGTCATGGTTTCAGATACTGACGTGATTTTGGAACTGATGTGAAAAGTGGGGCTGGTTCTCACTTAAGTGTGGACTCCAAATGGAAATCTCTTAAACAGACTCAATCTTAAATATTCTTTCAAAGTTTTCTGTTGAATAAAAGCAGTTATTTGATGTCTACTCTTCTTCTGTGTATGTGTGTTCTGGGAAAAAAAACAAGAAAGCATTCGAGTGGAGACGTAAGCATCTGTTATGGCAAAACATTAAGCTTTGAAGCATTCAGGACAGACCTTTTTTTTTTTTGTTTAAATGTCATTGTTGACACGTGTGTGTTGGTCTGTGTGCATCACGTGCCTTTTGCTGCTATAACAATGTTTAACTGGTCATTAGGCGGTGTGCTGTTGAAGAAAGTGAAGAAAACAGACACTTAAGGACAGACTGGAGTGAAAGGAGTGTCCCAGTGTGGCAAAGCTGACACTGTAGCCTCCATCTGGGAGAAAACACTTGAGGGACTTGTGCCAAGACAGAGTGAAAAGGGACAGAGAGATGAAGAGCTAGTTTATGAGCCTGCATCAAGCATTCCTAATTCACTTACAGTTAAACGGGGCCCATATTGAATCATGCCTTGCTGTTAAATGACAGCGTAATGAATGGAAGTCATTTTACAATACCACCGTGGCCACAGACCCTCCACTCCAGGGACCTGTCTGTCAGAGGCTGGCAAACAGCGAGTGATTTGTTGGCCGGGGGGCCTTTTGAACGTTAACGTGACGTCAGTATCTCATGCCGTGCCATACCCAGCATGCTAGTGGATATCCTGTATGGAAAAACCAACAGAGGAGGGCAGTGATCAAGAATCTTTGGGAATCTTTGAAGGGAAAAACAAACAGCAGAGGGAGGAAATATTTGCATGTAATCAAAAAACCCACGACTAAATGTTTAGAGATAATGTGTTCAAAGTACTTTGTTGTTCCATGTGTAATGATATCAAGTCAATATAAAGTGGTGTTTTTTTAAATGTATTGTTAATATTTTTGTCATTAAAAGGAAGACAGAAAGGTCTCTGGGGAAATATAGGGCTGGAGGAGTGTGTCCTTGTCTGTGTTTGATTGACAGCAGGTGACAGACTGGCAGAGTGTCTGTGTTACACTGTAAGGAACGAGAGACAAAGTCTGCAAACTGACACTGCACACTTTTCCCCAGTGAATGTTTGTTTGGTGGCTCATTTAACAAGCTGTGGTGCAGGGCAAGACGTGTGTTCACGTTTCTCTGTTAGATAAGAAGGCGACTTTAGCAGGAATGTTAATGTGCGTTGTTGTTAAGAATCTGTGACTCTTGTGTTGTGTAGTTGCTGTCTGGGTCAGTTTGACCGTCTGCTCTGCCTTTGATAGAAAGGTGACATTAGTGCTGTATGCAGATTTGATTGGCTGTATCACTGTATAAACATACTTGCCAACCCTCCTGATTTTTCATTTCCCTCTACCGGTTTCCTCTTGGGGTCACAGTTCTTCTTTATTTCTCCCAATTTATGACAAATTTATGCACCTGGCGCTGTATAGTGTGTATAAGCCCTAGGATTCTACTGTTTCCACCCAGACAACAATACAGCTACACCAAAGGTTGTTTCCTGGCATGCATGTGACAGGGAAGAGCTTGTGGCCGCTGTATCCAGTTCTCCTTAATACATTGACGAACGAGAGACCCAGAGAGAAATGTAGAGTAATAAGAGAAAGAAATACTCACGCAAATTTTAGACATCCTGTAAAGAAGAATTCCTGTTCCTTATGGAAAGTTTTAAAGTAAAGAGGCACACTTGTTTCTGTTAGCAGCCTAACTAACATGCCCTTTGAAAAAGCATTTGTAAAATTTTAATTTTCTGTGATATTGTAATCAGATTTCAGGGTTCAGCAATAAGGATTGCCATTATTTTTAAATTGTTTAATCCAACAATTATTTTTTTCAATCAGTGAACTAATCAAACTGTTCATTTATCAATTATTATTAAGATCATTTTTAAAAATTATTTCATTAATATACCTTACTTTACCCAAAAAAAATATTTTATTCATTCATAATTCTGACAAACTGACAAAATAAATCACATTAAAAGAATGATAATGTTGGTATGTTTTAAAATTAGTCTAATTTCCTCCCTATTTAATAGACTCTATTAAAGTACTCGTAATATTTCTTCAAATGAATGCACACCTAGGATGTGCCATCATACAGTCCAAAAATATGAAATATACCTCTCTATACCTTTTTTTTTCCTCAAAGGAGAACACAGAAAAAGCGATTTACAGAGCAGATTTGTCGGCTGTAGCAGACAAAACAAAACGCAATTTAATTTCAGGAGAAGGAGGCACTGAAGCTGTGTGTACAGGCCTGAGCGATGGAAAAGGTAGAGGGAGGGAGAGATATGGAAAGAAAGAAGCAAGGAGGCAGGATGTGTGTCTGCATGTTTGTGTGTGTGTGTGAGTGTGTGTGAGGTTTTCCTGCTGCAGCTAGTGAGAGCTGGTGGTCTAACAGCGCAGACAAACGGGCCATTAAACTGACCTGGCCCCTCTACTCTCCATCCCTCCAGCCTCCCCTCTGCTTCTCCCACTTTTCCGTCTTGGTTTGTCAACTCTCCCAACATTAACCCCCCCTTCAGTCTCCCTGTTTGCTCCTGTACCACTTTGCTTTCTCCATCACTCGAATTCTGCCTTGTTTTCTCTCTTTCTCTCTTGCTTTCCCCTCTACACTGCTTGTTAACTTGTCTCCTAACTCCTCTTCATAGGCTGCACACACACCGACACATTTATATATATTGTTACACACACACACACACACACACACAAACAATCGGGAGTCTCATTTCAAGGCAGTTAGAATCAAATTATTTTCTCCTGTCTGGGTGTTTTTTCTTCGTTTGCATCAAATTTTGGATTCAGTTGTAGCTCGGAGTTGGCAGCCTTGCAGCAATCCAGTCAAATCAATAGGATTTGCCATGCTTGGGATGAGCTCACTCGTCCATTCACCACACAGGGAATACCTCGACTAAACCCCTAAACTGTTTTAGCTGGAGGTTAAAACTACTCAGTGTCAAAAGAAAGTGTTAGCGTGTTGAGCTACAGCCCGGGCAGCTGTCCCATCACAAATCTCGTACTCTCCCTTTCTTGCCTGAATCCCTCCCAGTCTTCATTTTTTTGTTTCAGTCTTAATGCCGAGTGGCTGAAGCTAAAGCTAAACTGCTGTACTGCAGGATAGAAGGGGAAATGAGGCTTCACATCCTCTGTTCAGCCAGAGAGATCTTAAAGCAGGAAGAGAGGCAGATTTGGAAGAAGACAGAGAGCCGTACGGGATGGAAGAAGCCGATTTGGCATAGCCATCTTCAGGCAGGCGTAGCTCATCCAACCTCCATGTGTAGATCTGGTTTGTGGGTCGGAGCGTTGGTGGGGCCGGGCCCTGCAGCTGCTGCCATGCGGCTACAAGTCAAGCAGGGGAACTGAACCCCGGCTGCCTCCCTCTTAGGCCGAGGCTCACCACACCAAGACGCTGCACTGCGCTCCACTCGCTAACGTGGGAAGATGAAAAGGAACATCAGATGTTTTTTGTATTACTCACTGTATGTGTGTAAGTGAGTGTGGTGTCCTGTCTGTGTGTGTGTGTGTTGTCTGTCTGTCTTGCACTGTATCTCCGGCACAGTCCAGCCTGCAGTTGATTACCTGCTCCTGTTTCATAGTCTGTCTGTTCCCAAATGCTTCGACTATGTCAGGAATGCTGCCTCCCCCCAACATGCTTTTTATTTGTTTGGAGCACCACCTGGTTTAGCTGTTTTGTAAGGCGTGGCCAGAATTTTTCAGATTTTTTTTTTTTCTTGGTTTTTGTATTACCAGCTGTCCAATTATTTTCCTAGGCAGTCTGGCCAACATGTTGGCTGCAATTGGTCGTGGAAATGAGCGGAAAGATTGAATAGATCTGTGCGATTGTATTTGTTTGAAATAAGATGTTGCAGATACAGTTTTGTACAAGTGGCACTGCAGTTAAAAATTCTTTCAGGTTTCAAAATGCTAAATTGCACTTTGCTGTCTCTGCTGCAGAGACGTATAAGGCAGAGGGAAGGAGAAGGAGAAAGGAATGAGGAACTGGGCAGTAAGGGAAAACCTCAGATACAAAGACAATAGCTGTTTTATCTGCTTTCCATATGGACTGAGGATTTTAAATTCTTGGTCTTTGTTTGCTGTTGTTGAGTATGGAGTCAGAGCAGAGGTGCAACAGTATGCTGGAGATATAGAGGCTATCAGTCTGCAGCGTTACCAGATAAAATACACTGAATTCTCTCGGAAGTTTGAACCCTTCTTTTTAGGGCTTCACCCCACTAAAGATTGTTGACTAATAGCCATTTGGTCAGGCCATTAGTTGACTAGTGATCACCTGTTTAAGATATTTATTTAATTATTTAAATATGTATTTTTCGGACATAAAGTGAGCTGCCTGTTAAAAGCTAACTGCAAAAATGGTAATGACTCCAGAAAGCAGACCGAACATTTTGCCACTTTATTTCAACACAGTATAGCCTTACACAAGTCTTGTTCAAAACGCAACAGGGCACAGGAACAGGGCTGTAACTAATGATTATTTTAATCTATTTGTTGATTATTTTCGCGATTGATCTATTAGTTATTTGGGCCATAAAATGGTGAAAAAGTGTTGATCAGTGTTTCCGAAAGCTCAAGATAACGTCCTCAAATGTCCTGTTTTGTCCACAACTCAAAGATATTCAATTAGTAAATAAACAAAATATTTTAAAAAAAAAGTCACATTTAAGACGCTGGAATTAGAGAATTATTACTTTTCTTTCTGAAAAACCCCCCCAAAAAAAACAAATCCGTTACAAGATCGACTACTCTTGGAGGCTGATGTATACTCACAAATTAACTGGCTGCATTACAAACTCACTCCCCCACTACTTCACACCTCCTGTCCCTGCTTCAGCCCCCCTTATCTTCATCATCCCTGGAGTCAGGGTCGTGCTCGGAGCGGCTGTAAATCACCTCGGTGCTGTATTCCCAGCTGTCAAACTGGCCTGTGTTGGTCTCAGAGGCTCTGCCCCAGTCTAATAGGACTGCTAACAGAGCTTACTAGCTAATGGCAGCTACAGCACAGTTAGCAGCAATGCACCAGGGACTTCAGTGTTACAAGAGAAGAGGTCCATGTTGTAACAATCTCTGTCATGGCAGGGTTTAATGGCAAGGCGCAGTTCCTGAATGGAGTTTGAGGCGTTAAGGGATAAATTAAAACTTGTTTGACCAAGATTATTCTCACCAGCTAACAGTTGAATTGAGGGGCAGCCCAACTTCTTTTAACACATTGTTCTGTTTTTAAGTGTGAAAAGACCTTGGAGTCTCAGTCATCTTATCTTATATCAACCTTACATATAAGATGGACATGAGACATGTTTCACTGTCAGACTCCGCATGTCTACACAGGGGTTATTTTAGCGTTTTAAGTTGGTGGACATGGACTCGAGGGATCATTTCCTGTCAGGTACCCTGTCACTAGAAGAAGATGTCAAACAGGGCTGTCGATACACATTCTGCTCTGTTTCTTGTTCCTTGTTTTCCTCTCCTTCCTCTGAACAGCAGCCTTGAGTCCAAGGTCAAACCGAGCTCGAAAATAGTGAGTCATTGTTTTTAAAAACAAGTGACAGTGACCCGGCACCTTGCATGCCCTCCCCTTCACTTCTTTTTCTCTTCCTCATTCTTTCTCTCTGTTTATACTCTGCCTCTTTGTCTCCCTCTGCCTGTACCTATCCTTCTTCTTCCCTCCATCCCTCCCCTCCCTCCCTCTCTTATTTGCCAGTGCCGGAAGGTAGAGAGAAGGAGGCGAGCCAAAGTCACCAGTGTGATCTGATTTAGGCCTCTCTCTTCTCTTGGCCAGCCATCTGACAGCGCAGGGCCTGCATGTTGCTCTTTTCTACCCCGCTTCAATCTGCCACAGCTTGGCCTGGTGCCACAGCTGTAACGGGACCCAGCGTTGTGTATAAATAGGCTAGGCCAGCTCCCCTTGCCATGCTCCTCAATGGGAGGCTGAGGCAATGGAGGAACAGGTGCTCCAACCCACACACACACACACACTCCCTTCTCTCTCCGCTCCGTCTCCCTTTCCCAAGCCCCCCCCCCCCCCCCCCCCCTTTATCTGATGTCCTCAAATTTGGAAGTACAGGTCAGTCACAGTGTACGTGTTAGCTGCACGCGCTCACTCGTCGTATCACTTGGTCATTGTCCCCTCTCATTGTTAAAAAGTACTTCCTGTGTGGTTTAATTTAATGGCACGCTGAGCCTATTTCCACTCTTCAAACTGCCCCCCTCTCAGTCTCTCCCTGGCTCACGTACTGTTATTTTGGTCCTCAACACTCTTTGTTTTGGAGGTACAAGTTGGTACATGTAATCAAAATGCCTCTCATGCAATTTCTCAGCATCATTTTTCACTGTGGAAGCCACAGCTTGGCAGTGGGCGCACAGGGAGCTGGCTTTACTTCTCAGGACTTTCCACAGCTATATTAACAAACAAATGCATTTTTCCGCTGGCAGTCCACTTGGCACGGTGGCCGCATATTCTCTCTCCTGGGGTTTGTTCAGCAACTGAGCTGTTGACAAATCTATAATCAGCAGATCACCTCATCGGGGGCAACGTGCGCCTAAGCTGACAGAGAGAGGAAACTTCTCACAGTCCAGAGTTAGCTGCCACCTGGTTTCATGCTAGACAGGTCTGGTTTCACGCTAAGCTAATGTGCGGCTGCCCTCTGCTAACAACGAAAGGCAGAGGCAGGCTGTTCCCCGGGCCACAGAGGGCTCCACTCTCACCTTCTAAAAGTGCCACTGTGATCCACTTTCTCACTGCCAGCCAGCTACTGTTAGTTGATGCATATTAAATTCTCTGCAGGGAGCACAACTCTAAAAATAAGGGAAGAATCTGTCTGAAATTGTAGCTACACTATAACGGAGGCTGCAGCTGTGGGTGCTCACTGAATAGTGGAGATGGCACTTTCTGTCAGAGATAGCCGTTACATTGGCATGACCTCGGTTGCACTGGTCATGCTCAAGTAATTTCTGAGCTGTAATTATGGTGCGCTTATTCTGTACGTGAGCTAATTCTGCTCCAGATTTGACAAGGAGAGGGAATAGAATGGCAGGGGGGATGAAGTGAAATTTGTCAATACTCCAGCCATTTAACAGAAGTCTTTAGATTAACATGGGCTGTAAACTGAAAAAATGCTTTTTTGATCGCACTCATTACAATTCTTCCATTTCACAGAACCTTGATTTGCCGTGTAGTAAAATTGAAATCAGAATAATTTTTCTCTGTTGCTACCATGTAGCCACCATCACACAATTGTGTCCACAGGTTTTCTGTGGAAAGGTGAGTCTGAACACATCTAAATCAGAGTTGGAAAACTTGATACGAGTATTGGTGTATCTGTTTTTCAGAATGGCACCTTTTTATGGTCAAAATCTGTTCTGTCACCAAGTTGATAAAAAGTGCTGACATTTCATGAGACATTGTTGGTGCAGAATAGTTTTAACAGCTTTATTTCAAATTACATAAATCACAGAAAGCGAAAGATTGATTATACATGAACTATGTCACTATATAGTACTTACTTCAAATGCTCATAATTTAACAGGTGTTTTCACATATGCAGCCTGTACGCTTAGTGTTTTAACTTTAGGGCATGGGGGGAAAAAGCTATTGTTAGATGCATTGTGTTGTGGAAGATTATGAATTGATACAAAAATGTCAAAAAAAAAAAAAGAAAAAAAGAGATTGTCTAAATGTTAGTTTATCGAAAAAAGTTTAGTTGATAGAAAAAAGTGGAACTCAGCTGCAAGGCTAGTGCGGCACCTGACCTCCAGACCATTTAATTGCTGGTTATGTTTCATATTGTATTTCAGCGGAACTGGAACAGGAGACTGAAAATTGTTCCCCCGTTCCTATTCATTCAATCAAAAAAACTGATTCTGAAAACAATCAGACAGCAAAGAATCTGAATCGAATTGTGAGATAACCAAAGATTCCCACCCCCTTTTAACTCCATTTTGCTCTTGGCGATTGGACTATATAAGTTGTGATAACATTATCATTGATGTTTTACTGAACAATATATTGTATGCATGTGCTGTAGTCACATGGCAAAGGATAGGGAATGTGATGAGGCAAGTTAGACCCACCATCATAAAATAAGGAACAATTTTACTGCTTGATTGAATATAAATTCAATTTTCATGACTAATCCTAAAAGTAAACAGCCAGTCCCTCTGATAAATAACATCATTTAGCCTCATTTAATTACTTATTTTGGTTGCTGTTTTCTCATTCATTCTCTTTCTGCACAACAAAATAGCAATCACAGCCATCCTCTGAGTGGTCTTTTGTAGAGTTTGGCAATGAAACAACAAAAGAAGAATTATTGGTGGAAATGTTTTTTGATCTGCTGTTTGCGTGCTCACTTCTAGGGCTGAAAAATTCATCAAAATGTCAAAATCGCAATATGGCAGAGTGCAGTTCCAAATCGCAGGAGTTTTTTGATGTAGGAAAACTGTGTCACAACGTACCTTTTGTAAATGAAGCAGTGTGATGTCACAGAGATGCCTCGTCCTACAAGTCATTTTCTCCAGACTAAAGGGAAGATGCTTATTCTGCACAGACCCCGGCAAAAGTCACGTCATTGTTTTCATGTTTTCTTTTCAGTGGAAATTAAATCCCACTAAAATGTGACCCATAATTCAATCACAGTATCTGTCAAAATAATAACATTATGTTTTTTTGCATATTATTCAGCCATATTCACAATATATTAAAATAACATTAGGGCTTATATTGTGTAAAATAACATTCAGACATTACTTGTGTGAATAACAGAAGCTGAGCCCTTCACTGGAACAGTTTGGGCGATTTATTCACTCACTGTTACAGCATGTTTGTGTGGAAAAGACCTCATAACTATTCAAGCAGCACACATAGTGACAAATGTCTAGACAGTATCTTTTTTTTTATGGGTTTGTTATCGAGAGAACTGACATTTGTGAGAATGCAGTTCCACAGAATCTCTACATAAAATTTAGAGCAGGAACCGTTAATTTGTTAATCTCCTATTGAAGGCGTAAACTCGTTCACCTCGCTCCATCTCTAAGCTTTTTCCTTTGCTGTTTCTGTTTGTCTGACACCCCTATATACGTCCCTCCTCCTCCTCCTCCACCTCCTCCTTTTCTCATTCCTGCTGCCAAATTAAGTGTCAAACAGACAGGGAAGGCGGGTGGATGGCCCACATTTCTCCTATAGAGGTCCACAGTATGGTACAGTACGTTCCAGTCTGTGCTCTGTTATTCCTTTTCTCTGCTCTGCTCTGACACAAACCTCGCCCCATTTTCCCCCCCGGGCTCATTAGCGGCTGATTGGGTTGTTATTGTAATTAAGAGCTCCTGTACAGCCAGTGAGAGCACCAAGCTGTCTACTAATGGGTGGTCCTCAGTGGGAGGGTGGGCTATAGAGGGGTCACGGTCATTGTCCACCAAACCCCCACCCACACAATGTCTACCAGGGCTTTTTTGTACGGTGTCTGTTTATGTAAGTCAAAATGGAAATTAAGATAGCAGCTCACAGTGTAGTCTTTGTTTTCTTTGAGATGAAAAATGGTGCAGCAGGTGTCTTCCTCTTACCAGTCCCTTCAGGAAGTTGCAGTTCTGCGATTCCAACCATTAATGCAAATTTAACCAGTTTCTGTGAATTTTGTCTAATCATCACAACTTTTCCGCAGATTTGACAAATCATCATAGTTTCCTGTGAGTTCCACTAATCAGCAGTCCCGGCCTTGCAAAAATGTCAGACATGTTCATCTCAATTAACTGTCTCAGTGTTTTATTATTTTACTATTTTTCTGTCATTGTCACTGAAAAGAATACAAAGTGTGTCATTGTTATTGACATTTATGAATGCTCTGTGCACATTTATATTCTATAATTTTGTGCTTGCTGTTTTGACCAAGTTTTAGCTCCAAAAAGATTTTACTTCTTTGTGGAATACCCTCTGATGTACTTCTCCATTTACAAATAAAGCATATTTTGTTCGGTCCTGAGCCTTTTTGGCAACATTACTTAAAATATTGCGCTTTTATTCTCCCTGGAACAAGTTGCTTTTGTTTTTTAATGAATTATACAAAAAAGCAATTTTCACTTGCTTCCGCATTTTCATCGTTAACAATGCCTAAAAACATTAAAAATGCATCAGGTTAAAAAAAATAAAATAATGTGAAATTAGGCATTTTAGACCACAACAATCCCAAAATATACCATGCAAAATCCTGGAGAGACTGTCTTTTATCTTTTGTCTCTTGTACTCTCCTCATATATTCCGTCATTGGCTTGTTTTCTTGGGTGTTTTTGTATTTTAGGTGAATATTGCTTTATTGTTGTGTTTGTGGTCAGGAGGTAGCAAATGCCTCTCTTCCCCCTCCCCTCCCCTCTCCCCACTGTGGGCCTGTATGTTTGTGTGCCTGTTGCTTGTCATGTAACAGTGGTCCATAGCGGCCCTCCATTCATGCATGTGATCACTAACCGTCCTGTAGGTCCCTTACGTCACTCTGCGTTCCTGCCTGGGCTCAGGTTACACTTTCACCCTGCTCACTCCCCTCCCATCATTTCTCTGCCCCCCCATCCCTTCTTCTTTACCCACGACCCGTCTCCCTCTGACTCAATCTCGCTCCCTCTTCGCGCTCTTTGCCTCTCTTGTGTCCCCCTGCTCCTAAACCTGGGAGGAGAGAGGGAGGAGATGGCTCATTATTTTAAAGACACAGCGGCTCTCGCAGCCAAACCCTGACTACATAACAACCCCTCCATTCCTTCACTCTCCCTCCTTCTTCTCCTCTCTTCCCAATCTGCCCCCCTGATGACCCACGCCTCCCCTTCCTCACTCCTTCCCCCCTTCTCTCTCGTTCCTGTCAGTCGAAAACAAGACTCCATTTTGCAGAGGGTGCTCCCAGCAGCACCGTCTCCTGCCTTCCCTCATGGCCCACTAACATCTCTTTGTGTCAATAAAGCTTCTCCAACAGGAGACGTGACATATGAGCTAGCCCGCTTGCATGCTGTGTGCGGCGAGGGACCTCATTTCCAGTAACATATTTCTTACCTGCGGTGGGAAAAATACATTAATGTGAAAAGGTCATGTTTGTGTCCTCTTGGTGTGTCTCGAAGATCATTGTAGGCCAAGGTGAGTTGCACCCTGGCCCTGCTGGTGTTGCATAACGTAGTTTGTTATGTTGTCGTGTTGCACAATAGGTATCCGGTTAGTGCTGCAGGCTGACAGCAAGTGGGTGGCCTGTAGGCCTGTTTGATGTGTCCAGGAGATAAGGCAGGAGGGGCACAGAAGTGTAAGGTTGCTGTTATCACTGGGAATAACACCAACTGACACATAGTGGAGGAAGGAGTGTGTTTTTGTGTTTTGGTTTCTGATACACTGTGTGTCTAATAAAGAAGGTGTGGCCAAGGCAAACCTGGCTAGTTGTGAATGAGTAGCTGTTGTTGTTTCAAACTCTGCTTTATCTGATGAGATGCTTAACAGCTCAAATGGATTTATTGTCTTATTTTATGAGCTGTTTTTGGCTGCTGGCATAACGCTGGCTGCAAGCGGAAGTGTGCAAAGTTGAGCGGGCTTCAGCCACGTCCACACTAACCTGGATACATTTGAATACACCATTTAAAGGTCCAGTGTGTAAGATTTGCAGGGATTAATTGGTAGAAAATGGATATGGCAGAAATTTAAAAAATAATATTCATTAGTATGTTTTCATTCGTGTATAATCACCTGAAAATAAGAATCGTTGTATTTTGTATTTACCTTAGAATGAGCCATTTATATCTACAGAAGGCATGGATCCACTTCAAATATGGGTTCTGGGGAGGCCCTCTTGCGTTTTTGCACCATAGTTTGCCCGACATGCTTGTAAGGGGAGAGTGAGACAGCGTTTGCAATCTGCAAGCTCGCCGCTAGATGCCACGAAATCCTACACACTGGTACTTCAAATAATTTCTATCCAAACTAGTGTTTTCAATTGTCTCCTCCGTTTTGACAAACGGGCAGGAACACAATGACAGACCATAACAATCTGGTGCCCACTCGTTGCTATCTGACCAATTTGATAAAGATTACGAGCAATGAAAAGTTGAAATTGTTTTTCTATTTCTATTATATTTATTTTAGATTTATCAGAGACAAACACTAGTTTAAACTTCCAGGAAATTGGTGGTTCCATCCAAGCTTTGCTGCATTGTTCTGGGAGTGATGATAAAAACGTTATCAGTGAGAGTAGGGGTACAGACCCTTGGATCTGTGTCAAATAATGTCTTGCATCACTTATGCCTATATTTGCAACAATTTAAGACAAATTAAGGTAATCCTTTATTAACCCCACAGTAGGAAATGTACAGTGTTACAGCAGCAAAGGGGATAGCAAAGTTGAAAAAAGCAAAAGTAATAAAAATGTATAAACAAAAGGAAATATAAATAGGAGCAATATAAAATAGACACAATGGTTGGATTAACAGTGTCATTCTCATTGTAAATAGCATGGTACTCTTAAAAGGCCTTGGTGAGCTCCTTCTTGGTGAAGTTTGTGTGCAGAGAGGAATGGACAGACAGCTGTTTCCTTTTTATGTAGGATGCAGTCCTAAGTTTGACCTTAAGTTTGTCTTCCACTGTGATGAATATGAACACATATTGATATCCTGTCACTGACCAGTGTAAAACTGAATAATTAACAATATGGCTGCACTTGTTGGTTTTCTGTCATGTCCAGAGGAGTACAGTTGATAGTTTCTGTTTAATATCTCACCAGGACAATTCATTGCATCTTAAAAGTTTTGTCATCGTGTCATACATTTTGTCAGCATACCAGCCAACATTTCATCGTTCTTTTGTCAGGTGTCCTACAGAGGCAAATAACAAGATCTTAACATTTAACATTAACAGACATCCTCTCGTGTGTATATTACTCTTCAGTTAAAAGTTGAATAAATAGAGTAGTGAATTGTGACGCTATCCCTGGCGGGGATATTTAAATTTCAGTTTGATCTTTTTTTTTTTTTTTTTTTTTTCCAATTGGATTGGATTAATTGGTAAATACAGAGCAAAATACATTCTGAACATTTCACATCTTACTTTGACTCTTTCCATGTCTGAATAACTCGCTCTCTTATCACAACATGCTTTAGTGGTAAACAAAGTGGTTTTATTTGACAGTGTAGTGATTACAGGCTTTATTGGGTCATATCCATTAAAAGAAGTCACTTAAACCATCCCATTTGATCTGCCCCCCGGTCAGAGTTTGTACCTGGATTGTTGACATGTTTGTCTCGCTAACCATTAACAGAACTGGAAGTTAATAGGTAGCTTACACCTGCGAAATGATGAGGGCCAATAACAACTCAATAAAACCAAGCAGTCCACTGCAATGAATTTTGACTTTTTCTCTCTTTTAAGATGCATGTTGTAGAGGGATTGATTGGCTTTTCTAGTGTGTGCAAAGTGGTAGTGGGTTATTGAGTGTAACAAATGGGGCAAAATAGCAAAAGGTGGCAAGCAGATGGGGTTCACACCATTAAGAGGCATGGAAGACACTTACAGTGATACAGAGTGTGATTAGCGGGTGTGTGTCTGTATCATTGATCGAAAAGCAGCAGACTAGATGGAGACCTTTAGATCACTTCTGTGATAAGGAGCTCATTTTCCCCTGTGTGCACAGGCTCAGGCCCCTTTTCAATATGTTTGTTTTTACAAATGGAACTTAAATTGATGGCAGATACTCAAATTTGAGTAACATTTGTTTTTTATCATTGAATAGGACTAGTTTACTACTGATTTTGAGCAACAGTATGTTTGCATTATTTTGTATTTCAGTCAGCCTTTTAAAATCATCACCATTCACCAACCATTCTTTTGAATGTGACATGACTTAAATGGCTGAGAGAAGTAGCCTAATGCTTGTAGTAGAAACAAGCTTGTGATGTTTTTATATTGCATTTAAATCCAATCTTCTCTAAAAGGATTTTGAGTCGTTTTAAAAGTCTAAAATCCAACAATCTGAATTTTAGGCATTAAAATACAATTGTGACGGGTCTTAAACTGTATCATTAAGTTAAGGTTATATATTTATAAAGTTGTAATGACTTCAGTCTCATTTTTAAATGTGTTTTTGTGAAAAAAATTACATTGATCATGTTGTAACAACTACAAAACAAAATCAACATTGAACCAGTAACCAATAATCCAAACTGTGCATTAACTTTTTTTGCCAGTATGGCTGCGCAGTAGGCCTTAAATTGCATTCATAATGGTTCTAAAAAGGTCTGAAAGAGTCTTAAACTTATTGAAATCTGCAGAAACCCTGTGCTGGTGGGCCATTATGGCTGGTAGCACAGTTGATACAGCACATGCATGCTTAAGTCATGTGAAGAAATTAGTATTACATGTCTCACCCCTGCCAGCGTGTTTAATGAGTATGTTCACTGAATGTAAATGGGTGTGTCGACACTGCAGAATTAGTGTGTGCATTTATGCAAATATTCCTCTCATTTTAACACCATGTTCAAACATCCGTGGTGTCACTATGTCAAGCAGTAAATCATTTCTCTTTCACGTAAAACATAAAGTCTCTTCACAGCAGCAGATACTTGCTTTGACAAGCTGTTGACGGACAAGCATGCCCATATTTTTGAGTGATCTGATAGAGGAACATCCCACCTGTATGACCATTCCTGACTTTTTTGTAAAGACAATTCAAAGAAAAAAAGACGTTTGAAGGAACATAGCTGTGGTCACGAATTTGGGCTCTGTTTAGGAGGTGTTTCTTACTTTATTCTATGTAACATATTGAACAACACATCTAAAACCTTTTTACAAACCATTTCAATAAACGGTTATATGAGTTATGCACTTCTTTGAAAACAGATCATGTGTGAGCGCTATTATTTGGTAACTTTGTAAGCCTATTTTTTTTTAAAGATAAAATAAAATGTGTTTATAATTTAAACTATGAGGCATTCTCCTTTCCCACTTAGTAATTTTCCTTTATCTGCAGTGGAAGACATTGGAAACATGCATCTTATTATTTGCAGCAAGCAACATCAGCATGCCTTTTCTCTCTGTACATCTCCTTAAGTTACTGTTCCCTAATGAATTCTCCACTCCTCTGATGTGTGCGTGTGTGAGTAAGTGTGTGTGTGCATGCATTTGTCGGTCCAAATGTGGACTTGTGTGTGCCAGTGTGCAGCAGCTAAAGAGTATGAATGAGCATGGATAAGCAGTTTGCTTCCAGGCTTCGTTTCTGTTAACCCTTTCATGTCTGCTTCATTCAGATCAGACAGTGCCATACAACAATTTCCTCTCTGGAAAGAAATACTATGAGAGCCAATGAGAGGAGAGAGACTCTGTGTGTATGAGTGTGTGTGTGAGAAAAGAGAGGGAGGGAGGGAAGGAGAGGGTGCTTGCGGCCAGTCAGATTGTAGAGGGGACTTTAGTGAGGCTGCATCATGAATGGCTTTGCTCTACTTAACGCAGATCACTAGTAGTTTCATGGCTTAAATGAGAAAAAGAAGCATCTGTTGATGTTCATATCCGGTTCTTTTAATACTGTTGCAAATCGCAGACGACTCTGTTGCCTGTTTGGTCTGTTTCTGTAAGCCACAGTCATGCTAATTGCAAGGAATGACGTGTTTCTCCATTTATTCTGCGTATATCTGCTTTCAACATTGTTTTCTGTAGAAATAATTAAAGCCAGTTTATGTTCACCCAGTTTACATCAGTGTTACAGACAAATACAACATTCACATACTACTGAGTGAACCACAGTATCCAAGTAAAATGGTATACAAGGTAAAGAACATAAAACAGTTATGATTCATATAGAAATCACACTGCCCAAGGGAACTATTTTCTTGATCTTTTAAAATTAACTTAAATTCCCCCGTAGTGATCAGCTCTGATCATTTCAGGTCCCTCTGTACATTATTTTAGGACAGAGAGGTATCATATTTAAAACCTTTATCTTGGGACCAGCATATGTAGAGTATTGTGAGAGCAAAGGTCATATATGCAGAGACGATGACTCACTGATCAAGTTAGTTGATTAATAGAAAAATACCGTCCAACTTAAAAAAAATCTGTTATTGTAAAGTCATTTTTTTGGGAAAAAAACCAAACATAACCTAAAAAGTTTGAATTTAATGGAAATTGAGATGGAGATTCACTATTTCCTAACATTTTATAATCTAAACAATTAAATAATTTATAGAAGCAATACCTTAGTCACACCTCTCACTGTACTGGATTAGAATTCAACAGCATAAGAAATTACACCCTCCAAAGCGACCATAAAGTTAAATTACTAACTTGGCAGCTCCTTGACGTGAATTATTTTTGGATTAATGAATGAGAGGCAGGGCAAAATCTTAAAAGGTGTCTCAACAAAACTAAAGTAAACCTTAATGTAATTCTTAGATGAACTAGTTTTTAAAAAAACTTTTCTGACTGTTGTATTATTGTTTCTTATGTCTCCCTCCCTTTCTTCCTTCCAGTCTGTCAGAGCAAGGACATCCGGAACAATGTGACCAACCTCCAGTCGTTGGAGAACTGCACCATCATTGAGGGCCACCTGAAGATTCTGCTCATGTTTAAGACCAAGACTGAGGACTTCCGGGGCCTCAGCTACCCGAAGCTACGAGTTGTGACTGACTATGTGCTGCTGTTCAGGGTCTACGGCCTAGAGACTCTCAGCGATCTCTTCCCCAACCTGACGGTGATCCGCGGAAACAACCTCTTCTTCAACTACGCCCTTGTGGTTTACGAGATGCTGCAGCTGAAAGAGGTGGGCCTCCACAGTCTCATGAATATTACGCGGGGTGCTGTGAGGATAGAGAAGAATCCGGACCTGTGCTACTTGGCCACCCTGGACTGGTCCAAGATCCTGGACTCGGTGGAGGACAACTTCATTGTGGCCAATAAGAATGAGCGAGAGTGCGGAGATGTGTGTCCTGGCACGGCCCAAGGTCAGACCATCTGCCCACAGAACACCATCAACGGACACTTCAGGGGACGATGCTGGTCACAGAACCACTGCCAGAGAAGTAAGTTCATTTGTGTGTTCAAGAAAAAAAGTCCAGAACTTGCCTGAGAATCATCAGATTTTTAAATTTTCTTCAGCACCAAAATCATCCAGTGACAGTCGTCTGCAAACAGGAACTGCTGATAGCAAATTTGTTGTCATAATGTTAACAAACAAGCTAAAACAACAGGGCTCAAGTTGTAGTTCATAGATATAGGAAACATAGATACCTCATTGGTAGTTGCTGTATGTCTCTGCTATAGTCTATAGTCGGCCGCCATATTGGAGAGGTCAAGATCTGCAAGTAAACAATACAGTGAGTATTGAGAGATGCAGATTTCACTAAAAAATCAACTGTAACTCAGTTGATTTTTGCTGAACCGATTTTCATTATTTTATTTTATTTTTTTTAATTATAAACATGAGAAATTGAACATGGTAGTGGTTACTTGTTGGAATTAAATTCAGTGGAAAACATGAACCTTTTGAATCGCCACAACTTCCACTGGGACATGCAAGCTGTGTCCTTTGAGTATGCACCATCAAGTGTAAATCATTTAGTTTTTCAGCTATTGTGAATTTCTCCAAAATTGTTGATTTCTGTATCTATTACATTGTTATTAAGCTGCCTGGTTGCTTGTTGTACTGTTAATAATCAAATCAGTCGATTGATAAAATAGACAAGACTATTTTTGTTCGCCAGACTCCAGTTAAGAGGGGAACATCTATGCAGTTTATCTCTACACCCCGAGATGCTTATGATAACTCACACAAATAGTGTTTCAAATATTGTACATTTTATTGATCGCCACCAGTAATCGAATTGAATTCCAACAAGTAACCACTATCATGGTCATGTTTTTTAGGTTTATAATAATTTAAAATTTCATTATAAATCAGGATCTTGACCAATATGGTGGATGGGCAGATGCTCGTCAAATTACGAATGTGGTATCTACATGTTTACATGTGTTTCTGTGTGTTGTAACCCACAACTAACTGACTAACTCTTAGGCAGCATTATACTTTCTGTTTAAATCTCAGGCACTTGAGTCATTTTTTTCTGAAGAGGAGCCCTCATTGTCAGACTCTTAAACCTCCTGCTTCATACCAATCAGAAAGTCAATGGCTGTCAAGCATTTAAACCAGCCTGATACTCACCAAATTAACAAAAAGACTGACCTTTTATATATGGAGCAGTGGAAAAATGTTCATATTGACTGGCTGTTGTGTGCAGACATGATAGTGTAGCACCTTTCCAGAATCCATCACACTGTTTGTTGTAAAGTGGTCTGTTGAGACATGTAATGAGACTATGCACTGGAGATTTTTTCTTTGCCGAAATTCAATCAAGACGACTGATGTTTTCATTACCAAATGGTTTATGTAATGATTTCTATGATGCAGAGGGTTGCTCCTAATATCAGCAGCCAGGGGTCGTGGACTGCCTCTGATTAGCATTCATTGACTGGAGCATTGTGGGCAAGTGATCTGTAATTATAGGCTCGGGATCTGCTTGATGTGTGAAATGACTCAACTGCATTGTTGAGTCAGGGAACTGCATATTCAAAGGTAGGCATTATGGGAAAAAATGCAATGAAAGAAAGAGGGTTAGGGCGACAGAGTTGATGGACAAGGATAAACCGCATAGTACACTTGTTTGTCAAAAATTGTACAGATTTTCTCTCCTTTCAGTAAAAAAAAACAAAAAACTGTGGGTTTGCTCAGCGCTGCAGCCAGCTGCCAGTGTGTCGGCCAGTCAGTCCGTCAGTCTTTCTTCTCCTACCATAAACACAGAGAATGGCTTCTATTGTAAGACACAGAGAGAATGCTTATTATTTTTTGAAGGCGATTATAGCTTGTGTTGTTTTTTTCTCTTCTGTCTCTGTGTCCTGACAGAAAAGGCTAGCGTTCAAGGCAGAACGACCTCGGCCATGTTTATACTTTAACATCGACTGTTGCAGCCCGCATATAACGTTGGCTCCTCGATATTCTGCCAGGTCTCACTGTCGGGAACGTAAAACAGGAAATGGCTCTCTCTTTGTGTCTCAGTCTCCGTCTCCACACACACACACACACACACATTGCTTTAGAGTTTTGGCTTAGACAAGGTGCAGAGCATTCAGTTTGTTGTAATGGTCAGGTTAAAATAACAATTTTTAGCATTACATGGGAGGAGCAATAACACAGGATTGCGTAGTTCAGGACCTCAGATGCTGGAAAACTTTCAGAGTTCTAATAAGAATCTGATGACACAATTCCAGGGATAGTTCAGATTTTTTGAAGTGAGGTTGTATGAGGTGCTTATCAATTATTAGCAAATAACTTACAGCAGGTGGCGGTTGACACTTCTCGAGTTTGGAGAAGCAGCAGTAGTACTGGTGTAGGAAGCTAAGCGATGTACTGCTGTGGACAGGGTCAGCAACAAAACTTATTTTAGACACTTTTTTATTTAAGATTATTTTTTGGCCATTTTTTGCAGCTGAAGATATGACAGGAAAGGGGATAGAGAGAAAGGGGATGCAAATGGGTCGCAGGTGGAAGTCGAACTGGCAGTCACTGCAGAAGACTGATAGCCTCAGTATAGGAAACTGCTATTATATAATTCAAATATCGCTCTCTCCAAAGCTACCAGACTTCTTTGGTAAAAAACAGTAATTTCACCTCTTAGAACAAGGGAGCTGCTGGTCTACCACTGGCTCGATTTGTTCATTTGTTTGTGTTATTGTGTGATTCGGTGTTTTAAAAGGTTAGTTTATAAGGTCCCACATTGACACGAACAAACTAACTGATCGAAGCAATGGTAGACCAGCAGTAATTTTACCTGCTAGGTAAAATGACTGTTTTTGCTTAAGGAGCCTGGTTGTGTTGGAGATGGCAATATTTAGCTTGTGTATGCTTCCCCTCAGAAAAGGCTGTTTGATGTCAAGATAAACTGTAACATTTAAACTGATTGGTTGGTACTTCTGCTTATCCAAACTGGGGGCGTGCTGACCGCCATCTACGGGCAGGCCTAATACACAGACTATCTGTAAGTACCTCATACAGCCCCACCTCAAATAATCAAAATGATCCTTTTAAGACTGAAAGTAAAAGGAAAAGCTGCTGTTATTGATATTCGTGTAGATCTGAGCCTCTATTTATCAAAGAAAAAGTGATATTTTGGACTTGACAAATCCTTCCCTTTTACTCCCACTCCCAAACTTAGGAATAGAAGCTATTTATCAAACTTATTATGAGAAATACTCTTAACTTTAAAAGAGCTCCAAAGGTCTCTTGTTAAGGTGGATAAAAGTATGTTGGTATAACATTATTGCAGCATGTTGACAGAGGTGAGCAACTCCTGGGACATGTTTTGGAGTGTTTGTACAAAATATTGTTGGTCATGATGAATTATACATTAGCTGAAGCAATATGTATAATTCAGAAGTGGTGGTAATTTTAGCCTGTTATTTGCATTTGACTTGAGCATTTGATAGGATGTTACACCGCTTTTTTTCCTCCACTTTCCATGCATATTAACTGACTGCACTTGCTAATGTGGCACTAAATTTTCCTTGGAGAACTTTTTTTACTCCTACGTTTTTGTTTTTTTTACTCCTTTTTCAGTGTAGAATGAAAGAGAATGAAAATGGGCTCTGCACTTAATTTCAGAGACAAATGCTCTGACCATTTAAAATAAGAATTTCAGCTGATAAACAGAGGAGGTACAGTACGTCAAACAACCTGTGTACATGTGTGTTCATGTCTCCTTTGCTTCGGATAGGCCAGGGGGAGCAGGTATGACGCTGTGCACTGCGTCACATGACAGTCACCAGTTTAGTCAAGAGCTGTGTGTCAAAGCAGGAGCCATTTCTAGAATATGATGCAATGGCTGTGAGTGTGTATGGGTTACACATAGGGACGATATGAGAACACTTAATGTAAATGTTTGCGAGTGTTTGTGTGTGTTTGATATAGTACGTGTACTTAAGTGCCTGTCCCCACTGGCTGTGAGAGTTCCACATTGCTACAGACACTTTTAGCCTACAGCAGCCGAACTGTCAGGCTTTAAGCAAGTGTTTTCTCAAAGTGCTGTTTTAGATTAGAATAATATACAAATATAATATAAATAGTATAATTAATATAACAGCAATGAAATGTGTTATTTCTCGTCAGTGCTTCCAGAAAAGTTGGGCTGTGTGAAATCTGAATTAAAACTGAATCCAATAATTTGCAAATCTTTTTTTGACCTATATTCAGTTGAATACAGCACAAAACAAGATATTTAATGTTCAAACTGATCATCTTTATTGTTTTTGTATTTATACCCTCTTTCTGAATTTGATGCATTCTGTTTTTATTTACATTGTACACAGCATCCCAACTTTTTTGGTGTCAGGGTTACACAGTGAAACACATGCTGGGTGGTGGCGTGAAGAAACTGTAGGATCTTTAATTAGGGCTCCTGTGAATGAAAACTCACAGTTTACAAACTTAGATGCACACATACACACGTGTGAATGTGCACCAAAAGACGCAGGCGCAGGGTGGAGGAACATTAGATGGGGCATTAAAGTTTATGTGTGAGTGGAAACTGTGGCGTTGTTTTTGTTGTGTTTTTACAGGGTTCCAGTTGCCTTAGGTAAGAGCCAAGGGAGAGCCTGCATTCCTCTGATCTTACACATGCTCCGTACAAGCAGGAAAACCACTGTGTGTGTGTGTGTGTGAACCAAGACATGTCATGTTTAACTGTGCAGGGCCCTTAAGTAACTTGTTGGCAATCTAAACAGCCTGGGGAGTGTATGAGATCTGACATTCATTGCCCAGTGCTATTTTCTCCGTTTTGTATGTGTGTTTCTGACGGACATATGTACTTGGTGTGTATGTGCCCTCTGTATGTTTACAACTTTGTGCAGGTAGCTGTTCGGATGTGGAGGTCAGTCCAGTAGTAGGTTTTGTCAAGTGCACTCAGGCTGCAATTTTCTCAGCTTTTACAAGCTGCCACCAGTCACTGTGGCTTTGTTGCCTGATTGAATGTTGGTGGTTGCTCGCTTTTCCTCTGGACAACAGTGCAACAGCATATTCTGAGGGCAGTAGTCTGCTTTATGCAGACTGTGTTGTGCTGTTGGGCTGGGCATCATCAGAATTTTTTGATAGAGATGCTGATGCTGTTTGCTTCATCAAGGCATCACGTCTTCCAAAAGTTTCAGCACCTATGAAATGACTTTGCTGTGACTTTATTTGGAGCGAATACATTTCACCTGTAGCTTCTCCAGGTACATGTGGATCAGATCACTAATCAGTGTCTGCATTTATGTTTCAACATTTTTCCACAGGTGAACATTTAATCAAAAAATGGGACAATAATATTAAACAAAAACATGTTCAAAAAACATGACATGGTTAATATTACACAGAGTTAAAGAAATTAGACCATTTTACATAATTTTAAAGGACCAGCATGTAAAAATTTCAAGTCCAAAAATCAGTACTGCAGTCCAAATAGTGAGATGGAGACATAGATGGTATATTAAAAATCAAAAGCCCACTGCTCCCAAAATACACATTCTTTGAGTGCATTTGGAGTTCAGTGGCTGCCTGTCTTTTGCCTGCTGGACTCCATTAGCTCATTTAACCATTATAAGCATAAACTTCTTCTACAAGATTATTTATGATTTCTTACAACTCATAAACAGACACTAACTCATTTGGTGAACATTTAGCATTAATTTAAACTCTACAGGCAAACAATAACACAAGTTAAGGAGTGGGATAGAAGTTTCAAAAGAGGCTGCAACAGCTTTAACGTTGTTGTCAGAGCAGTGAGTATTTAAATTTAGCATGTTACTTTAATCTTTGGTATATCATTATCATTTTCTGATTTATTACAGTAAATATATTACAGTTTTCTTCTTTAAATTTAATAGATAACGAACCCCCATATACAACCGACTGAAGAAGCTACAGGTGAAACATGTTGTTTGCTCCTAATGAAGTCACAGTAAAGTCATCTTAGTTGTTTCTGCGCCTGACCGGCAAATACTGGCTGTGATTGGGGACTTCTGTTCACTGCTTTAATACCCATATTGGAATCCTTCAGTCATAAGTTAGTCTTTGTATGTGGACATTTCTGTGTACTGAACCAGTCAAACAGTGAATTCCTACCAGTCCTGCACGTGCTATTCTGCTGCTGACCCTGCACATGGATGTCCCAGTGGAAAACAAAATGAAAGTATTAAATTTCTCAGTCAAGGATCATAAGTATAAAAGATATTTGACAGTGGTGTTGAAATATCAGATTGGCATGAGAAAGAGCAGATCTAAAAACACACTGCTTGGGGAGAAGGGGAACGTTGTCAGGCCTTGAGATCAGTGGGGTTCATGAATCACAGGCACCTGCTATAAATGAGACAGACAGGATATGTAGGCATGTGGATACAACCTGTGTGCCCACCTGTTTGCACATCCAGGATGAATAAAATGACAAAAAACATAATTGATATTGAAAATATTGGTTTGGTTGGTCCCTGAAATCTGCAGATGAATGCAATGGAAAGCAGTTGCTTTCTATTTGTGGTTCTTTGCTGTCTCTGCACTTACTGATTTGGTTTTGAGGTGAACACAGTACTTAACTTATCTATTCCCATTAATTAAAAAAAAACAAACAAACTTTAATCTTACCTACAATAAATGCCATTTTAAAGTGAGAGTAGAGGTATGGCTGTGCAATATGACCAAAATCTCAATTTAGTTTATATAAAATGAGCTCATTGAAAGGCATGTTTCTTATTACATTTTGAATTATATACCTAACAAATAAAAGGTACTTACTCATATTTGATTATTTTTGTCATTTTCCTGAGAACCTTTGTGCAGTTTTTTAACTTAGCATATAACAAAATCTAAAATATTAATGTAAAAAAATAAAATCATGGTTTAAAGTATGGTTGTCTGGTCCGTGGCCTTTTTTAATACCCAAACCACGCCCATGCAGCAGAAGAAGCCCATCTTTTAGGTATGAGCTCCTTGTTTTGTCTTGGCTGGTCAGAGTCCTTCTCCTGTTCAGAATTTCTTTGTACTGTATCAGGTTCACTCTCTTCTGTGTTTGTTTTTGTTGCCTTCATGCAAATTTCCTGCCTGCACCCATGCTATGTAGGAGAACACAAAGCACGCTGTAAAGAGTGTTATTTGGGACTCATCAAAATAAATGAGCATAATATAAAACAATAGATGTTTATCTATCATCATATGATATTTATTGTCATATTGTGCAGGATGTTGGAGGTTTGTTATGTTGATGAGACATAATGGCGTTAAAAGGAAACCTCTTTCCAAAGAGAGTTAGCTGAAATAAAAACAATAATAGACTAAATAAAAAGGGAGCTAGAAAGCTGAATTTATAGATGAGAAAGAGCTGTATTTACAGATGATAGACAGATGGATAGTAGATGCATACAAAGGCAGATTGCTAGTTGGAAAGCAAGCACACAGGGCCGAGGAGTGGATTTACAAATGAGAAGTAAAGAGAGAGAAAAGTACAGAGGGAAAGGAAGTAAGGGTAATATTCACAGATGAGAGAAAGAGGGAATGGGAGCAAACAGTCGATCTCCTGTTTAGATAAGGCTCTATCTGTTGCTGAGGCCTGGCACACTGTGTTCAGCCTCACAGACACCAGCCAGCGCTGTGCTTGCACAACTCACACACACAAACAGACACACGCACACAAGGCAGGAGGAGAGAAAGCTTTTCAGGTCAAAGTTCACTTTGCCCGCGCCTACGTGCTTTGTTGTTTGCTGTGATTGTTTTCATGTATACACACACACACCCACCACCACACACAGCTTCACCTCCCCAGTAACAAAAGCCACAGAGGGAAAATGCCCCCTCTCCATTACACGTACCACTTTCAGATCGTCACAGTCACACAGGTTAATCCTCCTCTGGTGGTCGATCTAAATGGGTTAACGTGCGTCACTCGACATGGCTTTGTGACCTTCCTACTGACCAGAGTTGAACATGGGTCGGACACTGCCCAGCTTTGAACAGGCTGTTCTACTGGGAATGGGAATTTGATTTTGATATATGGACATTTAAAAGACTTTTAAATTAACATCCAGGCTTTTGTAAAAACAAAAACAGAGACAGAGAGTACAGGAGAGGCTGAGTGACAGAAAGAGAGTTTGAGGACAATTAAAAATAATTTTTTTTAGGGCTTTGACAGTATGAAATGTATTTGATTCTCTGGAACTCTCAGGAACAGGAACTATATTTCCTTGGAGCTAATGTTGGAGGCACAAGTCAAAACAATACTCACTGCTCACATGTACGCCGAGAGAGTTATTGGTTGCTGTAGTCATTCCCCATGCACATATTGGCCATTAAGCAATCCCTTCTTAATGCAACAGCATTGTAGGCCTTCCCTTTGTGGAAAAATGCATCCTGAAGTTCAACTGAAGCTAATATAGGGTTTGAGCAGTCTGAGTTAGCCAAATCAAGTCAGTATCTTATAGTGTGCAGATTTATTGCTGGCACAACTGTAGCACTTAGTCAATTAATCAATCAGTTGATTGAATAAAAAAATAAGTTGCTAACTATTTTGATAATCGATTTCAAAGGCGCAATTTTAAGATGTTCTTTTGGGCTCTGGGAAATTTTGATGAGATTTCTAACAATTTTTTTTGACATTTTCTATACTAAACAATAAATTAAATAACGAAAAGAAAAAAAAAATTGATCATGAAAATAATTAGCTGATTGATCGATCCTGAAAATAATTGTTAGTTGCAACCCTAATTGCTGGGGTTGTGTTGGACATATCCTTTTGCTGTTACTCAAAATGGGAGCAAAGTCAAAAGCAATTTTGTGTTGAAAAGCCTGTAAAGATTCCAGGATCTTACTATAAATAGTCCCGCACAAAACCCCCTTTAAAACCAAACTTTTTTGTGTGTTTCTCCTTGCGTTCAATCATTATGCTAATCTAATCTAAAAGATTCTTGGTAAGACTTCAGATCATGGCTTGGGTTAAAATGATCACTCTTGCTAGACCTGAGGCGGGTCTGGGATTCCCATCTAGAAACGGCAGATCTTCTGGTCTAACTCACAGCTACAAAGCAAATGCGCATATTTCCTAACTGTTGAATTATTCCTTTAGTATCTATGTATGTTTCCATGGTATCACCATGTTGCTTCTCTAAGGTAATCATAACTGATTAAAACTCATCTGGTATTCATGGTTGCCATGGTAATGGAAATAATTATCAATGACATTTCTATTAGTGCTTTATTCCTCATGCTATCAGATGAAAGTGGACAGTCAGTGTGGATGAGATGAGGGCCAGATGAGGAGGCCAAGAGGGGAAGAGAAGGGGTTGGGCAAAGCAAAATAAACAGAGCAAAACAAACATGGCGGGGCGTTTCAAGTGTGGCTCCCAGGTACACACACAGACGCGCACACATACACTCAAAAACCACGCACACACACACTTTTGCCAGAGTGGCAAGTGGCCAAGCTAGAGGAGGCTAAAGAGAGAAAGAAAATGACAGTATTAAGGATGGAGGCGCTCAATGAAGCGTGCTGTTGGCCTGCACCCACAACCAAACAAAAACACTCAGCGAGCCCAGCCTCTTAATTGGAGTGTAAAAGTGTCTCAGCTCAGACTGCTTCCAGACTCACTTCTCTCTCGATCTCTTCTTCTCTTCTCTCTGTCTTTGGTTCAGTTTCTGCAGTTGTTTCTAATGAAAAGTAAATGAAAGAGTTTTCCTGGAGCCGCTGCTCTTAATGAGCCATTTAGTGCTCGGTGACTCAGGGAACACAAGAACATAAACACAAAGGGACAGACTGCCTGATAGTGCAGGAGTGTTTAACACTGCAGGATTTTCTGCATGTTCAAGAACCTTTGTTCATGTAAAGGACTATCATATACATAAGTAATGGCTTATTTAGAATCAATAATGACACACTGCTAAATATTACTGTAGGGCTGCCACTAACAGTTATTTGGGAATTATTTTCATGATTAATCAATTAGTTGTTTAGCCCATCAGAAAATGGTGAAAAATACCTATCAGTGTGTTCTAAAGCTCAAGATGATGTCCTGAAATGTCTTGTTTTGCCCACAACCCAAAGATATTCATAGGGGAGTAAAGCAACTACAAAATATTCACATTTAAGAAGTTTGAATCTGAGAACTTAACTTTCATAAAAATTACTCTAACTGATTAATTCATTTTCAAAATAGTTGTTGTTTAATAGTGGAGAAATAATCAATTAATTGTTACAATTCTATTTTACTGTTAAGACATACATAAGAGGGAAGGAAAATTACCAAAAAGTACCAGATTTCCCTAGTAATTATTATATCAAGGTTTTTTTTTGTTTGTTTGTTTTTTAATTTTTAAAGTAGAAATGGATGTCATTTGACATTATTTGATACAAATCCTGATATGATACCTGAGTTTTGGTGCTGATACCGAAATAATATTTTGGTAATACCTGGCTTTGAGAAAAATAAATACTTTATATATAACAGAAGAAGCTAAAGTTCTTAGAAGTTATATTGTCTATATCTAAACACATGGAGCTGTACTAGAATATTGCCAAAATCACATCATCTCTAATCTGCAAGATTTGATCAAAGAAGGCTCTGAATCTGACCAAAGATTTGATACCAGCCTTTGGTGCTTAACTGTTGCTACAGACACATTTCTGTTGTGTTAAGGTTCTATACCCAGCTGTACTTTTAAAATTCTGCCATATAAAAGTCCACATGTGCCCTCAGTAAGAACCGTCACAAGAGTTAGAAATGGTATTGTACACATTCAAATGCTTCATTAAATTTGATGTGTGAAGCAACAACCTTTGCACACATTTTGAGTCACTGCTCTCCACTCATGAGCCTCCATCTGGAGGAGAAGGCTTGTTGTTTTTCCTGTATGCCTACCACATGCCAATCACCTGTCTCACACTCTGATTCTCCTTCCCTCTGCTCATCAACATTTATAAGGGTTTACCAAGACAAAGAAAACACATACAGTAAATACCCAAAGGGCATATTTCCACATTTGTCTCATTGCATCTAAAAATTGACAGAAAATGAAACTTAAATAAATGCAGTGTGGAGCCCTGGGACCACTTCAACTTTGACCCAGATGCTTTTCCAGTGAGACGAGCTGGGTACGAGCTAGAAATGCTATCCTTTGCTGTCTTCTCCCTCACAGGAATTAACTTGGCTGCCTGGAAGTGGGAGCTTGTTTTACAGTTAACTAAACAACTTGTACACAGTAAGAGGAAAACAAAGTACTGAACATATAGAATAATATGTTGTGGGCATTTGTATAACATGCCATTATAGTTCATACCAACATGTTGTTAGGACTATGTTATTACAGCCAAGATGATTGTCTAGCTGTTTTACTGAATGTTATGATTAAAGCTGCACCGATCGACTGGCTGGTGACCTGTGGCTGGCCAATCAAATAAATGTCAAATAAATTTGATTCTGTGCCATCAAATTTACACACATGCACCGCATGATAGTTCAAGTCATGCACACAGCAACACAGACAGCAGTGTCACAGCTATATTCAACTGCACTGGTCACAGCAAGATGCACATACTAGCATGTTGTTGGCGTTAAAAGGAGTGTTAGACTCCAAGAACAGGTTAAAGAGAAGAGTTACAAAAAGAAAAGGAGAAAATAGAGGAGAGGACATGAGTAGAAAGGGCAAAAAAATGTGAGAGAAGACATAACGAGAGAAAAGAGAGAAAAAAATTGTTTGTGTATGCTGATAGAAAATCTGCTAAAATCGGATTCAAAGGCTTTGTCACGTCCAGAAATGAGCAAGTTATCAATGCAATGAAATTCTTAGTTCAGTATGTCTCTCTACCTAGTGCTGTCAATTATTGTATTTACAAATATAAAAATATACAAACATTAAGTTTAAGAAAATCAAAAAGAAGATGACTGAGGTAGGCAAGCTGATACATGTTTGTGTGCTAAAAACAGTGTAAAAGTCTGTGAGCTATAAAGCAGTATAGGAGTCTATGCGAAAGACAAACGAGGTGAGTATATTGTTCAGTGTTCAGTTTGGTTTTGTTTGAAATTGGCAGGCCAGACTTTTAAAAAAATCGCATTTGGCCCAGGAAATTGCAAACGCTGCATCTCTAGCTATGATCCCAGTTATTAATCACAGTTATTTCCCTTAATAATATCAGAAATAAATGATCAAATAAATAAATAAATGATCGCATGATTTATGATTCTATTTTGCAGCAAATTTCAGGAAACTGTTTTTCTTCTTAAGTGAAAAAGTTTAATCTTTTATCTCTCTCCTGTTCATCCAAACAGGAAAAAGTGGAGAGCAAACGCTTGAATGATAGTATTTGAATTGTTTCCAGTTTCCTTCTCTGTTCCAGTTCATTCTGGGTAAAGTGAATTCCGAGTGATGTGATCCTGATAGTGATACACTCTTACACAGAAAAGAGAGAGCTGCGTACATTTGTTCTCATCACTCTCTCGTTTATTGCTATAGACACATGCAAGCTCCTCTTTGATGCTGTCCATTTGTGATAGTTAAAGCTTTTCTGTGGTGGCTTGCCTTACACCAACACACACACACACACACACACTCACTGGTGTTTGAATTACCATGAATATCTTATAAGGGACAAGGAGTGAGAGGAAGAGTACAAAAACTGAAAGAGAGGGGACGAGAGGAGAGGAGGGGAGGAAGGATAGAAACAGACAGATGGAGAGGGAGAGTTAGTAATCGTGCTCTTGTGTTTTCCTTCCTGGCAGCTTGCATCCTTGTTAACAAATCCAAATTAACTTTGATAAGCTGGCATCAGTTATGTATGTGCATGTGTGTGTGCTTGTATGTGTATTTTCCCTCCACCCGCTCCATTCGTGCAGTGGAGTGCAGTAGCAGGCAGGCAGTGCTAGCCGAGCGCCCCAGGGGATCTGGAAAACTCTCTCTCCTCTCTCCTCCAGCTCATCAATGGATGGGCACTCCCACATCCTGCTCTACACACACACACACACACACACACACACACTCACAGACAAAGTGCACATGCGTATAAGCAAGTGTACACATTCAGATAGACACATGCACAACAAATACACACTTGCAAAGAGAGCCAAGTGGAGCACAAACATACACACAAGGCTAAGTGGAGCACGCTGACACTGCTGCCCACTATTCTAACAGGCGATTGGCTGTCAGTAGAGATGCAAGTAGCCTATAGTTGTGGAGAGGATGGGGGCTTTTGAGGATACGAACATGCTGGAACAAGATGTATGGTTGCTACTGCCGCAATGTGTTCTTTTTTTTAACAGTGTCAAGAAGGACAAAGTAATTCCTTATCTTTTAATGCTTTTCTTTCTTGGCATTTTTAAGAATGCAAATGTTACTTTTGTTAACTTAGGCAAGATTTAAAAAGAGGCTGATATACCTTCCCGTTGAGGGTAAATGTTTGGTTCCCTCTGTGGACGAGTGGTTTGGTGTGTGTGAGCTGTGGAGGAAAGCATGTTGGCAGGCGAGCGGCTGCTATAGCCTGAGCTGTCTGAAAGGACTTCCTCATTACTTCCTGCCTTTGTCCAAAGCACTTCCTACTGCCGAGCTGTACAACTGGGCCCTGGGGGAAGGTTGGCGGGTGAAGAGAGTGGGGTGGAGGGGATATTATTTACATGTGAGAGAAAATGAAGGGAAAGAAAAGTCAGATGAATGGATCTCAGCTCTCCGGATCCACAACCCTTTTAACATAAATGCCAAGCTCCAACAGTGCCGCAAATGTTTATTTCATTAACAGTCTTGCAAGCCTACAGCAAACGCAAACCCCCAGGTTGTGAGCTGGTTTGTCAGAGATGAGAATACTTGCAGCGGAGAGGAGAGGTGAGCTTTAAGGATTGCATAAAGTGTTTGTGTGTGAGGGAGGAAAATAACATGACCCTCCCTCCGCTTGAGGAGAAGGGATTGTTTTCAGGTGTTTGGACAGATCAGATGACTGCTTCCAGTTCTTACATCAAACAAACAAAGCTATATAACGGAGGCATGATATTTTCCTGTTTAACATTAAACTTTGTGGTCCAAAATGATATCAGGCCACTGAAACAGTAAACTTCTCTGTTTTTTTTAAATAATTATAAATAACTATAAATGAAGAAACACAACTAGAGCAAAATGCACGTGTATGTAAATGTAAATCTGACTTAAGAGAAGGAATAAGTATGCATAAATTGCTGCCTATAAAGCCATTTATTATATATTTTTTTTTAAAAAGTTTTCATATAGTGGACCAATAATCTCGCTCAGACTCTAATTTTAACACTGATCTAGTAATCAGATTCACTCAGGTCACACAGCAGTTCTTGGAATATTAAATACCGTTATTAGTATTACGAAACTTTACAGTTTCATTGCTCCTATTTCAGAATACAGATGATGTATGAAATGTGGATCATACAATAAACAGTTTTTTAATATTTTATGAGAAAAGCAAATGATAAAATGAAGGTTTATTATAGTGTTTATGATGACAGCCATTCTATAAACATGCATCTGCCCAAAATGAAGTGATGTTTTGTAGCTCTGCCAAAGCAGATACAGTCCCTACCTGTACATCATTAACTTTATGCTGTTAAGGGAGCAGCACTGCTGCTTCAGCGAAGCGAGGAAGTCCTGTGTATGTTCATGCATACATGATCTCACAACCGCGTGTTAGAGGCTTAACATAGTCTGTAACTGCTGCTACTAGTATGTACTGTATTTGGAATATGTGATGCTTATGCTCCGTCAAATACTTGGAATTTCATGGGTGGCTTTGAGGTGGTACATCGGCTCGGTTGAAGGGGTTAGGAGGGATGTTTGGACATTTGAAATTCTCAAGAATTTTGTTGTTACATCACCTTCTTGGGAAAGCAATGTTTCCCACAGGTTGAGACTGTATTCGTGGCTGTGTGTGGGTTGTGGAGTTCGGGCTCATACTTGAAAAATTATTATTCTGCTTTCCAGTTATTACGTCTTGCTGTTTTGATCATGTGCACACCCGGGTTTGGTCGATCAAGAACAGTCAAAACAGTTCTTAAAACTGAAAAAACAATCTGAAAGTCACTGCTGGAAATCATCTTTGTTTCTAAACTTGCTCCTCCTGAATTAAGCTTGTTTGTCCTCATATGACCTCCCCATCCTTGAACTTCTGTCCAAACCCAAATCTTTCCACGCATTTCTGTCCAGGCCCACTTCACTGAATGTCATGTGCTTGGCTTTCAAGAAATGAATCTTTTTCCTTGAACCATCTAACAGGTTTCTCTTGGTGCAAAAAACACAGTTCCCTCCAGGGAGCCCGGCCCTACCCAGAATGTGTGAAGTGTCTGGGAAAGGAGCATAATTCTTGGTAAACAGGAGCTTTGATGGTGACCAGCACCTCTGTGCAGGCTGTAGTGGTGCAGTCCAGAGAACCTTTGTCTATTTAAGGTGATACTTGTGACACTGTGCTCAGGGGAGCGGTGGGGTAGGGTGGACGCAGATGCAGGGGCAAATTATTGGGAGAATGTGACCCAGGGTTGACCCACACAGGTCAGAGGTGAGCAAGTAGGGTCTTGGGTGGGGGACAAGACTGGGGTCAGAAACCAATGGGCCATTTGCTGGCCATAACTACAGGGTAGGACATGGCCACATATATGCATACTCACTGCACACACATAGACACATACACACATTCCAGGAGGGCTCACAAAGACAGGAAATGCCCATGTAGAACATGAACAGGTGTGTGTGTTCATAGTGTTTTTGTCTAGCAGCAGGGACATACAAGGAGAAATTATGTTTCTTCTTTTTTTTTTCCTCCTCTTCATAACCTTACTGACCTGCTCTACTGCTAACATCTAGACATAAAATCCTATTTGTCCAGGATAATGTAAATGAAACGGTATTAATTACCTATCTGCTCTAGCTATCTGCCAGGTCTGGAGCAGATTAACAACTTGCTGCCCCCGGTAAAGTGTTCTTAAAGGGATAGTTCAGATTATTTACTGCTGGGTTGTATGTATTTAGCAATAGTCACTGTATTACCTGCAGCAGATGGCAGTCGACGTGCCTCCAGTTTGGAGAAGCAGAAGTTTTTTGTAATTTTCACCACTTTACAACCAGATTCTTAAGACAAAATTAGCAATTTTACCTCACAGAACAGTGGATTTGCTGCTCTACTGCTGCCTCCATCGGTTAGTCTGTTTGTGTTATTGTGTGACTTTTGAGCTTGAAAAGGTTGGTTTAAAGAAAGCAATATACAGCTTATATATCAACAGTTTCCTATCAGAAAAGACTGATGTCTGATGACAGGTAAAGCTGTGAAAATATTCCAAATATAGCGTACACTACAACTTAATGATTATTTATTTATTTATTTATTTTATTTATTTATTTTTTATTTTTTAGGTGGACTTTTTTTAAGTGGCTAAAATATGTTTTGCTGCTGATCCTGTCCAAAGCAGTTCATTGCTTAGCTTCCATGCTGGCACTCCTCTCTGCTTCCCTAAACTTGTTGTTATTACAGAAGCTAGTTTTGTGTGAATCCCTCTGTTATGCTGAGTCTCTCAGTGGCTGTGTGTCACCCCTACAATGTTGGCATCTGTAAACAGACTGGCATAGCTCCAATTTGTAAAAAAAGGTGCTTTCTCTGACCTGCAGCTTGTTTTTTTGTATAGGGAGTTGTAGCATTACTCAAGGAACAAGAGGAAATCTGTAGGATCTATCGTGAAACAAATGCGATAAGAAATGTTTATACGGAAGCATGAAGATGTGGAACATTCACGTATGAGTGAACATAACCTGAATGTAGATGACCAGATAAATCCTGGTGCCAACATTGTGTTTATGTTTGTGTCATGTGTTGATACACATGATATGAAGATATGAACCCTGGTTTAGGTAATGGGCAAGAGCTGAGTGGATGATTTAAGTTTCCTCTCAGGCTGAGGGTTTATACTAAAGCTGTAGCTCATGTTTGATCATCCTTAAAACAAAAGGTTAATTCTTTCACTAAATATTCATCTACTTGTTATTCCATCCAACCAAATGCCTGGCTTCACTCCTGCTGCTGTTCTGAAACACTGAAGAGTCGTTTTTTCATTCTGCCGATCCACTCGTCTGCCGTGATCATGCCAGAATGGTCTTGTCGTATAAAAAATGATGCTGTAAAAACATTAGGCCCTTGGCTGCCTGTGCCATCTCCACTCTCCTCCTGATAGCTTGAGTGGTAATATACATTTGCAAGACAGATATAAAAATGCTCTGATAATCTTTCTCTCTTTGCCTAAATGCATCCCTTGATGATAGCAGAATGGTGACAGAGTTATAAGACCGCAGTAAAAATGGCTGCTGCTGTTCCACGGTCATCTCTATCTTTCTACCAGTACACTGTAAAAAAAAAAAAAAAAAAAAAAGTTTAGAAGACTCATGATTTCAAGACAAATGGCTTCACTAAACATTTGACTTTTAAGTGAAACTTTCCTGTTTTGAAATAGGGTGTCATGATTTTCCAAATCTACAGTTTGATTTGACTTTAAATTTTAAGTTCGATTTAAACATTTTTTTGTTAGCACGTCTGACGACAACCACTGTCGTTTACATTTTCAAATTCTTCTTTAAAAGGATAGTCTCTATGGTATCAAGTGTGATAGCTACACTGTGTTGTCTTTGAAGTGTTGTGTTTTTTTTCTTTTCCCAGGACATGAATTGGAAATTAAAAGCTAATTTCAAGCAACTTTTGGTTTACTATTGAAGTTTTTTTGAAATAAGCTAAAAGCTTATAATCTTTTGTTGAGATAATTTACTTTTATTCTTTAGATAAATTTGAAACCTTTGAGTTTTAGAAACCCCAAAAATTCTGCATTTCAAAAATTGTTCACAATGAGGTGTGAACCTGACTTGTCATTGTTTGGGTGCATGAAGATTAAATGGTTGCAATTGAATATATTAAATGATTTATAATTGTTCACTTTCAATTTAATGAAAAAAAGTTTGCTCAATTTTTGAGATGCAATTTCTTTCCGTTTGTAAAAGTTTTTTCAAAGAAACATAAATAATTTCAACAAAAGATTATAGGTTCACAAACCCTTTTTTTAATAGTTTGAGTTTGATTCAGAACTCAAAAAAAATATTGAAGACAGTTGAAATTATAAGTTTTCTCAACTTTTGTTTTTACAGTGCACACAGTCTTTGTTGGACAGACAATTGTAGCACAGGACGAGACTGTATTCCCTGCACTTCACCATCTCCCTTCTTCTCCTCACTACACTTTGATGGCCCCGCTGCCCCATAATGAATGAATGCAGTTAATAATTTCACCAACACAACTGGGATGTCTGTCTGGTCATGTGTGGAAAAAGTGTCAAACTCTGCTAAAACTGTAAAATGAAAAGGGCAGGAATGGTCTTTCCTTGTCTCCTTTCTTTTTCTCTCCATTTCTTTTCCCTGCTTCTGTTGCTCCACCTTATGTGGAAGATCCTCCCTCTGCACTCCCTCCCTCCTTCTCCTTTTTTCCTTTCTGTCCCTCTGTTCCTTTGCTTTGTGCTCTCTCTCTCCCCCTCTTCCTTCCCCTTGCTCACTGTGGTATGCAGACATGCAGGAATTTCTGGGCCTCAAAATGATAGACCAAACTTGTCAGCCCTGGCTCCTGTTACTAAAGATGGCCGCCCTGGCAGTGTGTGTGCCTGTGATTGGTGCGCGCCTGAGTTACTCCCCGTGTGATTGGTCATAACATGTTTGTCCACAGCTCTTATGTTTTTTGGCAGAAGTGTGAATGTCAGTTTTTATGTTTGTATAAGAACACAGTTTTCATCTGTAATTTGTGACTGCTTAGTGACTATAACTCTTCCCGTCCTCTGATTTCTCTCCTGCACAGCTTTGGCTGAGGAGACATGCTGTTTGTGTTATTACATACTACTGTGTTTATGTTGTCTTGTGTGTGTGTGAATGAGGGTTGTGTCGCTTGGAGAATCTTACCCAACTTAGGTTATGTAAATGAGAAACACTACAGATACAAATGAAGACTCAACGACCGCCTGCAACCCAAAATGTTCATTTTTTCATTAACGTAGAGCTGCAATGATTAGTCGATTTATCGATTAGTTGATCGAAAGAAAATTAGTATCAGTATTAGTAACTATTTTGATAACTGATTAATTGCTTCCATCACTTTTCAAGCAAAAATCTCAAAGAATTTGATGTTTCCAGCATCTTAAATGTAAGGTTTTGCTGCTTTTCTTTGTCATTTATGATGTCTTTGGGGTTTGGACTGTTTAACAGAAGTGGAAAACAGTAATAAACATTTTTCTAATTTTTTGACATTTTATAGACTAAACCATTATTATTTAAGGCTTGGTGATATAGCTGAAAATCTATCACAAAAGCGAAGTTTTATATCAGAAGATATCGATAATTATTGATCATGTACCTTATGTCTGATGACATGCAAGCAGCTAAGGTGATAAAATAAGTTTGTATTACACTGTTCTGATAGTTGTTCGGGATATGATTGGCTCTTTATGAGCCAGGTTGGGAACACACATGGTGTTTGTCTGTTAAATGATTGGTTGTTCACGTGTCACTCATAGCACGTTCATTATCAAGGGATATGACAGGCTGTTTATGAGCTGGGGCGAATCATATTGTGCTTTTATGGTGGTTTGATTTAATGCATTTAGGTAAAATTACCAAACGTTTTATCAAACTACTTTCTTATAGCCACTGATGATGTGTCTATCAGCAATGCATATCGTTATAGTTTTATCGCCCAGGCCTAAATTAATTGTAAAATAATCGGCAGAGGGCGGCACGATGGCGCAGTGGTTAGCGCTGCCGCCGCACAGCAAGAAGGTCCTGGGTTCGAATCCCGAGCCGGCAGGGCCTTTCTGTGTGGAGTTTGCATGTTCTCCTCGTGTCCGCGTGGGTTCTCTCCGGGTACTCCGGCTTCCTCCCACAGTCCAAAGACATGCAGCAGGTTAATTGGTGACTCTAAATTGCCCGTAGGTGTGAATGTGAGTGTGAGTGGTTGTTTGTCTCTGTGTCAGCCCTGCGATGAACTGGCGACTTGTCCAGGGTGTACCCCGCCTCTCGCCCAAAGTCAGCTGGGATAGGCTCCAGCTCCCCAGACCTCACGGATAAGCGGTTACAGAAAATGGAATGGATGGAAAATAATCGGCAGATTGAAAATAATTCCCTGGTTAATCAGTTCATCATTTGCTCTGTAATGTCAGAAAAAGCCTTCTTTGAAGCAGTTCTTTGAAGCCCAAGGTGATCTCTTCAGGTGTCTTTTTTTATTCAACCAACAGTTAAACCCACAAAGACATTCAAGTTGCAGTCACATGTAGGAACTGGTCATTTTTGGCATTTTTACATTAAATATTTTCTCCACATTTTTCAAAACTTAATCGGCTAATTAATACAAACCCCCACACACACTTAAGCCTGTAATGTTTAAAATATAGGCTAAAGTAAGATCAAGTAAATGTGAAATACTTGAGTCCGTGGAGTTCTGTGTAGATGAAGCCTATAAATAAACTTTGCATCATTAGTCGGGTGCAGTGGAGTGTTATTTAAAAAGTTGGCAAATAATAAAATAGATAAATTATAATAGCTTTGGTGTCCGCATCGGACTCTGCAGGCCCTGCCAATTTCAGTAAGCTGCACTCAAATCAAAACGTCAACTTCTATTATTTGCGCTTCCTAATATATATTGAAGATGACACTGAGTAGCACCCATAGTCTGTCCTTAATATAGACTATGAGCTAGTGAGCGAGTCTCTTACGACGCATGTGTTTGTATCACCAGGCAGAATGACGTCCAGCCCAGCTAATATTTAGCATGCCTTGGCTGTTGCCTCCTCTCTCCAGTGTCTCCTGCTCTGGGCCTTGTGATGGCATTGTTGCAACTAAATAAGGTTCTGCTCCGGTGCTCCGCTCGCAGCCTGTCAGCCAGACATACTGCACTCTGCTGTCTGTTCTACACACTCTCACACACACATGACATGGATGACTCTTGCAGCTATGTTTTGCTGGTGTTTTTGGATGAGCCGCGGTGCACCTATGTTTTGTGTGTGTGCACTGCGTATACCCATATATCATCTGACTACTCCTTGTGCGATTCGAATCTTGACAGAGATAGAGTGGAATGAGGTTTTTTTTTTCTTTCCTGAGGAATTTTGCTGTCATGTGCTGTCGGTTTTCCTTTTTTAGTTCGCCTGTGTGTACTGTACCAACATCTGACTAACTCAACGTAGAATTTAGGTTAATGAGATCAACCGGACCCACAATATTTCTGGTGTGTGGACAGCGAGCATGTGACCTGGCGTAATTCATATCAATCACGAGGGAGGAGCAGTGGACATTAGCAGACACACGACAACAACACCAGTCCATCCGCAGGCCCCTGGCCAACTAACCCAGTACACAAACCACCATTTTGGAAATGGCTTTCCCTCTCAGTGTGGCTGCGCCTGAAATGAGAAACCAAGAGAAAAAAAACCCTCCCAAGTGAATCCTTCTCTAGTCGCAAGATTTACTTTTTACACTTGATTTTTCTGATGCATCTGATAACAAATGGCTCTGCTTGTCACCCACATAAAATGTGAGCCCCCAGGAGGAATGCTGGTGTATGTCCCCCTTATCGCCCACCATCTCTCTTCCTGCTGCCTGCCTCAACCAATCCAGGGAGAGTGTGCAAGGAGAGGGGGTGCCCCTCTGGCCAATTCCACTAAACTAATTGGTTGCAAGGGCTTGTGGGTAGAAGGGAGTCTGGGAGCAGAGGTGAATATCTGTGTGTGGGGTGTGTGTGCTTCCACATACGTGTGTGTGTGTGGTGGTTGGCCAGAGTTGGGTCCTATATAGTGTGTTTGTGTGTTTATCCCACAGTTCCTCCCAGAGCAGGAATGGGAACACCATGGGAGGAACTGGGCGGGGTCCGATTAGTGGAAGTGCGACCCTTGCTGGAGGGTTTAACATTAGCAGAGAGAGGAGGGGATGCCTGAGTGAATAGAGCTGCGACTAATGATTATTTACATCATCATTTAATCTGCTGATTGTTTTCTGGAGTATTCGTTTAGGCTGTAAAATGTCAAAAAATTGTGAAACATGCTCATCACAATTTCCCAGAGCCCAATGTGAAATCTTCAAATTGCTTCTTTTGCCTAAACAACAGTCCAAAACCTAAAGACTCTCCATTTGTTATTATAAATGGCAAAGAAAAGCCTTACATTTAAGAAGCAACTAATTAGGACTGCAACTAACGATTATTTTCACAGTCAATTAATCGGTTCAGTTATTTTCTTGATTAATTGATTAACAGTTGTTTGTTTTAAAATGTCAAAAAATTGTGAAAAATGTCGATCAGTGTTTCCCAAAGCTCAAGGTGACGTCCTCAAATGTCTTGTTTTACTCACAACCCAAAGATATTCAGTTTACTGTCAAAGAGGAGTAAAGAATCCGATTAATCAATTATCAAAATAGTTTCCAATTAATTTAAGAATTGATTAAAAATCTCTTTAAAGCTCTACAACTATTAAACATTTATCAAAATAGCTTTCTGAGAAGATAGTTAGAGCTCTTTGATTCCCATGTTTTATGTGAATGTTTCTGGTAACTTTACTCGTCTATGAAGGTGGGCTGTCTTTGGGCTGTGGACAGAGCAGGACACTTCGGGACATTTTGCCATGCTATCACATTTTATGAGTTGAGAATGGTCGACGGATTAACCGATACTGAAGGTGATTGTTAGCTGCAGCCCTTCATGCAATTTTAACAGTATACAATCCAGAACTGGGTATTTTGTGCAGTAATTTGCAATTTGATTTTTTTCTTTTCGTTTGGTCTTTAGTGGGGGTTTTTTTGGTTTGTTTTTTCTTTGTTTTTCCTCCTGTATACCCCATTCAGTATTGTGTGAATTGAGTGTATCTGTTTTTCTCTGCCAATTCTTTCGTTAACGCAACAGCCATGTCACGATGCATGTTGTTACTCTAACTTTATGCATACAGGTTGAATCGTGGATGGAAATTATTTGATATGGGTGGGAGAAAGGGGGAGAGGTGATTGCAGCTCTGCAAGACGAGTGAGAAAAGTCAGCATTAGCATTAGGAGGTGAGAGCAATTTATTGATATGACCACCACCAAAAATATGTAGTTGCAGATATTTGTGGTTGGTTCCAGTTATGCAAATATGTTAATTACAGCGCTTTATAATGTAACCTGTTGAATTAGAGACGTTCAAACTTCAAAACAAAAAAGGATGAAAAAAAAATCAGATAACATACAAAACAGATAACAACAAAATGCGAAGTATACCAAATGGCCACACTAAAGCTAATTCTAATGCATCCAACAATACCAAAAACCTTTTATGAAGATGATCATATTTTATTTTGTTGTTGTTTGATGTTTACAGAAAAAAAGACACCCTCATTCAGGCAGAATAAATGACCATAGATTTGAATATTTTGCTTAATCAATGAATTGATGTGTGAATAAAGTGATCAGTAATTGAGTGTGAGGAGTGCATGTTTGAATCAAAGCGTGAACGTCCAGCAGAGCACTTCAGAACAGCTCAGCCTGTCCTTAATGGTTCTCTTAATGCAGTTCAAAGTCAGTCTGTGTGTGTGTGTGCGCATGTGTCCATCATTGCCTTTGTGTGTGTGTGACCCCTCTGAGGGTTGGATAGCAGTGATGGAGGAATGGATGCAGAGAACAGCTTGGATGACAAACTCAGCTCCCAGTTCTCTTTGACGGGACGTATGTCTGTAGGAGGGACTGTCTGGCGCTCCATAACTCCATACTGTGGACAGTATGTGTATGTGTAGATTGAGACAGATGCTCCGGTCTCTTCGTCTCATGTGTGTCACTTGACAGAGATAAATGTGCCAATAGTGCTTTTCTGGACTGCAGAAAAATAGCTGTGGTGATGCATGGCACTCTTCGCCCGCGCTAGCTGATTGGATGACCACATTGCCCCCCCTGTCGCTCATTGGCCAAGTTTGTTAGATCTTGTGCTGTGATTGATTGATGGCAGTGGTTTTATTAAGAGTGGTCATGTTAATGGGTAGACAACGTCTCATTTGATTAAATTTTACATTTTTATCTTCTTGTTTTTAGGGATACATGATATTGTATGAATGAATATTGTAGCTGATAAATTAATGGAAAATTTATGTTATTATTCAGAAAATGAAATTATGGCTGATATATTTTTTTGTTAAAGTTTTTTGATGAACTTCACTAGAAAAAAGAATATTATTCTATTCTTTGTTTTTGTTGTAATAGTGATGTCAGTTAGATTTGGTTTGGTCAAAGCTGTGGGATATTAAATTATCCATCTGTTATCACTACATCTACGTCTTTCTTACACTTGGGTGTACATAAACTACAGATTTTTTTAAACTTCTTTTAAAAATAGAAAAATGTGACATCAGTTATCGGTATCAGCCATGAGATGCAGGTAATTATCAGTTATCTGTATTGGCTGAAACAAATCCATATCATGCATCCCTGTTTGTTTTGATTTTACTTGTTTGCAGGTTCTGACCTTTACAGCTGACTTATTCAGATAGGAATGTTAATGAGTAACCAATAGCTGTGTTTTTATCCAAATGTATTGCAAATTTTAACCGATTTTCGAGTAATACTTCCATCCGCATCCTTTATGTGATTATTTAGAGGTGGTTTATCAAGATAATCAGTAGTTTGTACCAATTCTCCTGTCGGAAAAATCATTATACCATTGCAGAAGAAGAGGGCACAATGAGATGATGTTATTAAGAGGGCACCAGTTGAACCTCAAATGGTGAAAAACAATGTAGAAAACACAATGAAAATATTACATGTCTGTTTGTTTCATGTATGAATGAGAGAAAAGCGAGCTTAAAACTTTTTGCAAAATTGAGGAAGTTTTTCCTAATTTTGCCATTTCATCAATCTTTTTTAATGCGATACTCACACTTAAAAATATGTTGATGAAAACATTGCTAATGATCTCTAAATCAATTGAGCAATACAAAATATTTTAACCATGGGTAGTGAGTACACTATTTATGCATCTCAAGATCACCACTTTCTTGGGCTGGGCATCAGTAATTAATACTACTAAGATATCTACCGAAATAACCCAGTACCAAGTAGTTTTTACACTTCTTCAGTCAAACTATGCTTGCCTCCGGTCCTTTTTGTACCCAGATCTAGAAAAAAAATTATGTTGAGGCTGTTATCTTTGACAAAGTTGGCAGTTCAGTGTGCGGAAATGCCACCCCACACCTGTGACGTCTCATTAAAAATTAATGCATAAAAAACAAAGGATTATTGAATGAATGTCTTCACATGTGTATCAACTGAAGTGAAACAAAAAAGTTTTAAATAACATTTTGTTGGTATCAGTATCACTTTAAAGGTACGGGTATCGGTACTGGTATTATAATTTTTTAAATGATAACCAGCTCCACCAATGTGTTAGCGTCTTCAGGGACTAAGGTTGCACATTATTGATCACAAACATGACTGCTAATTGGTTAATGAAAGTTATGGTGCAAGTCATAAATTTAAGTTGTCCTGGCTCATGTTAATACCCTCTTTTATTGAGTGTACCATCGCGTGTGAAAGTGACCTAATTAAAACAAAGTAGTAGTTTGATTTCCTCCTTTGTGAAGCGTAATATTTGCTTTACACACGCATCTCTGTCAACAGGTCCCTCAGTGAACACTTCCTTATTCCAGGAGCTGGCTGTGGCTGCTGCTGATAGCATCAATCACCAATACCTGTTTACTGTCTCCTGTTAACTGCTCTCCCTCTGACCGCCCAGACTCTCCCTTCTGCACTGATTTAATTTAGCCCTCATTCTACTTTTTAAAATCTTATTACAAAGACACACACACACACACACACACACACACACACACACACACACACACACACACACACCAGGGCTGTTTACCTCTGCCTGTCCAATGTCCTGTGGCAGACGATCACATCTGTTGTACAGTGGTGTTGTGGTGTTGAAGCACGTATCATATTTAGAAGCCGACCACAGAAACTTGGGTTTGCTGCACAGTAAAAACTCATTGAGCACTTTGTTCTGGCTTGTTTGTTATTTGGTGAGTAAAAACAATAGAAGGATCAACATGTTTCACATCCGTACTTGATCAGGTTTTCTCATTAATCTCATCACTGAGCACATATGTGAGGATTTATAGGAGCCCACCTGTTACTGTGTGACCACGTAAGTGTGTAAATGCTACTGTTCCACAAACTGCTTCGTACTCATCACATGTGAGTGTTTTCTTCCCTCATACACACACACATACACACAGCTCTGCACCACAGCAGCATTTCTTAGAATAACAGCTGTCCAGTAGCCAGCTGAGCTGCAGGCGGCATCTTCTTTTCTGAGCTGCTTTCATTATGTTTGCTTTGGCAGCTTCTAGAGATAAAATTCTTGCTCTGTCTTTTATTGTTTGCTGGATGTGTATAAATCAGCTCTGTGTGTCTTTGTGTTTGTGCGCCCTGGGTCAATAACTGTGATGTGTATGATGTTACACAAACATGCATGTACCTACTACTAGGCAAACAGATTGAGTATAAGTTGTCATTTACCATGCTGGCCATGCCCTACAGAGCCTACTTGTAAACAGCAGTGTGTTGGTTCAGGGATCATGCAGTATAGTTTAGTTTGCAGTACAGTTTAGTCTTACATAACTGCCACAGGTATAAGTTACACCTGTGACTTCAGGTAATTTGACATCATAACCCTGACAATTTCATTGAACCATGCCGCCTTCTCACCCAACCCACATTAAGATAAAAACTGGGATCTTTTAAAGGCACTCAGTCTAGTTTAATAGTTCAAAAAAGGTAATCAGGCATGGATGGGTCAGAGGCTATAAAGAGATACAACCTGACTACAAAGAAACACCAACCACAAGGAGACACAAAATGACCCCAAAGAGATGCAAAAAAAAAAAACTGCAAAAAGGGGCGAAGCAAGCACAAAGAAATACAAAATAACTAGAGACACAAAATAACTACAGGAAGACATAAAGTAACTACAGAGAGAAACAGAATGCCCACAAAATGACACAAAATAACTACAGAAAGACACAAACGACTACAATGAGATGTAAAGTGACTAACAACCACAAAGTCTTTGTTTCTTGCCTTTTACACATCTATGTCTTGGGGCCCATTTTCTCACAATCTGGACATGTCGCCAGGTCACGTATACGAGTATGATTCGCATACTAGAGTCCCAACAACCACAACTGTATAATTCCCAACAAAGCTTTAATGAGAGCAGAGCTGACACCAAAGCTTGCTGGTGACACTGCCTCTCAGGGCATGTTGAGCTAATTTTCAGAATACAGTCTTGCAGCATTTAGCAACACAAGAAAGAAGAAGATGCAATAATTTGACATTTAAAGGATTTTCTGAATAGAAAAGTAGCCAGTATACACAAAATCTGACAGCTGACAATAGCTTTGAGGCTACATAAAACTATGTTTGTGAGCAGGGTGGTGGTCCTCACTCAGATATTCTTTATCGACCCCTTCACACCAACAGTAAACACTGGTTTCTCCCAGGGTGTTTTGTTGATGTAATATTGAATTTAGCTTTGGTGAGCATCACAGGGTTAAACAGACAGTTACCTTAGGGCGCACCGGCCAGTGTGTCTTACAGAGACAGAAAATCAACATATTGAAATAGCAGCAGTGAATTTTAGGAAAATTCGATTTTGTTCGAGCCGTCCTTGTTATTTATTCTTGTTTTATTAGCAGCAGCAGAGGTGAAGCTTTCCAGGAGGCACAGGTAGTGTCAGTTTGTCTTCCTCTCTGTTTACCTCTGGCTGCTGCTCTATTTCAGTGAAAGGCTTTTCTTTTTGTGCCACCCACCCACTCGCCCAGGCTGCCTGCTTGCTAGAGGGGCCTCTGTTGACAACACCTGCGCCCCCAAGGATAAGCAGGGCCTCTTGAGTCCCCCGACACCCTTTTCCCCTTCCTTATGTATGTGTTGTGTTTCTTATTCTTTTGTCCTATATACCCCCATGTGCATGTATTATGTATGTGCATACATGCATACTCACACATGCACACATATGGCCACATGCTACAAACGGGTACTCCTTTGTGGTTGGCCCTTCTCCTCCAGCAGTCACCCCGCTGTGTAAATCCCTCAGCCGGGGTTTGTTTTTCAGTCAGGCCCCTAAAGGGACGCTGTGTGCCTGAGCCTGGCATGTTACTAAGGCTGGCTGAGGACCCAGCTTCTCTCTACTTTCTGCCTCCAATGTCCACATTATGCCCAAACTGCTGCCGTAAAAGCTTATGAATGTTTCAGGAAAGAAAAAAATTAACAGTTTCCGCTGCTGCCAGAGGTATAATGGGTGTAAGTGGGTATCAAACACGAGGGCCGGCACTTCCACACGTGTTGCAATATTGATATTTTTTCTCCTGTTTGTTTATTTGCTTTTTATGTTATTATGAAATTTGGACTGTACACATGAGGCTAGAGAATCAAGTCAGCTAAAAAACATCCAAACGCACAACCTCTTGTCATAGGTCAGTGTTCAGTAAAGCAGATGGCGCAGTGTGTCATTATGTCCCAGTGGAGGAGACTCTGTGGTTTGCAATTTCTGATATATCTGAATTCTTGGAAAAAGTTTGTACACCACGTGCACTGTTGTTTGGTTTGTAAGAGGCAAACATGTTTTGCGGAGAGCTGCAGATTTTATTGTCTTGAGATCTGAAAAGTGCATGTGCAATGTTATCCCTTAGGAACTGGAATCGGCAGAGACCTCCATATACTTGTGGTATATATCATAAGAAAAGTATCTGATAAGAGAGGCACTATGTCTTCAAAGTGTTATATTGTAGCCTATATGTTTCGTAAAGGCATAATGTGCAACATTTCCCCAAAGAAAAATGCATAAACTCAGAAACAAAATCCCATTCATCACTTATGACCCACTACAAGTGTGTGGTGGTGGCTGAATCTGCAGAGACCCTGCTCTCTGCCTGTATTTCTCATTATTTTGCTGTTCTCTATACACTTTGCCAACCCAAAATATCGGCATTTGACATCCTGGGAATAAGACACAAGAAGAAACTCTTTCTGATGCATTCACGAACAGCTCGGAGAAATCCTACTAATTCTGCCTTTAATGATCAGAAGAGACCATTCAAGTGCATCTTCTCTTTTTCTACCACATTTACCACTGGATGGTGTCGAGGCAGATTAGCGTGCTGCAGAGACATCCTGTCCTACACTCCATATTCTACAGACTTAAGAAAACATGGTTCATATCCCTGCAAAAATCACACCATCATCAATATTAATGTTTTTCAATGAAAATGAGAACAATGATGTAAAAATTATCATTCCCTCTAATATTGCAAATCATATCGCAATTGCAGTATCAGTCAAAATAATCGCAATTAGATATTTTTAGAAATCGCTCGACCTAAGCCAGATGCATCTGGATGTAAGTTCCATCACTGCAGTACTTAACTGTCACAGAGTTTGTAAACCAAACTAAAAGCTTCTTTTGCTCTCGTGAAATCTGAGGAAAATAAAATGTTATGCATGTGCAAAAGCTCTCTTTATTTCCTCCTGTGAAAAAGCAGCTCCTCGCTCTTACTCACAGTCTCACACTTGGCAGCTTTGCAGACAGAAACTTGCAGTGAAAGACAGAGAAGTGAGAAATTGAGGTTGGCACTAACGTCGAATTAAACCTACTAAGATATTGTCATATTCTATTTAAGCGCTAATAGTCTTTCCAGTTCATGCATCAGTTCATATATCAGTTGATATAAATTAGTGTTATGTATCAAAATTAAAATTGCATTATAAAATGACAATTATTATATGTTTTTATTTCTGTCCAAGCTCTGTTATGTTTGTATATTATACAGGTGAGAGCAAACATTGGTTTGCTCTTTCACATTCACCTTGTGAAAATATAAGTAAATATGATCATATTTATAAAATCACACTCATTATTTAAATGTAGCTGTTGAAATACTTAAATATATCACAGGAATATTTTTTTCTGTGATGTGAATCCTTACTGCATTGTAACTCCTCTCCCTCGTGGCCCTCCTTAGGTAACTGATGTGTCCACCGTTTAATCTTGTTTTTGAGGAGACGCCCCACGAATTCCTGTACCAGGAGAGAAAAACAAGCCTGGGGGATGGGTGTTTGTCAAAGCGAACTGATCAGACTGAGTGAGTGAGGGATGGGAGGACAGAAATGCAGAGCTCTTTACCCTGGACTCACTGTTGAATCCATGTCTGTTAAATTTTGTTATTTTGCTAATTGTTTCCCCTCCAGGGGCCACGTGGCTGCACCCTCCGCTGTTTTGTCTGTTCCTTATATACCGTCCCTTGCCTCAACGCTTTCCTCTGGCTCTCCCTTTCAGCTCCGTCCCTCCCTTTGAGATTCACCCTTCTCCCTGGCCCCCTTCCTCCATCCACCACTCACTTCACTCGTGCGTCTGTATCGATGCATTCAGTTGCGTATCACGCTCCGTTTTCACATGCTGCATTGGCCCTGGCCTCCATTCCTCCCTCCCATCTTCACTGTCGGCATGTCAGGGCACAGAGTGTGACCAGGGTGGTGGAGGCATCTGTTTACGGCCCATCCAGCTCACTATAGATGCTTGCTTGCTGTTGTTTGTTTTTTATATTTATATATATATATATATATATATTATATATATATGTATATGTGTGTGTGTGTGTGTGTATGTGTGTGTGTGTGTGTATATATATATATATGTTTAATGCAAATGCACACACAGGGACACGCACACCTAATCTCCCTTCATTCTCTGCTCAGCAGTTAATAGTGTGTGCTTATGGCAAATCTCTTTAGTCTGGCAGTTATTGGAACTAAGATTTTAATTAGGGGAGGTTTTAATGTGGCGCATGCTGCATTAGCATTACAACAGGGCATGTTTGAGGGGTGGACTGGCAGGCAGACAGTGAGCCATCATCCCAACCAGCAGATGTATCAGTCCTGTCAAATAAGGAGCAGAGATGACATATAAACTGTATGGTAGGCATACTATATCTGCACAATCAGACAGGGAAGTGATGTTTCAGTTTTTTTTATTTTACTTCCCATTCATGTGTAATGGAACATTATAGTGGCCTGTCTTTTTGAGTACCTGATCACACACCAGAAATTTTGCCAGAAATTCCTCCTGTTGTTGCTGTGAGGTGTTGGGATGATTGATTGAATCATGTCAGTGGCTGTCAAATGGGTTTGGATTAGAATTTGATCTAAAATTGAGTCAACTTGGAAACGTTCATGTCCGTCTGCTGCTTTCGTCTGCAGCTTCTGAGCTTTCCATAACATATTGTGTGAGCTGTGAAGTCTAAAAAGTGTATTTTAGAAGTTGCGGTCATATTATGACTAGGACCTTAAGGCCAAATCAGACCAACAATCTGACGAGACAAAACTGATTTAGAACGTTGCAGGGGTGAATTTATTTTATTTTTATTTTCTTTCTCTCTTCTTCCCTTTTTGGAAATACTTTGCTTTCCAATATACATTTATTGCCTTGTTATATCCTATTAGCAGTACTTTATTTGCTATGTTGTATGTTGTAGTTGACAGTTTTCTTAAAGAAACAATAAAAAGCTTAAATATTAATAAAATGTTGTAGAGAAAAGTTGTAGCAGTATAAACTGGCAGGTTTCCAGAATGTTGCAGACTGGCACATTAAGAGTAGTTGCAAGTCTTCAACTCGTCTCATTGTGAGTCTTTAGAATATGTTTTGGTTTAAAGGTCTTTTATTCAAAAATAACAATAGGATTGTCTATTAGAAAGCTGTTTACCTCAAATCAAAGTAACAGTGCCTTTTGGAATCTTAAATGGGTATTTTTACTAATAATGCATGTTAGCTGAATATTCTCTCATTCATTATTGGCCCTTTGCACAAGCAGATTCAGAAATTCACTGAAAACAAACAAACAAACACTTTCATTGCTGTTTTTTAGTCAAGGACATCTTATATGTGTTTCTGATCCATAGAGTTACAGACCTGTTCTCCTTAAAACCACCAGAACCCGGTGTTAGTTCCAGCACACAGTTTTTCCCACAAACTTCACACATTCACATTTCCACTCCAGGATAAAAGGAACAGAGGATGTGATCAGATAGGAGGATAGATTACCAAAAAGTAGAGCAAACAGAAGCAAGAGATCTCCCAATTTCCCCCAAATTCCTTTGACGCATTTGACCCTGAATCTGAGTTTACACTGTTTTGCTTATGACTAACACTCTCCATAATCAGTCCCTGCACACCGGCCCAGGAGACCCCTGGCCGGTCTTCTCGTCTGTTTTCCTTGGCCGCTTGCTCTGCTGATGGAAAGATGGCTCTCAGTGAGGTCAAACGGAGGCTTCAGCAACTTGAAGTGAGGTTGCTAGGGATGAGTCTGAATTGATAACCATAACTCTAGTTTACATTTACTCGTCTTGAAGCAGCCGACGTTTTTTTTGTTTTGGGACCCAAATGAGAGAAAAATGAGAGTCACAAAGGTGAGCTAGTCATCATAAGAAGATATCAATTTATCAGTGGCACAATTTAAAATGTCCGGAGCATAAAATGACCATATAAATGTTATGTAAATTAAGCAGGTAATAATAATTTCTGAAAATGGTTTGATTCAGTGCTGGCAACTGCAGTGCTCCAGTTCTTGGGGTCAGGGGTCGAGGGCAGGAAGGGAGGGTCGCTCATCTTAGAACAAAAGAAAAATACTAGAACTTCACGTGTCTGCAGCATGTGACCTGTGTACTGTATTTTGGTGTTTTGTTTTTTTTTTTTTTTTTTTTAACACGTGGAGATAATGTGTGCATGTGACCCCTTGTGACAAGCCTGTTTCTCCCAGTAATGATGGAGAGTTTCCCTCCTTCCTCCCAGAATAAATAACCTTCCTGAGGCCTTGTTGGATATGAATGGAGGGAGGTGACAGGCGGGATGGGAGTGCTCTGATTTGTCCGATACAGAGAGCAGTGAGGGCACTTAAAATGACATCTGGCCACATTTTGAAAAGCCCTCTGTTCTTAACTCAGTGACTCAGAGCAAAAATAAGTTGGATGGCCTCAAATTAGAAATCTCTGTGATTTGATTTTCCTTTGGCACCTGTTTGCTTTTATCTGTAGAAAATCTGTTTCCTCCTCATAATATTCCAACATTTGAAAGCTTTATCATCTGTTCTGAAACTTCCGACATCTGTAGCAGAGTTGTATTGTTAGGTGTTGTTTTTTCCCTCTGATCATCAGTTGTTCTGCTCTGTGTGCATGAATGCATGTGTGTGTGCGCATATGAGTGTTTGTGTGTGGCTGCCTGTGTACCGTAGCTCTGCTTAGTGCTATGCTGTGAATATGAAATAGGGCAGCTAGCATCTGCACTGCAGCCATCCCTCCCTGGCCCCCACACTGTGCCTACTGCTCAGTGCAGCTGGCCAGCCTGCAGAAACACAGGAGCATGGAGCTTGTGTGTATGTGTTTTGTGTGTGTGGAAGAGGGTTAAATTTACTTGTGCCTGTGCCATTGTTTGTGTGGGTTCATCTCCTTGTATCTCCTGCTTTTGGTTTCTGAGAGACTGTTTGTGTTTACCTGTACAAGATTGATTTCTTCTATCTGTGCATGCATGTTTGTCTTCACGTTTGCTCGTATGATTGTTGCTACATCTTTATCTGTCACTGTGCATCTGTATTGCTCCCCTCTCTTTTATCTGTGTGGCAGTTTTGTATAAACAAAAGTATCGTAACCCAATAAAAATTTCAAAAACCTTTCATTTTGTGTCTGAGCAAAGATACTCCAATCAAGGCTGCAACCCGCTATTATTTTCATTGTTAATTCATCTGTCAATGATATTCTAAATTAATCAAGTGTGTTTTTGTCTATAAAATGGTGATCAAACTCCATGACGTCCTCAAATGTCCTGTTTTGTTAACAACCCAAAGACATTCAGTTTACTGTCATAGAGGAGTAAAGAACCCAGTAAATATTCACATTTGAGTAGAGTTGCACGGTACCCACAGTACCCACGGTACACCCCGCGGTGCCAAATCATAACGGTTTCCTACTATACTAGAATTTATACACGACGGTACTACCGTGGATTACTACTACCCGGTGCCAGTTTCCGCTAGTAGCGGCCGCCTCTACTCTCCTCCCGGCTTCTCACTGCATGCTTCTCCCTGTCAACAAACCCACATGGCAATTACTGCAACCTAACAACACAGCTGCTGAATGATTGGCTGTTTGCCGCTTACTGGTGACGTCCGGGGATATGATAAGCTGTTTCCGCACGCTGGGTCCGCCCTTGTGTAAGCTGATTGGCTGTTCGTGTGTTTCTACCGGCAAGAAGGAACTCCATGAAGACAGCTCCGCTTCGATAAAAAATTCGGCGAAAAAAAAACAAACAAGCTGTCTCGCCGTGCACTCGCCGTGCACACGCAGCACGGCTTTAGATAACAAACACGATACAACACACTCGGCATGGCAGAAGCACCGGGCCCGAGCGGCGAGTCTGCCGCGGCGGCGGCGTCAGTGGCACCACTAATTTTGCTCAAAAAACCAAACTCCAAAAGTCACATTTGGAACTATTTTGGCTTAAAACAAGGCACAGACGGTAAAGTAATAGATGATAGCCGTCCACTGTGCAGGCGCTGCCACCAAGCTATAGGAGCCAAAGGAGGGAACACAACCAACCTCATAAAACACCTGCAGTGTCGTCACCCAGACTTATATGTCGAATACCAGGTTAGTATGCCCTGTTTATTTTCTCATTGGCTAATATTAATAGCCTATATAATATTATAATTATATTATATGCTCCGTGTACAGGCTGAGGAATGAAGAGTTAAAGGGTGTCAAAGTATAAGGCACCTAGAAAATGCATAAACATATTATTTTATTAGTTATTACAGGGAATCAGTTCCTGTTTATTGTATTTTGTCCTCTGTGGTTCATTATGTTGTTTATGAAGCATTTTATATTTTTTTAAAGACAGTATATTAGTTAAACATAAATTAATGTGGAAAGGAAACTGAATGATTATTTAATTTCAACCATATAAATTCTAACTTCATATATTTGTTTTTTTTTATTGCTTATATGCTTTTGTTCATTGTACTCTTTTTGACCCAGTTATGAACTAAAACCATTGAGACCATTAATTCATGTTATGTATTTCCCATCCCTTATTTCAGAGAGAGCCATCCAACCCAAAAGGGAAGCAACCCATGGCCAAGACCATACCTGAAATGTATGAGCAACAAAGAAAATATCAGCCAACTTCAAAGGAAGCCACAACATTGAACAGAGCAGTGGCTGAATTCATATGTTTGGACCAAATTCCAATATACACAGTGGAAAAGTCAGGCTTTAAGGAATTGGTGAAGAAATTAAATTGTAAATATGAACTTCCTGGGAGGAATTTCTTCATGTATACAGAAATACCCAGGCTTTACTCAGAAACCAGAGAGGCAGTTATGGAGCAGCTGTCAGGACCCAACAAGTACTTCTCCTGTACTACTGATCTGTGGACCAGCAGGGCCATGGATGCCTACATGACCATCACTGTGCAGATGATAACAGAGAGCTGGGAGATGGATGCATGGTGCTTGGGGTGCTCTGAGATGAACAGTGACCACAATGCTGAAAACCTATTGGAAGCCCTGAATGAAACCATGGAAGACTGGAATATGGACAAAAACAAGATGTCAGCTGTCACTACTGACAATGCATCAAACAACATAAAAGCCTTCTCACAAAGATACACCTGGATACCATGTTTTGGACATAACCTCGATTTGGCTACTGACAAAGCGCTGGCTATCGACAGGGTGTCATCCGCCTTATCCAGACTACGGAAAACTGTCTCTGCTTTTTCCAGGTCACCAAAGATGTCCAGGCTGCTGCTAGAGAAACAGTCAGACTTGGGTCTACCTCAGAAAAAGCTGCTTCATGATACACCAACACGCTGGAGCTCTGGTTATGACATGGTGGAGAGGTTCTTAGAGCAGCAGCAGGCTGTTAGTGCTGCCCTGGCCACCGAGAGGAAGAAATGGCATCTCATGCCTAGGGACAGTGACATCACCACACTTGAAACAGTGAAGGAGGTGCTCGGACCACTGCGACGGTTCACAGATGTTCTCAGTGGAGAGAAACTCCCCCACAATCTCTGCAGTTCAAGTGGTCATGTGGGAGATATCCTCTTGCCTTGCTGCATCTGAAGATGATGCCCCCCTGTGCCGTGAAATGAAGGAGAAAGTTCTAGAGGATCTCAACAAAAGATACGCAGACAAGGATTTACAGATTATTCTTAACTGTGCCACCTATCTTGATCCTCGTTTCAAAGACACCTTTGTGGCGATGACACCTGAGGTGAAAGAACGTCTCATCAAGGACATCGAGGAGCAGGAGACTCTGCAACACACTGAGGCTGAGGCTGAAGTAGATTCACCAGAAAAGCGGCCGAGAGCGGACATGCAAAGTCTCCTGGCGAGCATAAAAACAAAAAAAAAAGGAGAGGTCAGTGCTGCCTCCTCTTGCTCCCCCAGATCTGGGGAAAGGATGGCCAACACAATCCAGCATGAGCTTGATGTCTACGGCAGAATGAGAGAGATCAGCGGGGACAACAACCCGCTTGAGTGGTGGAAGTTAAATTCTGGGACTCTGCCACTCCTCTCCAAATGCGCACGTAAATACCTGTGCATTTCAGCCTCTAGCTGTGCCTCTGAACGGGTGTTCAGCACTGCTGGAGGGATCTGCACCCCCAGACGGGGCAGATTAGATCCAGAAAGATTAGACATGCTTGTTTTCATTTCCAAAAACCTGCGTGAAATCAAGAAGAGGTCACAGAAGTAATGTAGACTCTGTCTATATTGTATAGTGTTCAGTATGTTGTTGTTATTGTTATTTAAGTAATATTTAAGTTATTATGTATAGAATTGAGCTACAGTTCAATGAAGTAGCCTTTGATATGCCTTTGCATAAGTTCTGTTCTACCTCAAATAATACCTCAAAGTTTGACTGGACATACAATCAGTGGATCTGTTTTTTATTTTTTTTAATTATTTAATAATTGTTGTTCATAACAATATTTGTTTCAGTCTAATTCTTACTTCACCAGTGTTATGTTTATTATGCACCAAACAACATTATAAGTAATTAATAAGTATTTATAACTTGTACAAACAAATTGCAGTTCATAAAAAGAATAATAATAAAAAAAAGGGTGTGGTATTGTGATACTACCCGGAAACCGTGATACTTTGTCTGGTATAGTATCGTGGTTACTCATTTTGGTATCGTGACAACTCTACATTTGAGGAGAAACTTGATGAATTTTGATGCTGTTTTATAAATTATTCAAAATTATTCAAACTACTTAATCCAAATAGTTGGCGAGTAATTTAATAATCAATTAATTGGTTAATCATTGCAGCTCCAGCTTTGTAGTTCCAAGCAGGACTGCAACTTAGTATTTTCATTATCAGATTTTCTGCTGATTCTTTTCATGATCACAAGTATTCGTTTGGTGTATAAAATGTCAAAAAATTGTGAAAAAATGCTCATCGCAACTTCGGGGACTCAGAGTGACTTTAAATTGCTTCTTTTGTCCAACCAACAGTCCAAACTCCAAAGACTCTTCATTTACTATCATAAATGACACAGAAAATCTTGACTTTTTAAGAAGCTGGGGCCAGAAAATATTTGACATTTTTCCTGAAAAAATGACTGAAACAGTTAATTTATTATCAAAATAAATAACTAGTAGGGCTGCAACTTTCTGTTATTTTCATCTCAGACCCAAGATGACGATGTAAAAACACTTGGTTTTGTCGAATGAACAGTTGAAATGCAAAGATATTCATATTTGTTTATTATCATAGAAGATGAAAAGTTTGGGGTGTTTTTTTTTTTTTCCTTGAAAAATCATTTAAATGATAAATCAAGTATCAAAATTGTTGACAGTTAATTTTCTGTTAGTGGACTAATTAATTCATCATTTTATTTTTAATTCGAAGGAAGCTTGGTCCCCCTCTTTTCACAGGCTAATCCAAAACAGTACAAATTTAAACACCACTTTGGCGTTAAAAATAAGCAGAATCCCTGGTAATGCCAAGTCCTTGTCCCGGTCACAGGGGCTAGCTGAACTCAAAGCTCCTGAAACACGATAGAGCTGGGGACGAGAGAGAGAACCAGAGGTAGAGGTAGGAGGAGGAGAGGAAAGAGAGAAAGATGGAGCAAGGAAAGAAGAGAGGAGAAAGAGAAGGAATCTGTTACAATCAGCCCTTTGATAAACATTTTCTCAGTGCCAACTGAGGACACAGAGCGAGAGAGAGCCTTTCTCTCCCGCTCTCTTTCTGTGGCTAATATGAGGAGATAATGGGCCATTGAGGCAGAAAGGGAAGGCTTAAAAAACACCTTAGTCATGACTGGACCGCCACTCAGTGCCACTGATTAAATTACCCAGATGAAGGGTTATTTATCTAAGCACAACTACGATCCATAAAACTGCACTTAGGAGTGCCCAGTTAAAGATGTCAAATCACTGTCTGCAGCTCTTTGCGGCTGCCTGTGTGTTTTTTGTGTGAATGCTGCAGACATAGAAAATAGTGTTTAGTGTTATTTAATTTATTCTGGCATTTAATTTCCTCTGTGACATGATGGAAGCTGGAACTGCAGGATAGTTTTGAGTAGCCAGACCTTTTTGCTTCAGTTATTTTCACTTTGGCCAACTGCTCTGGGAGAAAAATCTGGATGCATGCACGGTTGAGTAAAGCATTCAGAGATGATTCTGTTTGTTCAGTGTCAGCGTAAGGTGGACAGGCATCATCCAGTGTGTTTACTAGTTCTAGTCTGACTGACTGTAAGGGACACAGGAGATCTTTGTTGCTAGGGACTTTGTGTCAGCAACAGAAATGACAATTCCCCATCAAAAACAATTTTAGTCAGCCTGCAACTGCACAGAAATGACATTTCTGACATTAATCGTGTATCCCAGGCTAGTCCACATTATTTGATCCAGGTGTCTCTCAGGGCGGGTTCCACACCAGCCTCATTTAGTTGGCTGATCCAAATTCTGGAGCATTTACCCCCTTCGTTTGGGTTAGTGGGGAACACTGGAATCTAACTCCACCGTTCAAACCAATCAGAGAAACGTATCATTGTATGTGTAATTTCAGTGGTTAAAAAACATTTTCTCCTCTGTTTTGTGAACTAGTAGCACGTAGGGATAAAACGATAATCGGTTTCACAATAAACCATGATAAAATTCCTGATGACTGGTATTAATGTTTCAAATTTTAATTATCGTAATAACCGCATTTGATTGCTGCGCTTTGAAAAACACTGTAAATACTGTCAAGCATCAATCAAAGTGAGCAACAGTCTCTCAGGCACAGCAGCAACGTGGGTTTGTTCAGTGTCATTGAAAACATTGTCGCTGTGAACAGTGATAATTTTGGTCACTATAATCATGATATGAAATTTTCATACTGTTTCATCTGTAATAGCACATTTGCTACCAAAAATGTGGACTGGCAGGGGACAAAACTGGACTCACGAAGTAGTGAGAAAATGCCTGCATTATTAAATTATTTTAATCCTGGCTTTATTATGAGATGGTCATATGCACGGTCCTCTATAGCGGTACAATTAATCAAAATTTTATTGAAATCTCATTATGGCCGACTGCAATTTTCAATTTGGTGGACGTGCAATATTTATTAAATGCAAAATGTGTGTCAAAATACTATTTAAAATCCAAATATTGTTGTGCTGCAGATATATGCCTGCCTGTACATCATATTGGACAGACTTAAGAAAACATCTTTATTTGGTACAGATCCCTGCAGAAATCACATCAAAATCATTTATATGTTTTTTGATGAAAGTGAGAACAATGATGCAAAAATGATTATACCCTCTAATATTGCATAATATTGCAATTGCAATATCAGTCAAAATAATTGCAATTAAGATATTTTTTGAAATCATTAAGCCTTAAGCCGGGTGCACCTGCATGTCAGCTTCATCCTTGCAGCACTTGAATTTGACAGTTTATAAACTATATAATAATTACAATTAAAACATTCAGCCCTATGCCACTAACAGCTGCTGAAATGCACTCCAGATCAACACAGATATGAACAGAACTCGACAGCGCTCCATGATTTACGATATCCAGATAGAAATGGGGCCATTTGTTGTCTTTTTACCTGCTGAATGTTTGACTGATAATCAAACATTTCCACCACATGACTTGTGTTTAAAATTTCTGGACTGTTTGAGTTTTGAGTTTGTGAACACAAACCAGATGAGCTGGAAAATTGAAAAAACTGTGTCGTCCTCACATTGACTCTATTCAGGAACCGGACCTTTATGTGCGAATCCACCCTAAAGTGATGCCGCAGGCTCAATGAACAAAGTCTTTAGAGAAGAGAAGAAGGAGGACATGAATCTGACGCAGCTGATGCACACTGGCCTTTTGTTGACTGTGTGTGGTGTGTTATGAAGAGACTCCTGCCTGCTCTGTTGTGGGTTGTGTGTGTATGTGTATATATGAGTGATTCTTGCTGGTGGTGATGTGAAGGAAAATCATGAGGCCAGTGATGCAGGTGTCTTGCGCTCTGGATGGATGTTCACCCGCTGCCTCTCTCCATCACCTTCCCACTGTCACCAAACTGTCCAGTCAGCAAAACCTGCTGGACCTCTGTGTGTATACATGTGATGTGTGTGTGTGTGTCTGTATGTGTGTGTTTGAGTATGAGAGATAGAGAAAGACTATATGTTGACCTCAGTTATGTCTCTGGCTGTTTTTGTCTACTTGTGGCTCTGTGTGTGTGTGTGTACGTGTGGGAGAGAGAGAATTTGTGTTGGTGGCAGCAGTGTATGTATAAGTGTGTCTGTGTATGTGGTCCCAGTCTTTGTTTGTGCATGTGTATTTCATGTTTGTGTCTAGATGTCAGAAAAAGTGCAGCCTGCAGCAAATGCTGCGGCTGGTGGCAGTATGACAAAATTAAAGATGTGGCACAGAGGAGGAGGGAAGAAGAAGAAGCAGGAGGAAAGGAGGGAGTAAAGAGGGATGTAACAGAAGAGGGGAAAGGAAGGAGGGGTGAGGGCAGTAACGACAGATCTTTTGGAGGAGAGAAGAATAAGGGAGTGGTGAGGAGGACCATCGGTAGGACGTATTGATTGTAGCTCCATCCTGAGCATCTGTAATGAGATCTAGTGGCTGTGGCTTTCTGGAGGAGCATATTTGTCACCTGGGGGCGAGACACTACGGCTGGGCGGGACAGGGGGAGAAGGGAAACGGGCACAGGAGGGTCAAGAGGAGAAGAGGAGGAGACAACAGAGGGGAACAAGTCAGGGTGAGGAGAGGAGAGTGCAGAGCTTAAAGGGACAGAGAGATGGAGAGAGCGTGGCGTTTAGATGAAAAGACAAGACACAAATGATGACTAGAGGGGAATCTAAGAAAATGCCTGTTGGGAGCATGCAGCTAATTACTGCAGACAGTCTATGTCTGGACTCATCTCCATGGTAACAAGATGGGCCAGCAGGGCTGGCCAGCACACAGGAAGACACAGACAAGGAAATCAATGAACAGACAGACAAAGGAGGGAACAGAACCATGCTCATTAAGCCAGATTCACCCTTTCATTTTGTTTGTCTACATGTCTGCGTGTGTTGCCTGTTGACCCTGACATTGAGACTATTCATTACAAAGAGCAAACCTTACATATAAAAGAAGTCTTTTTGCTCTTTGATGGACATATTTGACTGAAAAGGGCAGCAGCAGACTAGAGATCAGAGAAGGTTGCTTGTGATACAAATGTTGTTGGTTTGAATCATAAGACATTAAAGACAGTTTGGCTTCCCTAAGTGAAAAAATGTCTCTTGTCCCTCAGCAACTGCTGTTGAATTGTCCTTGAGTAAAAGCAAGAAACCCTCTACAGTATATCTAATCTAATCAAGCTCTGTAGTGGACACAGGCGTCTGCAAGGCCTTAAAATGTCTCAAAAAGCATAAAATCCAGCAATCTGAATTTTAGGCTTTAAAATGCCTTAAACACAATCTTGACAAGTTGCATTTCTTAGTCTCTCTTTTAAGTGCATTTTGTTGAAAAAATTGTCTTGATCACGCTGTAACAACTGCAAAACAAAACCATGGAAATGATCAAACACTAATGCAAACTGTGCAAGTCAGGTTTTTATCGAATCACACCCGGCTATTGTTTTGTTCATGTAATATAGGTAAGTGCAAGTTCAGTGAGATTTGGCTCAAGAACAGTGCATCTAGTGCTTTTTTGAAGCCTGTTAATATTGTTCAAGTTCAAAATATGGCAACTCAGAAAAACATAAAGTTGCTGTAAAAAACCACCAGCAAAGACCTGCCATCACCCAATATTTATTCTGTATTTACATCACCAAAGTCCTGTGCCAGCACAAGCCACTTTGCTTTGGACTTCACACACATTAGCTAATCTTAAGTCATATGAAACAATTTTAAATCTGTTTGGACTTGAAATAGGTAAATATAAATTAATTACATTTATAATGGTTTTAAAAAGGTCTTAAAGGTCTTAAATTTAACTTCTTGAAACCTGCAAAAACCCTGTAGCAGCTGTAGTAGAACGTGAGTATAGGTAGAAGCTGTTAGATGACAATCTGTGTGACTCCATAATGCGAAGAAAAAACACTGGTGATACAAAGCATGTGTGTTTATTCAACTGTGGACAGACTAAGACTCCCACTGCAAGTTTATTAAGAGGTTTTGCACCTATAAACCATTCAGGTACTCATGGAGGACTGTTGACTTGTTATGACATTGGTCTATTTTTAAATGTAGCGTGACAAAGTGATGAAGTCTCGTCATTTTAATGACTGTTGGCAGCAATGTAGAATATGATTTCATTTTAGATCATGTATATTTCAGAGCCTCGTTACTAACATGAGCAGACCTCCTTTCTTTAATATGATGAGATGACAGAATGCTACTGTTTATGTAAGTGAACAAGACATGTTAAGGCAGGTATGCAGATATGTGGAAGGGGCGTGATTGTGTGCATATGCGTAACAGAAAAAAATGCTGTACTGTGTGATATACATCAGTGAATTATAATGTAATTGGCAGGATGTAAAATCAGCTAAATAACTTGGTACCTTGTTGTGTCTGACTTCCATTCCATTCTTTTAAAATATGCCCACTAGAAGTGCAGTGATGAGTTGATTAATCTTTTTTGATTTTTTTATTTATTTGTACAAAAAACAGCAGCAAACATAAAAGCACAATTGAAGACAAGAAGCAAGTTGTGTGGTTGAGATTAGAGATGCTCCGATTCCAATTTTCTTGGCCGATTCCGATTTCCGATTTCTTTGAGGGTCTGACCTGCCGATTCCGATTTTGGCCGATTCCGATTTTCAGTTTTTCTAAGAAATATAATTGACAGCATTTACAAACATTTTTGCAACTTTTCTTGTAAAACTAAATCGGATGTTCATAATAAAACACTGACTATTAAATAACTTATATTTTTCCTCAAAAAGTGCTCCAGATTACAGCCAGGCCTTATTATAGGATTAAATTAATATTATGTACTTGAGGAAACGCGATCTCGCGAGATTTCGCGGGACGCGATTTCACGTGATCTTGTGTAGAAGCCATGTAAACAAACCAGTGCAGCAGTCTGCTGTAGTAAAACTTTGCAGTGAGAAAAACAGACGCAGAAGTTAAACAAGTCTGGATGAGAAAATGTTTGAGGATCAATACGGGACGCAACATTTAATTGTCAATTAAAGGACGATTCCGTATTTTACGGGACGGGTGGCAACCCTATGCGAGCATGTGTGTGCTGCTATGATCAGCGCTGTGGTGGGTGTGACATTACGGCCAGTGTGTGCTGCGCGCATGACGCGACCATCGTGCAGAGTATGTGCGCGAATATGACCAGCATAGAATCAGGGCCGGTCACGCTGAAAACCGGCCGGTTCCGGTCTCTGGCCGGTCAATCGGTGCATCCCTAGTTGAGATTAAAAAAAAAACAACCTTGGAGACTTGCAGAAGGAATCTGATCTTAATAAGCATTAGCTGATACATGAGCCAATACAAAAGTCAAATCATCCACAAAATTAAGCAAACAAGCAAGCATAGGATCAAAGAGCAAACATAAAGTAAGCAACATAAAACTGCGGAAATGTAAAATAAATAAAATCGTGTAGTGAGAGTATGGGTGCATTAGCGTGTGTGTACACGTGCCTGTGAATTGATTTGTCTATTATTGATATTTGAATAGCAGTCTTTTCAAGTAAAAACGTCAAACATATTTTCTTCTTAAGAAGAAAGATTTGTGGCTTTCCTTTGTCATTCATGACAATAAATGAAGAGTCTTTAGGTTTTGAACTGTTGGTTGGACAAAATAAGCAATTTGAAGACGTCACTTTGGGCTCTGGGAAATTGTGATGAGAACTTTTCAACATTTTTTCAAGTTTTGTAGATAATCTATAATCTGCAGATTAATCAATAACAAAAAATAATACTTCATTCAGAGCTGCAAAGATTAGTCTAGTGTTTTTTTAGTATTAAATTAATTGCCAACTACTTTCATAATTAATCATTTTGAGTAATTTTTAATAAAAAATTAAGAAAAAAACGAAATCTCTTTAGAGCCAGTCATTGAATGTGTGAATGAAATTGGCTTAGCTTGCTGTGAACTAAAAGTAATGAAACACTAACAAGGAGCAACACTACATAGCGGGCCGCTGCATTAACTGTGTGTATTTGTGTGTGTGAGAGAGAGACAAGCTCTGTTCTCTTTCAGCCAATTCCAGCCATCAGTAACCCAATTTAGTCTGGGTCATTTAGCCAATAGGACACAAACAACAATACTTTGAAACATTGGAAGATCTGTTGTCAGGGTGCTCTGCCTTTTCCCTCCCTGGACTTAACTTTAATAAAGGAATTTGTACTTAATAGTTGTGAAATTGATGCTTTAATTACATCCATCCTGAACCGAACTCTGCAGAAACAAGTGTTTGACATGTGTGCATTTGTTGGTGTGTTACTACCTGCAATATACAATGCAGTCGATAAAGCCATCGTGAACCAGTGACATGAAACAGAGCAGTAAACATCTCAGCATGGTAAACCACCCAATCTCATTACTGAGTGATGAGTGTGTTGAGATGAGTCCCTCCCTGCACAAAGCCTGCCTGCATAAGACCTTGTGGACATGCATAAATGTCTTGTCCAAACATTTACCGTTTTGGATTCAGGCTTCAGTGTGTGACTCACACACACTCTGTAAAGAGACACCACAGAGTGTCATGGTCGTCATTGTCTTGGTGACAGCTCTGCAGGATTATATAAATAGAGCTGATAGAATGGGAGGAGATGTGGTGGTACTGTTATTCCCCACTGTTATCTCTGTATTTACTTCATTTATTAGTGGTGATACACAGACACTTCTGAGGAAACACTGATTGGCAGCAATTCTCAAGATCCTTTTGTTTCTTTCCATCACATGGATGGCACGATCTGGTTACCAGGAAACCTTTTAGAGAAGCAAAAGCTGAACTTTTACGCTGCAGTCAGGATGCTCTGGATATTTAAAGTCAATATCAGTAGAAGAAATCAGGTAATCATTTAAAAGCTGACGTCACATTTGATATACACACACAGATGCACATTCATACACATATTGTAAACAAGAGTTACTCAGGTTTGGTCATTTTGAACCCACTGCACATGCCTGCAGAGCTCATATTTGTCTTTTGTGTTTGCATTAAAGGTGATATCTAGAATCTTTTGTCTTAAAGATGTCAGCTTCCCTTTCTCATCAGATTAGCTCCCCCTTTCCCCACACAGCTTTGTAACCGCAGTGAAATATCTTGATATTTGCATGCATGCATGAGTAAACCTATAGGTACCTCTCAGGTTCCTGTGTTTGGTAAGTTGCTTACATAATGGCAGCTCTTTATCTGTGTGTCAGTAACCCTGAGAGGGAGTGGCTGTTGCAGAGGGAAAGGAAAGGTGCGACTGTTTACTTCTCTTCATCCTTTTAATACAGGTTGGGAAAAAAGTGCGCATATTGAGAAGTCCATATGAAATCTGTAAAGAATTACTATTGCTTGTACTGTGGTAAAAATGTAGTGTAATAACTCAAAATCGTAGTCATTCTCTCCAACTGCTGCCAGCTCGCACCACATTATACTGACAAAAATGTTCATATCCATTAAAAAAGTAAAAGGTATAATATCAAATATTTATGTCAAGTAGCAGGAGATGAAATGATAAAATAGAGGACTTTACAGATTTACCACTGAGGCTAATCATTTTAGCTGTGGCACGATAAAAAGGACTCATCTCACCACTTACTATTAATTTTACCGATTATTAATACACCAAATTTCATGATATTTTGCCCCCGTTATCACTTTTCTATTATTCCAATTCTTCATACCTCTTCAGCTGCTCCTTCATACCAAGTTACTGTATAGCCTGCATGAAGCAAACCAGTCCAGCTTCCAGCTTTTGAAGAAATGCTGTGTTTATCTGCCGTCTGTCCATCCAGCAATGCAGCTCAGCATTTCAGCTGCCAGTAATCCCACTGTAGTTTCTTCAGAAATTGCATTCTCTAGTTTTATTTGGCTCTTGGTGTAAATGCCTCCTTATAGGTACTTGTGTTTTGGAGTTTCGTCAGGACATCACTGCATATTTTCCAAACATCCTGATTTTCCTGGGAGGCTCACATTTTTCATTGCCCTCCCAGGATCATAACTCTCCCATATTTCTTCTGATTTCTAGTTCAGACCAGAGGGGCAAATCTGTATTCTCCCCTGAGAATTGAAACTAAAATTAAAAGTATTGAACATAAAAATGCTGTTGCAGTATAATTATTGTTTTCATTCTTTAAAAGTCACTAGAATGCCTTGAAAAAAGTCTTTGAAACTCTTCTTCTGACTTCTTCCTTCTTCTTCTGACTGTGGCCACTAGACAAGGTGTGGAACGGGTTGCGCTTATATCAATGGGAAGGGGTTCTATACATACAGACAATACATTGAATACAGATAGGTAACAATAGAATTTAAAGTTAATCTAACATATCATTTATCCAAATGTGAGGACCAATTGCTGGATTAAAATAAAACCTTAGCTTACATGTGTCAAAAATTGTGTAAATTTGAAGTGGAAAATGCATCATCACAGCCCTATTTTACCATCACTCTTTTCCTCCCCTCCATCACCTTTTACCTCACTCTGTTTCACTCCAATTACTTGCCCCCCCCCCCCCCCCCCCCCCCCCCCCCCCATACCTCTCCCTCTCTGTCAGTGAACACAAACAGACCTTTGCCTTAGTTGAGTGTGTATTTGTATTTCTCTACGTGTGTGTGTGCTTACATGCATGTATATTGACGCTCATGATGACAGTATCGCCCTCTCCCTCCCAGCAATCACTGTGTTTTTGTTTACACTCTTTCCCCTCCCCCTCCCGTCTCTCTCCTTTACTCTCTCAGGGTGAATGTCTTACATCAGATCACTCGAAGCATTTATAGCAAAGCTTTTGAAGCTTAGGACTCCCACCGTGGCCAAATATAGTAAACGTGAATCTAGCAGCTGTGTGTTGTGTGGTGTGTGTGTGTGTGTGTTGTTGTTGTGTGTGTGTGGTGTGTGTGTGTGTGTGTTGTGTGTGTGTGTGTGTGTGTGTGTGTGTGTGTGTGTGTGTGTGTGTTTGTGTGGTGTGTGTGTGTGTGTGTGGTGTGTGAGGGTAAGAGGGTAAGAGGAGTGTGTGCATGCATGTGTTCTCCTGAGTAAATGGCTCTGGGGTAAAAACGTGTTTGTTATTGTTCCCAGCACTTCGCCTGTAGACAACACTGCCAATTAAAGGGGAGGTTTTATGTGTTAAGAGCAGGAAGTGTTGCCGTGTGTGGCTGCACGCTATTGGCTGCCCGGCTTCTCCCATGTTCCTTCCCTGGGGACTGAGCAGCCAGGGCTCTTTACTGCCATGGCCAATGAAAGGTAAACACAACACACCTTTGATCAGGCTTTGCATTTAAAGCCCTTACTGGAACTATGTGTGTGTTTGCATGTGTGCGTAGGGAAGCGCCAAGCAAATTACTGAATGACACAGTGAGGTTTTTACGTGTGTGTGTGTGTGTGTTCAGCTTAATGAGAGGTAAGCTCTCCAGGATGCTACTGCCTGCTTCTCCTCCTCCTGCTCTTGTTGTTGAAGCATGAGTGAAATCATCCCTCCATCCATGCCTGCGTCCCTCCATCCCCCCATCCATCCATCCGTCCATCCATCCAGGCAAGCAGCATGAAAACAAAACAAGGCGTTGTATGAATGAAAGTGGGAGGGGCCGAGTGGCCTAGAAAGGCAGGCAGGCAGATAGAGAGATAGATAGTGGTGCAGGGCAGGGTGAGGCTGTGGCGGATAGGAGGGATAGAGGAGAGGACAGTGGAGTAGGAGGAGGAGGGGATGAATGAATGAGTGAGCTGACTGGAGCATGTTTGGCATAGCAGCTAGCTTGTGTAGCCCAGCAATAGCGTGAGCAGAATTGGGAATAATGCTGCTGCAGTAGTGATGATGCCACTGCTGAGACCAATGTGCTGGGATGAGAGAGAAAAAGGAGAAGAAAAGGGTAAATATACCTCGGATCAATAGGGAAAATAACCAAAAGACAAAATAAATAGCGCATTGGTTTATTGCACGTTTCTGAAGCTGATTTACAAGCTCCAGCTATCTCTGTTTCGGTCCTGCTCCATTCGTAAGCTTGTCCTAAATCACCCAAAACAGCAGCAGTAGATTCGTCTTCCCTGGCAACGCCGGCTACTTGGCTGCGTCTGCCCCCTGTCTGCCCCAGCAAGGCCAGGGTTAACCCTGGGCGTCTCTCCTCCCTGACATGGAAGAGGCCATTGAATGGCTGCCTCCCCCAGTCAGCAAACACATTGGCTGAAGCTGAGGGTGGATCTGGGGCTGGAGCAGCACTCCGGCATGGATCCTCTGCTGGAGCTGGAATCTGTGAGCCGTCTCAGCCCTCCCTCGCTCTGCTATGCGATGCCGTGGTCACAGCATGTACACACACAGCAGACAGACAAGCGAGGGGGGAGGGCTGGAGAAGAAGAGCTATGCATTTTTCTCTCTGGGTCAGAGACGAGCGTGTGCAGCAGTGGGTTTACTGGCTCTCATATAAAGAAAATGTAATGGAGCGACCCCTGCATGAACCACCTCAGAAGGTCGGAGATTCTGTTTTTTTTCTACATTACTCATGCTCCCCTCTCCGTGGTTTTGACCCCCTGTCCCTTTCATCATTGTTCTTTTCTTTAACCTTATTATCCCACCCCTCCTCTCCCCCCGCCACAACCCCGCCTGTCCTCTCTTCTTTTGCTCAGGCAGCACAATGGGCAGCCCTCCAGTGCAGGGGGGGTCCTAGCTGTATCCTTGGCAGTGAGAGCTCATGTGATGTCCTCACAGAGGGTGGCATCCCACAAAGGCTGGCATACTGTGCCCCCATTGCATTTTTAAGCTAACAGTGTGATGCACTGCCCCAAACATTCCTTCTTCCAATTTTGTAGCTGCTGAGGAACGATGACAGTGGTGCATCTTAGTGATTTTTAGCTTTGTTTATATAGTAAGGATCATCAAAATACTGCATCAGAATGCAGAATCTCCCTTTCCTTGATGTTGTGCTTAAACCTATTAGGGACCCAAAGCAGGGTCAAATAATCTTATTAAATGTTTTTAACTTGTTGTTTGACCTAGATCTGCTTCTTGCCCCATTGCTCTCTGGTTCAGTTAGCACATGATATCAAAGCTGACAGTATAGTGAGAAACATGGTGAGAGATGGTGATTAACACACAGGGTCATGGACAGGAAACCCAGTCGGAGGTCAGTTATGGCCTAGATATTTTGCTGTTTTCTTCAGTGGATTCCAAAGTAAATGGAAGGATTAGAAGTTTGAAACACTGATCGCTTTTGGTGTTTTTAGTGAGTTCACTGAAGGCTGCTGCACATAATTCAAAATCAAGAGCCAGCACAAGAAACTTAAAGGTGCAAGTGGCTAATAAATCTAGAAAAAAAAGATTATTTTCTCTATATTATGTGGAATTTAACAGTCTTGAACATCTTAAAGTGCAATGAGTAATAGTCGCACATCTATAATATTGTCAGTGGCATAGCTTGCCTCCCTTCTTCTTCAAGCGTGAGTGAGCAACAAGAGTATATATAAAAAATTAAATAGTCCCAAGTGGTAATTGAATAGTCCTGAACATGTTATGATAACATAAAACGTTTTGGTTTATGAACTGCTAGTAAACAAAGAAGGAGAAGAGGTGTTTCCGCCTATAATTTCCAAGATGGACCCACATCGTATCTTTGGAGCAATACTAGCATTAAAATCTGCTGTTGATCAGTTCTGTTTTCTACCACTGTGTTTCTGTCCCTCTTAGAAACTTGTTTGTGACACACCACCTACCCCCATGTGGGGCAGACAAGTGCTGAAAGAATGTATTCATTGCAGCCAGAGAGAAACGATTGTAGTAAGATTTACATGGTTATTATTTTCCTTTTGAAAAGATTGTCATTGGTTTTGACCACCCCTCTCAATCTGATTGAAAATTCCTTCTGATCTGTCCGGTATGGGCCAGTTTTTTCTGATTGAGGTGTTTACATGAGGCACTTTTCTTCTGATTGAGCTATTATCCTGATCATTTATGGAATATTAGGGTCTAAGTAAATGCAGCTACTGGTTGTTTTTGGTTATTCTTATGTTGTTCATTGATGGCTGTGGCACTTACTTCAAAATCTAAAGTCTAGCTGGCACAGGAAACTTATGTTGTCTAAAGTTGCAAATGGGTGATTAAGTTTTATTTCTCCTCCTGGCAATATTTCATTTCAGACATCTGGCTGTTGTTACTTACCTGCCAAAATGGATGCTAGACTAAAATGAAGTTTAGAGCCTCAGTGAACTCTTACCACCTGTTACCCAGTCAGTCAGTGCAGTTGGTGAAAAGTCAGTGCCTGGTATAAGGTGAGAACTAATGAGTATCTACTTGCCCTCAGACAAGGCAATAACAGCTTGGTTATTAGATCATTACGGGGCACAGATCAAACCTGACTGCTAATCCAATCACAATTGAGACTCAGGCTCTTTCACCAAATGCTGTTCCCCAATAGGTCAAATGAAACCTGACATGAGCCAATGGCGTATAATGTTCAGCCTATTAGCAATTAAGGTTGTTTCCATGGCACTGCACACCGTCCCTGTTGGCCGCCAGGAGTAAATTGTGGACACCGTCTTACTCCATCATGGATACTAGGTGGGCAATCAGTGGTTGTCCGATTGCATGTTTGCATGTAAATTACAGCTTAGGCCTGTCTGATTGTGTTCTCAAATGCTAATTAGCATTTGTCTAATTGTGTGCTTTTGAGCAAATTAAATTGAGGTGTGCAGCCAAGCTCCCTGGTCAGCAGCAGCCTTTTAGTAAAATCTGACCACAGAATACAGAGGACAGGTCATGTAGCCTGTGTTCAGCTTGTTGACACAACATTGCCTTACCAGTATGTTTGGCTAGATATGGTTATGTTTTATTAATCTACAAGGGCTCGAACAGGTGGCTTTAATGTGGGCAATCTTTTGGGATCTTTGGAAGGACTTGATTTTGACATCAGTAATAGGTTTTGGTTTTGTTTGGGTCTTTCAGATACCGAGGCTAAAACAATACTTATAAAACAGTGTAGGTGCCTGAACCAATACTTTTTGAAAAATAAGCAGAAAATGATATTAAAGAATGGCTTTTTTCATTGCTAAGGCAAATTTGAACTTGAAATTGAACAATATATTAACTGTTTAACAACAGTTTAAAGTTATGGTTTACAGTTTACTTAAATATATCAGAACTCTTACACTTGCTTAAGAAATTCACATCACATTAGTAAAACTTAACAGTTACTAATAATAGTAAAATACATTTTGAGTTGAAACTTTTGGCATTATCCAAACTGCAGCTTCAAACTTAAGCAGTTCTTTCGCAGAAATATCATATTTCCTGTCCTGAGGAGACCAGTGCCCCAGGTTTCAGTACCTAACCCCAGTCAGCCCTCCTTCACCCAGCAAGGAAATCACTGATGTTTCTGTGCTTTCTTTGTTATTTTGACATGTGTTTGATATTTCAATGAGGGTCAAAGGTTTTTTAGTTTTAAGCAGGTTTGTATTCCTTCTGATGGCAGTACTTCGTTCCCATTTTCTCTTTGAGCGACCGCAGCAACCACACATTAAAAAGGCAACAAGGAACCACACGCCCTCGCTGAGAACACCTGTTTATAGTTCATGCAGCCATGTTCATGTGTGTGTACTTATACACCAAACATGCATGTGGTTCCTTCGCTGCTCTCACATCAGAACAAACCACCACTTGGTGGCCATTTTGACCACAGGGCTTTTGCTCTCTCCACCCCTTCTTGTTTTAATGCTTTGTGAGCCGTTAAACGATAGACGTAGAGAGAAATATCCCTGCCTACATGCAGCCCTGTGCTGTTTATATTTGGTATTTTTGTTTTTATTTTACTTTGCTTGCGCAGGGTATTTGTGTGTTTTTGTGAACTTTGGATAAGTCCCACTGCTCTCCCACTCATCTCCAAATGCCATCTAAACCAGGAGTGGTTATAAACATAGTCTTAATGGTGATACTAGTGGGGGCCAAAGTAAAACAGGACACTGTGATCCATGTGTATCAAACCCGATATTAATCACCTCTTTCCCTTCTCTTCTCTCCTTCTGCCTCTCCTCAGTGTGCTTGGACAACTGTAAGCATGGTGCGTGCAGCCTCCAGGGCCAGTGCTGCCATGACCAGTGCCTGGGCGGCTGTTCTGAGCCAGGAAATGCAAGTAGCTGTGTGGCTTGCAGGAACCTTCAGCATGGGAGTACCTGTGTGGAGAAGTGTCCGCCTGGATACTACGTCTTTAGGGGCTGGCGCTGTGTGAGCTTCTCCTTCTGCCAGGTTGGTAACAACTGGAATTCTTAAAGTTAACTCATATAGTAGTTTGCATTAAATACATTCAGCATTAAGTCTTTAAACTTCGCATGTTTCCTTAGTTTTTGAATGTAATTTTTGAATGTAATTTTTATGTTTTATTACAGTAAATGTATTTCAGATTTCTCCTTTAATATAGACACAGTACACTCATACAGTGCAGTGGTGTAAATGTGTGTTTCATATGTGTTTTCTTTGTTTTTAAAACCAGGAGCTCCACAACCAGTGTAGGCAGACTAAGAAGTTGAACCAGGACCGGGAGTCGGGCTGCTACGAATACGTCATCCACAATGGGGCCTGTATTCCAGAGTGTCCTTCCGGATACACCACTATCAACTCCACTACGTATGTCTGACACTCAAAAACACACACCGACACACACCGACACACACACACACACACACACACACACACACACCTTTAAAACCACCATAAACACTGCCGTGTTATTGATGGTGGCCATCTTTACATGACCGCAGAAGTGACTGTCACCCACAACAAAATGTCACCCTGTGACTGCATCAGAATGAGTGGATTGTGGTCACTCAACACACTCAATAACAGTTGCACACAAGTGATGATGATGTTTGGAAGTTTATTAAACAAAAGAGTAGAAGTCATTTTTTTCCGCTGTGGAAAGTGTCCTCTTTGTGCAGAAGCAGCTGAAGACAAATGTAGAGATGTTTTAGAGGAGGAATGAAAAAGGCAAAACATCACCTGCTTCTCTTAATGAAAGCAGCGTTGTTTGGCTATTAAAATATGTAAGTGTACAATTAACTGAAGAATGAGATTGCAAGCAGTAAATACGATTATTCACAGACAGTGTTACACTGTCATGCATTATGCATTATGCAGCATGCATTATTTTGGATGTTTTACTAAGACCACATTCATATAATTAAATATAAGGTTGCTTATATTTTCTGTTAATCTCTATCATCAAGTATTCAGAAAAGTAAATACGTAAATATGCAAAACTGGGAACATACAAAGATGAAAGCATCAGTGAGCAAAATAGTCTGTTAAGGAATAGGTATACTGTATACATTTTCTTCTCAACTCTCATATTGTGAAAACTCCAGTAGTATTTTCATTTCAGTTTAAACTGTAGCTGCATTAATCACCAAACAAGCAGCATACCATATGAATAAACAAAAGTTGATAACTGTGTCACTTATTATTGGTATGATAAGTTACCCAGTGGCACTAAATACAAAGTTGCCATATAGGCATGAGACTGCATAATTTCATATGCAAATAAGTGCTCTAATCTCATTTGCCGTAAATGAGTCCCTGGTGTTTTCACAGCCTCCATCACATTCTGTTCTCAGTGATTACACAGCTGCATCAAGTCAAAGCCTTACCAAACTGACATAAAAGAACAAATAATTGTCCACACAGCAGTTTGAACATTTTCATATGCAGAATTAATGCATAAACTTTGTTTACTTAAGGTGGATTTGTCGTTGAATACAAAAATCACTTGTTATCAGTATGGAGCAACATTTTAAATTGTGCTAAAGTGTTGATTATTTTAGGAACAGCTTACAAAGGTGCACTGAAGTGAAATAATGTGTCTGAGTCTTTATGCACCCTTTATAGCCAATTATTTTCCTATTGAAAGGATTATTCAGTAGGCTCAAGTTTACGGTCTGTCTGGGACTTGTTTACTTAGTCTGGTTGACTGGTTCATGCAAGGTTATTTCATGTGAAATAATAGCAAATTAGTAATAGGAGCTGTTCATTTGATAGTGAGGATTTAAGTGATCTCTGTACACTGACAGGGACATTTATAGCTGCATGAATAATGTTTTGGACATATATAGGCCTCTGGTTGTAGCACTATAGACTGCTTTTCTGTTAGTAAATGTCATTAATGGAGTATGGAGAAGTAAGAAAGGTAGACAGTGAGTGAAAATGCAGCACAGAGAGGTGTGTTTCTCTGAGCTTGTTCTAATAAGAGCAGGTTGTGTGCTGGAGATGTCTGCATCGCTTGAAGCCACAGGTGGCTGGATGATTGATGGTGTTTGTGTGTTTCTGGTATACCTGTGTACGTGTGTGTCTTTGTGTGTATATATGTGTACGTGCGTGTGCGTACGTGCATTTGAGTGCTTGTGTGTGCAGAACGTGTTTGTGACTACATTAGCTCGTTCCCGGTAAAGTGTTTGGTTGGGTTACTTTTTCCAGGTGCAGGCTGGGGGGAAATGTCCAGTGTGTCCAGATAGAGAGAGGTGTATGTTTGTATATATAGATATGTTTATTTGGTAAATAACACACACTCACGTGCACAGAGCTGTAGCACACACAGTGAAAATGGTAAGGACATCTCAACCAACATGACTTTCTCCAAATGTGTGTGTGTAAGAGAGAGATTGACTTTCCCTTGCATGCTGCCAGCCTGCAGGGATTATCAGGTGCTTAGACAGAAAAGAACATTGCTTTAAGTCTCAGTCATACACCCTGAGGCATAAGGCAGAATGGCATCCTTTGTATGTGTGTTTATGTGTGCTTGCGTATAGATGTACGTGTGCACACATTATGTGATAAACAAGACTTTTCTTTTTTCGTTAGGAATCTGTTGCAACATCAGGGCCTCTGTGTGTCTGTTTTGCTGCTATGGTTTGGTTCTAGCGTGAACAAGCGTCATCACAGTGGCTTAGCCTGGCAGAAGCTACACCCAGACAGACACACACACCCCACACACGCCCAGACAGTCAGGCAGACGACACACATTGTACATATGCGTACACACACACACACCAGCCAGTAAGGATCGACAAGGAATAGGGATGTTCCAGAGTCGGAGGAATGGAACCACAAAGGTTTGCGTCATGGTTTTTCTGTGACACTAATAAAGTGTTGGTTACTAAAATCATACCTCCCTTTAGGCTCGGGCTGCATTATGGTCAAAATTATTATCCTGATTATTTTGATCAGTATTGAAATCATGAATATTTTATCACTTTCACTTCCATGTTGTGCCATATTCTTACAAACATACAAATCTGTGCATTAAAATGGTCCTTATTCACAGTGCATTTCTAGGAGGCAATATAAATATAAATAAAATTGTACCAAAACTTTTCACCCCATAATAAATCAATACAGCACTGCATTCACTTCCATGTTGGTTTGATGGTGCGCTCTACAGCATCACTGTTGGATGGATTGATGTCTGAGTTGACAACATTCTTCATGCATTCATCACGCTGTAGTTTGTGTTGTTCTTGTGTTGAACAAGTTAGTTGTGTTGCTTTGTGGTGCAGACATAGGTCTCATGCATTCTTTGCATATATGATTACAGCCACAACGTATTAGTTGATGGAGTGAAAATTCATTGCCAATTAATTTGATAGTCGATTAATCTTTTCAATAATGTTTCAAGCAAAGATGTCAAACATTTGTGTGTTCCAGCTTCTTAAATGTGCTGTTGCTGCTTTTCTTTGTCATTTATGATAATAATGAAATAATTGTTAGCTGCAGCCCTACATATGATTTGTTCTTGCTTCATATCACTTTCTCTAAATCTGGAACATGACAAAACAACAGCTGATGATCCATTTCAAGGGTCCAGCTTGTCACTGCTCATTGCTTATTTGATTTTCATTTTGCTCATTTGCTCTCTGTCTAGTCTTCAGCTCTTCAGGAAATTTTGCCCAGGTTAGTTTTGGAAGCACCTGATTGGATATGCAGCTGAGTTTTTTCTGAGCGGAGCACACATTTTAAACATCAGTATTGCAGTTGGTCATGTTCATTTAATTGAGTGTAGTAAAATCATGATCAAGATAAATAATCAAGTAATTCTGCAGCTGTACTTTGGGCGTTCTTCTATCGTATGCAAATTGGAGTATCTGTAATGTCAGTCTATTTGGTATGTAAAGTTACTGGTTTGTACACAGCAATGACAAAACAATTTTAAGGAGCCACATGTCACAATAAGATCAAAACTGTCTCGTCTAACATAGTAGTGGTCAGGTTGATAGTTGCAAATGTTTCGTGATAAAACATTTTTAAATAAACTTTAAGCACGTATACTGTACCCTTCATTTGGGTATATTTTCTCTTCTTCAGTCTCTACAGACAGGTAGTTGTCCTCGCTGACATTTGGCCATCACGAACATCCACTGAAAAGAGTTTGCTCATCTTTCCTGGACGCTGTAACAACACAGTAGTACAGCAGTATGTGAGGTGTGTGTGTGTGTGTGTGTGTGTGAGTGTGTTGGTGTGAGTGAGTGCACTTGGTCTGGTTCCGCCAAGCCTGGCCGGGCCCAAAACCAAACCCAAGCGTCAGCTGCGGCCTCTGTTCTAGATGGTTCTAGCAGACCCTGGAGCCCGAGTCACAGAGTTCAGCCGGACAGATAAACACTGTCCCTTTAAGAGCTGCCGTTGGACCCAGCCTGTCTGCCTGTGTGTCTGTGTTTTTCAGTACAACGGCCCAAAACATTCTCCCTTTCTACACTGCAACTAGAGCATTACTTTTGAGGAGCTGAATATACGATTTTCCATGTGGGAGACACAAAATATCCCTGAGTTTTTCTTGTCACTGTTGTTTTGCAGAGATCATTACAGTATGTTTCCACTCACTCAGAAGTCATAGAGGGGAAACAATGATTTGGCCTTTGATTGATGTAAATTATTAAGAGCTTGATAAGATGGAAACTAGGAGAAGCCAGGTGTGTAATGGGTCATTTGGCTCTCTTGGGGTGGGCAGGAAAAGCCAGACAAGGACCAAAACAGCACCCCTGGGACTCAGTGTTTCATGTCACTATGGTGAATGGCGTCTGTAGCACGGCTTGGCTGCTTGGGGGGAAAGAAGGGGCATGATGTTAAGACTGTGTGTGTGCTTCCTGGAGAGGGGGATTATAATAAGAGTTGCATAAACATAGAATTAAATCAGGGTGAGCTTACAAATGGCAGTTCATGCGGAGCTTGCATGGTCCCTGCAGCGAACAACAGCATCCTTTGTTAGCTGTTCCCCAGGCACAGGGGCTGCTTTAAAAAGGTGCCTGTTAAGGCTGCTGTTTGATGTCATTGTCTACCTCTAGTTTTGAAACCCTGATTGGACCGCTTTGAAATCCATTTCAGTGACCCACTGCCATCCAGTGCCCTCCTCTGATTTGTGGATCTATTTTTCAAGAAAGCTAAATTCTTGGCCCAACTTCTCATTCCACGGCCACCCCTAGATATCAATCAGTGGTGTTAGGACCAGAGGCGCCTGAGCAGTGGAGCAAGTGGAGCAGTTGCCCCCCCACTATTAGACTTCAGGGAGCAAATGTATGGGTTTGCGTCCCTGCTTTTTGACCATATAACTTAGCTAACATCTGAGCTAGTTTGGATCGGCACCAAACAGGAATCAGCAACCCGGGTTGTTACTTTGATAACGGCCAAAAAACCTCCTCAAATACTTGAATTGTTAGATCATAATTCTTGCAGGGTGCTTTAGTTAATTCAAACTGTTATTGTGTGTATTTGCATTTTGTCACCACTGCAGAAAAAAATTAACCGTAAGCATGCCAACCCTGCCCTTGCCTCGCACTAATCATGCACCCCCTTTTTTAACGATATTAAGGTGTCCACATTAGGACCAATACTTTGGGGTAGCAGACCAAACACAGAAAATTCTGAATTTTAGTTTATGTCTAAGGCAGACCTTTGTGGTTAGGGATGTCAAGGCTGGAAGTGGAATTAAAGAGAGGGATTATGTTCTTTTGAGAGGGCTTCAAAAAAAAAAAAAAAAAAGTGCTCATTTGTGAATGAAGCATTGGGTCCCCTTTTCTCTGTGTGCCGTGTACCCAGTTGCTCGCTAGACAAGGCCTGCCTTTTGTGAATGAATTTCCTGAAAGGCAGCACTATCAAGGCCTCATTGCTCAGCATACGTGTGTGTATGTGATTACGTGCTCGAGCACATGTTTGCAGGGAGAGGACGACGCCACTCGTAGCGCTGAGAGGGAGAGAGGGGAGAGAAACAGAGGAATGTCTGTTGGCGACTGCAGCTGGTGTTTCAGTCATGTTGTTTTTGTTGTCTGTGATTGTGCTCCATGTGTGCATTCGTGCGTGCTGTGTGTTTTATGTGCAACAGAAGTAATTGAAGCAAAGGATGAGACGTCTCTCTCCTCAATCCCCCAGTGCTAATAAAAATGAAGGAGGCTCAGATGTGGATGAGAGATTGCCTAATCTAATTCCACTCCTAAAAGCCTATGGATTCATTATGGGACATATCAAATTAATTGAAAGAATTATACAAATTCACCTCTGAATACATCAGCTCATTCATTGAATTGCAGGAGCCTGTTTGATTGTCTCTCATTTGAGAAACCATATAGTCACTATTGTTGATATTTAAAAAAGAAATATGTAATATTTACTTCACTAAATCAGAAAATGACGGTGATATGTCATCAGAAATTAAGGAAACATTGCTACATTGAAATACTTGTTTCTCCAGCAACAATGCTACAGCCAGCTTGTTCTCAGTTGAAATTTCCATTCTGGTGCAGTGTTTTTGTTGCCTGTTTCACATTTGTTCACTTTATATGGAACTAAAATTAATATAGAATTATGTTTGCTCAATGATAAGTGTTCATTCATAATCATAAGAAATCATTGATAATCTTTTAGAAGCGAGTAGATGTTTCTAACAGTTAAATTGAATAATATGTTAATGGAGTCTAGCAGGCAGTGACTGAACACCAACTCCAGAGTGTTTATTCAGTCAGGATACGGGGCTTAGCTTCATATCGACAGACAGTTGACAGGGTTACAAAAAGCTGATCATGATGTGTGTTGCTTGTCATGGGCAACATACAATGTTGTGCTCGTCTTGCGTTGGTGCAGGTTCAGTGGTCCTGCAACCTGCAGGCAGCCTGTCTGAGCATGGAGTCTGAGGAAGAGGGGACGGGGGGAAACGACGCACTTCAACCTATTTAATATAATGTCTATGGTTCCAACTCGCTATTTGGACTGCTGTACTGATTTTTGAATGCTAGGGTGTTACATATTTCACCTTTAACAGGGTTCAAAATGTTTTTTTACACTTGCAAGTCAGGCTCGTGGGTCATACATCTACTTTCTGGAAGTCGCTTTTCATTTGCTCCAATACAAATTGTTTTATTTATTTGGGGTTATCAAATAACAACAAAGGCTAAAGTTATTTGTCATGTGTAATTTAGGGCTGCAAAGTCTGTAAAAGGTGATGTTTTTAAATGTTTTATGAACCATATCATTTATTAAATTTTCCTTAGTTACAGAAAGTTGAGAACAGAATGAAACAGGAGATAAAAACAAGAATGAGCACATCACACACCCAAATATGAAGCCAGATAGCTGCTTGCATATAAAAGAGAGAAATATAAAAGAACAGAGAAATGTGTATCAGTTAAATTCCACTGAACAGACTCAGCCTTGTTGTTTGAAAATGCCATGTCATCCCCACTCCCAACCCACGCCACACCAGTATGTCACTGAGCATTCCTGAGTCTCATACCATTCAATCCTGCGTCATTCCATTTCTGATATCAGCACACAGAAACATTCAAGGTATTTTTTTGCTCTCAACTCTCAAAAACAAGTTTGTTGTTTCCCTCCACTTAAGGTTTTGCTCTGCAATATTACAGTGACGTCTCCAAGCGTGTGACACTGAACTTGGTATGCTAGAAGTAATTGTGACATCAGTTGATAGCTCTTATGAACATTGCAGCCTCAAGTGAGTGTGGAATGTATCAAGTGCAATAATCCCATTTTGATTTAGTGCAGATAATGTCCTTGTTCGTTTTTGTATTGAGCTGTATTAATCTGCATCAATAAGGTTCTCTGCCCTCTGTATCAGCCAGTAATTGCTGCAATAAATGACACATTGACACACACCCTCACCGCTTGCATTATGATGTTGATGTTCCTAACCTGTGTGCTTGTCTCTCTCTGTGTAGGTTGACCTGTTCGCCATGTGCTGGCCTGTGTCCTAAACTGTGTGTGGGAAATAAGACGATTGACTCTGTAACTTCAGCCCAGGCTTTGAGAGGCTGTACTGTTCTCCACGGCAACATGATCATCAAGATTCGAGGAGGGAGTGAGTACTACTACACCTCACCTCCTGCTGGGCCTCCTGTGGAGGCTCTGCTTCTCACACTATATTCGTCTTCTTCTCCCTCCATCGCTGAGGTTTCTCACTCACTGTTTCTCTCTTTATCAGAGACAGTTTGTCCACCTGTACATTCAAATATGTGTTTTGTGTCTCACCATATGTCAGTCTTTTGTCATCATTTAGTGGCTATCTTTATGACCAAATGTCTGTTTTCTTGCAGATAACATTGCAGCTGAGTTGGAGGCTAGTTTGGGCCAGATTGAGGAGATCACAGGCTACCTGACTGTTCGCAGAGCCTACGCCCTTGTCTCCCTCTCCTTCCTCCGCAAATTACGCATCATTAGGGGGGAGCATCTTGAGGGAGAGTAAGTCTTCTCTCCTGTCCAGGTATACAAATTTAAACACTGTATTCAACATCTTGTTTAATTTCTTTCCTCTCTTTCCTCTGTCTCTTTTAGCACCTTTGCCTTCTATGCATTGGACAACCAGAACCTGCGTGAGCTGTGGGACTGGTCCAAGCACAACCTGACCATCCAGCGAGGTCGTACTTTCTTCCACTACAACTCCAAACTCTGTATGTCTGAAATCAGAAAGATGGAGGAGGTAACGGGAACCAAGGAGCGCAACCAAAAGAATGACATCGCTGTACGCACCAACGGGGACCAAGCCTCCTGTAAGAAATCCAGAATTACGATTATGTAAAAATACTCTTGATTGTTCTAAATCTGCTTTAGATGATGTTTGCAGTACTAACATTTTTTTTCAACAATCTAATAGAAAAAGATTTCCCCCTTACCTTTTGTTTTGTTTTTACTACCTTGACACTTTTGGCTCTTGAGGCTCGAGAGTACATGCGTCACTTATCTATTTGGTGAATGGATTGTAGTGTGCTGTTCTGTATGGCAACACTGGAACATACTCCTAATGCACAGTGCTGTCAGTAAATGAACTGCAGAGTGGCTTAAACAAATAGCAGCCAGGTTGAATGAAATAAAATACTGTATGTATATAGACAATTAGCTTTCCTCAAGGAAAAATATACACAGTATTGCAGCTATTGACAGTATATAGAACCTAAAGCTGATAGAAAACCAGAAAAGATAGGTTTCGATGCAGCTATATATTATTAATGTAGAGGGTTTCAGCTGTCAAACACAACACACACACTTCTTTAAAAAATATAAATATCAGATTGGACTTAATATTGGCCTCCTTAAAGGACTCAAATCAGATCTAGGAGGATGTGATGTGCTAGTCCAATCTTATATTTGACACATAATTTTATGGAATAATGTAGTGAAGATACGTTGGTGCCGAAATGCTGCTTATTTCTTTGGTTATTACCGTTATAGTGTGTTTGTTTCAGTGTGGTGTTTTGATCTTCTACTGTTCATTTCCTCTCTTACCAAAGGCATGTCCTGAGCATCGTCTGTTTTATCCCTCAGGTGAGACCAAGCTGCTGAAATTCACCGTGATCAAGACCACATCAAATATGATTATGTTGAAGTGGGAGCCATTCTGGCCTTTAGACTTCAGAGACCTGCTGGGCTTTATGGTTCTCTACAAAGAGGCGTAAGTATCTGACAAAAATCATGAGATTTGTTTTCCATGCCGTGACACCAAACATACCAAAGTTAATTATAAAATAAAATTATAGCAGTTAGTCACACTGAGCAACTGTTATGATTTGCCTTGCTGCCTTTGATACTGTAAGTCATGATATTTTAATCAAGACACAACAAGATTCAGTTGGTTGAACAGGTCTTGTTTTTAACTGGTTTCCCTCGTACATCATTGTGAGGACAACTTATGTTTTCAGTGGCTTTAAATCTGCTGAAACTAAATTCGCTCAGGGGTTCCACAAGGCTTAATTCTTGGACCTTTGCTTTTTAATTGGTACATATCCCAACATTCATATGCAGATTACACACAGCTGTCCTCGGTTACTTTGGACCATGTCAGTATCTTAACCAGGATGTTTTTTATCTTTTGAAAAACATATGAAAAGTTATGAAAGAGGACTTACATCTAAACTTGTTCATGCATTCATTTCAACTAGGTTAGATTGCAAACAATAGGAATGCTCCAGAACGCAACAGTTTGAGTGCTCACATGTACACAAAAACCAATGCATTACTACAAAATCAGCCTCTGAATTCTACCTATTGTCTTTAAAGCCCCTAATTGTTCGGCTTCCCAGTATATTTTACTATAATTTCATGCCACTTGTTGCTGTAATGTGCTTTAATGTAGCATATTGAGTTTACCTGTACTAAAATGTGCTAAATACATATAAATTGCATTACCTGGCCTTGTTAAATGAGCTTAATTGATGCATCCCCAGTTCTTTTGCTCCTGTTGATCCATTTGTTTCTTACCTCTTTCTTTCCAGGCCGTATAGGAATGTGACGGAGTTCGACGGGCAGGACGCGTGTGGCTCTAACAGCTGGGCGATCGCTGATGTTGATCCTCCATCCCGTCCCACGGACGGCAAGAAGGTGGAAAATCCGGGGCACCTGATCCGACCGTTGAAGCCCTGGACCCAGTACGCCATTATGATCAAAACTCAACTGTCTGCATCTGATGAGCACCAGGTTCATGGAGCCAAGAGCGAGATCATCTATGTCCGCACCAATGCCTCCAGTGAGTTACACCAATTTTAAATAAACACACTTGCTAGGAAAATATATTACTACTTTGTTTGGTCATTGGATTTGATTGAAACTGTTAAGCATACTGTATAGAATGTCTGACTTAAAAAATTATAAGCAAAATCAAATTTTTGGGACTTTTAACTCCCTTGGCTCACAACTTATTAAGACTTAAGTTAGTCTGAAATCAGCCGAAGGTCAAACAATAAATACCAATACAGTCCTGACTATCGCCTCACTGTCTTCCTCTACCCCTCCTCAGAGCCCTCTGTGCCTCTGGACCCCATCTCCTCCTCCAACTCCTCCTCTCAGATCATCCTGAAGTGGAAGCCTCCCACCAGTCCCAATGGCAACATCACTCACTACAGAGTCATCTGTCGCAAGCAGCCTGAGGACAGCGACCTCTACAAGTTTGACTACTGCCTACAAGGTGAATGTCCACAGGTTGCTCTGCTCAACTCTGCTCATGCAAACATCAGTTGCCCTCACACCTATTTCTCTTGAGCAGGAATGAAGCTGCCCTCCCGTACTCCCACCCACCTGGACAGTGAGGATGAGCAAAAGTGGAACCACACTGATGAGCCCACCTCAGGAGGAAGGTGCTGCGCCTGCCCCAAGACAGACAACCAGCTAAAGAAGGAACAGGAGGAGATAGAGTACCGCAAGACCTTCGAGAACTACCTCCACAATGAAGTCTTCGAGAGCAGGTGCACATCCTAGATGATAATTGAATGTCACAGCTCACAACTCCCTTCAGTTTACTTAATGTAGTTTTGCTCATTTCATGGGTGTCAATGGAATCATGATTATGTCATTTGATCCCATAGACACTCAAGAGCCAAAATATCCTATTATTGCTGTTTTACATAACTTCAGACTGCACCAAACACATAAGAAAATGTCTGTCCCAAGGCATTTATCAGTTTCTGACTCTGGGAAAGTGGTAAAAACAGTATAATTCCCCTACACTGTATCACTGTACTATCTCTTCAACCAAATCGCACACAGTCAGACTATTCTATGTGATTTCCTTTTGATGACTAATGTAATAACAAATGTAATATTTTTTCACTTGCATTCACGGAGCCTCCCCTGAACTGTTTGGAGCCCTCTTGGGAGGCCCGTGTCCCACTTTGAAAACCTCTGTTTTACATGAACAGTAAGAGGCAATAAAAAAAGACATGCACATCCCGGTGCCCAATAATAGTGTAGAAACGGATAAATCCACACTCCAAATAGAGCCGGTACAAAGCGTTTTAATCATTAGTGACATTTCAATCACCAGGCTTTCCTCAGACTTCTGATGAATACTGAGTGTCGCCATCTTAAATTCCCATAATCCATCTTACATACACGTGTGACGTAGGAAATAATCATCTGTCAAATACTAATATGAAAATATATACATTTCATATTGCGTACACAAATAGATATGGATATACAAACAAAACCTGCGTAAAGAAACGTATACACAAAAGATATCCACAGTATATATAAATCATGTACCCTGAAGAGCTTGTACACCATTAAAGACTCAGGCTAAATAGATTATGAGTCATTGGAGTCACTGTGGTCGTCCCCAAGATCCACAAGTTTGTCTTTTAGTCACGCTGCAGCTTTAGCTCACTTGTTGGGACACATTAGTCAGTTAGAAACGTCATCTTTATGTGATTAATGTTTCTTACAAACTGAAAAGGTTAAAGCAACCAGTCAATAAATAGTCCAAACTTACAAGACAACAGTTTAAGAAAGTAGAGGCCAATTTAAAGCTTTTCCCTTGTCGCAGTGGCCTCACTGAAGTCACCTACTGAACAGCACTTTGGTCACAACTTTTAATGACTTTTTGGCTGTTTAAAAATTTTGTTTACATTAAAAATTCAGTACATTTAGCATGAAACACAGCTTAGCACCTAGAGAGGCTTCTCGCTTTGTTAACTGCAGTCCAGTTGAGCCCCTATATCACTCCTCTTTTGTCCCAGCCATCATGATGTCCGTCTCAACCCGGCTCTGTGCCAACTCTGTCTCGTCCATCCGTGTGTTTGTGTGTGTCGTTTATGTAGATCCTTGTTTTTGTACAGGGCACTACTGTGGGGGCTTAGGGTGGGAGGTGCTGATTGTCTGGGCCCCGTTGCCCCTACCCTCTCCCCTGACACACACACACACACAAACACCCACAGTCTCCCCTCCGCTTCCCTAGGGGAGTGATTACTGTGCCCATTATCATTCATGCCAGTCAGGGGTGCAGTCATGCAGACTGCCATTTGGACACACACAAAAACTCACACACACCTCCGCTGCATTTTGAACCCATGCTGTTGGATCGGCCAAGGTCAGCTCCATACACCCAAGTACACAAAGAACTCCTCATGCTCTCTTTTTCCATCACGCAAAGGGACGCACGCAGGAAGCTTCGTATTTTTCTCCTACAAGAGTGACTGTTGGGTCAACTTGAACTCCTAAACATTCCTGTACAGTGAAGGAGAAGCTTCACTGCTGCAGCTTGGAGCCAAGAAACTTGATGGTGATAACTTTGGAAGGAAGGAAGATAGTTTCTAATTTGTAAACAGTGATTTTACCTGTCCTCACACAGAGGTGCACTGTATTCTGTTTACATTCATTGTTCTCACTCATTACCCCTGAGAGTATAGTGGACCCCCTCATTGGCACCATCCAGTGGTGAGGGCTGGTAGCAAGTTGGTGGTATTTGTGGGTAAATGTCATGCAGTCAGGCTTGCTTCACATGGTAAAGGTTAGTATGAACAGAGGTCCTCACTGGCCTTCTCCGCACTACTGCTCCATCTGACAGGGTCTAATTCATATGAAATGCTTCTGACTTTTGTGCTGGTCATGTATTATAGACCGTGTCCACAGCACGTCATCAGTCCAGAAGTCGGCCGTGTTGGAGGTACTGAACGTAAACAACGGAACTCAGCTGTTCCCATTTATTGTCAAAATGGTCTGTTTTGGTCAACCAAATATAAGCTTATAAGAATAACAAACTAGTTTCTCATCAACTGACTTTCACAATACACACGTCTATGTTGAGTTGATACTGTGACTCTCTCACCATCCACACGCTATCTGTTGTTGGCTTCCAAACTTTTGTAACATTGAAGGTCTTCAGCTGTGTGTGGACTTGGCCACAAAACAAGGTAGTCGTTTCAAGACGAATGAGCCAGCCCAAACAGATCTTTCCCATCCATTAACCTTCTCATCCTTTCCTGCAGACCAAGTCTTTTTGCTCACTTGTCAGGACACATTAGTTAGACTGACTAAAATTTCATCTTAATGTGATTAATGTTTCTTACAAAATGAAACAGGTTAAAGCAACAGATCAATAAATAGTCCAAACTTACAAGACAGCAATTTAAGAAAGAACTGGGCAACTTACAGCTTCTCTCTCACTAAAGGTATCTGTTGACCAAGTCTTTTTCGTATATTAGCCTGAACCTTTCCATGGTTTAGACTTCCTGAAGTCAGTTTAAATTGAATGTTCAGAGTGTAATCAATTCTGCTGGTTACACCTCAAAACCTCCAACATGGCTGCACATCCAGGTTACTGACCAAACAGTGATGTGCGGTCACTGTATTGGCTTGTCTGAGAGTAATTCATGTCATAGAACTGCGTTCAGTCTCCTTGTCCAAGTTTTCAGTGGTGTTGTAGCTAACTCTCACTAACTGTTTCACCTGTTGCTCTTGTTTCTGCAGACCATCTCGTCGGCGACGCTCAGTGGGAGTTGCAAACGCCACCCAAACCTCTCTCTTCCACACCACAGCCCCCAGCCTGCCATTCGGCTCCACCATAGCCACCCCTGAAGATGAAGACGAGGACGAGGAGGGATCGAAGGTCTCAAACACCTTGTATTTTGTATATCATACAGTTTTTGTATGCCATTCTTTTGTTAACATATTTGCTGATTGTTTGCTGTTCCTCATCCTAGATTTTCAGTTAATAAAGTGAAAACTATCCTCTGTAAAAGAATGCATTTCCACATCTCTAAGCTCCTTTCAAGTTTTGCTTTATTCATGATATTTAAAGTGGTAATAGACAACTTTTTTTGCTTCAACCTATCATCGTTAAGTAAATGTTGATTGCACTGTCTAAGAGCTACAGAATAATGACACCATCCGTGTTTAGATTGGCTAATGTGATGGTCAAATTAATTATTTAGGCGAATGTTGCTCATAACTATGTTATTACTTTGCAATGGGCATCATTACAATAGCTTTCAATTTGCTTTCTATAACATTTAAAGCATGTGCTATATATTTGTTTTTGTCTGAAATCATGCCACTAATAGAAAGAAAGCAAAGGAGGAGCACATCCCTGTTCAGTTTAGCCTCAGAATGGCAAAGGAACATGCTGTACTCCAGTCATATTGTGGTTAATTAAACATTAACTTGAATTATTTTTTTTTACATGACTGTGGTGTGAGGAAAATTGGCCTTTCCAACTTTCCAAATTATGACTAATTTTGTAATTTTGAGTGTAACCATAAATCCCTGATGCTTGCTGGAGTAATTGAATCTCTCGTCTTGTCTGCTCAGGTGGAGCTGAAGGTGTTCCTAAAGGAGTCAACAGTCATCTCCAACCTGCACCACTTCACCAGTTATAAGATAGAGATCATGGCCTGCAACCATCCGACAGACCTCAAACGCTGCAGCATGGCTACTTATGTCAGTGCTCGAACGATGCCAGAGGGTAAGAACAAATACAAATCTCATCATAGACACAATTAGTTACTAGTTTACTATGTACACATAGAGTAGCTAAAACTAATATAGACCAACACACAGCCCTGCAATAATTCCCTCTGTTCATGAAAGTTATATTGTTCAGTTTTGGTTGAGATGGTTTTAAAGAGTGGTTGTTTCAACTTTATGTTCATTGGGTGATTTTGACAGACTTAGACCCTGTTTACATTGGGTTTTAAAATATGTCAACCACCAGATGTATTGTGATCTGATTGTCTAGTCCACTTGCTTAGGTGATCTAGGACACATTTGACCACAGGCCTTTTGTAGCATGAACACTAATGCATCCTGATGTGTCCCCAACAAGGACATAACAGGAAAATCTGTCATCAATTCAGGAACATTCGTCATCATTTCAATGCTCCATTTGAAAAAATGGAGAGCAGCACTGATGTACATAGTTGGTCCATATGTGAATGCTAGTTCGTGAAACATTTTTGACATTTTAGTTTTCTTAATCAAATCTGGTGCTTCTTTTGACAGACAGACAAAATACCTGTGCACAAGGCTATTTTACCTCTTAGCTGAAGTTACTGAGGCAGTAACAAAATCTGAACACAAGTGGTCAGTTGGACATCTTGGAGACACATAATTGACACAGGTGTGAACGGTGATGTGTCTCGGCTGTCAGCTTGTGTTCAGATCACTGAGATGCATTTTAAAAAAGTGTAAACTTATAAACAGTGAGATTTCCCTTCACACTTAGCATTAACAAAGGCCATAGGTGATTATAACACTTGAATAGCTCAAAAATGCATACAGTGGCACCTAAAAGCAGCAAAAATGTCAAACCCTGAAGAGTTTCTAGATGTAGTCAGAGACAAAATTGACCACTAAGAACAACACAGAAATGCAGTGCCTTATACTGTACATGTGTGAAATGTTTTTCTATATGTTTGGTACCTACAGAGAAAGCAGAGACATCCCAGGCCCAGTGACCCATGAGATAGTGACAGCTGAGCCTCCATATGTGTTGATTAAATGGAATGCCCCTCGCTCACCTAACGGCCTCATCATCCTATATGAGGTGTTCTACAGGAAGGTTGGAGACACAGAGGTCAGTACCAGCTATAGCTGAACTTTAAGAGAGTGAGGATATTGGAAAAAGTCAGTCTTCTTTCCCTAAACTGAAGGACACAGAGGTGAGGGAGTTTAGAGGCAGCAGAAATGATCTTAATAAACTCTGTAGGAAGGAGAAACACAGGGCTTAAAGGGCAGACAGGTGCACAGAAAACCTGGATGAAGGTAAGAAGGAATGCAGAGAGAACAAGGAGTGATGTGGGTTGGCTCTGGGGAGAGCAGGCAGGCAGCAAAGAAAAGGTTTTCTGTATACACTCAAATTCTGTCTGTTCCTTATATGGAGAGACGAACAAAGGAAATATTTGTTTACAAACTCCCAAAGCTACCACTGTGTGTGTTGACGTTTTCTGCTGCGTGTTTGCATATTATTATTCCTGCATATTTGTGCGCATAAGTGCGTGTCTGTCTGCGGCAGAGAGAGTGTGTGTGTGTGTGTATTTGTTGTTGTTGTTTACTTGCTGTAAATGTGTGAATTCATCTCTCATTGCTATTCATTGCTGCACTCCCTGACCCAAGGAGCCAGTAGCAGCTCTGTTACCATAGTGACAGAGGCAGGAAGGAAGACTAGAATGCAGTGGCAGGGATGGACTGGCATCTCAGACGACATCTCCAGTGCACTGCACTGAAAACACACACTCACTAACTAACACAGCCTGCAGCTTAAACAAACTGATCTGGATTCATTTAAAACTGGTGTTCAGAGCATGTTAGAGGGTCAAATTCATTATTTGGTTTAGTGCACAGCAGTGGCAGAGGCCAAACACTTGATTTTTTTATGCAGACCTCTGACACGCTAAAAGTTGTGATATTTTTACACAGTTTTGGAGGTGTTCTTTGATATCTGCCACCTAAAATATTTGAGCTCAAAACTGTTTAAACCATTTCAGAACTAGAAACAGTGCTGTTGTTTATTCACTACAATAATCCCAACTGTTTTAAGTCATTTATTAATTATTCATATATTTGGATTAAATTAAGTTTGTAGGAACAATAGAACAATAGATAATAAGGAACAATATTTTGAATTAATGCTGGAGTAAAACTAGGACTAATAATTAGTATTTATATTGTAGGATTCTTCTTTTAGTCAGTTTGAAGATTCAGATCAATAATAAAAATCAGTATAATTTTAGATGTTTATCATAAGCCAAGACTTTGTTCAGTTCAGAACACATCTCTGTGCGGTGTTCATACTCATATTAGGGCCTCACTACCAAAAAGTGTTGCACTATGGTACTAATAGTTTGTGATTTGTGTAAAGCAACCTTGATAATAACATTTGCTCCTCAATATTAATACTTTTCCTTAGTCCTTGTGATCTCTCATGTTGAATTTGTATTGTTCTGTTTTCTTCAGGTTCACACAGCTTGTGTGTCACGGCCAGCCTACCTCAAAACAGGTGGCACAAAGCTTTCACTTTTGCAGCCTGGAAACTACAGTGTGAGGGTCCGTGCCACCTCCTTGGCAGGAAACGGCTCCTTTACAGAAACCACTTACTTCTTCATGCCCAATCGTAAGAATAAAGGCTATGGATCTGACTTTATAACAGCCATGTATTACTCACATGCACAATATTTTCCTCATTATTATTCGTTGATGCAGATCTGTCTTTTATACTCAAGTGAACTGACCGATGACTTCTGTGTTTATTACAGCGGATCCAGGTTTAATTTGGATTGTGATTGGTCCAGTCATCTGCTTCATCCTGTTGCTGTTTGTGGGAGGTGCAGTCTTTGTGATCTTCAAGAAGAGGTAAGATCTTTGACTGTGCATTCTGTCAAAACTGAGCAGATCACACCCTGTGATATCAAAGAGGGCATGGTGCTTATACTGGGATTTGAAGTAGAGGGTGTTAAGTTTGAATACTTTGAGCCCAGTAGCTATCAGGAGGATGTGTCAGTACAAATAAACAAGACAGATTCTGCAAGGTCTGGACGTACTTGAGAAAGCTGACATCTTATTACAGTTTTCAGTGTCTCAGATGCTTTCTGTGGTTGTGTTACAGGCAAACAGAGGGCCCGACAGGACCTCTCATCGCCTCCTCAAACCCAGAGTATATCAGTGCCAACGATGGTAAGAAGAATATCACAACAAAACAGCTGAGTGTGATGATTTGTAAATGTTTCACTTGATCAAAACGGTGTCTGTTTTGTGTAGTATACGTTCCTGACGAGTGGGAGGTGCCCCGGGAGAAGATCACGGTGCTCAGAGAGCTGGGTCAGGGCTCCTTCGGTATGGTGTACGAGGGAATCGCCAAGGACATTGTCAAAGGAGACCCTGACACACGCGTAGCCGTCAAGACGGTCAATGAGTCGGCCAGCCTGCGTGAGAGGATTGAGTTCCTCAACGAAGCCTCCGTCATGAAGGCTTTCAGCTGTCACCATGTGGTACGACACTGCAAGACACTTTTTAAAACCGTTTCCTCTCGCAGCTTCATCACTGACTAACAGGGAGCAGATCTCCATACACTTGTGAAATACTGTACATTACAGCTCTCCATCATTTTACTGAAACCAGCATGAACATGTATGACTCATAAAATCACGACTCGCATGTTGTGTTGATGCTGCCATATTGACACACAGTTTGACTCCGAAAACAAATCACACTTGCAAAGCAATTGTGCCTACCATCATATTTATTTAACGGCCCACTGAGGCTCAATTAAATGGCCATATGTCGTGCTCTCAGCTGTAAATATTATGTTTACATGTAAGGAGGTATTTTTATTATTTACTCAGAGATGAAGAGTTAACATTTTATACTCTATATATTCTATAAATGTGTCATCTTGTCTGACTGGTTATAACAGCGTGTGTGACCCACACTGAAATTAAATACAAAAATGAATCCTTCTGTGGACCAGAATACATAGTTGACTTATGAATCAGATGTACAGCATTATGCACGCACAGAGCTGCAGATACGAGGTGGGCAGTAATGATTGAAGCATCTTTTTACCACAACTGTTGCAATATAGGGGCATTTGTGGGAATACCACTATGAAACATTGTCCTCTTCCATTTTATAATGCCTTGTCATAGTTCTGCATTACTTTTGTGAACTAATGCAAAAGTAGTCTAACACATTACTCTACACAGAGAGTAATATTGTAAAGTAACTTAATGCTTTAAGTAATAAGAAGTAACTTGTCCAACACTGATGGCAGAGCTTTTGAGATTTGAAATTTTAACAACCATGCCCAGGAACATTTATTTTAAGTGTGCATATGTGGGCTTAAACCAACCAGTTTCGATAAATGATATCATGACATTGACACCCATCAATCAGTCTTCAACTTTTAGCAGCACAGAACTAAAACTCTTGGTTTGCGACGTAGCAACAGCATGGTGTGGCGGTTGTGACACGTCCACTTTTCAATGCTCAAATCAAATTCCTCCCTACGTTATATCCCACCTGCCTGTTCTGTTTCACTCAGAAATACATCATGATCCCGAAGCTAGATACTCTCGAAATGCCATTTGATGTGGATGTTAAGGAGTCAGTGTGAGGGGTTAAACGTGTGTGTGTGTGTGTGTGTGTGTGTGTGACCATGTGTGTTTTTCTTTGTTTTTCTCTGTGTAGGTACGTCTGTTAGGTGTTGTGTCCAAAGGTCAGCCCACCCTGGTAGTGATGGAGTTGATGACCCATGGTGACCTGAAGAGCTACCTGCGAAGTCTCAGGCCCGACTCAGAGGTGCGCATTATCTCCTTATTTTTACCTTATTTACACCAATGGAGGTAATCATGACAGCTAGGGGGGCTCATGTCTGATATTTCTGCACCTCACTGACTGACCTTACAACTGTTTTTTTTGTGTGTGTTTTTGTAGAACAACCCATCAGGCCGTCCACCACCTACACTGAAGGAGATGATCCAGATGGCGGCAGAAATTGCAGATGGCATGGCCTACCTCAACGCGAAGAAGTTTGTCCACAGAGACCTGGCAGCCAGGAACTGCATGGTGGCCGAGGACTTCACCGTCAAGATTGGAGGTACTGAAGCTTGTTTTGTTTTCCTTGTTTTGTTGGTCATACTGCATGTCCAGTTCATGTCATTTTGCTCTGGTTGACTTGAATGTGTGTGTTTATCTCTCTCATAGACTTTGGTATGACCAGAGACATCTATGAGACCGACTACTACCGTAAAGGAGGGAAGGGTCTGCTTCCTGTCAGGTGGATGGCTCCAGAGTCTCTGAAGGACGGAGTCTTCACTGCCCACTCTGACTGCTGGTAAGTCATACTCCAGCACTTGTGGCACAGTCTTATACCTTGTTTCCACCATAGGAACTTTCTCCAGGGATTAGGAACCTTTGGAGGAAAGAAGGAAGGGTCTAAATTAAGTTCCAGGGACAAAAATACTTTACCCCCCAAAAGTACAGTACTTTCCAAAAGTACAAAAACTTTTGGGGGCGGGGCTTGCAACGCTGCACATTTCTGATTGGTTGAGTACTCACAGCATTTTATTTCAGCCACCATTTTTAAAAATCGTCAGTCGCAAACCAGCGTGTTTTTTGTTCATTGTGCTTTGACACTTCAACATGGAGTTACAAAAGAAAGTGTACGACAGATGGACTGACAGCAAAAATCCAGGCCCTATTGAGCATTTATTCTGAGGATGAAAGTGGGAATTGTTCTTCTGTCACACAAATAATGATGCCTATCTGTTGCTTTATATGGTCTCATCTTTGTTGTATGGTTGTGATCAAGAAAAAGTTTAAAAACCGTTGTTGCTTTTTCAAATGTTTGCAGAAATGTGGCTTTAGCAATCACCTGATCCCTGGTGCATTTGATCACGTTTGTATAGTGTGTGTCTGCAGGTCATTTGGCGTTGTGCTGTGGGAGATCAGCACGCTAGCAGAGCAGCCTTACCAGGGTTTATCCAACGAACAGGTCCTAAAGTTCGTCATGGATGGAGGATACCTGGATCGACCAGACAACTGCCCAGAGAGGATGTGAGTATTTATTACAAAATATCTCAATGGAAATGGACTTCTTTGTGTTTATTTTTTTCTGGGACTGATTAAAATTCTAATTATACATGAAATTAATTTTTGTTCTAACACATGGATACAGAAGGGAACTTGATCTCTGTAAACTTATTAAGGTAGCTTCTTCAGCTGATGGAGACTTTGAGATGTAAGGTATTCAATCTGGAATGGTTTCCTACTGCTTTCTCCTGAATGGAAGAATGTTACTGTGCTTTAATCTGAGGCTGAATTGGTACAAACTTGTACCACTATCACCAAAAGTTTCAACTTCTCTCAAGGGGGCTCATAATGTGTCTGCTTCCTCCTGTAATCCTCCTCTTCCTCCAGTTTTGACTGTACTGTGTGTCTGTTTTAACATGGTCCACCACGTTGCACGTGGTCATTTTTGTCATTCCTGTTTAAATCTTTATTTCTTGTTCAATCCGTAAATGCATGAGTGATTTATTAAACATTCCTACATACCTCAAGTCTTTAGCAATCCAGCACTTATATAACCCAGATTAAGCCATATAGAGTATTAAATTCAAATTGCCTGTACAGCTTTCAGAACATATTAAGAACCAGAAGGGCCCTTGGAGAACGCAGACCTCTGCCAAAGCCAACTGACCTTGTAATGTTAACAAAAGAGAATAATCATTTGTGTATCGGCCCCCTGATTCAGATCCACTCCAACATTTAATGGGTTCTTCCATTTCCCTTTTAGTATTATTGTAATTATCACGATTAATTTTATACATTTTAAATTGGTTGCTTTGCATATTATTGATACACTTGTGTACTTAACATATTGATCTAAATGGGACTTATTAATGGTTATAATATACAGTTTATACTATAGTATGCATTCAACGGTTAAAGCTTTGTTTCTGTACCCCCTCTACCAGGCACAGCCTCATGCAGATGTGCTGGCAGTACAACCCCAAGATGCGGCCGATGTTCCACGAGATCATCGAGATGCTGCGGGAGGACCTGCACCCGTCGTTCCAGGAGGTTTCCTTCTTCTACAGCGAGGAGAACAAAGTACCTGAGACGGAGGAGTTTGACCTGGACCTGGACAACATGGAGAGCATCCCCTGGACCCATCTTCATACTCACAGAGAGAGGAGAGCTTAGGCAGGGACAGCGGGCCTTCGGTGGCCCTCAGGGGGAACTATGAGGAGCATGTCCCCTACACACACATGAACGGTGGCAAGAAAAAACGGACGAATCTTATCGTTGCCCAGATCCAGCCCTTCCTAACATTTCCTGTTTCCTAAAAGAACTTGTTTAACCCTTTTCCCTTCCCATCCTTCTTTCTCTTACAGTCCATTTTTTCTGTATCCTTCATGTTCCTCTTCATTATTTTCTAATGATTTTCTTATTCTTGGAGAACCCCCCAACCCCCACCCCCCACAGATCTCAGGACTTTTTATTTTCTTCCTCATGGCTGCCGAACACAGGCAAGCAAGGGATGCAAACATGGTGTAACACTTTTTTAACTTCCTCCACAACACATCGGACTTTCTATTACCACATTATCTATCTATTGTTTTTCACTATTGCCACGTTTCCTGGACTCCTCGTGATGGAAACAGAGAAAAAAAAAAAACTGTGAACACAACAAACCTTAGACAACCAAGAAGGCTGCTTATGCTCAACCTCCTCGAGACTCGTCCCTCCTCCTCTTCTCCCCACACCAATCTGCATTTCCACATTTCTGTGCTTTGTTTTTCTCTCCAAGTGAAATCTTGTTACTCAGATAGTGGCCTTTTTGTAACGTGGCCTATAAACAAAGAGAAGTGTCTATCAGCGCTTATACTAATTTCCTTTTGAACAATGACTTAATCAGTTTGGAACGGTGGGATGACTTGCAAAGACTTGATCCTAGATCAAAACATCTATTCCTAGAGGAATGTTTTTTGTTTTTGTTGGGTTTTTTTTGTTTTGTTTTTTTCTTTTGGTTCTGCAGAATTCCAAACTACACACAGATTCATCGGGTGTTTGGTGAATAGTTTTAATTTATTTGCTTTTATTGTTATTTTCTCTTCTCTTTTCTTCTCTTCTCTCTCAGTTTTATCTCTGTGTCCTCACTATATGGCTGAAGGATATTTAAACAGTTAAGAATTGGACAAAAGAGTTCCTCAGACTGACCAATAGCTGCTGCTTTGATATATTTTAGTGGGTATAGAAATATATAAATATATATAATATATATAGTATATATGGAATATTGGTATTTTAAGTACCAATATTTTATATATAATATATGACATATTGATGTTTTTTGTAAATAGTTCATATTTGTAATATTTTTCATCAGAAGCTTTGCTAGTATTTTGTTTTTCCAGGTTTTTTTTTCTTTCTGGGTTTTTTAATTTTCTTATTTTTATAGCCCCAGAAATCACACTAATCTACCATCAGTGCTCTCTGTGTCTTAGCCCTCCAGTCCCTTGAGAAAGCCCCGAAAATATTGTCAACTCACTGCATCTTTTTTTTTTTTTATAAACCTCAGTCCCACTGAGAGCTGTCAATATTTGGAGGCGACTTTACTACAACAACAACAAAAAAAACTAAACAAAAAAAAATGGAATAACCAAAAAAAGCTTTATAAAAGGGGAATGAGGTCTTTCTAGGTGGAAGTGCACCTGATGTGTGTTTGTCTCCGTGTCCGCTGTCTCCCTCTGGTCAGATCACGCTGGAGCTGAGGTCTTTACGTGTTCGTTATCACAGGTTTGTTGTGTCTTTCACGTGATTGTGCCGGTTGTCCGAGTCGTCGTCATTAGCTGTTAGTGAGGTTAGGGGGGTGTCGAGAGCTCGTCCTTACCTGGTGATTGTACTTCCTTATGTTAACAGTAATGGCTTTTCAGTTGTGTCAGTGGTGCTGCTTGGATGAGAACAGGGCGGTGGAATTAACGCCAGGTCTCAGCCAAATGCAGGTGGACGAAATCTTTTTGTCTTTAGCAGTAAAAGCCCTCATAATTTAAATCAGAGAGCCGTTGCATTCCCTTCACATCTGACTCTCTATGTTAGGTGTAAGGTTTTATTAAATTCAAACATTTCAGTCCCCTCTTCTTGTCGGTTTTTGCTCTGCACCACCTCCTGCACACTCTCCTCACCCTTCTCGTCTTCCTGAGGCTTCCCATTGGCTGCTGAACTCACTGCTCAAAATCAGGCTGTTGGAAATTTCCACGTTTTGTGGTGGAGGGCTGGAGAGAAACACGGAAAGTTCCAACTGTATTCAGAGTCCACAGCAGGTAGTGGAGAGAGGGGCAGTCCCTCTATCTTTCAGTGTGTCTGAGAGAGGGAGGCAGTGTGTGAGGATTGTTAATCCTATTATTCTCTCTGCTATCACATGCAGTTAGGCAGTCAGGACACAGTGTGCAGCAGCTATTTCACTCAGGTCTGACATTCCAGGATTTAGTTGGAACTGCTCGTTCCCTCGTCCCCCCCTGTTTTTGCCTGCCTGCTGGCAAAGCTGATACCACCACCACACCCCAACAGATTCACAACACACACACGAAAGATTGTTTTTCCTTCTTAATAATCAAATATCTGAAGTTTGTCCCTCTTGCCAGGAATCAAAAACATTCCTGTTAACTTTAAATCTACTCAAAGTTAGTTGTTCTCATTGCTAACCCCTCACTTAAGATAATTAATTCACTAAGGCTGGGTCACACCAACAAGATTTAATTTTCTAGACTTTATTAAGTCATCGCTTAACTTAAAATTATGTTGCACCAAACTTAAAACCTAATTTAAGATTAAATTTAAATCTCTCCTTAAGGCTTAGTTTAGGTTTTACTCTAAAACCAGATTAAATTTAATTCTTTTGCACCAAACCTTTAAACTGTAGTTTAAAACTTACACTTTAGGTTGTCAAATGGCTGCCCTTTTGAGATGGATTGAGCGGTCTGAGCGTTTTTTTTCCTTTCTGTGCTGTTGGTCCTTTTTTATAAAGACATCAGAGCTTCTGTGCCGAGCCATCATGAATAGCTAACTAACTTTTTAGCTAGCTTGCAAACAATGTAGCTGATTTTTTGTTACTTTTTTAATTTCCAAAGCAGTCAAAAGTTAATTGTTTTCCCCTCTCTTTCATACTTGCTAGGTCCTGACAGCACCCAATTTTTGTCTCCATATTAGGTGCAATGCATAAGAACTTTTTTTTTTTTTGAAACATTCAAAAATGAACTAAAATTATCAACATTATTTGAAGAAATAACAGTTTTGACATTATATCAAAGACATCTCTGTACTGTGTTGGAGATATATCTACTGACGTTAGCATCGAGCAAGTTCACTATGTTCCACGAGCTCTTTTAGCACAAAATGTCAAGAAAGGAAATACTCTTACACCTATTTTCCTTATTAAACAGAAAAATATGAGTTAATCCAGCTAATAGGGCTGCTAGCTGCACAGCTAACTGTTGCTAACTAGCTAACGGCAGCTGCAGTTAGCAACAGTTAGCAGTTATCCTGGTTATATCCACGTGCTATTTGTTCGCAGTATGAATTTGACAGGTGGCCATGTCTTATATATTGGACATTTAAACTCTATTGAATTTAGGTTTACATCAGTAAACTTAGATTTACTAAAGTGAGATTAGTTTTTAATTATGCAACAGAGCTCACTCTAATTTTGCTGAACTCTGATTAGAACTAATTAATTACATTAATCTTTGTTAGTACAACCCAGTCTGAGGCCATCAGATCCTCCATACACGCTCTTCTCTCACCCTCTAACCACAGCAGTCGGTGGCATTGGGAGGTGACATTCAGCAGCAGACGAGCTTTTTTTTTTTTTTTCCGAACACGCAGACCAGTGTGGTTGCCAATCTAGCCAAACAGCATTCAGCACTTATAGTATAGCCAAAGTGTTGGCAGCTTTCTGTCAACAGTGAGAACCCACAGAATCAGAGTCAGAGAAAGCAGAGAAGCTGCCTCCATATTTTACCAGTGCCTTCTCAAACCCAGAGCCACGTCCAGGCTAGTTATATTGGCTAGTAACACACACACACACACACACACACACACACACACACACACAACACACACACACGTACACTCTCGTACACACACAGGCTTCTGTGCTCTCTTTGTATTTTTTCTCATGAGGCACAGAAATCGAAGCTGCATCTACATTTGTGTTCGTAGGGTTACAACTTTGTTCTTCGCTGGAAGAGAGAAGAAACAGAAGTCTTCGGGGCAGTTTTTTTTTTTTTTTTTAATTTTTATTTTCGTTTCAGCTTGTTGCCAGCGTTAAGGTTTGAACACTAATGTTTACCTTGTGCTTTAGCGGTGACACTGTGGATCGGCCAGAGTCTGTGCTGCTGGCACTCAGAGGCGCCTGAGGTTATGATGTAGATTTTAGCTAATTATTCTGAGGAGTTACAATCTTGGGCTTTTGTACTTTGTAAATAATCTGTGACATAGTTTGGAAAATAAAAGCAGAAAAAAAAGATATATAAAAAAAAATCTGATGCCCATCAGTTTTGCGTAAATGACAGAAAAATGGTGGAGCTCAGCTGTGTCGCAATTCCACGCTATTCACTAATACTACATTATCTTAATAGCATACTGTTTTGACAGTTAGTACATCTTTTGTACTTTGAGTGTACTTAATTTTCCAGTATAAACACACTACATACTCAAGGATTAGTGTGTAATATGGAAGTGGGACATGGCTCTCATCTCCACCTCGACCTAGGTTGCTTATCTTGTGGTGGTGTTCACACGCATATGCAATTTTTAATTAAGATGGTGCCCATATCTTTGAAATACCAGATATTTATTTTATTATGATCATTGTCATTGTATAAGAAGAACACAGTTAGCTTTTTAGTCAAGCATTTTTAAGGTGTTTTGAGAGTGGAGCGATGTAAAAGCCTAGTTTGTTATTGTACAGGTGGAGTAGCCGGTGGTGAGCAGCAGGAGTGCTACAGTAGTTAGTTAGTTAGTTTTAGTAAGTAATTGTCGTCGTCTTTGTGTTTGGCCGGAGTCTACCTCAGTGCATATGGAGGAATCAGTCTAAAGAGCTTAATCATCCCCGTCAGTCACTCAATATCCCATCATTTCAAATAATATCACTTATCATTACATTACCAACACTGCTGATAAATTCCTTTTCCCCTGTGGCATATTAAACCCCTCCGCCTCTCTTGTTTTCTCTTCTTCTTGTGTCTTTGGGGGGGGGGGTGGGGCTGTTTTCGACCCCTACAATTATGTTGATACTGTCGAGAGCACGGCTTGTCATATTTTGACCCTTTTCTGTTTCAAATGTTGATTTTAGAGCTCATTTCCAGTCAGATATCACCATTCTTGAGAACTGGGACCAATCATTACTACCAAAAATTTTTTAAAAATGATTAATACCAACACACCAGTTCCATCTTTTGGTGAAATATATTATTTGAGGATTTATATGAAATATGTGTAATTTATGAAATGTTTTTGTTTGCTTTAGTTGTATAAATTCTAAACTTGCTCTGTGCCAGAAAACACCCTTGCCACTAGACAAGAATTTACAACTACCAACAATGTAAAAACGTGCTAAAAGCCTTCGAAATCCAAAACTAACAATACCTACCGAAGGTGTAAAAATGTATTATTGTAATAATCTTTAAAATTGATTTTTTTATTATTATTATGAAAATGTTGGCCTTTAAGTTGTGTGCCAGATTTCCATCAGATTTGTACAAAAACATGATTTAATCAGGTGTAAAAACGTTAAGCTATACTAGACCCTAAGGAAAAAGGCGGGAATACTGCTCAAGCACTGGTAAACTCTCTATTTTTTGACAAATCTATGAAATAATATTACTATCAGACATGTCTCAACCATAACATGTTAACTCTGTAGCCCTTCTAAATCAAAGCTAAATAAGAATTATGGTCAAAAATGTGTATTTTGATTAAAATTAACAGGTGTCTTGGCAACTTTAAAATATAAAATGGCTACTCAATACGACTATGCTTGGAAATAAAAAATGTAACATTTTGGCAACTACGTAAGACGTCAGGTGGTAAATCTGACAGAGTCTGTTCTACATTTAATTTAAAAAAGAAAGGCTTTTTGTTACAAGGTTTAATAAACAAGACTTTGATCTTTTAAGATATATTTTCTAGCATAATTAAAGAGCTAAAATCAAAGCTCCCTCAAAATACGTTTTTGTCCCAATTCTCAAGAATGAGTGATATAAAAGTAGTGTCCCTTTACTCCTAGCACTTATTAAATGTGGAGCATCAGGCAGTAAATTGGCTTTATGGACACTTGTTTTCTTTTCATTGTTAGTATAAATTATAAAATTACTCAGAAGAAGTTTCCCCCGGGCACTGGAAGAAGCAGCGTAGCTTTATTAAGTGTATTCCCCCTTTTTCACACACACCAATCCTCTGGACTGTTTTAGTAGCGGCTCCACTGGTTTCTGGGGATGTGATGTTAGCATGATCAAAAGAAATAGTGCATATCTGTGATCACCTACAGCCAAGGCTAACCCAGCTCAGCCCTGGACCCTCATGCTTTTTTAAATCACATCTAGACTAAACCTGTTGTCTGGCAGAAAGCCCTACTCTTGTTCTTCTTCAAATCTGTCTATCTGTCTCTTTGTGGTCAAAACAGTTAGCGTTCAAATCCCACGTCTCCTCCAGTCGTTGCCGGTTTATTTGTCTGTTTCTCTGTTCTGATTTTTTGTTTTGTATGTATATTTTTTCTACTGTGAATATCAAGAGATGACCTTTATTTTCTGTCAATGCCATGGATTGGGTCTGTTTTGGCTGATCAGGACGCTGACGTCTGGGCTGGTTAAAAAGTTTTAAAGAGGAGGAGGAATCCCCCCTTCGCTCCTCTGCAAAGGAGAAAAAAAAAGAAAAGAAAGCTGGACTGGGACAATCCTGTGTGCCATAATAACTATTAACAGACATGAAATCTAGATTGTAAACTTTTCGTCTCAGGGAGGCGGCCTGATGCTTTGTGGTTGGAGGATAAAGAGGATGAGGAGGAAGAAGAGCTACCTACCTACCTTTTATCTACTCTGACTGACTGAAGCGCAAGTTCTCAGCATCCTTGCAAAAAGCAACATGGAGATGATGATAAGCCCAAGGACAAGTTTTCAACAACCGAAACCCAAACACCCTTTTTCAAAAAAAAAAAAAAAACCAAAAAGAAAAAAAAGAAAAAAGAAAAATCTGAAATATTTCCGCCCATTTGATGATAATCAGGAATCCTCCTCTCTTTCTCTCTCTGATGTGACGTGGTCTGGACTGCCCTCTAGTGGTTGGATGGGAGCGTTGCAGGTCAGGGGGTGGCAAAGCAAACAGGGCCCACACCGACCCATAGTGCCTTGCTCAGACTAACGGCCCCACCTGACCCCTCCCACCCAGCCCACTCCCCACCCTCTCAGAGCAGCAGACCACCGCCACTGACTGGCTTGTCTCCACCAATCACTAAAGAGGATTTTCCACCTCCAAAACACAGGAATTCTGTTTGTATGCATTCTGTGTTCTTTAGTTGTAACTGCTTGGTGGGAAAATACTGTAATTTGGATGATTTTTACCAAAAAAAAAAAAAGGAAGAAAATATGTTGAACTTGTGTCTCTACTCTGCTAAGCTCTGGCTTGCTTTGTGCATGGAAAAATGAATTATCTATACCAGCGGATAGCTTGATAATTTGATGCTTACGATTTTGCTTCTCATCATCAGTCTGTTGTGACAGCGACGCCCCAAAGCACATGCAAAAACCCATGATTATTAGCAACAAGTGATCGCATTACAAATTTGGGGTTTTCCAGTTGAAATGTGGTCAGTTGTTCCATGATTTTTTTTTTCAAGAAATGAACTGATTAATAAGCTCTTAACTGTACATAGCAGCAGAATCCCCCTGAAAAATGAAAGCACTTGACTTTTAGGGAAGTTTAGGTTTGTTTTGTTGAACTCTGATGACCTGAAAAGCGGTTGGACAGAGCATGCTCGTAACACAGCGCAGGGTGAGAACAAAGCATTGTATGTATTATTGTTTTGTTTTAAAGAAAAGAAAAAAGTATTACATTTTAGAGATGTTGATTTCTATTTTTTTTAGCCAAAGTATGGAGGGCAAATACAATTACTTTTTCTGACTGTAAACTTTTACTACTCTTGTACATTATGAATTTAACATTGTTATCAATGTGTATATAACTTTTTTCTAAATTTAAAGAGATAGATGTTTTGTTTTTTGTTGTTTTTCATGACACAACCCACTACACAGAAAAAGAGCAGAGTCGAGTCTGTCAATGTATTTAACAGGAGCAGCACAACTCCAGTCTGAGGGCTTTAACCCTGCTGTGTAACAAGACATGAACAGTATGTGGCCTGAAACGTTTCGCAATGAACCCTGCTCTTAATCCGATGCATGTTCTGAATGTTGGCCGAACAAGACGTCATGCATTTCAAAACCACCTCACCCACCTCACCCACCCGGTCACAGCAGCATGTCACCCAGAAAGCCTTTCTTGTGTCACAAATATGTCACCTATCACAGATGTTGTTGTATGAAATTGTTTCTGACAAAGAGACGTGTGTTTAGTTTGCAAATGTGTTTTTTTTTTATGTGAAAAACTGGAAAAGACCACTGCACATCCTTTTGAAGAAGAGGAAACACGAGTGATAAAATCCTGAATAAGCTAAAAATAAAACGAGAAAACTTTAATGATGGTTCAACAACCATACATCTTTAAGTTTAGACTGTAAAGCTGGAGGTGTTGAGGGAATAGTTAGACATTTTGGGCTTATTGCTTTCTTGACAAGACTTAGATGAGAAGATTGATAGCAAGGAGATAAGAAACCGTATCTGGTTAGCTTTAGTTTAGCAGAAAGAATAGAGACAAGGGGAACAGCTGGCAAGTAACAAAATACACCTACTAGCACTTCTAAATGTCATTATAGAGGGGGTCCATTATTTTATTTTTTTTTTTTTGAGGTTTTTATATCATTCTGTTGCTTCCCAGTAGTGTTCTTTACATTTTCAAAGTACAGTTTTCCCATGTGACCTGCCATAGATTTTGATTTTGATTTTCAGGTTGAGGGAGCGGAGAGCATCAGTGCTGCAACCTGTGTTTATGTTCCATTTACCAAACCCGGTAATAAGAACAGAGTCACCCCTTAACATATCTTGTTCATTGAATCTGTGTAAAAACTAACTGTAAAAACATCAATTTACCATTTTATGGGGGGCTATGTGCAGAACCATAGCTGCCCAAAGTGGAGCCAGCAAGCCAAAGAGGGCACGCCATCAGGTTTGATTTGGCCCAGCAAAGAAAGCGTTTATTAAACATTTAGGATCCCTAATTATTAATTATTTTTCATAATCTGGGCATTATGGGCAAAGTGACACTCACAGTCAGTCACCACAGTCAATCAATGATCAAACTGGAATAACTATAAATTACTATCAAAACACAAAAATGCTGTTTCTTCCCTTTTGTCCAAACTTCCAGAAAAAATAATAGAAGTTGGCCTTTAGAGGTAGGCAGATCTTGTTACCATTGAACAGAGTCCGGCTTGCTGTTTGCCCCTGTGCTAGGCTAAGCTAACTGGCTGCTGTAGTTTTGCATTAATCTCAATGAAAAACTGAACAAGCGTATTTCCCAAAATATTGAACTATTCTTACAGCGTAAAGGTGAAACACCTTCAGCTATTAAAAAAAATTAAGTACTGTCTGTCAGTAGTGTGTTGATGAACTGTTCATATTTGTGTTATTGATTAGGGAGAGATACTCCATTGTTTATAGATAGACAGTGGGGGGGTGTAGCAGGTGTGGTGACCCTGCCTGAGGAAAAACAACCTCTTCTCAAGTTTTCAGAGTCGCCTGTCGGTCCAGTGGTCTGCTCCAGTTTACACACCAATACCTTCTATTTATCTCTGTCCTGTTCGCTGTGCTGTACGTTGTTTAAATCGATGGAGTTGTGTCTGTGTTGTCCTTGGTTGAAGTCTTTACCACAGCTTTCTTTGTCTCTGATCGCTGCTCCTCCTCCTCCTCCTCCTCCTCTGTGTCCTTCTTTCTCTCCTCAGTGCACATAGGTGGTCCCCAGAATGCTGTGTGTAGTCTTGCAGGATACCTCTTTTATTAATGTCATTTATTGCCGATGAATATGCTGATGTATTAATTTTGGGATATGTTGTTGTATACATTATGTTGAGACATCGGTGCGTATGCAGACAGCAGGTGTATATGTGTGTATGTACAGTCCAAAACCCGCAAAACCCCACAAGAGATCGCTTCATCCCTCACACTGGATCCAAATGTGCCATTATCTTTATGTATCACATATATCAACATATTGAACACACACACACACTCACACTCACACAACACACACACACACACACACAACAGAAATACATGCATATTGTACAGGATCAAAAATGTGCCATGACTAAATGAACGCTTGACAATTTATTTTTTCTATGTTTTCAAAGGAGAGCCAAGTAGTGACATGTACAGAAAATGTTGCAATGATATGAAAATAAAAATCTTGCTGTGTGTAAATTATTCAACAATTAACTGTTTATATTAAAATTATGAATAAAATTATTGGAGAATATGTGTCTTCTCGCACTTTTTCACTATGGACGTAAGCAGGCAGGCAGAAATTTTTATATACCAGAATTATGGTCGTCTTTAATTAACGATGCATTAAAGCACGAGAATTATATTTTTTTTTTTTTTTTTACTAGAGAAAGTAAGCAAAACAGTGTATTTGAGTGCAACTTTGATTTCCTTTATCATTTTATGCCACTTTAATCTTATCCTTCTCCAAATTTGTGTGACAGCTCTAGTTACTGGTTATATACTGTAAATACCACAAGCACAAGATTTTATATGTACAATATAAGATGTTCATATGATGTTTTGCTTTACATAAAACTTCAATGTGTAAAATAGTTAATATTATTGTTTGTTTTTTCAAAAACTAAAATATGTCTAGCAATACACATTAACATGAATTTGACAAAAAGATACAAAAGATAAATCAAGATAAATCAGCCTATTCATTAAAAAAACCGTAACATTTCATTTAAAAACAAACCCTCATGCAATCATATGAGCTAGCTAAATTACAAAATCATTGTGCAGCATCTGTGCATAACAGTGAATTAGTTAGCTACATATTAGCTGTATTATTATCACAGCTGTACAGGCACACTTTAGTTACTTCATGAGGAGGAGGCTCTGACATACCTTCCATGTCAGAAACCACAAGCAAAAAGAGCAGAGAGTGATGCTGACACAGCTAATATTAGCCATGCTACAACTGCTGCTGACTGAACAACCACAGGTAAGCACAAACTAGAGAAGAGCCGAAAATATTCAATGCAATACTGAATGTAGAAGAGGGTCCCTGCTCCATTTTTCTATCAATTAACGAATCCATGGCCTAAACAACATTGAAGACCACTGCCCAAAACCAACCAAAACATTAAAATACTGCTTACATGTAATCTAATGTAATCTGTAATAATGAATGATATATAAAATTACAACAATGATAGCGGGCCATTTGGCTCCCATAATGACTACTTTTACTTTTGATACTTTAAGCACATTTCCCAATAATATTTACTTACTTTTACTTCTAAAACTTCTAATGGAGTATTTTTAGCTGTGATATTGCAACTTTTAGTTAAACTTACCTTTTAACTGGTTACGAAACAGTCTCAATTTAAAGGTGCAGGTGATTGTTGAGTCTCATCAAGCCTGAAAGCAGAGATGAGAGGAGGAGCAGAAGTCTAGTTTTCTCTCAGACCACCTGAATTACATTACGTTTTAAGGTTATTATGGAACTTTTGACCAGTGATCCCTGAACAAACTGCCTGCCCCAGATTTAATACTGATGCCTTGATATGACCTACATAACGTCGCTGACAGGCGCAAACCCCATATCCTGACAATTTTCTTTTTTGTCATAAATAAATGCTATTGGTCATCCTTTATGTCGGTCTGTGGGTTTTACAGATATTTAACTGTTTAAAAGTGCTAAAGAGAGATACTAATTTTGACTAAGCAGCATTCAATTGGTTTAAAAACACAGTTTTTAATTTCCTGAAAAGTAACAGCTTCTGCCCAACAGGGACAATAAGCAAACAAGATCAGTGGCTTTGGTTATTTTTGATACCTGCCAGCGGGTCGACATGCACACTAGAAGAGCCTATGTTTATGTTTTCCCAGGCAGTCACGGTGAGTAGTATGTTAGCTAGTTAAAAAGGAGAAGATTTTCCTTTAGATCATTTTATTTTTGGTTTATATTTTTTATTTTGTAGTTAAGGTGGTGGGAACACTACTGCTTTTGTCCACAAGGGCCTCCCAAAACAACACAAAATGAAAGTTCCTTGTTGCAGCTTTAAGTAAAAGCTCTGATACTTCTTTCACCACACACTTCTATCTTTGCTTTTGTCAGACACTTACAGATTTATTATAGATTCATGTTATTTTCCACTCTCACTCTCCTGCTTTTTTTCAGACTCACACCTCACCAACAAGTTCAGTTACCCTTATCCTCCCCACTGCTAGTGAGTCGTATGCATGGGAAAACACCAGGCCTTACAGTAAATTCACATGAGCCTCAGCATTCATTCACACACTGAAGTAGAAGTTGATTGTGATGAAGTTATGCTCTGACTGAAACCACTGTAAACACACCTAGTTCCTCCTAACCCAGTTTCTCAGGGATGTGCAGGAGAGCGTAAAGTTGCAGAACCTGAAGATGCAGAAAACGAGCCTGGAGATCAGATTAACAAAAGTCATGAGATGACAACTTAGCGATAGGGAGTACAGTATGTGTGCACTGATGTCAAATCATGAATGCACTGCCTTTACTTTTAGATAAGTTCGCGATGAAATCGTGACTCCAAAAGCTGCACTCACAATATGCACTGATGCAGGTGTGTGCGCTGCCTCAACATGTGTTACAGCAGCAGCAGCAGCAGCAGCAGCAGCAATGTGTGAAACTGAACGTGTGGGCCATTCAGCTGCACAGAATGAGAAAAAGAGGAAGCAGGGTTGAGATCCTGTGGCTGTCTCTCTGAACTCAGTCTGAGAACGACGTTCACACAGTCAGATCTGAAGGATTTTAAACACTCTACTCTCCTCTCCCTGACAGGTTTTAGGATTTACACGCTGCCATCTGTGACCTCTCATCAAATGTAAGTCCAGTTTATGTTTCCTCTCTGAGTTTTGAGTCTCAAACAGTGATCTTCTCACTAGGCCCCCAGTCATTACTTGCATTGTCTGAAATGTGAGGTATTTTCCTTCTTTAATACATTTCATCTAGCCTCCTCTGTGCCAGTTCTCTGCCTCCTCTGTCTGTGGGAAAGTAAGGAGACTTTTCCACTTGATGTGCAGTGAGCTGAACTTGACAGTCATCCGTAGTTACACTTGTGCTAACTACAGTAAGAAGCACAATGGTTGCAACTATTGTCTGACTCTGTGTCCTGTAGCTGCAGCAGTTAGAGACACACTCTCTTCTGTACAGTGATCGTTTCTCTGCACAGTTTGTTTTCTTCATTTTAAAAGATTTTACTTCTCCACAGAGGATGTGGTGGTTCGTGTGCCTGGCTGTGAGTCAGACTAAAAAAAAAAAAACGTATGCATCATTGCTATAGACTTTCATTGCGTATTCTTCCTTCTCTTTTTCTGTTTCTCGCCCATTTCCTTAAAACAACAACAACAATCATCTTTAAACTAATCTGGAATAGTTTATCATGCTTTTTTGAGGCAATGCCAGTCAGTAGAACCGGAAGAAGTACTCAAAACGTTACTAAAGTAAAAGTACCAGGGACCCTCCAGAGGGTCACAAGATACATCTGGGGAGTTGTGAAACGATTAATGGGGTTTGAAAGTTAAAAAACAAATCTGTAGTAATTTTGTTCCAAAATTTCTTTGCCTTTTGGTTAAATATTGGATAATTTTATTTCAAACAGTTATTTAAATTAAACAGTCTGAGAAGTTTAGAGGGGAAATGTCGCCAACAACTCACAGACATCTGAAACCTGCGACAAGTAGATACTGCTTTCTTATAAGTAGTTTCGTATTGCATTTTATGACCTTATGGGTTTTGTAATGTAAAATCTTAATTTGATAAGTAAGTAGTAGATAAATGTAGAGGAGTGAAAATAAAATCAATATTTTCCTTTGTAGTGGAATAAAGCAGCATAAAATTGAAGTGCAGCTCTTGGGTGATGTATTTAGTTACTTTCCACTACTGAGGTTTTAAAATATCTACCTTCCTATCTACCTACCTAATTTTCAGCGACACACAAAAAACCCCCCTCACATTTCAAGAATCAGTGACGTGTCAAATACGGCATGAATCAACGGCCTTCAACAGGGGTCCTCAGAGTTACTGCAGAGGGTCTCCCAGCTTAGTTTTTTTTCCCCCAAAGTGTCTAAAAGTACACATAATATGCAACATTTTCCTAAAAAAATAATATATAGACTCACATAAACCTAATCCTTTTCAAACATCACTGATGACTCACTAGAGGTGTGTGGTGGTGGCTGTATCTGCAGAAACCTGCCTTCTGCGTGTTTTTCATTATTTTCTCAATAGTTTGCTGTGCTCGGGACGTTCAGGACCAACCCAAAACGTCGGTATTTGACGTCTTTTCATCTCTCTGTTGCATTAACGAATAAACCCGGACAAATCATGCAAATTTTATCATCAACATGAGTCCAACATATCAAAGATAAATCAGCAAATTTGTTTAAAAAAAAGGAAAAACATTTAATTCACTCAACATTAAAAAAGGCTACCCATGGATCCTGCTGTAATCATGTGGGCTAGCTAACCAACTAATCACTAATCACTATGTGGCACCAATCCATAACAGTCGATTAGTTAGTTTCATGTTATTGAAACATATATGCCAATTAGCTGTTTTAGTAACCCAAGTGCACAGACACTCTTCTGCGTCATGCTGGGCTGTTTTGTAACTTCTTGAGCAAGAGACTCTGACATACACTCCACCTCAGAAACCACCATCGAAAGTGCAGAGATAGGGTGAGGATGAGAGTTGGGGGGGTTACTTAAAAATTAAAAATTAATTAAAAATTAGTCAGTAACGTAATCCAAGTATCACAATATGAAAGTAATGTAATTTGATTTCTTTTCTTTACTGTTGGATTACCTCAGTATAAAACAAGGTGAAATTGTTTAGCCTAATATAGTGTTTTTAGGGCTGCAACTAACGATTTTATTGATTTGTTGTTTGATCAACATTTGTCACCATTTTCTGACACTTCATGGACCAAAGCTCAGGTCGACGTCCTCAAATGTCTTGTTTTGTCCATAACTCAAAAATATTCAGTTTACTGTCAGAGAGGAGTAAAGAAACCAAAAAATATTCACATTTAAGACGCTGAAATCAGAGAGTTTTTACTTTTTTTAATTAAACAATGACTAAACTCAGTTAATCAATTAATCAATCTGTCACAATCTTGTCACCCGAAAAACCAACAATAAATCAATAAAAAAATAGATGAAGATTAATTTAATAGTTGACTCATAATACATTAATCATGTTTTATGTTTGTTAGTAGGTTTATTAGTTTGTCCAGCTGTTCCTTCCTTTGTTGTGCGCAATTTATTGATTGATTGATTTAAAGAAAAAAAAATGGTGAAACTTCCACTCAGTGAAGCATTTTTTTCACCAGACGCTATGATAATGAATTGACAACTGTGTGTGCACTGCACATGGTAATATATCGTTCTTTATTATAAAATTGTAAATCAACTAATAATCCCCATTTTTTACTAAAAGTATCTGTAACTGTATTGGAATACAGTTACTTTACTTTGTATCCAGATTATGTAATCTTGTTACTTGTAATCCGTTACTCCACAAACCTGGATAATACACGTAACATTTAGCAATTACAGGTAAGCGTAAATGAACAAATACCCCAAAATATTCAATGCAATATTATGTAGAATCATCTCTCTATCAGCTAAGGGGTCCATGGCCTGAAAAATGTTGAAGAACACTGGGTTAAATTGAAGAAACATGTAAAAAACAAAAACAAAAACAAAACAAAACAAAAAAACAGTGCAAGTGCAAGTACTTACACAGTGTGGTAAGAAAAGAAAACACAAAGTCAAAAACACACAAACACAAAACACCAAACCGCTGGGATAGCAGCAAACACCAACCCCTCAGCATGTGCAACAAAGGTTCTGTTAAATTTGTCTGGTGAACCACTTATCGTACACCTGATTTTTCCCCCTTTAACAAAGTGCAGAACGTCCTTGATCAATGAGAAGTAAGAGGGGGGTACAGGTGACTTCCAACTCAGTATAATCAGACGTCTGGCTAGTAAGGTTCTGGCTTAACTTTTTATCAAAACATGGAGGAGCAAAACACTTCGTCTTCCACGCCTTCTTTTCTCCTCCCACCTCCTCTTCCTTCTGTCACCTTCTGTGCTCTCCTGCTCTCTTTCCTCTCTCCACTGGAGTCTTTGACGAGGTAATCCCCAACCAGCAGCTTCTTGCTCCTTGTCTTCAACTCTCTCTCTCTCTCTCTCTCTCTCTCTCTCTCTCTCTCTCTCTCTCTCTTCTCTCTCTTTCTCTGTCTCCCCTCCCTCCGTCCCTCCTCTCTTTCCCCCCTGCACTCTCTCTCTTTCCTCCTCTCTCTGGGTGCCAGAGGAGCTCCAGTGTGAGCGAGCTCCAGTTCCAGCTGGCCTCCCCACTGCTTCTGCTGGTATGGCGGACTCTCCTCTGAACCACTCCTGGCCTTCCTTCTCCAAACTCTGGATGAAGAGATGGTCCTTCAAAAGAGGTATGCTGGGGTTTAACATTTAAATTTTACTTGAGCTGGTTTGCTGGACAGTCAAGAGCAAAGATAAACTGAAAAAGAGAGGAGGGAACTGTCATCCAGTAGGGGTCGAGGACTAGATGTGACCCTCAGAGGATGTGTTGGCAGTTGTTTACCATTTTGACCTGATTTGGGGTTTGTGGTGTGTGCCGGTTGCAGGGTAACAGATGAGTTTGGTGCATTTCAGCTGAGCTCAGTGAGTAATTTCTATCCCTGGTTCATTGTATGAGATGTGAGAATGCACAAATGTCACCGTGCATGATCAAGTAAAAAGAAACCTCTGATTATTCATTGTAAAATTATCAGTTTGTGTGATGATGATAGTACTGCAAATGTCACCTGTTGAGTTTACAGCTTAAATGAGTTTTTTAAATGAAGTTTGGTGTGATATTACAGTAAATCTATTGAGAAAACCAGAGTTCGCTGAGATAAAGACACTTTGCAGATGCAACAACTCATATTTTCCCGTTCATCCTCCTCTCACAGCTCACGTAACAAGCAGAACTTGAATTGTTTCATGCTCTCTGTTCCCGTGCTGTTATCTTCAGAGGAATATGACATCTTTTTAGACATAAAGCATCCGCGTGGGACACTTCCATTTTGCTTCAGCCGTAGTGTCTGTGCAGCTCGGTGCTTTGAAACAGTAGTCAGTCGAATTTGTGATCAAAGAGGATCCGTGAGATGACAGTTGTTTTGATGTGCGCTTCGACCTCAGATCTGAAAGGCTCTGTGTTCTGTTTTCACCTGCACACAACATCTGTCACACACACACACACACTCAGAAGACAGACACACACACACACAACGGTCACTGTGACCTTAATCCAAACACTTTGTACCAGCAGCAAAGTCGTCAATTATGTATTTATGTCAGGTGAGTTACAAGTGTGATTATTATCTTGTCATCTGTGGTTTCTGTAGTTGTAATATACGGGTGTGTTAGTGTGTGTGTGTCTTCATAATGAAGGTGTTTATTGAATTACAAATCTGTGCGCACTGTAATAACTCATCATTGTAAATAATCAACTGACTGTATCATATGATGCCCACAAGAGTTCCTCTTGTGATTGTCATGTATGTTGCAAACATTACGTACAGTAATCTTTGTGGTGAACACGTGCTGCCCTCATTTCCTTATTGTCACACTTGTCTTCCTTTTCACAGCCCATCAGAGCATGAGCAGGGTTACACACTATTGCACATAAATTTGTCATTTAAACTGTGTTAAACTTTGTTAAAATTACTGTTTTGATTCCGTTTTAACAAAATATTAAACTGATTAATAAATCTGAGGACTAAAATAACAAAATCCTGCACAATTAGAGCATTTATGAATAATTTTGTCATAAGTGCAGTCTTCACAAACATGGTTTTACTTTCAGTATTTTGCTGTGCTCAGGATGTTTCACCAACCCAAAACATCCATATTTGATGTCCTGGGAATGAGGCTTAACAAACAACTGTCATTCTGGTGTGTTCAGGAACAGCTCAGACGAACTGATTCTACCTTTAAGTTCTTTAAATTCAGTATAATTCATGCAGAGCTGGTTCAATGCGTGCCTGTTCTTAGTAGGCCGATTGCTTGGCTCCCAGTATTGGTGCTTGCAGTGTTCTCAAGAACCGCTCATCCAATCAGCCTCACACTTATCACTGCACTCCCTTGTGTCCTAAGCAATACAGCCAGCAAGTGTGAAGTCTATCGGATGAACGGTTCTCAAGATATGCAAGGGACAGTCACACATAATTTGTCACGCTCACTCTGACATCATGTCCACACAAGTCCATTAAATGTAGTTGCAATGACACAAACATTTAGGAGATATGACATTTTTTGTAAAATGCCCACAACTTTTAATCAAACTTTTGGGGCAAGCTAAGCTGTCTAACTAAGTTAGACAGCTAAGTAACTTTTTCCAGCTTCCAGAGATGATCTGTGCCAAATTTGGTGATGATTGCTCAAAATTTATAGAAATGAAAGTAGAGTGAAGAGTAGTGGAAAAAACAAAAACAAAAATCAAAATGCCGGAAAAATCGATCTACACCCAAATGGTTGTTGCTAGGTTACAGGCCAGAATGTAAAGTTTGTTGCACCAAATTCGAGACACACACATATGTACAGGCAGACAGAGATTCCTTCCGTTATAGTTATAGACATTTGATTTATTGTAGGGCATTTGTCAAACCAAGTCAAGCCAAGCCAATTTTATCTATGTAGCCCCGGAGTCAAAACGTTGTCATAGAGGACTTCATGGTCTGTGCAGTGTGTGACACCCTCTATCCTTAGAGCCTTGATTTGGAAGGGAAAAGTCTACAAAACTTTTTAACATGGAAAAAATGTGGAAAAACCTCAGGAGGAGCAACAACAGAGGGAATCCCTCTTCTCCTCTTCCCCTCTCTGCCACATGTACAGAGCAAACAGAATAGTAGTAGGAGCATTACAATGTAGAGAAAAGAGGAACAATATTAAAAAGGCCAGTTCATCCCAGTATCAAAAATACGTACCTGTGGTACTGTTTATCCATGTAGACTTTTGGAGATATCAGCTGTAGAGATGTCTGCCTTTTCTCCAGTATAATGGAACTGGATGTCACTGGGCTTGTGGTGCTCGATGCTAGATTTGAAAAACTCAACAGCCGTGTCTCTTTCAGAAATCATAGTCTGGCAAATAAGCAAATAAGCATCTGGTTGTAAACAAGCTAGTGCTGCTGCCTTTTCTTTTGCAGGGATTTAGCCATTTTAATGCCAGTGCTCACCTCTCCACATGCAAATATTCCATCAAAACAAGTCCCTCTGCCGTATTTTACAGGTCCCCGTTGCTGTATCCTGGTCAAAGTGCTGCCCAAGACTATTGTGATTAGTTTAAAGAAGTACAATTCAGACGTTATTTCCCCTATAGGTGAAGGATCATGTGTGGAGCTAGACCTTTCTCTGTCTTATCCGTTAAAACGTTAAAGCTCAGCCAAGGAGGACGCCATTAATGTTAAATCCTGTGCTGTCACAAGCATGAGCCTCCATGAGTAGATGCATGCTTCCTTCTGTGCAGTGACACGATTGCAGAGTGTAGTTTGGTAGGAAGAAAATAGTGCCATCTAGTTCCATTATATTGGAGAGAAGGTAGACATCTCTATGGATGATATCTTCAGAACTCTGCAGCTTACACCAAAACTATCTAGATGGACAAATGGCACTACAAGTAAGATGAAAAATCTTTATTTCTGATTTTGGGGTTTAAACAGATAAATCAAATTAATACAAAGTTCATAAAGTATAATACTGAGTAAACATTAAGTGTAATAACTGAACAGTTTTGAGCAAGGTGTTGATGTAATTTGGTGATGTATTATGCTAGTCAGACAGTAATCTTAGTCGCAGAACACCCTTTGTTATGTGCAGCCAAACTGTGGGGAAAACAGCTGACTATGACACTGCCAAAACCATTATGGAGGCGTACACACACCTGAGCACGCACTCACACACACTGATGTTTCATCCTCGTGTGATGTATTAGCAGATATGAGAGACCAACCATAAAAGGCTACAGCGGCACTACAAGACAGCATCAAGCAGCCGTTGCCGTGTCTGTACCGAGTGTCTAAGTTTACACTTAACATGAGAAGGGTTTGGACGCAAACAAATTCTCCCTGCAGTGGGGACACTGCCATCCCCACTGCAGCCCCGCTCAGGCTGTGATTTAGTAATATAGAAAATAGATGTACAGTGTGCCTGTGTGCGTGTTTATGTGAGAGCATCTCTGGCTGTCACGCTGAAGAGAGGAGTGGATGCTGCTGTTTTATAGCAGGACAAGGCGCAGGACTCAGAGTGTGGCCTGTCTGCATTTCATCTACACTACCTGAGGTCTCCTACATACTGTATATACAAAAAGATCACACCAAGAGCCACACAGAAAACTCTTCACACACACACACACACACACACACACAGACAGTTCAAACAATATATACACTTATATTATTAGAATTGTCTGCAAGAAAAAGCTCCTGAATGTCAGTACTTCAGAGTTTTGGTAAAAGGAACTTTTAAAGCCGATCTGTCCAGCGATGTCAAGTGTTACAGATATAAACTCTGAACTCTACTGAGGATGTTATATATCTTTGTAACATGGACATCAAGGCCTCATGAATAAAAACAACAGTCTGCTGATGCTATTGAGATGTGAGTGATGACGATCAGAGCTTTTTATATAAGTCACAGTGGTGATGACTGTCATAACGTTCAATGGTTTAAAAGAAGCAGCAGTGACAAGAGCATACATGTCCATAATTTATTTTATCCAATTATATAATATCTTTTCAAATATGCACAACTAAACAGTGCTAAAATAGACTGACATTTAGATGGACTTAAAAATGTCCAGCAGCAAAAATCTACTCAAATCGTGAGTCTGTTTTCTGATATCGATGTAAGTAGTTATCCTGCATCACAAAGTAGACTTTCAGTTTCCATGTACATAAGTGTGAGGCCAGAGATACATATTATAGCAAAATATTAATAATATTTCCTGTATACCGCCACATTTGTCATGCATTAAATAAACTAAATAGTGGAGCTAAACTCTCCAAAGAGCTGGTAGTAACCAGACCAGAGCTAAAAGGAGAGTGAATATTAAACATGTATTTGTTAGAAACAGACTCCAAATGAACCAGTCTGTTGGATGTGTAAATAGTGATTTTTTGAAATATGTTCACCTTGATAAATTAATATATCAATGTTGTGTTTAAATAGTGAACGAAGCTTCCGGATCTGAACAATTAAGCCAATTCTGAGGTGCCTTAAACCTGCATTATTTCTTATGGCACTGGTTGCAAAAATAAGGTAGATTGTATGAAAGTCTATGAGCAAATGCCCTTACTCTCACTTGATTTATGACCTCAGAAAACTGTTTGCTAATGAATTCATGATCTCAGTCACTAGTTTCAAGTCTTCTTCTGTACAGCGTGATGTTTGTAAATTATGGTTCTTGATTAGAATAGATGATAAACCAGGGTATACCTGATGGCTGCACTGTGATTGACCACTGTGGGTCCTCAAGTTCTCAGTCATATCCATTCAGGACGGAGGTTTTAACAATGCATATCCTCCGCAGCTCCACTCTTGTTACTCATCGTTAGTCCTGGCTTCAAAATTCCAAGATGGCGATGGCAACAATGACAAACTCGAGGCTTCAGACCAGAAGTTCACAAACCAGTGGAGGACGTCACAGTTTACACTTGGTTCAAAGCTTTTTGTGATATGCTAAAGGAGAAACTAAATAAGATTCTCTCGGTGGACATTTTTATTTTATTCTTTTTGAGCTCCATAACTTCTATAAACTCCTAGCGTGCTTATGTTTCTTTTTTATAGTCCAGATCTTTCACCATCTTTTTTTTGCCATTCCTTCATTACTGAAATCACAGATATACTATATAACATATAATACGACATGTGTCGCGTTGGTGGCAGCTGTTTTGCAGGATACCTGTTTACACCGGTCATGTTAAATCAAAAAATTCACCTTCACAGGGGAAAAGAAACAAGGCAAATCTATTCAGAGACTTGAGTCAGCCCCAGTGGAGCCAGGCTGGCTTAGCCTAAGGCTCGGGTTCACAGGAGGCGTCCCTCATGAAATGAGGCTTATGTAACCTGTTGTAGCTGTGGCTCTCCCCTCCTCAGATGGGCATGATGTGGCTGAGAGCCTAACACTGAACATGACATACACAGACGCCCTTAACAGATCACTCACACACCATGAGAGACTGACACGTTTGTTTTTTATTTACATGATATGTAAGAAGTGTTACAAGTATACTCTTCTTACCTTTCTAACCTCAATATGTTTCGCAAAACTCTATATTTGCCTCTGCATTGCACATTTGCTTCATATAGCAGACTTACTATATTATATTATCTACCACAGGCAAGCTGCTTCTCAGGATGAGTGAATAATCTCCAGCTCTGCTCCACTGACAGGAGACTAATGCTGGCTGTGTGCAGTGGTGACAGTGGTTTGTGGCATCATGTGAATCAAGGAATCTGTTTAGGCAGTGGAAACGTAAAGGAGCTTTCAGTCAGAGGCTGGAGCAGGGGCTGCAACTGAACTTTTCTTCCATCATATTCAAAACCACTCAAATGATTGCACAGGTTTTGTGCAGCCTTTGAAATAGACCTTTCATTGTGTTCTTTTTCTTCTCGTGGTGCTGGTGAAGTAATTGCATTTTCAGGAAGTGTTCATAACTTGCAAACGTCACATCTATTATCTTTCAGCATCAGAGTGCAAGCCATGTAGTCAGCCCTGTGAGCCCCCAGTGCCCAGCTCAGTGTCATCCAGCCTCACGCTCCCAGCACGACAGGTTCTTCCTCATCACTGTCCCCTGCCTCTGTTGCTGAGGATGTCTTCTTTGGTATCAAAAATGAGGACCAGGTAAAGCTCTATATGCCTGATTTGGATTTTTTTTTAGACATGCTAGCGCCAGACTAAAATATCTCAACAAAGTACTGGATGGATTGAAATTTTGCACAGATGTGCATGGTTCCCAGATGATTCATCGTCTTGATTTATACATGATGCTAATTATGCTGTTCTGCTGGTGTTTGGTGTTATTGGGCAAAAAGCAATAAGCTTTCAGCATATTGTAATTCAAGTGGTCTGAGAGAAAACTGTAGACCTCTGCCCCTCCTCTTGGCTCTGTTTTCAGGCTTTAGAGAATCTAGCCTGTGACAGGAGACTTTGGTCAATCACTAGTAATTTCAGAGAGAGGGTGTTCCCCTTGGCTGTTTACACGCACATTAGATAAGTTAGCCTTGAGGGTTTTCTGTCACAAAGGGCAGAAAACTTACTATTTTAACTCAAACCATGATTTTTCTCTTAAACCTACCAAAGAAGGGCATGTGGCAGACATCATTTAAGGCTAACTTCTCCCAGTAGCTGTGTTCTTGTTTCCCCTTCTGCTGATGTTTGGACATTTGGTGGGAGGGACTTAGCTGAGTGATCTTTTTTTTTTTTAATCCACCCAAAACTATTGGATGCATCATCATAAAATTTGGTCCAGACATTCATGTACCTAATGGATAAATTGTAATAATTTGATCCTGTGACCTTTCATCTACTGCCAACTCCCATGCCAGGTCCTCCACATTATGCTTCTGCATTTTGCAGTGCAGTAGACTTCCTTCTGCCGAGCAGCTGACTTCCTGTTAACTTGAATGGGGATGAAATGATTTAATTGTGCAGCTCTTATAGACTTTCCAAATAGTTTTTGGACTGAATGGGTCAAATCCAATATTAAAATGAATTCTTAACCTAAGACAGCAAGCAAAATAAACATCACACCTGCTCATGATTAGCATGTTAGCATTGTCATTGGATGTATGTTGATCCCGGCATTATGCCTAAAAAAAAACTTAAGTACAGCCTTACTGAGCTGCTAGCATTGCTGTAGACATTTATTCTTTATTTACCTGAATTTTTGATTGCAGCTGATGTTCATTTTTTAAATATCCTCTCTGTTTTCCATGTCTATCATCTTTCTTTCTCTCCCATACCTCTATTTTTTCTCCATTCTGCTTCTCTCTGCCTCCCTCGCTTCGTTGCTGAGTTGCAGGATACGTGTTCAGTAGTCAGTGACTACGACTGCCCCTGTGCAGAGGTGAACAACAGTGTGGAGGACCTGCTGGGCCTCAGCTCTTCTCTCAGAGACTCAGAATACTTTAAAGACCTGGAGGAGGAATACCAGCTTCACAGTTTACTGCATCTCCTGTAACCACCGTTCCAGAGAGCAAAACCCTCACTCTTGGCCTGCAGGTGTCTCTAAACACAGATGGTCCTGCTGCCATCAACCAACCTGCACAGACTCCCCTGACTACACACTCCCATCAGGTCAATGCACCACCTCCTCCCTACTATATACACCCTGCAGAGGAACCTCATCACAACTTTGTGGTCACTCAGCTTACTCCTAAATTACTGCCAGGTTGTATCATTGACAGTGTTGACTCGTCAGGCCCTGCAGTAGGGCTCAGTCTGACCATTAATCTGAATGGACTACTGGGAACAATGGAACCAACAAAAGGAATAACAGAACCAGAGGAAGTAAAGGAGGAGCCCAGTATGGATTTAGACGGAGAGCCAGATTTTGACAGCTTTCCTATTCTGGTCAGGTCCATGTCAACATCTCGGAGGCACAGCTGGGGTATCCCCGTGTCTCCCATTAATCTGGGAAGGAGGTAAGATGGATGGATGGAGAGAATTAGAGGGAGAAATCTCTTTTAATTACATGCAAACTGTCATTCTGTCTGATAAGACATATCTAAAGCCTTTCACATGTTTCTACCTGATAAATGAAATTCATCTTTTTGCTTCAGCATTACACTCTCAAAAAACGAAATGTGCTATGTATCTAGGCTGAGCGTTTCCGGTGGTTTAGTTGGTTGTTCACAGCTTCTAAATAATGCAGACAAGACTTGTTTATGATGAGAATATGATCAGTGCACCAAAATACTTAATGAAAAACTAAACCGAAAGACAACACAAAAATAAACACCAGTCATAGAGTGTCAAATGTTTTGTTTGGTTGTAAGAAACATTTTACTGCCTGGTTAACCCTCTGCTGTGTGTGTGTGTGTGTGTGTATGTGTGTGTATGTGTGTGTTGTTGTGTGTGTATGTGTGTGTATGTGTGTGTTGTGTGTGTGTGTGTGTGTGTGTGTGTGTGTGTGTGTGTGTGTGTGTGTGTGTGTGTGTTTTTGCTGCCAGACTGAGTTTGGACACCATGGGCATGGACAGTGATGGAGAGAGAGACGATGAGGAGGAGGGACAGAAAAGTCTCTTTGAGTCCACACAGGAGCAGACCCACGCCTGCAAAGCATGTCCTGGAGATGAGACAGATGGTCCCAAACTTAGGGGCCCATGTCCAAGAGCCAGGGTCACCAGCATGGTAATAAAGCGACGGTGACACATTATACATATTATTAACAACAAATCTTATCTCCAGTGTAAAAGCATACCTTTGCAAGCTACCAATCACCACAATGGAAGAAGTTAAACTATAGCAAAACTACTGTAGGGAAAAATCTAGTTTTGTTGAATAAAGCTACTTAGAAACTGTAGCTCAAGCTACAAAAAAAAGACCAAATTTAAAATGTACATGTGATTTATAACAAAATGCAATACAAAAAAATTCACATGCCAACAAAAAATGTCACTCATTTATTGAAAAAAGTGCCCACTTGACCACAGGTCATACATAAACTAAAAAATTAAATACCTCATTTAACAATGGGAAAGTGCAAAAAATGATAACTTTTGTTTTATATACAATGTTCATCAGTCAGACACCATCTGGAAAGTGAAGTCCAGATGTGGATATTGCACCAAGCAGGATTAAAGGAAAAAAAAAAAAAACATTTCTTTCCTTTCCCAAAATTGTTTGTAGTTAACTGCACAAAAAATGGCAAAAAGACATTTTACAGTTTAACTTCTTGAGTAGTTACTATGCAAATATAAATGTAGTTGAACGACCAGCAAACTACTGCAAAATGTACTTAAACTAGCCACTTATGTCAAGGCAGAAGTTGATTCCTCAATACTCTTGACTTCCTTACTCTGTCTGTGGCACACAGCTCCATACCCGCTTGTTTCCTCTGATGACATAAATACTTAAAAGTAGGTCACAAATATATGCTTAATTTTTTTTTTTTTTTTTTTTTTTGAGGCTCAGTAATTTCCAAGAACAGCTGAGAACTGAGGTCCTAGATTAGCTTTTGCTGGGGACTATTTTCTGTGGTGGACTAATACACATTTGGTGCTCTAATGAGCAGCTGTAGGATGGTGTTTGTTGGAATGACTCACAATAAACAACAGTGTGTTAATGGTAATGAAGGAACATGTCACCCACTGCAACAGTGTGACTCACTGATGTGTTTTTAATATTTTTTGGACAACGATGTAGGTCTATATTAGTGGCTCTCAAACTTTTTTAGTAATGTAATTACTAATTACTATTTTTCAGAAAATAATGTCTGTACAGTAGGAATGTCTATATAAAGAGGTACGATACAGCACCGTGCCATCAGTATCAGCCTGTTAAGGTGAATTCCATTAAGAGATATTCTTCCTGATAACTACTGACGGCATTTTGTTGGCTCTCTTTTCACTTTCTTTTTCACCTCTTTCTCTGTGTTTTCAGCTGTATCACTGCTATATTTCAAACGTGAATCCATTTTCTTGTCTTTCGTCTGTCATTCAATACCGAAACTAGCTTCCTGCTCACAATGAACATTACAGCATTTGTTGCTTTCTCCTTCTTCTTTCTCTGATTTTACACCAGTTGTCTTCAGCAGTTAACGTTTGCATTGAAAATAGGAATATTAAATCTAAAAAGTAGTTTAATTAAACCTCCATTATTTTTTAATTAACTTATTACAATTATGCATGACTGATATTTTTAAATCAACATTTTAAAAAAATCTTACCTACCCCTTACAGTACTCCAAAGTACCCCTAGGGATACTAGTACTCACATTTTAGGAACACTTCTTTATAGCACAGAGGAGCAAGACATATAAGACTTTGGCTACACAGATAATACAGATCATTTTATTTTATTGGAATTTGTTGACAATAAAAATATCACCAGATTCATCTATTTACTGTATGGAATAAGGCTGATGGTTGGGCACAACTTATGTATTTGACAATAAATAACAAAACACTGAGTCTTTAAATTAGTATCATTTGCAGTATTGTGACAAACTGCAAAACAAAGGTAACAGACAAAAACGTCTGACTGACTGAATTATAAATTGCAAACTATAAAGGCCACTGTAAGTGAAACATATCATCCTAATTATTTCAGCTATATGTTTGGGAGCGTAAATGTGCATATGATGTATATGTGTGTTTATACATCTATGCTTTCAGGCCAGTGGTGGGCTTGGCAGGCATCTGTACTCCCGCTCAGAGATCCTCGCCACAGATGAATGTTCCCGTGCTGCACACATTTCTCGTGTTGTGCAGACATCCAAACAGGCTGCACGGGCTGCAGGAGGTGGGGCTGAGTGTATGTACATGTGGAGTGCATGCTAGTTTGTGTGTTTTACACTCTGCAAGCATGTGTTTTCATCATACTTGACTGTTTTTGTCTTGGCAGCGGAGGAGTTTGACCCTGAAGAAAACCTACATTCTACTGAAGGACAGAGCCATATGTAAGTCTACACTGTCATCAATTATACCTGCAACTGAACATTTATGACAGGCAGTATGTGGTGGAATATCTATTTCCTGTCCTGCTGCTTCAGTCTGACTGGCAGCTCAGGTTTAATGATGCTTAAAAGAAAAAAAGATTCACAGGAGACAACTGTTGATCATTTGTGTCCTGTAAATTATACCTGCAGCTACAATAGTTCACATACTGTACTCTTCTGTAGTACAGTAGTAAATCGTTACGGTCTGTTACAGCTGTCTGACTCCCACATAACAAGGGGGGTTTCCCCATTCCCTCCTGACATTTCTGCTCCATGTCATATGTCTGCAACCTCCTCCTCCCACAGTCCTCTCTCCCAGCTCCTTAGATGGCCCCTTAGTGTGTGTCTGTGCGTGTGTAAAGTATACATGTGCTCTGGCAATTGTGTGGACGCAGCAGACAAGGGAGGATTCATCTCTAAATCCCAGTTTGACACCCAGCTCCCAGCAGTCCTCTCCTCTCCTCTCCTCTCCTCTCCTCTCCTCTCCTCTCCTCTCCTCTCCTCTCCTCTCCTCTCCCACTCAGGCTCAGTGTCTTGTTTGTCTTAGGCTGATGGTACAGAAAGTTCTGCAGGAGCTAAAGCTGTACCATGGGTAAGTAAACAGGCGAGGGAGGTCTGCTTGCTCCCAGCATTGCAGCAGAGCCAGATTGTGACCGAGGGGGAGCACTGCACTGTATGTGTGTGTGTGTGTGTGTGTGTGTGTGTGTGTGTGGACATGTATGTGCATGCACGTGTGTTTGCATGTGCCTGTTTGTGCACTGACACAGGATGCTATCATCCCCAGCAACACTCTGTGGAACACTATTTTGTTATGTCACAAAATCATTAATTGAGATTGTACTCACCTGATAATGAAACCCATCTGCAAGTGTTGGCTAAACCTCTCAGATTATCTTTGTTATTCTCAACTCTATTCACCTGTTCTGTGGTAACAATTTTTTATGGTTATTTGTGGTTAATAATTGGGCCGGTTTTCCATTGAAACTGGGTCTCTCTCCACACTGAAATCATGTCATTGTTCATCCACAGAGCGAAGCAGAGGAACAACAGATCCGACACCAAAGAGTCAGGAAATGTCACTTGGTATGAGTTCCTCTCTAATGAGTAAGTTCTGTTCTTATCACTGTTCTCTTATCACTGAAGCTGCAGAAATGTTCACAATTATGGAAGTTTTGGTAGGAAATAAACATTTCTCCAGAACTGAATGCTCAATAATTGGTTATCATGTGCATTGTCTGTTTGCAATGAGTTTTTTTTTTTCATTAGCAATCTACACACTAAAAAAAAATGCTGGGTTGAATATAACCCAACATGGGTTGTTTCTGCAACCCAGTGCAGACTAATACTGCACTGGGTTACTTTAACCCAGCATGCTGGGTTGATTAAACAACCCACTCAAGTAAACAACCCAACACGCTGGATCAAAAAACAGTGTTGGGTTACTTTGACCAAAAGAACCAAAAAACCCAGCATTCATTTCATTTCATTCAGTTGCTTTGACTCAGTATATTGGGTTGTACACTCAACTCATTGAGTTGGGCTGATTGTACAACCCAACATGCTGAGTAAACCCAAGTTGATTATTTTTACCCAGCATGTTGTGTTGATTGTACTACTGAACATGTTGGGTCAAACTAACCCTGACTTGGGTTTTTATTTCGACCCAGCATGTTGGGTAGTACAATCAACTGAAGAAACCCAGAGCTGGGTTACTTTGACAAAGCATGTTTGGTTGTATAACCCAACATGATTTGTCAAAGTAACAACTATCAATCAACCCATATAGTTGGGTTGATTACACAAAGGGTTACTTTTACCCAGCATATTGGGTAGCATGACCCAGCATGTTAGGTTGCACAAGCAACCCAACATGCTGGGTCCAGTAACCCATTGGTGTTTTAGTCTATATTTGACCCAGCACACCGGTTATTTTCAGCCCTGCATGTTTCCGTGTGTGTGACAGGATATAGTCAAAACCCAAGTTTGTAAAACATTAAGTGCCAGTTCAATGAATGGCATTCTTAGTTCTGCAATAATGGTTTCTTTTCATGGAAATAGTCCAATGAAATTTCCCATCAGTGCAACTGTAGCTGTTCAAGAAAATTACCCATTTCCCATAATAAATTTCATGTCTGTTGATCTCCAGACTGACCATCATTAAAGAGAGTAACAGTTATGATATATGTCACGTAACTTGCACAAGACAAACACTGTCCTATCTTGACTTAAGCATTTAAAACATGCTAAAAGATTCAAGATGATCAAAGGAACAAATTTAAGTATTGATGTTCATCAAATGTGATTAGAAGTTGATTAAATTTATTTATTTACTGGTGTATATTTCATTCTCTGCTTCTTCGACCAGAAATGACGAGGAGGAGGATCGTACTGAGAAGGTGGAGAAAGGCACCAAGGTGAAGAGGACTCTCAGCTCTCTGAGGAACAGGATGGCTGGCTCCTTCAATAAAGACAAGGTAAAGTGACACCACAGACACATGGTACACGATGCCCCTTTGAACTCTGTCGGTCTCAGCTTTAGCATTTAATCATTTTTCTAGAGAAAACTGTTTTAGAATGCTTCATCACGTTTTTACCTCAAATGCAGGAAAGTTAATTCAGTGCTCTCGCTTATAAAGACCACATCCTGGGGTGTAAACAGTTCACAAATCAAGCCACACGCACTCTGTTATATATCCTGCCTCTGACTCGGTTACGTGATGTCATACCAGACATGCCACATGTGCCAGGGTGAAAAAGAATGCACAAATTTGCATAAAAACCTCCATCTGTGTGTGCTTTTCTTGTTCCTCTGCAGGGTAAGAACCGAGAAAAAGAGCAGCAGAGAGAGAAGGGGAAGGAGGTCAAAGACAAAGTGTGCAGCAACAACAGCAACATCAACAGGCATTATTTTATGCCTGGCTCTTTCTCCAGCTGTGCTACCTGCTCACTGTGCAGCAAGAGCCTGCAGAAAAAGCATGGCCTACAGTGCATGAGTGAGTAACACTACAGCCACATGTGTACAGACACCCACGCTTGTTCTCCGCCTGACACACATGTGCACAGGTGTTCCGTTCACAGACAAACACCCATCTATTTATGCTACTGCACGCATGCTTACTCACCCACTTGTTGGAGCACAGAGGCAAACAGAGCCCCCCACAGACACACACAAACACACACACAACCATGAAACTGTAATAAGCCATAAAACATTCATGAATTATTCAGAAAATACTCTTTAAGGTGCAATAAGCGACTATTTCTGGCTTATTGTTATCTTAATACACTTCTTCCTTTTAATACACATCTTTCGTTATGTAGCAGATTACAGCATTAAAAATACAGTATTCACTTTACTTAACAACTGTGTCATAGCCAAGATGGTGATAATTAAACCCTCATATGGACGGTGGCTTTTCTTTTGCACCTTTCTGCTGAAAAGAAGATGGTGTTCCCTTTCAGTTCCTCTTTATGGTGTTTAAACTTTTGAAGCAGTTCATGCAAAAACACATATTCTCTCTGCACGATTTTATTCAAACTGCGTCATTACTGTGGATGCTAGTTTTGCACAAGTTGTCTCACTTGTTTAGATGTGTTATCTGATGTATTAGCACCCTCCTCTGACAGTTGTTTATGTGAATCTACAGCACGTCTCAACTCTGTTCCTCTGGCTTGAAATGTTTTTCACATTTCCTGTGTCTTTTGTGTGTCGGATGAACTCTCACAGTGAGAAAGTAGACCCTGCTTTGTCTGGAGGCAACCACAGCTTTGTGGGTCCATTCATAGAGTAGACCTGTACAGGACATTTCAACACCCCGCGGCTCCTTTTTCCTGCCGCTCTTTGCCACTCCTGTGCAGCCTGCAGGTCAGCTGATAAGCCTGTAAAACCTAATGAAAGACATGTAGAACTGTTTGTGAGAAGAGTCCAGTGGAAAAACTCTGTACTGCAAAACAAACTGGTGATTGTGCTTTGAAATAGCAGGACCAATACCTTTTAATTATAATAAATGTTTGAAAAAGGAGGCCAGTTAAATGAAATAATTAAAAGAATTTAAACTGATAAAATGGGTGGGGTAAAATTCAACAGGAATTGATTGGTGTGTATTATAATTCTTACCACAGCCATTGTATGATAAGGTTGTGGTTAAGTACACTTTGATTTTAGAGATTTGCAGATACAGTGATGTAAAAATTAAATGGCAACATTTGTTAAGTACAAGTGGAAAATAACAGGATATTTGTTTACCATCAACATTTCCATCAACAGCACCTTTTAATATTTAATTCAGTATTAGCAATGACATCACTTTAAGGACCAGTGTACAAGATTGACTCAGTTACATTGGCAGAATATGGCAAAAATGGAATATAATATCCATAAGTATGTTTTCATTGGTGTATAACGACCTCTACAGAGGGCACGGGTCCTCTTCCATGGAGGCCACCATGTTGCACCACAATGTCTCTACAGTAGCCCATGACAGACAAACGAAGCACTAGACATGTCCTTTCCCGTTTTTCATGAGTTTTGCGGCCACCACAGGTTCTCACCATCACAGGACTTTGCTGAACTGAATGATAAAAATTAAAAAATGAAAGCATGTGGCAACAAATTTTAAGTTTAGTAAATTTAAAATACTGCATTACAAGTCCCCCCTTTAAAATTTTACTTATTACTTTTAAGTACTAATTTAGAAATGCATTATTCAGAGATACATATTTTAACATACATATCATTTGACTATTGTAACACATGTATTAACACATGGCAGGCTTTTAATGTTGTAGATGTAGAGCTAATTATAACAATTTTATATGTTGTCAGATCAGGTCATTTAATAAATAACAACACATAATATTCCTTAAGTTGATCAATTGTTATATGTTTAAAATGTTAAGGGTCCAGTGTGTAAGATTTTGGGAGATTAATTGTCTGAATTTAACAGAAATGGAATGTAATGTTCATAAATATGTTTTTATCTGTTTATAATAAGCTAAATAAGACTTGGTGTATTTTCGTTACTTAAGAATAAGCCCTTTAATATCTACAGAGGGAACAGGTTCACCATGTTGCACCACCATGTTTCTACAATAGCCCAGAATGGACAAACTAAACAGTGGCTCTAATATAGCCTTTCTTATTGCGTGATTGGCCACTGTAGTTTCTCCTACATGCTTGGAAGGGTAGAGTGAGATGGGGTGTTTGCAATGTGCAAACTCACTGCTAGATGTCACTAAATCCTACGCACTGGTCCTCTAAGTTTTTATCAGTAAAGTTACTAGAAACTGTGGCTGTTAGATAAGTGGAATAAAAAGTACAAAGTTGCCCTTGAAATGTAGTGCGCATAAAAATAAGCATTAAATAGGATCAAATGGAAATACTTGGGAAAAGTACTTCAGAATGTAACATTTAGTTGTGTAAATGTACTTTTATGTACTTAGTTACAGTCCACCACTGCTTGCATGTTATTTATTTGCCACACACATACACAGAGAACTCCTTACTTTATCTCATTCACAGAGGAAAACATCAGACTTTTAAGGGTCTTTTGCCTTTATTATATAGTAAAGTTAAAATTAAAGTGTTATTCTTGTGATGCGATTAAACTGGTTTTGTAGTCTAGTTAAATTTAGACTCTCTCCATTGATCTTCTGGGCCCCATAATTGTGCATACAAGTTATTTTAAGTTTTTAAATGCTACTTTTATACTTCCACGGGTATTTCCACATGATACAGTCAGCCTGATGTCTAATCAGATGCGTGGACTTCTGCCACACATCTGTTGACATTCTTGTAATTCAGAAGGCTGTCTTCTCTTAAGCCATGTGGTCTGTTGGTGGAGAATTTCACATCAACAAATAAAGTTTCAGATGAAGAACAAGGAAACAGAACTGCTCTCAGTAGTTCCATTTCATATTCTTTGAACTGGACTGTTTCCAGCAGAGCAAGGAGAGGATCAGTTGGTCATTCTGTGCTGCCACTTCAGTATTTCATGGCTGTAACCTAATAAGTTTGCTTGCTCCTTCTGTTCTGTGGGAGACAAAGGCCATAATATGCCCAGAACATTTATAAATCCTGCAGTCTGGCAGGAGGGGATATAATGTATGATTGTTTTTAGTAGTGTGCTTATTAAACAAGGTTGTTCTGGCATATTTCAGACAAGGCACAGGGCACCACACATCCAGTGTGATCCAGACGGCACTGCTTTCTTTAGACATTAACCAGAAACCAATAACACATCCATCTCTCTTGTTTTCTCTCTGAGATGAATCCCTATTCATCAAGCAAGCATGGCTGTAGAGAGTGATAAAGTTAAATTCTACATTACTACAGTCACAGTGACATACGACATGACCCCACGCAAACTGCAACAGAAACTCTTTCAACTATCCTAGTCTCATAAATATGTAATTCATAACATATTAAAAGTCACTTAAGAGATTCAAGTGGAGGGAAGTATTGAAAAATTATGAAACCAGTGATGCCATAATTTCCTGTGTTAAAATATTGCACATCTTCTTGTCTGATGTCCACACCAAGGTTTCAGTGCTGCCCACAACCGACCAGAAACATGAGACATGACATGGAATTAGATTTATTACGGTAATGTGCAAATGGAAATTCTTAACCTTTAGATGCATGGGTGGGTCAAAATAACCTAGTGGGTTTTGTTTTCATGCAGTGTCTTGTAATGAAAAGTTTTCTATCATTTCATAATCCCTGTATTCCTCAAAAAACTTTGAGGTCTCAGTTTGGGTGTCCCAGATATTTCAAAACTAATACAAAAGTACTATGTTAAGTGATATTTCAATCATTTTGTTTTAATTTTATGTTAATCAATGCCAACATTTATATGCCTTGTGCACAAGTAGCCTAATGTAGTGATGTTTTTAGTGTTGAAAAAAAACACAACTCAAATTCAAGGCAACTGGCTTCACCACATTTTTTTTTTAGTTTTAAGTCAAACTCAATCTCTTATGTTTAAAAATAAACTAAGAGAAGTTTTGCCAATGCATATTTTTTGTTGAGATAATTTACTTTTCTTCTTAAGATAAACTATTATATTTGAGCTTTAGAAACCCCAAAGATTATTCAGTGAGATGTGAGACAGGTTTGTTATTATTTGGGTGCTTGAAAATAGTTGCAAGTGAAAATATTCAACTCTTTAAATAATGGTTAAAATATTAAGCGTTATTCACTTTCACTTTATGGATGAATTAATTTATTGAACATTTCTTTTTTGTCTCTAAAATTGAAAAGATACTAGTTTTTGTTTGTTTGTTTTTTTTTAAAGAGGAAGAAACATATTAAGAAACACATCTAAACCACCAGTTGGCTCTCTTAGGACTTTATATGTTATTTAGGAAACTTTTATGAGTACTGAACTTATGTCAGATTTTCTGTTGTAATTTATGTGAGATTCACCCCTTTATTCTCCCAAAATGTCTGCACTAAAAAGGCATTTTTGGTATCATATTTAGGTGATTTTCAAAACTTTCCAAGCATACTAGTCTTTAAACTTTCTTTCACTCGGAATATATTGAGGACACAGAATCTGTTTGTTTATGTTGCATTTTTGTGAGATCGACCCACACTTTTTGGATGAAATGCCTGGATTGCATTTTAAGTCTTGGCTATTACACACACACACACACAGGCGTGAGAAAACAAGTGAGTGTCCCTTTAATTTGAACCAAGCCCTGTGGGGATTCAGCCGAGAATCAGCCTGTGGAATGCGTCGTTTGTATGCCAGAGATTGTTCCCAGTGAGAGCAGGACACAAAACTGGACAAAACCAAGAATGTGGGATACTTGTTGCTATTGATCTCAATGGCAGAACTGATTTATCCATCTAACGGGCATTTCCTTTTGGATGCGGCTGATTGAGTTAAACCCGGGTCTTGTTGTTGAACGGTAAGAGGCAGCTACAGTAGCGATGGTCTCAAGCGGGATCAGGTGGATAACTCCCGTTGTTTCCCTCAATGGACTTCTCGGGCATCCTGACCGCTAGCATAGCAGCTAAATGCTAACCATAGCCAAAACAACCGCTTCTTGCACTTTTCCTCAGTGAGACTTGCTGTTACGTTGGATTTGAGTCAGCGTGTTAACAATGGGAACCCACCTCTTAAGTTTTTTTTGATATTCAATTTAACACAAAGCGGCCCAAATTAAAAACAGCCACTCTTAACGTATAGCTCGCTAACTGTTAGCCACTCTGATGCTAGCGCGTTAGCCTGCCTACAACCGCTTCTATTTGAAAAACAAGGTTAGTTGGGTAAGCAGTTAGCTTTAATTAGCTTAAAGTGATAGTTTATGTAAATGAACACACAGTCACATCAACGCTGTTTTTCTTTTGTGTCGTAAGGTTGCACAACTGCCCTTCAGTTTCACTTTATGTGCCTTTTTTTTTTTTTTTAATCTTTGCCTCAAGCTGCAGACTTTGAAGCTCAACAGGTGATTGTTAGCTGCGATCGTGTCTACAAGGGAACCCTAGATTTGTGAAACTCTCGCGGGATTTGTGTGCGTTGTTTCTTAATTGCGCAGGGTGTATAAACACTAACTGTGTTTAGCAATGCGTTAAGTTAAGTTATAGAGTAGGTATCGGGACAGGGAGCACTCGGTTAGGGGTAGTGAAAGATGATGGTTTGGGTCAAAATGATCACTCTCGCGGGACCTTCCACGGGTCTGGATTTTCCTTCTAGACACGATCGTTAGCTAGTGTTAGCATCCTAGATAACCTCTGATATTTACCCTAAGTCAGCTGTCACAATATACTAGCCTGCTCAGATCCTTCCTTTAGTATGAATGGGGGTTCGTACAAATGGCATTATTTACATTTAAATAGTTTTTTGACAAAGCTAGTCTTCAATTGCCTGCACATAACTGGCTCCTGTATTTCATCCTGTGCTCCCACCCGTTATAGTTGGCTCAGAGACTAAACCTGGCTTGGTATTATGAAACGCCATAATCCGCGATGTGTTAAATGATGTTATTCTTGAGTGTCAGATTCTTACTCCTCTTACTCCTCTACCTCTCTGTTCGGGACTGTGCTTTCTCTCTGACTGGGTCACATGGTGCTAATTGTGCTTGGCAGGTCTGCCGGTGCATAACAGCCCACTCCACTGACTCTGGGTCTCACCCATCTCACCCTGTTAGCACACCACTTCTCCATGCATCACTGATTTGCCTTCCAGCATGCCTGACTCTCTGGGTGTCTGCCTTTTACTAGATTTAAGGTCCGTCTGCCTCCACGTCCCCTCTCAGTAGATTATCACCTCTAAATTGTTGTTATCATCAGCTTTTCGTGGTACCCATTGGCTTGATTAGTCAGGTGATGGACATCAGTCTCATAAAAAGGGGGCTAAACAGCAAATGAGAAATAAGTTGAGTGAGTATAATAATTGATCTTAAACTATGTTTGGATTTACTTGAAAGTAGAGCTGCAATGATAAGTTGCTGGAAAGAAAATGTGTTGCCAACTGTTGATTAATTGTTTCAGTCATTTTTCATGTAAAAATGTCAAACATTTGCTGCTTTCAGCTTCTTAAATGTAAGGATTTGCTGCTTTTCTTTGTAATTTATTATAGTAACTGAAGAGTTTGGGTTTTGGATTGTTGGTTGGACAAAAAAGCAATTTGAATTCACTTTGGGGTCTAGGAAATTATGATGAGCATTTTTCATTTTTACATTTTTTAGTCTAAATTAGGGATGCAGCTGAGGATTATTTTCATTGGTGATTAATCTGTTGATTATTTCTGTTGATTAATTAGTCATTTGGTTTAAATGTCAAAAAGTGGTGAAAAATGTTGATCGCTGTTTTCCAAAGCCCATGGTGACTTCCTCAATTGTCTTGTTTTGCCCACAACCCAAAGATAACCAGTCCACTGTCATAGAGGAGTAAAGAAACCAGAAAATATTCACACTGAAAAAGCTGAAATCAGAGAATTGTTACATTAAAAAAAAGTCACTCAAACAAATTAAGTAATTACCAAATAGTTGGCCATTCATTTAATAGTTGAAAACTAATTGTTTAACAATTAATCTACAGCTCTACAATGCAGCAGTCATAAATGAAAAAAAAAATACTATGTAATATCAAGGTAGATATTGTCACAAACATGTATGATAGAGTTTTGTTGAGATATTTGTTATATTGTTACATCCTCACATTTTACAGATGAAATGATTAATCATGAAAATAATCAACAGGTTGATTGATAATGAAAATAACTGCAAGTTACAGCCCTGCTTGAAACTATGCAGCATTTATTTAGACCTAGATACAGTATATAGTTTATATATAGTTTGTATCATCTTCTAGCACTATTTGTATGCTACTGGTCTTTAATGGTGATCATGACCCTCCTCCTTTTTGGGTGAGAAATGTGACCAGTGGAGATGTTTCACTTCACTGAGTAAACAGCTCCCAGAGCCCCAGTTCCTCCTGTTTCACTAGATGATGTCATGGGTTAGCTGGCTGCTTCAGAGTTTGCCCCAAGTGTTGATGTTTTTGTCACTATCGTCTCAGAGAATTAAGAGTAACCTGTTACCCACAGATGCATGCACAGGAAGCAGATGATGTCACTTTTTGTCTGCTGTGCTAGAAAGTGATATTTTAAAAACAACTGTTATGACCTCTTTTCTTTCAGGTTGGTCTTTGCAACTGTTTTTGATAGCTGGGTTTTTCCAAGAACTGTGAGAGAGGCAGGGGGGATATAGACTATGTGGTTTTAACTTGGGTTTATTTTCTGCCAAGAATAGTGCAAGGAAACCACTGAAAAAATGTTTTGCCTAACCTAACCTACATATTGAATACTTCCCCAAGTTAGGTTCACCTCAGATGGTGGTATGACACCAAGTTACTTTGTGTAGAATTACTATGTTTAGCTTAGTTAACAAGTAGAGGATACATGCTACTTAACACTCCTCTGTAGGTAAAATTGGACCACCACTTCACCTAAAAATAGATGCTATCGCCCATAGAAACAACCTACTAACATTCAAGTCTCTTCGAGTTTCAATTTTCTCAATAAACTAAATCAAACCAGCATCTGAGAATCGATGCTATGCTTTACAGGTATAGACTTTAATGTTTTTAAGCACTGGCCCAACAGGCCACCATACCCTACATTTGGTGGCCAAAGTACAATTTTGGTGGCCCAGATGTAAAATTATATAGAAACAAAACAGAAAAGACGATTTAACACAACACAGCCTTCCTTAACTGTGACCCTTGTGTTGTCCACCTTTCCCATTAATTGTGATGATCTGTGTCCTGAAGACATTTTGTCTAATGAAAAATGAGCTAGACTTCTTGGCTAGTTGAAAGAACTGGCGGCAGCATTACATTACGTCCTTAGCTGTGTCATATTCTAGACATTTAAACTCCTGTTTCCATTCATTCCTAAATTTTTGTTGCTGTGTTTCTGGTTCTTCTGAAAGGATTGCATCAGCAGTTTGAGTAGGCTTAGGTAACCCATACTTTAGTAACCCCAACATATTGGTAGCGTGCCAGTGACAAATACTGTTTTCTGTTTTTGTGGAATGTTGAACTAAAGGGTGCAAAGGAATCATGATGTTTGTGGGACTATAACGTTGTATTGACAAAGGCTTGCAGTATGGGCATAAAACTCAATGGCCACAAGGGGCCACATTCATGGAATACTTGGTGGCCACGGGCCATCGTACCATGGTTAATGTTGAACCGTGTTATAGAATCTGTACATTCAAGTCTCAGTATTTTTAATGAGCTAAATCTAAACCACCACCTGAAAATCTACACCATGCTTTGCAAGGATCAGCTCTAATGTTTTTAAGCACTGGCCCAATGCTTGAGGAAATACTCATCAGTACTGTAATGTAAATTTTGCACAATTTCTAGTTAATGTGTTGAAAGTTGAAAAACCCCAGCCTTGGAAACCATAATTCCACCTGCACTCTTTTACATTTGACTGTTAGCAGGCTATATGATAAAACGACTTCCAAGGGTTCTGCTGAGTTAATGTTTCCCTGGAAGAAACCACCCTTCGTTATCAGGAGCTGTGCTGTCTCGTCTCATAAGATAACATGAGGCAACACATTCTTGCGTTAGAGTAAGAGTAGTATCACAGGTGGTTTTAAACTTGATTTGATCTTGTATATTCATCTGTCTGTTGGTTAGTTTGTTTGTTTTTTTGCCACTCAGGGCAAACCAAAGAAAATGCTGCTCAACTATCACTCTGTCGATCACCATGGTGACTAAGGGCTCTTTTGCATGTCAAGTTCATTGAGTGACTCACTGAAATGTGGGCTGTACACCACAAGTGTGCTTCTTGTGTTACTGGTCAGCAGATTCTGGGTGTGGTGGTGGTTTTGATGGGGGCTGAGTGTCCCGTGTATCAGCTGCAAACCATGTTGCTGCTGACATGACTGAGTGACTGGAACTTATCACATAGCTTAAAAGTAGCAGAGCTGGATGACACTTGCTAAATACATCCACCTGATGATAGCCTCATGTCTAAGCTGTGCATACTTTGATATGTTAATTGTTGTGACAGTTTTTTTTACTAGAGGTGCAAGAATTAGTTGATTAATCAAATAGTTTTCAGCTATTAAATTAATTACCAACTGCTTTGATAATTGATAAATTGTTTCGAGTCATTTTTTTAAATAAAGAAAGTGATTTAAGTTTTTCAAACATTAATATTTTCTGTTTCTTTACTCCTCTGTGATAATAAACTGAATATCTTAATAATATAATATTTTAGACAAAACAAGATATTTGAGGACATCACCTTGGGCTTTAGTAGACAGTGATGAACATTTTTCACCATTTTCTGACATTTTATGGACTGAACAACTAACCAATTAATTCACAATGCCCTAATTTTCACCATGCATGTATCATACACTGTGCTGTTGCTCTGTACTGTAGCTGCAACGAGTCATTGCTGATAAGCTCTTTGGTATCAGCAAACAGAAAACAACTTGCTTATCGTAGGATAATTTTTGACTTTCATTAAGCAAAAAAATCCTTTAAATGCAGTTTGAGAGTACATTCACTTCTACTACACATTGCTCAGTTCCTCAGTGATGACTTGACAGATGTTATTCCAATGACATGGCTTTTTATTCCATCTTGATCTGCTTACCTACCCGGTTGTGTTATCTTTTTCTGTTCATCGCACGTATCATCCTTTTACCAGCCTTGCTCAGTCAGGGTGTTTGGGCTTTGTTGAAGGTGGACTGTGGCTTGGTGGACTTTATTAGACGCTGAAGACTTGTTGTGCTTTTTGGCTTTTGTCTGAAAGAGCCAGGCTGGCAGAGAAACTGGAATTTTGCATAATTTGGAGCAAGGTGGAAAATTATCTTTGGGTCTGGCTGCCTGACCGCTGATGAGTTTATTGGCTTACTGAGCTCTGTGCCCATTAAAACTGCTCTAAAGGTATCAAAAAACAATCTTTTCTCCAGCCTCAAAACTGAGAGAAATCTGATGAGGACAGTCTGATCTGACACAATAATTTCTGAAAAGTTGTTGTCTGTGTTCGATGTTTTGAGCAAACTGTGCACTGCTCTGTGTCTACATTGGGATTCAGGGGGCTTGCACTGGTCCAGAATAAAATGTAACCGTTCACTGCTGCTGGATCCAACTCAAAGAGGGACACATAGCAGCACTGCTGGTGAAGATTATTCAGAAGCCAGTTTCTGTTTTCTTTTCCTTCAGCTCAGCCAGCAATTGTTCATTTATTACCAGAGAGGGAGACCGTGGGGGTAGGTTAGAGATTATGAATGAAGTGGAATAATAGAGTAAAAGTGGTCAGTGCTGGATCTAAAATGTGAAGGGTCAAGACACTACCTCTCTAAAGGACTCACCTAGTTGTCTCTATGCACCTATTCTTAATTCATCCTCATTTCACCCATGCATAAATAATTATCTTTCACTGCTTCAGGCCTTTACTGCGCAGGAAGAATGGTTTCTGTCATTGTCTCCATTGTACCAGCCCACAGAAGGGGAATAAGCAATAGAGGCTTTTACAGTGGGCTGTACAGCAGTTAGTGGAAGTTGCTAGTGTGGGTCATGTTTAAACTGAGCTGTTCACAGGAGTGCTACCTTTGTCAACAAGCTATGCAACCATGTTCACTTTGTTACCTGCTATAAACAGAACTTACTGGTCAAGTTTGAGTTAGTTTTCCCCTGGAAATGTCAAAATGCATGTTAGAGAAAATAAATAATAACTGGTAAACTGAAAATAATGAAAACTAGAATGAAAATAAGATGAAGATAAAAATTAAGAATAGGGCTGGGTATTGTTCAGAAAACTTCAATACCATTATCAGTACCGGTACCCTTAAAGTGATACTGATACCAGTAGAGTGCTTCATTTGATACCGTTTTTTGTACTTCATACAATACCCATCATTTCTGAAATAGTCTTTACGCATTTTATGCATTTATTTTTATCAGACACTACAGGTGTGTAGTATAGCCATACTTCACAACATTTTAGTGCCCTCTCTGTATGGTGAACTACCAGTTTTGTCAAATACACCATGCTCGGCTTCATCACACCACAAACTGTATGGTTTGTTGTAGCGTCTGTGGCAGTGGGCCAATCACAGGTTGCATTATATAGAAGAATGCTTGCAGTGATTAGCTGAGAGCAAAGTCATACAAATAGGTATTGGTACCAAGCCATAAGTATACTTTAATTTATACTTATTATAAGAAAAAATAAATCTGAGCACATTAACACCAGTGAATTGCCAGTGACAGCAATTGCCGGAAGCATGTCCTCCCGTTCCCTTCCCGTTCTTGTGCACACAATATCTCAGAAACACCTGAAGGGAATTTCTTCAAATTTAGTACAAACATCCATTGGATTTAAGGGTCAGATGACTTGAATTAGAAGGTCAGAGGTCAAGGTCATTGTGACCTCATAAAACAAGTTTTTGGATATAAATCAAGAATTCACATGTCAATAATAAAAAGTGAAGGAGGCATGTTTCTCACTGGAATGATTCACTGGAATCATACATGTCAACATAGTGATAACATTCATTTTTTCAAAAAATACACTTAATATATTTTATTGAATTAATTTGAAGTCTTTGCTACATGAATTATAAGTCTGGCCAGACATGTATGTTAACTTGACTGGTTGGCTGAGGCATACAATCATGAAGTCTGCTTTTCACTAATTGCTTTGTTAGATCAGTCTGATCAGCCTCTATACAGAGAAGTGCCCCTCTCTTTAGAGTGCATATGCATCTCTGCACTTGTGTCCATCTGTATATGTTTTGCATGAGAGGCCATGTGCTTCTGGTCCACGTCAGTCTGGTTTTACTTGGCTGGGTTGGGATCAGACTTTGCATAGTGATAATTTAATTTGTTTGGCCAGCCTAGTCCCTCGGGAAAGCCTTCTGTTGCTTACCTTATACAGTATGTAGCCAGACTGAAAGATTGAATTGTTGTCTTTTACCGGTGTTTTGTCTTTCCAGTAATTAAGAAGACCATGGAGGGGAGAGAACTGTTTTTCCAAAACAAGTCTGATTTGTATCTGTGTTGAACATCAGAGATAAAATCAGTTGTTCCACCTAACCCTGAGCAGGAGCTTTGTCTTTTCTTTCAGTGGACAAAAAGAGAAACTTATTACTGAGGAAAAAGGGAGTTTCTGGCCTGCCTGCAGTGTGATTCTGTCCTGAATGTGTAAACAAACTCATAGTCAAGTCAAGTCATAGTTACTCCTGCACCAGTCTCATGGAGCCAGCAGTGATTTGTTCAATTTGTGGTGAGAATACTTGACTGAAAACAAATACTTGACATTGTGATTGTTGATAGCGGCAGCTGAAAAAAGCTCTGCCTCCAGGCATTTGTTTCAGCACCACTGAAATGCTTTGTTTGAATCGTAGCCTTCAGGGGCTGTTGGATTCGTTTTGAAATTTCAGACTTGGGTTACAGTGTCATAGTTCCCATCCATATTCAATCCAAGAAAAAAAAAACAGCACCACTGTTGCTTTTGTATACTCTGTATTTACTGTGTATCTAATGTAACACTGACTCTGTGTTCCTGTCCTTCTGTTTTTCAGATTGTGCTGTGAACGTTCACAAGAGCTGCAAGTCTCTGCTGGGTGAGTGCACCAGCAGCAAGAATAAGGTAAACAATACACTGGAGCATAGAAAGACAAGGACTAAGGCTACAGGGAAGTCACCCTAGTACTGTACCTCAGTCCACAAAGCTGTGGTAGACTGTTTATTTTTGGTCTCACTGGGCAACGATATCCTTTCAGGGTATTGAATTCAAGTGGTCTGAGAGAAAACTAGATTTTTGTAGGCTGCTTTGGCTCTGTTTTCTGTTTTAGAAAATCTAGCCCGTGCACGTGACTTTGGCCAATCACAGTTAGAGATTCCGAGAAAGATTGTTGAGTGTCATTCCCAGGTCATCAGATACTGACGCTGTGGGTTGTTGGTTAGACCAAGCCCTTATTTTGGTTGTTGTAGCACCACAGCAACGCTGAATGCCTGTGTCATGATCAGACATGATGCTTGTTACTATATCGAAAGAAGTGGAATTTGGTTGTATTACAGAATGTGATTTTTACCATACTGGAATTTTTACCACATCGGGTATGGGTGCACATTGAAATCATGACAAGAACAGAAAGTAATTTTCTTTCAGTGAAAAACGGTCTCCTCAAAGCTTATGACATATGCTGCTAAAAATGAGCCAACACTGAAAGGATAGCTAGACATGCATGTCAAAATATGGACATCTTTTGTAAACTTTATTGATAACCTGTAAGTAAATGTTGATTAGGTCTTCTGCTATTACTGAGGTGCTATATACAGTGAATTGTTGGTATCTGGGGGTAGAATTGCTGGGGGAGTGAAATTCGTAATATTTGTATATATGTATGTTTTAATTTTTAAATTTTGACTTAAGCTACACTCCTAGCATTGTTTTGTTTGTTATGTTTGTCTTGTCCTATCCTGACTGTCTGAGGGTATCCCACTCACATATAAAGCGTACACTTAGTACTGATTCTCACTCTGCGTGGGTGTGTCTGGGAGAGGGAACTGTCCTCGCAGTGACTGAGCCCCATTTCTGTCAGAAAGAACACCTTTGCAAATCCAGGGGAGGGTGGCAGTGTATTTATTGCACTGTATTGAGTCAATTGCACTTTCTAAAAAATAAATAACTATTATATAAAAAAACAAACTAGAACAAAACCAAATGCAGAAGTAAAACTACAGTAAGCTATATTTTATATACAGTACTGAATTATGCGCAGTACTGTGTTTTAATTTGTACAGTAAGTTGAAAGGCATTTGAAGCAGCTGAACTGTATTCTGAAAGAGTCAATAAAATTCAGTAGGCTAAACACTGAAGTTGTCCGATTCATTACGTTATATTATTTATGTAATAAATAAACAAATAGAAATCTGCATGAGAAATAAAGACAAAAGGGGAAAAAGTCATACGCTTATAGTGATCAATTTGACGTGGACAGATGTGACTATAAGAATTTTCCACCGTATCAACAAACACTTCCTGCACCTGTGACCACAATTCTTGTTTTCTCCACGTAGGTTGTGCTTTATGGTCTGTAGTTACATTTTTGACGAGGTGCATACATTAGCTATAGAGGAAAACTACATGCAGCAGCAAAGCCTCCACATGTAGCTGCTGTAGCACCTCAATGGTGAGAAAATTTTGGCAGTGAGACCCGTGCATTCATTCGGGACAGGACATTTAAGACGACTCGACCGAAGATTACGTGCCTCTGTCCACTCTTATGAATCTGCCTGAGATGGCTTGTTAGTCAAGCCATGTGAGCAGTCTAGTCCTGCAAGGAAAGTACAGTAAGAGTGTGCAATTTTTAGGCATTTTGTAATCTGTCACTCAGCTGATGAAAGATTGAGAGAAGGGCCTTGAAAAAACACTGTCTTTCTTAATTTTCTCCACACAGAGAGATTGTCTTCCGGGGACTGGCTCATCAGGATCTCCTAACCTTGGTAAGCAGAAGGTGCACCTTTTAAGAAGCCCATTGATCACAGTATCAGAAGAAGTATCAGCTGCGTTGATTGATGAGAAGATTGTTTAGTCCCCATTAGTGTCAAAAACATCGATACTGAATGTTTGAAATGCTTTAAATTAGGGTTGCACAATTAATCACAGTACTATTGATATTGCAGTATGGCCAATTGCAATATCCAAATCACAGAACCAAATCGCAGTTTCATGCAAAAAGGGTAAATATGTGAGAAAACAGGATTATAATGAAGAACTGTAGTGCTGCAGAGATACCCTGGTTTAAAAATCTTGTGCTTCAGATGAAAGAAAACATGTTTGTTTGGTACAGACCCTGACAAATATCACTTCATTATTATTTTAATAGTTTTTTTGTTTTTTTTTTCCAGTAAAATATATCCATTGTCATGTTATAGCCTGGTTATATTTATCTTTTAAGAGAAATAAAAAAATCTTATGCCCTCAATGTTGAGCCACATATTTCCCTATGGTATCGAATAGCAATATTTTTCAAGGTATTAGAAATTACCGTGACAACACTAGTCCCTGTGTGTCAAATTAAAAAGCTGGCTGCCTCTCTGGTGGTTTGCAGAGGATTAAAAAGATGAGCCCCTCTGACATCTGAAGGTAATATCATCCTATTTCTTTCTCTCACTGTATGTTAGGGCTGCATGATATGGTAAAAAAAAATTATATTGCATTTATTTTGACATATTTTGATTTTGATATGATTCATGATTAGTGGAAATGATCATTTTTGCATCACAATTTTCATTTTCACTGAAAGTAAACTACAAGATTACGTGACATTTTCTGTCCTCTGTACCAAACAAAAATGTTTTCTTCTCGAGAACAAGATTTGTAGCCAAGAGCAAATCTGCCGCACTTCAGTGCTTCATTATAATGCTGTTTTGTCACACATTTTTTCTTTATCAATAAATTGTAGCCTCTGCGTTTTTGAAACTGCACTTCACTACATTGTGATTTCGATAATATTGTGATTAATTTTGCAGTCTTGCAGTATGGGGGTGTATAAGTGGGTCTGGGTCTTTCTGGTGTTTGTGTGTGTCTGCCTACACACTGAGTGTAGATGGGGAGATTGGCCTCCAACAGGCTGTAAGCAAAGGTGATGATTAGCCTTTGTTAAAAACAGGTAGGTGATTGACCTCTGGTTATCTTGCTCAAACCCAGGAGAGATTTAGTAGTATTGTACCATTTATTAACAGTAGTCAACTTCGTTGATCAATACACAAGGAGAAATAAATCAGATCTTTGCTAAGTGTTATTTTTAAACGATTTCAGATTCCTCCTTATAATCTTTCTCAAAAAAAAGTTGGATCAAAGGAGATTTGGCTTGTTAAATTTATGAGCTTTCATTCGTTATTATCTAGTGGTCGATCCCAGGAAACAGTCAGTGCTAATTGTAACATTCAGCAGTGTTGCATGTGATCGAACCCTCAGGGGACATGAGTGGCTGCAGCAGCAGCTTAAGTTAATCTCCTGTAGCAGTTGTTATTCTCCTGAACAGCTGGAGTCCTGTCGGCCACACCTGATGTCCTGCTTTGGCCAATCAGTAGCTTGTGCAGGGGGTCAGGAAGACGGCAACTGGTGAGAGGAAAAGTGAAGAATCAGAAAGTGTGAGGAATATAAAAGGGGGGCGCGTCTTTCCAGAAGTTGCTATAAGAGATCAGACGTGAAGGATCTTCGCGGGTCGCGTATAAAAGCCAGGCTTTGTGCTGTCCCCTCTTCCACGCCTCCTTCTTTACACCAGTGAAGACACATCGCTTATTACTTTTTCAATAATACCTACTGATACTGCGACAAAGACTATTGAACCTTACCTTGGAGTTTGGATTATTATCTACCACTCCTTCTAGTTTGAGACCTTCACAATGGAGCTAGCTCTTACTAAAGGCACTACCCGAACCACAGTGGCCCCCAAAGGCAGCTCCAGGACTACTAAACCATCCTCTTCCTCTTCCCCATCCTCCTCTGCCTCATCATGGGGGCTGTCTGGACGTGTTGGTGTTCGAGTGTTGATGCACCGCGACCTGATCACCTGCCGAGTCTTCCGATCCCTGTCTCGATCTTGGCTGAGAAAATACTGGCATCGGCGCAAACAAGAGTTAAACACCCGCCCGCCTTCCTCCTCTTGTCCTCCTCGCTGGTCATCTTCTCCTTTCTCACTGTCCTCCCCTCCTTTCTCCTCACGTTCCTCCTCCGTGTCCTCTCATTTCCTGAGTTCACCCGTCTCTCATCTCTCCTCCTCAGCGCTAAAAGACCGGGACAGAGAGCGTGAGCAGTTCGGCTCAGCCTCATCACAGGCCCTGGATGGCCACCCAGGCTTTTCCTGCACCCCAGGCATGACCATTAGTGCGTGGGGAACCAGCGCTCAGCCGACTGCCGCCCATACCACCAGCTCCACCACAGCCCCTGCCTCCAGCCTTGGCCACAGCCTCCGTCACCACAACAGCTCAGGGTGAGCATCTCTGCCTTGCAAGTTAGACTTTTCAATCCTCCATTGAAGGCCTTTTTTCAGGATTGAAAGTTAATGAAAACACTTGAATTTTAATGTAGTGTTTTCAAGGTTTGAAAAGTGCTTGGATGTTGGATAAAGTGCTTTAAACTGCTTGAAATTGTAATTGTGTTACTTTCACAATAAATCACTCTGATTGAATAGTTTTCTTTTTATATAACAAAATAAAGTCACAGAGAGCCTAGTTGCTTTTGCCTTTTGCACAAAATGAAGGTAGTTCCGCTCGAGCCTGGCTTGCCACTCTGCACATGTGGCTACACTTGGTGTGATGTGTCAGTCTTTTTGATGTGTGCCCTGTGATGGAACAGTGAGTTGGAGACTAACAGTTATTTGTTTAGTAATGGTTTGAGTTTTTTTTTTTTTTAATGACTCAGCCAGGTTGTATAGGATGCCAAATCTACCCACAGACAAGTGACACATTTTGAAACATGAAACTTTGTAACGTTTTCTTGAATTTGTCACCCTTCCAAGGATTCAAGAACATTTATCATTATTCGACACAGGGTTTTATAATGAAAATAGAGTTGTTCCATCATAATGCACACAAAATACAATGCAGATGATTGATTATATTCAGAATGGAATCGGGTGAAAATTTAACACAAAATAAATGCATACATACCCACATACACCCAGGAAATAATTATGTAGTGCATTCTGAAGAATGCCATTACAAATATTTTGTCGTTTGTAATGCAATAACATCTGATTAAATGTGATGAAGAAATGAAATGGGGCCTAATTATTTTGAGCATATATAGTATGTAATTTACCACAGCTGTAAGGTGCTGGAAAAGCTTGAAAATGCACCGTGAAAATGCTTGAAAAGTGCTTGACTTTGACTTTGACCAAAGGTGTAGGAACCCTGTTTTTTATGCACAAGAGTTTTTTTTTTAAATTTCTCTCTCTCTTTGTGACTAGTTTTGCTCCTGAATGACCACAAAAATAAGTTCTCTCGCTCTCAAATCTATAATTATATGGATGTTTAGAGGATCGGCTGTATGTTAATTTTGGATATTTTTAGATTCTTTGCTGCTGAAATACTATTTTTCTCTATGTCGTTGTAAGGTGTGTATTTATAGTTGACATATCAAGGCAAGCTGTCTTTTCTAATATAACAGCCGTTTGAAACTGAGTCTAGACGGTTCTCAGAAGTGGACTATTTTTCCACTAAGAACAGTGTGTAGGGAGACGGGAAGGCAGTGGGTGAGGGAGAGAGAGTCAGAGGCATAGGGAAGGCATTGATGAGCAGAAGACAGGGAGTCAGTAGGAAAGAGAAATGTAGTTGCCTGGGTTTCTCTTTTGTGTGTAATTTTATATCATTGTTTTTGTGGACCTGTAAGTGCACATGTTGGCTCATAGGTTTATGTAGGCTGCCACCAGCTAGTGGGATTAAGTTGTATCAGTGTTAGCATGTATGCCACCTTAGACCTGTGGTTGTCGTCCCTCAGATCCCTCCCTGGGGAGATGGATGAGACAGATGCTCTCCGCTCCAAACGCTGCAACGAAGATGCCATTTCCCTTGCTCCCTCCACCACAGAGTCCATCATAGTTGAAGGTGAGTTGACTGATTGAGGTGGGATTGAACTTGAAACTAAACAGTTCCACTTTTGGTTGAAATTGTTATGTGTTTCTTATAAAGCTACCTTTTCTCAGCCTGTTAAGTCCTCTAAGATCTATGCAAGTGCAGAGTGATAGTTTGTCTTCAGGGAGTTTTCTTAAATCCAGGGAGGAGAGAGTGTGGAGAGTGTTTTGTAGAGTCAGGGGTGACCTCACCCTTTCTCATTAAGCTGTAGTGTGTGGGAGAGACAGACAGGCTAACTGGCTACCACGTTGCCAAATACAAATTGCTATTACACCATCTTTGTCTCCCAGCTTTCCTGTTCCAGGGTTTATTGTTTTATCAGACACACACGCTGTCATGTATATTCTTATTTTCCATCCCTGGTGCTTTAAAGTACGCTGCTGAAGAAATGGCAGAAAAACTAATGTGACAATGTCCGAACCATTAATAAAAGCAGGCAGTACAACATACCGGGGATACTATCTTGTACATTTTTGTACATTTTCTTTTAGGCACCATGACGGTATCATTACAAAATCTCAGCCACAAACACGTTTGTAAAGGAATAGTCAGACTATTCGAAATGAGGATGTACAAGATACTTAAGGATTTTCAGTTACCGAGAGTAGATGGCGGCTGACATGCCCCCAGTTTGGAGAAGCAGAGAGGAGAACCAGAATGGAAACTAAGCAATGTACACTCGTGGACAGGGTCAGCAACAAAGCATATTTTAGTCACTTTAAAAAGGCCCATCTAAAAAAAATCACTATCACTTAAAGTGTACATTATGTTTAGAATATTTTTCTGATTTACCTTGCCACTGACAGCCTTTTCCAATGGGAAACCACTGTCATATAATCCAAATACTTGTCTCTCTCACTCAACCAGACTCCTTTGGCAAAATCAGTAATTTTACCTCACAGAACACGGAAGTTGCTGAACTCCTGCTGCATCAATGCGTTAGTTTGTTTGCATTATTGTGTGCCTTTAATGAATCTGAACTAACCTTTTAAAACACCAAAGTCACACAATAACACTTACTTACAGATCGAGGCAGCGGTAGACCAACAAGGGGTAAAAATTACTGATTTTGCCAGTGAAGTTTGGCTGGTTTGGAGAGAGCAATATCTGGCTTTTATAACAACGCTTTTACTTTGGAAAAGACTGACTGATGGCAAAGTAAAGATATGAAACTATTCTAAATATAGTGTACACAGAAAATGATACTGACATTTTTTTTAAAGATGTGCATTGTTTTAAGTGGAAATATGTTGCTGCTGACCCTGTCCACAGCAGTCCATTGCTTAGCTTCCTACACTGGTGCTCCTGCTGCTTCTGGGGGCATGACAAATACCGTCTACTGTAGGTAATGCACTGATCATTAGTGTTAGTACCTCATTCAGGACTCATAAAAACTGAACTGTCCCTTCAAGGAAGTCCCTACAGTTGAAAGTATTATCTGTTGATATATTGTAATGTAATACAATTATAGAGTGCAGGGTCAGCTACAAATCAGCACCTCTTGAGCTGAATATAGGTCAACCCTGACAGTTTTTTTTTCATTTTCATTTATTAGGATCCCCGTCCCCATTGGAGTCCAGGTTTAGATGTGTTCAGACTAAAGCAAAAAAAGAAGAAAAATATTTATTCACTCAATGAAATCCTTTGCAATGTATTTTGTCTCATGACTGGATGACAGTTTATCTCATCTGTACACTGTAGTGTCACAATTATGGGGTGATTTTTTTCCACTGTTTGGTGGGTAAAGCCTTTACTTTAGATTTAAAAAAAAATTGGGATTAACAAAGAATCTATGAACAAATTGCATTGTTGAGTCAAGATTACTTACAGTAGTTCATATTGTCTTGTCACTCCATGTATCATTTTCAGCCCTGCCAAAACACAAAAGGATGAGACATTAAGTCAGCAGTGAAATATTCTTAAAGTTGGATGCTTCTCAATAAGTTTATGGTGACCTTTTCTAAGGTAATCATCTCTTGAAAATGATTGTTCATCACTTAAAATGTAGAGAATTCTGTGAAAGTCATCTGTGGACTTGAGTTACCTTTTGTCCTTCAGAGGAAGCAAAATCTGTTCATTTTGTGTCATCAATCATTTTTTAAGAGTTGGCGAGAGTTGGCGAGAGTTGGCGTCTCCTCAGTGATGATGAGGCCAACTTTCAGCTGCACAATCCAGACTGAATTCTCCCAGGGCTGCTGTTCTGCTGACCTTTACCTCTGACTTTCTTTTAAAAACGCTGACCTAAACTTGTTACCACCATGTTTATGCAATTTCCCACCATATGAGGAGTCGACGTAAAACATTGTTTTGTTTTGTATTATAACACTGTAATGTGCCATAGTTTTTGATGTCTCTGTTCCTCTTCTCAGATGCTCACTATGCAGCAGTGCGGGCTGATCTGGAGTCTGATGCTCAGGACCTGGAGGCAGAGTCGTGGAGTTTGGCAGTCGACCAACAGTACGTTAAGAAGCACTCAAAAGAAACTGTGAAGAGACAGGATGTGATATACGGTGAGTGTGATTTCTTAGGTCATGTTCATGCCTGTACCTGTCCAGTCAGTGAGCCACCTGTCCAGTGGATTCATGGGTAGCTCATTGGATAATTTTGGGAAAATTATCCTGGCTCATTAGTTCTGCATACAACAGAACGGGAAAATCAAAAATAGCTGACAGCACATGGACAGCAGTTTTCTCAACTGATGTAGCATCACACATATTGTCAGACTCATGGTGGACAAAAAAAAGTTTCAAATTTGATACAGCAGAACCCAAGATATTGTCTTTTTTATTCCATGTATTCCTTCTCATCAAAACCTAGCCCCTGCATTACCCACTATGCATCTCAACCAAACACAGAGGTGGAGATTTGAGTGTGTTATGCTTTTAGTGGCTATTGTAGCTTCTTGCAGAGTAGGCTCTCCTCTTTTTAACTCCTGAAGCCGTTTTTCATTTTTAAATCTTATAGTCTTAAGCTCTCATCTGACAATTTTTTCACATGCAGTAGTACTCTTCAGGACCTGTAAACGGACTGTGATGTGTAAAATCAGTGGAGTTCTGTTTAAATTTTAGAACTATTATCAAGAACAATTTCAGTCAGGTGTATCATGTACAAGGAAAAAATAAGAGGAGGTTATTGAGGGTTTGGATGGCGTGAAGCACCTGTTGTGAGCTTGTCCATAGTATTTAAATGCATTATACAGCTATCCATTTACATGGCTTATCATAAACATGTAACTTTATGTCACTGTTCAGAGCTGATGCAGACGGAGATGCACCATGTGCGAACGCTGAAGATAATGCTGCATGTGTACGTCCGGGAGTTGAAGGAGAACCTCCAGATGGACCCGGGCCGGCTGGACTGTCTGTTCCCCCGCTTGGAAAGCCTCCTCGAGCTTCATACACATTTCCTGACTCGTCTCAAAGAGCGGCAGCGGGAAAACCTTGTCTCACCCAATGACAAGAACTACACTATCAACAGAGTGGCTGACATTCTGATCGCACAGGTAGACAGGAGACACAGAGGAGCATGTCCAATAAGAGCATGCATGCATACAAATGCCCAGCAGTGATTCTTAAATACTTTGCACGATAGAGATACCCATGCACAATGTGATCCATAAATTATGTGTAAACAGCATAGCACATGTGCCACAGTACAGTACAGACCAGTAAACAAACACAGAGTCATGTGGGTGACAGAGATGATGGTTTTCTTTGTTGTTCTCCAGTTCTCAGGTGAAATAGGCGAGCGGATGAAGGACTGCTATGGAGATTTCTGCAGTCACCACACTGAGGCTGTCAGCTACTACAAAGAACAGCTGCAAAACAACAAAAAGTTCCAAAACATCATACGGGTATGACACATAGCAATCTTCTGATTTTTGTTATCAGATTCACCTCTTCAGTACAGTCTGAGTTCCACTTGCAGTCTGACAAATTAATACTCATGTCTTTTTTTTTCCTCAGAAAATCAACAACCTGTCCATTGTGCGGAGGTTAGGAGTGACTGAGTGTATTCTGTTGGTGACACAGCGCATTACCAAGTACCCAGTGCTAGTGGAGCGCATTCTGCACAACACTGAAGGTCCAGTATTTCACATGCATCTGCTAAACAAATTACAATGAATATTAAAGAGAGTGCAGCCATATATTTAGTGAGGAATAACTTCACTCATTATAGTTTTATTTTGCTGTTTCTATAATGTATCAAATGTTTTTCTGTCTCTAGTTGGTACAGAAGAGCATGAAGATCTGACACAGTCGCTGGGTCTGATTAAAGACACCATCGTTCAGGTTGACACGCTGGTTAATCTCCATGAGAAGAGCTCCCGACTCCGAGACATACACAACAAGATGGAGCCAAAGGCACTGGGAAAAATCAAAGATGGCCGTGTGTTTCGCAGGGAGGACCTGGCACAGGGAAGGAGACGGCTGCTGCATGAGGGCACAGTCAACTGGAAAGCTGCTTCTGGCAGGCTCAAAGGTATGATAAAACAGGATATAAACTTATATGTGTCTTGTCTGTTATCATCAACCTTCTTTCCAGCTTGCAGGCTGAAGTCTCAGGATGTCGTTTGTTATTTTTGTCCTTCCAGATATTCTGGCAGTGCTCCTGTCAGATGTGCTGCTCTTGCTACAAGAGAAGGATCAAAGATATGTATTTGCTACAGTGGTGAGTGATTAAACTATTTTTTTCTGTCAGACACTAATAAAGACAAATTATTTCGGGTTTATTTTATAGGGACAGATACAATATGCAGAGACAAACTGAAAACAGCTATCCGGTACAAGTGTCATAGTCTTTATTGTGGATGTTAATTTGCAAAGTCCATCCCTAGAAGAGCTTTTCTGAAAATAAGAGATTGAAACAGTGAGGTAAAACGAAGATAAACTGAGTATAACATGATATTATAAAGCTAATTAAAAGCTGAGTATAGCAAGACACCATGAAGTACAAAGTTGAACACATTATATTTAGAAATTAAACATGAGTACAGGTTTGTTGCTGGATTAACCAGGATTGGTATCTCTCTTAAAAGTGGTGATGTTTGCAGCACATTTCAAATGATCAGATATGGAATTCCAGGACTCTGATACATCAGCTCCTTTAAGTCAAGCAAAGAAGAATGTTTGAGTGATGTGCAGACAGATGTGGGAGCAGAATTTAGTTAGTAATACGTGATAGCTCTGCAAACTTGATTCATCAAATTTTACAACCAAGTACAAGTAATGACAAAGCATGCCCCTGCATCTTTTTCCTCCTTCTTGTTGTTCTCACCCAGGATAACAAGCCGTCAGTGATTTCTCTTCAGAAACTGATTGTCAGAGAAGTGGCCCATGAGGAGAAAGCCATGTTTCTTATCTGTGCCTCCTCCAATGAGCCAGAGATGTATGAGATCCACACTACCTCCAAGGAGGAGCGAAACAGTTGGATGTCACAGATACGGCAAGCTGTTGAGAGGTAGCTGCATCTTCATAGAGATGAAATACACAGCCGTATATTATTAATTACATTTTGTAGAAAGTTTTGGAAGAAAGTGGAAAAATATTCAACAGAAAATTTATAGACCCCTTACTCTGTTTGTTTCCTTTGTCGTCCCATCTGCAATGGCTTCTGTCCTGTCCCCTCTTAGTTGTCCTCACACAGAAGAGAGGCTGTTCAGTGAGGAGGAAGAGGCACGAGCTTTCAGGTTCAGAGAATATCAAGGTAACTGCAGTTAAAGTCACTGATGACATTCACAAAGGAATCCCCTGGAAAATGAGATATAGTGGGCCACAAGGGGGCACTCATGTATCGTAGTAACTTTAAAATTGTTAGACTTTAAAGTTATGAACTTGCTCTCTCTATACATCTCATGTCATTTGATGTAAACTAGATTTTATCCCTTGCAGTAAAAGCTGTTTAAAACTGTTCTGAATATTTGGGTGTGGTAAAGGTTAAAGGGTTGCTGTATAGTTGCACAAGAAGTGAGCATGTGGCAAAACCTGCAACTATATCCTTTGTTTAAGGAATTCTCTTTGTTTATTCTATGTCATGTCTCCTATTGTAGAACGGCTGAGCCAGAAGGATGCAGTGATAGTCCAGGCTCTCACTGAGAAGCTGCAGCTGTTTGCAGAGTTGGCAGAGTCTGTGTCAGGTCCAGAGGACACAGCTTCACGTTCCAGACTTCTGCTGCGAGGAGATGCCTCGGACCTCCAGCAGGGGGAAGCCCTGCTCAAAGGAGCCATCACTGAGGGTAGGACAATGCTGCATTATATCTGCTTTATACGCAGAAGCACGGAACAATGGCATTGTGTGATGTTTACTCAAAGATTTGATCAACTTTATGTTCCTGTACTGTTTGCTACTGTTCTCCTACACCTCTCACCAGATTTGCAACCTTAACTTTGGTTTATTTTTTTAAATTAATTTGAAGGGGCTTTATTGGCATGGGAAACAGATGTGCATATTGTCAAAACAGGTGTAAAAATAAAACCAAAAAAAAATCTATATGAACAGGAGCATTATGGTTTTGGCTGCATGTTCAAGTGAAAAGTCAAATTCTGAAAAATTTAACTATTCTGAAACATGCAGAAACAGTATCTCAAAATAGACAATGACAGCTTTGAAGACACGACAGACACGCTAACTTTCTTTCTCTTTCACTCCAGTGGAGAACCTCCAGAACCTGCTGCAGTCCGGCGTGAGGGAGGAGGCTCCGACCTCACGGCTGGAGGACGGGAGCGGCTCGGGGCTTCTGCCTAGGCGAGCAGACACCTTCGGGGGCTATGACAGCAGCCCCACAATCCTCAATAAGAGTGAGTCCAGCACAGTCCATGCCCTGAGGAAGCCTACCATCTAAAGGATTTGCAGTCGTATTTCGGAGGCCCATATGCCAAATTCTGAACTATAAACGAAAATAAATAAAAGTTTGTTGATTCCTTGAATTGGTTTTATTGGTTGAATTTATATATTTTTTCTAAACACGTTTCTTGGCAACAATGCCAGCATCCCTTTAAAAAAAACATCAGCTCTGGGCCCAGTTTTGCATGTATATGTGTGTTGTTTCTGTGCTGTGTTCGTGAATGTCAATATTTCTATGTATGTATCTAATTATTTGTGTGGTGTTTGTCTCTGTGTCCGTACCTGTGTGTGTTGGTGTTGATGTGTCTGTGCCAGATGGCAGCATGAAGAAGAACTTTTCTGGCGAGTCCAGAAACAGAGACAGAAGCCAGAGAGCCAGCTCTGACCCTCAGCTCAAAGAACTCTGTGGCAGCCATACCCTGGAGCAGACGGTATGGGCTCAACACACACGCAGTATATCTTGGGATGAGTCACATTGTTATTTTCTGTAAATAGTAATAAGCAGACAAAGTCATCTGGAAAGTTTGCATCTCCTGATGTTTACTGTAACCTCACTCTGCAGGTCACTTCATTTGTTTATAAATAGATAAAGCCTTTATAAACCAATGTAGTCGTTAGTTTAGTTTAAATGAAGTTCCCAAACATTTTGGCCATGCACGCCCTTCTAAAACCTGACCTGACTAATGTACCCTCAGTCCTCCACACCTTAAAAAAACTGCAACAAAGCCTATTTATAACCATCAGTGAAGGTGGTGCAGTCAGATGCCATTAAAGATTAAGATTAAGTGCAGCAATCTGAATTAAAATGCAGTGAAGTTGCACAAGATCTGCCATGTAAAGAACAAAGACAATGACACATATAGATACAGTTGCCTTTCCCAGGCTATTGTATCTGAGAGAGAGAGAGAGAGCAAGATGCACGAGTAGATCCAGTAGATCCAGTGACCTAGTAGTGATAATAAAGATAACAAAATTATACCATTATATGGCCATTATATGTTTTTTTCTCTTACGCACCCCCCTAGACGCAGCTGACCCAACCTGCTTTGGGAAACCCTGCTGTTTGAGAAATACTGCTTGTTAAATTACTGACTGACTGACTGACTGACTGACTGAAGTATTTGACCAATACTTCATATCTAATGCTGCTCAGCACTCATTTCAAGGTTGTCGAAGCAGGTTTTTATTTTCCATGCAGTAGTTTTACCTGTTGTACGGCTAATAACAACAGCTAAATGGAATTTCTTTTGGATTTTAGTGTGCAGAAAGAAAGTAAGAAAAGTGCAGCGTGTCCGTTAATTCTGAATAATGTAACAGCTTTTTGTACAAAGAGCTTGAAATCACATATTAACACAATATATTTAAAATGTTCCAAATGTTTTCACAGCATCTATATGTTATTGTAATGTATATACTGTATAACAGTACTGAACAGTACTGTTATACAGTATATACAATACAATGTGTAACAGTGTTGAACAGTACTCGAGATTCAGGAGATTTATTGCCGTGTGTGACTGTTGTTGCTCAGGTTGATGAGAGCTGCTGCTCTCCTGCCAGATGGAACCGCATCTGGTCTAACTCCTTCCCCGAGGCTGAGGTAAACTCTGTCACCTTGTGCTACACAACACTGCTGGAGTTGATATTCATAGCCATGCCTGCTTAACTGAAAAGATGTACCCAATCCAATCAAATGTTATTCTGTTTTGGTGATGCTGGTCTTTAGTTTTTGATTATGATAACCTCGTGTCTCCATTCTAGTTCTTTGACAGAGTGCTGATGCTCTCCCAAAGGCTCTACAGTCTGCAGGTAATTCAGCCACTGAAGTCTAATTGACAGATGCAGGTTATTCTGTATGTTTGCTGATTAATGATTTCATTTATTTGGTGTTCGTGTTTGGGGTTTGACTCACTTAAACTTGGTAACTTTATTAAGAATTGTGATCAAATTTCAAATATCTTCTTGATGACCTTTTTTCTCTGTTTCCACCTTCAGGCTATCATATCACAGCGGGACAGTCACATTGAGCTGCAGCGGGCTTCCCTGCCCGGCCGCCACAGAGGGAACGTGCTCCTGGAGCAGGAGAAACAGCGGACTCTGGCCCTGCAGAGAGAAGAGCTGGCCAACTTCCACAAGCTGCAGTCTCAACACCGGCAGGAGCAGCAGCGTTGGGAGAGGGACAGGGAGCGGCACCGCCAGCAAGTCGAGGCCACTGAGGCCAGGCTCCGACAGCGGGAGGAGGAGTGCAGACGGCTGGAGGTGAAGTGCTCTGTCCCTCCTGAAGGCCGTGGAACAGATTTTATTTAAAATTTCATCATATGGTTTTAAAAAAAGCATATACGATTATTTTGACAGATATTGCGATTGCTCTATGAATTACAATTAGTGGGAATGCTATTTTTTTTTTACTAAAAAATAAATAAATAAATAAAATCACGATTATGTAATATTTGTTGGGGTCTGTTCCCAAAAAACCATGCACATCTGGAGAACAAGGTTTGTTTACATTGATTAGTTGTGCAGCTTGCAAGTAATTACAAAAATCCCACACAAACTTTGCAACATTGCTGTTTTTTGATGCAGGAACAACTGGCAGAAGAAAGGAAGGAGCTGGAGAGTCAGAGGGAGACTTACCAGCGGGACCTGGAGAGACTGAGAGAGTCCACCAGAGCTGTGGAGAAAGAAAAGGAACGCCTGGAACACCAGAAGAAGATCAAGAGGAAGACTATTGAGGTGGGGAACCTGTGATGGAGATGATGGCCATGAGTAGGCAGATAAGAATAGAACAAAATACACATTTTCAATATGCATTTGTTTGGAGAAAAGGCTCATTATACAGAACAAGACTAGCAAGCAAGCTGTTGCTGGCAGAGACAATATTTAAGTCACTGAAAATTATTTACTTCCAAGAAATAAAGGAGTGAATGTAGCTCAAACATGAATGTGGACAACAGACAGGCATGCTGTTCTTTTTAAACTACATTTGGGTTGTCGTGTAGATTCACACATTTATTGGAGCGTATGGTCACCACATTAAAAGATGGCGAAATTTGCATTATGTGGGACCCCTTAGAGCCACACAGACAGAAACTATAGAGAGGTGAACTCCATTCCATCCTTCCAGTGCATACGGTACTTAATTACAAAGACAACACACTCAGCAGTGGAATAGGTAACATCATTACTTCCTCCCTCTAAAACTTAATGTTAGCCGCTGAAGCTATGATGCCTGTGTGTTTTAAAACCAGGATGTAGTCACAGGAGCAACAGGTCTTGCTCGTTTTTTTACTTCCCGACTGATAAAAGGACCATGGGGCGCTGGATAAAACACATCAGATAATATAATGTTACAAGGGACAGTGGTGTTGGTGATCTATATCGTACAACACAAGAGACGTAGTTCACTGAGCGATTTCACACAAAACTAAACTACGACAAATCTGCCACAAACTGGGACCTTATCTTTTTAAAGGACAAATATCATATGTGTAATTCATGGCACAATTTAAATGAGATAAAGAATCGCCGCTGACTACTGTGCATATTTTTTCCAAAATAGGAAGGGGAGGGACTTGACGTCCCCATAAATGACACATAAGCTAAAAAAATGTGTAAAATTTGTTCAGTTTGCTGTACAGTGTGATTTATTTTATACATATCTGCATACTTAAAATAATAACTTCAAGGTACTTCTCAGTTTTGTTATTGGTGACTAATTATATAAATATTTTTAAATACTACAGTGTATAGGCTGTAGGATGTATAGACTGCTTTAAAAGAAAAAGGCCTATCCAAAATATGAAACTGTAAATTGAAGGCCATCCAAGACTATATTACTGCACCTTTAAAGTGGTGTTTAAGGAAGTGTGAAATGGCGGTGGGCGTTTAGCTCAGTTGGTAGAGCGTCCGACCCATGTATGGAGGCTGTTACTCTTCTGCAGCGGCCACTGGTTCGACTCCCGCCCTCGGCCCTTTGCTGCGTGTCATCCCCTCTCTCTCTCTCTGCCCTGTTTCCTGTCTACTCTCTGGCTGTCCTCTCCAATAAAGGCAAAAATGCCAAAAAAAATAACTTAAAAAAAAAAAAAAGAAAGCGTAAAATGAGGACAAGGGCAGGGTGCTGGATCTGCTGATGATGACTCACAGATTAAAGAATGAGATGGGGCTTTCCTGTCTCCGCGGCTTCCTTTTTTGCTGTCATGCGTCAATTTTCCAAACCTTTCCCCACCTGCTGCTGCTCTCTGTTTTTTCCTTCCATCCCATCGCCTGGACATGAATCCTGTACCTACTCTTCTCACATACTGACATACTCACATATATTTTATACATTGGCTATAAGGTTGTTTGTAATTATTCATCAGTCTAATTTGCCCAACATTTGAATATGTTACCAGTAAATGAGATACAGTTGAAACCAAAGAACTTTATTTCAGCTCCCTCAGCCTGATTCATAGATGGGCGTAATGATAAACATACGTACATACACCCGAATACATCTCTAACCACTCACCTCAGGAATCCACCTACACAGGGAGCAGTCTTCCTCTTCACCTCTCTTTACCTCTTCTTCTCCTCTCTCCTCCCTGTGTTTCCTTACATGTATCCATCTGTCTCTCCTTGCAGCACAATGCAGGCCATTGTTTGTGAGTTTCATGGGAGAGGAACTTTTGAGAAAGATCCACTGACTGTAATTTCATGCCTGGTGCTAACAGATCTGTCAAGGAGCTGCAGCAAAGTTACTTAATATCAGCCTTTAGTGTTTTCAAAGGTCTGAATCACCATCACAGTTTGGTTGATTGGCATTCTCTGTGACAATTTGTGGAGAGAACTGGAGCATGGGAAAGTTTATCTCGATACAGACTTTATCTTCTTAACAAACCAAGAAGATACAGACTGGCATGTAACAGCTTTGATATTCTTTCTACTAGTGAGTGATATTGATAAAATGCTCTATCACATGGGGCTTTTCCATTGGCACTATTGGCCACGCCAAGTCAAATTATACCACACTGATTTGTATTCCCATTATCGCCTTTGCTAAGTCACACCCAAGATGTACCTTCTCTGGAGTGCAGCCAAAGCCCGTCCTGCACCAAGGGGGTTTCTTGTCTCCTCCACCACGGCCAACCCATGACAACCCCCTCTTCTCCCCCCACAAGGCGTGTGTTGCGGGAGTGAACCAGTATGTGCAGGACAGAGTGGTGCAGTGGCAGATTTTCTAAGTTTCATCTCCACCTGGACTTAGCCTGGAGGGGATAATGCGATCAGTTGCATGCAATCCTTTTGATCCTTTGTCTGCAGCTAATCTAGAATATTTCCGGACCAATCAGCCTATTTTTTTTGTGCATATTTATGACTGTATTGTTAAGGAGCTTTTGTGGTTGCAGTGATTCACAACTTTTAAAAACCTATATAAAACCAATATAACATTTAACGACCACTGACTCCTTACTCCTCCTAACTGGGCAGGATGGCCCTAAAGTCATCAGCAACTGCTAGCCTAAAACAAGGCTTACCTACTAGCAGCGTCTGAGAAGTAACTAGTTATATGCAACTATATTACAAAATAGATATAATTGTAATCTGTTACATTTACTGACAAAATTGTGTCATTAAATTACAGTTACTAATCAAAATGTTGGTGATTACAAAGTAGTTACATCCAGATGTTCTTTTTTGGTTGCCTGGTGGAGATCTGCACTCTACTGAGTGCACACTGCTTGTTTTAAAAATCTCTTTAAACTAAAAATCTGGATTTGATTGTGGTGAGAGGAGCATGAACATTATTGTCAGCTCCACTACCTGAGTCACACATATATTTCTATAATGAGGAGAATGTAAAATACACCTAATGATGGGATTGTTCACTCTGACTAATGCTCCCAAGTATGAGAAAGCCAAAAAGTTTCAGTGTGATGAGTCAGTGTCTTCTCCTTTTTCTGCTTCCTAAGACAAGAAAAAGTTTGTCAGTATGTGTACAAACCAGATTGCTCTTTCCCAAGAAGTTGGACTACTCAACATGAGCTGTCTATCAGTGCTGTACTGATACGCATGCTCTCACTTAGATGTGTCTTTCTGATTGAGGCCGTCTCCAGTCATATCATTATTCGCTCTCTGCTGTCTGACATTCCTACCTGGCTGATGCCTGACAGTTACCTCTGATTGGTCAGTGCCTCTTTATCCTGCATACCACGCTGAGTAACTGACAGATGACATAATGCCCTTCATTCAAGTCCAGACCTGTTCCAGAAAAAAAAAGCTAGAGTGCTTTTTTTATTCTTGTTTATCTCTTCGTAATATCCTCAGACATCTGGCTACTTATCTGACATCTCAAAGATTTCGTGGTAACAGAATCTTTCAGTGACATGTCTTCAGTTAACTAGAGTCTTAACTCAAGACGCGCATAAACACAACCAGCTGACTTGAGTTATTGCATTTGTCATCTCATTACTGGTTGCAGAAGGTCGGCCTTTGACTGTGATTTGTACCCAGAACACTTCACAGTGACTCCTGGAAAACCACAGCCTCTGGTCTTGTGAAGCAAAGGAGCCTCTGGCTGAATTGACCTAATCTGCTGTGATGAGTAATACAGAGACCCTGGTAATTACAGACGCCTTCACTGAAACAGATTGCTGTGCGGTTTGTTTGTTTGCTACATGGACTGCAAGATAAGACCTGAAACAGGCCAGAGCTGCACCCTATCAGCACTCAGCACCCCATTAAATCATGCCCATAATATTTGTTTTGGACCAGCTAACTAGTGTGTTTGCGTGTTTTGTACACATGCAGATGTATGGGTTGCAGTTCTATACTGCTGGCTCTGCTGCGGGACTTTCTTGGCGGCGGTTATGGGAGATTTGGAAGTGGTTTGTTCCCCTCTGTGTCAAACACATCAAACAGTCTTTTCATCAGCTGTGACCTCAGGATCTGTTCCAGGCTCCAAGCCAGCCTGATATCAACAGACATTTAATCACCACCACCCAACATTAAGACTCATCAGCAAACCCATAGAGCTATGATTAGACCTCATAAAAAAGAAAACATGCCTCCTTGTGTGTTTGCGTGTGCGTTTCAGAACATATGTGTTTGCGCAAGAATGGTGCTAGTTGCAGCATGTCCTGACTTCAGAGGAGCTTCTCTTTCATGTGTTATCTCATGTGATCACATTTGGCCCCTTGATATGGAATGCTCTGTGCTCAGGGTTTTTTACTGGCTCTGGCCCAGGATAGAGCCTCAGGTCTGATTGCTCAATAGTCCTGTGAATGTCAAGTCATGAAGTGTGTCCATCAAGGATAGAGCTTGAGTTTCTTGATAGTTAATAATCAAGAAGAGAAGTGACCTGCACAATGTAGGATGAGTCAAAACACTTAAACTTAAAAACTTAACTAAAGCCTGGACCAAGGTCTGCAAAATCAATTCAGGCCCAGCCCATATTACATCTTATCAAAACAATACATTATGATGTGTAAAGTTTTCTAATTTGAAATAAATTTTCTATTGATCAAAATATCGTTTAGTGACGTTGAATATAAAGTATAGCTATCAAACTGTGGATGAGATCTTTCACAGCAATCCTGTCCCTAGATGAAAACTGTTTCAGTGTGGCTTACCTTATTTCCCTATCGATGATAACGTTGTTATGGTGACGTTTACATGCTAGGCAGAGGGTTGTGTGTTGTTACTGCCAAGTTCATAAAAGTAAGATAAGACAGAACTTTATTAATCCGGAACTAAATTCCTGTGCCAGAGATTGCTCAAAAATTGCAGTTGCATAAGAATAAACACTACACAGTAGTGTAACAAATAAAAGGTGTATAGGGAGTAAAGGCAAAAGTACTGCTAAGAACAGTAATAGAATAAAAATAAAAGTGAGATAGGTTAAGTAAAATGAGTAAAGTAAAATAATCTAAAATCGAAAAAATAGTAGTGGGAATGATGGTGCAGGTAATATTTGCAGTGATATTGAAAAGTAATGCAAGTAAATGTAATACCTTTATTGTTTCAAGGGAACTGTCGCACACTAAGCATGTGAATTTATGCACACCGATGCAAGTGTGTGTATGTATGATCTGTTATATCTTTGTAGTTTGTTGTGTTATGCAGCAGTTTGGGTGCCAAAAACAAATTTCTCTGTGGGACAATAAAGTATACTACAGCTTAACTTACCTTATGTGAAAGTAAAATTAATATTGCACATGATGTTAAAAAGTAATACAGCACATAATATTTATTATTGATTGATATTGTTTCTCAGGATCTGATTCCTCAGCTGTCCTTCTTGCAGAACGAGGATGAGTTACGATTTGATGACCATTAGTTGGAAAAGCCTCTGTAGAAACGTTTTACCCAAGAATCTGCTATCAGCTCCTTTTTCTATAGTACATGATTTCTACAACCAGTGTCAATGTAGTTGTAAGAATATGTTTTAATCAAAAGTAAATAGACTAAGTGATTCATGTCTGCCTCGATCTCATGCTGGCCCATCATGTATGTTGCTTAAAAGTTCTAAGAGAGTTGATAATATGTTATTTTGTTCTCACTAATCGTTCCGGACCTTTAACTTTGAATAAAAGTCAGTTGCAGACCGTTGAGTAACGGCTTTGAGAATCCGTGGTCTAAAGGGTAGAAACTGGCCTTGTAGCTACAAGGGCAATGGCTCAATCTGTGACCTTCTTGAAAAGTCTTGAGGTGGAAATGCATCAATGAATAACCATTGCCCCTTCAATGTCTTTGAAATGTCTTTAGGCAAAACACTCAGTTTAACAACAGTCCCTTTCTCCTGCTTTTTGCTCAAGAGTATAAAACTGTATGGCCACCTGGTGTGAGTAACTACATGAACATGACAGAGAACATTTCTACAACATGTTGGTTGGTCAAACTCGAGGGAAACATTGAAGGATCAGTGTTAAAACAGTGACCTGTATCTGAGTTATCTCTTCCCCTCTCAGGCCTCAGTCCTCCAGGCTGATTTATGACACTGTTGTCTGAGTGTGTCTGAAAAACCCCCAGGGAATAGCTCTTTACCCATTCACACCCTCACCACACACACACACCTAAATGCCTGTGACTCGCTTCTTCTATAATCAGCCAGTAGGAGTTGCTTTGCGAAGCTAGGAAAGAACACCGAGCTCTAGGGCAGATATTTTCTTTCTACGCCATCTGTCACTGTATTTATCCCACCTGTTTCCCTGGTATTCTGTGCTTCTTTCAATGAGAATATTGTCAAACTATTCATATTTGAAGTTAATCGTTTGCCCTGTGAGTGAAAAAAGTAGTTATATGTAGTTGTATGCACTTTTCTGTGCATCTTATTCATTTCAAGCCATTGAGTCTTGAGATTTGTGTAATGTGATGGAGGGCTGCAAAAAAACTATTTAAATTATCATTTAACCCGCCACTTATTTTCTTAATTAAATATTTTACGACTAGTTTCATTATCAGTGAATCTGAAGATTAATGATTAATCTTTGATCTATAAAACATAATAATCTTACATTTAAGAATCTGAAACCTTCCAATGTTTGGCATTTTTGCTTTATAACTAACTGAAATTAATAATCTAGTATGAAAAGAGTTGTGGATAAATTATCTGTCAATCTAATCTATCCAAAGTCTAAAAAATGACAGATAAGAGTCAAAAATCTCCTGAGAAGATTGACTTTCTTGTTTTGTCCGACCAACAATTCAAAACCCAAAGATATCCACAATGATACAAAACTGATAATATAACTAATCTTCTTAACAGTATGGTGGTACTTGGAGAGCTCAATATTTTCTGCTGTGTTGTGCAGCGTAATCAGTTTGTGAAACACCGGACTAAACAATTAATCGTGAAAAAAGTCAGCAGATTCATTGATTAAAAAATAATTTTCTGTCAGTTGTTTCAGCTTAAAGAAGATGATTAACCCCAGGCGAGCTGACACTGAGTCTCTGTATAAATAGCTGAGTCATTGCTCATCACCAAACCAATAAAAACACTGTTTACTCTTTGTGATTACAGTTTGATTTTGGATAAAACCGGTTTAAGCCTACAGGGTTTGCTAAGCTCATTAAGTCACCACAGATCAAGGCTGCACATGGCCTAAAGACAGAGCAAGAAATATTTCTCACACATAACTGTTGCACACATCATGTAGTGCAGGTAAGATTAAATAACCAGTATTTCCTTATTAGTGGTGTCCATTGTGTATGAGGCGATGTGCAGTGTTATTGGAGATGTGCATGATATGGGAGTATCCAGGCAGTTTTCAGGATGAGAGGAACCTGCATGTATAATTAGCTGGTCCAAGCCTGTCATTAACAGAAGCCTCTGGAAGGCAGCCAGTGCTAATTGTTTATATGCTGTCAGTCAGGGCTGTTTGTGTTCTGTAGCTTCCGCACGCTTTACTGCCCTGGAAACCTGCTGTTTGTGCCGCTTAAAGCTGGTCACCTTGTTCTGGGAACAATGGAACATCTGTGTGCCAAAATGAGTGAGTGCTGAGAGAGGAAGAATGATGGAGGGAAAGAAGAAGAAAGGGGGATTTAGGGAAGGAGTTATAGAGACTTTCCCAACTGCAGGGCCCCTCTGTGCTTCAGGTCGTGCTGTCATGCTCCGCCATTACAACCAGGGGAAGCTACAGTCTCCACACACACACACACACACACACACACAGTCACGGTCAGATGAGTTTGCCCTTCACGCCTTGTAAAATACAGTCATCATGTGTTCACCGTCTCCACAGGAAGTATTCTGCATCATCATCAATCATTAAGCATGTGGGCTGCATACCAAACAGAAGAGTTACAGACTGATGCCTGACTTTAAGTTAAAGACCCCGCAGTTAAAACCGCTGTTAAAACTGACTGATATTTGTTTGGTGATATATTGTAATGTAGTGATATTAGCTACAAGTTGGCCCTATAAATGTTTTACTGGTCAGCACCATCATTTCACATCAAAAACCCAGCAGTTGTTTATAGGAAACATTTTACTTTAGTTACTTGTAATGCAACACCTATAGGCCTGTCTGCTACTCCTGATGTTTTTTTAGTGGACAAATACTGTCACAATGCTGCAAGTGAAAAGAAACGTACTGTACCTTTGTGAAATGTTGTGAAACTGGTCAAATATAAGATGAATATATTAAATTAATCCTTTTATATCACATCCCTGGTCATATTATGCACCTGTTTAACAATATATACCAAAAATTAAAAAACAAAAACAAAAAACAAAACATTCTTTGTGTTCTATCATCAAAATCCAATCATGTTTTCCTCCTGTAAAACAAAATATTACGTGTGCTTACGTAGCCTGGAACCAACCAGTTTCAACCAATAATACTATGACATCCACCTATCAGTCAGTCTTCAACTTTTAGTGGCACAAAGCTAAGATTCATAGTTAGCAGCAATAGCATGGAACTTTCTCCATGTTTGTTATGAGACGCCCACATTATGTCCCTTTTGACTATCTTGTTTCGCTCTCGAAATGCTGCGTGGACAAAAAGCTGCCATAAAGTATACACAGAAATGATTACACAGTATGTCTGAAATAACCAGATTCAGCCACTCATTCAGACCCTGAAGTTATCTAGATGGGAAAAGAACGAACCCTGAATAATGAAGACTTCTCTCAGGAAATAGTTTCTTACAGATGTAATTGTCTGAAGCATTTTAACAATCCATCTTTGGAAACATGGGGCTGGGGAGGATTTCCAGTCCATTAATATTAATCTCTTGGCTGTAATCAGCCAAAACAACAAATATATTATGTTACTTTATGTGCATGCGAAGCTAATTCTGCTCAGCCAAAAACTGCAACTTTTTGACTGATAGTTTTTCATATTTTGACTGTTTCTTTTAAAGTGTGATGAATATCTTTTTGCAACACATCACTTCACAGTCTTGAAGAAGGGCTTAAACTTGTCGTGTTCTTAAGCACAAAGAAAAGATGTTTTTTATAGTTCTTGTAAAGCAACACATGTGGGATTACTATTGCATACAAACACTACACCGCTCCATTGTTGCAGAAATCCTCCTGGTCGATCTCACTGAATGCAGATTGGATGATCTACTCGATCTGTAGATCATCTTTCCTTCAGTCTAGTAATTAAGTGGACAATGCAGTCAGTGTCTTTTATCCACTGATGTCATGAGAGCCTTTTTCTTGTTTCCCCGCTTGTCTAACAGCCCGGCTTGTTTTGTTAGACACGCCTTTATGTGCACAGGGACTATTAAGGGTTTTATGTTTCTCATTTTGTGTGTGTGTGCACATTGTCCTTGAGCCTCTTGGAACACATCAAAAGCCTGTTACCAAACTTACCAAAGTGTGTGTTCAGCAGAAAGAGTCGCATGTGTTTCTGATTCCCTCCTCAGCCCATAAATACCCTGCTCCTCAACAGATTGTGTGTCTGTAGTGGCATGGAGGCACACACACGATTTATAGTTCCTGTCTGTGTGTGCGTGTGTGTTTTCTGTGCTCTTAAGAAGCTGTTTTAAGTTGTTTTTAGATACTCTCATATTTAACTTACAGTGCAGGCTGCTTACATACATACATAACATACAAGCATGAGTTCCACAACACAGATTCTAAACTGAATCTGGCCACAGATATGGATAATTACAGTGCAGAGTCGGGAACCCGTCCTTTGTTAGCTTAAAAACTGATTTTGAAGTCTTATATGATGATGTTTGCCACAATTAAAGAAGATTTCAGTCAACTAATGTTCAGTCTTCTTCTCCTCCAGGTGACTCCTCTGTCCAGTAGTCTGAACGGGGAGCTCGTCATGCCCTCCGGCCTCGCCGCCTCCACCACTGTCTCCGACCTGCCCCTCCCTCAGAAGCCCTGGTGCGTGGCAGCCTGTCCGTCGCACAGGCCGACTATCCGGAGCGCCCCGAAGTGATGCTGCGGCGGGAGACTAGCTCCTCCACCCTGCCACTGAAGACAGAGGTGCCCCTTCATCTCTTCAGCACCACCAACCAGCTGCATAAGCCAGTGGGAGTGCAGCAGCAGATCCCCACCAAGCTGGCCGCTCTCAGCAGTGGCAAAGGGAAAGGAGGCAAAATTGGCAAAGCCTCACATCGCACTGACAGCACAGGTAAGGGGTCAGATGGGAAAATCAACAAATACTTTACAGTTCCAGCCTCTCAAACGTGAATGTATAGCTTTTTTGACTAATCATTGCAGCTCTAGTGCATTCTGTCCTTACTCAAAGGTTGAATAAGTAGGATTTATCAGTTGCTGTTTGCAATCAACTACATTTCTGGTGCATTTACAAAGTCTTATTTCCAGGAAATGAAAACCAGTTTGTGGGGGGTTGGTAAAGCATCCCATGCACAGCAAAATAATGAGAAAATAAGAAGCCATGGCAGAGAGCGGGGTCTCTGTGGCTGCAGGTGTGAGTCTATGCACTGTTTTTTTTTGGGAAAATCCTGCATATTTTGTCTTGAAGGGCTGTCCACACCAAGAATGATAAGCATAACTATAAATTTCGTTTTACAAATTGTTGCACCTGAAGTGGATGGCAAGTCCACACCACAACTTTAACAACAATGTCAGCGGTGAACAATATAATTTGGATCAATTCATTCATTTGATGAACGATAGAAACACTGACAGCCAATCAAAATCCAACCAGACTTACAGGGTATGGACTACAACATATTAAACATTAATATACCTTAATTTAGGCTGCAAATTACACATAAAAAGATGTCATTTTGCTGGAGACATACTACCAAACATTCTTTGGCGCTGATGAGGTCCCTGGGGTTCGTTTGGTCCTTACTTTTGCCCTCTTTGATGATCACCAGAAATATAAATATAAATAAATATAAATAAAATTTGTCTTGAAAAGATGAGAACTCTTGTAACAGTGTTGGATTCTCCAAAGGCCTCTTTTCTTTGAAGAATCTCGTGAACCCATTTACCTCTGGTTCTCTCTTTTTTCCTCTCTCTCCTCTCTCTCTCTGCACAAGGTAGAGCAGTAACAGGTCATCAGTATCCATTTTCCTAAGCTACCAAAACAGCTGGAGCATGCAGTGCGTTCTTGCCACCACTACAGAACGTTACCATTCATTAATGTGGATGCTCACATTACTATCATTATGGTTATTGTTCTTGGGGTGGATGGCCCTTAAATCTACATCTACAGATAAATTAGAATATGTTTTTACTGGAGATAGTAGGCAGGCTTTAATCACTCTGTAATGTCACAAAGTGTGATGAATAGTTTGTAAGCACCATCCTCAGTGTGTTTACTCTGACACAGTAAACAAAGAGTGTGTGCAAGAGTGTCACAGCAGATGGAGAGGGTGGAGTGTGTGACTCCAGACATTTCTACTAGCTTTGCCACTCAGTGAGTGCACATTTTGATTGTTTTTTAGATGTTTGTGTTTTGCCTTCAAAAAGCAGTTGCCTGCAGTGCATCATAAGCCAACTGATATGAGCATAAAAGTACACTCTGTTTCAGAATGTGTTAATGTGTGTTGCATTGAGGTTTTCTCTTTTCTCTGATAGAGAGGACCGTAACTGTAGCCCGTCTCAGCAGCCACCAGTGTGGCAGCAAGACATGTAGTCAGTCTATGCACTCTGATGTCAGTCAACTAATATGCAAACAAATAGAGAAAGTAATACAAAGATAAATAAACATAGAAGAAAATCAAACATTTACATCAATTTTCAATACTATTTTTGTTGCATTTAATGGCATATTAATTCATTTACTTTTGATTTTGTCAGTTATGCTCCTCAATATCTTATTCTTGCAGATAATGTATAATAGTGCAGCATTTTCTATTTTAAATGATTTTTTCTTGCTTGCTGTCATCGATATGACGCCATCTGTGCCTGACACGAGCTTGACCTGATCGGCGTGATTTAAGTGGCTCATTAGGATCACATTAGCTGTCTAAATTGGGTCAGCCCTCCCCTATATCAAATAGTGGCCTGAGAGAGGCTCGTCTGCTCTAGTTTACCAGTGAAATCTGATTTTACAATTAAATCACCTTCTGTCCCTGTTTGTCTCTTGTTTTCTTTGCTCCTTCCTCCACCTCCCTCCCCCCTGGTCTCCTCCTCCTACTTCTCCTCCCCCTCCCCCTCCTCTCAGCCTCAGTGGATATGAAGCAGATGCTACCACTGAAGCTGTCCGCCCGAGACGACAACGCCCTCAAGGCCAGGCGCTCCATCAGCCCCCACCAGCAGGTCCCACTGTCAGCTCCTCCTCAGCCTCAGTCTCTGCATCACCATGCAGGTACCTCTTATATACACACACAAACCGTGCACACACACACACACGCTTCCTCCTTTGCTTGGTCAGGACAAACACAATCTCCTCTCATCTGTCTTTGTCTGCTGCATTATTAAACTCAGTTCTCACAGACACAAACATGAGACACATACATTTCCCCACCTGGGCAAACCAGACCCCACCCGATCACGTTCCTCTCTAAAGCTCACCTTCATGGCCAGCCGCTCCCTGTGTAAGTACCTATCAATTTCACATGCCTCACTGTGATTAATGGCACGCCGTACTGCTGACACAGACATTTTAACACTTAAATCCTCTGCTCTCACAATTACCACTGCCAAGAGAAAACACTGGCAGGATTCATGTGATAGATGGCTGTTAGGCTGAGTAAGCCCCGCTGTATTAAACAGGCACTAATGACTAATCTGCCGGGAGTTTTTATGCTATTTTTGGGATAATCCCTTGTTCTCAAACAGCCTTTCTTGTGTGTCTCTCACAGATCAACTCAGTCCTCCAGACAATGCCGGACCAGACACCCAGTCCGCCTCCTCCATCAGCACCTCCCACCCTCCAAACGTTCAGAAACCCCCCATGCCCCCTGCACAGTCCCACCCTCAGCCCTCCATGCAGCCTCCCAGCATCCCTCCCCACTCGCAGAGCACCGGCTCCCTCCAGTTCCAGTCCCATCTGCCGCCACCGCAGGGCCTCGGTCCCAACACCCAGGTAAACACTCATGGGCTCAGCCACAGCCACAGCATGCCGCCACCCTACAAGATCAACACAGAGGACCTCAACAAGGAGGACGTCATCTTCTTCTAAACTCCAGTCTGCAGTCCTCAGATCAGTCACTGATCGCAAAAACAACAAAGAAAAGAACTGTGATGGTTGCTGGCCCCAAATCAACCATGTGTCCCATTTCAAGGAGCCTCTTACATGCGATAATGTGATGCTGGCGGTATTGTGGACAGGTGTAGTGTTATTGAGGCTTGAATGAGGTAGGATAGTTAAAATATCGGTACAAGGTTGGAGCAGAGAGCAGAGCCTTTGTCAGCACTACAGTGGCCCACGCAGAAGAAAGAAGACATTTCTAATTTAACACTGCTACCCCCTCTTTGTTTTTTACGTTGCCACAGTTTCTTTTTTATTTAATTTTTAGTTTAATTTCTTAACTCAAGAGGACGACAGTATGGAGAGGAAATCTTTGGCAAAACAAAGGCTTTGTGTGTAAAAAGGTTTAAATGAAGTTATACCAATCCAAAGACAATTGGCAGGAGAGCTGAAGGGGATTTGACTGAAAGGAACAATGTGAAAGATAAACGGTCGGGAGATTTCCAGGGGACTCTGATCAGGCTGGTTGTGATATTAGCAATGGCGCCCTGGCCTTAACAGTCTGCTTATACTAGACCTGGAACCACAAGAGATGATCCAACTCTTGATATGTGAACACTCCCTGCTTGGTGTTTCATTTGCACAGTGTAAATACTCCATTCCGGACTAATGAATGAACTTTTATGGACTAAATGTCTCGTGTTTCGTTGTACAATTGTCAAAGTTTTTGATGTTCTTATTCTTCTTAATCATGCTTATATTGCCACTGGTTGTGAAACCAGACAGCAGATTGAAAACAGTTTATTTTTTTCCAGGCTGTTGTTTAATAAGGCTTCATTTCAATTAAGGCAAAGTTGGCCTTGAGGCAAATTCTGTTTTTTCCAACTTGTGCAAAGTGAGACAAACTCAGGAATGCCTTTATTGTGTCTGCACAGTTTTAGGTTATGTGAGGTTAGTCTGCTTTAGGTCTTCACTCACGTTTCTTAGCAGAAGCTCTTCTCAAAAACAGTGAACTCCTGTGCACTCCTTATCCTTGCATCAATGTTTAAAAACCATTTCACAAGCGCTTACTGTTGCATTTGTGAGCTGTAGCAGCAAGTGAATTAGCTGATAAAAAGATCATTCTTTCATGTGGGAATTTTGAACAGAAAAATATGTACATTTGAATCTGTACTTTACTTAAATTGGCATTCAACCTTTAGAGCTTAAAGGCATATTTCCCAAACTTTTACCAGAGCAGCTATTGACCTCACAGACATCCACTAAAGGAACTTCACTGTTTAGCATGCTGTACCTGTCATCAGACATCAGAAAGGCCTCACTGAGTTTGTCTCACTCTTGGTTATGTTTCCACAAAAAAAAAAAAAAAAAAAAAATCCCTTTAAGAGACACATCTGACCAAAACCCATAGCGTACTGTACAATTCATGACATTTCATGCATAACAGTCACAACATGAAAAGTGTAAACAGTTAAAATATTAAAATCCATCATAAATAGAGATGCACTGATTGTAAAATTGTGGGACAATAGCGATACTGGTTTTTAAAATAACAATGTGGCCAATAACCAGGTCTGATACTGATGATCTTTGTGGTTGTTTATTGTGTTTTTGTTGTTACTCCCCATATGGTACCAGTGAGACAAAGAAGAAGAGAAGAGTTGTGTCCAGCCAGCGGTTTCTTCTCTGAAGTAGCAGCTGGATATGCTAACAGCTTCTGTCCAAGTCTAACCACAAATAACCCAAACAACATATAGTGAGCGCAGAATTGATAAGACACAAAGTAGGGCTGGGTATCACTACTTAATACCTTTTAAGTTATTGACTGAAAAAACTCAGTACCAAGTTTTTTGCATTTTATCCTTTTTGTACCCTGATACACAAAAAAAAGAATTGTTTGTATAGTTTTGCACACAGCTAGTCACTATTGTAATGGAGGGGATTGGCCCACTATCACAGCAGTTACAACCCCAGCCCGTGCTGTGACGAAGTCCAGCATGCTGTATTTGATGAAGTTGACAGTTCAGCACGTCAAGATGCCACCAAAATGTTTAAAAGGGAAAATAAATGCATAAAATGTATAAGGATTATTTCAGGAAATCTTCTATTCACATGATGGATATTGAATTGAGCAGAACAAAAAGTAGCAAATGAAGTAATTTATTGATACTAGTATTGTATTTTTTTAAATGATACCCAGCCCTAGACACAACAGCAGTCAGTGTCATCTTACCTGGCAATAGGCTGATGGCAGTCAACAAGGAGAATATTAGCTGACATCGATGTTCGGCCGGTAAATTGGTGCATCCCTAATCATTGTACTGGTAGAAAATATAATTTTTGTTTTTTTTTGCACTAGCTGATCCAGTTGAATAAAAGCCTTGATGTGTTATTCCCAAACACAAACAAGTTGGACAATCACAGCAAGGCCTAAAACAGTTTAATCCACAGTCTCACTGAAGTCAGGAAATGAAAAGTTCATGTGACTGACATGTTTTTGAAAGCGTGCATCTCTGCTGGACCTTATTTTGCTGACTTAACAGTTTGTACATTTTTCAGGAAGGGTTCATTTTAGCTAAGCTGGTATATCTTTGAGATATATGCGAAGATGTCAGTTTTAATTGAGGCCCTGAGGTCTCATTGACAGTGTGTTTTATTGATTGCTAAAGACATTTCATCAGCAGGGTCTTTAATCTCTGTGCCTGACAGAAAAGCAGTACTGTGACGGACGCCGTGGTCCCGCAGCAACAATGACTATCAGCTGTTGTCTAAAATTTAGACTTTATCTTTCTTCACAGAAGAAATATGGAGGTGTCCATCTCATTTTCTTTCTTTCGAGAACCCTTTAAATCATGAAGAAGTCGACACATTAATATGTTCTGTCTCTGGAGGGAAAAAAGAGCTTTTTGTCTTTTTCCAAATAAGCTTGTCTCTGAAGCTGCCGATCACTAGCTGGAGTTTGAGCAGGTTTGCTGAGTGTTTTTATGTATATTATGTATATTGTTGTACATACCATATGTGATATTTTCTGCACCAGCTGCCCTTGTTTGCATTCTTGTGTTAGGAACAGAGAGATCTGACATGAATGAAGATGCAGAGGTCAGCCAAAAGACTGTTTGTGCATATGTGTATATACACTTGAAATACACACATAGGTGTGTATGTACAATATGGTACACCTTGCTCGGATAGACTTGTGGCAGTTTAATGAAACCACAATCAGTCATTGCTGTTTAAAGGAACTGAAATTGAAGGTGTGCATATTTAATCTCTGCTGTGTGTTGATATTGTAGCATTGAAGTCGAGGTGCACTGTCTTTCGTCTTTTCTCCTGCGATTCATGAGCATGTCTCACCAAAGATTATGTAGCAGTCACGAAAACTAAATCATCTGCTTGTTTCACTTGGTTAAACCAAAGACACATTCGGCTGACTGGGTTCCTGTCTGTGCTCTCGTATGCAGGATAAATGACACTGTGCTGGTTGTGTGGTCGTCCACAAAGTGTTATTACTTGTGAAAACATCCTCCAGGGAGTGTCCATACAGTAAGAAGTGTGTTCACAGCAGCACATTGTAGTCCATCTCATATCCTGCTTCTGGTCTCATTTTTGGGGAGGGGGTTTGCTGTTTGTTTTTTGCATCCTTATGTCCAGATGACAAATATCTCTTCATACACAGAGAATCAGCGTTAAAGCAGAGCGTAAACAAACAGTAACTCAAGTGGGACACTGAAGTTCCCCAGTATTCTGGTTATTAATGAGATGTTCTTATGTACAACATGTCCCAAATACAACAACAATGGGGTATTGTGAACACATTTGGTAGTTTGCAGTGGGTGGAACCCTATAAAAACTTAAATATCGTCACTGTTGGGCAGAAACCTTGTATGTCAAAAACTGGTACTTTTCAGGAAATGGGAAAAAAAACAGTTTTTAAACGAATTAAATGCTGCTTAATGAAAGTATTTGTGGAACCCACAGATAGACATAAAGGGTCACCGATAGCATTAATTTATGGGAGGAAAAAAAAAGTCAAAATATGGAGATATGAGGTTTGCACCTGACAGTGATGATATTTTTCCAGACTTTGACAAAACAGTCCCAACTCAAGGTTAAAAGCTTTTTTTCCCCTGAAACTTTCAACAATATCACACAGTCTTCATCAGCCTAGTTAAAGCTGGGGAAGGCAGTTTATTTTTGGCATCAGTGGGCAAAAGTACTACAGTAATCTCTAAGCTCTCTCTATTTAATTCAATAGGTCGGACAGAAAACTAAACTTCTGCTCCTGCATTTGGCTGTTTTCAGTATTTAGAAGTAGGGTCTGTATGGGTGCTAGAAGTCTGTGAAAACACTTTAATTTTAATTTAGTGTTTTCAAGATTTGAAACGTGCTTTGATTTTGCATAAAATGCTTGCAGTTCCTTTTCAGTTGCAAATCATGATAAATCACTACCTGACTGAATCATTTGCTTTTTGGATAAAGAAATAAAATAAGTCAGATATTTGCTCAGCTGGAAAAGCTTAAAAATGCACTCTGAAAATTTGGGGAATGTGCTTGAATTTGACTTTGGAAAAGGTGAAGGAACCCTGTAGAAAATCTAGTCCATTCATGAAAATAGTTAATTGTTGAGTCTCATTCCTAAAACATCTGTATTTGATGACTTGGGAATGAGACTCAACAGTTTTCTTCAGAATTGTTCACTGCACTTTTAAGCCAAAGCTTAACTTTAAGGCCAACACGGGCGAGAAGTCCTAAAAAAGTGCTATTGATGAAATTGTGGCAGCTACTGATCTTGTATATCATGAAAAGTGAGCAAACTCCATCTGCTAATGAAGACCATGTGATGCATTTAAAAAGTTTGGAAAAAGCCATAAAGTGGAGCTTGAGTTGGGATTGGTTTTGTCAAACTACTGTTTCCATTTTACTGTGCTTAACTTCTCAAGACATTTCCACGTCTGTCCATTTTGCTGTTTTTTTTTCAAGTGTCCTAATGAGATGTTAGGTAACAGGTCAAAAACTGGTGTAAGAGCACTTTAGTTCTGCTCCAGGTACGAGACTTTTATTAAACCTCAGCAGAGGAGGTGGATGCTGCCTGTTTGGATCAACTCAAGTCTTAAATGTTCTAAATCTTTTGCTGTACTGAAATGCTTAACCTTTGTGCTCTGTTGTAAAAACTTGGAAGCCAGTCAGTCACATCACTGTGTGTGTTTGTGTTTGTGTGTATCTGTGTGTGTGTGTGTATATACACTCGCCACCAAAAACACAGCAGAAACATTTCAGACTTGTTTGCAGTCGTGTTTTCTGTATACACACACACATACGCTCATACACACATTTTGAACCTGTAATGTGTAAATAATCATGAACGTATTTTATTTCCTCGGCCAATTTTACACTAGTCACTTTGGATAGTAGCATACTTGAAGGGGAAAATGAATGTTTATAATGCTTATTATTATTATTGTCTGTGAACTTTTATTTACCAAGAGCTGTCTAATGACGTTTGTAGCACACAGCAGAACTGATTTTTGTACTGTTTTATTTTATTCACTGCGAGACATTAGAACGACCTGTGGACACAAACTGCTGCCTTAGAGAGAGTTTAGTAATAAAAAGTCTTACAATGATTTTTTTGTGTGTATTTATTGTCTTTTAAGTCTTAGAACCCTGATTCCAAAAAAGTTGGGATGCTGTGTAAAATGTAAATAAAAGCAGAATGCAATGATTTACAAATCCTTTTCAACTTATATACATTCTTGCACATATACACATGTTCTGCAACATATTTTTAAAAAAGTTGGGAAAGGGGCAACAAAAGACTGGGAAAGCTGTGGAAATCCCAAAAAAAACAACTGTTTGGATTATTCCACAGGTAAACAATTGATAACAGGTGACAGTATCACGATTAGTATGAAAGGGGCCATGGATGGGATGCAGCACTGCATTAAAAACTGCATTAATAACCCACATAATTGTGTAAAGGATACTACCTGGGCTCTGCAACACTTTGGAAAACCATTGTCAGTAAACACAGTTTGTCGCTGCATCCATCAATGCAAGTTAAGACTCTACCATGCCAAGTGGAAGCCAATATCCAAATCAGCCAGACTTCTCTGGGCCCGAGCTCATCTGAGATCGATTAGACACCAAGTGGAAAAGTGTGCTGTGGTCTGACGAGTCAACATTTCAGATTTCAGTTTTTTGGAAATCTCTGGGCTAAAGAGGAAAAAGACCATCCAGATTGTTACCAGCGCAAAGTTCAAAAGCCAGTATCTGTGATGGTATTAGTGCCCATCGTACCACATATGATGCCATCTAGTCAGAGACAAGCCAGGGGTGCAGGTACTAGACTGGCCTGCCCGCAGTCCAGAGCTGTCTCCTACTGAAGACGTGCAAAATACAACAACACACAGCACAGCACTTGGAGTCGTATATTAAGCAAAAATGGGAAAGAATTTTACTTTCGAAACTTGGACAATTAGTATCCTCAGTTCCCAAACACTTAGTGAGTGTAGCTAAAGGAAAGGTGATGTATCACAGTGTAAACATGCCCCTGTCCTAACTATTTTGGGACATGTTGCAATCATGAGCTTCAGAATGCATGTATATTTACAAAAAACAACAAAGCTTATCAATTTGATTATTACATATCTTGTCTTTACAGTCTCTACAGTCTTTACAGACTATAGGTCAAAAAAGCTTTGCACATCATTGAATTCTGTTTATATTTACGTTTTACACCACATCCCAACTCTTTTGGATCGGGTTGTAAAATCACAGCTGAGAAACATTAATTGTTTGGTTTGCTGCATATTTGGATCATTGCTGTTTAGGCAAAAAGTCAAGCGTGCAATGAATGTTTCCCGTTCAAGTAGATTTGTATTTACAAGGATTTGTTCCCTTTTTTCCTCCTCAACAACTACCACATGCGTGTGTAACATATAATTCTGCCTCATTATTTGGATTTCTATTCAGTGCTTGTCAAAATAATCCTGACCACCCAATTAGCCAGCACCCTTGCCATTCCTCCTCGTCCAGGAGGTGCAGTAACAGTGTTATTGACCATGTGTTTAGACGAGCTAATAGCAGTCTATTCCCAGACAAAGCTCTATTTTCAGGTGCTGTGGTTGTGGCTGTTCAATCCCTCTGTAGACCTTGCTAAGAGCAGGGCTGTCGGTTCCTGCTTTATTGTCATTCTGGCTGGGAAGACGCTACAGTAGTGGCCTGTTTTTATTGTCTGCTGTCATTAGTGGCTTTCCTCTGTCTCCTCTCAACAATTATTTTTCCAGGCTGCTTCCCCTGTGGAGGGAGGCTGCATTTTACTCCCGTCTTTGTTTCTGTCTCGTTCCTTCCACTGCTCTACCCATGTCTCTTCCCCTCTCATCCAGCGTCTCCAGCCCTGCTCGGCTCGACCGCCTCACAGCTCGGAGGCGTTTTATGTAATGCAGTTTGCAGGAAGTCAGGAGTCCTTGTATGTTGTTATTCTGTGTCAGAGGCCGTTCTCCACCACAAAGTTAAACAAATAGATGCTCCACTGAGACAGACGTGCAGACGAACCTCCCTGTAGGCTCATAAAACGCTGAGACAAATCTTAGTTTGATAGACTCTGTGTCAGCAGTTGGTTTATGTTTGTTTTTGTTCTTCCATTTGGATCTAACAGCTCTTCTGCACTTTGGCACCATGTAGGTTGGAATGAGACATTTCTGACCGCAATTTCCAAGGTTCTATACCTTTTTGGCTTGTGACCGCTCAAAACAAAACAATGTCTACTTTCAGCCCTTGTCACTGGTTGCATTTGACTTATTTGTTGTGAGCGGTTCAGCCGAACAATGAGATTTTCTTTCCTTTTTTGTCTTATTTGAATAATTCAAAGAGGTCTGATTATTGTAATTTTACCTTTGACTGTAAGAGGTAACATAATCCCAGCAATTCAGTGGATACAAGACCAAAAATCTAAAGCTAGCTAGCAGCTCTGTGAGGCTTTGGCACTGCAGCGCTTTTAAATAAATGCTATTTTCAGCATGCTCACAATGACAATGTTAAGCAGGGATAATGAGATGTAATGTTTACGTCTTCTTAGTTTAGTGTGTTTGCATACAAACATTTAGCACTTAACTCAAAGTAGAGTTAAGGCTGATGAGGATGTAGGCTAATTAGTTTTGTCATAAACCAAAGTATTGGACAAATTGAAACTTTCAAGTGTGGTTATATGAGGTACTTATCCATAATCAGTGTATTACCTACTGCAGCAGGCAGCAGTACAGCTGTGTTTTAAAGGGTCACTTCAGATTCACAAAAGTCACACAGTAACACAAACAGACTAATAGATCAAGGCAGCGGTAAACCAGAAACTCCAGTGTTCTGTGGGGTAAAATTACTGATTTTGCCAGAGGAGTCTGGAGGCTTTAGGGAGAGCGACATTTGGCAAATATTATGTTTTTTCCCCCAGTTTCCCAGAGCCAGAAACTAATAGATACTTTGGACAGAACTTTTTTGTTTGGTGTAGTCTGAAGTTTTGTCAAATAGCGATATTTAGCTTGGCTCAGTTGTTGAGTGTCTGTGTGACTAAATAACATAATCATTATCCCACAGGCATCCAAGAATTGAGCAAAACTAAATGAATAAACTAAAGGGGGGCACCTCTTCCAAGCTTTATCTGAGGAGAGGCCCACAGTCTCAGATTTTGGCTGGACAATATATCTATCTATCTATTTTATTTTATATTGTGTCGTGATATGAGACCAGATACCGTGATAAATGTTGGATATACTTATATTGTGTTAAGTGTTGCCTTTTCCTGCTTTTAAAGGTGTGTTGCAGTAAAGTAACCAGACTGTTCTAGCTGTTCTATTATTTACCTTTACCCAGTTCATCATTACATCCACATTAATGATTATTATTTATCAAAAAGTTTTATTGTTTTTAGATTTTTTGAAAACCTTGAGAATCATCCCTGCAATATTTTTTGCGAAATCAATATTGAGATATTTTGTCAAAACTATTGTGATTTTTTTCTCTATATCACCCAGCAATAATATAACAAAGTTATTGTATCACCTTAGCTGCTTCCAGCCTTTGGAGTACACAACATGTTGTCAGTCGAAACTTATATGATCAAAAATTATCATTATCAACCCACAATGAACTTCACTATCATGATAGGTTTTTCAGCTATACCGCCAAAGCCTAATTCTAAGTATAGCAAATAGCATACACTTAAACTGATATTCATTTTTTAAGTAGCTTAAGTATGTGCTGTTGCTGACCGTGTCCACAGAAGTACATTGCTTAGTTTCCTACACCAGAACTTCTGCTGCTTCCATGCTGACCATCTACTGACAACAGTTAAGTATCTCATACAACCACACTTCAGAAAATCTGAATTATCCCTTTAAACTGATGAAAAGATTAAAACTCAGAAGATCGCAGTGTTGTAACAATTCATCCTAAGGGAGTCATGAATGTGTCAACCAAATTTCAGGGCTATTCATCAAACAGTTGTTGAGACATTTTTACTCAAAACTGAACCTCGTGGTGGCGCTAGAATAAAAGTCAGCGGGATTCAACTCTGGGAGTTATAAATGTCAGTACAAAATTTTAATAGCAATCCAAGCATCCAAGCAGCAGAAAATATGTTTTCTTCTGCTTTGCTATCCTGTTAATCATTTGCAACCCCTTTAGATTTATTTGTGGGAGATCTGAACCTGAGGTTGGGAGCCACCGTGACTGTAACCTACATCTGCGATGTCCTCCTCAGCCTCCCCCTTTGCTGTTTTTGCAATTGATGTTATGAAGGAATGTGTTTTATGACTGCTTATCTGAGTGATGTTTCATCGCTCCTGGCTGACACAAAGATCCTCTTGTTGAGGAGACACAAAGCGGACTCTATCTGTCCTCTTTGCTAACACCCAAGGTGATTACAGGAAGATAGGCAGCAGGAAAACATGTCTCCCAGCCAAGGCTACTTCAAACTCTGCTTACATAACCTCCTTGACAGGCTGTGGTATTTTCTGGAAACGAGAAGTTTGTCCAAGATAAGGAGTTTTGAATTCTTCAGGTTGTAGCTGTTATCAGTGATAGATAACGACAGGACAGTAGAGGTGTATGGCCTACAACAAGTGTGTGTAGTTACATATTAACAGTTTGTCTCCTCAGACACCAGATATCTCTCATGGGTCGTAAAGTGTGATATGTAAGCTTGGAGTGATTTCATGCTGTCTGCTTCATAGTTTTGCTTTGGATGAATGAGAATCATTGTTCCTCCAACTGATCTTCCATCTTGCATCAACAAAGCAGGTCCCTGTGTGGGGGCAACGGTGAAAAAGCCTCCTCACAGAGAGGTTACGCCAGGTAGAAATCAGATCAGGTGGAGGGCCATTGTTCTGCCGGAGGAGACGCCTCAGGTGAATTGAAAGGGGGAGATGGATTATAAAGGAAGTGTGCTCTGTGCTGACTCACCCTTTGTGTTCACAGGATTTGCATTTTGCAGTCAGCTGTAGCCTGGTGACCGGTCATTCCAGTTTTAGTCCCATGTGTCTGTGTGCTGATTACACCGCATCAGGAACTAATGAATGCCACTATTGTGATAGATCGGCCTGTTCCAGAGAAGAGCAAGCACAATAGATTATCGTGTAGACATGTGTCCTTTTGAGTTTCATGGGGACAAATCATTGCATGACCATAAAACAATGTTTAGTCTAAGTTTTAATGAACAGTTTAGGGAAATATGCTTATGTGCTTCCTTTCAAGGTTTAGATAAGAAGATATATACCAGTCTAATATCTGAAGGTGGAGCTAGTGTCAGGGCCAAAACGCGGTAACTACATATTTGATCATAACCAAGTTAAGACTGGATTCTGACTTTTTGGCATCTCTTTACCATGCAAGGAAATATTAAACCACAGAAATTTATGATTTCCAGGAAAACAGCATGTAAAATTTGCTGTGACTACAAAATTTAAAAAAGTAAAGGGAAAAAAAGCTGAACACGGAGGATTTTTATAACATGTTTACCATTTTTCAGCTTTTGCTCATGCAATATTATTATCATAAACAGTAGAATAAGAGGACAGCCTTCTGGGTCAGAAAAATGAAGCCAGTGCAGAAGTGACTCAAACCTGCATTCTTTCTAATGGCCAGAAGGGGGCGGGGACTCCACTGGTTGCAAAAAGAAGTCTGATTGTATGTAAGCTTATGGCAAAATGACCCTACCTACCTAAAACAGTTTCCTAATGGGTTTATGGTCTCAAATTAGTCTTCTTCAATAGAGCATGATGTTCATTTTGTAAATGATGGTCCCATTTAAAGTAAAATAGACAATAAAGCAGGGTATGCTTTAGGACGGGGCTACCATGTGATTGATAGGTCAGTCTCAGTGAGTCCGTGTTAAATTAATATTGTCACTACATTGCCAATTTCTCAAATAACATGTTTTCAGAAACATATTTTTGTGTCCTGTTTAGCTGTAATATGAGAAATATTGCGACCAGGCAGGCTGCAGTTGTTTCCTGCTGAACGGACGAGCCAAACCGAGCACCACACAAGTCACAGTGCATCACCCACCAGCTCCACGTTCTTGTCGGCACTGTCCATGCTTTGGTGCTCTGCAAAACACTAAACTTGAGCCTTCAAAAGGGTAGTCCACAAACCAATGGGTGATATCATAGAGGCTGTCTCCACTTATTCTACTGTCTACTGCCTACATATTAAAAGTAGTCTGGGCAATACCGAAACAAATTAACAAAGACCCTTCAGTGAACAATAACTCGGGTAGGTAAGACTATATTTTAAGTATTATTTAGGCTCTGGCAATGATGTTTTGGGGTCATGATAATTAGCCTGCAGACATAAAATCAGTGCATTACCATCTATTTGTCTGTGGCACAGTTTGCCAGCCAGTCTGAACACTTTGAACCCTTTTTCTCAACTCCTATAGTTACACTGACTGCCTTTGTAAGGCAGAGCCAGGGGAAACAGCGAGCCTGGCTCTATCCAAATGTTAAAAAAAATCCACCTACCAGCACATTACCAGCAAATGATCACCTTTTATCTTGTTTGTTTAATTTTTCAATAAAATGAAGTGTAATAAGAACAAGTTTCAGAGATTATGTGCTGGATTAGCCTGTTTCCTGATGGGGTGCAGTGTTGCCTTTTTCGACTTTGGACAGAGCCAGGCTGCTCCCCCATTTCCAGTCTTTATGCTAAGCTAATCTAACTGGCTGCTGGAGCTAGCTGATATTTACCTTGCAGAAATTAGTATGGCAGACTATCAATCTTCATCTGACTCACAACGAAGAGCAAATAAGTATATTTCCTGAGGTGTCTAACTGTTCTTTTACAAAACTGTTGAATGTACTGTTTAATTTAAACAGTTTTATTACAAGTTCACTGCTAATGACTGCAGGCAATTCCTTTTATGTAAAGCCTGTAGTTTGAATTGTTTGATCACAAACAAGGACCTGTTCAGTATTTTATAGGGTAATTCTCCACCCTTACAATAATCAGCATTGTTAAACCGGTGCACAACCACAGTTTTATGCATTTTCCATCTGTATTGTTCAAGTCTGATGCAGTGTGGGAGGTCTCTGTGGCATTTTCAAAGAGGTAGAAAGAACTTCCTTCATGAACACACAAATGCACACTCACACACATTTTTTTATACCTAAAGTCAAATGCTGCTGGTGCCAAGATAAATAGCCTCCTGGCAGCTTGCATGGAAAACCCTCTCCATGTCAGAATGTGAAGATGTGGGCAATTTAAGTAGCTACGTTTCTCCCTGGAAAGACCCAATAGGAGCTTTGTGTAAAAGTTTCTTACCGTCATCAGAGTTGTTTCTGAAAGTCTGTGCCAAACACTGGGGAATATGTGCACTGCTCTTACGAAAATGGGAATAAGAAGTGGAAAAAAAAATCTTCCCCTACCTATATATCTGGAGTAAAAGGGAACAAAACGCCTGCAGGAGGGCCTTAGCTCCAGATAGTGATGTGAAATGAATCTAAAGTGAGTAAAAGGGAGCTGTAGGGTCTCAGTATATCAGGTGAAGCAGATGCACTTTTGTTGATGGTGCACTTAAACCTCTCTCTGTGAGGATTTGTTGTCCCTTTCGAAGAATGTAGCCCGAGGTGGTGCACTTCATTCCAGTACGACCCTTTCAACATCATCAAAAGCAGAGGAAAGTTGCTTTCTCTGTCTAAATAAGATGCTTTTGTATTCTATATTTGTTTGTGCTCTTTTATATTTTCCTTGAGTGCTCCTGCAACTTCAGAACCACCACAACACTCTTTGTCTCTTTGATAGTCTTCTTCTTGAATGTGATATTAGCTGATGAAGGAGAACTTTTTTTCTAGAGGAGACTGACGAGACAGGCTGCAACATCAGAAAGATCCAAAATCTAAAACGGACAAACGGGGGTCAGAATAACTGCATACAGCTTCCTCAGCACTTCCCTCTTTCATCTTGGAAGAGTGGAGCGCAGCAGAGCTCATCACAAGTGCAGCGCTGCTCGACAGGGGGGATCTAAACACAGCCTCTCTGATTTAGGAGCTGGAACAGAGCAGTCGCCAGCCTCCCACCAGAGCTGGCAGGGTTGGATGGCTGTCTGGCCGCTGTTGATGGGGGGAGGAGGAGGGGAGGCGGGGGAGTGGAGACGGAAAGACGCTGCCAAAAGACCAAAAGGCCACTAACTGCTGCAACACCAAACACCAGAATAAAACAAAGCTGGGTGGATTTGTGTGCCAGCATGCAGAGAGAAAGAAAGAATTTGAATTAAAAAAACGCCTTTATTTAACGACTGAAAGGTAGCACCATTAACCACAGACGTGTCTATATGAATTACCAGAGACAAAAAGCTAACACAAATGCAAAAAGAAAAACAGGACACAAACAGCTCAGAGGCACAAATTTAAATCTGAATATCTGAGAGATTGTTAGATAAAAGGCATATTGAGCTCTCGGTCAGGTTGCCATCATCTCCTGCAGGACCTTCACTGGATCTGTGGAGCCAACACCCTGAAGTTTAATCTTTCTAGCTGTCAAAATGGGAAATTTAGCCCACCCAGATGGGAGGTTTACCACAGCATGCACACCCTTCTTCCTTGGACCAAAAAAATGTATAAATCAAATGAAAAAAGTTCTCACAAACTCTGAAACCGTGGCTAAAAAAGAAAGCGGTCCTTTGACCTACTGCAAAAATACATGTGCTAAACTCTCAGATTGCAAATTACTACAAATTACGTTCATTTACTATTTTGTTTTCCCAAACACACTTTACAAGAAACTGTTTATTGATTTCTGATTACTGTAGGTCAGTGTTTCCCAAACATTTCCTGCACCCCTTCAGATGTTCAACCTCCATGTTTGAAAGCCCCCTCCACATGGACATATACAGCCAGGGCCGTCGCAGCATTTCAGAAATACTGAGGCCATGAGTCCATGCCCCACTAGGGGTTTTGGGGGGCTCTTTCCCTCAGTGAATATTTTTGCCACTGAAAATGTCAGAGCAGAGCACATAATTGATTCTGTGCGCAAAAGTTTGGAAGTCACGTTTAAAAAGCATACATGTTAATGATCTTTGTACGGAGCCGTTGTTTCTGTCCCTGTGGTGTAACTCATAGTTATTTGGGTAGTCTATCAGTTACAGCAAATAGAACAACAACATCGCACCGTACATGCACAACTGTTACATGTACAGTTTAAGTCCCATAATGTAACAAGTTGTGCACACAAAACTATTCAGCTGGTGACATGATGCCAAACATTGTTCACAACATACCATATAAGTTTTAGCAATATGTCACTTTAATTTAACATTTTAAGAAATACAGAAATATCGAGGAAGGTTAAAAGACAGAAAGAAATACCAAGGACATGACCTTGGTGTTGTCAATGGGAGCTGCGGTCTGTATACAGCCTATAAAATCCACTTAAAACTGTGAAATACTTACCACACGTTAATGAGAAGGGTGTGCTTGAGAGGACACATATAACTCTGCAATCCTTGGCTGAATTTGAGAGAGTCTGAGTCTTGAACAGTTTTCCACAGACAGTCTGGGCCTGTATTTTGCAAATCTTTTTTTTTTTTTTTTTTTTTTTGTCCACGTACCCCCTCACTTCAGTTACACCATGGGTGCATGTACCCCAGTTTGGGGAGCAGAGGCTGTAGGTCATGAACACTGGCAAAGTCTTTTTTTCCAGTGACAGAATTTTTTTTTTTTTTTTTTTTTTTTTTTTTTTTTTTTTCCCACTGCAAGTCTGTCAAAGACATGTTGGTCATGGAGGATGGTCAGTTAGACTTAGGCAACAAAGTCACTGGAGCTTGAGTTAGAGGAAGATCCGGGTTTCAGTTAAAGATTAATAAAGTAAACATGCCATGTCTCATGCCTCGAGTCAGTTGAGTTTTTCAATATTTAATCAAGACCACTATCTTTATCCAACCTTAACCAAGAGCTTTGAGTGCCTAAACATGACTATGAGATGTTAGTCGTGCTTTTAAAAAAAGAAAAAACGTTGTCACTGAACATTTTGCAGGATACATTCACCACAAACATTTTTAGTTTGTAGATGTTTAAAAAAATCCTCATTATGTTAATAAAAATGAAATTGAGCTTGCATTATGTTTCCCTCTAAATGTATTTGCTGTTGCCAGTGGTGAAATAACAATTCAGATCCTTTACTTCAGTAAAAAAAAAGAATGTAAAAAATACTCCACTACAAGTAAAGGTCCTGTATTTAAAACCATCCTTAAAAGTACTGCAAGGAGTTTTGACCTGGTTATGAAACAGTCTCAACTGATGCCTCTATACGACCTACATAAGCAAACAAGGCCATCAGCAAGAAGATCAGCTATTTTGATACAGTTATTATTAATGTCTGTCACCGGGTCAGATTTTTCTTATCAGACTGTGTTAACATTTTCTCAGGCAAAGTTACAGTGAGTAGTACATTCGCCAGCTAAAATGAAGCAGGAGGAGGAGATTTTTTCTTTAATTTTAATTTTTTTTTTTTTTTTTTGACGTGATATTTTGTGCTTATTGGCAGTGGAAACACAACTGCTTTTGTCCACAGGGGCGTCCAAAATCTACAAAACAAGAAAGTTTCTTGCAGGTTAGAGGAAGATTGTGGTTTCAGTTAAATATCAATAAAGTAAACAAGTCGTGTCTCATGCCTCAATGTCCGTGTAGAGTTTTTCAATATTTAATATTTAAGTTTCGAGTGCTTCAACTTGACTAAATGTTAATTGGTAATTGTTAATTGAAATGTTAATCCTGCTTTAAAACAAAGGAACTATGTTTGCTATGTTGTCTCTGAATATTTTGCAGGATACATTCAAGGGTTTTGCAGATACATTCAGTAAAGATTTTCCTCTAAACATATTTGCAGTTGCAACAGGTGAAATAACTATTTAGATCTTTCACTTAGGTAAGAAAAAATACTCCGTTTTTAAGCAAAAATGCTGCATTCAAAACCATACTACCAGTTATACTAAACATCTTTAACTTGTTATGAAACAGTCTCAACTGATGCCTCCATATGACCTACATAAGCAAACAAGACCATCAGCAAGAAGATTGCCTATTTCGATATAGTTATTTTTAATGCCTGTCACTGGGTCAGATTCTCCTTATCAGATGAACTGAGTCTGTATTTAGGTTTTCACAGGCAAAGTTACATCAAGTGGTGCATTAGCAGATTAGCAGATTTTTCTTTAGGTATTTTTTTTTTTTTTTTTTGCATTATATGTTGTGGTTATGGCTCTTGTCCACAGGGGCCTCTAAAATCAAATGAGAAACATTTTACTGTTGCAACTGGTCAAAGGGGAGCATTTCTACTTAATATACTGGGTAGTTTAATGTACAGGTTTCCTGTCTTTTCTAAGCCCCCTCACTGTGATACATTACAGGTTCTTTTTAACAGACAGGAGTAGCAGTATAAAGTAGCATATAATAATAATAAGGATATCAAAATCGCACTGCATTCAAAAACAGCATTTGAGTAAAAATACTCAGTTACATTACTCCACTGGCTGTTGTAAATTAGTAGTATATGAGGTCAGCTGAAAGAAAGAAAACAGCCTGTGCAGCCAGACTCAGTTAGGTGTGATGTTCAGTTGGAGGAGTGACCAGATCTAGAATAAACGTGGTATGTTTCTCACTGAATGCAGACCACCTCTGATTCACCTCTCAGCTCTATTCACAGAAAACCTTCAGTCGTCTGCTACAAGGTTCTCATCATGTCTGAGGAAGAAACTCAACTTATGTAACAGAGGTCGAAACTATTAGCCAACCCAGTGAAATCACTCTTGGGCGTTCACACCACATGCACAGCGTACTGTAAATACACCCACCCAAACACACACACTCCGTGTTTTTCTTTTTTTAATCATGGGTCTTATTTCAGACCATTAACATGTCAGACATTCTTGGCAGAGTGTTAAAGTGCATTAAGTAGGATAATATGATAATGTGACACAAGCTCGCTGAAAGCTCTGTCATCTACTGTAACTCGCACAAGAACCTGTTCCACCACAAACAAAGGAAGACTGTACTATTGTTCAAACACTGCAAATCTCTTCCTGTCTCTTTCTCTATCTGTCTTTTAAAGGGATAAGTCGGATTATTTGAAGTGGGGTTGTATGAGGTACTTACTTACTTACAGTCAGATGCTGGTCGACACGCCCCCAGTCTGAAGAAGAAGAGAGGAGTACCAGCATGGAAGTGAAGTAGTACTGCTGTGGACAGGGTCAGTGACAAAAGGTATTTTAGCCAGTGTGTAAGATTTACGGGGATTTATTGGCAGAATATGGCAGAAATAGAACATATTATTCATATGTATGTTTTTATCAGTGTAAAATCACCTGAAAATAAGAGTCATTATGTTTTCTTTACCTTAGAAGGAGTTGTTTATATCTACCAAGGGCGTGGGTCTTCTTCCAGAGAGACCACCATGTTGAACTGCCATGTTTCTATTTACAGCCTTTTGCATATTGTGTGAGTTTCATTGCCACTGTAGGTTCTCTGACACACTTGGAAGGGGAGAATGAGACAAAGTATTTGCAAGCTCACTGCTAGATGCCACAAAATCCTACACGCTGGTCCTTAAAAAAATATCCACCTAAAAAAAAACTCAGTATCATTTTAAGTGCACACTATATTTAGAACATTTTCACCGCTTTACTTTGCCAGCAGACAGCTTTTTCTGACTGGAAACCGGCATTATACAAGCCAAATATCACTCTCTCCATATGCAAATGCAAACTGCAATTTTACCTCTCAGAACACAGAAGCTGCTGGTCTCCCACTGCTGTGATCAGTTAGTTTGTTTGTGTTCAGTGAATCCAAACTATCATTTTAAAACACCAAAGTCACACAACATCACGAACAAACAAACAGAGGCAGCGCTCGATCAGCAACTCTGGTGTTCTGTGATGTAAAACAACTGATTTTGCTGATTATAATGGTTGTTTCCCATCAGGAATGGATGTCTGGCAGCAAAGCAAAGCAGTGAAAACATTCTTAATATAGCATACACTTAAATTGATAGTGATTTTTTTTTTTACATGGGCCTTTTTCAAGTGGCTAAAATACATTTTGTTGCTGACTCTGTCCACAACAGTTCATTGCTAAGCTTCCATGCTGGTGCTCTTCTCTGCTTCTCCGAACTGAGGGCCTGCAGTCCAGCATCTACTGTAGCTAAAACACTGATTATCGATAAGTACCTCATACAACCCCACTTCAAATAATCCTGACTATTGCTTTAATTACACTTCCCTCGGCCCTCTGGGATCGGCATCTGTGGTCAGGCCTTTGACCTCTTTGGAAATTACAACAAACTTCAGTTCAGTTACACCACTGATCAACAATCAGCTTCTCTCTGCAGCCGTATCATGAATCATTCAGTGATTTGTTCTTGCTTGCGAGTGTTTGCAGTGACCCACCTCTGCTGAACCTTTCCTCTTCACTGAGATCTGATTTTTGTGTATCAAAAGCGGCAGAGCGAGTCTCTTGGGGGAATTTGAGGAATCTGAGATGCTGGTCACGCCGTTGTCTCGATCTCCCCTCGTTCAATCAGAGCTACACTCTGTCTCTGTCTCTCTATATGTGTGCGTGCATGCATGAGTGTGTGTGTGTTAATACAGCGTGTGTCTGCTTCATTAGTTTTAGTATAAGCCCCCGCGCTCACTCTGAATGAGGAGGGAGGACGACACACGTCAGCCCCAGACAGAGACAGATGCTGCTGACACGTCCGAGTATCTCTCTATTGTATTATTCATCCTCAGTGTCACATCTCATCCGAAGTGGTCAGCCGGACACGGTGCAACAGAAGGGGTTTTCTCACTCACACACACACACGTATGCATCATGTGTTGTATTTTCATAATTCTGTTTGGTGTGTCTCTCTGTGCGTGTTGATGTGCCAGAGGGCGGGTTTACATCTGCCACACTCCAGCTCTGAGGACTTCTCATCAAGCTGTGGATGATGCTTTTGAAGTTTTTTTTTTTTCTCTCCAAGCGGGAAGGGCCTTTTGATTGGGTTTTGTAGCAGTGTGTGTGTGTGTGCATAAATGTGTCACCTCAGGCAACATATCAAACCCCTCCATGCTACCCCAACCCTCAGCAACCCCCTCCTTGAGCCTCACTCCAACCCAACTGGGAATTTAATCTCTAAATGTTTTATTAATGAGTCAGAGGAAGTGTCAATTATATAAAAAATCTCAGTTCCTGCAGGAAAACAAAGGGCTTCGGTGTGTCTTTGAGACAAAGCGGAAGAGAAATGTATCTTTTTGTACCACATGAATCCAAGTATGCCAGGAATGTTCTGCCCTGCCCACAGTCGTTGCTCATCGGCCACGGTCAGCGGACGAAGCCTTTGTGCCCTCTCCCTGTGAATGAAACCGTCCTCGTGTTGACTTTGTGACGTGATGGGACATCACAATGCCTATTATACCCGCGTGCATATTTCAGATGGTTTTCCCATCTCTGTTTGTATGGGTGAGAAAAACAGGGGCGGGGAGAGGCATCTTAAAAATGCCATTTGTTGGAGAGGCACGCAACTACACATTCATGAAATCGTGGGCAGCAGTGGAAGAAACACACAGATCCATTCCTTAAGTTAAAGGACGAGTAAAAGAATGTATGAAGACTGCATTGCAAGAAAAAGTCCTTTGTTTGAAATCCTACTGAAGTACACATACAGAGGAACTATTAGTTCATCCATGTGTAAATAACATTTTACAGTACTATTATAGTTGTTTAAGCTGGAGCTTGTTTTAACTAAATAAACAGTTAGGTAGTTTAGTCGATTGGCTCCCAATCTAGAGGCTGGGTCTCCTCCAAAGAGTCAGGTTTTTAACAGCATGGAACGGACAGATATGGATGTAGTCAGCAGTGTAAGGCATGCATGGATGAGTGTGTGGGTGTAACAGAGATGAAAACCCAAACCAAACCAAAACAGCGTAGAGGCCATGAGGCTGGGTTAAAGCTGCCCAGCAAGAGAGAGATGAGCCTCTGATGATCCACTCAGGCCCCTTCAAGAAGAAAACATCTACACAGAAAACCAGACAGGTCAGCCATCACACATGATAAATGTGAAAGAAGATGAAAAGATGAAATATTGGATGATTTTACCTCTTTCCACCCTTGACAATTATTTAATCAGAAGTTCAGCTCACAATCCAAATAGAAATCCGGCATCTCCCAAACTTTCCACATTAGAAACAAACCTACAAGTCTGGGATGAAATATCACAGTGTCAATCATCTGTAATTAATGCTAGCATGCTAGCAACACACTAGTCACCAACAGACACAGGAAACAAACTATTCAAATGCAACACAAACAAACTGAAGAAACAAAATGACTGACATACTTTTCTGCTTTCAAAACACTGTCTGTTGAAAGTCTTGTCTTTGAACAGTAAGAATTCTTTTGACTTGATGCTGAGAAGGTTTCGTTTGGAGATGTTGATCCAGTTTGTTCATTTTACAGCTTGGTAGCTGAGCTGCTTTCCACATAAAACACACTGAGGCCTCTCCTCTGCATTTCGAATCGCGTTGGTGGAGCAAATATTTCTAAAGTGAATTGAATTTTTGTTTTGACATCATGCATGCAGAGAATAAGGGAGCCACAGGAGTCACCCTCACGTCACCAGAAGGAAGGGGGGATTGAGGAGGGGGTTAATTAATTAGGAAAAATTAATAAATGAATTTACAAATCATGGCCTTAGCATTGTTATGTATTTTTTGCAACCCATGACCCATTTTATTTTATGACTCTTGTTTGAGAAATGCTGATTAAATGAAAACTGAGAAGTCTAAATCACTTTTGTGTAACAGCTCATAGACATCTGAAATTTGTTTATTTTGTGTTTGTTTGTTTTGTTTTGTTTTTTCACTTTTTTGGCAAATTAATTTCACTCATATTCATATGAGTGTAAGGAGATGAAGAGTGTCTCTAACTATAACTATAACTGATTTAAGAGCCTACAGTGTGTTTAAGATTATTTACATTGATATTATGTGTATTTTCAACATGATTATATAACAACATTATTCATCAATACTGTTATATCTCAGCACCCCTTGTAACAACTAACCAAAGCTGTCAAATAAATGAGCAGGAGTGAAAAGTACAATATGTCCCTGCAATGCAAATGTGCTTGAGTAAATATACTTGAGGTGGACTGATTGACCAACAGTAGGAGAAAACAAGCTTTCATGTTGTCATTATGGCCAACTTGGAATTTGAATCTGCAGGCAAATAGCAGTAAAATAATTAGATGTGCGTTTGCATGTTGGAGCTTGAGAGTCAGTGTGAGGCAGCAAACACAAAACAGAGCTCATCAAAGGCCTGAACACTGAACAATCAACTCTCTGACTGTCAAACGCTTTGTGTGCCTGCCAGCACCTCCCTCCTCTCCTCTCCTCTCCTCTCCTCTCCTCTCCTCTCCTCTCCTCTCCTCTTCGTCCCCCTGCAATTTACTGGGTAATTATTCCATTGTGTAAACAGCTATTACTGTGGCCGAATCCTGGCAAGTCTGAAAGCACTCTGCTGTCACAGTGCTCACATTTCTCCCTCTCTTTGTCAAAGCCACAGGTCCTCGCTGCACACACACTCAAAAATAGAAGCCGTGACATTAATCTGGTGCAGAGAGTGAGTCAAATGTTGTCAGCACGAGTCTGCAAAAACAGGCTGCCTCTGTAATCCACATTGATTACAATTTCACACCCTAGTGTCAGCTTACAATGGCAACACAGTGTTTTTATAATTAGGCCACTTGTAGTAATCATTCTTAGTTTTTAGAAGGATTTTCATACCTTAAGGACAATTTAACTAACCTATTTACATTTGTTATTTCAAGTATTATGATATACAGGTTTTTGCAGACATGCAAAAGCATATTATCAATATAAGGTCATGGTATCAAACTGTGCAATCAACAATATCAAATGAATAATTCCCAGCTCCAGCTAATCATGCTGTGCAGGGGCAGACTATGTCAACTGGACTGAGCATGCAGCCTATTCATACAGACTGACACAAAGGACAAAAACTCTGGAGGGTCTGGACACTGTTCCAGTATGCATTAAGGCTGCAGCTAATGATTATTTTCATTATCGATAAATCTGCCAGTGATTTTCTCAATTAACTGATTCGTTGTTTGGTCCATAAAATGCCAGAAAATGGTGAAAGATGTTGATCAGCGTTTCCCAAAGTTTAAGATGACGTCCTCGCATGTCTTGTTTTGTCCACAACTCAAAAATATTCAGTTTACTGTCAGAAAGGAGTAAAGAAACTAGAAAATACTCACATTTAAGAAGCTGTGAGTTTTTCTGCTAGGGTCTCTCTCATTAAGATGTAGTTTGATGACGTTGTGGGATCACAAGAGTTGTTATCGTCACCGTTAAACAACCACCAAAATTTAGCATCACAGTTTTTTTACAATTGCTTAAGCACAATTTTGAAAACAGGGCTCATTTTGTCAATACACTACACACAATTCACACAACCACACACACAGGTCACAGTGCACCTCGGAAAGCAAAGCTATGCAATAGTTTATAAAAACCCACCTTTGTCATCATACAGCACACACAGTTCACAGGAATTCACTGATGAAAATAATTATTGCACTCCACATTCTGAAAGTCGAGACAACCATGCATTTTTGCACGTTTGCATTTTGCACTGAAAATCAGAAGAGAACATGTTCTAAATAGCACATAAACATGGCAACAATGTGTGAAGACAAAAAATAAAGTATGAATTATTCTAAGGCTCTGGGTAACATTGTACTGATTTTAGAGAAAAGTTGTTTTTTCACCTGTGCTCATGTGGAAATGTCCAAACAGCATATCTGCAGAGTTTGGGCTGAACTCTCTGTCCAGTCTCTGTCAATGTTAGCCTAAAGTTTACAACATGGTATACCAATGTTGCTCAAATCACATCTGATAAAGTTGGTCCTCATCTTCTTCATTCACATCCTCCATTTGTGTTGAAGACAGGTACACTCACCTGTTGCCTTTTTTATAGTTCTCATACAGTTTTTATAGTTCTGCACAGTTAAGCACCTGAGCGTCTTTACACTTGAACACCGTGTTCGATCAATTGTTTGAATTGTGTGATATTTTTAAAGGCAGTGCTTTGAAAGGGCGAAGTGACATCATGTTAGATTTCTGTGTCTAATGTAGAGAAGTGTGTTTTGAAAAACATGGTGTTTAGTGTTTTGCAAAAAAAGTGTGGGGCTGAGAATGTGCTTACAGCAGATCTCAGCTGAGGTTTTGCTCCTTGAGTGTTAGGTTTCACTAACTGTGTGTTCCTTTTAATTTTAGTGTGCAAGCAATTGTAAAAAACTGAAGAAAAAAAGTTTTATTCACATTACGTTTAGTCACGTTCACCAACTCATATTTCCTTAACCCGTTACCTTGAATTATGGATTTCTCTGAGTTTGAGCATCTAGCGTTTTTAGATATTTTAATACTGACGTTTTACATATTATATCTTTAAAAGATTGCAAGCTGTTGGTCCTATACTGTATCTCATATCTCACAGTGGGATAGAAACTTAAATTTCAAGCCCACAACACACCTTATATGGTTCAGTCTGCGGTTCAGTCTGAATATGTGAGTACTGCTTTAGTATCAGGGCATCAGGTCTCTCTTTGCTCTTGGTGATAGCCGACCCAACACACACACACACACACACACACTCACCTCCTGCTCAGACAGCAGAGACGAGACAACCCCTGCATTCGCTCCAGTGGTTAGGCTGTCTGACTGGCTGGCTGTCTGTCTCGCACATTGTTTACTCCTCATTTGCTTACCCAGTCAGCTCTGAAACCTCAGAGCTGCTGCCAGCAGAGATGCCCACAGCCAGAGAGAGGAGAGAAGGGGGGAGACAGAAAGATGGAGAGACACATTTGACACCACCAGCATAGGCACAGAGAAGGCCGACCACATTGTTCAGTCATTATTTATTCCTGAGGGCTGGACAGACTCGTGGTGTCTTTCTTTGTATTTACGCCAGTAAATTACAACGGAATGAACTGAATTTGAGACACAGAGAGAAAAAGAATATGTTAGAGGAAGACTGATGTTTACTGGCAGAGATTTGCAGTGAGGGAGACTTATGTAAGAGTGACAGCGAGGGAGTAAAGAGTCTCTTCAGACGGTCTACAGTTTTTAAGATGTGGCTCGGGCCAGTTGGCTCATTTTTCAAACACACACATAAAGACATACTGTACACACTCCACATCTACTGAAGTCACAGGTACATACACAACACACTTAAAAGTTGTCTCACTATTGCAACTCTCACAAAACATAAACATATTTTATTGCTTGTAATCCTACCTAGTGGTTACAGTCCTACCAAATGATCTCCTAAAGGGATAGTGCAGGTTATTGTGAGGTTGTTAAGTGGGGTTGTATGTATAGTCAGTGTGTTACCTACAGCTGGTTTCCTGTCAGAAAGGGCTGTCTGACAGCAAGGTAAAGTGAAAATATCACAATATTATAAAGTATTTTGGTAATATTCTAAATATAGCATACACTTAAACTGATTTTTTTTAATGTGGGCCTTTTTTAGGTGGCTAAAACACATTTTGCTGTTGTGTGCCCATCGCCATCTACTGTAGTTGATTCACTGTCAATGGACAAGTACCTCATACAGCCCCACTTCAGACAATCTGTACTATCACTTTAATAATGGCAGCAAAATCCACAAAATCAATTCAATTTTACTAAATAGTTACAGTACAGTGAACAAAGAATACAGAAAGATTTAGTTGGCTGGATTTCTTGCCATATATGTGGTTTAAATTCTGAAGTAAAGGCAGTTTTTTTTTTTCATAGATCTGTCAGATCATATCTGCTTCAGCCAGAAGGTTCATATTGATCTGGCCTTTGGCTGTGGGGTTTCCCTAACCAGCCTAAAGGGGCATCCTCCAGGCCCCCTGGGGAAGGTGAGAGTAGGTCGATGTTGATTCTGGCCTCATCAAGCCATCTTCTTTGTCCCCGTCCGGAGCAGGCGGAGGCCCCAGCTGGGGGTCTCAGGCCAGCAGACACACGCCAATATTTGGGTGGAGAGGCCGAGTGCAACGTCCCTGTCCGTTCCACCTCGCTGCCTCCTTTCTTATGGGTTAACCAGAAGCTGTAACTGCTCTTCCCCCACCTCAGACACACCACACACACACACACACACACACGCACACATGCACATCAAACATAAACTCATATGCACACAAAACCCACATGCACAGAGACCTCACATATCTTTCAATCCAGATTGTTATGGCAGTTTGTCCTCTTTCTTCTCCTCCCTCCCTCCTTTTTTTTTTTTTTTTTTTTTTTTGTTGTTTTGGCGGCCTCTGAGGTCCTTTTGTCTCCAGCCGACTTTCAAATGTCTATTTATTCGCCGTGGTTTAATTGTGTTGCCGGCAAGATCTGTTTGAAATTGCTCAGTTTGCAAATTTTGCATTACAATAGAAGCCATTGACCGGTCTGCTCATCCCGCTGTCCAGTGCCAGGTCGTCTTTTCAGAGAGGCATGTTTCATCTTTTTATGCACGTCTGCATTGTGTTTAAAAATCCATAAATTAACCTTTGATGAGTCCCTGTACCCACACTGGCACAAACACGTCCACATGCTCGACTGGACATCGCCTGTTACAGGCATGATGTCATGGCTGCAGAGGGGGATTTTTGGAGCCGCCTCTTGTTTACATCCAATTAACAGCAATCTTTGAAGTTTCTGCGGTTGGCTTTGAAAAGGTTGAACAAAGCCGATGCATTATGTCACTCAAGTGTTTGTTTTAGAGCATCCCCTAAAGATTTTATGTAATTTGTTGCACAAACCATGTAATTTATAGGCACATCAGTCAGTGTAAATGGAGCACAAAGAATTTTCAGTGGAATATTTTCTGTTTACCAAGTTTGTAGAACATTTAGAATCAGAACATTACAACCATATTTAAATATTTAAGAGATGATGTTACAGCATCAAATATCTGGGAAAATGTGATATTCAAATCATCTTGCAAACAACTTGCAAAACATTCAGTAGGCTGTTGTCCTTGTGGATCTCTCCAGAATGTAATTTCACTCGCTCCCTCCGTCTCACTGTCTGACACACACGTACACACACACTGATATATGCATCCATCCATCCATCCATCTTCCTCACAGATCCTCAAGGTAACTTGTCTCATCTCTACCCAGACAGAGTGGCAAGAGGAAATGGAGGTGAGAGGTAGAAAGAACTGAGGGAGGAAGAAAAAGCGAGGTCTGAGGAAGAGAGTTAGTGTGTGATTCTGCAAATGCTGAACTTTATTTTTAATGCTGCCATGAAGGCAAAGTAGCTTAGCTGTATCGGCATCTGTTCCAACCCTGTTTTGTCCACAAAAGACTCAAAACAGCCATGAAACACGTTCTCAAAGGCAGCAGGTTTACGTGTTGTGTGAAAGCCATGAGAAAGGATTGGTTAAAAATCAGTCTTTGGTCCCAAATCTTAGAAGAAATGTTGGATTTACCCGTAAATTAATATATGATCTTTTCTAAACCCAGACATCAGTAGACCCACTGTCTGAATGGTGGTGTGTCAGGTGATTTCTAATTTAAAAGAATGACCCTTCTTGCAAGAAGTGCCATGGCTACCATCCCACGCTGAAGTCCAGACAGGGGCAAGTGTAGTTCTAAAACTCCAAACAGCACGACACAGGCAGGGGGTGGTATATTCATGTGATGTATTTCAGATATCCATTTAAAATCCTGTCCCAGAATTTTGACAGTATCAGCTTCAAACTTGCATTTAATTCAAGCAGGGTCAAAACTGGCTCTGGAGCAATGAACCAGATGTCGTATTTTAAAGTGTATTAGATGATGTCTGGCATTAAAGAATCAAGTTTTTAACCATATTAACAGTATTACACATTGACAAGATTAACATGAAGTTTTTGTTCAATTTAACAAAAGAACAGTCTTTTGACAAAAAAGGCCCACTTACAGGCTTTTCCAGACCTTTCAAAAGACTGGATAGCTTACCCACTGATAGGAAACGTGACCTGGTTTATTTATGTGACAAGTTAGTTTAACCTTACTGATGATATGTTGTTGCCATGGTAACCTTGCTTGCTTTCAACTGAGCACTTTCCATCAGATAGAGGACATTGGAAAAAGGATTTTAAGTTAAGATCTTATTTTGTGGTGGGCTTCCAAAAATAGTCTAAACTAAACACCCTTACCAAAACTTTACACCAAAATAGATTTATGAAATGTGTCTGGCTTCCTTTCATATACAGGGTGATTTTAATGAGCATTATTCATCAGAGAAAACTCATGCCGTGGGCTGATTTTATGAGATAATTTTATATTTAAATCCATTTTTTTTCATTTGATTTGTAAACGTGTATTCACCTGTACCCACTCAGAGCTTTAAAGTTTTCTCCACTTGGTGTTTAAATCATGTGGTCTTCTGAGGGACAGATGCTCTGACAACTAAGACAGCGGTTTGCTTTGAAATAAACAGAGAAAGAATCTGAAAATTAAAGTATACCACAGGCTCCTGAAATCAAACAAAGACACAAACCTCTTCAAACGCTGAGCCTGCAGGCAGCACATTGTGAGCCACCTCCCTGAACCTGAGTGTGGGTACATTCCTCTGTGCTTCTCCTCCCTGCCAGTCTGCAACAAATGTGCCAGCCAGACTTCTTCCCACCCAACGCCCAGTCTGGAACTGCACCACGTCTTCTCACGTACACCTCACACGCTGCAGAATGAGAGGTATGGAGGAGCATCACCTGACTCACACTGAGCTGCATTAGCACATTCTTCAAGGTTTGAGAGCTTATAATGTGTGTGGACATATTACATGAGAGTGGCAGAGCGGCAGAGGCTTGCACTTCGCATACCGCATAATCAGAATGTGTGATATCGCTGGAAGAGAGACAGAGGATGGACTGTTCATCTCGCAGACAGGAGGAAGGAGACGGGTGTTGCTGGTAAATACCAAAACCGCTCCTAACCTGCTTTTGGAAACTATTCCAGGCACGTTAAAAGAGTACCTGTGTGATTATACGGCTGCCCACGCTGTTTTAATGACACAGCTGCCGAATTCCAGTCATTCCCTGGAAAAGAGAGGACAAGCAACGGAAAATATGTTTTCCACAAGATATTTATTGACGAGTTATGAGCTGTAGAACATGATCTAACAGATGGTTTATCAGTAATAGCTTCATATATCAGTATATCTGGCGTATACTTTGATATATTGGGGAAACTGCAGACTTGTACACAGAGCAAATGAAGAGAAATGACTCAATAATTTGCTACAAAAAGGCTTTGATTATTCACACTACCCGAGCTGGGTTAAGACAAAGATACAAAATTAAGACATAGAGAGATTTCTTTGTACAAATTGTGCAAATCAAAGGCTTCTACATATTAATTACAAAGCAAATATACAAACTATACACACTAAAGACTTCCATTAAAGATCCTGAAATATGAAATGAAAAAATAATATTCTAGCAACAAAGTATTTGTTTACTACTTTGGACACATTTAGCTTTTGTTACTTTAACTGAGAACAACACTAGGGTTAGTTATTCATGTTTTGGCAATATTTATGTTCTAAATATGACCACCGACATTAAAGAAACAGTTAAAATTTGTGAAGGGGGATTGTGGGAGGTATTTATCAATAGTCAGTGTATAACTGGCAGTAGATGGTGGGGCATGCTGACCGCCATCTACTGTAGGTAATACATTGACTATGGATAAGTACCTCATACAACCCCACTTCAAAAAATCCGAACTCTCCCTTTAAATGTAATCATACATTTTCACTTGGCAAAACATTGTAACGATGTATTCTAAAATAAGAGTTCCAAAAAATTATACATTCACAAGAAAAAAAATGTTTTCAGAACAAAGAAGACAAAACAAACATGTTACCCTTCCTTGAACAAATACAGGCAAAACTATACACAACCCTGAGACACAAAACATAAAAAAAAAATGACCAAAAATCATCGTTTGAATCAAATAACATCTTGAAACAGAAAAGTATCTTCTTCAGCCATCGCGGGCCACATTCTCTCTTGCGAGCATGTATTTTAAGTGGAGGAGGAGGACGATACAAATTTAGCTCGCCAAAATTGAGGGAAGCCCAAGTCCAAAAGGTCTAAAAATACAGACAGGAAGATTGTTTCTGTGCACAAAATCATACACTTCCCCAAATGTCTTTTCTCCTTCCCCATACGCCTGGCACAGCAAAGGTCTAATTCAGTCTATCAGCAGTCCAAATAAATTACACCTGAGTAAACGCCCAGTGTCAGGATTGGGGAGAGGAGAAAACCACAACAGAGGGACAGCCGACTTTCTTTTTTCAGTTCAGTCAGTAAAGAGAGACACTAATGCGTCCTTATAGAGTGTTAAACTGGTAACCTCCTGGCGAGATGATGTTTGATGATGGAGTGAGTCAGTAGAGCAGTGCAGGGCCGATACAGTCACAGTAGCAGATTCACTCCAGGAGGTGAAAGAGTTTGAAGAAGCCCACTCATCTAGCCACATCTATGCCATCAGTCTGTTTCCTGGCTGGGTCCCACTTCATGTTGCAGTACACTAATAAGATCTAACAAGCTGCACTTTTTATCAAATTAGACAAAATCTAGAAATAATGGGTCCTTTATTAGACAGTATAAGACCCTTATTAGACTTTATTAGGGGGTAATTTGTGACACAGCAGAACTATTTTGTAAACTAAAGTCTAGTGTTTCCTACAGTTAGGCCCTTATTGCACTCTCACAGAGGGTAATTTGGCTGTCCCTCCAGGAAGCTGCGATCACAACACTTTACACAAATTCAACCAATCCCTGCAAAGTCTGCATGGCCTTGCAATTTTGTCTGATCACAGCAACTTTCCTGCAAAAATTTCACAGGTACTAAAAAGAGCACAAGGTTTGTCATAATTATTGACATCGATTAATGTTCTATGCACTTTATTTTATAATTTTGTGCTACCCACCATTCTCATTTACAAATATTTTTTATTGTGTTAGAATTTTTGTAATCCTAAGTCTTTTTGGTACAAGCAACAGAGAGCAGTTTTATTTTAAATGGAACCAGTTGCCTTTGATTTTTAATGAATTATACAAAAAGATCAACTTTTTTTTGCTGTTTTTCCCCACAGTTTTATTGCAAAAAACACTGCAAAAATCCTCAAAAGCATTTCATCACAAAATTTTTGAAAAGCTGCTGAGAAATCAGGCATTTTAGGCCGCAACAGCCAGAGGGATGGATTTGGGACACTTTACAACAGAACTGAACTGTAAACTACAGTGAAATTACATATCTGCTGCATTTGCATTTAAAACAATTTGTAAACCAGATCTACCAAGTAAAGGAACATTTTCTCTATGAGTGACTCCACAGTCTGATAAGGGTCTAACAGTGTGAAATAAAGCACTTTAGTTTACAGTGCAGTTCTGTTGTAATGTGTCCCTAATTACCCCTTAATAAAGTCTATTAACAGCCTAATTAACGGCCTAATAGTGTCTATTAAAGGACATAATATTTCTAGTTTTAGTCTAATTTAATGCAACGTATGGCTTGTTATGTCTTATTAGTGTACTGTAGAATAAAGTGTGACCCTTGGCTGTACTTCACATGTTATATAGAGACAGTCGTGAAGTCCGTGCAGTTTACATGGCAACGAGTCCAGCTCAGGCTGGCGGCGACATGGGAAAGTCACACAAGAAGTATGAGTAAACAGATCAGGTGGAAAGAGGCCGCAGACTTGCAGTCTCTGGGCTGTTTCCAGGAGTCAGGCCGTCGCTCCTCCGCAGCTGAAGATAATGTGGATGGAGCCACGGCAGGAACACACAAACTCTTCCTCTCCTCCTCCTCCTCCTCCTCTCTCCTCCTCCTCCTCTTCTGTGCAGCCAGTGAAGGGGGACACATGCCTGCATACCAGACACCACGGCGGATCTGGGGGAAAGAGACAGACAGAGGGAGATTAATGTTTAGGTCCTGAGAACTCCGCTATACAAGGACCCACCACATGACCAGAGAGGGGCGGCCTGGACAGTCTCAGGGAGCGGGGAGGAATGCAGAGACTTCGCTCCTCCGGGCTACACATCAGCTTATCACCATGCCATTTTATCAGGCTTACCCACATAGCGTTAATAATGCCTCAGGACGGAGCGTTATTTAACCAAAGTCCTCCTGGCATGTGTGGGATTAAGCTGCTCGAGCCATTTATGTCGCTGCTAGGTAATAAATATCTGAGGGTGGCAGCACAGAGGACCCCACGCTGTCAAAATAAGCTCCTCTGGACTCAGATAAAACACATATTCCAAAACCATCTGCTCATCTGCTTTATCTGGATATAATTCATAGTGTGAAAGGCTTTCGTATGCTTCAAATTCCTGAACGTGTGAAGCAGCATTTTTACTACAAACACTGTAAATCTTGGGATTTCTCTGCAACCTCTAGATACTTCACTATCTAATTATGAAGGAATGTTCCACTGGATATCTGGGGTGTTGGAGAGAAACCCGAACATGATGTTTACCTCTGAATTTACATATTTTTTAAGATGATAACTTGGGTGTGTCAGAGCAGATGAAGGGTGTTTGTTATGTGTGCTCTCTATTCTAGGAGAAAAGCAGTTGACAGTTACAGGCTGGCTCTGCTGGGGGCTTGTTTGGATAACCTAATAAGTTTTCATTTCAATGGCTGACAAAGCCGGCTGATACTACAGAAGCCTCCACTGATCCATACACATCTGTTACTGTTGTGAGTATATCGCCTAAAGCATAACAGTAGGACACTGCCAGAGCCCTGTACTACTGGATCCACAAGAGATAAACAGGTAAAAATAGGTTGCAAACAAACTTCAGAGATGAAGAAAGAAGCAGTGGGAAAACTATCTGCTTGTACAGTTTAAAGCCTCTGCAAGAATTACTCACTCAGGTTGTGGCCATGCAAAGTGCAGTATTTTGTAATAAACCTCAATGCTAGAATAGACATGTCAACACAACAGAAGTGCCAAAAATGTTTCTGTGTCAGCTGATTGGCTTCATTGCACAAACCAAGTACAGGGCTGGGTTTCATTTTAAGTGTTTTGATTCTAGTGTCAGTACCATACCCAATTTTCGGGACCAATACCACAAATTAACAATTTTTCCATATAGTTCGACTTTTGTGTGAAACTTGCTTTCTTGCCGAGTGTTAGATAAGAAGATTGATACCATTCTCATATTGAGTTTTTCAAATGGAAACTCCCACTCAGCCGTTAGCAAAAAGCGGTGACATAGGTTACAGCACTGATGCCCTCCCCTCTCTCAACCTGGGGCATTTATATGTAGCAACATCATCCCCAAAAACTTATATGCAGAAAATGTCAAGTTGTGGTTTTACGGGCGGCTACAGTCCAGACTTATCCTTCTATTGCTGTTGCCAGGCAACCAGTGGAGACTCAGAAAATGTCGACAAGGCTTCTCTGCAAGATGGCGAATAAGCGTATTTACCTAACTGTTTAAGTATTCCTTTGATTTGTGAATAAAAGCCACAGTATTCAAAGGTGTAAAAACACCAGCGGCTGTATGAGATTTAAATGATGAGCAACATGATCAAAGAATAAGTAAACAAGGTTACAAATCTGGTTACATATCCAGCGCCATCTGTCCATACTTGATTGACTCCATGCTACAGACACAGTTTAGTTGGTACCAAAAAATACTTATGTTTGATACCCATTCCTGAAAACAGCCAGTAACACAGCACATGTTCTGTATATTGTCACTTGTAATTTTACTTTTTTTTTTACCTGCCTAGGGAATATAGATTTTGAATCTTGCTAAAAATCAAGCGTGTTTACATCTGGTATTTTTATACTGATGTTTATCAACGTGGGCTGTGACTGTTCCTATGATATAAAGTAAATCTGCTGCAAGACAAGCTGTGCTCGCCCTTCCTGATCAGAGCCAAAGTAAAGCAGCAGCACTGACTGTATCACATGTAACTGCAGGCCTGATGGAAGTTTCCATTGCGACTCTCTGTCTTTGTGTACATGTGTAAAGGTCACTGCCAGCACATCCTGAGTTCTTCTGTTCCTGCTGCTGGTCTAATCTCTCTCAAGTGCAGATGATGAAGAGCATGCCTCTGAATCTTAAATACTGTGCTGCCGCTCTGCTCCAACTCCGACTATATAACTGTTTCATAAGAGTTGCGGCTTTATATTTAGTCGTCTATCGACTGCAAAGAGAGCGAGCTTTAACATGCTGCAGTCGTGTTGACACCAGCGTGATCTAAACCCAGCTCAACTATGTCAGGAAGGTGAACGGAGGTTAGATTGTATTGTCAAAATGTATTCCACAGAGATATATTCACAAAGGTTATGTGTCTGTCACCATCAGCACATCCATCAAGAAACAGCATCCCTGTGTCGCATTATCAAGAGTCCTGCTGTCACCACAAATGAGCTCCAGACTGTCTCACGGTCCTGTTATTATTACCTGTCATGTCAAGGTCACACTGTTCACTTTTTACCCAAACAATTGTTTATATGGGCAAACTCATCCTTAATTACATTCAAACTTTGTTTTCACACTCTCACTGCACCAAAATAACTAAAACGACCTTCACAAATCTGACTTCCATCTGCCTGCAGGGAGTAAGATGTCTCGAGTGTGGGATGCCAACAGGTGGCGGGGTTAATAACTGTAACCCAGAAAAGTACCCAGATGCCCCATGTGTCTGCAGTAACCTCAGAGTGCTGCTGTGAGGGATGGAGGAGCCCCTGTGTCCTTCAGCAGACCAAACAGATGGGCTGGAACTGTATGAAGTGATTCGATCTGGCACTCTGAGGTTTAACCTGTCTCAATCTGTCTGCTCCCATCACTTATCTCTCTCCTCCACGTGGGAATAAAGCCAGACTGAGTTTGATGACAGAAAATAACGTACAGATCTCAAGCTTTTCTATGATTCAAACAAAAAAAAAATCTTTCCTTAGTTCCATCCCTTTTAGCTCTGTGCTCCAGTAACGTTGAGCAAGCTTGGTACCCTGTGAATCCTCCGTCAACTCTCTCCTTTCCCGTTTCATGTACTTAGATATGTTATGTGCTACAAACCAAGTTAAGATGGTTAAAAGATGTTTGTATAAAAGCGACATTACGTCTTTGGTTAGCTAGCTAGATACTGTTTGTGAACACTACTGTCAGGGAACTCTACTGTTAGCTACTGTTGGCCGATACTATCATTAGCTAATGTTAGCAAACACTACCGTTAGCTACTACTACAGGTGGAAATGTGAACGTTACGACAGCTTAACAGTTATCCTAAAGTTTGGTGTGTTTATTTAGGATTTTGGGAAGTTAATACACATGTAAAACCTATTTCCAATAAAGTTAAGATAGGAATATAGATTGCAACCGAAATTCCATTCTAACATGCTATTTAATATGTTAAAACCATAAATGAGACTTTTTAGTATGTCTGAAACCAATAGTGCACAAGGTACATTTCATTTCTGGGGGGATATTACGTACAGGAAACAGGAAAGGGGAAAGTTGACCTTGCTTAAGCTTGCTCCACTGGAGCAAAAAGTGGTGGAAATTGTCTAATTACATGTTGTCTAGCTGAAAGAGTATACACACCAGACTAGGTCACATTTATAAAATGAACAACACCTGCATTATGAAATTAATCTTCATCTTTTTTATTAACTTTATTGCACCTTGGACTCCATTTGCATCTTCCAGAGGCCCAATTACCCATGATGCACCACACCAAAGCTGAGTCTCCTTTCTTTATCTGTCCCTTGTGTCTAACGAAGCCTGTGCCATGTTTACTAATGACCACCATGAATCTCACTGTATTGACCAACGTATGAATCACAGTCACTTCATTTACATGAGTTTGCATTGTTTTCAGGGACGTATAAAGGACTGGTGGGTGAACTCAGAGACACAAGTATCTCAGTACAGCTGCAAAGTAAATTGAGGCACGTCTTGATGAATCCTTCTAGTTTAAGACTAGAACAAAGAGCGTCTCTGTGACTGAATACGCGCCACTTCAGCGCTACTTCAGAGGCGCAAATATTACGTAATTCAGATTAATTACCAGGCAGACACATTCAGTCCCATCCCAGCTGGCTTTCTGAGGAGGCCCCTGTAACTGTATGACAGCTCGTCTCTTTTTAAGGGCGTAATCAAATTAGTCTGGGTGATTATTCAGCCATTTTAAGCATCTTTTTCCCTTTTCCTTTTTGTTACTGGCAGCATGGAGAAAAGACCAATAAAAACTCCATTAGGTTTATGCAAATTTAAGCAGCCATGCCAGGGACTGTAATGTGGCAAATTGATTACTCAAGGGACTGAAGACGAAGTGTGTGTGCACGTGCTAAGTCTAACTGTGAATATGTGTGCCTGACGAAAAGGGAGGGGGGGCGTTGTTGTACACAGATGCCACAATAAAAGCCTCATTCAGTTTGTGTTCCTGGTGGCCCTCACAGCGAGGCATTAATAAAACATTAGTATTGAGTGACTGGGGCCTCTGCACTCCTCCTCCCTGATCCCACTGTGACCTTTCCATTTTACAGCAGCTGTCTGGGGATGCAGAGAGCGCGTCGAGGACTCCCTCCGTGGCCCCTGACCTCTCCAGGTGTACCCTGTCACACAGAGCCGGGCCCACCTCACAAGGGGTTCATTTGAAGCCGTTAAAAAGGGAGAATGCTGCTTATGTCTGTGATTTTTTGGAGAGGGGTGATGAGGAGGGAGGGATGAAGAGGGAAAAGGGTGGAGGGGGGCTGAGAAAACAAGGGCTCAAGCATAGATAACAGTCATCTTCAGGGCCAGTGTAGTACAGGGGCTGTATTACAGAAACTTCCTATCATAAGTCTTAAGACAGGAAGAGTCTAAGATAGGATTTTTCCCAATGTGGCATTATAGAAGTACATCCTAACTAACTTTTGGAATTCTATCTTATCTTCATCCTATCTTATCGCAAGTTAGGAAATCCTAAATATTCAATCCAACATGGTTCAACATTTATGTCCATTACCTAGGCTGTTCTTTTGTGCCTTTTATATGTTGGATTGTTGTTATTAGTTAAGGACTACTACCGTTAGCTAGTGTTAGCGTACACTACTGTTACTGTTACGTAACACTACCATTAGCCACTCTTGGCAAATGCTAACATGAGCTACTGTTGGGGAACACTACCATTAGCTACTTTAGCAGTCACTACCATTGGCTACCTTTAGCTAGTTAGCAAAATACTACAGGTGGAAAAGATAAAGTCAGAACAGCTTAACATTTATCATAAAGTTTAGAGTTTATTTAAGATTTTGGAAAGTTATAATGTTTGTTACACTCTTTCTGTCTTCAATTACAACAGGAACATTAACAGGACCTGTTCATCTGTAATGGCTTTTAATCAGGTCCTAATTACCATGGTTACCAAACGGTTGGGTTAGGATCTGCAAGTTAGGAAGTTTCTGTAATGCAGCCCCAGTGGTTTGAAGTAGAGAAACACTGTCCTGAACTTTGTGCAGGGATCTCCGGTTACATTCTGTCTGCCTGTAGTCTGGCACCAACAACTGAGCAGATTACACCATGATGCCATTCTGCTTACTATCTCCAAAACACACATGGGATATACAATTTAAAGCTTAACTGGCAACTGCAAAGACTGTACAGACAATTGTCAAAATATTACAATTAAATCTGTATTTAGATTTTTGTGCTTTTAGCCCAAAAAGTTATTTACAACTCCTGTCTGGACCATAACAAATACGACCCATAATGCTTAAAGCTTTACAAATAGTTTTCCATCAACAGTGGGTTCTGGCTTGGCCCTGGAGTCTGTGGTTAGTCACATCTGGTGGAAAAGCGCATGGCTACAAACTACAGTAAGTGGTGACAAAAAGAGCAGATAGGCTGGTAATCCCATACGGGCCACGCAAAACTGAAAGGCCTCTAGTACCACAAGGCAACATTAACAAATCTTTACTAATGGGAATGCAGGCCACACCTTCATTCCTCCCAAATTAGAGTAAGGATGGCTGGCTTTTTAAAGGACAGGCAATGCCAGCAATGTGACCGCCTGTGTGTGTGAGTGTGTGTGAGACAGAGTAGTAGTACGAGTGGTTTCACAATTGCGTAAAAACTCACAATACTACCAGTGAATACTTGAACAGCTGACTGGTTTTCGGCCCCATCAAGAACATGAAAGAACACATACACACTCTCTTTTGCACACACACAATTATTTCTCTCTCTGACTGACCCCAGCTGTAAGTTGACAACCTCAGGAGCAAAGTATTTTTAGGCAGGCGTTAGTCTCGGCTGCCAAATGGCGCAAAATATAGCTTTGCTTCTCCTGGTCTTACTCGCTCTCCACTTTATCTCCTTCTCTCCATATGTGTGTGTGTGTGTGTGTTTACGGGTGTGTGCCACTTTGTTGCTCCCTAAAACTTTTACAACTTCACCTCTCCTCTCAAGCCCCCCTTCTTGTCTTGGGTGAGAGACGTCGACCAGTGTCAGGGTAGGACGCCTGCTTAACAAGCTGGAAATCGGAGCTTTTTCCACGTCTGCTGTAATTAAACATAAAGGCAGTCGGAGCAGCAGCCGGATGGTAGCTACCATAACTGAAAGAGTTCATAAGGATGCGGTGCCTTGATCTTTCATAGCCAGCCTGTCTGTCTCCATCCCGGCCAAGAAAACCTACGCTACCATGGAGACAGCGGTCCATACCAGCAGCCTCATAACGCTAAGCCCCCAGCTCCATTATATCCAGCTGTTTACTGTAGACACAAGTCACACATAAGCTCTCTGCTTCTCACTTGCTTCCGCTCAGCTTTACTTTCAAAGTTCTTGGCAGCATGAAAGGAGCTTGTTTGGGAGTCACTTTCCCATTTTTCTGACAGGAAAAAAAGGAGCTGTTTTGCAGCAGTGAGGAGTATTATTTAACCAAATGTCAGTCACATAAACTGAACAGTCTGCCACACTCAAAATAACTATGGAGCAACAGAGAAAGAGACTATTTACTTCAGTCTTCTTATTTACATTAGTGACACTGGTGGAATTTCTTTCTTGGTAACAACTAAAAAGACTTTAAACTTGATTTTTAAGGAGCACTGAAATAAATGCAAACAAAAACCACTACTGCCAGCCAGATATTTTATTTTGTACATACAGTATGTTTATAGTTCATTTTTATCAGTTGTATTCACTTTGATCTCTGGCCAGATTTGTTGAGACCAAAGTATTCCGCTCTTTCCCAGAAGTTATAGCAACTAGCAACTAGCTACCAGCAGCTAGCAGGAAATGCACCATTAACTTGAATAAATTACATAAATTTTCCCAATGTTTGAACAGTGTTGACCAGATTGAATATGTAAACACACAAGCTCAACAAAATATATATCATATGTCAGCGTTTTAGACGTTTTAATATGTAAATGTTACATATTATAGCTTTACAGCAATAGGTTTTTTCAAATTTTGTTTGAGAGTTTGATGGCAGGATGATAGTAAATATAAAGCTGAAGCCTGAATACAGTTAGCTTAGCTTAGCATAAAGACGGGAAACAATAGGTGATAGGTGAAGTTTTTCCCCCTCAGACAGAGTCATGCTTGCTGTTTCCCCCATTTTGAGTCTTTGTGCTAAGCTAAGCTAACTGACTGTAGCCTCATTGAGGGTTGCATTAACCCTCTGATCTATGAGCTCAATTATACTCCCAAACAGACGCGTACAGACAGCTGCAGACGCCATAGACCTTTATTCTTTTTATACTACTTTCATGCTCAGTAGATCGGTGTGTGCAGTGGCCGCATGGACAAGTCATGGTCACAACAAATTGGGTATGCAGACATCCACATAGAGCATACTCGTACACTCTCTGATCTCTCAACAAGAAAGTGAAAATGTTGCTTAAGTGAACTGTTGCTTTAACTGTGGATAGACGGACTGGAGCTTTATGGCAAACCATTGAACCTATAGCTCAAAATAATATATAAGGACAGACTTGTGCTTTGAGAAAGCTCAGCGAATGTCGTCAGCCTAATAAATCCCTGCCTTGTATTTACTTTAAAATTCCAATAAAGATAAAACCACAAAAACCATCAATAAAAAAAAGATGCAGCAGAGTCGGGGCTTTTTAAAATGCAAATCCAATGACTACTGCAGCAACCAACCATTTCCCATCGATTGCATCAGTGCTGGAATAAGATAAGAGGACAGGCCTCAACATCAGAAAACTTCAAACTAGCTCCACCACCACCGGGCACATGTAACAACAACCTGAAAACCTTCAAAATATCTCTATATCTCCTCTTCTTGTTTCATCTACAGGTCCCTCCATCCCTCCTCCTTCACTCCCTGCAAAAAAAAAAAAAAACACCTCCGGAAAATTGTTATCATCTCTTATCTCACAAAAGCTGTGAAAACTGCCACCTGTCGTTCCTTCAGGCAGATGAGGCCGAGCAATTCTTCACTGATATGGTGTTACATTTCAATCAATCATATTTTCATACCCTTGAGACAGATCCCGCGCCAACCCCCACTCCCGAATTCCTGATAAGATTACTCATCTGACTTTTATACAGAGCAGCGTGCCAAGGCGTCTGTCAGCACATATGGTATTTAAGTATATTTTTTTAATTATCTTTTTATCCTTGTAAAGCGCCTTGAGAGAGATGCTATCTTTACAAAGAAAAAAAGAAGCACTTGTATGGATAAATGGACGGCGAGCTTTTGGTTTTTCGATCATTTAAAAGGTTGATCACATATACATAAGCTCATAAAAAGGTATGTTTCGGCTCTTATCTAATCTCACTGAAAGTTCCTTGGGTTCCTCTGGCTCCAAGCCTTACGTATGTTTAAGCACCATGTGTCACATCACCTTTTATAACTTACAACTGTTCTGAGGTACTGACTCATAACAGGCAGTCAGTTAGCACCCAGGGCTGTCCTGCGAGCACCCTGCCCACTTGCCTTCCTGGTGCTACAAGCACAGACCTGATCCCTGCTTTTCCACCTCGCTCCTGTCAGTGACAGAGGTCTTGTGTTGTGTTACTTTCGCTCTGTAATTACCGGCACCGCTGACATTCCTCCTGCGCTCTAAACCAGGACTTCACCATGTTTATCCAACACCCAGCCGTCACAGCAGCTAGATAATGTGTAACTGTAACCACTAGCAACCATGACAACAGGAAGGGGGTTTTAAAACTGGCCTTGTCCGGTTCAAACTGACATTCACCTGTTAGGTAACAGAGTTTGAATTATCCCAAAGATATTTTTGCTTCCATAAAGCAAGTTCCCACTTATTATGTGACAATACAAGAGACTCTATGAATAGCACATACTGTATAATTGGCATCTTGTTTGTTTGTGTCAGTTAAAGGAAACTACAATTACTCACCGTAGAAACCTCAAAGAGTCAGTGCGTCTCTATGCTGAGAGGTACTTCCATGTGCTGACGAAGGCAGTGGGAATGAGTGAGTAGGGTACACTGGTCACACTGTCCCAAGAGTCCGACGACGGATCGTAACAGTCTAGTGTTTTACACCTCTGAGCCCCAAAGTAACCTCCAACCACATATAGTCTGTTTCCTGAGGCCACTGCATGGCAGCTGATCCGTTTGGCTGTCACGTCGCCAAACTTTGACCACTGGTACGTCTCGCTGTTGAACCGGTAAGCAGAGCTCGCTGAGAATTCAGTGTCGCCTCCGATCACCACAACATGGTTGCCAACCACAGCTGCTGCAGTGTAGCGCCACAGCTGTGGACAGGCGGCCGGCACAGACCAGCGGTTCTGGCAGGGATCGAAGCACTGCACCTTGGGGTATTTGTCTCTGTTGACGCTAGTGCCCCCGAAGGCAAAGAGTTTGTTTTTAGCACCAACGACAGCGGCGTTGCTCACACCTTCTCTGAGCGGAGCCACCAGGGTCCATTTGTTGGTCTGAGGGTCATACTGCTCCACCTGTTTGAGAGACACAGATGGAGAAGCAGGGAAGGATCCTGCAAGTGATGTGTGTCCTCCCACGACATATAGCATGTGGTCGAGCTCCGCAGACCCGTGACCGAATCTGGCAACCAACATGGGTGCAGCTTTGGACCACTCGTCATGTAACGTGTCGTAGACCCAGACATCTTTGGAGGCGCCATTTTCAGAGCCACGCCCTCCAGTAACATAAACCTGAAACACAACACATGAAGAGAAATCATAATTTGAGCACATTTACATAACATTACATAAAAATGCACATATTTATAGGAATGTTCAGATGCCATTTTTTCCTTTCCGATATAGATTCTTATTCCTGAAGTTTCTGTGATCCTAACTACCGATCTGATACCAGTGTGAAAAAAAATATTATTTAATATATTATTTTACTTAAGACTCATATATGCCCCCTTTGCATATGAAAATAGATGTGTCCATTTCAAATGATGTAACCATCACTGCTCATGCACTTTCATGCATCCTTTATGCTAGCATGAATGTTAAGCAAAGCATCCACAAGAGGGCGCCGCTCAGGGTCAAATGTTACCCCGAAGAAGAAGAAGAGTCAAAAGTTTCTGACAAAGGAAAAAGCGGAGGCAGTGTTGTAGATGGCAGTGGTCATGGAGAATTAACTAATTGATTACAAATTACATTTCCAGGACTGTCAGATTTTTAAAACTTCTTCAGTGTCTTCAGCGTCTTGCTGGAACTGTTGGCTACATCGATGCACTGCCCTTCGCTACTACTGGTGGTACTGCTCTGTTTCAATCCGTATCCATGAAACCTTGTATGAATGAGATATGACTGCTAGAATTTTTGCATGGCTTGGCTCAGAAGCCAAAAATTGGTGTACAGGACACTGCTGTTTTGGGGCTCAAAAATGACATAATATTGGACTAGTGGATAGACTTGCATACTCGCCAAAGCCCTATCATGTATAGATCAAATACATACCTTGCAACCAATGGCACAGGCGCTGCATTCCTTCCTGGGGCTGGGGATATCTGTTTTGGGGGTGATCTCCTTGGTCTTGTTGTCGATCATGTAGACTTTGTCACACATGAACGTCTGTCCTCCCAGCAGGAGCAGGGCCTGGCTGACCTTCCTCGGCCGGGCACAGAACCCCGTTACAATACCGTCATTCTGGAGGATCCTCATTTTGCACCGTACAGCGTCTTCAACAATCTCCCGACCCACCTTGTGGCACATGACCAGCTCCTCTGAAGCAACGTTCTTCAGCAGGTATGTTTCAGGGAGCAGCGCCAGGCGGACACAGCGCAGCAGCTCAGGCAGCTCGCTGTGCCTGCGCTCCATGTCGGCCTTGACCCAGTCAATGACAGCCTCTACACCAGGCTCTCATCCTCAACCTCCAGCTCCTCGCTGAGGATCAGCTCCTGGACTTTGTCTCTGGGCAGGCTGAGGAAGTCCTCCGTCTTAAAGAGAGTAGCAAAGTTTGCGAGGCACATCCGCCACGACAGCTCGTACAGTCTCTGACACTGGTGGGCGTCTGACAGCAGCATCATCCCCAAACAGTTCGACTGATGGAGGTTCTTTTCTAGAAACTCCGCCGCTGCATCTCTGATGTCATGAAACTGAAGCATGTCACCCGCTTCCAGAAGCGACTCTGCATTTTCCTCATTGATGATGACCCGGGCCGAGTAGGCGTAGTCGAGCAAGAGCTCCAGCACCTCAGGGTGGAGGGAGTCATGGAAGTTGACGTCAGCGTCCCGACTCTCCCTGAGCCCGCCACTGAACATGGCCTCAAAGTATCGACTGCAGGAGGCCAGGACAGCCCGGTGGCAGGGGAAGGATCTGTTTCCAGCCTTCAGGACGACATCTGTGAAGACTTTTCTTTTGCGTAACAGGTTGAGCTGAGTCAACAAGCTGTCGGCGTGGGATGTCTTGTGGAAGAGTTGGATATTCATGGAGCCAGAACTGGAGCGAGATTTTCTGTTCTCGTGGTTGCTGACAGACATCTTGACTTCCACCTGGAGACGGAAACAGAGGATAGAAAACATAAGTGGGACGAGCCACTCCTTTACTTTTGTTTAATTTGACCATTTATGGCAGTTGGACAGGAGGAAGGGATTTTAAGGTCATGCAGCCTCCTTTTCATGTGAGCGCTACTATAAACACTCCTCCCATTTTATAATTCTCACTGTGCCAACAGCTGATGAATGGGCTGTTCAGATATAAAATACTCATATCAGTGTGCTGAGTTACAACGGAAATGAACTTCAGACTTTAGAGATGAAAGGGGATCAGATAAGGACGGAGCACTCCCACAGAAAACCAGTGTGTGTACACTGTGTGACACGAGATTTACACTTCAAAACATACATCAGTGTCAAGACTCAGTCCTCAGAACCAGGGGTGGTGGATTGATCCCCAGCGGTTCAATACTACAGATAAAAAAATCTTGATTTGAGTGTCGATACTGGTATCAATAGGATCAATACCAAAAAAGTGGATCCATCATGTTAGATGACTTTCCCTGTGCACAGAAACACTCCTCTAGTGCTACAATATTTGCATCTCTGCTGCTGCTGTGTGCATGCATGCAGAGATCAGTCATATAATGAATATTTCTTTTTTTTATTCAAAACTGGCTGTGTTTAAACATGCATGTAATTAACTGGTTTGATACAGGTTTCCAACGTCACATTCAAGCTCTTTTCCTTTTTCAAGCATTTCCAGCACCTTACAGCTGTGGTAAATAACAAATGTTTTGTGATATCATTCTACAGTCGGGCGACAAATTAAAGGAAAACACAGTTTCATGTTTCATGTTCAAATGTGTCACCTGTCTGTGAGTAGATTTGGCATCCTATATAAGCTGGTTGAGCCAACATCTGACTTATTTTGTTTCTTTATCCTGACCATTACTTGATATCAAACTGAAACTAACATTTTGTGGTATTGCCCACCCCTACTCTAAACCTGTGACAACAAATGAGCTACATAAGCCAACCTTCACAGCAAAGTAACAACACCTGGGTGTGTTGTCCTATATCACATCTTTCCACCCCTATAAACACTTCAGAGTCAGGGCTGTGAGTCACCTCTAAGCACAGCCAGAGCCAAGAAACTTCCTGGCAGCTTGTTCTGCTCCTCTGTAGGCAGGCTCACATACATACAAGATGGTGCCAAAGGCAAAGCTTTCAAGCCCACATAAGATGTGACACCCCAGACCAGCTCCTTGAGGAAAACATTATGTAACCACTGTGCAACAGATGCAAACCCAATCCTTCTTTTTGATGATCTGTAGTGGAGTCAGACAGCTCTGCAGCCACTGCATTCAGGGATGGAAATGTTTATGATGAATTTCAAAATAAGATCAACTTTACTGAATGTCTAATAGGCTAATGTTAAAAAATAGATATAAAATGTGTATGTAAGGAAAAAAAAACTGAACTTAACAGCAAAATAAATAATTAATGTCAAGTCCTACCCCCCTTTTTATATATTTTGTCCATTCACTTTGTGAAATGCTTGAATATTCCAGTTTTTTGCTCCCATTTTCAACAAGCATACTTCAATCAAATCAGCAAAGGTAAACATTCATTATACAGCGAGAGCAAATAAACAGAATAAAGCAAACAGCACAAATCAAAATCAATCTACATATTCTGTCCTCTGTCTCGATGTGCTAGTTTCCCTCTCTGATACATGCATTTAGTATCTTTAGGGTTGCAAATTTTGTGCATTTTCTTTAATCAATAGTTGAAAAGACTAACTGATAAGATACAAACCTCACATTTTTTTCCTCATTTTAATTTCTTTCTCCTTTTTTGTCATTTTTAGTTTAATTCTAAGTTTCCTAATTCAACAAATGGTTCTGCCAGACAAAATCATGTCAAATGAGGTGCAATTACTGCCATGTCTGGATTACTGATTATTGATCAATGCATTTGACTCAGTTAAATACTTAATGGCAATGAAGTGATTATCGGTTAATCATTAATATACATGTTTCTGTTAACGTATAAAGGTTATTTATTTTATCATTATCATCGTTTGTAAAGAATTACTTTTAATCACAGTCTTCACTGATAGATTCTTGAATGTACATATTCCTCTCAAATTGTGTTGACTGTCTCTTCTTTGAAACATCCTCTGGATATTGCTGGGTAATATGTTTTATTGTGCTTTAAACATGATTTGAGCCGTTTACAAGTCGACCAAATTTAAATGTTAGTGCTTTGAATTTGATTAAGAAAGGCTTGTCTGGTTTTCTGTAAGTGGTTACAATTATTACAATTCTTATAGCTCGGATAAAGGATAGAATAGTGGGTTAGCGTTTGTTTTCTATGTATTTCCCAACATTTTCATCTCAATGTGAATATTATAATCATATCACGGCACCGTGTGTTAATAACAAAGACTGTCCACAACTTGAAAACGACCAAATAAATATCTTCCGCTTAAAAGCCTCCATTGTTTCAAAGAGATAAATTGAAGTCGGCTATTGAATCCCTGTGAAAAGGGGGTCGTGGACTTCCGTGGAGGGACTCAGCGTGAAATCCAATTCGTTTTGTGCCGTAAATGTGAAACTACGGTCAGCACTTCAGCATGCGCTCTCAACTTTCCTCCCAAGTTAGCAGCAGCAGCCTGCAAACATCCAGCAGCTACAATCAGACACACAACATCAGAGGATCTGCAGTTACAGCCTGGAAATAAACTGCAAGGAGTAAACGTGAAACAGGCACGCACCTCAGTGATCGATCATTTTTAAAAGGATTAGAAATCTAATGCTTACCTTGATCCGGATTCCTTTATCTCGGCTACAACTTGTTCCCGTCGCTGATTATTTGAAGTTGTGGCACAATTTAAACAAATCCGCCTCCAGAGATTAAAACCGTATCGTTCCCCAAAATGTTGGGGAATGGTTGAGCCATCTGTCTGCGTCCCGAGCTTTGAGTTTTAACGCGTTTAAACAATGTAGTAAAGTTGGGCAGGAGCTCCGTTTTGTTCTCGGGAAGCCACGCAGCCTGCAGGAGAGAGACGAGAGGAGAAAGAGCAGAGGCAGCCCAAAGTGTTCACACTGGCTCCTCCTACTCCTCCTGCTGTTGTCCAATGGGTTCAAACGCGCAGCACAGGTTTTCTTTATTCTGTATCCAACTCCAGAGTCAACGCATATCATTATTGTGAGATATCAGTGCCATGAGAAACAAAAAACACCTGTTTCAGTGTGTTTCACCTGCCTGCTCACAGAACAGCCACTAGTATCAAAGGCAAAGCGGGTTTATTTGCACCTTTGAACAACAATCCAAACTGAATTTGCATTAGACATAAAAGAAATGTCAAGACATTACGTAAAGACACATGAAATTTTTTAATACTGTAACAGGTGAAAATAAAATAAAACAGAATAAAGAAAAATACAGAACACTATAGTGAGAGATGTAAATGAATAGCCCCAAATTTGAATTTAATATAAAGCAAAAGAAGCTGGGTTTAAAGGGAAAATTCAGCACTTTTCATGTGAATGTCCTGTCAGTGTTGATGGTAAATGTAGTCAGTTGATGCAATAAATTCCTCAGTGTGTGCTATGTTGAACAAGAAAGCTCAGTTTTCCTGCTGACGGAGCTGTGCCAGCAGTGCCTGCATGTACCATGATGCATTGCGGGCAAGCTTCTGACTTCCACACCCATGTTGCTGAGTTATCACCACCTGTCTATACCTATTATGTTGTAGGCCAAAACATAGCATTAGGCATTTTTTGTTTGAAAAAAAAAAAAGCTGCAAAAGTTCCCTCTTGGGTTCCCTTGGAGTGGACGCAATGTAAAAAAGCTCCTTCAGCGTGCCCTTTCAGTGGATAAAATGCAATGCAGTGCCACACATTAGTGCCATTAGTTGGCCTCTAGTAGTTGTTGTACTTTAAGTCACATAATAAAAAACTTTAGTGTTTGTAACTTTTTCACTATGAATGTATTACGACCATCTGTGTGTTGGTGCTCCACCTCATACAGTTGGTGCCCTTTTTATATTCTTCATCCCTCAGACTGCCTGAGTCCGCCACTGTCTAACACGACCCCCTAGCTACCCAGAAATGAAAAATAGAAATCAGAGCTGAAATAGCCTGTGGGTCCTCCTCAACCTCTTAAAGAAGTCAAATCGAAACATGTTGAGTCTAAAATTTCTGTAATCATCTTTCAAAATACCACCATTAAAAAATGTAGATTTTTTTAGAGCAAAAGAAACACTTTTCATAAACAAACACACAGGTGAAAGATGAAGTATAAAGTACGGTATGAGGTCCTGACATTTAGTGGACAGTGGAAGCACAGGAGGACAAGTTTCCTTATTAGTTCAGTAGCCAAGTGGGTGTAATGATGGTAGTTAGGCCAGAAAAGAGCCCAGTGTTTTTTTATATACTATACAAGATTTTTGTAGGTGTACTATAGGACGTTAATTCATTTAACCATTGCCTCTGTGAAAGAAGAAGTTTCAGTTTTGTAGAGTACAGCATGTATTTCTCCCAAGCTCCAGACCAAAGGGTCAGATGGAATTTCAGTTTTTATAATATCTGAAGTTATTCTAACAATCTATTTACAAAATTCTTCCAGATCGGAACAATTGCAAAGCGCATGAAGTGAATCTCCATCACAGGTTTTGCATCTCTGGCAACTGGGAGATGCATTGTGGTATATTCAGCCCAATAGGTTTTAAAATACCCACAATTCTGTAAGTGTTTGATTAATGAAAACTGCTCAGGTTGCATAAAGCAAAGAAATTAAAATAACCCTCTGACACATGACCTCAGTGTCCTCAGTGGTATGGCACAGCCCTGGATATGTACCTCTGAAACCAAACAGGCACAAATAGAGACTATTCCTATAGGACTGTCACACAAGTGTAGTCATTAGAAGTATTGATCAGTACCAGGCACTGCACAGTCTTTGCTCTGCTGCCAGCTCCACATAACCAACAGTCTTAATGATCATATGATGGCAGGTTAAAGTCCTTCTGAGGACCATGAGATCGTTTCTCCAGCTGAATTCCTGGCATTTTCTGAAGGATTTAAGTACTCGTGAGCTATCAGGGCAAGAATAAGGTCAGTTATGAAGCAGCCAAGTCAGCCTGCACATACAAGGAATTTTTCATGGTCTGCTTAAAACATGATACAACACAGAAGCTATGAACTATGGTATAAACTATTTTTGAAGAAGTCAGGCAGGTGAGAGGAGGTGTCTGTGTGTGTTTGAATTTTCTATGTATTTGTGAGTACAGTAATTGATAAAAGTGAGTATCCAAGAACAGAGTACAATTTCATGAAATACAAAGCAGATTCAAAAATTAAGTCTCTTCTCTGTGCAAGATTCTTTGTTGGAACATGTCCCAACATGTCTGCAGGTGCAACCAATGACATTAATAATGGCCTGATTCCAATTAGGTGAGCCCTGCTATTGTGCGTGCTGGCACGCTTAACTGGGACACTTTAATGAATCATAGACATTGTCACTGTCATTAGTTGCACCTGTGCTTTTCATGCTTGGACCAGTCAGAGTGTCTGCTGGAGGAAAGTGCTGTACTTAAAGGTAGAGTTAGCAGGATTTGTCTGAGCTGTCTGTAAACGTATTAGGATGTGAAATACCAGTGTTTTGCATTGGTGAAATATCCCAAGCACAGCAAAACAATGACACAAAATATGGAAATACAGGCAGAGGGCAGACTCTCTGCAGATACTGTTCCTCTCTGTTATTACTGAAGCCGTTGTGTCATGAATATGTTCTATTTTGTAATTGTGTTTTTTATGTAATAGTGTCTTTTAGCCGAGAAATTATTCTCTGTTTCCTGCCCAGGGACTACAGATGAAAATTAGCTTATAGCTAACTCTGGTGCAGCTAAGTAGCTGTGCATTGTCCCTGTTGAATAACTAAATAAATAAAAAAATAAATAATAAATAAATAAATAAATGAATAAATGAATAAATAAATAAATAAATAAACAAGGCCACTACTGCACACTCCTGGTGGGTCATAAGTTATGACTGAAAGAGTCATATGAGTCTTTTTCAGTCTTGGATTGTGTATAAATGTTTGCTTTTGAGTCCACTATCTGATTTTTAATGGTTTTAATGGTATCAGATAATACACACTGAAATGAGTGGAAAAAACTAAACTAAATTAACTAAACCTAAACTGAACTAAGCTAAACTAAACTAAACTAAACTGAAATGTTTCGGTGGTAATAATTGGGTAATACTCAATATATATGTATCTCTTATATGAAAAGATTAAATGACTGTAGCATTCTGCTTTGTGGTAAGTACTTTGACTTTTGATACTTCAACTACTTTTGTTACCAATACTTCTAAACTTTTAGGCAAGTAAATTTTTAAATGTGTGATTTTACTTATAAGAGAATATTTTTACAGTGTGATATTACTACTTTTCATGCTAAATACTTCTTCTATCACTGGAAAAAGGCCCCATGGAAGTCAGCACAGAAGAAAGAATGATAGTCACAAATGGAAAATTGAATTCTGCAGATTTTGATCAGTGATGGTTTGAATATTTGAGGTCTCATTTTTATTCAAACAGCGGAGGCTCAGGGGACGGGTTTCTTCCTCTCAAAACTGCCTGACTGGTGGAGACTGTCCGAGCATGGAGCTGACTGATCTCCAACACCACAAACACCACTAACAGAGCTGATGCCACACGCTGCTCAGGTTTCCCCTCCACCCTCCCTCTGTCTCCCTACCCTCTTACTGTCACTCAACAGCTGCTTTTGAAGATTAAAAGCTGCTGTTTGAGTGTGTGTATGTGAGCATGTTTGTGTCTTTCAGTCAGTTTTCTTTTTATCCACTATTCCCTATTGTTTCCCACAATACTTTAACTCACTAACATCTTTTTTTTAACACTTGAAAGCCCTGAAGTAACAACTCAAAACTCTTGAGAAACCTCAAAGTTTGATACATTCATTGGTAACACACATTTTCATAATAACCATTGTTGCTGGTGCTGATTGAAGCCTCCCTTGTAGCTGACCGGGCCAAATGCTTTCATACACACAAGTGTGCCTAAAGGAGATTACGAATTTAAGCAGATTAGATTAATGAACTCATGATTGTAATCTAGGGTTAATTCATTTTGCTGCACTTTAACCCAACCCTCCCTCTCCCCCATTCAGCCCAGTGGCTTCGAGCCAAACTGGTCGGCGGATTTATGCCTGTGTGTGTGTGTGTGTGTGTGTGTTGCATGTGCATTGTGTAACTGGTCATTAATTACTCTTAGGCAGGCACGCCACTAATCAGACCCCCCGCAATTATTCCTCAATGCCCCCAGCATCGCAGGCAGCCCCTCGCACAGTGTCTGTTTAGATGACAGTAACCGTCACTCCATTGTTGGCTGCAGACTCACTGTACCACATATTTGTTCACTCAAGGCAGGTGGTCTCCTCAGTGAGGTCATCCTGTCTGAAACATAAGGAGAGGGGTCCTCAGAGGGGGTCATCCTCATGCCCCAGCCTCAACACCAAACAATGCAGGGCTTCTTATGACTTTCTATTTATGTCCTTGGCTCCTACTTTACACATAGTTAGTTACCCAGGCACGTTGACAAGTTTAGTTTGAACTGAAATTTTAACTATTTATTTCTATTGACAAAGCAAGTTGCCAGAGCAGTCTTACAAAAACTATCTTGGAATGACATGATAATTATGCAACAGATGAAGGAAATAGGAAATATCCTGATCAAAATCACAAGCTGTGGATGCAGTCCACTTTTTATTGAATTTCCTTATTATTACAGTCTACTGTGGAGAAGATCAGGATGAGAAAAATGCTTGTTTTGATGTTTTGAAAATAAATCTAATTTCACCCACACAATTTATATCTGAATCCTATCAGCCAAAACAAACAACATACACCAAGACATGACAAAAACAAACTGACAGTACAACACAAAACAAACAAACAAACAAATAGCATATCTTGATATTGCATTTTTTTGTAAACAAGTTTAAGTTAACAAGATTTGATTTTTGTCTCAACCAAAGCAGATAAAATAGTCTGAAATTGTTCCTTTATTGCTGGACAACCAACTCTTGATCTCAGCCCATGATTTTTAAAGTGAGGGGTGACAGGAGGTGCCAGGAGTGCCTCAGCAACTTGGAGGGAAGATGAGGGGAAAATGATAATAAACAATCAATCAATCAATCAATCAATCAATCAATCAATTAAACAAACAAACAAATAAACAAATAAATACATGCATAAATTTATATCTATTTCAAAATAAACTAACAAAGGACTAAAATGTAAAAAACAAAAAACAAAAAAAAACTCTATCTATTTCTGTCTGACTAATGTAGCCTATGTCACGTGTTGCTAAAGAAAATGATTGTAAAGTTATTACCTGGTAGCATACCTGAAAAGTAAAAGTCAAAACTGAAGTCTCATTCAAGAGTTAGACTTGAGTGATTCAGTGGTGTATATCGCCACCGTGTGGCAAACATGCGTATGTGCAGATACGTGTGGAGGGGTCGTATGTCTGCTGACAGGCCGTCTGTGTGTCTTAAGTATCATAAACATGAGTATAAATATATCACCCAGATAATGTTTTCTGGCAGCGGCGTGTTTAAAAATGTGACAGTGTGCGTGCACTTTTATTTGTCATTAGATCAATGTACCTAGGTTATGTAAAAATTATATTCAGCCCCCCAAAATTAAGGTTGAGAAGGACTTAGAGAATGTTGCCTTACATCACATTTTTACATCACATCAAAAAGAAATGTACATTACATTTGATCATACTTAAAGATGATCATTTTTACAACATTCACGAAACAGTTATGAACATGATAAAAAAAAAAAGGAAAATAAAAACACAAAACACACACACAAAAAAAAACCCCAAAATACTGGCACAGAGAAAATCAAATTGTGCGAGGTAAATATAAACTTACTATTTATTTATTTATTTATTTATTTGACACAGTATGTTTCCAGTTATTTAAAATCTTATGATGGCATTCTTGTTTGTTATGAAATTAAAAAGGGAGGACTACACTTCCCATGCCGGGATTCCCTACACGGAAATGACGTCTTCAGTCTTCCGCCGCTGTCAAGGGCACTGTGAAAACCTGCGTTAGCCGAGTCTAACGGTAGCTGCGTGCACGTGTATTTAAAGCCGGTCGACAAAGCTGTAGTTTTCGGTAACGGCTCCGGTAGAGATGGACGGGTTCGGTTCAGATTTCTCAGCAGGTGGATCCGGCGGTAAAGTTGACACTGGCACCATCATGGAGCAGGTGAAGGTCCAGATCGCTGTGGCTAACGCACAGGAGCTGCTGCAGGTAAATCAATGGATACAGCTGCTAAGCTAAGCTAGCAAGACTAACATGAAACTTAGTAGCTGTGTGAAATAGTGAGGGTAAATATAGCAGCGTTCACTGCAGTTAGAGCGAGTACCTTTATTTATCTTGTCATAATGTTCCAGGAAGATACTGTCATTGATTTGTCTCCACATTAATGAAATACATGAAACACTTTTCATGTCATGTAACGTCCAAAACCTTGACTCTTTCATCACATTTGTCTTCTAGGCTAACCCAGGTTAATTCTAGACCTCTGAGAGGCTTTTCACCTTCAAAACGTCAAATCATAGAATATTATAGATATTTATTGTCCAACAAGGTGGACATTTGTCCTCGGCTCACTTAACACGAGAAACAACAACAGCAGCAAGTAAAGCAAACACATGGGGAAGGTCACATTACACTAGGGCTGCAATGGTTACTCGTTTAATTGATTAGTTGTCAATTATTCAATTTATTGCCAATCAATTAATCGCTTTGGGTCAGTTTTTTTAATGAAAAAATGGCAAAGTTGTCTGATTTCTGCTTCTCAAATGTGAATATTTTCGGGCCCTTTACTCCTGTATGACAGTTAACTAAATATATTTGGTTGGGGATAAAACAAGACATTTGAGGACGTCACCTTGGGTTTTGGGAATATTGATCAATTTTTTTCACCTTTTCTGACATTTTATGGACCAAAGAAGTAATCAATTAATCGAGAAAATGATAGGTTAATTGATAAAGAAAAATAATTGTTGTTTGCTGCCCTAGGTCACATTATAAAACAGTTCATGTCATGTCTGTGGCTCAAATTTCATCAGTCACTTTGAGGATAGGCTGATATGGACATCAATATTGATATTTGATTGACAGCTATAACACTCTAAGTCATGAACATTACATGACTTTACTAAAATGCAGCCTTTAAAAACAGAAAAATACAACACTTAGGCCGTATCACTATATAGTGATATTAAAATTTAAGACGATCTCTAGTCTCATATCAGATATCGATATATTGCCAGCCCTAGTCACTTTTAAGAATATTGATGCCACTTGGGACAGAGGACTTCTTGAATACATTTTTGGTTGTAAGAAGAACTCTGGCGCCTTGCAGAGCTCAAAGGCCCAATCTGGCTGAAGAGAGGATGAGCGCTATGTGTCAGGATGCTCCTCGCCTTCTGCCTCATTCTCTTTGTTAAAAGTTGATGGCTTTGGGGGTTTACCAATTGCTTTGCCTGCTGTTGACACAATCCTAGAAAGTCCAGTGTTAAATCTCCAATTTAGATGATCTTACCAGGTAGTTCTAAAATTGTCTGACTAACACAGAGGCCACTGAGTTGAATGCTCACTGAGTGTTGTTGTGAACTTCTGTTGTAACTGTAAGTCTGTACAATGTTACAAGTTATAATAAGCTAACATTTTCTTTGCATTTCAGAGAATGACAGACAAATGCTTCAAGAAGTGTATAGGTAAACCTGGAAGCACACTGGACAACTCTGAGCAGGTATGTGTTGGGCCATAATGAACAAGTTTGTTTTCACTTGCAAAAAGATTAGAGCTGAACCTATCTAACAGACAAAAAACATAATGTTGGTTATTTATTAATTAATTGATTATTTAATTCAAATATGAATCCACCAGCTCTAACCTCATGTATGATTTTCTGTTTTTCTGAGATTTTTTATGATGGTAATAGCATTGTATTTGGTTTGTAGAGTTGGCTTTTAGTTAGACAAAACAAGGAATTTAAGTATGTCAATTTAATCCCTGCAAAATTGTAATGAGCATTTTTCCACCATTTTTTTTTGATGCATTCTAGACTTATTAGTCCTAATCAATAAAAACAGTGCAGCACAATATTTGCTGCAGTTTGTAATGAAAATAGTCATTAGTTGCAGCCTGAAAAAAGGATCCTGATTTAGTACACAGTTTCAGGACTATTTCTTCATTGTTAATGTTTCTGCTTTGTCCTCACAGAAATGTATTGCCATGTGTATGGACCGGTATATGGACGCCTGGAACACTGTGTCCCGAACATACAACTCCAGACTACAGAGGGAAAGAGCTCGCATGTGAACACCCCCACTCCTCACCCTCCCCTTCCTCAGCTCTGCTGCTTTCAGTGAGGATGAGCACAGTGTATCAGTGGAGGCCAACAGCTGTGCACGGGTGTGTTGCAGCAGCAGCACACCATCAACTTCTGTCATAATACCTCACAGACAGGCAGAGCAGAGCCTGTGGACTCTAGCCATAACAATGTCTCTGTGGACATTTTCATTTTGCTCTGAGGAACAGTTCAGTAATGAGTTTGGTTGTATGTGTTTTTATGTTATAAACAATTAATCTTCGAGGTAATAAGTAAAATGCATTGTATAAAGCTACAGTTTGGACCTCCATGTCCAAAGACGTGGAGGTCAGGAGAATTGGAAACTCTAAATTGCCCGTTGGAGTGAAAATAAAAGTGTGAATGTGTTTGTCTGGATGTTATATGATATATGACATGATATATCCAGGGACTGTGTCTTGATGGGAACCATTGATCTGCCAAACTTTGAGATTTGTATGTGTTGTTTCTTTGTTGTGCACGTTGTACAAACTAATTATGTTTTATAATGTGACAAGGCTGTGGGACAGATCATAGTTTGGGTTAAAATGATCACTCTCTCAAGATCTTTCATGGGTCTGGGGTTCCCATCTAAACAAGACCATTTCCAGGGTGTTCCCCATGTCTTGTGCAGTGCGTGATGGGATATGTTTCAGCCCCCTGAATAGGATAAGCATTTTCCTAATAAATGTTCTGACGCAATGTGGCAGTCATACTCACCAGCAGCACTATAGCTTTTTGTGTTAAAGTGTGTGTGTTGACTACAGTGGGGCTGCAACTAGTGATTATTTTCATTATTGATTAATCTGCCCATTATTTTCACAATTAATCTATAACATGTCAAAAAAATGGGGGAAAATGCTCATCATAATTTCCCAGAGCCCTAAGTGGTTTCTTTGGTCAAATCAAAAGTCAGAAACCCAAAGACTCTTCATTTACTATATTAAATTACAAATAAAATCCATAATTTCTTATGTTTAAGAAGCTGGACCCAGTAAATGTTAGACATTTTTCCTTGAAAAATGACAAACAAATAATTACTTATCAAAATACTTGGCAACTAATTTTCTTTTGATCAATTAATTGCTTAATCGTTGCAGCCCTTTACTGCAGTGTGTCTTCAATAGAAATACCCACACCTTTCTGCCATCAAACTGAGGTTGAACGTTTCTTGTGAGCCTGTGTAATTAGGGGACATGATAACAGTAAACAGTCTTGGTCACTACAGTAGCTCCTTAAAACACAATCAGCGGTGTGCTCATGCTTGTTACCCATTCTTTTCATTGTGTTTAAATATCTGTGCTTAGAAAATAAGCAGCACAACAGGAGCCCTTAAGGGACAACCCAGGCTTTCCTTAACATGCTTTTACTCTAAAAGACCTTCTTAAAATCACCTTGAGGACCAACTTGGTGTTTTCACAACCGTGAACCTGACATTCACAAGCCTCCAAACAGTCCTATATCAAAGTACGCCTGGAGAACAAAACTGTTTTGTCTGACCTGCTTTCTAGTTGTCACTCTATCTGCCGCCCTCCACAGTAGTGGGCTTGTTTCAGCAGGGTCTGCCTTACCGTGCGCAGGGTACTGAACCTTTCTCAGCTTTGTGTACACGGTTTGTCAAATGTCTGGGAACTACAGTCCTTTTTTTCTGTCTTGCTGAGTTTATGAAGGGAAGTTAGAGCCAGAAAAGCATGTGAACATTATTTGCAGTGTGATTGTGAGAAAATTATTTTCACGAAAAATCAATAAATCTTGTCAATCAGACAGGGTCTTGTGTTTCTCATCAAAAAGACTGTATTAAAGAAACATCACCAGGAGTTGCTTTTATCAAACTCAAGTCAAAAGGTGAATTCCTTTAAAGCTGATTCCAGTACCTCTTTTTTTATACAGAGCTATATTTTTCCCAGAAAACCCACCTCTCAATAACAATTATTACATTGCATCTTTGTCTTATTTTCAAAGAATAGATACAAAACAAGACAACGAAATGTACCCATAAATGAACCACATATATTCTGAACCCCACACAAATTGAAAAAAAAAAAAAAAACCAGCAACAACACCATGTCCGGAAAATAAATAACTGCAATAAATACTTTCACTCATGCAAAATGTCCATAAGCCACAGTTCAGTATTGTCCTTGTTTGTTCAGTACATTATGAAAGAGGTTGGTTCCAGTTCAGATGATTGCACAGTATTACAAACAGCACCCATGACCACACTGGTCAATACTGTGGAAACTATGTGTGAGTATGTGTGTGTGGCTTTTAGCATGACTTAGTCCTTGTACAGTACAAATTATTGGAGAACCCACTGCATCTGTGCAGTTTGTCATCTTTTTTGCCTCTTCAGAAAGGCAGGTATGTAGATATCCATTGCCTGATGGATGTCACACGAGTGTAAACTCCTGGAAAACCAATTCGCCCACATCCATGTCCCCAGCTAGTCACTCCAGCAATAAACCATTGGCCAGAGGGCTGACGGCAGGTCAGTGGCCCTCCAGAGTCTCCCTGGATGATGGGAAAGAGACAGAACAGAAGAGTAGCTTTTAATAATCTGGTAAACCTCATCTAGGGATGCACAATATTGGATTTTTGCCAATATTCGATATGCCAATAATTTTGGCCACTAACATTACAGGCACATATTTTTTTTTCCCACCTAATTGCAGTGAACATAAAGTCTTGCCTTTAGCGGAATAAACACTGCTCTTGATGGCCCACTGGCAGATGCAGACATAAAGACAATTATATTCAAAATGTCCACATTCATTGGGTAAAACAAGAAAACTACTACTGACAGCTGCCATCGCGATGACAGTGATAAAATTTTATCTGTTTGGAACATTCATCAAGTTGAGTTAAGTTAATTAATAACAAGTGATAATATGATTGTCAATGAAAAGGGCATCTTTGAAAGGCTCAGCTGTTCAAAAGCATAGATGGGGTGAGGTTTGCCACTTTGTGAAAAACTGCATGTTTAAATAGTCCAGCAGTTTAAGAACAACACACAGTTGCAAAGAATTTAGGGATTCCACCACCTACAATCCATGATATCATAAAAAGATTCAGAGAATCTGGAGAAATCTCTGCACATAAGGGACAAGGCCGAAAACCAACATTGAATGCCTGTGACCTTTGACACCTCAGTCAGCACTGCATTAATAATCCATATGATTGAATAAAGACATTTCTAAATGGGCTCCAGAACACTTGTGAAAACTGTTGTCAGTAAACACAATTTGTCACTGCATCTTCAAATGCAAGTTAAGACTCTACCATGCAAAGTGAAAGCCGACTTCTCTGGGCCTGAACTCATTTGAGATGGACTGACGCAAAGTGTGTTGTGGTCTTGTGAGTCCACATTTCCGATTGTTTTTTGTAAATCATGGGCTTTGTGTCCTCTGGATTAAAGTGGAAAAGGACCATCCAGATTGTTACCAGCGCTAACTTCAAAAGCCAGCATCTGTGATGGTAAGGGGGTGTGGTTAGTGCCCATGGCATCATGTGTAAATGTCACATCTATGAAGGCTCCATTAATGCAGAAAGGTACATACAGGTTTTGGAGCAACATATGCTTCCATCCAGATGACGTCTCTTTTAGTGACATCCCAGCTTATTTCAACAGGATAATGCAAAGACACAATCTACATGTGTTACAACAGCATCGCTTCGTAGTAAGAGTTTGTGTACTAGGCTGCCTTCCTGCAGTTCAGACCTGTCTCATTGAAAGTGTGCGGCGGATATTAAGATACAAAATATGACCACAGACTGCTGAGCACTTTAAGTTGTATAGCAAGCAAGACTGGGAAAATTTCACTTTCAAGACTTTCAACTTTTAAATTTATTGAGTGTATATTTACAAAGAAAGCAATAAAGTTAATCAGTTTGAACATAAAATATCTTCTTTGTAGTGTATTAAATTGAATATAGGTCAAGAAGTTTTTGCAACTTATTGCAATCTGTTTTTATTTACACTATACTCAGCATCCAAACTTTTTTGGAACTGTGGTTTGTAAAACAATTGATTAAGGACGAGTGAGAAAGCAGAAGAGTAAGGTACAAAGAGAATGTCACTTGGAGTGCGGCTGAGATGCCAGGTGCTTTGACCGAGACAGGAATGCCTGAGGGTTTCCTTACATAAGAAGATTACAGAGAGGGAGCAAGTGAAAAGAGAAGGAAAGAAAGTCTACTCTCTCCCATCAGATAAGTATCTCTCACATTAAGTGCTGCAATGTTCCTTAACAAGCAACACTTGGTTTTTCTCCATCTTATTTGCACCACAATTAGAATATCCAGCAAGTATTTTCAAACCATTAGTTATTCATGTGCTTTTAACATTTTCCACACCGACAAGTCCTAGAAAACTCTAAATAATAAAGGGCAAAATTTACATTGTTCTGACCTGGTTAACTATCCACTGCAAAATCAAAGGCATGGCCCTATTTCCCTCTGAGCCTCTGCTCACTTGTGTTATCTCAGTCCACAATCTTACAGCTCAGATGCTGCCCACACTGTACCACCCAGATGTCCGGCCTAGTTCCAGACAGTGTAAAAGGTATTTGTGTCACACAGTGGGCAGTATGTTCTCCTGCATCTTACCAGACAGGTGTCCCGTCCTCCCTCCATGAACCCGGCACACATCATGCTAGGAGTCAGCACGTTTCCATATGAGTGCTGGCAGTCTGCCTGGTCAATGATGTTCACTGCAGCTTTCTGCAGCAGGTTGGTCAATGAACCTGTGTCAAAGAATAATAGTATTATTAGTAGGTTATGTAATGTCATTTTTTTACTACTGTGAGCACTAAAAACCAACTTGTAGTCACCTCCATTGTTCTGATGTAGCAGCAGGAAGTTTGAGTTGTAGGTAAGTCAGAGCCTCAGCAGATAAAAGAGAAACTATCTGCATGGCTACATACCAAAAAGACAGGTGAGAAATACTGTGTTTTTTGCAATCTGACAGAGTATTTTATTGTGTTTCATACACTGGTGGTATTGTACTGTATTGTACAAATCTGGGGTCCTTGTACCTTACTTGAGTATTTCCAGTTTATGCAATTAAACTAAAAATACTTAAGCTCCACTACATCTCAGAGGAAAATATTGTACTTCTGACTCCACTACATTTGTCTAACAGATTTAGTTACTTTTCAGACTGCAATTTTTCATACTCATGTCCAGTGAAAACCATGTATCTCCAAATGCATTGATTTGAAATTTATGTGATAGACTGAAATGTGTCTTTATGTGTTGAGAAAATTCTCCAATTTCTTAAGCTAAATAAACAATTTATAGCCCCTCTTAAATCAGCTGGAAAATGCATCACCTCAAAGCTGGAAACGGCTGTTTTTCTGACACCAAAAAAAGGTGACATTTTAAATATACGTGGTTCTTATGGGACAGCAACACTACAAACTATGATGATCTTATGAAATACGATGCATTGCTGTAGATTAAACTACCCAATGGCATATAAAGTAGCTATAATGAGCTCAACTCTAAACATCTACAGTAGTAAAATGCAACATACACATTAATGCAGCAGTAATACTAATCCAGAAACATCAGATATTATAGTAAAACACTGACAGGGACCATTTTACTGCACATTAAGTACTTTTACTTCTCATACTTCAGTGTAGATTTTGAATTGGTATTAATACTTTTAATACTTTTACTTCAGAAAAGGATCTTAAAGCATGATTTTAAAAAAAGGTGTTTTAGTTTTTGTGGGTATTTATGATCATAGTAATGTGGAAGCTTTTGCTCTTGCTTTCACCCAGATCCCTCAACTCAGACACTTGATAAAAATCCCTGTGGACAATCATTTCCAATTATGCAAGCTGCTGTTACATATGCAATTATATAATGCTTTCTAGAAAGCTGTGTCTGTTGTCAGTGGGATTTCAGTTGCTGAAGTTTCTGTCTTGGGTTTAGAGAAGTGCTCTATAACTAAAGATTATTATTAAAATATTATTACTAAATGTCTCACCTCCTTCCCTCGTGGATCCCCAGCCTGTGATGTAGCACTCTGCAGTCTTCAGGAAGCGGTGCACCGGCGAGGGGAGACACACAGACTGGATGGTGTAGGACATGGGGGCTGGGACTGCCAGCTCCAACAGAGCCACATCATGGTCCATGCTGGTGCCGTTGAAGGCTGGGTGGATGACGACCCTCTGGATGGGAATGACCATGGCTCCCACCCCAGAGCGCAGCACAGATCCCAGACTCACAGCCCAGTTAGTGGGGCTCGGGTCACTGGGGATTAAATGAAGACTGTGTTATAACAGGCTCCATAAGACGCTCAATCAATGGCATCCACTCTGGATGTAATGGGAGTTATTTTCAAATATAAACAGTTTGTATAAATTTAAATTTTAGGTTCAGCTTGTCATGCAGTACAGAAGAATGTCACTTTGTGTGATTTTTTTAATGTGCTTTCTACTGAAGCACTCTCAGTACCTTTTGAAGCAGTGTGCTGCTGTGAGTAACCATTTGCTGTGAATGAGTGTGGCGCCACACCGGTGAAGTCTCTGGTACTGGAGACTGCCAATCCAAGGCCACTCTCCCCTTCGTGCTGTTACTCCACCCACAATCCTATGGGAGCCCAGTGCAGGACGTATGCCGCAGTCTAAAATAAAGACACACACTTCAGAATCATTTCCCTTAAACCCAGTATGTGCACCCCATCACACATGTAAACTTACCACAGTTTCTTTCGTCGGCCTGGTTCGGGCAGTCAGGGACTCCGTCACACTCTGGGTTGACCTTGTTGATGCAGGAGGTGGTGCTACACTGAAAGTTTCCAGTGCAGTTCAGGACTGGAGGACATGATGGAGCGATGATGTAACATTAAAAAATAAAAAAATAAAAAAATCATTTGTTTTATATATATTGTACAGTTGTTCCCAGACTGGAGGAAGGCACCCCTAGGGGTACAAAGAGCCACTGCAGGGGGTGCACAGATGACCTAGGCTGAATTATAATGTAAAACAAATTTAAATGAATATGATTTATGGCAGGGGAAATAAAATAAACAAGAGCTTGCAGTCCTGATGCCATCATGTTGACCTTTATTTATATCAGTTACTGTTAATTACTGATGATAAGTGGGCAGGGGGGGTGGGGGTGGGGGGATTGGCTTCTGAAGGGGGGCATGCCAGAAAAAAGTTTGGGAATCACAGGTATGATATATAACTTGACATATAACCAAGGTAGATAGCAAAGAAGGGAAGAAACACAAAAAGGATAATAAAACAAACATATATAAAGGGACACAAACTCACACACACACTAAATAGCATGCAAATATTACATCAAAAATAATTTTCCTTCATATCCTCTGTCCTTTTTTCTGTGTAATGTGAAATAGGTCTTACAAATGTCTCAAAAAGTCTTAAATTTAACTTTGTTGAAACCTGCAGAAACTCTGTAATCAAACAATCAAAAATCATTAAATAAGTAATTCATAAACAAATCCTTAAAATAACACAAAAAAATTAATAAATTAATGATTTTCAGTTTTGTGATACTATATTTATGACATTCCACTTGGTAATTAGTTAATGAACGACTAATAAATTCATCTTTCAGTATGACATTACCAGGCAGTGAAGGTGCGGACAACACATCCATGGCTACAGTCCCGGCCAGTGGTGGATGATTAAAGCTGCTTCCTCCTGTCACAGTAAGCGGCACAGTGGGAACATGCTGGGGATAATCATGGACCAAACTGGGATCTGAGTGGCTTAGAATCCAGTTGCGCAGCTTGGTGACACGGGAATAAACCCCAGGCCTGTTGATCTGGGCACAGCCCACACCCCAACTCACCACCCCGGCCAGGAAGAACCTGCCTGGGGCCCCCTCACACACCAGAGGCCCTCCAGAGTCACCCTGCAGGGAGGACACAAGACCCCTGATTCTCTGGTGTAAGATAAGATAATCAGCACAGTGCTGTAGTCCAGTGAAAACCTTGTTAGTGTCATTTGGTGTCAGGTAATCAGTGTTTGTTTATTAAAAGGGAAGTTCTGTAATTTTCCATGATTTTATGGATGAATAAATGACCCTTTCACATTGATTATGACATTTTTCTAAGCACAAAATCACTAATAGCTTCAGGAAGTATGCAAGGAAAAACAAAATGAGATTGCTGCAATGAGATACATTAATTTTCAGAATGCACTATACTAATTATGTATACTTTGGATTGTTTTTGCCATATAAGTGATTATGCATCTAATCCTAATTGTATCCAAGTTGATTAAATTGATTGAACTGTAAATGGAGACTGGACTGAGCCTTTACTGGGGAACAATGCCACGTTTCTCTCACTGTAATATTAACAGCACACATCCTGTTATTCTACGATGAAAATAACAGCACTAGCCTAAAGGCTTCTATTTTTAGGGTGGGACCAGTGTTAACATACAGTTTTGACCCTACTTATAGCTTCAAAATAGAAAAGAAAGGACAGCTCATCAGTGTATGGATGCAAACTTGGCCCAGAGACATGAAAGTATTGTAAGAAAATGTAAGTTGATAGCTTGTGTTATTGTTGCCACCTTTATGCGAACCAAGTGAAATGGCACTGACCTGACACGAGTCCACCTTGCCCTGCAGGAATCCAGCACACATCATGTTGTGAGTCACAGCACCTCTGTACACAGAGGATTTATTGCACACCTTGGAGTCGATGATTTTCACCACCGCCTTCTGCAGTGTGGGAGGCACCGCAGCTGAGTGACACAAGAGCACAGGACAACTGAATTACTCATACTGATCAGATGTCAACACAGCAACAGACACAGTCAATAGTTGTGTAATTCCTGTATATTCTTGTAAAACTAGAACAACTACATGTAGAGTTGGGAGATATAGGGATTTAATACCCAGATATGAGACTAGATATCATGTGGGACTATTAATGGGCTATTAAATGCTTAAAGGATGGGTCCATTGTTTTTTGAGTTTTTTAGATCATTCTGCAGTTCGTTGTGTATTAAAATCTAAACAGTCAAATTTTGGTCGAAGTACATATGTTTTAGCACCAAAATATGATTTTCCTAAGCCCTTCTACAAATGTTTTCCTACATGATCTGGCATAGGTTTCTGCATGATGACACCCCCTGGGTTGAGGGATGGAAGGTCATCAGCACTGTAACCTGTGTCACCCCTTTTTGCTAACAGCTGAGTGGGAGTTTCCATTTGAAAAACCTGGAAAAGAACGTAGATGGAGTTGCCCTTTAAAGGTCCAGTGTGTAGGATTTAGAGGCAATTAGCGGTGAGGTTGAAGATTGCAAACACGCTCCCCTTCCAAGGAGAACCTGTGGTGGCCACGAAAACTTGCAAAACATGTGATAGGCCTTCATTACAGCCCCTGTTTGGTTTGTCCATTCTGGGCTATTGTAGAAACATGGCATCATCTGCAGAGGAGGACCTGCGCCCTCGCTAGATATAGAAAGCTAATTCTGAGGTGATGAAATCACAATGATTCTTATCTATACAGTAATGAAGACATATTAATGAATATTTTATTACACGGCTTTTAAATACTCAGTTCTGATTAATTATGGCATTCTAAGGTTGATAGTTTGAATAATAGACTGTTGCTATGGACACAGTTCTGATCATAGACTCTGGAGGAGCAATAAAATAATTTTTAAATTAATATTTTGTGTCACATTATTGATTTATTTTTAGTGAACAGCCGTGCACTACGCAGGATAATGTACGCTAAGAGGGTCATTATTACGAAATAAACCCCAACAGGTTATGAAGGACCCAGACACGTGGCGAAGAATCATCATACAACATATTCTATTTCTGCCATATTCTGCCAATAAATCCTCCTAAAATGGACCTTTAAGTTAACCCTTTCTAGCCTGAAAGCTTGCATTTCTGTTGATGGATACAATTTTCTGAATTGATTGTTTCTCATTATTATCTTGCAGGAAAATATTATCTGAAAGCTAAAAATATTTTTATAAATATTTTTGGGCCTTTCCTGTTTGTGATCAATTGCTGGATATGACATTTACATGGAACATGAATAACCTGGTTTTCATCTCCCTGCATACATGATTATAACAGTGTCCAGGTTTTTGATTATCTGCCTACATGTGTGTCCTTATTTCTCACTATGAAATGTTTCAGAAACCTGCATAAAGTGTTTACATGCAACACAGTATCCTGGTTTCTATCCAGTACTCCAAGAAGTATATTCAGGTTTCTCAAAACTGGGATAAGCTATTTACATGAGGAAAACATTACCAGAACAGTCTGAAAACCCAATCATAACCAGGATATTAGTGTGCATGTAAACACACCGGGTACCAAAATACAGTCAGCTCCTTTTCCCTCTAAATTCCTCATCTGTAGATGTGTTGAGCTGTACTCCTGCAGGCAGACTCACGATTAAACATGTGGAGTGCACCCCATCCTGACACCATACAGCTGTGTCCAGGGGCAAAGACATGAGACTGGGCGGGCAGGCAGACAGGCTGGACGTAAGAGCTGAAGGTGAGAGGGGTCTCCAGCTCCAGCACAGAAACATCGTTGTCAGTGGTCATGGGATTGTAGTCTGGAGACACAACCAGCGACTTGATGTTAATCGCTTTGGACTCGGACTCCTCACCGCTCACTAGCGTGGCCCCCACCAGGGCTGTCCACTCTCTGGGGTCATTGTCCCTATAAATAGGAAAGAAATAGATGAAAAGACTTCAAAATATACATGCAAGTTACTTATACGCACATTTATTTACCAACTAAAATTAACATATGAAATTGTTCCTTAATTTCTGCTCGGTTATGTCACAGTTTGGGGGATTCATAAATAACTCATCTGTGAGTTGGGGATGATTGCTGCCTACCTCTCAAAGCAGTGAGCTGCACTGACCAGCCAGCGCTCATTGATGATGGACGCTCCACAGGTGTGACGTCCGTGGAGCCTCAGACTGACCTGCCATGGCAACTCCCCTTGCCGAGCATCCTCTCCACCCACCACCCGATTCCCCATAGCAGGACGTAGACCACAGGCTGAGGGGAAAAGATGGATGATGTGGCAAAGATGAAGATGATGGTGTCAGTAACCCTTACATTTACAATACGACCTGTCAGTGGCAGCACATTCTGCTGCAGTTTGTGATAACCAGGCATGCGTTGTACTAACAGCAACAGAACAGGACAATTGAATAATGAGGCTTAAAAGGACAGCAGTTTAAAGAGCCATTCACCACAACGAGCTTCATCAGATCCGTCCGCACAGTCGGGGATGAAGTCACACTCTGGATTCAATTTGGTGACACATTCTCCGTTGTCACAAGTGAAGGTGTTGTCAGGACACCTGGCTGGAGAGACCAGGTGATGAACATGTGAGATATTTTGGTGCAAGAAGTGCAGTTCAGTTAATATGACAGGGATTTAAAGGATAGGTTCACATTGCTCGCATTGTTGGTCTTAAAGTAGTGGTCCTCAACCTTTTCAAGTCGCGACCCTCCAGAATAATCAAGTTCATGATCACCCCCCGTCTGCCCGAGAAACCCAAACACAAAGGCTTTGACTCTCACAAGAACACTTTAGAAATCTAATCTAAGGCAAATAATATCACTGGTACAAGCAATGCAATATAAAAAAACATTCCCCAGTCTAAGCTATGGCCTCATTTCCCATCATGCCTAGTGCTGGAATGAGTAATTTGTTAAGTTTGCTGTGCATCTCTGCAGAGGAAGAACCTCACACAGTATTTGGTAGCTGCAGTAGGTAATAGTTAAATAATGAGAATGATGATGTTCATGCTGATGAAGATTAGTAGTTATATTAGCCAGTAACTAATTAAATTGTTTCAGATTATTTTTATTAATAAAATGGAACAGTGGTTCTCAACCTTTTTGAGCAACGACCAGCTGGAAAAATCAGGTTGGTGTTTGCAACAATTGCATAATGAAGGGATCTCTCTACCGTAATGTAAACCCATATTTAAAAAGTCATAGAAAAGAGCCCAGTAGAGTCACAGAAAAGAGCATTTAGCACATGTAGCTTGTACCATGAAACCCATTATGATTATCATTTTTCCTCCCGCTTTCATGTTGTGTTTTTTCACATTCATTTGGGAACGTGGTCCTCAGAATTTTTTTCTTACAAACAGAATTGGTCCTTAAGGTTCAAAAGGTTGAGAACCCCTGATATGCAACACATTCACTCACCTATCATCTCATCTCCAATAGCATAAAATGATTTCCCACTGGCTCCTAGGAATGAGGAGACAGAAAAACATTAGATCCTGTGCGGACTGTGGAAGCCCTGAGACAATGTACTGCACAGCTGTGGCCTATTTTTATCCCTCTCACTACACACACCCACTTGTCAGGCCACAGACAGTCAACTGATGACAGTATAGCTTCACTACCCAGTAAGATGATAGCGTTGATCTCTCCAAATTCTGGCACCTCTAGTGGTTTCCCGTGCATGGCTGAGCTGAGCCCTGCTCTCAGCAAGTCCTGAACAAAGTTGTCTGAATACTGCTGGACCTTGGACACCCTGAAGACCAGTCTGAATGTCGCCATCACATCACCATTAATGTTACTGGGAGGACAGAATAAACAGTCTATGTTGTTTGTTGCTTTGTTGTTGTATGTTGTTTCAAATGATATTCCTCAGTTAAGTTTCACTTACCCATAGGCAACAATACTGCAATCAATGTAGTGATGTGATATTGATGAGGCAGTGAAGACATTTTTAATCTGTAAAAAAAGAGAATAAAATATACAATTTAACACTTCAAAAAAAAAAAAAAAAAGAAAAGAATATTGGGCTCTACATGGTGATAGTCTGGACAAACCTTGGACTTTAAAACTGAAGATAGTACTATGGAGAAACCAGAGTTCTCATCCTGCAGAACAGGATCATACTTCAGACCATTCAGCTCCACCGTCTCCATGAAATAATGCTGCTCCTGCACCAGGTAGGCTAGCAATGACGGAGAAGAAATCCTTCATTCTTACAGATGGCTTCACAGAATAAGTTTAGAAATAGTGTATAACAGCGCAGTCTACAGACTCACCAATGAGCAGGCCTGCAAAGACCCCGATAACGAGGAAGAAGAGGAAGAAGGCTATTAGGGTGCTCCTGTAGCAGGCAGAGTGGGAAGGAGCAGAAGATGCTCCTGAAGAAGACCACGTCCCTCCTCCTCCTCCTCCATCCTTCTTCACCTCCATGTTGGATTCACAACATCAACCTCACAACTCACATTCCACTGAATCCAGTATCATAATGCCTGGGAGACAAAATGATCCAGTCCTGGTAGAAATACAGTAAAAACTGTTAATTAACTGTACTGGGTATGACTGGATTTCATGTAGGAACTATTTTCTGTCTACCAAAGGGCAACCATATCACTGCACTGAAGGGATTGTGCATCTACTCATGGATGAGAGGCTCGTGAGAGAGCAATGCATGATATAAACAGTTTTGGCATCCTCCTTCTGCGCTGCAACCCCTTGTCTAAGCCACAAACAGCACGTCAGCATCAGGCTTCTGTGACAACAGCATTCATTCATGCCAAACTAAAGCATCTGTCTATATAGGATCAGTCTTGTCACTGACATTTTGCCCATGAACAAACGTTGCAGAAGAAGTTCAAGAAAGTCCTGTGTCTTGCTTCCCAGCTGCTGGGTACAGTGATTAAACCAGAGCAGAGTGAGCTGCTCTCTGGCTCTGGAGCACACTCTGGTCCTTCTATGTTACAGACTGTGGCTAAAAATACATATTCAGTGTCTTTATACTGGGCACCAGCCTTGTGTTCATGCCTGTATTATAAAAAACAAAACAAAAACACAAGCAGCATAGAGGTGGTGCAGACAGCTGCATACATTAAAATGAGTTTCTGTTGCATGAGACGTGAGTGAAAAAATGTGTCTGATTTGCTTGCAGTCGAGACAGCAAGTAACCTCTCGTCTTAAGTAGATGCATGCTTCCTTCTGCACGGTGATACCATTTGGCAGATGTAGATTGACAGAATGAAATCAGTTCCTACATGAAACTGCTCACAACACGGTTTGTGGATTGAGCAACCAGGTCAAGATTTCTTCAAACTTACTTTTTTACACTTTGAGCACCACAAGCTGAGTGTCATTTACTCTTCTACAGTTTATATCTCCAAAACTCTGCAACTCACACCAAAATAATCCAGGTCGATAAATAGCATTACAGGCTAGAGGAATGTATTTTTGATTTTGGGGTGAACTGTCCCTTTAATATCATGCAATAGGTAGGGCTGGACAACAGTGTGGGTATCAGTGTCCTGACATTAACGATAACATATTTATACTGATCATCCACTATGAAATATATATTGTTTTCCACTTGTTTGCATTATATCAGACTAAACCAAAACACTTAAATGGCTAAGTTTGATAACCTTTTTTATTACAAGTAGCTTGGAAACATTAATTTAAACAACAGACTTGAGAGAAACGATCATATCTTTTGATGATCGATAAATACTGGCTAGTATCTATTGTCGTCAGGCAATAAGTCTGTTCGGGAGGGCTGGCTGAGATCGGACTGGCGTGCGTATGAGACCATGGAGGCCATGTTGCCTGGCGATCTCACATCAAATGTGGGAAAATTTCACACTCAAAATAAGCAAACTCTCTCAAGTTTTCTCGATATCAGGATTTCAGTGACTAAACGCACTCGGTGAGGATAATAACTGTCCACTACAGCAGCGGATCACACACAGTGACTCCGGCAGGTGCATCACAGTGTGGAGCATTAAACAATAAAGGCTTTATGTTCTGAAGTAAACTCACTCACCTCTTTCTTCTCTCATTCCTCTGAACGCTGACATTCACGATGTCCCGCAGGTCTCAGTGCGTGACTTGGCGCTCACAAGAATAGATAAACGGATGGAGGAAGACGAGGGACAGGAGCGAGAGGTCCGCTATTTGTTCCACCTGCCAAGGGGGCGTGTCGCAGGTAACTCACCTTTTCAGTTTACTTTGGAAAGTCGGCTCAGCCTCAGAAATCCCCGGCGGACCCCCCCTCCCATCACTCCTGATCCCTCTAGTTACACCCCGGTGTGTTCAGACATTTCTACTGTCACCTCAGAACTCCCATAATCCCCAGGTCAATAAGAAACACCGGCCGCTCCTTTACGCAACAAACATTACAGAAAGTTGGAGAACAGTGATGGAAGACATTTTTTTTTTTTTTTAAAAAGGGCAAAAAAAATCCTCAGTGGAGCTCAGGACTCCCTCTAGTTGCTGCCTGTCTGTGCTCCATTGACACACTGACTGAGCAGCAGAGGAGGAGCGAAGCGTCTGCAGCTCTGCCTTTTACTTCAACACCTGGCAAACCACATGATGGCCCTTTTTGTCAGAATTGTAGCCCCTCTAATTAGTAAAGGTGCCTTTAGTAACCTGCTGCATTGAGGATGACAGTCAAAGAGGAAGTGAAGTTAGATGACTTCTATTTTTTTAATAAAATTGGTTCAACTTGGTTTCTTGAATTTTTCTGAGGTAGTACAAATCGCATTGTATTTAATGCAAATTGCACTGTTATTAGTGCCAACGGCTTTGTACTAGTGCTTATTACTTTGCACTAGTGCAAATTACATTGTACTTGGCACAAATTGCTTTGTACTGGTGCAAACTGCATTATATTTGTACACCTTGCCTTATACTAGTGCAGATAGCATTGTACTGGTGCAAACTGCACACTAGTGGAAACTGCATCTTACTAGTGCTAATTACTTTGTACTAGTGCAAATTACATTGCATTTGGTACAAATTGCATTATACAAGTGTAAACTGTATTAGTGTAAATTGTATTGACTTTAGCGCTTACTGCGTTGCACAAGTGCAAATTGTATTTAGCGCACATTGCATATTATTTTTTCTTATTCTAGATTACTTGTTTTTTTTAGTATGCTACTTTAGTTCACTTATTATTCTAGATCTTTTAACTTTTATTTGGATGTTTGCTTACTGAGGTTGTTTTTGTTTGTTCCTGTGTTGTTCTTTTTTTGTCCCTTTTTATTGCACAGGAATAGCGCTTCCAATTTCACTGTATTCTGTACAATGACATTAAAGGCTTTATATTTCTAGGTGCTAGCCAACCTAGAATCCTTCCATCCACCCCCTCCCAAAGTAGCAATCCTAACAAAGGTAAATCAGTCTACTTACATTATTCCCCCACCCTGCTTAAAGCACTTCCGTCTCAACGCAGTTATTACCACAAATGTCTCTTTGTCAGTGTGCAGACAGGCTTGAATAGCTTATCTTCCCACACACAACACACACTCCCTTTATTCCTTTAAACACTTTCAAAGATCACAATCAAATACTTCTGTTACTGAGCTGTAGCCAAGTCAGCAGTTTGTCCAAAGACTAAAAGCATTAAATGGTTAAGAAGTCCGTCAGGTGGTCTGAACGAGTTGGCCAGTGATTATAAAAGATGTGACATAATCTATTAGTTTGTGTGATTATTTAAGGACTGCAAGTGTAAATTAGCTGTAGCTAACTCAAGTGAATTTGTTATATTTTAGCCTTTATCTGACCAGAAAATTTGCACTTTATTTCCAGGCAGAAATGACCCCGACAGACAACAAGTGACAAAGTAACTATACAAAATACCGGTGGACAGATAGCTGAATTTGATATGATCCCTGCTAGAAAAGGCTACTTAACTCAACACTGCTGCACCATAGAAACAGCAGCTCAATGTTAATTAAATTGAATTTAATTAATTTGAATGACATGTTCTCCATCCACGCATGCAGCATGTACAAGAACAAGGGAGAACAAAATCCAACAAAAAAAAACAAAAAAAAAAAACCCCAAAACACTTAATATACCTCATTTTCATTTTATTTTCTTATCAAAAACAAGAAAGAATAGTAAAAAGTTGACTTTTGCTGGATAAAAAGAAAACAGTAGTTAACACTTCCCAAACTTGTGGTCTCTTGACAACTCAAATTTTTTGCAAACTTGCACAGAAAGAAACAAAAGTGAAGTGCTTTCAAGTGTCCTTTTGCTGCTCAACTTATTATTTTTTAAACGAAATTTGCTTTGTTTTACATTATTATCTTTGTTTTAAAAAAATAAAACAACAAAAATCCACAAAATATTAAAGTGTGTGTGGTGTCTGTGAGTGTGTGTGTTGACTGTGTGTGTGTTAGCCATCCTGTTGCTGAATGAAAGGGTTTGGTATAGCCTCCATGCCGTCCTGAGGACAGATGAGCACTACGGATGTTCCCCTGCAGACCACGAGCCCGAGCTGTCTGGTGTCTTCTGTCAGCTTCAGCTGATCATCTGGATCTGGACAGACAAGGATGGACAAAGGTACAGATGTGTCAGCAAATATACTTAATGTCTAACAATGCATTATCTATTTTACTGTAACACACTGTACAATAGCATCTACATTTCATGCAGCACTTCTGAACAAAAGTATTACAGGTTACAGGTTTATTACAGGTGTTGGACTTTCATTGATTTCACATATGAGACTAAAACTATTGTTTGTGCCTGCTGTATTTAAAGTGCTGAAGCGTTGAACAGTAGAAAGAAAAGCTGCAAAGGTCCACAAACTTCATCAACCCATCATTAACAGATAGAATTTTGAATGAAACCCTTTGTAGAGTAGCAGTGGGTGATAACAGTTAAAAGGGCTCATGGTCCACAAGCAGGCAAATTTAATTAACAGCCAGAGAAAAAGACACAAAATCATACTGTATAACCATGTCACATTTGATTTACAGACCAGACACAGCACTGTCATACTGCAGCCATTGTTATTCAGCCTCTTTTCGTTATTATTACGAAAAGATCATGGTTTGGGTTAAAATGGTCAAAGTTTAGACAGATCAAAGTTAATGTTTAGACAGGACAGTTGGTGTGACCGTAGCAGTTTCAGAGTTGTGTTGAAGTCTGTTTCCCCTTTCAAATAGTGTTTCCTGTGGGGCTGCCCTCATTTGTTGGGGTTAGGGCATAATTTAGGTTAACGACAGGGATCCATGATATGGATATCTTTCAGCCCATAACACCCATAACCCATAATTACCTTCTTCACATTGCCAATACTGATAAACCCTGTAGTTTATGTACACCTGAGGGTAAGAAAGGCTAAGATGTAGCGAGCAAAGATGTATCCAGTCTTATCTCTGTGTCTGGCAGATCATAAACCAACTTAAAGGTATACATCATACCATACATCACCTACTGCATATCAGAGCATGCAGATGCTGCGCTTGTTTAGCCAGTGAAAGTACTATGGCTTTGCATTGTTGGCCTATTTATCAGCTATAACGTCTACTATCAGATTAATACAAAATAATATACTGTACATTTTACATATATACTGTGTATCCCTCGTTAACAGCAGCTCATGGTTTGGCATAGCCCTTGCTTAGATTCAGGTTGAGAGAAAGGAAACAAATAAAAAGGGGACACAGACTTTGACAAACCCCAATCTTTATTTTCTCCCTGTCATCATAGCCAAATGGATGCTTCGCTAGAATGTAATATCTCTTCATGTAGTTTCTTTCACTCTACAGTGTAATTTGGCCATAGAGAGGAACATAGTTTACAGTGTCATGTTGTTCATTAAGACATTTCCCTTTACAAAGTTTTTTTTTTTTTAACGTTACAGCCAGCCCAATCTGGACCAGTTTGATTCTTTTTTGCACACACGCGTTACAGGTCCTGCTGGGAATTCACTTACCTCGCATATACTCGATTGTTCCGTCCAGCACCAGGTTCAACAGAGGATCAAAACCTTTCAGGACACCGCTTGCTGAGAGGGAAATACAGTTTGCATTAATCCAAAATAATCCAAGGAGGGAAAACAATACCCAAAGATGTATCTTGGTCGTAGAAGGGAACCCTAAATGTGTAAAACTCTCGCGAGAGATTTGCACGCGTTGTTTCTTCATTGTGCACGTCGTACAGACTAATTATATTTTATAATGTTACAGCTCTACCAAAGTATAGGTAGGTTTAGAGACAAAAACGTTCAGTTATTATAACGAAAAGATCACGGTTTGGATTAAAATGATCACTCTCGCGAGATCTTTCAGGGTTGCGTTGTACCCTTCTAAATATGAAACTGATTAGCATTAGCATATCAAAATTAATACACCTACCCTCTCGTCCTCCTTGAAACTTGACGCGAATCGGCTTGTCAATGTATTTCGACAAGTCGAAGATGCTCTCCTTCTTCTTCTTTTCTTTATCCTACACGGAGAAAAGTCACATTGTAAATAAGTCACATGCAAGCTAAGCTAGCCGCAGACAATCACTACTAACAGAGCCAGAGGTTAGCTTTGCTCGGCTAGCCAAGTTAGCAAAAACGCCGCGTTGCTTCAGAACAATTCTTCTACATCTCAGGTCTTGTTCAGAGTAAACAGATACTGTCTACAGATATTAATGTGAACATTTGTGGGGGCAAAGTTAAAAAAAATATTTGAATGAAAGCGTAAAACATACGAACTCACCGCCATGTTAGCAGCGTGACACGGAAGTAAAACTTTGACCTCAGAGATGCTCAACCAATCAAATCGTTGAGCGCTTGTAGTTGACGTCATTAGTTTGTTTACTATTTGTTGACTGTTTTGTTAATTTATTAACCACAGGAACTTATTAAATTGTTAAGTGTGTTATATTATAAGTCCCTGTCCTCCTTTTGTTACAATAATCTTCTTTTTTTGAACTGACCTCCTTTTCCTTGTTGCGTTCAGCCAGCAGTCAGTCATGGGGAAAGTCTATTAATACCACCAGCTGGTGTGTTGTAAACCAGGACGAGGACAAGGCACTGTGCAGAAGGCGGCTGGTGTGGCTTTTTCTTGTGAAATGGCCTGAGACCTGCTGACTCTGAGCTTCAATCTCAAAGCTTTAAATTTACAACCCTCTCTGAACAGATAAACCAACTCGAAGAGGATGAATCTGCTTTACCCGTGAAAGACTCTGAGCCTGATGTAATTCCTGATGCTAGTCTACAGGTGGAAGGAGAAACCTTTTATGTCAACCGTCAACAACTGGCCCTCCAGAGTGCCTACTTCAGGGCTCTGTTTTTTGGCTGTGGCGTAGAGAGCACAAGAAGGAGAGTTGAGATCAAAGGTGTGAGTCTGCAGTATTTCAGGGTTTTGATGGAGTACAGCAGGACCTCTAACCTGGCTTTGGACAGAGAAAATGTTCTGGGCATCCTTGAGACTGCAGACTTTTTACAGCTGGAGCGTGCCAGGCAGCTGTGCTGTAAGTTTCTGGAGCGTGAGCTGCACCTCAGTAACTGTCTGGGAATGATGGCCTACGCCTGGCGCCTGGGCTGCATTCAGCTCTACAAGGCAGCACGACAGGTGGTGCTCTCACACTTCTCTGCTATTGTCGCTGAAGAGGACTTCTTGTCTCTGTCTAAGGAGACCATAGCAGATCTTCTGGCCAGTGACGACCTGGCCATCCATAAAGATGATCTTGCTCTGGAGGCCACTCTGCGCTGGACGTCATTTGACCCAAAACGAGAGGAACATTTTCTGGAGCTCATTGAGTTGGTGAGGCCTGAGACGCTCTCTTTACCATTTATCACTGACCTTTTGACCAAAATGAAAGGCTCTGACCCCAGAGCTAAGCTCATCTGCATGCTGAATGATCATTTTCCAACATCATGGTCAATGGGCAGGTCAATGAAGAGAAACAGGGCCAGAGAGACGCTCTTTGTCCTGGGTGGACCTCACGATCAGGAGCAACAGCCACTTTACCAGTTTCACCCACTGAGTGGTCGATGGCAGAGCTGTGCACCTCTGCTTAGGAAGAACCTCACACAGTACTCGGTAGCTGCAGTAGGTAATGAATTAATAATGAGAATGATGATGTTCATGGTGGTGAAGATTAGTAGTTGACCAATAAGCCTTTTTCAATGGCCGATGCTTGTATTTAGAGACCAGGGCAGCTGATGGCGATATATAATGCCGATAAAAAAACAAAGAAAACTTGTGTATAATTCCCACCCCCTTACATCACATCCTGTCTGCCAGAGAACTGTTCAGGAATTACTGTATGCTGGCTGTAGATGTGTCTGCCAATATTTATTGTTTATCAGCCTGGTTAATGCTGATTGGCATAATTAATCAATCAGCCAAATGGGTATTTATTCATCATTTGAAGATGTTAAAACATACATTTATTGAACGTTACAATTGTCATGCATTTCCAAACATTACATACTTTATTTTCTGATTCTCTCATTATGTAGGAGACAGTGTGGTTGTGACAGGCGGCTACTTCCGGGACGTGCTGTGGTTCAGTGTGGATTGGGTCAGGATATATGAATGTGAGAACCAGCGCTGGGTGGACGGACCGGCCCTGCAGAAGTCCAGACACAGCCACTGCTCCGTGGGGCTGGACTCAGTACTGTATGTCCTGGGGGGCAGCATGGATGAAGGGCTTGTGGCTGATGTGGAAAAGCTGGTCCTAGGGTCAGAGAAGGGTTGGGAGGGGGTCAGCCCCATGGTTATAGCTGTGGAAAGGGCAGCCACTGCCGCTCTTGGGTCCTGTATCTACGTGGCGTGTGGCCTGGATGAAAACGGGGAGGTGTATGGTGGGATCCAGAGGTACATGGTGAAGGAGGATCAGTGGGATGTGGTCTCCTATTCTCCATGTCCACGGTGAGTACATTTTCAATAACAGCTTTGCTCTCTGACATTGTCAAACTTTTAATTTCAGTGATATTTGATATCATTTCACAGATATGATCTGGTTGCCACAGAGCTAAATGGGGCCCTCTTCCTGTTTGGAGGACAGGCTTTGCGTTTTGACGTGGAAACAGATGAGTGGACTGCACTTGAGAGGGAGGAATGTCTGGACAGGAAGTTCTTCTCTGGTTGCACAACAGTCAACAGCCAGATATACCTGGTTGGAGAGAGGAAGAGTAACAAATCATTCCCAAACATGGTGCTGATGGACCCTTACATTGACACTTGTATTGAGGTGGATGATGCCATACCTTGCCCGGTGCCCTTCAGAGGGTGTGTCACCATGAGAATGGTCACATGATGGTGTGAGAAGTGACTGAATGAAATGCATTAATCTACTCTACATAACACTGTTTGGAGTCATGAGTGTATATGTTAGAAGTGTCATTCTTGCCTTAAAAACATCTTTCACTTCACACCTCTCTATCAAACACTTATTTTTGTCCCTTTTTAGGGGGACACAGAGTGTCGTCAGGGGGAATTAGCAGGTGTACAGTGTATGGCACATAAAAGTGGTATTCATCGTCTGAAAGCTGGCAACCTGAAGATTAATTAAGGATGCAAGCCAGCACTTGATGGCAAGTTTTTCTAGTCAGAATTCTGTAATAAACAGCACATTTTGAAAGTTATGACTGTATAAGAACTTAGAACATTACAATGGAAGTATATGATGGTAGTTCCTATGCTCCTTTATATCTCATAAGCTGTTGTAGTATTTTTGGGTTGATGCCATTTATTACACACATTTGACCGTTTTTGACCACTTGAGAATTGTTAAAAATGATCAAATATCCCTCCAAAATACATTAAGACACCAAGACCATGAGGAACACCATAGAAAAAAGTATCAAAAATGAATGACATTTTGAAAATTTCTGCAAGAACAAAATTTAGCCTAAATTTAGAGTGTTATTTAACCAACTTCCAGAGAAGCTATATTTTAAATTGAGCCCTCTGCGGCTTCAGAGTAGCCTAATGTTGGAGCGTGGATGTCCCTGTGGAGTTGAAGAGAATAAGCAAAGCGCTTGACAAATAGATTTTTGTGTAAGAGGTCATGATTCGGAAAAAAAAAAAAAAATCAAAATGGACTGGATGAACACAAAATCAGGACTGGTAAAATTTTGTTTGAAATGAGACAACAGTGCTAATTTATTCAATAGAAGTCATTTATTAAAAGTTTTCAATCTGCCACACAATCAATAAAGCATCCATGTGCACTCCTAACAGAACAGTCGAGTGTTACTTTCATGAAAACATGACACTTCTGCTTTTCTACTTAGTTTTAGTAATAAAAAAAGCAGTATTCTAGTGGGGTTCATGTGAGTGTTATTCAGTGGATCAGCCCTTATAGTGCTCTACACATTAAATCCCACTTTGTGTTGCAGGCCCCAGTGCTGTAAGTCCCTGTTCAGAGTCAGACTCCTTCTCTTCTTCTGCTTCTACTCCCATCACACTTGTTTTTCTATAAAATCTTGTTAGATGCAGTATGTAGACACAGGAAACACTTATCTTAAAGAGTTTCCCTTACTAACCTATGGACACGTAATACCAGTTGCTGGCAGCTAATGACCATGAGTGGAGGAGACCAGGGTCAATTATAACAGGGGAATTCCAACACACGCAATTCCTTCAATCAGAAACAAGCTAGACTGGTGACAATCTGCACAGGAACAGGATTGTTTCACCTCAGCTAAAGTTTTCAGCAAAAAACTGATTTTGAGATATGAAAATTGCTTTTTGGATGTGGAGTATTTTTTTCTGCTGTCTTAAGTTTAGATGACTGCAAATTTAAACTTGCATCAATTTTATATCTCAGGTTATTTGTTAAAACTAACATGACCAGATCGATTATGACCATAATTTTCTGTTAGAAAATGAACATATCTCACTAAATTTAAATGTAAAGTTACTATTAACTCAATGCAAATTATTAAAATCTAGTTACTACTAGAATAGTTCCCTAGTATTCTGCAAAAATAGAAACTTTTAGTAGAGATAGAGACTTTTGCTTTGCATATGATGCCTGACATCTAAAAGAATTTGAACCATATGCAAAAAAGTATATTACTGTAAGTAACATTATTAGATACTACAGCAGTGGTGTTATTACTTGGAGGTGTGCTTTGATTTGAAACACAGTGGGTTAATATTACTTTTTTTTAGTTTGAAACTGTCCCCACCAAGGGGGCTCCAAATGCATTAAATATACTAGTCTTGTCCTTATTTGTGAAAAAACATCAATTGTATAATTAATTAGTGCACATATGTTTCTCGCATCAAAAGATGACTATTGTATTTCAAGTAGTCTGAGTTGTAAAAGAAAATGTGAAAAGACGGTTACAGTTGCCCCCAGTCTCCCCTACTGCAGTATTTCTCTGTTTAAATATATGTACATGAAAAATTCACGTCTTGTTCCTATTAAAGTATCAGAGTACAGTTTAGTCATATCAAAATATGTCATCAACATTTATAACAGCCATTAAATCTTTACATTTCATTAAGACTTTAGTTCATCTGAGCTATAAAGCATTTGACCTTTGCAGACAAGTCCACTATCTAAAAATACCTCATATTTCACTAATGCCCGTCTGTGTGCGTACTTCTCATGGCTTAACCCTGGCACCACCAGCCTCACCAACATCAGAACCAGTCACAGTAAGGCCTGGCCTGTGTGTTTGTCCGGTAAAGGTAATTCTACTTACACACAGAGCTTAATATCAAGTGCTTGTCACAGAACAGTGTAAAAAAAAAAAACAGCAGCCAAGGCACAAAACTAAAGTCCAGTAGAGCAAAACATTAACAAAAACCTTGTCGAGACATCATGCTGCCTGTCACAATGACATTCAAAGTAGAAAAAGAAACAAACACACACGCGCACACACACACACACACACACACACACACAGCTGAAGTCAATATTTCTAGGAGCAGTACATTTTTTGTAAAGGCATCATTTATCAGACAGGGGAGGTGGATTCTCTACAGGGATATGTTCTTCTTTGTGCACCAGGGGGCGCCATATCTTTTCTAAAGAATGACCTTAAACATAACTGACAAAATCAAATCCCATCACAGAAAAATATAACTTTATCATCCCTAAGGGCCTCCTGGAGTAGTCTTTTATATTCTGCTGCAACATAAAAATTACCTGTTCAGTAAATGGCTCATAAAAAATAGATATATAAAGTGGTTTATCAACAGATTTACTACAATCAATGTTTGTAATAGTCTATGTACAATCAACATATTGTGTGTGTGGATACAAAGCTGTGGGAGTGAATTCATATTAAATTGTAGCTTTAAATTGTACCACATATTAGATTAGAACAATTTGATTTTGTATAAAAAACATTTAGTTTTTCTTGTTGACCAAAGGGAGGATAAATCCATTACAGCACAGTTCAGGTATCCTAATGTATTTACAAACAACATTATTATATTACAATGAAAAGAAACAGCATTTATACAAAATCTGCAAAAACACGATGTGATTTGTTGCAAACAACATTTCACTCCTTCTCCTTGTTTTGCCAAATATATTTTTACAGAATGCAGTGGTGACAACAATGATGGCGTTTCAGATTTACAATCATGTGTGCTTGTTTGCCCTCTTATTGTTTTTTTCAAGATAAGCAGGATGCAGACTTACCCTGATCTGAAATCATCAGTGGACCGTGTTGGATGTACACAAACCATATGTTTGTATCATATGTCAGAAACTAGTTAATCTCCAAAGGGCAGAAGGGGAAAGAACTTTTTTTTTTCCTTCCAGTGAGGCTTGGTAGGCATGAAGGACTATCTGGCTTTGGGCAGTCTGCTGTTTATATTCCTCTGGTTGGTCAGGTTGTTAAGGACACAGTTGTTAGCCAGCGATGCCAGTTTTGAGTTGATGGTACCCTTTCTTTGCTCCCAGCTGCACTCGTCTCCTTCTTCCTCAGGATCCTCCTCTTCCTCGTCATCGTCCACCTCACTCTCCTCATCGCTGCGTTCATCACGCTCCACCTACAAAGAAAAATTTAAAAAAAATAAAACAGTTTTTTTGGTGTCGAGGTGACTGTACTTGTCCTTCCCTGGAACTGTCTCTGAGACACGTTTCACGTTTATTTCATATGTTTTGGCCATAGATTCATGAAAAATGCATTAAAAAAAATATTAAACTGTAATAAAGTAAGATTTCAAATTTTTGGTTAAAGTTTGCTAAAGGGTTCAACTGTATTATGAGCCAGAACCAACATGGCTGCAGAGGGAAAACATCTCCAAAATAACTATATTTTGCACCTGGTTCACGGGGTGAACACAATAATTTGTTATGTTTTGCTTACATTTGTTTTATATTTGTGTATAATGTTTGTTGATGGGCTTTTACATGGGTGATGTGATCCATTTTCTGTTTTGCTAATGTGTTTTCGCCCTGTTTATCAACTGACACTAGCTTGAGAGACTTTAAATTGACTGAATAATGTATATTTGAAACTTTTTTATGTCTTCAATTTTCCTGTAGTTTTCATGGCATCTGCAGACAAAAGAGCTAGATTAAATTAAATCTTCAGACGACTGACTGTATCTGCATGGTGAGTGGCACATTTTTTCATTGGACCTGTGTAGTTACATTCCCTTTTCATTTGCATCTTCTCACCTTGCCCAGAAACACAAACTTGTAGACCATGCGCAGGATGAGATAAGCCCAGAAGACGTGCAGAGCTTGCAGCACAAACAGCAGCGTATTGAAGAAATAATAACCAGGGAAGGGCGGGAAGAATTCTAGAGACTCCACCAGGGTTGCGTAGAGCAATCTGAGGAAATAAACACAGTAAGACACAGTCAGTTTTCGTATCAATCCAGCACCGACTCTTGAAAGGTTTGGAGCATTTTGAACCACTGAAGCACTGTTTCAGAAACCATGATGTCAGATTGGTGGGAGAGAAAGAAAAGGGCGATGCGGTGAGAAGGGGAAATACGAGCCAACATGGACACAGCTGGGTGCTCCAGAACAACAGAGCAGATCCACAACACTTCAAACAAAACATTAGTACACTGTGTGTGTGTGAGAGAGAGTGTGTGTGTTTCTGCATTTCACTCAGGCTTATACTCTTAAATCAATGTTGCTTATGTTACCTAGTTTCTCATGTGTATGCTTATACTTAGTATTTAGTCTCTCAGTGTGAAGCATATTGAATTTATGTGCAATGAACTATGCTATATAAATAAAATTGCCATTGCTATTGCCATAACACACTTCAGGAACTAAAATAACAACTTTCATGAAGTGGCGTATATCATGCAATAGGATATACCCAATGTCATGGGTTTGTTTTTGCAAAATTTCAATACCTGGTACTATTTCAATTCAAAGCATGATGTTTTACCTGCCAGGGAGCACCACCAGTCTCGTCACCAGGAAGACCAGAGCAAAGATGACAAACAGCGAGTCACATGTCCTCCTCCAGCCAGCATAGTGAAACATCTTGGCAGACTTTCAGGAGAAACAGTGCATGTTAGTTATCAGCAGTGTTGGGCAAGTTACTGAAATTTAGGAATTAATTACAGTTACGTCTCTCAAAAGTAATTGAATCACTTTACCAATTATGGCGTAAAAAGTAATTGGTTTTATCTGTACAATTTACTTATAAATGCACACATAGCTATATTATTTTAGTAACTGTCAATTTTTTATTTATCACTGTACCCATTATCACTGATAGGAGTTATTACTACTTCGGACCATCAGGGGCAGCAACGATTAGTGATCCTACATCTAAGTTTCACTTTTACAGGATGTGGTTTAGACAGTAGGATGTAAGAGAGGAAGACCACAGGTGGTTCTAGATATACAGTATATATGAACCAAGCTGCAGTTAATAAATAATTAGATGATGAACAGTTTACATTATACTATGATGAAAAGCAGGCTCACATTGCCTTAACTGTCTTTGCACCACCATAAGATCAGGTAACAAGCCATTTCAAATTTAAGTAACTGTAATTGCATTATTAATTTGAAAAACTAATTACTAACTGTGCAATGCATTACTCCCTACACTGTTCAGTAATCGCAAACCAAACACTCTTATATCTTACATGTATGGTTAATCTCTGAGTGGCCAAAAAGATTTAATTCTTCAAAGAGACAGCAGTATATTCTCCCTAAGTCTTCCTTACCTACCCTGACCTTTATTAATCAATTTTCACCACACATTCACTCAACTAGTCCAACTGTCAATTTAAAACAAGAAAAAACTTCATAGTTCAAATGTTGTCTACAGTCTTTTTTTAATTTGAAATCCTAGAGACAGTATTGAAAATTAAAAGGAAATGAAACTTTTGCCCAAAATGAGATGTCCATCATTTTAATGACGACAATGATTTATTATAAAATGACTAGCAGACAGACAGAGATGAATGAATTCAGGCAATGAAGCTCAAAATAGACGTTCGTAGGCCAAAATACCATTAATAATGTCATATAATTATTATTAAATATAACATGGTTACAAATTCATAATATACCAAAACAGTTCCACTAGTCAAAAAACACAGATGGCTGCACAGTTATTGGCTGAATATGATGTCCACATCATTGTTCCTTTATGTGCCAGACAACACCCAGTCACGCCTGAGGTCACATGACTATCTCTAGATATTTCCTCATCTCTGAGATGACAGTGACAGTCTTTATTTTCAGATGCTATCAGTGAAATGGTACACCCAGGAAAATCAGCCTCATAAAAACTGTTCAATGGAGCCATTGTCTCCCTGACAGACGGACTCGCAGGTAATCATTTTACAGCCACAAAGGGTATTTTACCACTGACCATAATGCTTTTTTGTGCACAGCTGAGCTCATACCGGATGCAGGGTTATAATGTGTTAAGGACAGGAAAACTTCCACAATAAATACACAATGGCTGTATTCAAGTCAGTTCCCTGTGACCTTTATGTTTTTGGCATTTCAAAGCATGTGAACAGACAGAATTTATTCAACTTTCAATACATTTGAATGATTTATGAGTTATGTGTTCTCTCCAACTTAAAATACGCAATCAGATTTAAATATTTAATTCAAGTGTGGGTTTTTTACCTCCAGAAGAAAGTCAGAAGAGTCATGCACCAGCATCACCAGCGTGCCAACCCTCACAAAGTTGGCACAGTAGGAGAAAGCGATGAGGAATATGGTGGCAATGTGATGAATCACCTGCTCCTTGAAATCCTGGAACACACAAAGACCACACAGTGTGAGGAGGACGTACAGTAGACTTCAGCAGCTCTCCATCTGTGGTCTTGTTCTTGTACCAAGTATTAGGACGGCAGATTTACATGATGTCTGAAGTGATCTGTTGTTGTGTTTGAAGCTAAAATATCTGTGATCAGCAGCTTGGACCCTGGACCCTTGGACTCTGGTGAATCACATAAAGCCACCGTAGTGTTTTTATACTCACAGAATTTAGGAAATTGCCAAAGAAAGTACTCCTTTGAATATAGACACATAAAAAATGGATGAACTACATGATTATTTACTGTAATTTCTGTGCATAAAGCAGCATAGCAATACATCAAAGTCTAAGTGAGCTGTTTAGAGCATAGTTTGTTTTGTCCCTTTGGATGTGTCTGGAGGAAATCAATTTCTTCTTCTATTTATTTCAGTGAATTTTACAGTATTTGCTAATCTCTTACTAGAGATATCCTGCAGCACTCAGTTTTAAAATGAGAGCAAACGCAAAGTACACAAAGTTATGATGTAATAGTAGATAATCCAGTGCATAATCCGTATTAAGTTTAATCTAGCGAGAGAAAAACAACATTTGGATTACACTGTGCAAAAAAAAAAGGCTGTGAGTGATCACATTTAGCTTTTTGGTCTTTAACATTGGACTACAAGTTCAAACTTCAGGCACAAAATCAGAGGAAATCCAGAGGAAACGATCTGAAAACCAATAGGATGCTGCTGTGAGGTTTTAAGTTGATGTGTGTGAAAAATCAAGCTCACACTCACTTTTCGCTTGACATCCACAGAGACGCACAGAAGCAGCGACACATAAAAGCCCATTTCCAAGATGTAATACCACTGATGGGCCTCAGCCACGGGCTGCAGAATGAGAAGAAGAGAGAAACAATAAATCAGCATTTACATTCAGTGGTGTGTGTGGCTGCAACAGAAACATTTCCATCATCCTGCTTATTTGTGTAGCCTCAAATCAACATACTGCACGTGTATTTTTATTTATTTATTTTTTTTAAAGATTATCTTTTGGGATTTTTCCTTTATTTTGATAGAGACAGCCAAAGATATGACAAGGAGGGTAGAGAGAGGGAGGGGATGACACACAGCAGACAGGCCACAGGCAGGAGTCAAACCAGCAGCTGCTGCAGAAGACTAACAGCCTCAGTAGATGAGACATGCACTCTACCAATTGAGCTATAGAGGCACCCTGTACTGCACAGGTATGGTAAAGCTAAAATTATTGTATTTAAATAATAATTGTATTTTTTCAACTGCAAGTCTATTTTCATTTTCATTTCCATTTTATTTTAAGCTATATTTCTGTATATATGGGCATATAATATTGCTGTCAAGATCTCAATTCTTGGTTTTTGTACATTCTTCTTTTTTTAATTTTACACCTTCTTTGGCAATGCAAGCATCTTTTCCCCACACTAACAAAGCCCATTTGAATTTGTATGAATGTAAAACAAAAGAATGAACTGATGTTGCACAGTGACTTCAGATCCTCCTGCAAGTGTGTGCTGAAAAAGATTGATGATTTGCAGGGTTTTGGAGATAATGGGATCCCACACCTCAACCACTCAGAATGGGCTATCACTGCATTTATAAAAATAATAACAGTAAAAAAAAAGAAAAAAATTTGATTCAAAAAGTTATTCATGCATGCAGCTCAAAACATTTGAGATCAGCCTAGTTCTACCTATGATCCCCTCAATGTTTAGACTGAAAGTTCAAGTGAGGATCGGAACTTGACATTAAGCAGGTACGAAATTTACACCACCATCGCCATGCTAAACAAAATGCATGGCTGCGCACTGTGCAATATGCACTGTGGCTCTGTAGTGGTCTTTTCATGTCATGACCTGAAGCTTCTCCACAGCTAATCTCAAATACTACTGGACAGATCTGCCTAGTTTTTTGTGCACATTCATGACTGCATGCTTTTTTTTCTTTTTTTTTGAAAACCTTTTTTATGGCACCATGCTGGCGACAGCCATGGACACAGGCATTATGTTTTCAGGTCATCCCATTCTTGTCAATGCAACAATCTCAAGAATGCCTTGAGGGAATTTCTTCAAACTTGGCACAAATGACCACTTGGACTTGAACAGATCAGATTTTAGTGGTCAAAAGTCAGAGTCACTGTAACCTCACATTCATCCAGCTCTCATGAACACAATATCTCAGGAACATTTGTAAGAAATGTCTTCAGATATGGTACAAACGTCTGCTTGTGCTCAAGGATGAACTTCTTATATTTTGGTGGTCAAAGACCACTGTGACAAAACAAAACAGGTTTTTGGCCACAGCACAAGAATTCATATTACAGTGGTTACATCCAAATATTCTCTTTGGGTTGCATAGTGGAGATCTTCACTCTATTGAGTGCACTCTTCCGGTTAATGGAGCATGTCATGTCCTAGCACCTAGTACTCTGCTGCTCTCAGTATGTGTTAAATCATTAAAGGGATTAAAGTTTGTGTTCTGTGTTGTGAAATTCTGCATTCTAGTCAGTCTATATGGTTTTATCTCAAGCTTTTTATGTTACCATTTGGGTGGGGTTAATGTTGGGTTTGAAAATGGGGCCGGTCTGTTGCAAATGCCAGGGACATTTTTTGATCCTTCCTTTCCTTGATCATTCCCATAAAGAACATACTGTATATAAACAAAACTGTCAACCTGCTTTCAAAAGGAGGAAACGTCTTTATCCAAGGAAAGTGGTAGTGCACTATGTCACACCTCTTTGCAGAGCACACAGCAACAAGAGTCTGCTGCGCCACAATAGTAGGAAGTTGGCTGAAGCATTTAACACCTAAAACACACATCCTTTCTGTCTGTCAGAGACCACCAGACCTCAGAAAAGAAAAAAGGTCAGCAGCAGTATTGCCTGCAAGAGTTGCAATCAGTCAAACTGCAGATAAAGAGCACTTTGCATTTTTTCAAGTGTTTTCTGTTCGAGGCCATGACCCCACAAGGAAGGGCTGTCTTGCCCAGAGGAATGCAGACCTGCAGGCAGAACTAACTGTCATCAGCACGGCAGAGATATTAGCTTTTCAAACTCAACACAAAAGCACTCTGACCAACTTGTAAAGGAAGTGAAGGAATGGAGATGAAAGTTAGTGGGTGGGTGGAGTGTGCTGATCAAAATGTGTTAGAAACCCAAAGTCTGCTGTGGCTAAATCCTTCAAGACAGACTAAAGACTTTGTTTTGTTGGGCTCCTCCCAGCCATTGTTTTTCCTACTCACTTTTCTTTTAAGTGTGTGTGTGTCCCAGTAGTGCTAGAGACGAGGTTGAATTTTATACTGCTGTAGGGCTGCATATAGAGTAACCAATAAATCTGCCATTCAAGTGTATAAATGGCCAGGAAATAGTTTAAGATGCTTTTCAAATGATTTGTTTTGACTGACAAACAGTCCAAAGCCAAAGATATTCAAGTTAAAATCAAACATAATCAAAAAAAACAAGCAGAATTTCGCATTTGCGAAGCTGGAACAAGTGAATGTTTGGCACTTTTGTAAGATCAACTAAAAGAGTGCACTTAATACAGTGCAGATCTCTGCCAGGCAACCCAAAAAGAATATCTGGATATAACCCCTTTGCAATCACCAACATTCTGACGAGTAACTGTAATTTAACTGCATAAGTTTTTTTTGTCAGTGACTTTAATGGATTACAATTACATTTATTTTGTAATGTAATAAAATAAATGTAATTGTAATAATTTAGCATATGCATTCTTGAGTTATGGGGGAAAAAATATTTTGTGACCTTTGACCAACAAAATCTAATCAGTTCATCCTTGAGTCCAGGTGGACAGTTGTGTGATATTTTGAGGAAATTCCCTCAAGGCGTTCTTAAGATATCACGTTCACAAGAATGGGGTGACCTTAAAACATAATCCCTCCAGCCACAGCGGTCGCCAGTGTTGAGTCGCAAAAAAAGTTTTTTCAAAAACTGTGAATCATACATTACATAAAAAATCAGGCTGATCCAGGCTGGCCGAGTAGCATGCGAGATCAGCACTGGACAAGCCCAGGGTCCACTGACCACACACACAGGCATACACACATGCAGACATACATGCAATTACATGATCCCCTCTAGGATTACGATTGAGATAATTAATGAATTGTCAAAATCCCAAATTTATTTTCAGTTGCATAACTAGTCAAATAATCAAATAATTATTTCAGGATAGTGATCTAACTTTCTTCTACTGTCTCTAAATTACATGTAAAAGACCAGAAAATATGAAATGTCTAAAATGATTGAAAGCTCTTTCTGATATTTCTGGAATGAAAGATGAGCACGTAAAGTTACGTGATTTATAATGTGAGACTGTTTCCTTGAAACACTGTCTGACAGTTTCCATTAACGACATCAAACGTTTCATTTCAAAACATTTCCTGCTCACCTGCTTGGGGTAACTCCTCCAACACTCTTTGTAATCCCAGAACCAGGGAGTCTGCAAGATCAAAAAAGCATCAGCAGAGTCTTCACATGATAGAAGCTTTAGCCTGAATATTAACTCAACATCACACACTGTTTCTGTAATGAAGGCCTGTTTATCTCGTAAAAGAAATAAAGTGACTCACAGACTTACATTAATCAAAGAGCCGAGCCCTGCAGTAAATGCTACGAGGTAGAAGACAAAACGCCAGCTGCACAGATAAAAATAAACACCGACATTTGTTAGAGGCTACAGTATAAATTAAATTTCTGAATTCCTTTTTATCAGGAACAAATTCAAGAAATGTCAAAGAGGCACGGTGTACAACAGCACTGTGCATTCATATGAATATGAGAGGTCTGATTCCAACATGCTGAATTTTACTGATGTAATTCCCTTTTGGACAGAAAAATCTAGGTCTTATCAAACAAAGGTAAAGGCTCATTCTCTTTTGAAATAAGGTATTTTACATCAGGGCATAAGATGTTATATATCATTTGCTGAGGAGACCTCAGTAAAAATATGTGTACACCACGTAAAATAATTAAAAGAAACTAATTAAGTGCTCTGTTATGTGAAATCTACACCAGGTAATTTGCACATTGATGGTGAACTAAGCAGCAACTTTTTAAGAGACATCATGACATCAGTGCACTCGCTGCTGCTCAGTTAACAGTTTGAAATATCCATTTATGACTTCCAATGCAAAGATTTGCCCCAGTGAAAAAACACCTGTAGCTCACCAAACAGCACAAATGTGCACTGACTCAGTTTGAGTACTGAGGCACTGCAGCTCCACTTTGACATTTAGGCTGACAAGGTTCATGGACTCTCCATTCAATGTTCAGCCAGCTACAGCTTTCATGGATAGTTATTCAAAGTGTTTGAAAAGATGAAAACTCACGAGGCCTCGCAGAACTTTTTGGTGTTGCTGGGTCGGTCCTGGTTCCTTCTGTGTCTGAACCAGGTATGGATTTTTCTCTGGGAGAGTCCACACTGCTTCCCCAAGCTCACCACCTCACTCTGAGTACACACAATACAAATCTTCAGTCTATAAGAACACACCCATTCCAGTTCATCAAATGTAATAATTTAAGTTTTCGCAACTGAAGTACATGAGTGGACCTGAATAATAATGTGAAGTTTGACAAACTTAACTTAGCGCTTTTGAGTGAACTGCTTTACCTAAGTTGACACAACAAATTAGCCCTTAGTTGAGTAAACTCAAAAAGGCTTTGCAGCTTGTTGCTTTAATTTATGAGGTTTTCTCAACTTTTTTTTTAAAGACACAATATGGGTGCACAGACACAGATACAGACACAAATATGCTCATAATCTATTAGAACACAAAATTTCCAGCTCATCAAATGTGATTTAAGTTTTCTTAACTTAAGTACAGGTGTAAGTAGTAATGTTAAGATTGGCAAACTTAAAACAGCACTGAGTAAACTTACAGTAAGTACATGCTTAGATCTGCATAGTAATGATAAGTTTGAGAAACTTAAGCTAGCACGTTGAGTAAACATCTTAACTTAAGTTGACACAACATATCAGCCCTTCATTGAATAGACTAAAAAAGGCTTTAGAGCTGGTTGGTTTACTTTTTAAAAAATTCTAAACTTTTCTTTCTTCCTTCTTTTTTTATTTTTTATTTCTAGTTTTTGTTTTACAGTGTATTCACACATACAATATGGGTGCACACATACATAAAGATGTTTTATGCTACTGGCTGTTCTTTCATTGCCTCAGATTAAATATTACACATGTGATATAAAAACAACTAGAGCTCCTTGTTGATCTCCCTGACAGCTGTGTTACAACTTCATTACAGGAAAATACAGATCATACAAGCATCATATTGAACTTGTCAATACGGACGAGTGCTACACTGATAAATGTGTGTAATCCAACCATTTCTTTTGTACCACTGGGTCTGTGGCAACACTGCTGTATGTCTGATGTGCATTGCTCTGTCTTTCTGCATTGTGGTGCTGTTAAAAAGGTTCTTATTCTAGGAGAAATACTACTTGATCTACTTGTGTTGTATTAAAGAATAAAATTTGAAGCCAAAATTACTTCTCCCCTGAGTGTGTTGAGCAAATGCATCTTATAAATACATGTTATACTACAGAAGACATCAGACAAGGGCTGCTAGTGTAGGCCACAAGGATACATATGATTTGCAAAAAAGTCGGGGCACACAGGTAAAATGTTAGTATGCACACATGCACATGACACACAGCACAGAACAGTGCTCATGGAGCAGTGACTTCTCATTTGACATATCAAGTCATGTCTTGACATATCTGACAGGTGTAGAGCACTGCTTGCCCGCACAAGAACATCAGTGTCGCAATGCCAAACGAAACCAACAGGAGGGCGGAGAGTTTTCATGTGAACCTAAACTTCTCTGAGACTTGCCTGCACCTGTTCACTGATTAGGCAAAAAGATAAAAACCTCCACAAAGGAACAATTATACAGTAATTACATTGTTGTTAAGCTATTTTTGGTGCAGACGTTAACTAATGTTTTTGAATCATAGTTTCCACAACAGAAAATCATGCCAATAAAAGGCGATGATAATAACTGAGGAGGACAAACAGCACAATGATAAAAGGAAGCAACATTTTCTCACAGTGTAGAGTGAAAACACCTGCCAGAAAACATTTAGGTTTCCTCCTGTGTCATGACTAATCATTGCACCTCTGAAGAAACCCCTTCAACCACTTCACTGAGACACATGAATTAGGTGAATCACTTTGAGACTTCCTTTTTTTAAAATCAGTTCCTTGTTCCGACACAACTCATCTGAATAAAAATGCCAAACAGTCAAACTCTTCAGCCAAGATGCAACTGCACTAAAAACACATGTATAAGTGTGCTACTACTATCATCTATCTTTCTATCTTTCATCTTCCTGCTTTTTGTTTTGCAAATGTATGTAAACCTCCACATGCATGCATTAGTAGGTCATGCATTTTCCCTCAATGTACCTGACTATTAAACACAGTAAGCATTCTGAGAGGCAGGCTCATGGTGAGAACTCCCATTAAGCTTTGCAGCTACTCTGCAGGGTTACACAGCATATCTGTGGTGACATGCTCTAGTCTGACTACATTCAGACACATTTTATCTCTTCCCACTGTAACCATGGGTGTAGGTTGGGTTTCAGAAGCATGGGGGATATATTTAGATAATAGATCAAGAAAAATACATTTAATTATTATATTAATCTTAATATTAATCAAGCAAATAATACATGATTCTAAAACTATTAGCATTCTGTCAACAATACTGGAAATGTATAAAATGCTGTTTTATTAGCACAATAAAACTACTTACACATCACATTTATTATGTACTGAATGATGCTTTTCCAAACATTAACATTCTCCTCTCTTTTTATTGTTGCTCTGCGTGCTTGTAAATGATTCCAATACCCTTTTCATTTTAAATCTGAAAATCTTTTTTGGAATGATTTTGTAACATCTGGCAGGGACTGCAGATAAAAAAAAAAGCCTCTTGGCTCACTACGGCACATTTACAGCAAAATTGATGAAAGGGATAGTTTCGGATTATTTGATGTGGGGTTGTAAAAAGAACTTATTAATAGTCAGTGTATTACCTACAGTAGAGGCTGGTTGGCACACCCCCAGTTTTGGGAAGTAGAAGGAGTACCAGCATGGAAGCTGAGCAATGCACTACTGTAGACAGGTCAGCAGCAAAATGTATTTTAGCCACTTAAAAAAGGTCCATCTAAAAAAATATAGTGGCAATTCCCTGTTGGAAAAGGCTGTCTGACTGCAAGTTAAAGCTGTAAAAATATTCTAAATATAGCATACCCTTAAACTGATACTGATTTTTTTTAGGTGGATCTTTTTTTAAATGGCTGAAGTACGTTTTGCTGCTGACCCTCCACAGCAGTACATTGCTTTATTTCCTACACCAGTACTCCTGCTGCTTCACCAAACTGAAGGCGTGTTAATAGAAATCTACTGTAGCTAATACACTGAGTATTGATAAGTATCTGATACAACTTCAAACAATCTGAACTATTCCTTTAATGTGTGCTGCCCTGTTGAATAAACCAATAAATAATTAGATACATTTGCATAATTGTTGTTTACTCTCTTATCTTTGATTTATGTTCACCTCTAGGTCTCAGTCCAGGTCTTTTTTTTTTTGGGAAATATTAACTGTATATCAAAATACAGATTAACTGTTCTGCTCTTTCTCCTAAAAAACACATTTAGGATGCACACAGACCCAAAAAGGTTAGTGAAGCCTGTATGACACCTATGAAGTGAAACTCAAGGCAAATAAAGTCCACAAAGTGCTTGCTGCTCATAAAGCTTATTGCTGTGAGCACAATAACAATAATAACTAAAAGCTGCCCAGATGAACATAAGAGGACACCTGTAATGAGATTTTAGTGAGTAAACCAAACTGAAGATGAAAATGTTGGGGGAACTAAAATGAGATTAGAGAATGATCAGTTAGAAACAAGAGAGATTTTCTGTCCAAAAAAAAAAAAGGAAGGCAGAACAGGAATACGAACTTGTGATGGTTGCCGACTGTTCTGCTTATAGAAGGCCTCCAGCTTTGGGATGGAAGCAGCTCGAATCCGAATCCGGTCCTTCACACCTAAACTTTTGCTTAATGGAACAGCAATGAGCCTGAGAGGACACAGAAGAGGAGAGAAAAGAATAAAATGTTTGTTTGTTTTTTCCATATCAACTTAAGTCTTGATAGCACAACAAACTGGAATATAAAACCAGAGGGATTAATGTGAGAAGACGTCAACAGCTGTCCAATGTGATCCTACCACGGTACCGTGCAGTGTAATGGCAACAAGATAGCTCATTATGCAGCTCCTGACAGCCTGTAGAGCCGCTCCCATGGGCGTACTGTGACATTTGGCTAGACTGCCTTTGTCATTAGCTGATATGGCATCAAGGGACACTTGATCTGCATGTGTATGTGGGTGTGTGTGTGTGTGTGTGTGTGTGAGTGTGTGTGTGTTACAGAATAAAGACAACGTGAATGTAAAGCATCGTAGAGATGTTTTGATAAATACATGTTTGTGTGTGTGTGTGTGTGGCGCGCGTGAGTGTGCATGTGTTTAATCACACGTGTGTAACTCAAGCTCAGAGATAATCATCCTGAAGTGGGCAGGAAGGGAGAGATCAGAGAGAATGAGAAGGTCAGCTTTACACTGAGAGACAAACATGGTCTCTGGTTACAGGAGCTTCTAACACCACACACACACATGCATACACACACACACACACACGTAGGTAAGACAGCTGCAGCCCGGGATGATCAAATGAAGACACACCTTTTCACCTTCCAGCTGACTGACAGCTCCTCAGACGTAAACAACTCCTCGTTACTTAACTGTCCACACAGGTGCATGCTGGTCATTCAGCATTATGCTTTTATTCAGTGACCCCTCCTCTGCTACTTATACATCTTATGTTACTACTCTGCTGATAAATATCTGCTGAAGGTAAAAACAAGGCTAACAAGCAAAACAATCTAATGCTAATCTTACATGTCATGGAAGCTCGTGCAGTTTTTAAACCTTCAGACAGCCAAAACAGTAGCTGATAAGAGAAAGCATGCAAGCCTCCCCCTATCTGTTCACCCATCACATGTCTGTGCATCCTCTCGCCGTCACTCTCAATTCCTGTCCTGCTACCGGCAAAACTAGTTAAGTGCACATACGGGCAAACTGACTGTGAAGTTGCCTTTTACAGCAGGTAAGCATCAACTTACATTCACACATTTCTGAGCTAAAACAAATCCTGCTAAACTATGATAATTCCCTTCCTCATTTCTGATTTGTTTGTCCTAATTACAGTAATTAAACAGATTCTGGGTTTCTAGACTGGAATGTTCTTAACTTGATTTATTGTCCAGTCCTATATGATATCACACCATCTTTTCTTGATACAATGGTGCAGAGAAGTGGTAAAAGTCTGCACAGAAAATGTTCTGTAAACAAATGATCTCATACTTGAATCCAATTTTGTTTTCACCAAGTGTCTAAACCAGTGGTTTACAATCTTTTTGAGCTGCGACCTCCCACAATAATCGCACTGGTGTTCGCAACCACAACAACAAATGCATTTAGCAGAAAGTCAGGGTGATATTTCAAAAGCTTGGTGGGAGCTTGGGGCTCTGTTGGCAACACTGGCGCCTTGTGTTTCTCAGTTCAAGGTGCTGCTGTTGGACTTTCAGGTGACCTACCTTGAGAGGTAATGTAAAAACAGTTCCCCAGTGTAAAATACTGTCCCCATTTCCCATCATGCTGGCTGGACTGAATAGCTTGTTAAATTTGCTATTTTATATTACCAAATGCGAATGTCTCTTTTTGTTATTGTTCATCTCTGTTAACAACATGGTGGTTTGTTATTTTTATGCTGGTGAGGTGGCTGTTACATTTCTTGAGGCCAGAAAAAACATCACTGAGAAATGCCTCCTGGCTCTCATTCTGTGCTGCTTGCCACAATATTTTATTTTATTCTCTACAACCATCTGGTGACCCCCCATGCTTCAAAAAATGACTAAAATTACCCACATGTTGCTCAAATATTTAAAAACAAAACACATTTTTTCAGGTATGCCCACTGTCATTATCTCATAGTGAAGAAAAGATTAAATTCCCTCATGTTGTGACTGCAAAGATGTTTTGATGCTTTCCTTTGATGCTTTACATTAAAATTTTCCCCTCTGAGCACCCAGTGGCTGGTATATCTTTATAAGAGGCTGCAGAAGCTGCGAGTGTCTCCAGGAATTAGAGCTGTGAATCAGAAGCCATTCAATATTAGAAAGTTCAATGGAGCCCACTAACTGTAGTTTACTTTAAACAAACATCAGCTATAAAGAAACCAACGCCATCACTGCTGTTTCACAGCTACTATCTTCCTTTTCATCCAAAATGCTGAATACATCACATATTCTAAGGCTGGACCCAGTCCCTCTGGGAGGAGAGAGGACTTTCACACAGTCAGCAGCTTAAAAACTGTCTACTCATGATGCCTGCCTCGCTCTGCATGTCTGCTCTATACCCTCCATCCACAGGGAGCACCGATGAAGGGTAAAGGAGCCATTATCCTGAGCCACACAGGCAGTATAGCAGGTAGTAAACCAGCCAGCCAACCAACCAGCATGACCAGTACAAGTGAAGGAGGAAATAAACAACGTGTTTAAACATTTACTGGGTCTCTTTTTAACTACAGCTCTATTTCACTTTGCATTAGGTCCAAGGGCAGACACGAAGGAGTGGTGTCAGTCACCCCGGCTGCCACCCCAGTTTTGGACTGTTCTATTTCATTTAAAATGTATAAGTTGTGGCTGGACAGAAATTTATAAGACTCAAGTCCCAGTACAAATGAATGTAACAAGAGATGACACTAACGCATATAATTTAATTATCTGTTTTGGCCACATTTTAGGCCAAGTAATGGGCTTATGTTCAATGAAAAAAGACAAATTTAAAAAATGTCAGAGGCCTTGTAAATAAAACAATTTGTTCATTTCTAATGCCACCTTTAGATATTTCCATTCAATGCTTTACTCATGTGCCACAATAACGTAATGATCTGACTTAAAATATCTTCATTTTGGGGGCGTTTCCAAGCTAATATTTGGGACACTGGCTCTTAAATATAATGCTCCAAACAAGTGGAATCTGCAGAAGGTTTTAAATAAGACAAACTAATCCCCCTGAATCAATTTAATAATCTTTTTCTGACATAGAGCAATGTGAATGCATGTGTTTACTTTGATGTTTTCAGTTATGTTGATGTCCCTGACTTTGGTGTGTTTTTATGCTTTTATTGTTTTATATGTATTGTAGTCAGGGTGTGCTTGTAAAAAAGAGCTTGCGTGCAATGGGCCTCCCTGTTTAAACAAAGGATAATAATAATACCTTGCTTTCATCTGGTTACAGATTCAAAGACGTCCCCATCATGCTGAACTGTTTCGCTGCTGCATTTAATCAGTTACACATCATTTAAGATCACAGTTGTAGGTCCACCATGAATATTGAGAACTTATTGCTCCAGTGAGTCATTGAGTCACAGCAGACGTCATATTTGATGACAGCTAAAATTACTGCCTTGCAGTTGAATGCCTCCATTCATGTCTGTATAATATGTTGAAGGAATTTAATAAAAGGTTTTAAGGTTTTAAGCCTATTTTTTAATCACTATAATTACATGTGTGATTCCAGTTAATAATTTCCAGTAAGACATATGCTGTCTTCACTTAGAGACTATTTTTACAGAGGAGAGAGGACTGATAGAGAATCTTTTTTTCTATGATGGCATAGTAAAGTTGACCTTTGACCTTTTGGATAGAAAATGTCAACACCTCGTTTTATCCTATTAGACGGGTGTCATGTCATGTTTTGTCATGATTAGCATATGAATTCTTGAGTTATGGCTAAAAACATGTTTTGTGAAGTCACACTGACTTTTGACCCTCAAAATCTAATCAGTTAATCCTAAATTCCCACCAAGCGTCCCTGAGATATTGTGGTCATGACAACGGGACAGATGGATAACAGTGACCTTCAGCTTTGACCTTTGAAGGCCAAAATCTAATCACTTCATCCTCGAGTCCAAGTAAACTTTTGAACCAAATTTGAAGACGTTCACTCAAGGCGTTCCTGAGATATTACATTCACGAGAATGGGATGGACATGAGGTCACAGTCACCTTGAACTTTGACCTCTGACCACTAAAATGTCATCAGATCATTCTTGAGTCCAAGTGGATGTTTGCCAAGTTTAAAGAATTTTCATCAAAATGTTCTTGAGCTATTGTGTTACCAAGACAACCTAAAAACAATATGCCTCCGACCACGGCTGTCACAGGTGCGTTTTGGTCACAGTGACCTTTGACCACCCTAAATTTAATGTTTTAATCCTTGAGTCTAAGTGTACGCTTGTGCCAGACGTGATGAAATTTCCTTCAGGCATTCCTGAGTTAGGGTGTTAAAGAGAATGGGATGGATGGACTTAAGATCACAGTGACCTTGAACTTCGACCTTTGACCATGAACATCTAATTAGTTCATTCTTGCATCCAAGTGCACACATTTGCCAAGTTTTGCCAAGAATTTCCATCAAAGCATTCTTAAGATATTGCCTTAACAAGAATAAGACATACAGACGTACGGACAACCCGAAAACGTCCGGCCACGGTTGTCACAGGCATGGAAGCATGACTATGAAAAAGCAGATCTTGCATTTGTGATTTGATGGTCCAGCTGTGATGGAGGCAGATGTGTCTCACCTCTCAAAGACATATCTGAGGGCTATGAAGGCGAAGGCCAGTGGTAAAGTGTAGATAAGATCCCTGGGTAGAGGAAAGCGCCCCCCATCTTCCATCATCTGAATGTCCTGCCAGCGGGCATGAGAAGGAAGCCAGAACTCCTCCTGCCACAGCCACTTATTTAACAGGGCCTCCATCCTGAGGAGAGGAGAGGAGAGGAGAGGGAGGAGAGGAGAGGAGAGGAGGGAGAGGGGAGGGAGAGGAGAGGGAAGGAGAGGGAGAGGAGAGGAGAGAGAGGAGAGGAGAGGAGAGGAGAGGAGAGGAATTATAACCAGTTATCTCAGGGAACTTTTCATATAGAGCAGGTCTAGACCGAACTCTTTATAATATTATACACAGAGACCCAACATTTCCCACCATGAGGAAGCACAAGCAGAGGAAGAACAGTGTTTTAATGTGAGTGTTTTCCAGGCCCCTGAACAGACCTGACCTGTTAAAACATTGATGCCTTATTCATATTGATGTCAAACAGCAGCTGAGACCCTCAGGACATTAACAGACAAACAAAGGGAGCAAAGCATTCATGCATGCAACGTTCACATTTAATCTAATTGAACTACGCCGAGGTGCAACTAATGATTGATTTCATCACTAATTAATCTGCAGATTATTTTCTTGATCTCTTGACCCAAACCAATTAATTGTTGGTGTATAAAATATCAGAAAATAAGGAAAATGGGATTTAAATTTCCCAGAGACCAAGGTGAGGTCTTCAAATTCCTTATTGTATCCAAACATCTGTCCCAAGATGTTCAGTTCACAATCATATGTAACTAAGAAAAGCAGCAAATCATCACATTTGAGAGGCTGAAACAGAGGATGCCCAATGATAAATTGACTAAAGCTCAATACCACACAGTTATTGATTTGGCTAGGAAACAACAACATGAAGAAACAACAGCACATTACAGTAGGGCTGGGTAATCAATATTATATCAATATCATGATATGCATCTAGATATTGTCTTAGATTTTGGATATTATTATATCACAATATGGCATAAATGTTGTCAAGTCAAGTCAAAATTTATTTATATAGTCCAATATCACAAATCACAATTTGCCTCAGGGGCGTCACAATCTGTTAAGTGTCTGACACCTCCTGTCCTGTAGACTCTCCAAAGAGTAAAGAAGAAAAAAAACTATAATAACCCTTTTAACAGGAACAAAATGAAAGAAACCTCAGGGACAACCACAGAGGAGGGAACCACATCCCGGGATGGACAGACATGCAATAGATAAAGAGTCTTTTCCTGGTTTTAAAGGCTGGATTACAGTAAAGTTATGTAATCTTCTGAACTTGCCAGACTGTTTTAGCTGTTGTATTATTTGCCTTCACCAACTTAATAATTATATCCACATTACTGATGATTACTTATCAAAAACTCTCATCATTTTAATATTTTGCAAAAGTATCAATGTCCATATCACCCATTCCTAGCTACTTAATGTACTGCTGGGTAGTTCAGTCTACAGCAATCCATTATATTCTATAAGATCATTATATGATTGCACTATTGGAGAATTTACAGTAAGATGTTATTTAAGAGTGTATATCCAGATATATATCATACATATTGGAATAGCCCAAAAACATGGTGATATCATTTATAAGCCACAATACAGAATGACATACAAATCCACCAGCCACAAAAGAAAAACAAAAAAAACAAAAACCTTAGTGGGCCCTGATCCAAGCATGAGTCTCTGCATGTGTCCCGACAAAACCTGAACAACGCAGCCTTGATGCCTGCCAGACCTCAAGTACCCTCTGTCAAAAACGCGCGCACACACACAGGAACGCATTAAAACACACACCACTTCCCGATTATGAAATCACATACTCAGTGCTGATCGATGTGAGTGTAAAAGCTGCTTCCTACAGCGTCACATTGATTGGCATATTGATTATAGAGGTACAGCATGATAGCTTGTGTATGTGACAGCCTCCGTGCAGCCTGCTGCTGCTGCTGAAGAGAGAAAACAAACAGCCTGCGCATGACAGCGAGGAGCTACACACACAAACACAACACACACCTGCTCCCCCACACACAAAAACACCAGGTTAGACGCTAAAAACACGCAACATATATGAATAACAGTCGCATGAAGTCTGTAGCAGCCACAGGCAACACATCCAGCCTCGACCACACCGACAAACAGCCTACCTTTATATTCACATGTATCTCATTTAAATACTAATAAAAACCTTTAAAACGCCTCATAATTGTCCTGTAATAGAATATCTAGACTAAATGCGACATTGCGGGTACCTGTCAGCGCTCCCTCCTGTGATGGGGATGAAGCGTACAGCGGTAAATGGAGAGGAGGAGCGTGTTTGACGCAACCTGCTCCTGCTGAGGGCGGAGAGAGGCACGCACTCTCTTCGTCATCATCTTCATCATCAGCCCGTCGGGTTTCTGTCACCCAGCGTGAGATAAGCATATGCTCGTCAACTTCAACGGCCGCAGCATAATCTACCAGCCAATCATCATGACGGTGTTATAGAGCATGTTCTTCCGTCAATAGATGGAGTTATGATTGTCAGAAAAATGTGACAACATCTTGTAATGTAGCGTAATCAAAGCCCCAAAAATCAAATAAGTTTGTGTCCTATCTTCTGCTCAAGGTTTTCTGTTTGGCTTCCTGCAGTTTCATCAGTTAAAAAAAAAAAAAAATAAAAAAAAAAAAAGGAATTCAGGAATTAGTAATTTTTATTATAAATACAAGTTTTACTTATTCAGGTTAATTACACTTATGTATTTTCAGAACACTTAAGAACTTATAAACACGGGCTCTCCTAAATTTAAGTCTTTTACTGTTATTTTTTGAATTACCTACCTAATTACCTATATTTAATCAGGCAGGTCATTAAGAACAAATTCTTATTTGTAATGGCTTGAAATGATGAGTTGAATGAATGTACTGCAGAGTTTAATCAACTCATTAAAATAAGTTTCTAAACTTAAACATGATCAGCATAGCAGACTTCCCAGCATGCTCTGTGTGAGACTCAAAACTTTCCTGAGACCCTTCGTTTTTATTGTTTGGAGAAAATATATATGATGGAAACGTCTCTAATATTGTTGTTTTGTTTTTGTTTTTTTTACATTTTACATGCAAGGGTGGGGCGGGAGTTATGTGGCTAAACCTTTATAAGCAGAGGACTAACCCTTTTCCCATTGCAAGAGGACAAGTTTTCCTTTTGTTTTTTGTTTTTTTTGTTTGTTTGTTTTTTTCTGATGTTGCTGGAAAGCTGAGACTCAGCTCGTGTGTGCAGAAGAGCAGAGCGAAAGACGGTTTTTAAAGAATTCGGCTACTTGTGTAGCTTCTAACTGAATCTCTGTGGTTTGAAGTTTAGTTTCTCAACATTTCCTGATTCTGCTGAAGCAGAAAAGCTTTTAGATAACAAAACATCAGGTGTCGAGTCAAACTGAGTCAAGTCTAGGTAGCACACGCTTGTGAAAACAGAGTGAAGCATGAAAGAGCTGAGGAAGTTACTGTCGGAGGTGACAAGCCTTCATGGCCTCCACTGAAAAACAGGAAAAATTAGTGTGTCCACCCAGGTGTCATATTTTCATCACTGCCAGTCAGAGCTGGAGCTGATCAATACTCCTGTCTACTGCAGAGTCGTTTGACCTGGGAATAAATGCTAATCGTACCCTTTCCCAGTGAAGACAAAAGCCAGATGTTAGTGGGTATTAGTGGGGGTTTTTTGACCAGTGTAAAAGGGGCTTAATATTCTTTAAGATAAGTCACTGTTGCTTGTTTTCACAATAATGAAAACACTGTGAACCGTGATGAAGGTTAGTACTGAATTCAGCCCCTGCACCCCTAAACATTATCAATAAAAATTTAATAAATTCACTGAGAGCAGTTTGAAACATTGTCTTTGAGCCAATACTGGAACAAAGTAGCTCCAAAAGAAACAGCTGTAAATTCCTTGTGTCAAATGAAGAACTAATTCTTCAAACGGAGAAAATATAAAAGGAAACCAATTTGTTTGCAATGTCCATGATGTGACTGAAGGGTTGTTGGTTCATTTTAATGTCTTAAACTTATTGAACGTGTTTTCTCAAGTACAACTGAATTAATATCAAGTTTATTTGCCATTAATCATTAAAAGATTACCTCAACTTGTCTTTTCCAGTTAACTCAACTTAACATTTGAAGGCAGCCCAGACAAAAACTTTTTAATGGCCATTAAATGTACAAAAATATTCAGACAAATTTATCTGTTTTGGAGACAAGTGAAGAATTTCTCAGCCTTTTTAGGAAAAACATATTTTTCAGTGTTCAGCATTGTTAGACACAATAGACAGATGGTTCATCCAATCATCTTCCAAGTGTTTTTTGAAAGTGTCAGCCCTTTTCCAAACAGTTTCTAAGGACAATGCAGGAGGCGTGTCAGGTTGCTAATTTAGGCCTAAGTTTCTGAAACTGCTGCTCACCAACACTTTGTCCCCTATGGACGAATAGCAGCTAAAGAAATTTACACTTAAATTCTAAAAGATGTTTTACACCTAGAGAGAATTAGATTTATCTTAAATGATAAACTGTAACACTTTTTAAAAATATGGTCACCATTTGTTTCCTTTCTTGAGCAATACACAATCAGCTCAAGAATTACAAGTAGTACTGGACAGGCTGGGGAATGTGTGGTTGGACAGGAAATTCCCTGTTTTCTTCTGTTTCCTTCTCTTCCTTTTCTCTCTCTCCGTTATGGTATGTCATGTTAGAGATATTGTAAAATTTGAATCAGCTCCCTAGTCTGTATAAATGTCAAGGTTTTTGCACAAATGGTTCCAATTGGGCTGGTAGTAATGAGCCTTGGAAATTTCTGGAGAAAGTCATAGGAGCCTGAATTATGTCCTACTTTCCTCTTGTTCTATTTCCAAAGGTGAGCAGGGAAATAAAGCAGGGAAATTAACAGAGACATTTGAGTACAAACATAAAAAGGAAACGCTTTAAGCGCTTTAATTGATGAATCCTTTGTAAAAGACTAATATACTGTATTTATGTATCTGTCATTCTTCAAAGCATCGCCTTACTGTAGTGCTCCAGAAGTGAATGAGATCAGGGTTTTGCAGAACCAGCAAATACCCAACAGAGAAGAACATAATGGGAAGTATCTAAAGGAACTTAATTTTGCTCTAAATATTCTGTTATACAGTTTATTATTTCAGCAACAAGATATACAAAATACCTGATACAACAAACTAGCAACAAACAAGTAATTAAAACTTTGATTTTGCCTCGTTGATCTGTTAAGTAGTTTGGTACAACATTTAATTAGGTAATATATGAGAATAATATAAGAAAATTGCTGTTGGTTCAGAATAAAGAGGCGTGTTCAGCTCTTAGTAATGAAAATGTTTCTGGTTTGAAGCAAAAAAAAAGTTTGCTATATATTCAGTTTTAATTCAGAATGAAATAACAACGGAGATTATTATCAACATTTATTTTTCTGAGTGTCTACGTGAGAATTGGCCTGTGGTGGATGAATGGATAAGGTTTGAGTTCAGTCCAGGGAGAGTAGGATTAAAAGGGCCGGTGGAAATTAGAAGATAGTATCAACTTTCAGACTTATTATTTACTGTTTTCAGTTCCCGTTGCAGTTTGAGTAAGTTTAGGAAACAAAACTACTCGGCCAGGTTTAGGTGAAGGTTTGTCTTTGGCATGCGTTGGCTACGCTGGCTATTTACACCCCAGGTGCAAATAGCATCATTGGCTATGGACACTTGGGTGCTTGTCTCTGCCATGCTAGGCTATGTACACACAAGAATAAATAGCCACATTGGCTGTTCCACCTTGGGTGCAAGTACTATTCTGCCTTTACTTTTTTAAAATAAAGACAGATAAACACAGTCTTTCCACCAGGTTGTTCTACTTTACTAAAATCCAAAACAACAAAAGTTTAACATATAGTAATAAACAGAACAAGGTGAATCATATTACACAAAACATTTGTTGTTATTCATGTTTTTTTAGTTAAGAAGCAACTTTAGTAGATAATAAGTATTTGTTGCTATTCTATGTTAAGTGATGAGATTCATCTGTTAGATCATGACAGATTCAGTGGGAGCCAGTTGTTTTATTTACAGTAAACGCGTCCTATGATGTGTTATGTTAGTGGTTTGTGATTAATGGTGTGAATGTGATTTTTTGTATTGTCATGTAAACTGTGAAGACCTCAGGAAGAATAACTGCTGCTATGCAGAAGCTGAATAAACAAACTACCAGAACATGGAACTTTCAAAACACCATGTCTGTCATCACCACCTTATTTAATGTTACTCATGGCCTCAGGATACATGCACAATTTAACAATTAATGTTAAAGTTTGTTGCTACATTGTAGTTATCATTAGAAAGGAAACACACTTTCACTGCACTGGGTGGATTCAGGAAAACTAAACCAAGGATGCCAAAGAAAGAAATGTAGTATGGGGATGTTTTCTGTTACTGGTATCTTTCATCAATTATGTTAAGAAAGCTGATAAGATTTAGAGCCGCCCTCACATGACGCTGCCTTTCATACCAGTCATACTCCAACAATACTTAGAGAAAGGCCCCTGGAGAGAAAATTACACGCAGCAGTTGTTCATGTAGAAAACCAAGCTATGAAATATTGTGTAAAGTTTGTAGGCAGACAGTGATGGATTTAATGCTGTATGTAATGAACATTCATTGGCAATTTATTTTTATTTTTTTTTTTTGACATTTAGCTTTAAAAATTCAGCTTTTTCCTCACACACAGATGTAGTCTTCACCTACCTCACCCTTGAGTATAGTCCTGGCCTGCTGGTGTCACATGTAGTTCAATCAGTGTAGCCCTACTGTATGTCACATAATGTTTAACCTCTTTAAGTAATTCTGATGAGAAGTATGAGGTTTTATTGCATCATGAGTTCTGGAGGTTAAAGTCCTGTTTCACCTCTACTCTGACAATGACTGGCAGTTGTGTCTCTGTAAGATTTGCTACTATATATAGAGCCTGGAGGTAAGACTGAAGGAAATTAAATGAAGCATATTCACTGTAACCCTAGATCTGTGAGTACCAGCAGTTTCCTGTAACCACAACTTCCCAAATTACTTTGAGGATAAATTGAAACCTCAGTGTGGTGCCCTGCAGGGGTGAATGGACAGACATACAGAGAAGACAGCCACTCACAAGTTCACAGTGTGCTATTTGCTTTGATAAATCATATCTAAGAATGCCTGGCTCTTCTAGCATGTGTCTTTCTCTCTTTTTTTTCTAAGTATGTTGTTAGTTTGCAGGACTTCGTTTATGATGTGGACATAACATGTGACTGCTGAGACAGTTGTGATGGAGAGAGATGAAGAGATTTTTCTGTCTCCTGCCTTGAAATTCTTGAGATGTGTGTGACAGGTCCTGCAAGAAGTCAGCTACAGACTGTTATTTTGCAGGAACCAGTGAGTGTGTACTGAACGCACACCATCACCCAGAAACCCTGATAAGACCTCTAGATGACAGGTGTAATTGTGTTGCCATGACGATAGCATCTCTGCAGCGAGGGCAGTCCCCAGCCGGGTATGTCCTGTTGTCAATGCATATTTTGTGTTGAACAAGTGCTGTCAGAGCGAATGCTGTTTTAGTGAAACTGCCTTTAGCCTTAATGCTCCAAACTACTGGAACATCCCACATTCTTAGACATAAAGGTGCTAACTAGAACCATAAAGGATTATTTGGCTTGCCCCATAGTAGAACCCATTTTGGTTCCTGGTAGAACCTTTGATAAAGGTTCCACTTGGAGCCATTTGAGAGAGCTTCTACCTAGAACTCAATATAAATTAATTATACCTTGAACCATCTATGAAAGGCTTCAGTCAGAACCTGCTATGATAGGTTCTGCAGAGAACCCTTCTATGGTGCAATGGTTCCACCCAGAACCCTCTCTGGGGGTTCCATCCAGAACATTTCCACCCTCTGAGGGTGCTAATGCAAACACAGCCAGGGGGTTCTACAAAGAACCTTTTTATATTCCAAGGGTTTTTTCTGGAACACACTCAGGTGGTTCTACCGAAAATCTTTTCATTTGATAGGGTTTTATCTAGAATTATCGGGGGTTCTGTTGAGAACCTTTTTATATTTCAAGGCTATTATCTAAAACACACTCAGGGTTACTGGGAACCTTTTTATATTCCAATGGTTTTATCTAGAACTCATTAATGGGGTTCTATGAGAACCCTTTTATATTTCAGTGGTTCTTAATGGAACCCTCAAGAAACCCTTCTTCAAAAAAGGTTCTTCAGAAGCAAATGGTTCTGGGAAGAACCTTAGCCCTTCAAGAAGAACCCTAATTTCTAAAAGTATTAATTTCCTTCTATATTATTTATATTTTGTTTTGTTTTGTTTTTTTTATTTGCCACTTGTTTACTTTTTATGGGTCAACTCTTGGTTGTAATTATTATTTCATTTAATTCACATGTATTGTTTATTTGTTTGTTTTATTTGTGTTTACTTATGTCTGATGTTTTATCCGGACATTGTCTACATAGTCTTTGTGGCTGCTCATGCTCTGTGCAGCATATTGTGTTTCCACCTGGAATTAAATATGCCTTATAAATATAAACGTTTTGATTGCTTGCTTTTTTATTTCCACATACCTGTAAAATGACACTATATGCTCACACAGACACACTAACAGGCTCCACTGACATGAACTGGTTGCATAAATGTGTGTGTACACTGCAGAGTCCGATTTTTATTTCCTTGTCATACACTTGGAGTGTGTAATGAATTTCCTTAAAGTGAGCATCAGCAAATTTATGACAGCGTACACACACAAGTAATGGAGAGAGAGAAGGACACCAATTAAATCTAATGAATATTCTTGTCTGTACACAGGCACGCTTGCATGTGACTGTGTCTGTGTGTTGGATAATTGCTATATAAATGGTATAATGAGTGGAACATGGTGTCCACACAAGTATGACAGCCACTGAGTTCATTTCCTGTTTCTCAGCCAATCACTACAACAGATGCACAGTCATGGCATAGCTGGTGGGAAATATTAATTAATGCTGAGCATGCAGAGTGTAAAAGTGTGGTAAAAGGGGCTAGTTTGTATAAATCATTTATTTATGTACATACTCAGAAACAGTCCATGCCTGGAGCTTTTCCTGTTATCCCAGTGGAGTCCTAATGACATTCACAACTACATTCCTCCTCTTCCCTCCTTTGTGATGAAAGCTTTCCCTTCTTTCTGCTGGCTGAATGCGGTTTGTTCTTGGCCTGACCTGCAGCCACAAGGGGGCTACAACATGCAAAAACAATTTGGATAAAAATACATCAAGTATAAATATAGTACAAAGACAGTGCAGTCACTGAAACTGGTGAACAAAGGGAAACAACACTAATACTTCATTTCAGACAACATGGAATTTGAAAACTTATGATCTCCTACTAGAAAAACTACAATTTAACACCACTCCATGTCAGAGTTCCTACTTGTAAACTCACAAACATGATGTCATCCATGGAGGCCAAAAATTATACACACTATCATATAGTAAAACCTGTTCTGCATGCAAATTGATGTCAAAATATGTCACTGTTTGGTGGCTGTTTTGTTTCTATATATCAACTGGGAAATCCAAACCCTCTGACTTTGACTGGAATGTAGCATATGTTACCACAGTGGTGGTTTAGCTAAATGCTAACATTAGCAAGCAAACATGTTCACAGTGAAAATGCTAACGTACTGATGTTTATCAGGTATAATGTTTAAGCATGTTAACCATTTGAATTCAGCATGTTAGGATGCTAACATTTGCTAATCGGCACTAAACACGAAAATCTGCAGAGGCTGACAGAAATGTCATTAGTTTAGCAGGTGTTTGGTCATAAATCAAAGTACTAGTAAAATTTTGACCTGCTGATGCTACTTGATGAAAACTTAAGGGCATAATATGCAAGATTTTCCCAAAAATTAAGATATAGACTCATATAAACATAATCCCTTTCAATCATCACTTGTGACCCACAATAAGTGCGTGTTGGTGTCTGTATCTGCAGAGAATATGCCTTCTGTATTCCAGATTTTCTCATTATTTTGCTGTGCTTGTGAGGCACAAGCAGTAACCTGGGAATTCACAAACACAGGAGTGATGTGCATGTTAACAGATGAGATAAGTTGCAAATAAAGCCAGTTGTTTGTTGATGTTAGCGGACTCCATTCCTAAGAAAACATTAGCTAGTGTTGCACACTATTGGGGAGCTGAAGAGGGCAAGGCACTTGGGAGCACACATAAATGTTAAATCCCTTAGACTTTCAGTTCATGGGATGTTACAGGCAACCCAGAAAGTCATGGAAATTCTCTTTTTTTAAGTTGCATTAAAATCTGTTTACACATTAGCAATACAAAGCTATCAGTACCTGTAAATTGCTTCACATTGTACCTTTAAGGGTCATTAAATTATTATTATTTCATTAATCCTGATTAGAACATGAATGTCTGCACCAAATTTCACAGCAATTAGTTGTTGAGGTTTCAGTTCAGAACAGGAGTCACTAAAGTCATTTGGACTCATCATCTGGAAACCATGAATGTCTGCACAAAATCTTGTGCCAATCCTTTTTGTAGATGTCGAGCAAGTTCAATAGAGATTTGAGTAACAATCATCTCGTGAAATGTATCACAGCATTTATAGACAGCTAATTTCCGATGTCTGTCCCTGGAAGGGTCTTTAAAATAACACTCATAAAACATGTTCACAGATCGACAGACGTTTAAATATTTAAGTTCATTTTATTTAAAATATTTCAGCTAAGACCAAAATGGTGGACAAACTAATCAACAGACTGACATTGTGATCCATAGAGCCATGCTGCTACCAAAAACACAAAAACCCTACACCCACAAGGTCCACCACCATCTACATCTAACCCTTTTCTCTGGGCTCTGCAGGCCTTGAGGAGTAGGGACCGTGAAGGCCTCCGCAAGACCCCTGGTTCTGAGCTGTGTACCCCTCTATCTGGGCCAACAATAACAAGCCGGGGAGGTAGGGAATGTGGACAGGAAACCAGTTCTTCGCAGCAGCAGCAGTGGTGGCGGCTCTGAGCCTGGCTGAGCTGAGCTGAGCTGCTGAGGACCTGGCTGGAGCACAGTCACGTTTCAGTTGGAGCCAGGGGGGCTCCTCCAGGAAACACACACACACATACACACACACACACTGCTTTCCCACGGGACTCTGACTGCGGATTACAGCGTGCACCAAAGTACACATGCACTTATTCCCATTAGCTGTTTGTCCAGACACACAGGCACATTTTTATAGGTTAAACACACGATGTAGTCCTTTATTTCTCTGCTTATTTCTCTTTCACTAGAACACACTCAGACACAGTCTCCAGTCTTATGGTCTCTCAAGCTCTCCTGGCCGTCTTGTCCTCTAATATTCCCCTTGTCTCTCTGGGCTTTGACACTCCCTGTCATCCCCTTCTCCTTCTCTCTGCCAGGTGTTTTGTCGACACCCTGTGGCTGCTGACACAACAGGGCCTCTGTTCTCAGCTCCCTGTGGAAGCTCTCCACATACATGTTCTCTTTCTGTTTCCTCTCTGTTCCTCCCTCGATTAATTTCTCTCTCGGAGCATTCCTCAAGCTCTCCACTGTTGTTTATCATTCTTTTGTCTGTTGTTTTTGGCGTCACCTCTCCCTGGGACCCCCAGAGTGAAGCCAGTTAACTCTCCAGCTTTAAGCTCTAAAGACAACAGTGCAAGGCCTCATCTTCTTAACCCACAATTCTCTGAGACCAGGCTAACACAACAACTGGAGGCATACAGTAAAAACTGTGCTCCTGGGGTAATGAGAAGTCTCCCTCATGGATGGACGTTTGACCTCATTCCTACACTGGACTACAAAGTGACACCATTTTAGTCCAGCAGAGGGCGCCTGACATTGCAGGAAGACCTGCAGGTGTCAGTCAGTCTAGCTGAGGTTTCCAAACTTTTTCCCTTGGAGGAGCAAAACTGAAACTTAATGGTGGGCCACCAGCCAAAAGCAAACATCCTTTGTGTTGTATTGTTAGTATATAAAACGGCACTAGGATCCCAAATTCCCTTAATTGACTGACTTCCTGTGCAAAATGCACAATACATCAACAATAATAATAATAATGAAAAAAAAAAAACAATGTCTGGGGGCACTTTGTCTCATTTCAGGTGTCTATGAGCTGTTAGCAGTTCCACCAAAAAGTGACAATCCCTTTAAACTTCTCACATTTTCATGTCAATAACTGAGGCTCAAACAGGTAACACTCTCCAACATATCACAAAAAAGTGTTTGAGCATTAGAGAAAAGTCAAATCAAAATTTGTTCAGCCAAACTGTGTTTTTGCTTCTTTTGTCTCTTTTTAATCATCTCTCGGCCCATCAGATTTGTCTTGTGACCCTTTGGAGGGGTTCCACTGGACTAAATTACCTAACTTGCTACTTTGTTCCATCTCATTTATTTTCAGTCGCAGATTTTCTGCAAAACAAATACTTTTACGATCAACTCTTAAGGTAAAAATTGTTATTGTATTCAGGGTAGTATTTTTTAGATTGTGGCATTGGTACTCTTACTTAAAGCTGCTACAAGGAGTTTTTAACTGCTTATGAAATAGTTTCACTTTAATGCCTTTACAAGACCTTCATAAGCAAATGAGACCATCAATGAAAATAATTGGCTATCTCTATAAAGTTATTCTTCATTCCTTCCACTGGGTTCAATGAAAAATCAGATGAAACGAGCCTGTGTGTTTTAATTTACAGTTACAGTGATTAGCACGTTAGCCTGTTAAAAAAAAAAGAAGGAGGAGGTGAGTGGTGTGAGTGGTTATGTTGGTGGAAACACTACGGCTTTTGTCCACAGAGGTCTCCAAAATCAAAACAAATGAAAATTTCTTGTAGTAGCTTTAAGTAAAGTATCGGAGTCCCTCTTCGCCACTACTAGTCCCATAAACTTTCACCTGTAAACTTCATTCAAATATCAAAAATGATCAGTTAAAGAAGAATTGTGCTGTCAGTGACAATGTTTTGGTTTTTTTTAATGTTTTATCTTTTAACTTAGAATAGGAAAAATATCTGTAAATTCTTCTCGGTCCCACAGTCTTCAATATTCACATCTTCAGGAGAACATAAAAAGCACAAAGCATCCTTTCTCTCACATTGTAAAAGCTGTAACCCACAGGAGTTACAGTTTTGGAGCTTTAAGCTTTAATTGGTGGGGAGCTCTCTGTCAAAATCTCATAGATTGCCAAACTGAGGGTGCTTTACTTTTTTTTTTATTTAAAGCTTTCCCTTAATCCCTTAAGTCTACAGAAGAAGTCTGCACACATTTTAACCTGCGTCTTGCAGTGGATTGAAGCACCATATTTCAACTAGTGTATGCCACAACACAGTCTCTTCAGAAAATGCAACCTTTTCCACTTTCTTATACTGAATTTATGTTTTCTCTTCGAATTTTTAATTTATCGCAAGTCTTAATCAAAAATTTTACAGTTAAACAAAAACTGATAAAAACGGTTGTTAATTTTTCCATCAGAATGAGACCTGGTATAACGCTGTGTGATATTTAAAACCTATGACTTTATGTCCTTTGCTGACAAAATACACCACATCTTGCAATTAATTTCCAGGGAAAACAATAAAAACCACTCCAAGAGGTCGCCTGGTAACTGTACAATAAGCAACATAATTTTCAGGTGCATTATGCGTGCCAAGAGAACCATGGAAGTATTTTTGCTAATGAATTTCTGCTGTGGAAGCAATTAAGGAGCAAGAACACTTGACCTAATACAACAAGCAGCTGTATGGGTATTTCTCTGTCTGCGTACAGACGTGTGTTTTGTGTTGTTGTTTGTGTGCTTGGTGAAAGGTGCATTTCCCTCCTTCAATGGCACCCGAGGAGGTAAACATCATTAAACTTCAAGTGAGGAAGTTTGATTGTCAAGTATAAAGTCAGCTACAAAGCCTCTCGCACCCACCTGTTTACAGCCTTAATTAACAGGCAAACTCCAAGTCAGATGGAGGCTATGTCATCAGTTGTGTCGGGCCGGGGGTCAGGCTCTCATCGCTTCACTCTGGAAGTATTTAAGAGACCTGAGGTCATAAGACACAACCTCCCAGAGAACTAACCAACGCTGAGCACTGGCGTCATTGTTTGACAATAATGGGACACAGTTTCAGACATTACTATTCTTATAAACAGAAAAAAAACAAGCGAACACAGCACACGTTTAATTTGGTTTAATCTAATTAATGTTTATAAAGGTCAAATTGGTTATTTTAATTGTATGTGCAGGTGTGTTCTTAATGCAAGAATAAACAGAAACAATGCCGACCACTGAGATCAATAGAAAAGAAAAGCAAGCAGTTGAGAAAAACAAGTCTCAACCTCCCAAACAAAACAAAATTTCAATTAATCAAAAGTTCAAACTGATACAAAATGTTCTGTATATAATTTGAACCATATTTCCATAAAGGACAAACAAGAACATGGAGTGAAATGGAAATTCCTTGCAAACATAACTATATTAAGACTAACGGCAAAGAAATGAACAAACCTGAGTCATGTATTGCATTTGCAAATACTTAGTGTTGTTTATTTCATGAAACATGAAACACAGATGGCTGAGGGTTGAGTACACCAGGACGAGTCTAAGACAAGGTGGACAAAGCCAGGAGTCTGTAATACTTTCTTGTGATTTGATGCACATTTTGTTATTTCATGTAATTGTTTTTGTGGTAAAAGTCTCCACCCAGGACCAATGAGTGCACACAAAATATAACCCTAATTCTAAAAAAGTTGGGATGTTTTGTGTAAAATGTAAATAAAAACAGAAAACAATGATTTTCAAAAACTTTTGGACCTATATTCAATTGAATACAGTACAAAGACAATATATTTAATCTTCCAACTGATGAACTTCATTGTTTTTTGTAAATATGCATTCATTCTGAATTTGATGCCCGCAACATGTTCCAAAAAAGTTGGGACAGGAGCATGTTTACCACTGTGATGCATCACATTTTCTTTAGCTACACTCAGTAAACATTTGGGATCTAAGGAAACTAATTGTTGTATGTAGTTTAGACAGTAGTAGGAAAATAGTTTTGAAAGTGAAATTCTTTCCCATTCTGACTTGATATATGACTTCAGGTGCTCAGCAGTCTGGGGCCTCTGTTGTTTTATTTTTTGCTTCATAATGCACCACACATTTTCAATGGGAGACAGGTCTGGACTGCAGGCAGGACAGTCCAGTACCCGAACTCTTTAACTACAAAGCCACAGTGTTGTAACACATGTAGAGCGTGTCTTGGCATTGTCTGGCTGAAATAAAGGGGGGATTGTCCTGGATGTTCCAAAACCTGTTTGCACCTTTAAGCATCAATAGTTCCAGTCTATCTCAGATGAACGTGGGCCCCAGAGAGGCCTGCAGCATTTCTGGATGTTGTTGATTTATGGCTTTTGCTTTGCATTGTTGAGTCTTAACTTGCATTTGTAGACGTAGCAACAAATGGTTTTCCAAAGTTTTCCTGAGCCCATGTACTATCCTATGATGCCTGAGGGGTCGAAGGTCCCAGGCATTAAGTGTTGGCTTTTGGCATTGCCTGTTAACATGCAGATATTTCTCTGGATTCTCTGAATCTTTTAATCATATTAAGGATTGTAGATGGTGAACTCCCTAAATTCCTTGCAGTTTTGTGTTGAGACATTTCATCACAAACATTGTTCCTAAACTGTTGGACTATTTGCCTTCGCTGTTTTTCACAAAGTGGTGAACAACAACTGAGCCTTTCGAGGATGCCCCTTTAATACGCAACCATGATACTATCACCTGTCACCAGTTCACCTGTTTACCTTTTGAGTGTTTCAAACAGGTGCTTTTTGAGCATCCATAACTTTTCCATCTTTTGTTACTCCTGTCCCAACTTTTTTTGAAATGTGTTGCAGGCATCAAATTCAGAATGAGTGTATATTTACAAAAAACAATGAAGTTTATCAGTTTGAACATTAAATATATTGTCTTAAGTCAAAATGTAGTTGCAAATCATTGCACACTCTTTTACACAACGTCCCAACTTTTTTAGAATTGGGGTTGTAATATTTGACCCAGGTTTGTATTTTCTAATATTTGAAGCCTGAGATAATGACTCTGGGGAGATTACAGAGGAGCGCTGACTCTCACCTTCATGCTTAACTTGTACCTGCGTTTTCAGCCCAACTGCTCCTAAACGTCTGGAAAGAGAAACCAGGTGAAGCTGAGCATTAAATCATTGCTATCAGCCGTCGCCTCTTTCCCCTGCTAACGGTACACCTTGCTAATGACCTGCTATTATGTCCAGCTGGCGTTCAGCCACTTTTGTTCAGGGTAAAGGTCACAGGTATTCTCGGGAATTGGTTTGTTTCGTGACATTCCTCAGCACTGACCTGTTTCTTCAGCTACGCAGTTATGGCTGATTTTCTTGTAAAATTCTCAAATTCAATATATTTCAAGATTTAATTCTTCATGCAGCGCTTCTCCAATCATCTTTCAGTGAGAGGCTGATTTAGAAAAACTCAAGAAAACATCTACTGTTCAACAAAATAATAAGATTGACAGATTGAGAGCATGACATTTGTGGGTCATCCACCATCATTTTAACATTTTCACTTTATTAGACAGTAACTTGAGACCTGAGAGACCTCCGGCTTCTACTGAAGTGAATAAGTGGTACACAGCTGTAGGCAAAAAAAATGAATGTATGAGAAAAAGGGTCACCCAAGGCCTCGCCCCTTATGTGAAGAGATTTTCTCCTGATTCTCTGAATCGTTAAATGTTCGTATTATGGATTGTAGACGATGAATTCCCTAGATTCCCTGAAACTGTGTTGAGAAACATTGTTCTTAAACTGTTGGATAATTTGCCCACAAGGTTTTTCACACAGTGGTGAACCTCATACCATCCTTGCTTGTGAACTACTGGAGTAGGCAAAAAATAAATAAACAAGTAATTAAATTTAAAAACCTACTTGGTTAGATTTTTATGAAACTACTTGGGTAGGTTCAGGAAAATATCATGGTTTAAAAATAATAACCCCAGCCTCATGGGTGAATGTCCTGTGTTCACTTCCCATCAGTTCACCCTCAATACGGAGACTTTTGCTCTTTATACTATGTCACCTGACTTCAACAGCACATTAAAACGTTTTTGTATTTGATTCATAGGTATTCTATATTATTCTAGGCTATTCTCTAATTTCAACAAATCCCATAAAAAAAACACAGAGACCAACAATGCATCCTTTGGCCTTTGGCTTATTTTTTTTTCTGACTATCCTGCCCTGTCTGTGGCACTCAGACGGAAACCAATCTGTTACTGAGGACACACATCTTTAAAAACTGACCACAGATATATAATTTAACTTGTAAAAAAGGCTCAGTAATTTCCTGTAACAGCTGGACACTGTAGCTTGTGAGAAACATCTGTCATCCAGGAATAAACAGTGAATTTATTGGGGACTATTTTCAGGCATTGATTAACTAAACTGTCTACAATACCCATGTTCATTTTAGATGTCACAACATGTCACCCAGTGCAAAGTAGCAGCTCACTGTTTGTACTGTGTTTTTGGACAGCAGCGGTACTGGAGAGTGGATCGAGCCATGTGAGGCTTTGGCTACACAGGAAATACTTGTTAGCAGGATGAGTTCATTGTTGATTTCGGTCTTTTCATGGGATTTGTTGGTAATAAGATAAATATAGAATAGAATAGAATTTTTCCAGCCTCAACAATGGTGTGTGTTCACGTGTCGTTCATGTTGTTTAGGGCAATCAAACTAATATTTGGAAACAAGAAAAACTCTAGCCCAAATCTGGAATCCAGAGAGCTAAGACTCCAAAGTCAAATGGAAACCATCACTGCTTGCCATGTTACATTTGCACACATTGTTCTCTTTAGCTCTAATTCCCAGATGAGCTTCATTGTGTTGCAGTTTTGTCAGTGTTTTCAAATAAAAATGTGCCCTCATCCTCAGAACATTTCCCGCTGCTCTCCCAGCAGCCTTTACCTTTTTACTCACTGTAACACGTCCTTCAACAGCTGGCAAAGCACCAGAGCTCATTCTAATGACATTATTGTCTGGATAAATATTTAAAAAGATACCCCCTTTAATAAACTCTTCTGTAGTTCTTCTGTCTCATGAGTCCACCTTCATCCCAGCTGCCCTCAGCCTCATCCCTTTGCTTTACAGGTCGGGACGCGCACAGCTGCCTCTCCCCACCTCAGCCTCTCATTGTCTTCCAATGACATCATTGAATTACTCACAGCAACACATCTTTCATCATCATTTCAGTAATGATTATCATTATCATACCTCCATTAAGGTCCCTCCAACTGCATCATATTTGGCTGACGTCCTCCCAGACAGGAGATAAAAAAGACGTCTACATCTAACAGACAGCGGTGGAATGTATCTAAGTACTTTTACTCAGATACCTCAGTACAAATTTGATGGACTTTACTTGAGTATTTCCATTTTATGCCACTTCATTCTTCTACTCTACATCTCACGGGCAAATATCGATGCTTTAGTTACTAGTTTGCCGATTACAACTTTTTTATACCCCTCCTGTCCAGTGAAAGTAATTGATCTCCAGGTTTTGGTCATTCTGAATGTGAATGTTTCTAATAAACTGAAGGATTGAGTGTTCCTTTATGGGCTGAGAAAAAATCTCCAAACTTCTTAATCGAAATAAACCATTAAAAACCCTCTTGGATTAGCTGGAATATGCATTGTCATAAAGCAGAAAACAGGACTGATTTTCTGAGCTCACAAAAAGCTTTTCGTGACTTTTCAGAGCTACATCATTCTCACAGGACAGAAACACCACGAACATGAACATCTTATATAATATGGTGCACTACAGCAGATAAAGCTACAAAACAGTATATAATAAAGTAAAAAGTAATTAAAATGGACCCACCCACAGCAGTAAAATACAACATAAACATCACTGCAACAGTAATATTAAAACATATAATAGTCTGTGATGGAAAGTAACTTTACTTAAGTATTCTACTTATGTACAGTTTGGAGGTACTTGAGTATTTACATTTTGTGCTACTTTATACTTCTACTCTACTACATCTCAGAGAAACATGTTGTAATTTTTGCTCTACTACATTTGACAGCTGTACTTATTAGTTACTTTTCAAATGAAAAATTTACACATATCATTTTTTAAAATACAATCAGTTGAACATTAAAACAGAATGAACTTTTCAGAATTGTTTTCTAATATTTCACAAAAAATCTAATAGAAAATGTCTAAATTAGTAATAGAAATTTATACAGAAGAACTTTTTTTCCTGCTCTTCTCTCTCATTAATAATTTCACAACGCCTTAAATTTATCCTGTGACCCTTTTGAGGGTAGGTAGGTTGGCAATTATGAACTAAACTGCAGAACTTCCCTGTATGAGATATTTAGAACTAGCTGTAGCACATTGTTTCATCAGTATTAATAATCTAATAACTTAATAAAATAATAAAAATAATGTAATCTAATTATATATAATTTGCAGAACAGTACTTTTACTTTTGATTATGATACTTCTGTGCTTCCATTTAAATAAGATTTTAAATTAATGACTTTTACTCATTGTTTTGGTGCTTTTACACAGGTAAAAGATCTGAGTACTTCTTCCATCACTGATGATATTTAAATAATGAAAGGGCCAATTTTTCTGCAAGATGAGTACTTTTACTTTTGATATTTCAAATGATAAAAAATTGAATATATTTTTTCGGTCATAAATCATAAAATGATCATGATATGTCATCAGGGACAAGGGAAACATGTAAAGTTGAAATACTGGCTTCTCTGACAACAACGAGACAGCTGCAGTGTCTCTCATTTAAATTTCTATCCTGGTCCAGATAACTTGGGTTATTGTTTGCTGGTTTCATGATCATTAGAGTTCATATTAATGCAGAATATTTTCAGAATGAGTTAGTGTCTGTTTATGAGTTGCAAGAAATCATTCCTAATCTTTTAGAGGGCATGGATGTTTATAACAGTTAAATTGGCCATCATGTTAATGAGTCTGGCAGGCAGTAATGCAGGCACTCACTGAACTACAGAGTGTGCATTTTTCAGAGCAGTGGGCTTTTGTTTTAGGGATAACAGGCTTACCTTTACATTGACAGACAACTGACAGGTATGAACAGCTGATCAATTTACAGTGTGGGACTTGTTGTTGCTTGTTATTGTCCAGTTATAATTTTGTGCTTGTCTTGCACTCCTGCAGTGTTCTTGCAGCCTGCCTGAACTTCCTTGAGAGTGGGGAGGATGTGGCAGGGGGAAACAACTCGCTTCAACCACATATTACTTAACTTGTTTTGTTCAACAGAGTAGTAGTATTTTTTATTAAATAAAGGGTCTGTCTACTTCTTCCACCACTGATAACAAGAGTAAGTAGGAGGAAAGGCTGGATCTGGGTGGTGATGAGGCATGTTTGATGGAGGATGACTGGAGGGGTGGTGGTGTTATGGGAGCATATTTTGGACGCCAGTGGAAAAACGTTGCAACCAACCACTTTGGAAAAAGTTGTGCCAGAATTTGCCACCTGAACCTGCCCTTCCCTTATCATTATCATGTCCAGCTTGTAAATAATAATCAATTTTATTATCATCTCATCATTATTACCTGCTGTTCTTACAACAGACATATCACCTTTTTGGCTGCTGCTTATCACCAGCTGCTGCTTTGATTCTTCCTTCCACTTATGTGTCCTTTTGGTTTTGAAGTGGTTTGAGGCAGTTACATACCACGCCTTTTACATTATCTCACGTGCTACAAGGCCATCTCTTTGTTCGAGTGGGTAATGACTGTGTTGTTTTCACAGTGGGCTGCGCTGACCACTCACAATGATAGGAATGATCACTCCACACACAGCAGCACTCTTATCTAGCATCAGCAATTACGGCCGGGAATGTGTTGTAGCTTTAACCTATTATGTACATTGTTTTTCTGCTTATGCACGTGCTGAAGAACAGCGCTAATCTACTTGTATGATAAACCGCCTGTTTGGGATAAAACCAGCTACATGTGTAAAGCCCTGTAAATCTGTGTAATGAGTGGGGTTTGGCTCCAATGTTGCTTCCCATGGTGAAAATGTACTGTTAAACATAAAAGCCAAACTGCATACATGAGTGGCATATGTTACATTTTAATCTGATCACCGCCTCCACAGCATTCAGCAGAGGTGCTCAGCTGGCTGTTTCCCTGAAGTGCCCTGTGATCTCTGCTGAGGTCTTATGTCAACAAGACTTTGGAGATTTTAAACACTGTAAAACCTCACACCTCTCGAGAGAAAACCCTGCACTTGGAAATGACTCTTGCTCTGAGTGTTTTTTTCTTGTCTTGTCTCGTTCTGTTAACCTCCCGTCAGTTTTTACTCTTTCTTCCCCCATAACGTCTTTGATTGCTGCAATAAAAAATTTATACATCTCCTGCTTTAATCTGACAAAACCAAAGGGACATTAGGTCTTTCCCTTCCTTTGTTTTCCAGCTTGTTATCTCCTCATCTTCTCTCGCTTCATTCCTCCTCTCTTCTAGGCTCCTGACCCCTGCTGTTTGTATGAAACTTGACTGATCCCGGTCAGGAATTTGCCCTATATCACCAGAGTTGGGGCCCGTAGCTGTAAATCACATGACCAGTATGTGGGAACGGCCATAATGAAGATGGACGGGCTGGAGAAAGAGCTGACAGAGCGGACTGCATTCCTCAGGCTAGTCCTCCGATTATAGTGGTCACACAAACTCACCAATTTCAAACCCTTGCATAACCTAATGTAACATTATTTCTTATTTTATTTTGAACTGAATACTATTTTTAAAGTAACTGAAGTCACAGAACTCTTCAAATCTTACCCATAACCTTCCCACTTTCAGACCAGAAACACATTCTTTACTCGAGTAGAAGTACAGATACTTAAGTTAAAAAAAGACTCTGATAAAAGTAGAAGTAGTGATTTAACTCAAATTAAAGTGAAAAAGTAAAGGCTGTGGAATGTACTCAAATATAAAAGTAAAAAATCCTCTAAAAACCCTCTAAAGGACACTTGTGCTGTTTCTTTGCAAAGCTAACTGAGCCTCACCTTTTCTCTGTGGTTGAGTCTCCCTCTCTGTCTGTTTCATCTTGTTATATTATTCACATGATTTTTTGTCTTGTTGAATCTGCCATGCTTTATATGCATGGATGGAATTTACTTTTCTATGTGTTTTTGTCCCATCTCATTGAAATCAGTCTCGATCATATATGTTCTGATGCAGTTTTTTCTTCCCCAATACCACTTCTGATACCCAAACTTTACTTATCTGCCAATATTCAGCCCGGATCGTGCAGAGACTTGTGTACTTGCCGATACAATACCAACATTTTAGGCTGTATCTGAGGCAATTTATGATTCTGGTATTTGAACAACCCTAGTCTTGATGTTGAGAAGGCAGTGCACAATGACATAAAATAAAAATCATCAAATATTCCTCTCAAAAGCATTAAAACTAATAGGGGTGTAATATCGAAGATATCAAGTATGGCTATATTATATTTTGTGATGCTGTATTGTGATATTGTGATACTTGTAAAGATTTGTGACACTGGTTAATTTTGTGTTGTTTTTAATCCCCTGACCACTAGATATCAGTGCTGTTACCTATCATTTCTGTTATGATTGCATAAAAAACTAAACTTTTTTAACTCAAATGTTATACATGACAGTTTCCCTAAAATTAGACTTTAAAAAATCATTTTGCTGACTGTATCGCATTGTATCACAATATATTGGATTGTAACCACTGTGTCATGATATGTATCGCATTGCCAGATTGCTGCCAATACACTGCCCTAAAAACTAAAGTAACAAGCTTCTTTTGAAAATGAAAGGTGTAGAAATTAGAGATATTTGTGTTAAAATATAGGGAGTAATGGATAGATTCCACATGCATGGCTCCGTCATGTTACGGCTGTGCTATGTCAGCAGTAGGTGATCGCTACCATTCTACACAATGCTTGTTATTCCACCAGCAGCGCCATGCATGAGTCTATTTTTGGATGAATGCTGTGTCGATTTAAACAGAGCAGATCGAGCGGGCACAGAGTCAGACACAGAAAAAGAAGAGAGAATCCAGTCAATTTTCTAAATAACAGACCCCATGCAGACTTGCAATCTTGAAGACAGACAGAAAAGAAACTATTCAACTTCGTAACCTATTTATCCATGGTAGAGGCACAAAAAACAAGGAAGGAAATCAACAAAATCTGAACAAGTAAACATAATCAGGTGAGCAAAACGCTCCGCTGCTGAAGCGCTGCTGGTGGGGGCATGCAGCCATGAGGAAGACGGATCAAAACCATGGCACAGACATGCCATGCCCCGCTGAATTAACCAGTAAGAGTAATAAGTAAATACTCAAGTAGTACAGATACCTGAAAATTCCTAATTATACTAGTAACAAAGTATTTATACATAGTTACTCCCCCTCTCTGTTCCACACATTCAAAAGGACACACAGTTATGCTTGAGTGTGCTGAGCATGTGCTTATCATGAACATGAAACAGACCCCAGAAGCAGAGAAAGAAGTTGAGAGCAGTGATACTTGCACTTAGTTGTTTCTCTCTGAACTGACAAATCGTGTGGAAAATCAAAAGGTAGCTGCTGCTGACAAATGTGTGCTGACATTCATCGTCTGTGATATAGCTGTACAATATCTGCGTGATGCCCATATGTGGAGTCTTTATTTCTTTTGGTGACGCAGAATCGAGTAAAGTAAGCTAATCAAGTTGAACAGTACACTGACGCAGCGGAGACTTTCAAACTACTCAGAGCACATTCAAACCACCAGCCTTCAACTCGTACCAGATGCGGGAGAGCATGTTATAGAAAGGCTTACACACACTTCCTCAGAGAGACCACACACCTTCACAGTCACATATCAGCTCATTTCCAAGTTAACATTACAGGATGTCTCAGGGAAATTGATGGCCAAGTTTGTTCTTAATTTTAAAAATGTTTTTCACAGCTTTGGAGAGGCAGGAATTCAAAGAACCACAAAAATGATGAACTGGCAGCTCAGCTCACATCTCCTTCAAGAGGTCACTGAGTGTATCACAGCTCAACCAGACACTCAAAACAACAAATATTGACTCTTCTAGATCCTGTGTCTTTCCTTGGTGTTGGGCTGGCAGAGCAAACAGCTGGACTGCTACAGCACCACTTTTCATCCTGACAAAACCCCCTTCCCCCCCACAGGCCCCTGTCTGCTCATACACCTACAGTACTGCTTTCTCCATGTGGGGGGCCCCTCGACACTTCAAAGCACCCCGTGTGGGAGCTTCAGTGGGGTGACAAGCAGCCACAGCCCAGCTGAGCAGGATCGCACTTGTCAGTGCCAAGCAAACACATGTTGGAGACTGGGTGTTAGCGACTTCTGGTTCTGACTGAGTGAAACAGACTCGTGCACATAAAAACACAGATTATTGTGAGTAATCAGGATGAGGCAGGAAATGCATCTGTGACCTGTGTTTATCAAACCATCCAAAAAAGTCATATGACATCATCATCAGCTTTTGTATCCTCCTTTGTGTTGTTTATTGATTATTGCCAAAAGGAAATGCTATAAAGCATTCCTTTAGTGTAACGTTACTTCCAAATCTGAGGTTTCTTCATGCACACGTGCAAAAGCTTTAATATGCTTGGCAGAATAATCTGGTTTTACCAGCAGAAATCCAGCTGCAAACTAAATTATTCTAAATCCCATTGTCTGAGAGGGGAAAGCAGGTTTTAACAGGGATATGTATCCAGGTTTACAGACTTTGGCATCAAGTTTTATTTCAATATCTGAATAAAATAGAAACAAATGTTCATGAAAGCATTCTTAAAGCTATAGTATGTAACATTTCCATATTAAAATGTCTTAAAAAACTAGACCTACATTGTATATTTTGTTGAGTTGTGTACTTGCATTGTCCCAAATGTTTCCAGCAGGAGTGAAACCCAAAAAAATCCATAATTTATTCAAGGTAATAGTGTATTTCCTGCTGGCCACTAGTTTGTATATCTTACAGGAAAACACAGACTTCAGTGAGGAAGGAAGTGGGTAAATGTAATGAATGAAGAAATATTATGTCAAACAACTCTCTAAAACACAACAACTTGTCATTTTTACACTTCTGTTTTTGTATGAATTAAACAAAGCAGATACACGTTAACTAGTTAGAGATGTTGGTAGGCCATTTTTTTTATCTACCGCCGGACAGAACCAGATGAGCCATTTCCCCCTGCTTCCAGTCCTTATGCTAAGCTAAGCTAATCAAGTCCTGGTTGCTGCTACAGTAGCTTCTCATCAATCATATGTCAAGACAGTGAATACATGCATTTCCCAAATTGTGAAAGTACAGTGGAAACTTGATGAGTCGCTTATATGGATCAAAAAGATTGTGACAGAATCATTCTTATACTAATGCTATTTAAATAATTCACTTGTAGTAATCGGGTAGTCAGCTTACAGTGTTAATTTGGGGTCTTTTCATACAGCCAACATATGGAGCAAAATTTTAAAACAACAGTAATTCATTTTATCCCTACTTTACTCCCATGATACTGTGCTTTGTTTGTTGGTAACCCGTCTTCTTCTAGGTGGCTACCTGAGGCTCCTGCTGCTGCCATTAACATAAATAAAAATTGGACAACACTTCTCCTCCTCCTCTCACTGTACAAAACTGAATCCAAAATGTTCTGGACACAACCGCTGCTATCTTGCCCTGGTGATGTCATTTGGAGTCTGTGCAGGAGTAACCACTGTTGGAGACATGCTTTTTGAATTCCCACCCACGCAGAAAAATCAAAAATGTTATATAATATTATTAAATAACAGAAACCATCTTTGGGAAAACTATATTTGTGTACTTTGATGTTTTAGTTTGGGCAATAGCTCGTGTATTAACATGAGATAACAGGATTTATGACCTGTACTGCAGCTAGCCAGGTGATCGAAAAGGGCTACTTAAACCACACAACTGGCAAGTAAATGTTTCTTGAGGTAGTTTGCTTGTAGTGCTCCATCATTCAGTACAGTTTTAATATTGAATCCAGACATATTAATTTTACTGCCAGCTACTAGGGGCAGAATGATAGACTGTTATATTAAAAAAAGATAAAAGATAAGATTGAAAAAATTGGTTAAAAAGATCATCCATTCATAGTGATCAATTTGATTTGTACTCAGCATTTAATCACTGTGAGGAACAAAACAAACTCACTCTTTTTCCAGGAGACGCAACACTTGATAGTATGAAAGTGGTATGAAAACTGACAGGGCGTTTGACTAAACACGGCTGTGGATGAATGCATTTGTCCTTCAGGGGAACAACAAGATCACTGTGACCTACTAAATTAGATAAATGAGCTAAAAAATAATTTGTGTATGAGGTAGGGAGGAAGAAATGGGCCGTAGTATCATGATGTAGCAAACACAGCTGGCCACCTGATGCTTTCAACCCAAACTGACCTTCAGTGCTAGTGACCACTCAGCCTTGTATGTGTGTGTGTGTGTGTGTGTGCGTACAAACATATGTGATGGAGCCATTTGTATATATTAGCAGTTCAGAGCGTGAAAATCGACTCATTATCTCTTCAGATCTTCCCTCTTGTCACTACATATGCTCAACCCTGTGTTTCTAGACTAAACCGCTTCCCCCCTTCTCCCTTTTTTTAGGTTTGTGTAAAAGTCTTGGGTGGTCCATTGATACGTGGCTTTAATAGGCCTCAGAACATATGCGTGTCTTACAGCAAAAGAGGTTTGACCCTAAACAAATGTGTCACAGACAGTCACAGGGGAACACCAGGATCTGTTTGTATTGATAGAGGGACATGACTTCAGTTTCCCATAAAGAGGATAACGGAGGCATTTTCTTGATTTGTTTTATTAGAACTTACATGGTATATGTTTTTTTATTGCAGCACAAAGTGATGATTTCTTCTGAGAATCTTAACATATTTATTTATCTCCCCTTCTTGTTTTGGTTCTCTTTCTCTGTTCACACAATTACATTACCAGGATTACTTTAAAAATGTATTCTGATATAATTAATAATTACCTACTAGTAACATAACCCAAATATGACAATATTAAACTGATCTCTGACTTTGTTTTCCTCAATACCAAATACGGTGAAAATATTAGTGGTTGGTCAAATGTTGTTGTTTTTTTTTTAAATTAGATGTCGAGTTATTGGATGATGACAGCATTTTAATGTACCATAGTGAGTTAGGGCCACAACTAACAATTGTTTTTACTGTCGATTAATCTGATGGTTTTTTTCGATTGTTGTTGGGTCTGTAAAATGTCAGAAAATAGTGAAAAATTTGGCTTTGTTTCCCAAAGCCTAAGATGACATTCTCAAATGTCTCCGTAGAAAGGTTTGTTGTAGGCAACTGGACTTGATAAAGTTCTTGAAGACGTTTCGCCTCTCATCCAAGAAGCTTCTTCAGTTCTGACTGACTGGTTTGGGAGTTCAGGCATTAAACCACTGTGTGGTTTAGTAAAAAAGCTGAAATGAGAGAATTTTTACTTTTTTGCATAAAATAACTCAAACCGATTAACTGATTATCAGAAAATTACATTTATCATCAATTAACAGTTGCAGCTTCATAATCATTTCATAACTGATTAATTGTTGCAGCTCTACAATTAGTTTCACACTGTCATGGTACTGTGGTGTTGTTCTTCTTTTGTGGTATAACACAAAAATAATGGTGAAATTTCCAGTGAAGCATTTTTTAACTAGAGGACATAATAATGGATTGACTGTAAGATTAGCTGGTTTCAGAGTGATGTTGTGTAACGTGTTGCAAACTGAGAATTTGAGAATTAATATATTGTTATTTATTTATTTATTTTAATGTTTTAAAATGTTTTTTAAAATTGTAATCCTGCAACTTATTCCATTTTTACTAAATGTATCTGTACCTTATTTGTATCCTAATTACATAATCCTGTTACATGTAATTGATTACATCCCAAACCTTACATTACAGCTCTTCCCCCTCCTCTGCTTTCGTCTTTACCTCTGTGATTCCCTGTAAAAACAGCTGCAGTCGAACATGAAGCGAGCGGGGAGACAGCGGCAGGAAGGAGAGGGGGTCGGATGAAAGGTGGAAGGAATGCTGATAGGCAGGTAGGTTAAGAGGATGTTCCAAGTATTTTTAGCATCTGTAATACAGCTCTTCCTCCTCTGCTTGTCTTTACACTCTGTATTCCTGTAAAACAGCTGCAGTCGAACATGAAGCGAGGTGATGACAGCTGCTAGGAGACGAGAGGGTCGATGAGTGTAAGGAATGTGTCGGCCAGTCATTAAGAGATTTCCAAGTCATTAGCTCTTGTTTGTCTCAAACCTCTAATGTCATGTCAGCATGCACATACAGCAGGCAGCAGGCTCAGTTAGTTGCTAGCTGGAGTCTGTTCTCCCATTTGTCCAACACCTGCTTTACAAGAGTTCACACTCATAAAGGCTTTTTGTGGCTTTTCCAACCCACACTGACAACACAAGACACACACTTGAGCTTGTACATGTATTGCATAAACACACCGCTGCATGTACACAAGCTAACATACAAAGTGGATGTACAGATGCCTGCTGGTATGTCCTTGTGCTAAGGCAACCTTCAAGCTATTTGGTCTTATTATAAATTATAGATTGTCTCAGTGGGTTGGAATGACACTAAAAACGAGAACATGGTTCAAACTGCTTGAGGGAAATCATATCATATTAAATCCTTTGGCTTTGATGGTCAGATTTCCCGCCTTTATCTTCACCTGTTGTGCAGACGGCGAGCTAACGTTTATGGATAAACATTTATTCTTTGCTGACAGAGATTGAAACGTGTTTGTAATGGGAGACGTCCAGGATCCAGATGGAGCAAATTGGTCAATTTTGCCTGCACTTAATGTAAGAGTGATGTGTTTTGACTGAAATTTTACTTTGATTGAGTATTTCAATACTTTGAGGTGCCAACTTTTGTAAGTGTCAAAGAGCTGCCAGTTCCAGCTTTGATAGTGCTGAGGATCCAGTGTCACTGCCAGAACTCATTCAGCATTTTATTGACAAATCTGTATCAAAGTGAAGTGATTCTCTTTTGTATTACTACAATATGTGGCTTTTACTGTTTATTTTACAGTCTCCATCTTTATCCTCTGCTCTGACTTTGTCTGCGTGTATAAAGAGCTGCAGGGCTGCGTGTCTGACCAAGGGCGGGGCTGAGCTACACACACTCACACTCAACACACAAACACTGTAAAACAATTAGAAAATAATGTATTACTTCTCTGATTCACTGATTTGTTCTTGCTAACCGTGCTCCATCTCTCCATTCACTCTCTAGCATGCTCAAGGGGCCAAGTTTGAATGGTGTGTTTCCTTGGTATTAACTATTGCTGTAAATATAAGAAATGCTGTATGTGCATGTAATGATATAAGAGCTGATGATTATTTCAGCCTGCTCTAATTCTCGACTCATCAAATACTGATGTTTTGTCACGGCCTCTCAGCAACTCATGCAGATGCGGACAGTACCTGTTAGCAGCTGAAAGAGATGCACCAGGCTTTCATTTGACTTGAATGTAAACCCATCTGTGGCTGTATGAGAAGCACCGGGGTTTCCATTTGGTATAAAGAGCGAGGAAGTCCACATATGGAGAAGGTGGGTTGGATGGATTGAACAAACAGAGGACTTTCGCTCAGGAGAGCGGGGGTTGTGTCCGTTGTGAAAACATAAACATTATTAAAAGTTCTAAGATACTTAATGTTACATACATTATATGACTTGCATCACATGACTTTCGTCATGTCACGTGACATGAATAATGTAACATAATGATTGTAATCACAAACATGGACTTATCGTAAAGCGATCAAAGTACTTTTTGTGCCTATACCAACCCAAACTGTGACTGTTTCACCGTGTTATGCTCATGTTAAAAAGGTTTTCTGGAAGCGTCACATACAGCTGCTAAAGGATACCTTGTGCATCAGTTTGAGAGGCTGAAGCTCACTGACAAAATGTCAGTATGTGATGAGTTGGGATGAGACTGGGTTGGTTATTTATATTTATAAGTATAGATGGTGCAGTAGAGGGGGAGGCAGACAAAGCAGAGAAAAACAACCTGACCATCTGAGAATCCACTGTTCAATATTTATCACTTTACTTCAACCAGAGAGTACATAACACATTCAGGGATATAGCTTATAAGCTGGGCCACAGATGGGTTGTTTTTTATTTTGGCACCAATATTTACAGGTTAGAGCAGCCACACATCCTGAGAATGAGCCGCACAGCTCTCGTGGACTCTCAAAAGATCTGTAGAGACACGTATCAACATCATATCAGCAACATGACACCTCTCACCACAGTTTTACTGTCTATACCTGTTGAATATGTCACAGAGATGAAAAACAAAACAGGTGAAGGCAGTATTTTTCTAGTGCTCTCTATTTTTTCTCTCTCCTTTTTCTTTTGCTCTTTCTCTTCCTGAACAAGCTCTTCAAACTCTTCTGAAAACTAGACAGATAGGACTGGCACCATCAACAGAAAAACTGTCTGCGTGGACACCACAGACGTGCCAGTGGCAGCAGTTCAGTCAGCTAGCCGTCACGAACAGGTACGCGTAGCCAGTGGGAATGTCTTAAATAAACCCTGCAGTAAAAATATAGTGCATCATTGCAGATTTAAGGACCAGCAGTTCACACCAACACAGGAGTTTAGCTCAAATAGCTGCTCAGGTTAAAGTTGTGCTGGGTCCTTTACGCTCAAAAACATAAAATCAGAGGGTGCAGCAGGGTGCACATGAGATGTTTTTATGAAACTGAGAAACAACTGGAATATGTCTGTTTGTGTTGTTCATGTTAACAATTTGGATGCAACTACAATCCACTAAAGTTACACTTGGTTCCTTACCAGTAACACACCCCAGTGCAAAACATCTACATGCTACGTTTTGACCGCAGGGCATGACTCACTTTTTCTGGAAACTCTTGCAAATGTTGTCTTACTCTTATTATTATTATCATTACATTATTAATGGTATCACTAGGTGTTCTTGCACATAGCAATAATTTGCAGTCAATGGAGCAAGTTGAGCCATGTTCTCTGGGGATTGTCAAAGGGTACTCTGGAAAATGTAGGAAACCAGTACTTAACGGAGTAAATGAGTTACAAGATTTCATCACAGAATAACATCATGGGTTATTTATTGTAATAGTGTATAAAGGGAGAAGGGGGTCTTTATGTTCTTGAGCATGCAAAGCCCCAAGAATTGTAGAGTAAAACCCTCATGACTTAACAGTCGAAACTTTATATCGGGATTGTGGATACGGAGTCCTTCAAGAGTAAATCCTGATTTTTTTTAAAATGTTAATACAAATTTAAGTCTTTAATACTACAGTAAATTTTGGTCCATACAGGTATATAGATATATATGTATGTAGTTTCTGCACTGAGCAAATTACGGCTCTACTGGAATGGAGATGACAAGTTTATGGCACTCTTAAGTGAAAACATTTTAAGTGCAGGGGAGGAAGGAGATATCAAAGTTGTTATACTCAAGTTTCAGAATCCAGACATCATTTCCTATGGTGCTGCTGCCCATCCAACCCCCACCTTCCTGACCTCCAAGAGTCAACGACGAGGAGAAAAAGGATTAGGCTTCGTTTTTCACCCTTTTCCTTTGCAGCTCAGTGGCATAAGTCATTTTGGGGGACCACACCTCAGTATGGACTGCCTCAAACTCACCGCAAAGGCTGGGCTGGGGAAAATTCCTGCAAGAGGTTTATTGGAAATTGTAGAAAAAAATATGAGTTGAAGTTATTTATTGAATAGAATTACAGTAAAGTAGGTTACATGCCATCCTGATTCGTTCCAAATGTAGTCATGTGTCTTACAACTGCAAGTAAATTTGAATGTATATGTATACAGTATGGTTGTTTTTGTCCTCACTCCATATTATTGATTTTACATGAATCTGATGAGATTTTGGAACCATAAGTGAGGAATCTCTGGGCTTTGAATCAATATGTGTGATTAGTAAAGAGGGAAAAGTGGCTATGAGGTAAGGACGCATGGACGGGGTATTTTATGTTGAAAATGACTGTCAGAGAATATACGTAAATTTTCCGGATGAAGGATCCACCTAATATCACCTGTCAGTGTCTGTCCATCCACATGTTCTCTGTCAACTTACATTTTGGGAAATGTGCTTATTCACTTTCTGTCAGAAAGTGAGATAAAAAAAGATAGTTCCACTCTCATATCTGTCAGCTGAACAGGGTTATGGTGGTGGTGTCCTTATATCCTGTTCAAACCTTGGGTGACAACACTTATGATTAAGCATAAATCTCAACTTAGCATCACTTGACAAAGTCTGTTTTAGCAGCCACAAGGGGCAACAATGAGCCACTCCTCCCACATTCAAAAACAAACTTCGACAAGCAGCACAAAGGTCTGATTTATGCCTCACACTTATGCAGTGTCCCAAATCGGGGCTGGGGAAAGCTGGGGCTTGGACGAGGTGAGGTCATTTGTCAGTTGCCAGTTGCTAGTTGCCTGGCAACCAGGAGAGATTCCAGGAAGTCACTGGTCACTCGGCCAAGAACTAGTCCAGCACATACAATGGCAAATTGTCGGCTTTCATGATTTAAATTTTTGTATGGACAAAACAAATGAGATGTAATGTTTTAATTAGTGAGTTTAAGAGGTGCTGGTAGGTGGACTGTGTAGCTATTTCCACTGAGCTAAGTTAATTGACGGAGAGGCATTGGCCTTATCTAAGTGAATACAGTAAGCATATTTCCCAAAATGTCAAACATGTTTTTTATACTTTTACAGTACATGTTATTGACTGAAATAACAATATAATGGTGGAATAAACTGTCTAATAAATGGAGGCCTGGTCTGTCACACAGCAGCCATAACGTGCATGTGACTGAGTGTGGACAGGGAAACCACAGCAGTCCACTGCCTCCCCCTCCTGCAGTCAACTTTACAGTTGGAGCGAGAAATGACCTCACCTCGTCCAAGTCCCAGGCAGCTCCCCCAAAGTTTGAACAGGAAGCGGGGAGAACACCACCCCCGCCCAGCTCCTTGCACCCATTACAGCACTCCCAACGAGAGAACATCAACATTAGAGAAAAACGTGGAACCCAAAAATGAAAGGTTTGATTTAAAAAAAATACAGGCCTGTCTGTGGATGTAAAACACATACGACTTTTAACATGAGCAAACACGAGATAAACATTTTACCCTAACCTCTGTTGTGAATTTTCAGTCTGTGAATTCCAGCCGTTGTTTGGATTCCTCTGAGAGGGAATGTTTTATGCTCCTTTGAAAATACAAAAGACGTCGCGCACATCTGAAAGCCATTAGCCCCTCAAACTGTTAGCAAGCAGTCTGAGGATTCTTTCCGCTCTCTTGGAATCTTGCTACATTTCTCTTTTTGCCTCCTTTTCTCTTTTCATTTCTTTCTTTTTGTCAGGGGCCCCAACCTCTGTCTTTTGCAGTTACAAGGGTTATGGAATTTCAAAACTCTGATCCAGAAAGTTTCACTCCATGGCCCACTTAGACCAAAGTCATATCATACACATCAACCTCTCTCCATCCCTCTCCCCGCTGTATGTTTTAACAGTCATTTAACCGTGGACGAACGAGCTGTGCAGAGCTACAATGTGCTCTATCTCTGGGGAATAACATCACGTGTATACCCTACCCGCCTCTTCCTCTTCTGGTTCCCACATAGCGGGCAGAGGACATGTGAGGCAGGTCTTCCCTCCTCCTCATCATCCTCTGCAGCCTAACCTCGCATAAATGGACCAATGTGTTTGTGTGCTGTTTTATGAGATCACATATTCTCATCCCCCCCTGAACACTGCCATTCTTTGTCTCTGCTCGTGTTATACTTTGAAGTTCTACATTCCTCTCCCGCTGCATCACCGGGGCAGCACAGCTGCACAAGGCCAGGTCTTTACAGAGCCAAGCAGAGCAACGCTCCGGGTAAGGTGAGGCAAGAAATGCCTGCCTTGGAAGCAAATGATGAAAAGAAAAATGGAAGAAGAGCGGAACAGGAGGGGGGACTGATAAGGAAAAATTGGAATAGGAGGCTGCGAAAAAGGAGGAGGTTGTGGGTTATTCCTGTGTGCCGCATGCGAGGATATTACAACAAATACGTAAATCATATTGTGACCTGATCCTTTCGGCCATGACATTTAACAATTTCGTACCTGCATACATTTAAAATCCATCTATCTAAACTATCTATCTATCTATCTATCTATCTATCTATCTATCTATCTTACTTACCTGTTAAGCTAACATCAACATTTCTTTTTAAGCATTAGCTCGCTAACTATGTTAATATCAAGTCAAAGCAAAGTTAGAAGTCAGCGCCTCCGTCTGTAATTTTTAACACAAACGTTTGCATGCTGCAGTTAGTTTTTTGTTGACCACTATGTAGAGTTGCCATCGTCAATGGGGAAAAATAAAGGACACCTTGCCAGCAGCCCCACGACTGGGGGACGCAAATCAAGTGGGGGGGTCAAGACTAGGGTATGCATGAAACCTCCCACCATGTAGTTTTCTATCTAATCTATCTATCTATCTATCTATCTATCTATCTATCTATAAATGTGTGTGGTTTTCCACTTGATGTGAGCTTGCATGTGTTTGTTTTGTGTATATGTGTTTTTATGTGTCTGTATGTGTGTGTGGTGCAGCAATCATATTTTCATCCACCCAGGGAAAAACCACCAGCGGACCACAGGATTCCCAGCTGGGATCATCTCTAGACCCAGTCACACTCCACCCTGACCCCAAAGGCTCCAACCACAAACCCCAAGACCATGATGACACTACGAAAGCAACCTCTAATCCCTCAACCCCACCTTACCACACGCACACACTCTTCATATGCACACACACACCTCCACGCTCCCATGACCTTAAGGTTACCCTCTGCCAAAACATGCAATGAGCCAAAGAGACAGAGAGTGAAAACATTCAATCTGGAAAATGGAAACTGTGACAGTCAGTGATGTACATTGGAGGGCTTTGAAGCTCCAGTGAGCGTAAGCGTTGCATCATTTGACTTGCTCAGCAGAGGTGGGACCAAATCATTTTTTTGCAAGTCCCAAGTCCTGAACTTTGAGTATCGAGGACTAAACAATTCATAATGGAACAGTTATTTTCCAGCCCCATCGATTTACAAAGTTGATAAGCTAATGTTAGGTAAGCATTTGCCTACCATGTTCATATTAACCTTGACTGGGAATACAGAGCATTTTAAAAAGCTGATTCGTGAAATGGAAGGAAATAAACTGATGTGTAACAGACTTTTTAAATAACATATCCTTTTAATCTTTGGGCTTGGGGGAAGGAATCGAGTATTTTCAACTCTAAAGGCTATAGTTAAGTCAGAAGTCATTTGTGTTAAGTCGTGTCAAGTTGAGTTTCAAGTCTTTTATGATTTTTGATTTGATTTTTTTGAGTCCACACCTTTGGCATACAGCATATAAAGAATGAAAAAAGATCCTCAGAACAATCCCCTATTTTCTCCAATGTCTTTTTCTCTAATCGTGCAGATTCAAACAATCCTCCCTGAGGCTCCCTGATGAAGGCTTGCATGTTGAACAGTTGATTTGTTTTAAGGTCCAGCATGACCTTGCTCTGACAATATAGGCATCTTCCTTATTTTTAAAGAGAGTCTCTTGGAGTTTTCTGTGTTTTTTGACTACACACATGTCCCCGTCCGAAAATCACCTCAAACAAACTCAATTTGAATCGAGAAAGTACTCCTACCCAAACATTTTTTGAACCTTTGACTAAAACTTCAAGTTGTTTTACTTCCCCTTTACATGTTATTATTTCTCTTCTTGGTATAAATACACCAAATCTCAAAGGTGCATAAGGTCTCTTGACAGCTAATGTCACACGATCAAATTCAACTATGAGCTAACACTAGCCTATTAGCTGAAACATCATTTTCTTGGCGAGTATCCAGCTTCAGCACCCGTGTAAAGATGTGTGATTTCCAAAAGATTAATATGGAATAACTTACATCAGACGTGAGGCAAGGCATTTTAGAGTTATTGCACATTTGAACACCTCATAAAAGCACAAGCATTCTGTGCATTCATATCACTTTACATCTTTTTTAGAGCATTCAGCCTTGTGGTCAAAATATTTTTTCATCAAAACTCTTTCTAAAGACAGAATTTTATAGAAGTTTATTTGCCTGTGGGAACCTCTGTACAGAATGAATAATGACTGTTGAAGCTGAATTATTTTTTTTCTCCATGAAGGAGAATAAAACGTTGTGCATGTAGTTCATTTTTGTTTGCTCCTCAGGGACAACCGGAGCTATAATACATGGCTATATAAAAAACAACTAATGGAAACAAATTTACAGTAAATCCTTTAAAATAAACTCCTCCGGCAGAGTTCTGCCTGCGATGACCTACAAACGCACCGGTTCACCCCTATGGACAACAGTACAGTATGACTAATTCTGGCCATGAATCTCTCCCTGCAGAGAGGCTGTCATGGAAGTGATTTGGCTCAGTGACGGCTCTCCTGGCTGAGCTAAAGACAGTCTGAAAGCCCCCATCAGGCTCTGGTGGTCTCTCATGGTTCTTTCTTTCAGCGCTGGGAGAGATCAGGCATCGCTTCAAGAATTCGACTAATATACAAGAATAAGTGTAGACACAAATACACATCATCCTAGTTTGCACACGCTCACACGCAAAGACAAAGAAGACACAGTTGCATCACAACATATTGATGAAAAATACTGATAATCAAAGTTGACACGCGAAGAATCTGAGTTAAGGGTGGAAGAGTTTAATGTATGTATGTGTATATGTGTAAGTTTGTAACTATGTGTTTATGTGAGGGCAATGCAGTCCTCATCTGGTTTCTGTACTGGCTTGTCATCTTTTATACTATCTGAGCTACAAGAGGGAGCCCAAGCTCGGGACCGCAACAACGAAGGAGCAACATTCCTGCTCCTACTGAGCCAGGGACATGTAATCATAACGCAGTCTGGTCCATGTAAAACAAATGGCTTGTTTTTATCAACGTGAGCACACATAGTCACCACAACGCTCACCACAAGTCTCACTAGGACCACTTTTCTTTTCTTTCATGGAATGACGTATTAAACCTGACAAGGCAACTTCCTATCTTGAAAGCAGTGTGTTTAAGAAGGGTGGATGTAACGAATAACAACGTCTCATGAGCTGTAAATTACTCTAAAGTAATATCTGGGGGGTACTTGTACTTTTATGAATATTTTTTCAAGTCTAATTTTACTCTTAAGTATGCATAACATTATGCAATCTACTTCTCTACTTTTAAAATCATATTAGTTAATGAGCAGGCCTACAATTTGAATTAAAGAGTTACTGCACACATTTTTTGAGCTTGAAAATAAATTATATCACCGTACTGTGATGAAACACATCAGTTCTGGTGTTAATATTGATGTTCCTGAATAAATTCCTAAAAATCTGCATTTCATGGCTTTAAAATGGCTAAAAATGCCACCTACAGTTTTAAATCATTGTGAGTCTTTTGAGGCCAGTGCTGACATAGACTGGGCTGTCTAGGACTGCTCTATGTCATGAGATTTATATTTTAAAAAGAAGGTTAACGCCCTCTAATGAGAGTTGGGCGGCCCACCTCCCCCAGCCTCCACCATTGTGGGAGTCTGTGAAACAGTGCTCATTTTCAAATGGATGCTGATGGAGACTAATCATTCACAGGAGTTTTCACTATTTGCTAACCCTCTATTCAGAATTTTTAATTCTTGATGGATATTGTAGCTCCACTAGACTGCATTTGTTTCCTTGATGACGATCCCATGATAAACAGCAGGGCTATGGCTACATACTGACACACACATGCACCATAGATGTACAAGAGAGAACTGGATACAGCATCGGAGGTGGGCCTCCTATCATTCCTATGAGAGCTGCTCACTGTCACATGAAGCTGCATTGTGTGGCCCATAGAGCAAGTGCAGTAGAGTCTTACTTCAGCTGAGTGGCTAACTTCCTGTTTAGCATCTGCTAACTTGAATGGGATAAAAAAAAAAGGATATAAGCTTAAAAAAAAAAAGATCTGACATTTTACTGTCTCTTCTTTCACAGTGTAAGTCTATGGGGGAGAGTCTTTTTGGAGTGCTGAGCATCACGTGTTTTACATGAATGTTTTTCAAATAGGGCCACAAATGTGCTTTGAGTGACTGTCAAAGCTCCAGCGGTCTCTCTGTGTTTCCAGTGTTTGTCTGCAGGCACAGTTTGCTAACTGCTGCCCATGTTCGTTTGCCCTTTGTGTTTTCTCCACTGGAAGAGCTCCCTAGAGGGCGCTTTATCATATTTTGTCCTCTAGAAGGGCACTTTATCACGTTTTATCTACCACAGGGGCATCAAAGACAGAACTTTTATGTCATCTTTTTAGACATGGGGGCACCAGGGGAGACGATCGCCCTCCTTGCCACCCCCCTTGAGTCCACCAGTGTTTGCACTGTTGAGTGCCTTCAAAGCGAAACCTCTAAACATGAGTGCACAAACAAAAAACGTCTTTTCTTCTACTTTGATGGCCGCGATTGGAAAATCTGTGACATCACAAGCTGCTCTTGGGTAGTTCAGGCAGCCTGCTCCTCAAGCCATATGTATTTACCTTAGGCCGACATATGGTGAGCCTGTGTGTGAGAGGGTTTACACACGTGTATACAGAGAAAGAGATGCGGAGACAAGTGAGTCGGGAGAAAGAGGGGAAGGGGAGGGCCGGTAAAAGTATTTCCCTAGGCTCTGAAAGTACAATACACACAGACAGTGGTGTGTTTTCACTGTAGCCAGATCACTGCTTGGTGAAATGTGGTTCTATTTAGAGGGGAGAGGGAGGGACTGGGAGGAAAGTCAGAGAAAGGGGACACACACACACACACTCACACACACATACACATAAAGCTCTAAACTCCTCGAGGGTCTAATTCTTTGTTCTCATCTATCCCAGTCTTTCGTGGTGTCAGTGTGAGACTGTGAGACTCCCTAAGAGCTTCTGCAGCACACTACAAATCATCCAGCATGATTCCACTGCATGTTGAAGGCTGGTCCTACAGCTCGCTGCATGTTCCCCTTACAATGAACTGCCATGTTTAACAGGGAGAAATGTGCGGACGTACAAACGTGAAGTGGGTTTTGTTTTGATGTATGAGGAAACGTGCATGCCTGTGTCCAGGAGAATGTAGCAATGCCTAGATCTGATTTAACTGGAATGTCCCTGGTTAGTTTCGCTGTTGTTTAAATCATGCTGCGGCAACAACACTGAACATTCATTCATCAGTGAACACAATGTGGAAATGTTCATGTTTTCAACTAAAATTTAAATACATCCCCCGATAATTAAAAGTGGTTTTACATCATCTCCAGAAAAACCTCGTTCTTAATCCTACTTCCCCCACATTCAGTCTGGTAAATTTAGATCACGCCAAGTCCTGCAGACAAACAGCATATGCACATGGTTGTAATTACCCAACTTTGTTAATCTTTGTCTTGAAAACTGGCCGGAGACATTACAACAAAACATCTTAGTCCTTTCAGGCTCACCAGAGGATGGCGGAGAAAATAAATAAGAGTATTGCCAGGTAGCCTTCAGGTCTACATAATACCCCTTTGTTTAAAAGAGTATTTATGACCCTTATGAAACCTGTGTGTGCGTGAACACACACAGGAGACGACTCGAGTGTTGCTGTCCCTGGCAAACACTTACTCTGCTTGTTGTCCCCCGAAGAGTGACAAACAAGGTCTCTCCACTCTGATAACAAGTGGTTCTTTAGAGAACCTTTGAGGGTTGATCACTGTTCATCACTGTCTGAAGAACCACTTAAACCTTTCGAATGTTTCTATTCTTCTACTGGAAGAATCATTAGTTGTTCCCTTTGCTAGCAAACTGGATTTTTTTTTTTTTGACTGAAGAAACAGTAGCCATGTTTCAATCAATGTATGTAAAGTATTACATCAGAAAATTCTGATTGAAATGTTAACATTTGAAAAAAAAAAACATCCTTAGTTTAGTAAAAAGTTTCTTCTTCTCTTCGTTCTAATGTAGTGAATTGAAGTCACATTACTGATCAGCTGTTTCCGCTCCAAGAGAAGAAGAAAGAGCTGTATCCAGGTTGTCAGAAGGGAATCTGAGACCCACGAAAGAACACCCCAGAGTTACTATTTTTCCCCAAACCATTATCTTTCCCTGAGTTCTGACTAAGTGCTTTTTGTCCTGAAACCTTTCCAGAGCTTAATCACAGTGTTGTCATGTTACAAAACATAATTATTTTGTGCATCAAGCGTAATGAAAAAACAATGTATATAGATTACGGGAGAGTTTCACACACTTTCTCCTCCACACGTGTCATTGTTTCTGCTGTTGGCACCGACTGTCCCATGAAAGAATAATTACTTCACTACATTTTTATCTCATAGATGACCAGGGCAACAATTTTTTTCCCTTCTTCTTTTTCTTTGGGGATTATTGGTTGTTAATAAATAATTGGTTTTGTTTGCAGTTTGCGACTTCAGTGAAACTATGCTTTACATAGCCCTGTATATTTGCTCCAAACTCGTTGATTGAAACACACCGTTTTTGTTGAGTGTTGGAATCAGAGCAGTAGGTAGAAACGCTTGAGATGTGCTCAGCTGTCCTCACCAATATACCACCCAGATGGCCACTCTCTCAATGTTAACTTCCTATCAGCACTTGTGGCAACAAAGCACAAGGATGTGTCAATCACAAGCACCGGTGAGCTGTGGCAGTAAATAGCAGGAGACTATCTGAATAGCAGGCGTAAATCTGACACACTGGGACAGAGTAACATGCTCTTTCTGCACAGTCTATTTAATACTTTTTTTTTTCTGTAGGCTAACTTTAATTATGATCCATCATGAGCTCCTTAGTTATCCCATTGATCTGTCATTGTTGGCTCATTTTCCACGTTACTGTTAATGCAAATGCTGCTTAGCAGTCATCAAAGATCATTTACTCTGGTGAGACTTCTTATCTCATCACTGAGGTTTAGCCTGAAGGAGCGCTTTTTTGCAGAGTGATGATAGTGAAGCCATGTTGGCCACAGTGTGAAGGTTTAGCTGCTTGGCCCCTGTTATAACAGGAGTCTTGAGGAATGTGGGTTTGTCCTGCAGTCCGTTACTACCCCCTCTCTCCCTCTGTCTCTGCCTCACTCTTGTGTCCCCTCCCCTCTCCCAAACAGGGCATTTCCCTAACTTTTCTCTTTTTCTCACAAGGCTATAGTTCAATATTCCATTCTGGGGCACGTATCCTGTCTCAAATTCCGTCTCTGGGCTCCTCGACGCCAAGGCACTCCGACTGTTGCAAGGTATTGTGTGCATTAGTGATCTCTTGACTGCAGTACAATCAAGTTATCAATGCCTTTGATTGTGACTATTGTTGGAGAAGCCCGTTGTTTCACGGGGGTTTATCTATTTATGCATGTCTGTTTGATAGATAGGGGTTAAATCTAAAGATTAAGATGCAGAAAGGGGGATTAAAAGTTTAACAGTTGCTTCTAAAACGGTGTGAAGGTCGGAAGTTGCACTTTTTTTACCGGCTTTTTGAGAATCTGCATGGAGAAAAAAAAACTCCGACAGGGTAGTCACGTTTTTACAGTTTGATTGGTCGCTCTGTTTGAATTTTCATACTTGGGGATAAGTTTTCCTGGCAAGTAAAGTGGAATAAAAAGGCTGTTTCCCCATGTGGGATTAACTTGTGTTCAGCGGGCAGGAGCTGATGTTGCGTTTTTTCTCCATTCATAAAGTTGCGGTGACATGAGTGCTGCAATAATGTGAAAAAACGATATTTGTCTTTCTGTCAACATGCAACAGGATGCTTCAGTGGCTTTTTAAGCCTGGCAGATGCAACTTTTTGTATATCTCTTACGGACCTGAAGTGTGACCGCGGTGATTTTCAGTAAACTTATCTACTTTTGCATCACTTACAGTAACATTTCTTTAGGAATATAAAGTTGTGCTTTGATGTTTTACTTCTCATATCTATTGCAATGAAAATGCTGTCATGTAGAGCCAGACTTAAAGGACATGTTGCGCTTTGATTATTAAATGATTCATTAACAATGCAGGATGGATGCTTTACCTGCCTTATTTTGACAGCACGGTTGGAGAAGAGCTCAGCAGAGCTCACACTCGGTAATTGATCAGGCATTTCTTTTGTTCGGCATTGATCCCGCCTCCAGTCACTTCTCTTACTGCAAGCAGCTGAAGCCAACTTTTTTTGGTCGAGTTTGAGTGGAAAAATATTTTGAACTATTAAGTTTATTTTTAATAGTTTTGACATTGAAGTAGGGCTGAGGGAAATATTTTCATTGTTGATCGATTAGTTGTTCGGTCTACAAAGTGTCAGAAATGTCAGTCAGTGTCTCCCAAAACCCAAGATCAGATTTAATATCTGGAATCAGAGAATTTTTACTATTTTTCCCCAAAAATTACTCAAACCAATTAATCGATTATCAAAATAGACTTAATCGATTAATTTGTTGCAGCTTTACATTGGAGTTATGATGGGCCACCACAAAGTAGTTGTTACAGGTATATATCAGGCACATTATAATACGTTTGTGTTTACGCCTTAAAACAGAACATTGTGGGGCTGGGCATATATCGATATTATATCAATGTCGCGATATGAGATGAGCTAGCTTAGATTTCAAATATTACTACCTTGTGATCTGACATAACTGTTGTCTTTTCCTGGTTTTTATTGGCTGCATTACAGTAAAGTGATGTAATTTTCTGAACTTGCAAGACTGTTCTCGCTGTTCTATACTCATTTAGTCATTATTTCCACATCACTGCAGTTATTGTGTTCACATTTTGTGAATTCACAAACAGTCACCTCTACAATATTGTAGCAATACTGATAAATATGATATTGAGGTATTTAGTGAAAATATCATGATTTTTTTTCCATATTGCATAGCCCTTGAACATTATAAAATAATTAGGAATAGCTAGCCTACAGGCAATTATGTTAACACCAGTATGTCTTAATTTCCATGACTTCCCGTCTAGTCCCTGTCTTGCTAACCACTTTTCTCTGCGTGCTTGAGTGCGTGCACCTCTCATCTATCTCTCATCATCCATTAAAATTTATCTGAGTCAGTGGGATGCTGAGCCATATTTATTTTCATGCCTTTGTCCAGGCCAGATCTATAATGTGGTTGGACTCCTGGCTGGAGGGCTCCAGGAGGCTGGGTCTGCTGAGGTTATATATCACCAGGGGCCCACAGTTCACTCTTAAACCTGTGGTCTATAATGAGGTGGAGAAGAGAAATAAACCCCATGGCTGTCCAATTCAGTTGGACTCTGGATGATTCAGTTTAATATACCCTAATGCAGTTAGAACAAGCTTGTAAGACTATATGTTCGAGGGTTAGCAAATCCAAAGTAATTTGATTAAGATATCCAGACTCCATAAATCACATAATGAAAAATAATTGGACTAATTTAATTTTGTGCCTTAATGTGGATGAGTAATTGGTCTTTCTTAGCACTTAAAATGTTCCCACTTTTCGCTCAGATTTTGGTATGTGTGATGGAGAAAGTACATTTGGAGTTGATTGATCATCTTTACCTCAAAATACATCTCTTTTCCACCAACCTCCCTCTGCTCTGTCTCTCTGGCTCCCTCTAGGCACAAGGCTGTGATTTAGAGCAGTGGTGATTCTTAACCTTATTGGCTTGCGACCTTTAAATCGAAGCGACTTCTATTTATGACCTCTTGTCAGAGTTTGCATGTATGAAATACTAGTGATGTTCCCCTCTTCGACTTTTTTTTTTTTTTTAAACAGAAGTAGTTTCTAGAGGCCTAAATAGATATACGTGTGCAGGTTTTCCACAGTAAAAAGTACAATTAAAGAGAAAAGTCAAAAAAGCTAAGGATAATTTGTGCAGCAAATTCATGTTTTCCATGTCTTTTTTACTTCCAAAATTGATAAGACATATCTTGCAACATTTTGGGGGTTGCACAGCCGTTATGCTTAAAGCACTGCAGTTGTATGGTGGTTAAGAGGCTTCTTAATTGTGCAGTGGTTCACAGGGTAAAACAATCTCACTATTTAAACAGTTTCTTTGACTTTATATGATATTAATTCTTATAAACATACCCTTCAATCACAATAAACATTTAATATTCAACAGCACTAGATCTTTGACTCTGAACATGTCTCTCTAATCAGTTTATGAGTTTTCTCTGTGTAGTCTGCAGTCAGTACATATAGTATTTGGTGTCTGTGGAGTGATAAACCACTTATGAGACTGCTTTGAAGTACAGTATAGTGAAAACAGATTGCTGGAAGCCAGGATTTAAGCGTCTTTTCCATTTCCTTGCATATTCTTCTTTATTCACCCTCAAACTCATATGTTTTCTCTTTTCTGGATATAACCACCAAGCATGTCACAAACAAAAAAATCAAATCAGTGGATAATTCCATCACAAACCATTTTAATGGAGAGTTGTATGGTGTCCTGTCCACAATGTTTCTAAGGTTGGAACATGTATGAGAATGATTTAAGGGTAAAATTGTTTTGGTCTGTTAGTTTAATGATTCCCAACCAGGAGTACTTGTACCCCAGGGGATACTTCCGTGGTTCCAGGAGGTATGAGGAAGGCTCAACTAATTGACTAGTTAAGTTACAATAACCAGTAAATTGAGTCAGTTGTAACACATTACATCATGTGTTGCAGATTGAGAGGGCATGAAAACTAGTCATTGAGTCAGTAGTCTGACTCACTGGATGTAGACTGTGGGTATAAGCCATGGATGTATTATTAAGAACAGGATACCAGACGCAAAGATGGCACCTTAATAAGAGCTGCTTGCCTGGCACATACACCAAGAAAGTTTTGTTGCTTCCAGCTTTACTTCAGCAGTATGCACCCCACTGAATATGTGCATTAGTGTTTCTTCGACACTGGCCCCGTTGTTCCCCCTCGGCCCATAGATATTGTGTTGACGTCATGGATTTTTAAATTGCTTTTTTTTTTTGGTTCTAGGAAATTTTTTACAAATATACAACATCCATAGTTCAAAAAATTCACAATAAAATGGGTCATAATTGGCCTTTTTGCAGTTTGACGGTGTCCTGTCTCTTTTGTAATGGCGGCACACAAGCAATTCTGATTGGACTGAGTAGGATCAGGTCTCCAGTCTACAGCTCTGGAGAATGGTCTGGTTATGCAAGACTACAGAGTAAACAGTAAGTTTAATTTGATGAATTAAGTTAGCTTATTATGTGAAAATGAAAACTGTAGATCTAAATAATAATTAAAGTAGTGAAGCCAGCTGAAATAGTTAGCCAGATGATGAAAAAAGTTGAATTAGCTAGCTAAACTGTTGAAATAGTTAGGTAATTGATAAGCAGATGGAATTCACAGTTAAAAGTAATGAATAATCCGTGATGTTGATAGCTACAATGGATAAACTATTGAAATAGTTAGCTCAAAGTAATAAATAAACAGATGAAACATGGAGCTAAAAGTAATGAATGAAGATGGAGTGATGAGCTCATCTCTCTAGTTTTGATTTGTATGAATTTGGTTTGACGTGTTTCTTAGCTGTCATCTTCTGTCTTCCTCTGTCCAGCCCCTACTCTGGAGTGCACACCAGGACTTGGTCTGGATCCAGGTCTAGATCCCTCTGCTCAGCCTGGGTCCATACGGTGAACAGAGAGTCAGGAAGTGAGCGGTAAAACGGAAGTGCTGCGGTTGGAGGGATAGCCAGACCGACCAATGGGATCAGGGAAGCTGGCTCAGGTGCTGCTGGGATGGACAGCGGTGTGTCTTTCGGCGGTCCATGCGGCTGGTGGTCAAACTGGGGATGGACCATTCCAAGCTAGCCGATTCACCGGCACTGTGGACCAGAGAGAGGTGCAACGGGTTCGACGCCGTGGCCAGGAGACACTGAGAGGGTAGGGATGAGAATATGTGTGTGTGTGTGTCACTGTCGTTGGGGCAGCAATGCGTAATACAGTTTCGTACTGATTTTGTTCATGTAGACTGTAGAAATATTCACAAAAGGAGTGCTGAAGAAAAGTACAGTACATTAAGTTTGCAACTCATTTGTAGCTGTATCTGGAGAAGGTTTAAAATATAAATGGCTTTCCCCTCTCTGCTTTCCTGGCAGCTCTCTTTCAACTGCTGTGCTTTCTGGGCTGAGGCCAAGCTCGCCTTATACCAAATTATGCTGCTGAATACTACCACATTGTTTTCTCAAAAACAGCACATGTTCGACCTTAACAGGCTGCTTGCCACACTGAAATTCCCAAGTGTATTTACAGCAAATTGACATTTTCATGGGAAAGGCAGGAAAAAGCAGCTTTCTATACATCTCATGCGGGGATGATGAGTGAAAAACATGACCTAAATTCCCCTGAGAGTATTAGTTAAGCTGGAGAAAGTAGTTCAGGACTGCTGTGGGGAGATTGTTTTAAGTTGAGGCAGCCAACAGGGAAACTGGTGTGTAGGGGTACATATATGAACATGCATGTATGCATGTGTGTGTTTTTAAAGGTGCTGTTCATTTGAGTGTCGTATGTGGGGAGTATCCAGTGTAATGAACTACAGGGATCACATCACCTCTCACCAGCTGCAATCCCCCTCCTCCTCCTCCTCCTCCTCACCCCTGTGTGTTCGCACTCCTGCAGTTAAACTTTTTCACTTTGTTACCTTAACACAGCAAATCTGGGTGTGCGGTGTTTGTCAGTGCAGCCAAGAAGAGTTTCACTGTATATTTCGCCATTTCTTGAAAAACAAAGGATGTTTTGTTGGGGCCTGTTTTCAGTGTCTGCATCAGTTATTCCAATCAGACTCCCATCTGTCCCAGCTTATGGTTCCCCCAGTGCCAAGCCACAGGAAATGAGGTATTCGTATCACCCGAGGGGGGTATGAAAAGGGGCATTTGTTTCACTGCTGTAGGTGACAAAGCAGCAAAAGGAATAACAGAGGACAGGGAAAGTATGAAAGAAAGAGATCATGAGGAAAAGAGAGATGACATGAAGAAGAAATAGTGAAAGAGATAGAGAGAAGTTACTGAACTGAATTGTATTCACTTGTGGCTTATTAATAGAACAGGGTAAAGCTCACATAGCATCACAGAACTGGTGTTTTCTTTAAAAACATATTCAGCGATGGCTCCTGCTGCGCAATAGCAATAGATTTGTCTGGCTTGTCACTCATCTTGGTTAATATGGAAGGCATTACTACAAGTTAAATAAAGAAAATCGTGCCCCCTCTGCATGTAGACATATTAAAAAGGAGACATTTTATACATATAGTTTGAGCGAGCATTCTAGTCCTTTAACATTTCTACTCCATTGTTCATTGTATTACTCACAGCCAGAGGTGTGGACTCGAGTCACATGACTTGGGCTCGAGTCAAACTTATGTCACACATTTAATGACTTCAGACTGAACTTGACAAAATTGAAAAAGACTTGCAACTTGACTTGGTCTTTTAACACCAATGACTCGTGACTTCACTTGGACTTGAGCCTTTTCACTTGGAACTACTTGAAACCTTCCCCCAGTCCCCAAAGATTCAATAGTATGTTCTTTAAAAAGTGTGCCATTAATCAGTTCATTTCCTGAACCGTTCAGTTGGAAAAAATGATACCTAAAATAATGTTGTTTGCGCACTAAAACTGTGGTGCCCAACAAGAAAAGAATTGCAGTATTCAAAGCATGCTCACCAGAACGTCCAACCTCCTTCGGACTTCAGAAATATTGTTGTTTAATTCCAACTCCTTCTGTGAGAGTAAATTGTCTGTGATGTAAAGCCAAAGCTCACAATTTATGTGCTCACAATGTGAGCAGTCCAATCATCAAGCCACAACCTGAGTGACTGTATGTGTAAAATATAAAATAAAACAGCTTGTTGGCCACTGCAGACCATTATGTCTAATGGCAGGTGTCAATAAAGATTTGTTCGAACGCTCCAAGGTAGGTAGAAGTTTATTTGCTAGGAACAACGATAAAGTGGCAGAAATGTGCGGCCTTGATCATCTGTGCCATCCTGATGAAACTCTGCCAAAACTTACATGGACAGGTGGTGGGGAAGGTGTGGACACTGTTCATGTAGTACTGTCCATTTTGCAGAGACAATTCAAGGTAAGCTAGCTATATTTTACTGTCCATATTTTCCATCCACATGATGTGTCACGTTGCCATGGAAATTTCAGACGGTCTGTTTGCCACTTTGCACAAGTGCAGTAAGAAAAAAGGCTTTGCTTCAACTGTGCGAGAGCCCGAAAACGGCGACCAAAATTTCTAACACGTCAGAAATTCATCTGAACATTGACCAGCCATTTGGGAGCAGTTGATTGGTCCTCATTTCCCCTTGTACACTGCACAGCAAACCACGCCTGATGAAGCTGAAATTTGGTCTGGTTCTAAAATTAGTTTTGCAATGTCAAAACTTAAGACTTGGGACTTGCCAGTCTTAACTTGGGACTTGAGTGCAAAGACTTGAGACTTACTTGTGTCTTGACTCGGTCCCACCTCTGACCACAGCCACTACGATAGACTTATCCTGTTCGACGTATCGAGTGTTCATTGAACCACAAATAAAGATGACTGGCACTGAACTACAACACATTAAATATCTGATCGGACTGAACAATAATTCACATTCACAGTTTGTCTAACAGCCAGAGGAGAGAGTGAGGAAAGCAGGAGACCTTGCACAATAGCTTATTATTCCCATCGAATAGTGTGTGATTTCATGAGAACATGCAACAAAAGCCTGCAGACTTTTTCCATTACATTGTTAAAGTTCTGGAAACACTACTGTGTTAGGAATGAAAGGCCCATGTAGTGATAGTTCTGTGTACTGAAGTAAATAGGTAATGACATTACAGAGCATCTTTGAAAGACAGGGCATGTTAAGGCTAAAAAGCTCAGTTTGCATGCTGGGCTTCAGCCAGCACGAGTACCACAAACCAGAGTTATTTGACAGAATGTTCGACATCTTTTTGATTATTTTTATTAGATTTCTAGGTGTTGCCTGGTAACTGTCACTTGAAATGTTTTAGTGCCTCACATGTGCTGCAACAGGCTGGCCAAAACAAATAGGTCTAATGTGTTGACTTTATTTTCAGTTACTGTTTGAGTGTTTCTGGATGAAAACAATCACAGTTCTTCTGAATTCGGGTAAAATTAGTCATCTACACGTGTTCACGTTACATCTAACCCCCTCTGGACAGAAGCCGTAGGGTGAAGAAATCACATTTGTGATGACTGAGTAAGTGTTTTGGCCGTTGACTAGGCTTTGTGCAGTGACGGCCAAATGTTTCACACACAGGAGTTTTACTACAACTCATTCACGCCAACAAACTACAATACATGCAACCCCAAGCTTGCGTCTTACTGTATCGAAATGCTTTCATCCAAGAATTGCTGCAATCACAGTGGACTGTTAGTAAGACTGTATGGGTTTCACAGATTCTCTGTGTGGGAGATGGAGGGAGGTTAGTATAATGATGGTCATTACGCTGGCCTTGGGCTGGGGCGCAGTGTTTATTTGCTGGCTACAGCTCCATATCCCCTGGTCTGTCTCTGGTAGTGCTGGGTCTGATGCTGACTGACTCTGATTTATTGGCTCCCACTGCAGCCTGGCATCAGTCCACTCAAGGGCGGTATCTGATCAGACCTTTAGGCTGGCTGGATGGCTAGCTGGCAGGTCTGCTTCACTCGGTGGGTGATTGACCGTCTGGTCGGTAGAATGAAAGAAGGATAGTGTTAGACAGAGACGGAGAGTCTTTGCTTTTGATTTCTCTCTCATGCTTTCAAAGAGTTGAATATTTATAGTTTAATAAGATCTCTTGTATGTTAGAGTTAAAGAATCCAGCCAAGTTCTTTTTTTTAGCAGCCACCCACCTTATTAACTTACTCCAGCTTGGCCCAGCTTTACCCAGCTCTGCTGAGGGGAGACGCCTTGGATGCTGGCGAACTTGGCAGACAGTCAGCCCCGGCCCAAAGCAGAGAATTACATTCAGCCTCCTGAAGTCCCTTCCAGGATAATGTCAATACCACCCTGATGGCCTGGATGGGGTCCTTTATTTGCTGTCTGCCTAATTTGAAGGAGAATAAAAGAATTTCTCCATTTTTGAAGTCATGGGGCAAACATCTTTACTTCAGACCAACAGAACTTTAGAGGACAGAGGAAGGAATAAAGCTGGAGAAGAATTTATATTTGGGATGACTGAACAATTGCCAGTTTCCCTTTCAGTTTTATGTGCCATTTTAGGTCCCTTTTTAGGTTTTTATGTGTCTACATTTTATGCCTACTGTATGTGCAGACTAAGACTGAGCTGTAAAGACGGGATTATCGGTACAGCTGATCGGCATGTGGTCTGTTCATAAAGTGCTTTCTACTTAACGTCAGACTGTATGAAAAGAGTCCACCATCGTTTTATTTACTACATTGAACATCTCCGTACATATTGATGACACACATTAAAAGAAACATGCACGGGCAGACGTTTAGCTCAGTTGGTGGAGCATCCGACCCATGTGTGGAGGCTGTTGGTCCTCTGCAGCGGCCACTGGTTCAACTCCCGCCTGTGGCCCTTTGCTGCATGTCATCCCCTCTCTCTCTGCCCCGTTTCCTGTCAACTCTCTGGCTGTTCTATCCAATAAAGGCAAAAAAATGCCCGAAAAAAGAAACATGCGCAAATTTTGCAATCACACACATAAAGTCATGAGCTTATTTATGTGCCGAGCTGTATTTGATTTACAATTACTTCGTCTAAAGGATACGTCATTATAGCTGATCACAAACAATATTAGCTTTCCCACAAATCAATCAAGTTAAAAGAGAAATCTGTTATACATAAACCGTACTAAATCATAAAGTGACCTTGATATGTCATCAGAGATTAAGGAAACATGCTAAGTTGAAATACTTGCTTCTCCGACAACAACGCTACAGCCAGATTGTTCTCCTTTGAAATTTCCATTCAGGTCTGGAACGTCTGTTTCTGTTTTAATGTTTGATGTTTATTAGAGTTCAAATTAATGCCGAATGTTTGCAGAATGAGTAAATGTTTGTTTGTGAGTCGTAAGAAATGATTAATAATCTTTTAGAAGGAGCAGATGTTTATAATGGTTAAATCAAGCAATTTGTTAATGGAGTCTGGCAGGCAGTAAGACAGGCAGTCACTGAACTCCCACTCCAGAGTGAGTATTTTTGGAGCAGCTGGCTTTTGTTTTCAGGATAACGGGTTTAACTTTACACTGACAGACAACTGACAGAGTTATAAACAGCTGATCAACTTAGAGTGTAGAACATGTCGTCACTTGTCATTGTTGTAGTATATTGTTACGCTCGTCTTGTGCTTGTGTAGGTTGGTGTCCCTGTAGCCTGCAGGCAACCTGCCGGAGTTTCAAGTTTGGGGAGGATGGAGTAGGGGTAAAGAACTCATTTCAACCACAGACTGTATAATAAATAGGGTTTCGACCTATTTGATATACAGTTTATGGCTCCAATTCCTTATTTGGACTGCAGTACTCATTTTTGAATCTTAGGGTCTTACATATTTCTCCTTTAAGAAAGGTCTTGGATTTTGGAGGCCCCTGTGGACAAAAGTAGTGGTGGTGTTTCCACAAAATATAATGTCAAAATTAAAATTATCTTAAGAAATATCTTCTCCTGCTTCTTCTTAACTGGTCTTTGTACTACTCATGGTAACTTTGTCTGGGAAAATGTTAACATAGGTTCGTCCAGTCTGCATATGGCCTGATTTCAAGGAGAATCTGACCTGATGGCAGGCATATAGAAATAGCCTTCTTCACTGATGGTTTTGTTTACTTATGTATGTTGTATAGACACATCAGTGTTAAATTGTTTCATCATAACCAGTTAAAAACTCCTTGTAGTACATTTAAACAGAACAATAAACAAACATCCCCTCTGGGGTTGCGTGGTAGACCACAGTTTAAGTTACTGTGCTATACAGCTCTCATCACACCACACCCCTTGATCGTATTCAGTGATTTACTGTAGGTTTTGTAAGTGCCCGTCTCTGTTACACTGCCAACAATCCCTCACTCATTCCCTCTTTATCTCTGTTTCTCAGTACAATTCAATTTCAGTTCTTAAATGGCAGGCATTTAGCAACACTCCAAGATTATCCGCTGTTTATCTTGACTGTGTGCCCTTTTCCACCTATACCTCCCTTTTCCTTTCTTCCATCTTTCCATCTTCTCTCTTCTTTCACAATTTCTTTTTAGCTTCCTCCCCATAACTTCTGTTTCTGTTACTACATTCCTTTATCATCCCCACCCTTAGATCTGATAGTGGAGCAACAGGCCCAGGTGTTGCTAGAGGCAGCAATACGTAAGAGCTTTGCTGAGGGGGGTCAGATAGCGGGCAGATGACCTTTGACCTATGACCAGCACACCGACACACATTTGGACACAGACACCTGACCTGGGGCCCTAGCAACTGTGAACTTAAGGTCTGTGTCTTTATGGAAACAGACCGTCTGTCGTCATTTTCCATGCCTGCCCGCTGCTGCCCTTCCTTGTAGGTCAGTGGAGGCCGGATGCTCTGAACTGCTTTAACCTTTGACCCTGTGGATTCCTGCGAGAGAAGAGGACCCTCAGGCTACAGCTGTATAACTTGTTGATTTTGCAGTTTCTAATTTTATAACGCAAACTCTTTTTTTAAAACCCAAAGAAACCACAAAACTCAATACTTCAATACAGAAGAAAAAAATAAATCAGAGCTACAACAGTTATTGTCAGAATCTATGAAGAAAATGCATCCTCCGTATATTTTCACAATTAGTTAATTCATTGTTTTCTTAAGACATGATACACTTTATTTGTAACTGTAGGCATACAACGAAATTATATATGTATTTATATGTGTATTATATATGATTCTGATTTATGTTTGGTAACTCTCAGAGGCCAGCTCTAGCAGGAAACAAAATGAAAGTAGAAAAACAAGAAGAAAATGACAAAAACAGGGATTAAAGGATAAAAGAAGAGGAATAAACAAGATAGATAAACAAGATAAATACAACCCCAATTCCAAAAAGTCTGGATGTTTTGTAAAACTTAAATAAAAACAGAATACAATGAAAACTTTATGACCTATATTCAGTTGAATACAATACACAGACAAGACATTTTATGTTCAAACTGATTATGTTTATTGCTTTTTGTAAATATGCACTCATTCTTAATTTGATGCCTACCAGATGTTCCAAAAAAGTTGAGACGGGGGCATGTTAACCACTGTGATACATCACCTTTTCTTTTAACAACATTCAGTAAGCATTTGGGAACTGAGGACTCTAACTGTCGAACTTCAATGCTCAGCGGTCTTGGGTCTCTCTCACTTTATAATGCACCACATATTTTCAATGGTAGACAGGTCTGGACTGCAGGCAGGTCAGTCTAGTACCTGAACTCTTTTACTATGAAGCCAAACATTTGTAACACGTACAGAATGTGTCATTACATTGTCTTGCTGAAATAAGAAGAGACGTCGTCTGGATGGCAGCACATGTTGCTCTAAAACCTGTATGTACCATTCAGCATTAATGGTGCCTTCACATATGTGACAGTTAGAAATGCCGTGGGCACTAACACATCCCATACCGTCACCATCAAATTAATTAATTATCAAAATAGTTGATGATTAATTTAATGGTTCACAACTTATCGATTATTTCATTCATCATTCACTGCAGCTCTACAGTGCACTACAAAAAAGGAATGGCACAACAGTTTAAATAGTTAAAAACAATACTGTTTTGTCCATAAAATGACAGACAAGAGTGAAAAATAGCAATTAGAATTCCCCAGAAGCCACTGTGTCTTATTCATGTTTTATATTAGCAACAGTCCAAAACCCAAAAATCTTCAGTTTACTATCTTATATGACAAAGACAAGCACATTTGAAAAGTTGAAACCAGAGAACATTTGGCATATTTACTTAAAAAATGACAAAACAATTAATTAATTACCAAAATATTTTAGTGTAGATCAGTTTTCTATAGCTGGATTAATTGTTTCAACTGGAAAACTAATTGGTTGAGTTCTTGAAATCACAAGATAAGCAGATTGTGGTACCACACATACCATGTAGCTGTTTGGCCTATTCCATGTCCAAGAATCTCTGTGAAACTGCCTCCCCCCTTTAACTTTGAACTCTGACTACAGTATCCGACTTCCCTGCATTCTTCATATTTCCCCTTGGATGAGGTGGCAGCCATTTTCCTTTTATTACTATTAATGGCAGTTAACGAGCGATCTGCGGCCCGGGAGGCAACTTCAAAGAGTTAATCTCCTTTAGATTGAGCCCTGAGAACAGTAGGACATTTCAATATTGAGGAAAACCCCTGGGGCGTAAACTCTTTTTTTTATGGCTGTCTTTCATTCTGTTTTACTTCAGTTCATCCTCTAAAGCCTCCTCTCTGTGATAGGAGAGCAGGCCCTGACCTGGAGGAAAGACAGAGAGAGAGTGAGAGGAAGAATAACAAACCAGAGCACCTCAGGGTCAGACCCTATAATCCTTCATATATTGACATCCCTGAGGTCTGTAACAGTGGAAAATCTTTAACGCTTTGTGAGAAATAGATCAGGGAAGAAGTCGGGTTCACTGCTCATTAAGCGTTGGAATGCTGATGTCTCGCTCGATGCATTTCTGAAGTTTTTTCTCTTTGGTTTGTATGTTTGCCCCAGAAATTCAACCCCCACCAAGGGTCTGGCCTCTTCTTGCTTATGCTGCTTTCTCCTTTGTTTCCATATCTCTTTTTTCCGCTCCCACTCCTCCTCCTGCTTCCTCCTCTTCTCAACATAAACTTGTTTTGCTTTCCCTCCCACTGATCCCCTGTTCCTTTCCCACCGTCCTGTCCACCATTCCTCTCACTCTCTCTTCACACTTTCTCTCTAAAACCTCACCCTCACGTTTCAGTTTCTCCCACCGCACTTGTCTTTTCTCCACTTCCTGTTTTATTTTTATCTTCTTTTTTTGTCTGACCACCAATTCTACCTACGTAAATATCTCTCGTCTGCCTGCCCACCTGTTTGTCTGTCTCTCTGTCTCCCCTGTGCCATCTGGTAATGTGTTTGGAGGTGTGCTCTTGCTCTCCATCCATCAGAGATTCAAACCCCAGCTGTCATCTCCTTGGTGACAGCCCGGGGGTTACTACGGATACCGTCTGGTGAGGAGGAGAGGAAGGTCATCTGTTTCATGCAGTAGGAACTTGAGAAGTTCATCAGAACTAACACTTAATTTCCAACTTTGGCTCTGGTCTTCTAATCTCTTGGTTTAGACTGCTTAACCGCCTAAAAGCTGCACATATCTGTTCTAGTTTGTTGGCAAACAAAACCTTTACAAGAAAAAAATCATGTGTCATGTTGAATTTTTCTTGCTTCAGCCCTCTGCATGTATTTCTTTTGATTTCACTGCAGCACTAAAATGATTAATCAGTTAAAGTAGAAATATGTAATAGATTTACTGTGCTAAATCATAAAATGACCATGATATTTTATCAGAGATTAAGGAAACATGCTAAGTTGAAATACTGACTTCTCCAACAACAGCGCTACAGCCAACATGTTCTCCTCTGAAATTTGTTTTGGCCACACTGCTTCTTTCATGTTCATTCTCTTTACAAAGAGTTCAAATTAATACCGATTGTTCACTGAACATTCATTTAGTGTCTGTTTATGAGTTGTAAGAAATCATTAATAATCTTGTAGAAGAAGTAATTGTTTATAACTGCAGTGGTTCTTTTCAGGCTTAACTTTACATTTACACATAATTGACAGTTAAAAACACCTGATCAACGTACAGTGTAGGACTCGTGGTCACTTATCAGTGTCAGAATATAATGTTATAACTCGTCTTGCGTTCATGTAGTTTCAGTGTCCCTGCAGGCAGCCGGCCTGAGCTTCGAGTCTGGGGAGGAGGAGGTGAAGGAACAACTCGCTTCAACCACAGATATTAAACAGGGATTCAAAAACCGTTTATGGCGCTAATCATGATTTGGACAACAGTACTCATTTTTAAATGCTAGGTTCTTACATATTGCTCATTTAATCACGTAGCCAATTCACAGAAAATGTATTGGAAACAATAATGATAATTGTTAATTGTTTAAGGGAGTAGTACGACGCTACAGGATTAGTATCTCTGGTGTCTCCGCTGGTTGCCTGGCAAATAGTCACAGCCAAGAAAGTCAGCCACACAATGTCCTGTAAAATGATGAATTTTATTTTTACACTTCAAGCAAAATGAACAAAATAGAAAATATTACTTTGTTAGCTTTAGAGATGCCAGGCTAAGTTTTTACCCCAGTCCCAGTTTTTATGTTAAGATAAACTAAACTGAACTAAGCTAACGGCTTCTGGTTCCTGCTAAATGTATTGTGGATGGTGTGCCTGGATGTCGTTTTCATCAAACTCTTGCAAAAATAATGATCATTTCCTAAGTGTCAAACTGTTCCTTTAAGTTATTCACAACCAAATACGAACAGTCGCTGATTCCAGCTCTCAAATCTCAGGTATGCATTATTTGGAAATGGATTAACTTCAACTTTTGGACTGTTGTTTTGAAAATATAAGCAATGTAGAGATGACACTTTTAACTCTGAAAAATTGTGATGAGTAGTATCCACTATTTTTGTCATAATATTTTAATAATTAAGTGGAAAAAGTCATGGGAGGTGACTAAAAATTACACGCAGTTTTAGGGCAACTGAGGTAAAGTTGTGGCAGCTTTTGCCCCCACAGTGTAACATTTTAAGAAAACTAATCAAAATTGAAATGTAATAAAGATCAGTTTACTTGTCATGAGGTGCACCACTCAGCCTGTGAAAACAGTTGTAAAATGTCCTCTGTGGCTCTGGAGGGAGCTCAGCAAAGTGAAAAAAAACAAAAACCCTGATGATTTCATAGTGATATCATCAGACTTTGACTATTTGACAGAAAACATGCACTATAAATTACAAATAGAAAATTTGTAAGATCACAGTTTGAAAGATGAGGGCATTTAAGAGGCAGAGTTAGTGTAATGAAATAGGCTAATGAGTTGCATCATGGGAAATGTCACACTCAAGTTAGAGTAGCTCGGGCAAAATTTTTCTCTTGCATGTCTCTCAACTTTATGGAAGTGCAATTATAAATCCCTGGTGTATCCTTGGCTTGATGAGATATTGTCTAATTTTACTAGTCCTTGGTCACTGTAGAAAAACACTGCGTAATCTAGCGTTACGCTAAACAGTCATAAATTACGTCCTGAGGGCAAAACTGGTCTAGACTAAAGAGATGTGATCCCTGTGGCAAATGACTTTACCATGAGCTTGTGGATCAGGATTTATCCTAATTTACCAAGCTGTGGTCCCTTGAGTCTTAGTCATGCCATCAGCAAATGCAAGAAACAAACCACCAACGCAGATGACCGTGGATATACCCGTCATCATACGCTTTGAAAGGTCACCAAGGATATCATTAGTACCACCACATTGCATTGTTGGAAACCCTTCAGCTTGTTAAACAGCTTTATACAGCGTCTTGGGGTGCACACACTGACTCACGCACACTTCCTTGAGTTTTTTGATTGATGCATGTTGTTTTTTTTACTCAATTTCTAAATAAACTGAGTTATAAGTAGGTGTGTAATTATTCACGGAAGATAAAAACTGAAGTGTTCTTTGCATTAGCTCGGAGGGCAGCTGCAGACCTTGGTCCCGCTGCATGTTTTCGTGTGTTTGTTCGTGTGCGAGCAGCAGCCAGTCATCTCTAGATGTGGTTAAGCCATCTCCTCAGAGGAAAACTTTGTGGCTAACCTGTCAGGCCAATCAAGCGCTCTATAAGCTGTGATGACTCTTACATCTGTCAGGCAGGGTCAGAGGTGCTGCAGGCGCTCCACCAATAGGAGTCAGAGCTGAGAGAGAGATGGGGAGGGGGGCAGCGCTGGATATTTGCCAGAGAACAGGACAGCCAGGCATGGAATTTGGGAGAAAGGAGGACTTTATACATCCTGTCCGCCTTCAATGAAAACAAAAATGCTCCTCTTCATGTTGTAGGCCCCCTCGCATTTCCTTCCCCTCCTCCTCTTCTCTCTGAAAATACCTCCATCCATCACTCGAGGAGGCTTGGTATCAAAGTTTGTTTTGTTTATCTGAAAGCAGAGGCCATGCAGGTCCTGGGCAGCTTGGAAAATAACTTATATCTTTGTGTATTTGTTTAGGGATTTTGCTAAAATATGTTTGGGAGGTCTGGGTGAGCACTGAGTTTGTTTGTTCTTTCTTTCTTGTCTCTGTCAGACCCAATGTGTGTGGCTCTCGCTTCCATTCATACTGCTGTCCGGGCTGGAAGACTCTGCCGGGAGGGAACCAGTGTATCGTCCGTAAGTTCCTCCATCCTTTAATCCTCTTTAATGTGATACCACATGATACTACCCAGTGGAAAAGACAACAAATAGGCGTGGGATAATTCTGTTTGTTTCATCGTGTCTGGCTGAAGACATGAAAATGACTGAACCAATTAAATTCTTTCCTTTTGTTCTCTCCAGCAATTTGCAGGAATTCATGTGGCGATGGCTTCTGTTCCAGACCCAACATGTGTACCTGTTCAAGTGGCCAGCTCTCTCCCAGCTGTGGAACAGGAGGAGGAGGTCAGTAACATATTTACATACCGTAACTGAAGCTTCATCAAACCACATCATAAGGTTGTTAACAGACAAATGGAATTAAAGCAAGACAAAAGCTATTTGATCCATTACAAGACATTTATATGACAAGACATTTTATTCAAGAACATTGACTTTTGGGGATCAATCCGCCAACCCTACAGGAGCTGAAACAGTTGGTCAGTTATTTAATTAGTCAGTCGACACCAACCATTTGAAACTGATTTATCCTTTAAGTTATTTTTAAAGCGAAAATGCCAAACAGTCCCCAGTATCAGCTTTTAAGGTTGTATTTGCTGGTTTTCTAAGTCTTTTGTGATTATAAACTTAATATTTTCACATTTTTGAGTCTTATTTGGGCAAAACAAGACATGTGACGATATTTGGTATGCCTGGGAAATTTGCTTATACGCTTTGTGGTGAAGATTTAGATTCAGAGATGAATACCACTCTTATGTGTGTCAGTAGAAGTTCAGATGAAATGGCATGTCAAGAATATCCAGCTTTAACTTTGAGAAGAATTTGATTGAAGATTGATTGATGGCTGGATGCCATGATGTTATTGGTTGAAACTGGTTGGTTCAAGCCTATGTAAGCACATGTCATATTTTGTTTTATAGGAAGAAAACAGGAATGGATTTTTTTTTTGGCATATATTGCTAAATAGGTACACAATATGACTGGGGATGTGATCTTGAAGGGTTAAAAGTCCATTTTTCATTTAATCTTGACTTTAAATATAAGGCTACAACCAGCAGCCTGCTAGCTCAGGCCAGCATAAAGACTGGAAACAGGGAGAAACAGCTAGTCTGGCTCTGTCCAAAGATAGCAAAGGTGTCTACCAGCACCTCTAAATGGCTGGGAGCAGTAACTTCCTGGAGACTTTGCTTGTTGCCTGGCAACTGCTCCCAGCCAAAAAATAGTCTGGTACATAACCCAGCATAAAATGGTGAATTGTAGTTTTTACACCTTAGTTTTTGTACGATTGAAACAAAGGAAATATAATGTGATAATTAATGAGCTTTAAGCTCCTCTGGACAGAGCCACGTTAACTGTTTCCCCCTCTTTCCAGTCTTTGTGCTAAGCTAAGCTAACTGGCTGCTGGCTGTAGCTTTATTTTTACTGGACAGATACAAGAGTGGTATTGAGCTTTTAATCTAATGCTCCACCAGAAAGTGAATAAGCGTGTTTCCAAGAAAAACTACTGTTCTAAAAGCCAACCTTCTCTAACGACCTGAGCTGCAGCAGATACTCATCAGTCTTGTGAAATTCAGACAGACAATAATGAAATTCCGAAACACAAGACTCCTTTTTCCATCAATGTAAGACCAATTTCTGAATCCTGTAGACACCTCAAGCAGCAGGATTGCCTAGTTGTTATAGAGGCCCAGACTGAAGCATTTGGCCTATCGGTCAACTTATTTGATTCCTTACTGTACACAAGTATTGTTATTCTTCTGACTGACCTTGAGCCTGATTTCACTTTACTGCGTGATCCTGCAAAGTGGCCCAAACTACTGATGAAATGATATCGCTTGTTACGCTGAGCAGTTTCAGTTCCAAGTTATCCAATTGCTCGGCTATTTTCCAAATGTAATGATTCCACCCTCCTCTCATGGGAGCCAGAGGAGTACTGTAGTCAGTGTAATAGTAGCATATAGAGTCCCAGGCCTGCTCTGCAGCCTGCAGGTCACAGGGTTTGTCAGGATTAAAGCAGAGAGTCTGGCTGCCCCAGCTCAGTCTGCTGGGCTTAGTTACAGACCACTCAGGATGTGTGTGTGTGTGTGTGTGTGTGTGGTGTGTGAGTTTGGAGTGGAGTGAGGTGTTTAACTGCACCCCCAGAGTGTGTGAAATCACGTTTGTCTTAGTGAGATTAGTGCAGTGTGTGCAGGGTTTAAATATGAAGTTAATATGTGCCGGACATGCAGAAAACATTGTCGTTAAGCAGCACTTTGGGAGCATGTGAAGTATGTGTCGATGTGTGTATTAAGTAGCGTGCAATATGTTCAGCTTCACTGCTTCAGTCGGGCCAAAATCAGCTCGTCAGTCACGCCTGGGCCCTGCCAGACCCTTTACACATGCTCACATTCCATTAAGCCCACTAACACACACGTTTTCACTCACAGATATACACAGACACTCATGCTCTTATACAAAAAGACACACTCAGTGAGCATCAGTTGGCTGTGACCCAGAAGTGTAAAACAGGATCTGTTCCAGCCATAAGTAAGGACGACCCTTAGAGGAAGGGCATGGAGGGTGGGGTGGAGAAAAACAGCCCCTGACCTGTATGGCAGGATACTCACAGATCTCCTGCAGAGTCAGTGCTTTGGCAAAGCTATGAAGTCATATTCCTGAGGGGCAGGAATGGCGCGAGAAAGCGAGGTGATAAATTAGAGTGAGAGCTTAGCAGAGCTGGACCAAACTGATTGTCAGAGTCTGAGATTCTCAGCTTTCCTCAGTAGGGATTTATGGTGGCTTTTGTGCAGGTTTACAGGCAGTGGAGAAGCTGGGAAGAAACTACTGAGATAGTGTATGATCTGAACAATCAGAGACAGCTTTATTGTTGTGTGATTAGTGAATGGCAAATATGTTTTAGAGCCTGTTAAAGGGATGCTTCAGATTATTATAAGTAAGGTTAAATGAACTACTTATCAATAGTCAGTGTATTATCTACAGTCGATTGCAGCCAGCACGCCACCAGTTTGTAGAGGCAGAGAGGTGTCCTGGTGCAGGAAGCTAAGCAGTGAACTGCTGTTGCTAGTCTAATGCTGCCTCCATTGGTTAGTTTGTTTGTTTATTGTGTGATTTGGTAAAGCTGAACTAACCCTTTAAATCACTGAAGTCACACAATTAACACAAATATACTAACTGATCAAGGCAGTGGTAGACCAGGAACTCCTGTGTTCTGCAAGGTAAAATTACTGTTTCTGCCAATGGAGTCTGGTTGAGTGGCAGAGAGTGACATTTTGCTTGTATAATGGTGGATTCCCGTTGGAAAAGGCTATCTGAGAGCAAGGTAAAGCGGTTAAAATATTCTATGTATAGCATAAACTTAAACTGATATTGATTTTTTTTTATCTTTTTTTCTGCTCACCCTGTCATTGCCTAGTTTCCTACTCCTGCTGCTTCTCAAAACTGTGGGCGTGTTGACTGCCATCTACTGTAGGTAATGAAAGGCTCAGCAATAAAAGGATTGCCCACTTACCCAGGGCAAGTAAAATGCCATGTCAGCCAAGCCAGAAGCTAAGCTGCCTGACAGGGCAGGGCAAGTTGTAAAAAAAATTATTTTGATTAATATCATTCAGCATAATCATTTAAGTAATTTTCATGCAAAATGGCAGAAAATGCTGTTTTCAGCCTCTCAAATATGGAGATGTCCTGCTTTTCTCTTTTATTATCGTATTAAACTGAATATTGGTAGTCTTGGGCTGACAAAACAAGAGATTTAAGTCACCTTGGACTTTGAGAAACTGGGATGGACATTTGCAGCCCTAGATGAAACATGACAGTTATCTTTAGTCTTTGTTGTTATCTGATGACTGCTAATAAATACGCCAATTTGTAAATGGGCATGCAACATTAACATTGAACCCTGTAATATACTAGCTGTGGTTCCTCATACTATCCCACTTTAAATAATCTGAACTATTCCTTTAAGATTGTATCGCTGTGAATGACCTTCTCTGGCCTTTCTGGCAGCTTTCATGAAAGTCAGAGGTCAAACAGCTTTATGACCTTAGATTAACATAACAGCCATCAGCGAGTGCAGAATGCTTTGGAGTGACCCAGGTAACCGTGGAGATTAACTTATTTCGTAAAAGCTGTTTGGTCTCAAACATGAAGGTATAATTATACTAAAGCAACTATAAATTCCCTCACGGACCTGCATATAACTAATCCCAAAATCGGACTAAATCTTTGTTTTATTTGGGTTAGATGTTTCCAGTTGTTTTTATTTGAATTCCCACAGAGCCATACTCACTGTTTGAGGTGTGTTTAACATATTACTAAGTTGAAAACTGTTTTCACAGCATTTATCAGTCTCGGAGGCTTCAGGCCGTGCCAAGGGAAGGCAAGCACTCCTCATCGTAGATCTTGTCTCCCAAAATGTGCTAACTCCCAAATTCAGCTTTTGGAGAGCGTCCACCATTTAACAGGATAATTCAGTGCAGTTGGAAACAAATTGCAGCTCCATGGAGATCCGTTTGGAAACGCCAATTTCCTCAGCTGTAATTATACAGGCTGATTCTAGCACCCTGGTTCGCTGGGATATAGATAGCATCTTTATGTCTCACATCTCTGTGGAATGCAGAGGTTTAAATAAATCAGCAACACATTTGTGATTTTCTTCATATAATCCACGTGTGTGTGATTATTGTTGTGTCCACACAGATGGTTGTCTATGATTTTTTTTTATGACTCTTCCTGGAATCTTTGCTGTTTGCCAATGAACAATACGAGCATGTGTTTCTATGGATAGCCTGGCAAAACTCAAGAAATATACACATTTCCAGAATTAGAAAAGGAAAATGGCGGCTTTGTAACTGAACAAGTCACTTTACTGATAAGCTGGAGCTGTGACATGTCAGTTCCCAGACAAAAAGGGTTCACGCTGTAAGTCACCCTTGTAATAAACCTGCTGACAGTTCAGGGCTTAGCAGCTGTGCTGAGGATCGTATAGGGCCATCTTTATAACCTTGTCTTCCCATAACCATAATTACAAAATCATTACCACAGACGTTCTTGTCCTAATGCTGAGAAACAGCTGTCTTTACACTGATGGCTTCCATTGGCTATTGACAAGGAGAACTGGTGAGTCCTGGGAAAGCAGAGAGAGGCCTTTTTAATTAGAAGCCCTGCTGCTTCAGGGTGTCCTGTTATGTATGAGGCAGAGGTGTGGACTCTGACTTGAGTCACGAATTTGATGCCTTTAGACTCGAAAAAAACAAAAACAAAACTCAGACTTTAACACAAGTGACTTGTCACTTCGGTAAGTCCAAAGATTCAAAACTAAACTAAAATTTAAAATGTTATGTAAAAAATGTCCCACAAATTAATTCATTTCCCTTTATTCTAGAACAATTCTGTTACTTTATGTATGTCACGTAATGCCACTCACAAGACGAAAGTCGTGTGACAAAAGTCACATGACACACATAATGTTATTTATCTTAGAACTTTTAATAATGTTTTGGTTTCACATGGGATGCAAGCCCCAGTCACCTGAATGAGAATCCTGTGTATATTTGAGCCATCCATCAACCCCATCTCCCATCCTCATCCGTATGCTGACTTTCTGGCTCTATATACTTTGTCGAAATCTGCGGACGGATTTACATTCAAATTAATTGCAATCCGGTGTGTCTCCTTCAGCTGCTAACAGTACTGTACATTGTACAGGGAGATGCAACAACTTCCAATTTTATTTGACATTTGAGGTTGCACAAAGAACGGCAAATCCGGTCTAATATTAACATAGTGAGATAACGCTAAGTAATTTTGTCAGTGTCAGTGAGGCTGGAAACTGTTAAATTATGACTTGTTTATGACGGGAAACACAAAAGTTTAGGACTTGGGACTTGACTTGGGATTTAGCCTACTTGTAACTTGGTCCTGCCTCTGGTATGAGGTATGTAAGCAAATAAATTGGTCTAATCTACCAGAAAATTGATGATATGTGTGCAGCACAGACTTCAGTGAAAACCAGGTGGAGGACTGTGAGTTTCCTGGAATGGAAACACATTTTTGTGTTTGACTTTCAACCTGCTTTGACAGCGTCTCATGCAGCTTTGTGTTTCACTATATCACCCATCCATGCTGAAATGGGCTGACTTGTCACTGGTCCCTGGGGTGTGTGTAAATCAGGACAAAACACAACTATAAAGCTCCTCAGTTTTCCATCAGACACACATGTACCCGCGCACACACTCAACACACAAGCCTGGACTTCCTGTGTTTCGCAGCCCCTCGTAAAAAACACCCAGATGTGAGCGGCTCACGGACGACACTACCAGAATACAGAGGTACATTGTGGTGCTGCAAAGCTACACCCAGCTCCTTTTGCTTAACGTCTGGAAGACTCACACACACACACACACACACACACACACAACCATTCCCCCACCCTGTTGCTCTGCACGTGCAGCTTTCCAGGCACGGGTCATTGGGGCAGACCATCTCTCTCCACCTGTGGGGGATGAAGTGCCACGAGGAGGGGGAGTGAGAGGCAAAGTTAACCAGTGAGATCATCTCCTTCTGCCTCCAAATGTGCTTGTTTGCTTCCTTCTGCTCCTCCTCCTTCTCCCATCTAGTTCCTGTTACAGAAAAAAAAACACCTCCATCTAACCAGCACCTGTCCCATCATCCTCTGCTCCTGAGGGCAGACAGTTCAGGAACTATAGCCCTTACTGCAACATCTCCTGTCCCACAAGCCCTAGCAACAATCTTTCTCCATAAGTTCTTGACCTATTTAGAAACAGTTTTTGTTGGGTGGGGGGGGTGAAAAATGGAAGCGTTTACCCAAGCTGCCCTCAGCCTTGGACGAGTCTGCATTGCAGCACGTTGGAACAGTTTTCTCCATGGTTCGTTCCATGGCAGGGGAAACTGAAATCACTCACTGCAATCATTATTCATGTTTCACATCAATGCTCCAGTTGTTGGCCTGGAGAGAAGAAAGGGCGTTAATAGACTGTGCAACTTTAACCTCATGTCTTAAACATACTATAAGTTGAGGTTGAAACCTGAGAGGAATAAGATTTGACCCCTCTCCCCTGAGAAGACGGGAGAGAAAGAGAGAGACAGCAGCACACTAGTCCACTGACCTATAAACCCAGCCTGCCCCAGAGTCCCAAACTATTTGCTTTAGTTTATCACCATATGTTGCCATGAGACACAATCCAGACATAAAGTAGTTTCTGCCAAATCTGTACACATAGTCTGCCAAGTGTTTCACAGGAAAAAGTTAACTGGAATTCCTTCTAGACTTTAGATGCATTAAATACATATACGCAAATAAAACCTTTCTTAACAATGACCTTTCCTAAGTCCCACCCCTTTTGCATGGTGCTCCAACAGCAGTTAAACAGAATCTCGGTCTATATTCTCCTTCCCTATTTCCCGTGCTTTTATGCTAGGTTCGTCTATGTTGAAAAGAAAACCACATTTTGGAGATGGTTAAAAGATGTTGCTGGGGGACCTTTAAAGTGACATATGTAGGTTGTGTCTGAAATCACTCATTCACTACTCCCTACTCACTATCTAACAATTTATATGTGAGGACTGTAGCTCACTATAAAAGCAGGTATAGGGTCTAATAATTTTCACTATACATTCAATACAAAATGGCAAACTCAGTTAATGTTAGCAAAATCCTAGTTCACTGGCTAGCTAACTGTTGATGTAGACTAGCTTGTCATTACCTGATCTGTGCCAGCTGCCTGATTCGTTCTGGACATGTGCAAACTAACCTAACCTAACCTAACCTAACCTAACCTAACTTCTGCACATGCACTGGCTTTTGCATGTGTATGTGCGTGCATCAGCAGCTGGCACAGATTGGACAGCGACATAGCTACTAGTTGCTTAGTGTTTTACTAACATTAGCTGTCAGATGTTGGCTAACTAGTGAATTAATGATTAGTGTAGATTAGCTATCTTGTTAGCTAGGATTTTGCTACAGAGAAAAACACTAGCTAGTTAAGAGTTGACAGAGAATACCTAGCTAGTTAGATAGGATTTCCATAAATTTGCCTACTTAAGATGTGACAGCATAAACAGTATGCATTGCAATATGTATCCTTTTTCCCAGGATGGCGAAGGGATGTCTCACCCCATTCTGCCTCTGAGTGGCTTACTCTGATCCCTGATGTTCTTACCTTAACCCTAACCAGGCACACTCCTTGTGCCTTAACCTAGCCATAACCTCCCCAAACCAAGCAACCCAAACCAACGAATACTAGCCAATCAGAGCCAGAGTAGGACATGGCTTCACCATCCTGGGGAAAAAAAAAGTTAAAAAAATGGTGTATAGTATATAGGTTCACATGTCCCGCAGCAACAACTTTTAACCATCTTCAAAATTTGGTTTTCTTTTCACCATGGCACATAGCATATCTACAGGAAACAGGAGAGGAGAAAGTTGATTAAGATTCCAAAAGGGGCGGCATTAGGGAGGGTCAATTACAGATATGCCTTGAATTTACTGAAAGTTCACAGGGTCCACATCCAAGATTTGTGCTAGTGTGCTACGACTCATGTAACTAAGTCTCTCCTGTGTAAGCTGCCAGTAACAGGCGTGGGTGATCACAGTGAAAAGCTACCTAAGAGCGTATTCACTCATCATGACTCACAAAGTCATATTTAGTGTGTTTGGGTACAGTCAGAATAAGTGGGTGGATTATAGTGGCTGAAATGCCTCCTGTTGGCAAGTGTGCAAACTCAGAGAGTCTCATTAGACAAACTCAGCAACGGGGAAGCTCAGTCATTTCCCCTCTGCTCCACAGCGCTGCATGCCACAAATTTTAAAGAGAGTAAGAGACACAAACAGGCAGATGGAGAGAGAGAGGGAGGAAATTAATGTTGAACTTGCGATTAAGATATAGACAGAAGAGCAGGAAAGGCGCTGAGGGAATAGGCAAAAGTGGAGGAAGGAAGGAAAATAAAGGCAGACTAAAGGACAATAAAATATCCTCTTGAGCGAGGATGAAAGAGAAAAAGACGATGCAAGGAAACATTAAGAGGATACCGTTCTCTCTCTGTAGGTGTATTCTCTCCTCTTGTGTTCGGTAAAAGGCTGGCTCAGCAGAAAGCTGCCTGTCTGCCGGGAACACCAATTAGTTTCCCTTATGAGAGCTGCTGCTACGTGTTTGAGACTGTCAGATTGGCCTTCTCACCGTCTGCTAAAGCAGTCTGCCAGCAAGGAGGCTCCTGCTTCACATCCATAATACCTGTACCACTGCAGCACTTTTGGTTTGTTTACCCACCATTCAAAGTCTTCTTTCTCTTACATTCGCTCCTCTGTCTGTGCATCCTGTTTGGATTTTTTTTTTTTTTTTTTTTTGCTATCATCCTTTCTTCCCCCTCACCGAGTTTCCCTCTCCTCTCAGCAAATTCCTGACTGACTGACTGACTGTAGCATACAGCTGGATCGACTTATTGCCTACCCCCAGTCTGCTTGATTAGCCCTGGTTTTGTGGCATCTGGGCTTTTGAGCCTTGTCTGTTCATCTAAAGCTGCCAAAGAAACACCAGCGTTGTGTGAATGCAACTGAGGTGGAAAAGCCTCTTAATGTGTTAAAGTGAGCATGGTTATTTAACTGTCAGGTGTTTGGAAACTACCCCTAATGTGCTTTTTGATCGGGTAATAATCTAATGAAGCCATCTGACCAGTCAACCGATTAATGCTTATTTCTCAAAAGTCTAGATTTGATTGATAATACCAGTAAAAGCGTTTGAATAAAACCTTTTTTTTTTAACTCAAATTTTGTTGTTTTTTCTTTTAGTAACCACGGGAGTAGCTAGGAGCTTTAGTTAGTTCTCTGTGAAGAGTATCATAATATGTCCCTTGGTCCCATTTCTCAATAATCTGATTGTTGCATTCTCAGTACATGTGAGTCTTTCCATATCAAATATCTTCTCAACAGTGTCCAGCCAGTGTCTCAGAGTAGGAGGGTCCTCTTTGCACCATTTTCTGGTGATTAACTTCTTGGACGCAGCCACCAGAGTTTAACCACATATATCCGTCCTCACGTTGAACATTATCCCTTGTCAGATTGCCTAGATATAATACCACAAATGTCTTTGGTAATTCACTTTTAACTCTACCCATATATCATCCCAGTGTTTTCTTATTTTGTACATTCCCTGAAGATATGGATGAAGAAAATCTTTTTAAAGAAGTAATAATTGAATCAAAGCACATGCTCAGTGTTCCCAGCCTTATTTATTTTGTGGTAATGTTGCAGTTTGTGTTATTTGATACAACAGGGGATGTGAAGGCCTGATCATTGTTGAACTTGATCTGTTAACACTTTCCATCTTTCTTTGTGTCCCTCCACTCATCATCCCACTCCATCGATCCCCCTTTCCTCTCTCCTACAGTTCAGTCCTGTAACGTCAGGTGTATGAATGGAGGCAGCTGCTCAGAAGATTCGTGCTCCTGCCCGAAGGGCTACACCGGCAGCCACTGTGGACAGCGTGAGTGAAAACTGCTGTACAGTCAGCACTCCAGCCATATATTTAAATTTTAATGTAGCACTTCATCACAGTAAATCTTCATTAGAGAAATGCAATTTTTACACTCATTTGTTATTATCATTTCACACAAACACAGGAGCGATTTGCATCACAGTGGGACAGACGTTAGAGTGATGGGGTTGCCACATAGTGGCTCCAAGAAGTTAGGGTTTAAGTAAAAGAAAGAATAAGAGACAGTTCAAAAAGGTCGGCAATTTGTCAACACTTTCATACTTAACTAAAGGACCAGTTTGTAGGATTTAGTGGCATTGACCTTGCAGTTTGCATCTCACCTTTTCCCACCAAGTGTGTAGGAGAATCTATGATGGCTGCAAAACTTGAGCCAGTTTTTTGGTTTGCCCGTTCTGGGCCACTGTAGAAACATGACGCTGCAACATAGTGGCCTCCATGAAAGAGGATCTGTTCCCTCTGTAGATATGAACAGCTCACTCTAAGGTAATAAAAACACAGTGATTCTTATTTTCAGGTGATTATACACTGAGGAAAACATACTAATAAATACTTTATTCCATTTTTGCCATATTCTGCCAATAAATCCCTGTAAATTTTGAACACTCAACCTTTATATTTGGACCTCATAAATATGCAGTAGTTGAGCAAAGTTTATTAGTTTAGTATACTTAGAATTATTGCCAAAAAACATGGTCCAACAAAAAAGTATTGTTGTTTAAATTGTGGCATGAAGTGAAGGGAGTTATTGGCTTAAGAACTGATGTCATCAAGGAAAATTCTCACATGTTTACAATACAAATATACAATGCAGTATGTGTTTATGTGTTGCTGATGTAAGTAATTAAAAGCCAGTGAAGTCATTTGAGGCTTTATGAAAGATCTGTGTCTGTGAAAGAAAGAAAAACAGGGAGAGCTCGTGCAAAGTGTGTGACTCTCTGTCTTTTCCTCTGTCTGCTGTAGCTGTGTGTGAGAATGGCTGCCAGAACGGTGGGCGCTGCATCGGACCCAACAGATGTGCCTGTGTCTACGGTTTCACTGGCCCGCAGTGCGAGAGAGGTGAGAGCTCGTCCTCTTTTCTTTGTTGATACAATGTGTTATGATTCTCCGCTGTCTTCCTTTCAGCTCAGTTTATATAGACATGGCCTGCTGGTACTCGTCCTCGCTCGGTATTTTAAGCCGCATTTCCACTATGTGGTATGGCTCAGCTCGACCCTACTCGCTTTTGGCACTTCTACTTCATTTTCCACTGCAGATACTATTCACTCATCGTTGGCGGAGGCGATCTTCATAGCGACACTATTTCAGCAGTTGATAAAAACAGCACAAACACACGTCTGCTCTGGTCTTGAGAAGCTGCAGTCTTCAGTCACTGATAAAGTGTAACCTGCACTGTACATTTACTGCCAGAGTGACAGCTTCACTACTCACTATTTTCTCTGCCCTGCTGCATTCACCGTCACTCTGTGGACGCTTTCTCTCGTCCTCAACCACACACTCAATACACGTTAAAAGGAGCTATGCTACTCTCATAACAGAGGACATAAAGGGATGGCATTCTTGATACGTCTGCACTTCGTCAATAAACCACAGCGCAGTTTTGCAGGCAGCCATTATTAAGTTAAGAAAACAAAACTGTGGTATTGTATTGGCTATTTAAAAATGTCAGGTTTGTGCAGGATGTCCCGTATCGCATGACCAAACGGTGGTCTACAGGGTTTTCATGTCACCTGTTCACTTGAAACCTCGACTAAGCTAATACTAAAAGAAGTATCCAGTGCCAGGTACTGTCTGAAATGGTAAACCAAAAAAAGTGAGTCGAGTCAAGCTGGACCATGTCCTGGAAATGCAGCTTTAGTGGGAAAACCAAAGGATGCTGAAACAGTATACAGGGGGATTGCATTTTTTTTAACAATCTGGGTTGTATTTTAGTCGTTTTTGTATAAGTCTTTTGCATTATATAAATATTACACCCACCAAAGTTTTGAGAATGTGGGACAGGAATATGACGGGGCAGACGATCAGCCAATTGCACGACATTTTGGGAGAGAAAACAAACATTGTAGCTATTAAACTGATCCATTTGATTTTGCAGACCAACTTACTGGTTACTTTGACCAACTATACTTAACATAGTTGGGTGTATAAACAGTTTTATCCTCTGCAATGAAGGATTATAACTGTCATCTTCTGTAGCACTTTTTACCTCCAAATATATGGTTTAGACGGCTAAAGTGAGCATTTGTTTACAGCTTGTGTGACTGCTTACATTCCTTGTCCTGCTACTGTCCTCAGTTAACTGAATGTGTAAAATGTTATTAGAACTGATGAATAATGACCACTACTGCTGCATGAAAATAAAAGTTAGGTGTTAAAAAACTGGAACCCCCTTTGTGACTAAAATAGCCTTCATCAACCTCGGGAGTCAACCGAGCCAGGATCTGACTGGCCTGGAGATGAAGGCCAAACAGTCAGAGTGGAGGAGTGTAGGGTGGTTTTATCACTACACTCCCCACCCACTCACTTACTCTAATGTTAAAGGAAGATATCGAACCAGGAAGGCTTTGATGTGCTGTGCAGTCCTATCAGTCCAGACACACTCTGTTAGTTCATTACTCTTGCGCTTGGTGAGTTCAGGCTCTCCTAAACTGGATGACTTCATACAGTGAGCTCAGACAGACAGTGGGTGTTCGTCTCCTGAGCTTTGAACAGAAGCCTGAGGTATGTGTGCGGTGGGAAGTGATGGCAGGGTGTCGGAAGTAGGTGGTACGGTCCTGTGGCAGCTGAAAAACATACCTGAATTGATGGCTGTGCCTAATTTCTGTTCACCTCAGTTCACCTTTTCTGAGAAGGAGAGGAACCTTTGCACCTTCAGATATTCTTTGTCACTAAATTCACCTTTCTGTGACCCTCACCCACCACCTCCCCCCTCTTCCCCCTGCTGTTAGCTTCAATGATGCAGAGGAAAGTTCTTGGCCTGTAATTTAACTCACCTCATTCATCTTAGCTTTTCTTTTGCATTCCTTTTTCCTACCTATAGGCCCCTGTATATGACTGCTTGTGCAAAAACAAAAAAAAAAAACACTCATCATGTGTTTTCTTCAAATACTGTTCTCCCCACTCAGCTAAAACTACCTTTTGTCAGTCTTTTTTGTTGTATTCTTGGTTTCTTCCCTAAACTTGTAACTGAGGCTACCATTCAATCAGATTCTGGAAGTTTTCTCGCCTTCCTCTTACTTTCTGTCCCCTGCCTTATTTCTTCATGAAACTCAGGGGTCTTGTTTTCTTGGAAAATACAACATTTCAGGGGTTGAGCAAGCCTTAAAGACATCTGGCAATAAATACCCCCCTCCCCTGTCCCCCCAACATCCCCACAGGACTGACAGAATAGACTTTCTTTGTGAAGTGATCGTGGACATTTCCTGATGAGAAGTGGAGCAAGGTACGGAGGACACAGAGTGAGAATGGAGGGGAAGAATAAGGGAGGGACAGGGGTGAAAATGAAAATGGACTCCCCAGCTGTGTACACAAAGCCTGGTGGAGGGGAGTACAAACACTCTTCAAGCTGGAGGAATGGGGACCTGCAGGTAGTCACAGGGGAAACACTTATAAATCTTTGTTTGTTGTGTTTTTTGTGCCAAATATCCTTCAGAGAGAAAGAGGAGATGGGCTTAATTTGTCAAATTAACTGCATGATTCATAAGAAATAGTGGCCACAGAGATGAAAATGATCCAAGCTACTTTGTGTTGGATATGAAAATTGAAAGGTTGACTTCAACAATTAATTTAATCAGCTACACTATATTTAATCAAGAACTTGTTACTGCATTTCTAGCAAGCAGGCCACTAAGGAAATTTAAATGTGTGTCCTTAAGAAGAATTGTTAGAGCACTGACTAAAAAAATCATTCTCAAATTGGAGGCTAAATATCCTCTAAGATATCCAATAATTGTGATAAATGATCAGTGCATTTCTTTAATATTGGTTTTGGCTTGAAAGGGGGACTGAGCGTCCCTGGTGTAACCTTTGGTGCTCTTGTGGCTCTCTTGCATATTGCGGTTTAAGAGTTTGTGTAACTGAGTTGATGATTCAGTAGATTTACTGCGTTATTCAGCGAGAAGACAGCTGATGATCTGTGATTATGAAGGCAGTGAAAGTTAACCAGTAAGGGTAAACCGGTGTGGGTTGGAGTAATGGGAAATCCCTGCATGTTTGCGTGTGTGTGGGGGTGTATGTGTGCGGTTGTGTGTGAGGCTTGTTGACTGTGGTTGGGGTTAACACAAAATAGAGATAGAGTGAGTCATTCCTCCTTAAATCAGAAAAGACTCCCGCCACCTCAACCCCAAGTACCCTGTCATTGTGCAACAGCTATGTGTATGTGTCATCACTGTTTTGTTTCTACGTGTGTGCGCATGCATGGATACTTGTATCTATAACTTTATGTTAGTTTGTTCATAACCATGCTAGCAGTGTGTTTCTATGGTAATGTCAGTCTGTGTGTTGATGCACCACTTTGGTCCAGACCGAAATGTCTCAAAAAATACTGGGTGGATTGCAAAGATATTTGGTCCAGACATCCATGTTCCTGACCATGTTTTCACTCATTCAGGAAACATGTCAACATCTACTTAATGAACTGGCTCAGCTTTCAAATGTTGTTGAAAGCCTAAGATGTAATAGTACCTCAGTACACATGAACTGTACTCAAGACCACCTCTTCAAGTGGACCTGGGCACAGTGTCCAGGTACTGTAGATGAATCCCACTGATTTTTGTGATCCACTGACTTGGCCTCTAGTGCCACCATGAGACTGACACTTGTGGTTTTTTGAGGAGCAGTGTGTAGGATTTAGTGGCGTCTAGCAAGAGCTTGCAGATTGCAAGCACCTCGTCTCACTCTCCACTTCTAAGCATGTTTGGAGCATGGATGTATTATAGAGAACTGAACATGGCATTGGAGGCCGGCCTCTGCTCATTCTTATGAGTGCTGCTCAGTGCTGTGTGAAGTCAGCTTTGGTGTTGGTGTCCACTAACTTGAATGGGATAAAATGATTTAATCATGCGGCTCTTCTAGACTTTCTAAATGTTATGAGAATGGAAGGATCAAACTGCGATTGTGAAATGAGTCATTTCACAATGTGGGATGTGGGATGTGATGCCAAAAAATTATCCACTGTTATTATTCCATTTCTGCCATGTTCTGCCAAAAAATCCACCTAAATCTTACACACTGGACATTTCAGGAAACGTTAATACTTTGTTTTGAAACCAAATAGTTGCAACTCTAATGACATTCCTATCAGCTGAGGAGCTGTGCTTTGTTTTTAGTGCTAAATAGCAAATGTTGGCAAGTTAAAACATAAAACTAAGATCATGAAGCATGTACCTATTGATGCAAGCATTTAGCTTGAAGCACCACAGTGTCTATCTGCAGCCTCACAGAGCTGCTAGCATGTCTGTAGACTCATAGTTTGCTTGTTTTACTATATGCAACATTAAGTGTATGCATTGTACATCAATATATGTCCCAGTACATTTGTTAATGCATTTGTGTTAATGTATATCTTCACATTGTTTCACCTGCTTGTGCACTAACAGGGAGTGGTGCTGATGTGTGTCCACAGAGTTCTGGCCCATTAAACTGGCTCTGCTCCAGCATCAACTCTGGTCAGTCCAGTCTGTTTCAGTGGGCCTATTCAGCCTAAGTGGTCAGCCTGCAGCCTGGTCCAGAGTAAATACACCGATAGCCACAGAGGAGCAATTTTGCCCCCCAGCAGGCAGTGACGTAAAGAGCATTTTTAAGGTGCTGGAAGTGCAGGAAGTTGTGCTATTTCTGCTCTATTGACTCTGGATAAGAGTGGACAGAACATGGCTGGGCAGGATGGCTGCACTGAGGGGCAGGCACAGGTCACTCTGTGGAAAATATTCTCAGTGACAATTTAGTTTGAGGCAGCCAGTTCGGAGCCATGCTAAATTTGATTCACAGCAAGTCTGTAAATTATATCCTAATGCAGCATGACATTGCCTCATAATGTAGAGCCCATATGTGTGTTTTCCATATGCAGAAATTTCTGCTGCAAGTCACACAATGAAGCCTATCAAGCCACAAATGAGAAAATATTAACTTAGAGTCATAAGAACTGGCTAAGAGAGTTTTAAATTTTGTTTTAATCCACGTCTGGAAATGTGTCTCACTGGGCTAACATACAGTAATGAGCCCTGTGCTTCATCCAGACACTATGTATGATTATATGCTCTGAATTAAATCATCATGTTGTGTATTAACTGTAATTAGGAGCGTCATTTTTCACAAGCTGATTTTAGTGTCTGCTTTTCAGGGCGGCACTAAAGTTTGATGATCCGTCTCATAAACAAAAAGTTGAGGAAATTATTCACCAGAGCTGAGGCCAAATTTAAAGGCTCTGGTTTGTTCGAATCAATATTTGAGTGGCCTCACGGGACGGCGCTGAAGGCCGTCTTTGATCTGGCCTGATGAAAAATGGACCAATTCATTCTCACTGCAGTTGAGAAAGCACTACAAAGACTTCCGCCCTACTGAATAAGTAACATGTCCCACGAGTGGTGGTTGTTGATGGAGTCTGGAGCCCACTTGCCCGACTGTGTTTTTGCCTGGCGGTGTCTGCATTCAATAGAGTCTGCATTATTGTTCCACCCTCTGGACAGTATTGTGACGGGACATTTCCCAAAACAGACGAAAATAGCTGCAGAAGTCAAGATAGATTTTACAGCACAATGGGTGAGATATAGAAACAATGCCAGAGGAACAACTTGATGCCACGAGATATGACATCATGGTTCTAACAAGTATACCTACACAAAGTTACTGTGATAACTGTTACCATTTTTAATACCATGTTTAGATTTTTTAAAACTTTTGTTGAAGGGATGTGCATAAGACTGTCATAGTCTTTATGAATGTTTATGACTGTTGTCATTGGTTTGGTTATGTCATTTTCAATGCAAAGTTGACATTCTTTGAGATAACTTTGTTATATCAACTTTATGTGTCTTTGTTATGACAACTTGACATTAACTGAGTCAACATAACCTGTCTATGTCTTTGCCGTGACAACTTGGTGTTATCAAACTTAAAGAAAACGGTTTAGCTTTATGTTTCCCGTGCTTCAAGTAAACTGGTACCATTTCCACCTGCCATAAAGATGTCATTAAATGTTATAAGGCCAATTTGATGACAGTACGAAGATGATCTAGCTGATGAACAGACAGCGGTTAGCTTGTTTACTTGTTTCTTAAGTACACTAACCACTGTTTGCTGTTGTCTGTAGCTGTGTTAACTAATTAACTTGGTTAGCTGTGGAGCTAACTGCATAATTATCTGACTCAGCTCAGGCTGTCACATAATGACAGCAGTCATAAACATTTATTCATGTTCGTGACAGGTGTTATGACATACTTACGGCAGTGTAATCACAGTCCTTCAAAGAAAGTGTTACAGAGTTTTCCATGTAGTCATGTGTGCAGTGTAGTTGAAACACAGCAGTCAGCCTGAGGCTTCAGACTTTCAGATCTCTGTAGATTGCAGAGGGCTTATCTGCCCCATTGCCATTCTCCCACAATTGTTGTTCCCTGTATGTGTGCGTGTGTGTGTTTGTACTGTATTAAACAGTTAGTCACGTTTGGGTGACTGCTTTTGGTGTGGAAGAAATGAAAGGAGCAGAGTCCTTGAGGAATGATCAGAGATGAATGAAAAGAGTGATTTCAAGCTTGTTGATAATGGCGCTGATAAGACTAACAGAGACTGCTATGGTTGGCTATAATGAGGATAAATCTCCCAAACACCCGGACGGACAGACACACACACAACACACACACACACACACACCACACCACACACACACACACACAAACAAACAAACAAGCCCACACATTTGAATCATTTATTTATATCCACATCAGCAAAAGGACACACAGACACAAACAACGCGCTGCAATCAGAAATTCCACAAAACCTGCCAGACATGTGCTCAGTCTGCACATGAACACACGCCACACACACACACACACACACACACACACGGAGGATAATTAGAAAATTTCTCCATTTCTCAACAGGTGAGTAACAGCATGACGTTTAGGCTCAGAGCAAATCTTCCAGCTGTATAAAGTCTAGAGAGGACATCCGGTTTGAAAACACATGCATGCTTACACACACACACACACGCACACACACATGCACACCCAAAGGCAAGTGTGTGCTCTATGTGTATATTTCTTCTCTTTATTCATTTGACTTGTTGACCTCATGTCATTGAAAGGCATGCATAAACGATGATGGCTTCATTTCCATGTGATCAACTCATATTTCAACTGTCTTATCTCCCCCAGACTTCCCCTCCTGGGACTTTTATAAATACTTCAGCAGTTATTAATGATTCTGAAATGGGATTTTTTTTCCTCTTCTCTTGTGCAATTTCTCTTTCCATGTGTTTTCCTTGTAGTGCTCAGGTCAATGCTCTGTCCCATCCTCCCGCGATCCCACAACTAGACAGGGTTGATGGGAAAATGGTTTCCTAGAAGGCTTTTAGTTCCAGACAGGATTAAATATTTTCTCACCTCAGCCTTTACAGTATTTTATCTCCCTTTAATCCAACTTCCCTCAGAGCAATAGCCTTTGATGAGTGATTTTTTGCAATACCAGATTTTCATGTGGTTGGCTTCACTGTCATCATATGTGAATGGTCGGATCCCATTAATGTCGCCTGATGTGACGGTCTGGCTAATCTGTGTGGAATGATTTAGGTGAAAGGTTCTCAGTGCATCTGCAGCTTTAAGCAAACTCTGGACTGGGCAACAACTGGCACCAGTTCCTGGAAACTTTTATTAGAGTGCTGATGTTTATAAAATAAAAGCATTATAAACTAGTAAGAATGAGAAGACTCCATTGAGTCTAACAAAGTGGACATGTTGTTATTATCGTAGGAAAAGGGCTTTATTCATTGTGATGGATGCTGGTTATGATGATAGAGGTTATGAATGAAACCGGAGACGTCTGGATGAGGGACAGAGTTGCTAACAGGGATTTAGGAGTGGATGGGGGATAGACGAGAAGATCTGGTGAATGTTTCTGATCTATTGAGCAATTTGAGCACTAATTAGACAAAATTACTTCCGAATGTTGTCAGTGGGACTGAGTCAGAATGTTGGATTGCCCCCTTGTCCTATCTTGCCCGCGCCCATGCTCGCATGTGTCCACTGAATTTACATTCAGATGTGCATACCACGCGCACATTACAGACCAAGGCAAAAAAAAAAAAGCCTGAACATATGGAGGTTGACTGGGACATTGTGAGATAGGCAGCCTTTCTTCACTTTTATTGCTGCTCCAGTCTTTTGTTTGGCTCGACGCTGCGGCTCAGACAGATGCTGTGTTTTCCTTCAGGCGTGTGTATTTACACAAAAATGTATGTCGGCTACATACTTGTGTGTACATGTGCGTGTAAGAGAGAGAGAAGTGTTTGAGAAAGCATGTGTATGCATATATATTTAATTTAGTGCACATGTACACACTGTTGAACTTGGCTGCTGTGTGCGACTGTCTAGTGTTGCTGGATGATCAGAGTGTGGGAGAGTCCTGATGCTGTTGGGCTGCTGATTTTTCTTACAATCAAAGACTAAAGGGTTGGAAGCACCATTATTTTTTTTTTCAACTTTGGTTTTCTTCCTTCTTATTTGTTCTTTTACTGTGTTCATTCTCCATTGGAACTGTTTTCTGTTTAATTTGTCAATCAACTAGTCCAGGGGTCAGTAACCTCGACCTCATGTATCAGAGGAGACATTTTTGGCCAAAAAGAAAAAAAAAAAAAAAAAAAAAATTTAAGAAAAACCAAAACAAAAAAAACCCCAAAGCTTGTCTGGAGCTGCATCTGTTAAATTTTCTGTTATCCTCTGAGACTTTTCTTCTTTTTTGGATTTGGCATGCATAGCTAGCTGAGGGAGACTCAAGTCTAGCCACCGGCAAAATTTTGAGGAAAAAGTGTAGATCTGTAAACAAAGGCTTTTACTTCACAAAATAGAAAACTATTTATTTTAAACATTTATTTTAATTCTGTGTATAGAATGAATAGAACTGTTTTGTTTTTTTTTTTGTCAAAGCCACATGGAGCCAGTGGAGATGGGCAAAAGAGCTGCCTATGGCTCTAGTGCTGCAGGTTGCTGACCCCCAAACTAGTCCTAAAACAAGACTGTCTTGACTAAAACTACTAAAAACACACCAATAAGCCACATCATTGTACCGGCTGACATATCCCTTCATTCCCATGACTGTTTGCAGTGTAATTGACTTTTAAAGAATCACACTATCCTGCTGGGTTAAGGACTCATGAGAGCAAAGGTTTTCATAGTCTGGGGACTAACAGGGGTCCTTGAGTGGATTGTATGGGGTCCAAATCAGAAGGAGGAATAGAATATTCTAACTTTTATCACATTTTTGGGAAGCTGGAACAATAACTGAAGAGATAGGATTGGGCATTTTAATGTAATTTATAATGAACCTAGTTTGATCATTGACTGACAAAGACTTTATTTTCTTCAAACCTATAAAAAACAATTCTGATTCAAACTTGGGTCCATGGTCTAATGAACATCTATTGAGAGGTACCTGACACGAGTCAAAAAGTTTGAGAACCCCTGCCATAGAGCACCAAAGGTTTATTAATTTGTTGCTGAAAATAGTCACGAACAAATGCACTATTTACTTTTCTTAGAGCAATGTATAACACCCTGCTGTTTTAGGAAATTACTGAGCCTTTTTAAAAATTGAAAGTGAATGAGTACATTTCTGAGGGTTTACTTGTTCAGTGCGACCCAGTGAGCTTGAAGAGTGTCACAGAATGGGTATTAAAGTTGAAAAGTATTGAGAGACGGACAATAGCGTCAGTATTTTTACGGGATTTGCTGAAAATAAGAAAAATCTAAAATAAGCCTTATTCTTTATAGGAGTAATATTTAATATATTTGCTGTAGTAAATCATAAAATTACCATCATTTGTCATCAGAGATTAAGGAACCATACAGAGTTCAAATTCTGACTTCAACAGCAACACTATAGCCAGCAGGTTCTCCTCTGAAATTTCCATTCTGGTCAGGATTGTCTATTTTTGTTTGCCTGTTTCACATGAATTAAAGTTAAAATGAATGCAGAATGTTCACTGAATGAGTAAGTGTCTATATGAGTTGGAAGAAATCATTAATATTTTTTTAGAAGGAGTAGATGTTTATAACAGTTAAATTGAGCAATATGTTCATGGTGTTTGGCAGGCAGTCACTGACTCTAACTCCAGACTGTGTATTTTTGGAGCAGTGTGCTTTTGTTTTCGGGATAATGTGCTTAAATTTACTTTGACCAACTGACAATTCTAAACAGCTGATCAACCTACAGTGTAGGTTTTCATTGTCCAAGTATAATGTTGCACTCGTCTTGCACTTGTGTATGGTTAAGTGTCCCTGCAGCCTGCCTGAGCTTCAAGTCTCAGGAGGAGGGGATGGGCGGACACAACTAATTTCAACCATACATTGTATACTAAATAGGGATTTAACCTATTAAATGTATGATCCATAGCTCCAACTTGCTATTTGGACTGCAGTACTCATTTTTGAACACTAGGGTCTTACATATTGCTTCTTGAAATGTAAATTTGTAGTGAAGTAAATACAGGGTATTTTATGTCTTCGTGCATTTGTGTACAGGTGTTTATGCAGAATATGAGTAAATGCATGTGGTGTATAGGCGCTGCTCCACTGTGCAGCCAGACCACATGAAGATTGAAGATCAAAACACGGCTGATAGGCAGAGTAGAAGACAGACAGACAGGAAGGACCTAAAGTGGGCAAAGAGAAACGAAGACAGATGGATGAGAGGGAGAGCTGGCGTGAGCCCCAACCTGCACTCTGCATGCTCAGTTTGACCTACTTTATTTTCCTCTCTCTTCTTTCTCTTTTTTCTTTCTCTCTGCGTCTCCTACTCTTTGCCCCTTTCTCTGTGATCCCCTTTCATGTAGCACAAGGAACCAATAAGTCTGAAGAGGGACTCCCAGCAGACACCACCACTGATTTCTATCTTTCCATCTCATTCTGTTCTTCAGAGCTGAGCGAACCACTCTCCTTTCTCCACATCTTGCTGTCACAGCCTTGGCTAGCCAACCATGAAGTTTGTCTTTCATCTCCACTGTGACAATCTAACAATCAACTTTTTTAATGAATGCTATATTAAGTTTGGCGCCACTGTAGAGAACTTAATAAGGGTTTCTCCCACAAGGGAAGCCATCATTAGGCTGTACTGCATGTGATTGAAAAGACGAACACCGTATTGCTGAAATGGTTTCAGCATGAGGTCATTGTGCCTGATTTGTGAAGTGCATTTAACGAGATTATGCCATAGTTTCACTGGCAAACAGCAGTACAGGGAGGGGGCAAGGTGATCACTGAAGATAAGGACATTTTGTTCTCATAATGGGTTTGCTTGCAACATGTGTTTAAATGGCTGAGTGGATTTACTTGCCTTTATCTACACTGTTGTTACCAAAAGATAAGATGTGCAATTTTAACACATCTGTCTGACTTCCACAAGATATTTGTGTTACTTGTGCATTATTGGCAACAGATGTTTTGTGACTGCTATGTGTTTTTGCAAAGTTGCACAGAAGTTAGTCTAACAACACCAGACAATCTCCTTGCCAACTGACTGGAAAATGCAAGGTAGTTGCTTGAACGAGGAAGAGTACAGCCGCTTACTGGCATAATGCTCTCCCTGATTCTCCCCAGTAGTAAGTACACGACTACTGCATATCATACCCCAGTATGAAGGGGGTAGGGATACATCTGAATATGTTATAGTCCAGTGAAAACAGATTGTTCAGATTGTTCTACTCGAAGTTGCTCATTATTATTTGTGAAAAAAATAATTTCCAAAATGTAACACAGTAAGTTTAAGGCTACTTTATACTTTATTTATTTACATTTTTACACAAGTACTTAATTTGAATATTACATTAAAATATATTATAATATTAATATATGTATTATATTCTAGTACTGTGAAAGGCAGTAAAATTAACACATCAAGAAACAGAAAGAGGCACTCCTACTGCTTTAAAAGTATCATTTAAGCACCCAAATGATACGCAACCCTAATTGTCGATGAATATTCGACATGACTTCTGGTATAAACCACTCACACATCCGGTCTTCTATCCAAATACAGATACAGAGATGGATGCTACTGTTGGTAGAATAGATACCGTACACATACAGATAATGACGTCTCTGGGCACCTCTAGAAGGGCCACCCTAAAGACTTTAGTTTGGTTCTCCAACGCAGGTTTGTTAAAAACTTCCACCCAGTTGTGACAATAAAAGCTGGGAGATTGTCTCAGATTGTCACAGTCTCTATTGAGTGAAGCATCTAGACACTGACTAGTGAGTCTACACAAAGGTGCATTGTCCCAAAGACTACGCACAGATGTGTTATGTAAAATGTCACATTCATTTTCAGAGTGAATGCTTGTCATGGGGTGATTGTTGTTCAACACCACACTACCATTAGTTGGTTGTACTATCATATTGATGGAAACAAACCACCACTGTTCAACAAACCACCGACTCCTGGTTTAAGAACAGGAATGTGCTTCAGTATGTCAGTCTAGTGGGTTAACTTATTATCACAGAGACTAAATACATAGCAGTCATTCCAATCCTATTGCTAAGTTCCTGCTGAATGAAACAATGTGGATGTGTTTTGCAGTTTAATCCGAGCAGGTTTTATATGAAAATGCCTGAAATCACGTGTCCTAACGTGATTCATTATGTTGCTACCACCTCTCATAAAACCTGCTACTTGTAAATGCTCCTCTATGTAAGCTGATTGTTGATCCAGAGACTAAACACTTGAAATAATTAAACTCTAAGGACGTGTTTAAAGGTCCAGTGAGTCATCTCTCTAAAATCATCCTCTAATGCTGTGCCAACGCATTCCCAAATCCATTCCTCCATTTGTTGATTCAAAGACATGAAGAAAAAGATCACTGACTCAGTCAGTTGGATATTACAGGAAAATTGCCTTCTCCGTTATTTTGAAATTTCTCATCTATGCAATCTGGTTTCATTTAAAGCTGCACCAGATGTATTCAAGGAAATGAATCACTGTTTTATCGCTTAACCAATCAATTTTTAAGTCAGTCACTAACTAACAAAGAATTCTTGCCTCTTTCCCTCCACAGACTACAGGACTGGGCCATGTTTCACCCAGGTGAACAACCAGATGTGTCAGGGCCAGCTCAGTGGAATCGTGTGCACCAAAACCCTCTGCTGCGCTACCATCGGTCGAGCTTGGGGCCACCCTTGTGAGCAGTGCCCTGCCCAACCGCACCCCTGCAGGCGAGGCTTCATCCCCAACATTCGCACCGGAGCCTGTCAAGGTCAGTTTGGCGCTCATAGAAAGGCCTGACGGATCTTCTTTTTAACTTCTTTTTAACAGTGACGTACATAGCCACACACAATCATCACAATGAACACTGTAACCATTACTTTATCCGTCATCATCTCAGCCGCGAGTCCTGCTCACAACATCCTCGAGCCTGTGTTAACAACAGCAAGAGTGTTTACATGTACACAGTGGGCTGGATACCAGCTTGTATTTTCCTATTAAGGTCTTATTCAGCTGAAGTTGCGTGCATGCAGCTCCATCCCGTGTGTAGTCTGCAAAAACTGTAAACAGTGAACAGCTTCAGGTTTTTTATTTATGTGTCTGTATCTCTGTAACTGTCATCAGGTCCAAGGCAACTTTCTTAAAGTCAAAATGTGAGCTTCTCCTCACATTGGTGAAACTGGTTAGTGCATACACAGGTGATTTGAATTTTGATTTTGATTTTATTTGTTCAAACATATATAAAAAATACAACTTGATATATACATAAGCAAACATGATGGAAAGGTCCAAAAAACCCTCAGAGGGGCTTGATCAGGGCACTCTCCAGTGCATACTTGAATTCGTTTGAAAAGAAAAATATATATAATGAATGAAAAAGAAAAGAAAAAGAAAAAGACAGAGGACAAAAGAAAGTTAAGATAAAAGATAAGATTGCGCAAACTAGCGGACATTTGTAAAATCAAGTACACAAAGCAACTAAATGGAATTAGAATGACTTACTCTTGCACTGCAGTTTACAAAGCTAATCCCTAAGGATAAAATCCCAAAGATAACAATACAGCCTTTTAACAGATTTCATAAATTGTGCTGGTGCTGAGTTTAAAAAATGACATGGTAGAGTATTCCATAAAATTAAACCAAATTGTAATTGAGGTGTTCGGCAAATAGGAGTTTATACTTATTCTGAGTGGAATAATTATGAAATTGAAGAAAAGATGAAAGAATACAAATCATGAAAACATGGAGGAAGAGTTCTGGTTAAAGCACCGTATACTATTAAGGCAATTTGGAGCTGGTTGACTTGACTTGATATGCCTGACTAAAAATAATGGTTGAGATGAATGAGTTTTATGTGCACAGTTGATGATACTTAATGCTCATTTCTTGAGACAAAAAATAGAAACAAGTTTATTGGGATGAGAACTCACCGAAACAGAGCTACAGTATATATGGATCAACCACAGAATAATATAGAAGAGTGGCGATCTCAGTGTTTATCACAGGTCAGATTATTCCAGGATACCAAGTTTTGTTGCACCAGTACTAATCTGTTTCCAAGATAAAGACTCATCTAATTGTACACCCAGAAATCATGTTGACTGCACTTGATCAGCAATAGTATTATCAATTTTTATTTGCAGAGACAGGTCAACATTCACTGGCCGGACACCAAAAATAACATAACATGAACAGAACTCTGAAACATTACATAAATCATTAATATAAGTAAAAAATAATAATGGCCCAAGGACAGATCCCTGAGAGACACCACAAGTAATAGGTGCAGGTGCATTCTGTCACCAAATCTTATCAGAATAATAGCGAAATATTAATGTGCATGTATAAGGGACAGCAAAGATACTGAAAGCATTCATTTTATACACAGTATTCACTCACAAAAATAACACTTAACCAATTTGAAACAGATACAGTCAATCTGTACCACACAGACCGACTGTTATCTGGTAAATTGCTCTAAAAGAGTTAAATATGGAGATTATAACAGAGAGTTTGAGGGAAATATGAACTGAGATTGACCTTCCTTCACAAACATTCTTGCTGCTGGTGTCCCAGAACCCCTTCAGATCAGCCCAGACTCTTTCTGCATGCCTCTCTAATAACCCATGGCTCTGACCAGACTAAGCAATATGACTGCATCAATATATGACACATGTAGAGGTCGTGCACCGTGTTACATGAGCACAGCTAGGCTCTTTGTCGCCTCAGTCCAGCTCGTCTCACATGGACACACCCAGCACCACCCTGGGCAGATTGTGATGGTTGATGTCTAGCTGAAGCCGTCACAGAGGGAGGATGTGTTTTTCTACTGATCAAAGCACCTGGACACACTTCAACAGTATCACAGCTAAGGACATTAAGTTCATGTATTTATGCTGAGAAGTTGGGGATTATAGCGAACTCAAGTGTTGTTTACATTTGCACAAATTGCTTGATGTGGCCTTGGACATTGTAATTTTAATGTTGACATGTAAAAAGTCAGGTTCCAGGCATCCAGATCTCTGCCCACATGTCACATTCAGTCAGCCACTCAAATAATGAAACAAATGAAATTAAACAAAATGGTCATTCAGTTTGTGTATCACGTTGAAGTATTCTTCACAAAGCTTGTGGCAGAGCATATACAGTCACATTGATGTTTATTCTTGTCAGAAGCAAGTCCGTCTTTATGTGCATGCGCCTGTTTGGTAGTTCATTACACCAAACCTACTCATGCAGACCTGGGTGGAGTGTCCCAGTTGTGTTTATGCAGATAATTCTGGGTCCTTATATTACCATGAAAGCCAGTCATTTTCTTGGCCTTATTTTATACTGAGGGCGAAGACACAGACCTGTCCAAAATCACGTTAACCTTTTCATCAACTGCTCCTGGATGCTTATTTGGAGCCCTACACGCAGCATTTTATTCTGGGAAGGTTTGTAAATTGAGTTAGATGGATGAAATATCAGAAACCTCTCAGTGTAGTGCATCTGATATCCTCAAAATGTTAAACAGTCTCTCAAAAGCTCAAAAATTCAGCTTATTCTTACCTTTGTTCAACCTTTTCCATACTAATTTAATTCATAACAGTTATCTATTATATTGAAAACTATAACAAATGTAGGGCAACGATGTCAGTAGTTAGGTAAATAGTTAAGAGAGGCTAGAAAAAATAGTGCCAACAATTATTGATGTACATATGCCTGCAAAGAGATAGACATGTGTTAAAACATAGCAAACCTGTGTAACAGAGTCTACCGTAAGATACAGTAATAGCACAATCCACCAGCTATGTGCATTAGTCTGTGTATGTTATTTATGAGGGTAACTCAAGAAGGTAATACATCTGGGATCAGTAGCTGGTTTGTATTTAGCTCCACAACTTCCTGTCTTTTGGACGTGGCTGCCAGGCTGCTCATATGTTAGAAGTATGCCAGTGTGAGATGATCACTCATCCCTGTGTGACTCACATACCTCCTCTCTTACGTTTCTTTTCTCTGTCTGACTGTGCTTCCCCCTTCTCTCTGAATCTCTTTTTCTGTCTTTTCTCCCCTCTTTCTAACGGTCCACTCTCTTTCTACTTGCACACACACCAAAGACACCTAATCGCCAGAGAGCCTCGAGCAACGTCCTGCTGGCAGCAGTACAAAGAACACCTGACCATCAGTCCAAATGTAAGGATTGCACTCCAGGCTCCACATCAGGATGTTGGCTGCCTGATGCTCTCTTTCTTTCCTTCTCGGCCTTTGGCAGAGAGAGTTCCTCAACACAAGACAGTATTTTCTGCCTTCCTTAAAAAGAAGCAGAGACTGATTGTATTCAGATTATTAGAAACAGGCTATACAAGTGTACGGTATGTGTATCTGGTTGTGTATGTGAGCATGCAGGCATGTACATCACTCATTCTTGAGCACTGCGCCAAAATCATATTTTGAGGGGGTTTCAATTTTTACTCCTCAATTACGCTGAGAAAACATGTTCTAAAAGATCAAAGTCTTATATATTAAATCTTGAAACGGGCCGACCTCCTTGGGATTATATTTTTTATTAAATGTAGGCATCAATTTGATCAGATGGAAAATCTGACCAAGTTGACATCTTACAGAGTTGATTTCACAGCATAGTGGTAGTGATTAACCATTTTATTTTTTTAAATTGTGAAAGTCCTTTTAAAGCTAATGAAAATACACATTTTTAAACCATAATTCTTAATTAGCTTTGATTTAGAAAGGCTACAGAGTTGACATGTTATGGTAGAGATACATTCATCAAAAAACAGAAAACTTACCAAAGATTGAGCAGACCTTTAAAGGGCCAACATTTAAAAAAATAAAAATAACCAACATAACAAAGATATTTTAAAACAAAGATGATCATAATAGCACATTTTTACACATGTGTGATCAGCAGGTTTTGTTAGGTTTTAGATCTTTAAGGCTTTTAACACATTTTTAAGTAGAATTAATTATTGTCTGTGACAAAGTTCTCTGGCACAGAGCAAGTTTAAGAAATTAAAAAATTTGAGGTAAACCAAGGTGGCCAGGTAGCTCAGTTGGTAAGTCCTCAGCAGCAGTGGTGAGGTCGTTTCCTGCCTGCGGCCGTTTGCTTCATGTCATCCCCCTACTCTCTCTTGCCCTTTCCTGTGACATCTTCAGCTGTCCTATCTAAACGAGAGCATAAAAACACTCAGGGGCCTCAGGTGTCAGGGGACCTCTGGGACAGAAAGTCTATTTGAAGTGACTCTTCTTTCCAAAAGTCAATCATAGACTACAAAATGACAACAGAGATACAAAGGTAACACAAAGAGACATAAAACAACTACAGAGAGAAACAAAATGACTATAAAGAGACACTGCGTCTCTATCTGGGTGTGCTCCTATAAAGGAGGGGTGCAGGACCTTTTACACGTCTGTGTCCAGGGGCCTGATGTTTCATAATCTGTCCATGTGGACTCTGTTTAGTGACTGTCACTGAGGTGAACATAAACCCACTGAGTGTGTTTTCCAGGGAATCTACAGTTTCTTACAGGAACCCGCCCACTGACATATCCCCAATACTGGTAAAAGTGACTCACGTTGAATGCTGGGAAAAACGTACTTTTAAAAAGCCATTTCCTGTTCTAACATGAGCTGGTGTGGGTCTTTCTGGAAGTGGTCTTAGCCATCACTGCCAGCGCCAAGTTGCTACTCGTACCTCATTCCCTTTGCAAACAAGGGGGATTATGAAGAACAGTGTTTTAGCGACAGAACTTTTGCCAGAAACATCCACCAAAATATGCTTTGAACTTTAGTTAACTATAATAAATTTTTATTAGAATACACATTGTTTGAAGTTTGTCAGTTTACTTTTTTATGTTTTTTGGTGTATTACAAATATATGAAGTTTCATTTCGAAAACCTGTGCTCTGCAGATGCCAGTAGTCATTATAGCCCCTATTATTATCTGCTTCTTCTCACCAGTTTCTGTGTCTTACTTTCTTTCTTTCTTTCTCTTAGATGTGGACGAGTGTCAGGCTGTACCGGGTCTTTGTGCCGGAGGTAACTGCATCAACACTGTGGGATCCTACGAGTGTAAATGTCCCGCCGGCCACCGTCAGAGTGAAACCACCCACAAATGTGAAGGTGAGTCTTAGAAGCAGAGGACATGTTCAACAATTAAAAAAGAAAACTTTATCATTAGGACCAAAATTATTATAGACACCATATAAAAAATGTGTAACCTGACCTGACAAACAGACCAGGATAAGCGGCCATCTTTGATGTGCCACCATTATTGTCTAAAATGCCAGGTGATGAGCTACAGGGGAAATATTAATGAGGTAGATAAAGTCACGCAGTGTGAGCTGGGTTTCAAACACACTTCTTACAAGAAAGAGGCAGTTATGGGTACAACTTCTCTTTTTCAGAATTAAATGTTTTATCGTATTTTAAGTCTGAACCTAAACAACACGGCTGAATATGCTGAAATAAAGCAAAGAAAACCAAGCTAATGTCACCATTTTGAAGTGACAAACGTCATTATTAACTGAGATAAAGAGTAATAACTACAAGCTGTTCTTGAAAAAATCTAGTAATCCCATCTCCCAGACAAGGGCTGAACAATTAATTAAAATTTTATTTGCTGCAATTTTGAAATCACAGGAGATGCAATATTTATTAAAAGCAAAAGGTTTTCTAAAATACCTTTCTGAATTACATAAGATGTCCTGGCTTGCACATCATATTCTAGTGACTTTTGGTAAAGATTCCTGCAAAGTCACACCATAATCCTTTTGTTTTTCAATGAAAATGAGATTAATGATTTTAAAAATGTTTAATTCCCTCTAATGTCGCAAATCCCACACTCCTCCACGCCCAGTAATATAAGACATGGAGCAGACCGGCATTAAAGTTAGTGCAAATTGATGATTGTACTGTGCGGATTTGTTTTTTGTTTTTTCCCTTTTCTTATCAGTCGACTGTCATTTGTATTTTACTTGAGAATATCTGCCTTTTACTTGCATTTATTACTACAACTAATTACTCCATAATTTTTTTTATTCCTGTTTAAAATGCTGTGTGTGACTGTTGTTTGTATGTTCATAGTCTGTTGTCGGTTTAAAAAAAAAAATGTTGATCACAAAAAAGACCTAATGATCAACAAAGCACTGCAAAACTTAAGTCATCGCCAATCCAAAAGAAAGAGGGTGAAACTAATATTAGATTTTATAAAAATAAACCAAACAATGACTGTCTAGCTTATGAAAGGTGACCTCATGTCCCGATGAAGACTCGGTGGGTTTAAAAGCGTTGGCTAATCCATGAGTTAATAAAAGATTTTTATATTCACAATCAGAATTCCTCTGGTTTTATTGGACTGCCAAACAATATTTGGACTTCGATCATTAGTAAGCTTGACAGTCATGTTGTTTTATTTGCATCATAACTACAGACTGTATACTTGAAGAGCACCTGATTTGTCATTTTTATATTACCATCAATACTTCTGACTCAGTGCAGAGTCCTTTTTTTTGTCTTAAATGAGATGTTGTTGAGTTAACGGTGAGGCAGTCATGGATCGTGCACTTCACGATAACCTTGGGGTTTGCTGGGATCGGCTGACAAATCTCTACGGGCCGTTTAAAAGTGATGACATGTTCAGAGTTAAAGAAGTCTGGACTGTGCACGTAAACACACACGCACACATGGCAACACACACGCAGAGTGGATTCACATTACAATGTGTTGATTGGGTGGAATTTAAACAATGCCCAGGCTAAACAGTCTGATAGTTAGCCAGGCAGGGGTTGTGTCTCTTGGACTGACGCCGATGTGTTCTTAGTCTTTTGGGAGGATTACAGAGAGCTCTTAAACTGTTCCAGCCAGATGACATCTATTCTACTGAACAGGACCTGGCTGAACCTGCTGTATCAGTGCATGAATTATTGTCGAAATTCTCCTTTATTAACTTGTAGGGTGGCTCAGAGGTGCGCAAGGTACAGGAAGAATACAACTTGTTAAATCTGCCAAATAAACTAGCCTCTCCACCTTCAGGTTCATGAGAAGCAATTACCATGACAAACACATAAAGTGATTTATGTCGCAGTGGATGAAGGAGGAAATGAGGAGGATGACTTCACTAAATTCACAAGAGTCCCAGTTTCAGTTGTGGTTTTGGGTGAACGCCACCACCGGTTCAGGACTTACAGTAAGGGGAGAGTGAGCACTTCCAGAGTGATGCTGAGCTCTGCTCACAGACATTTAGATTTGGGTGTGGATGTTACATTCCAGCGGGGACCGAACAGCACAGAGAGGATTGAGAAGTTATATCACACACAGTCTCAAGGACACTCTGAGACAAGGTAGAGACACAGTGGGAGCTCAGGATTAGAAAGCCCTGTAACCTTCCTATCCAACTCCCTGATCACCAAGTTCTTTTAGTTACTTTGCTATATTGAACAAACTGGCTACGAATGACTGTGTGGTGACTGATGAGAAAGAGAGAGAGAGAGAGAGAGAAAAACCTGATGATTTTTGGAGCTGAGGGTTACTCGGTGGTGAGACATTTGAACCTTAAATTACACACAATCAGCCTCTTTCCACCACTTTATACACAGTGTTAACTCTATTTTCTGGTTAGAGCAGGACTACAGCTGCAACTAATGATTATTTTCATTCTTAATTAATCTCTCAGTTACTTTCCAGGGTGGGTCCTTAAAAAATATTAACTAGTCTTAATCTGTTTGGGTCTTAAATATTTATTTATTGAACGCCCCTGCTATCCTGTTGCACTCTTTTAGGTTTTTGCTAATAAACGTGCCAGTTGTTGCCTTACTTTAATTTTGAACTGACATGTATTTAATCTCAAGAGTACACCAATAGTTTCACATTATTTTTTTTGCAAAATTTCCCTTAAATTTAATTAAATGTTGGCAATAAAAAGTCTTAAAAGTCTCTGATTTAATTTGCTCATACATATAGACATCCAGCTTTCAAATTAAAATGATTGATCTGTGAATTGACAGTAAAAATGTCTTTTATAGTTTCCCATTGTCTCAAAATTCAGATTTTGTCTAAAAACAGTGATATAAACTAGACAAAAGCAAATAATTCTTCACATTTTAGATGCTGGAAGCAGCATAAGTTTGATGTTTTTGCTTGATAAACTATTACTTGATGACAAATATTGTTAATTCATTAAAAAACTGGTCTTGTCATCAATAAACAGGATAATACAACTGGTGTGACAAGAGATGACATTTTGAGTAGGTTTTTAGCCTCACTGCCTGTGCAGCTGCTGCTGTTTGTTGTCTTACACAACATAGATGACACTCACAGCATCAGAAACTACGCATACATACCTAAAATGTGTGCTATTGTTCAACATACTTTAGTGTAAATAAACAGTAGTATGTATCTTTTAAGACACACTACTCAGTGCATATCACATCTCTTCCTGAGAACCTCTTTGCCACATGGTGACACCTAACCTGTGCCCACGATGAGCTGATGTAAAATTATATTCATTCATAGCAAATGAAACCTTACTTACATTTAAACTGAAGTGTTGTCAGCCATGTTTTTGTCATCATTACTGCATCGTATTATGTTACGTAGTGTCCAGTGAGCATGAATCTCATGTACCATTTCAAATTTCAAATACAGCCTTTGTCAAAAAAGAGACCACACATGGACTGAAATAGGTTGGCAAACCACTCTTAAATTACTCAATTCAGCAAATGGATCTTCAAAATTATGAGAATCATTTGCATTATTATGTTTGTTAGATCATAAAGCATGTCCATTGTTCCTGTGACGTTTTAAAACTGATCTGTTATTGTTGCAGTTTTGTGATTTGACCTACGCAGAGCAAGAGGAGAAAGAGTTCAGTGTTTGTAAAGCTCATAAAAACAAAAGAACAGTTGTGACGTGTATCTGAGGTCATAGATCGGCAGGAAACGCATGTTTAGTGAAATCTCACAAACAATCGGATTAGCTCTTTTGGGCCAACGCCTTTTTTTTTTTTTTTTAATTGAATTGCCCTTCTAGCTAATGCACAAACAGCCTCCCTGAGAGCTTTCACAGGGAAATTAGTGAGGTTTTAGAGTAGTTAAGATGAACTGCAGTTAAGATGTCATGGGTGTCTGATCGTTTTGGGCACAACGAGGCACCTGGTTTTATGGCCCACTTTGAGTTCAGACTGTGCTTAACAGTCTCTCTGTTTTCCCCTCCTCCTCCTCCTCCTTCTCTTTCTGCTTTTTTTGCTTCTCCTTCCATTTTCCTTCCATAAATACAGTCGTTTGGCTTAAAACCAGCTGTTAGTGCTGAACAAAGAAACACTTACGGCATCTGGGAGACGTTCTCATTACACACACAGACCTCCCCGTTGCTCTGACACTCGCGGATTCTCACGCACTCGCGCTGTACAAACACACACACACAGACAGTTTCACACATCCAATTTTAGATTAGATAAAACAACGGAAACTTGCCAAATTATGCTCTTACTTCATCTAAAGTTTTTCACATATTGAGGAGCGTTATGGATATGTAAACACAGTTGCACATGGCAGATTTGATGCCTCAGAAGTAGACATTTATCCAGGTGACACACATTTCCCTCAGCTAGTCCCACAGCGCTTCATCTGTGTGCAGTGTAATGTCTGGCGTGCCGTTGCTGCTGCTGACACAAAGTTTATTTGGCTGCGTTTTTACAGCCTCACCTAGGCCTTCTGCCACTGCTGTCAGACAGGAGTCAGCAGGGGAAGAACGGCCTCTTAGCTTCCCACGGCAGGCGTTACTATGCACATCCATGCCTAGACGCAGACACATGCACACAGAAAAACGCACATGGGTATAAGTTACTCCCAAAAGACAAACACTAACACACCCTTTGCTTTTCCAACTAAACGCGAAGGGTACATGCACCACGTCTGCACTAATGCTGCTGTAATTATGCCCCACAGTGGTGCAGTAATTACGTATACGTATAAATAAGCGTGACACATCATAAAAACCCAATACCTTCTGGAACTTCACTTTGGGTTCCCCCCATCATGGAGCAATGAGGCCCCCTCTCTCTGAATAATACAACTTAATGCCGTCATAAAGTGCTGCACCACACCAAGGTGGGCCCTGCCAAGCAGTGTGCCCAGGTAGTCTCAGACACCGCACACATTACTGAGTCAAACCGTATAAATAAGGTCAGCTTCTTCACTTTAACTTGAGGAGTTTTGTTTCTTTTGGTGCAGGCATTTCTTTCAATCTAGTTGCCATTTTGTAGATTGGAAGCAACTGTAGATAGTAGGGATGCACATTGCATATGCACATATTAGATTTTTGCTGATACCCAATATGCTATGCAATATGTTTCCAACTCATTTTGGCAGATGCAAATACTGATGGAGGCACATATTTTTCCACCTAATTGCAGAGAACATCAAGTCTCTCTTGTAGAGGCTGCAGACTTACATACGTTGCATGTGCATAATTAAAATGTCATCTTATCGGCCTGTCATATCAGCAGAAATGTTCATTTTTGATATGGATGAGTGGTATACATACGTTTTGTATATAACAGTGCAGGATTCCTTGTGTATGGAAGTATTTCCCTGCACACATATATTTGATTTCTGCCCACAAATGGGTTCCTCTTAAGATTTCTTTGTTGTCTAATCTTATTGTTCAACGAGTTGTTTGTGTTTTCAGTATTAATGTCTCCTTACAGCCAGATAATTTTCTCTTTTTCTCTTACAGATGTTGATAGGGCTGGGTATCATTTAAAGTAGTTTGATACTAGACCGATATGATTCTTGATTGTCTGTTCTGATGACAAAATAATATTTTTATTTTGATACATTACTTTGAGGAAGAAAAACAAATAAAGCCAAACTTTTCATATGTCAGTTGTTGCCTAATCCCAACAAGCACTCCAAAAGTTCAAGCTACTTCATGTTGTGTTGACTTTGGAGGCCCCTGGGACAAAAGTGGTTGTGTTTCCACTGCCACAACCACAACATATAACATCAAAAACAAAATTATCTGAAGAAAAATCTCCTCCTGCTTCTGGTTAACGTACCACACAGTGTAACCGTTGCTGGGAAAATGTATTGTTCATATCCTTTCATCTAATTTCAAGGTGAATCTGACCTGGTGACAAGCATTTAGAGTAACTATAAATAGCCAATATTCTCGCTGATTATCTTGTCTGTTCATGTAGGTCATATAGACTCATCTGTATTAAACTAAGACCATTTCATAACCAGTTAAAAACTCTTGTAGCAGGTTTAAATAAAATCTAAAATTGGCTACACATATATTAAAAAATCTGCAGATATTTGATCAATGACCAAGTTAACAAGACTTTGATGACTCATACTCATTAGTTTGTGCTGCTGCTGTTCTTCTCTCACTGAGCTTCACAGTTTATATTGTTGGATTGTCTCTGTCATGAGTTGTAGCCTGAACAGAACACACCAGAAGTGAAGTAATTCCACTTTGGTAGACTGCAGATCCATTTGGTTTGCTTAATTTGTCCTCAGGGAGAAACTGTTACTCCAGTGCAATAAACTTTTACTGCAGTGAGCTACTGCATCTCTCCAAACAAAGAAATTTTCAACACTGAAATTTTCGTCAGAGCTGGCGTGAGGCGTATAGTTGACAGATGTGTCCTGTGATGTGTTGATTTGAGGTGTTTATGATGTAACTGTATGCTTTTGTGTGTTTCAGACATCGATGAATGCAGCACCATCCCTGGTGTGTGTGATGGAGGCGAGTGCACCAACACTGCTGGTAGCTATGTGTGCACCTGTCCACGAGGCTACATCTCCAGCACAGACGGCTCCAGATGTGTGGGTGAGTCTCACACACATAGACAACACGTTTCTAACACTTCTCATTGTGTGTTTCTTCACCCCCCGTCTGGCCGAAAGCTTCACATCTGGCTGCTAACTTCCCTCCCTCCATCGCTGCTTCCTGTGAGTAGAGTTCTGATGAGTCAAGCTGGCCTGCAGTACGGACCTGTGGTCACCATGTGCAGACAAACACACTTGCACGCACTATTTGGCCTTGACAGCTTTAATCTACTCTAATGTTAGTGCCCCTCTGACTCATTCGCACACACACACACACTGACACACATACACTGCATACTTCACTGACATGTCCCATGAAACACTACCAGGTGTTAATCTATTCCTGCAATCCTCACCCCTCATGGCAGCCACAGAGAAACACAACCAGGTGTTAATATATTATTTCAAGATTTAGCCCCAAAACAGACAGCTCAGGGTCCATCTGTTTAACCCTATCAGCATCACAGGCCCAGCCAAACTCTCCCTCAATAAAAGCTCCTGTAACAAAGTTAAACCTCTGGATTGCTCTAATTCAATACATGTTTCCTCCCAGTTCCATCTTTCATTGTGAAATTTATTGTAAATTCTCTCCGCTACTTAGGTTATTTTCTAGTTTCCATGCAATCCACCCTGAGTCATCTGTGTAAAATAACGAGCTTCTCTGTTTTTACTTTGGGAAAAAAGCTCAGGGGAAATGGGTCGAAAAATACCAAGAACAGTTCCCAGAGTCTCACATGTACCCACATGTGCACATATATAAACAGGGTGGGGGCTGATCTCACAGGTAGTGTGTGAGCTTGCCTGTCAATTGATTGTTTAGCTTCAGTGTAACAGGCATATGGTGTTGTTTAAGAGAAAGGAAAGGAAAACAAAAGATGGGACCTCTAAGCTCAACATGGTAAAACCATTGACTGTAAATAAAAGATGGACGACATATCTGCACTTCCTCCCTCCGTACAAAAATGAAACCAAAATATCCTGGATACGAGGAGAGCTCAGCTGTCAATCATGACATAAAACCCTCATCAAATAACTAATTAAAACCAACTTATCAGAAAAAGGAACACTTGAATAAAGATCAGCTTAATAAAACTATTTGAACCATCTCTGAGAAAAAATTATTTGACGTGTACTTTGATGTTTTAGCTTGGCCCATGTCCCACCTGCTAACATGTAGGAGTTTATGACCTATACTGCAGCCATCCACCGGGGGGTGATTGAAATGTTTTAGCTTCATTTTTTGGGGAACTGTCTTGTCGTCGTCGACCAGAAGTATGTACACACTACGGGATTGTTCACTATCTTATCAGACATCTGACTTTCCACGAGATGTTATAACCTGGCTGTAAGGATTGCTCATATTCAGGTACGAGAGCATTAATGACATCAGGTGTTTAATGAGGCCTGGGGTGCAGTCAGTGATCAAATTCATCCCACAGTTGTTGGATGGGGTTGAGGTTATGGTTCTGTGTAGGCCAGTAAAGTTGCTGATGACGATTTAGCATCTAGAAGCAGCGGCCAGTGTTTTGGGGCTCCCAGCATAGCCAGTGGATATCAGCATAACCGATATCTGGGCTATATCTGGCCGATATAAAGACTTCCTTTTCCTTCCTTGTCATTGTTGATCATCTGATGATTAGTCTGATCATCAACTTGAGATGTGAGATTAGCAGTGGAGGCTAAAATTTATAAAAAAAATATACGCATCATATAAGCTCAGTTGTCATCAAACAATTGCTGAGTGATTCCTAGATTGCTGTTCGGCCAGTGCGTTTCACCTCTGTTGCCCTCCACACAGACTGTTTGCCTGCATGCAACCAAAGCCAAACTAGGGACTGACTGATTATCAGCCAAGCTGATTATCCAATCTGATATTCATAATTTTTACTATTACCAGAATCTTTTTTATTTATCTGATTGCTGTCTCACTCTGTCTGTCGTCACCACTTTGTGGTCTCAGTGTCCCGCCCACAGCACTAACTGATTGGTCATATGTTATGAGTTATGGCCTGTCAACACTGAGGGCTGCTGTGGCATGGACAGGCAATCAGGCAGAGAAGAACACATTTGCAAACTTGCAGACTGGAGCAGCTCTGTTTCTAAATTCTAACACCAAGATTTTTATATCGTTATCAATCTCCTTAATAACTAATAATCAGCATCAATACAGGTCCTGAAAACAACATAGCCACAGAATCTGCACTCATTTGCTGATATGCAATTTCTGTATGGACGTGGCATTGTATTATTGTCGGGTTAAAACAGGAAAGAGCCTTCGACCAGCCACAGAGTTGGGAGCACACTATTATTCAATGCTAAAGCAGTAAGAATTTCCTTAAGTTGCCCAACCCAAACCATGAACAATAGCCCCTCAAATGCACACATATGTAGACAGGAGGATCTGCATATATTTGGAGGCACTGGACAAGGGGAAGAAAAGAGGGCAAGAGAACACAGAAAAGCAATGGGAGAAAAAAGTGCTAAAAAGGAGGAAAAAAGTGAGAAAAAGAGAGAAAAAAAAGGATGAAGAGGTGATGGAAGATAAACAAGCAGGTGAAGCACTGGAGGGAGGACTGAAAGACTATCAGGATCATGATGCAGTAAATACAGCCTGGAGTGCCTGTGCTGATATGTGTGTGTGAGTGTGTGTGATACACTGACACACTGCTCCAATCACCCAAAAGCTCTCCATCTGTCTGCTTTTATGCGTGTCCATATATTTCTTTTTTTTCCCTTTCCACTGTCATCCCCTTTCTTCTTCTTTGCCCTGAAGAGATGTGTTTCTCTCCTCTCCGTCTGTATTTCTCTCTGTCTCTCTGGATCACACCAGAGCTCATTCTCTCAGCTAACAGTTCAGTGATTTACATTAGAAAGTCTCTCTGTTTATTCTGGACATGCAAACTTCCATTTCCATTTGGATTTTCTCTTTTCTTTTGCTCCGTCCCCTCTGGCAGATTTGTTTTTTTCCTTTTTTTAACTGTTTATCTCCCAAACTGAAGCATTCTCGCCCTCTCGTCCTCCTTATCTTTCTTATCATTTCCTCCTGGACCTTTTTTTTTTCCTCCCATCCTCTCACATCTGGATCATGCGCCTTGCTTCCTCCAGTTGTGGCTGATTTTCTGCAGCCTGCTGGAGGGAAAGAGGAAAAAAAAAGAGAGAGAGCAAATAAAACAGGTGCCAGACACAATCACCATATATCCTTCCTCCGTCTCTATCCCACTAACAAAATGGACAAGACGAGATCAGGAGGAGACAGAGACACAGATAAACCCAAACAAAACCAGACTAGACCAGGTCAGCTTCAGTCGTCATCCAAAGTCACACTTGTGTCTGTTGTCTGTATGTGACCAACACACTTTGATTAAATTTCCCATGCTGTCAGATCTCTGCTGTTTGTGGTGAATTAAACAGAGTACATTAGCTTTGTAGGACTGATTTCTTGCATGCTTGGCTTTATGTTATAGTAGCAGAATGTATAGTTTAGGGCCAAAGTTACTCCTCCCCTCCTGCAGAACCTGAAGGAGCATTCATGATATTTCCTCAGTTATACTGTTAGTAAAAGTGGACCTAAAATAGGTGTATAAAAATTTACAGTCAGTTTGATCCTGCAGAATCATTTTAATGAGCTGGACTAACAATGAGTAATGAGTAATTAAAGTAAAAAAAAAAAAGTAAAGTACAGTAAACTTACATCTTCAGTTGCTGTCACCTGCATTTTGTTCTTGTCAGGTCACAGCTGACAAAATATTTTTAAAAATCAAATATGGTTGGATTCCAGCACTTTATAATCCATAAAGGAAATAAATGATGAACAAGTGGACTACAATGAATTAAATATAATAGTAAATCATAACTTCTTGACTCCTCTCACTACTCCTGGTTTTTAAGATAAATGTCATGGTCCACACTGGCACACATTCATATTTCTAACTCCATTGGTAGGGCTGGGTATTGTTCAAAAAACGGTACTGGTGGCAGTACCTTGACTTCAATGCAGATTCCTGAACAATAGTTTTTACAAAAATACCACTGAATGCCTGTTATGTTGTAACATTTCAACAAAAGTAATGGTGATGTTGCAGTAACATTGTTAAAATATCACAATTAACGATACATCCCATTCGCAATGTTGGCCCCTGATCCAGAGGTTAGGTGTGCTGGCCTGTGTTGTGTGGGATGTACTGTCCTCTGGTGAAGTAGGCCAGTGGGAGCAGTTGGGGGTGCCTGACAGTAATCAGAGCCTAATGCCCTGTCACACGGTGGAAGCTTGCAAAAAAAAAAAAAACGAAGACCTGTCCAGCCAGTCAGTCTGTAAAAACACCTCACCAAATGAAAGCATATGCTTTGTGTAGTGGAGCAACACTAGCGAGCAAACCACGGTCTGGATCCAATTTAAGTCATCATCATCCTCATCAGCAAACCCCCTTCTCCTCCGCTCCCCCTCTCCTCCACCCGGTCTCCAGCTCGGTCGTTCCTATGGGATGTTTGCTCTTTTATTTGCCTATATTTATGTGTGTATGTATGCAAGAATATGTATGTGCATTCATGCATGTTTTGTGTCTGTGTCTGTGGATATGTATGGGAATGTGTGTCTGTGTGTGTAATACATGTAAATGTGTGTGTGCTGTACTGTATGTGCTCCCAGACACAGCACAGCCCCTCATGTTCTATCTAATTGGCAAGAATTGCTCCACATGGAACTGATTAATTCCAGACTGCTGGCTCATTAGTGAGTTAATCGACTTGTGCTCCTCCCTCCTCCCCCCTTCTTCATTCTTCATTCTGGCTTTCCTTTTTTCTCCCCCTTCTTTCTGTAGATGCACTTAAAATTCTCTCTCACATATGTTGTTGACTTTCTAAAATAATACCTTCTCACTCTGCCTTTTTCCTTCTCTTGGTATTTGCCTTAAATACCCAGAAAACCCTCCTGTCTTCTTCTCCATTTACTCCTCACACACGCTCTTTGAACCCCAGCCCCCTCTCTTGCCCCAGTGACCCTGACCTGGAAAACTGTAACAAATAAAGACCCCCTTTTGGAGGCCCTTCGGATTCCAGCAGTTAGTCGAGACCCCAGGCAACCTTTCCCACTGCCAGCCCATAAAGACGCTTCCTCCACATTCACAATGGAAAAGGCCAGGCCGGCCCCTCTGACTTACAGCACTGCAGTTGTGAGAGCAGCGATTACCTGTAACCTTTTCCCACATATAATGGTGTCACTGGTGGAATTAGTGCTTAAGTTGTTATCTGAAGCCCTGAATAACTTAACACCAGAATGAGTTTCACTGCCCTCTCTGGTTAAAATGTTCGAGTCGCAGAGGTTCAACACGCACTGATGGTAGGTGTTTAGTGTGCTCTGTTGCACCTGTAGCCACACCTGACAGTGATGTCACAGTGTGCTGACACACCCTGGAGTACACTGCTACATCACTACAGCAGGATGAGGAGTTAAACAAGTGGAGAGCAGCAAAAACAGGAAACTTCTGCTCCTGTTAGCTTGCACTTTACAGGACGAGTGTGTACGTTTTACAGGGATCTATTGGCAGAATATGGCAGAAATTAAATATTCATTAACGTAATGAATTTATGTGTGTTCCTTAGTGTATTATCACCTCAAAATAAGAGTTGTTGTGTTTTCTCTACCTTGGAATGAGCCGCTTTTATCTACAGAGGGTGTGGGTCCTCTTCCACAGAGTCTGCCACATTGTACCACCATATTTCTACCGTAGCCCAGAACAGACAGAGCAAACACTGGCTTTAGATATGGCCTTTCGCATTTTCGGCACATTTTTCAAATTCAAATTTTTTGAGTTTGGAGCGCCTCCTACAAGTGGCCAAGTTTTTACAGTCTGCAAGCTGACCACTGGATGCCAATAAATCCTAAACAACAGCCCTTAAAGACTGCATTTGGCTAAAAGTGTAGCAAAATATCGTATTTTGAACATTAAGATTATTATACATTGCCTGTGTAATGTTGCTTTTGGTCTACCAATTCTAAATGGCATTCAAAAATATATTTAAGATGATGAGAAAATTTACTGTGGTATTTTCCACCTCTGCATATTATTTCATGCCTTCAAACATCCATAAAATAGAACATGTACATCTTGAATTACAAAATTGTAGCCTTAACTTCAACTTAAACTTTGATGTGCATGAAGGAAAATTAGTCTGTCACGGCCAGGGGAAAGAGATCCCACCAAACCTGAATATAAAATACATAAAGCATAATATAAGACATCAGCCATGTGTATTGTCTTTATTTGTTTGCTTTTATTTCCCTGCCAGAAATACATTAAGATATAATGTACATACAAATAGTCTGCTTGGAACAATAATGTGTGCAAATTGTAATTGCAAATTGGACCAGGATTTGTTTCTAAACTATTTGTGATGTCACTTACCATGCTCAAAGGCTCCACCCCTTTAAATCAGATTTGCATTGAGCATAGAGAAACTTTCCACTTTCAGCAGATGAATGTGAAAACATCCGTCTAGTATCAGGCGCTGCACATAAATCATTCTGCACAGTGAAGCTCAAACATGCAACTGCAGGAACAACAAGAAAAACTTATTTTTAGGTGGAAGGGGGCTTTAAACTTATATTAGTGTCTCCTCATTTGTTTAATCCTGTCAATACGTCTTCTTCTCCTTCAGATCAGCGTGTGGGCACCTGTTTCTCTGCTCTGGCAAATGGCCGCTGTGCTGCAGAGCTGACCGGTCAGTTCACCAAGATGCAGTGTTGCTGTGACACGGGACGCTGCTGGGCTTTGGGACAGATCCCTGAGATGTGTCCTGTCAGGGGGTCTGGTGAGTACACACGAAAACAAGACACACAGAACATGCAAATCAAACCACACATGGCTTCAACAACATCAAACAACAAAGAGATGGATATGAGCTTGAAACCAGGACAGAACATCCATCACCTCCTTCCTCTGCTGACAAAAACGCTGGCAGTCTCCACAACAGATTGTTTCTGACTTGGCACAAGCTCTGGCAGTAAATAAAGCCACGACAGAGTAAATGTTTCACAAGCCAAATGAGTTTAACACAGTAATGTTAAACTAGACAAGACTGACGCCGTTAGAGAGGGAGCTTTGAGTTTGTGTGTGTGTGTGTGTGTGTGTGTGAGTGTGAGTGTGTGTGTAGGTGTGTGTATGTGTGTGTGTGTGTGTGTGTGTGTGTGTGTGTGTGTGTGTGTGAGACAGAGAGGGAAGAGCCTCCACTCAAGCTGATGAGCATGATGTCATGAGCACAAACCAAACAGAGAAAGCTGGAAGAGATTTGTGTGAGGATAATGACCCATCATCTCCTCAGTCGAGCTGGAATTCAGAAAACTCTTCCCCTGCGTGAGACCGTGTGATCCATAACTGATCTGTTACTGATCTGCTTTCATGGGCACAGCCAAAATAAGATGTGTGTATGTGTGTGTGTTTGACTTATTGTAACTATCAAACTGAAAATCTATCAAAATTGACATGCAGACACACAAACATACAGGACTGTAAATGTACACACATGGACATACATGCAAACATACACAGATTTGGGTCACATTACTTTGAAATGTACTCAGTTACTGAATACAAATTACATGGAATTTTTGCAGAAAGTAACATAATCCACTGGATTACAAAAAACATGTAGATTGAATATATTTCACCTTACGTTTTGGGATAATTTTTAAAAAAAAAGTTTTGCCAACCTATAATCTTTAGTTGAGATAATTCAAGTTTTCTTTAGATAAACCTGAATCTTAAAAAACTTGAGTTTTAGAAACTCAAAAAAGTTGTATTTCAAAAATTGGTCACATCAAGCTCTGAACATTAAAGAACCATCAACCATTATTCTTTCTACCAAAATTAAACACACAGCTGTCATGAATATCTCACACAGAGTCAATTAAACAGTGGTGTGATAAAACATTACCATCAAAACCATGTTTATTATACTGTATGTTTGCTTCATGAAGACATGTTACATAGTCAAATGCATAAAACTGTGTAGAAATAGTTTTGTTTTCTAATTTTTTACTGTAAAGTTTTTGGGGTTTTGGTCTCAAAATAGGTTGCAATTTTATGATCCATACAGTATGAAGACTGTTGCTATATTGAACACAATACAATAACAAGGCATACTGTAACATTGCTAGAGGTCTGAGACACAAATGTTCCTTATTTTGGCAGAACTCACAGTAATGGCACCAGGGTGACCAGGCATCCTTAAGAATTCAGGACAGTCCCAAATTACAAGCAGTTGTTACAAATCCTGAACCCTGTTGTTTTTGTCCCAAAAGGAACCCTTACAGTAAAGATTATATGAACAACATATGAATATTTTGATCAAATCACGAGCGTAGGCTATAATTCCTGCTTTTAGTTATTAAAATGTCCTGTTTGTAAAATATGTAAAAGTACTGTTGATGTGTTTTCACTCGTCTATTGCATTGATTAGGCTATTATAAAATAATAGATTGCGAACAGATGACGGGGTGTGCAGCCACCACTGCAGGGGGAATTTGTGATAAAAAAAAATTATCATAAAGTGTTTGTAAGCTCCTAATGACAATCTTGGCTGCTGAAAAGATGTTTAAAAAGACTGTAACATACCTGTCAACTGTGCCGAGACACCATGCTTCATAGCATCCATGGAATCTGTAACTGAACTTCATAATATTAAAAACAAATTATGTAAGTCTAAATTAATCTGTTTTAATCCTTCTGACAGGAGATGCCCACCTTAGCTCCCTGTCCTGAATCATACCCATTCTCATGTGGTCACCCTGAACGGCACCGTTACATAAAATGAGAAACACTTCAGTAAGAAAATGTTTAGACTGTCTTTCTGGGATGTGATGAAATAAGTGCACATATAAAATTGAGTACATAGTAAACCAAAGATATAATCAAAAATTTAATCCTTGACAATGTAACGTTAGTCTGATTACACATTTTTCAAATGTAATCTGGGCTGATTATAGTTACTTATTTTTGTAATCTGATTATATATCCTGATTACATGTAATCCATTACTACCCAACCCTGTACTACCCTATAATGGACTTGCTGTAACTACATGCCAAAGCAGAGAAGAGTGGATCATTGTATGTGCACATTTTTGCTTATTAGTTGGTCAGGCTTTGCTCCAGTCAAAGCATATCTGAAACCAGTGATACTTGTACAGTTAGACGGTCGATTTAACAACAAACTTCAACAAAAGAACATCAAAATTTATTGCAAAGTGCAAGGGCCTTTTTGAGTTCTGCAATTCCAGGAAACAGTGAGTACATTTCAAGTGTGTACACTGTGCAAAGTGCTTGTGAGTCTGGATGACTGTAATGATCCACATAAACTGTTTAAACACAGAATCTGTGTTGGCACAACTTGAGAGCTTGAGATGAATAAATATTCTTCCTCAGTTTCATCTGCGTCACTGACTTGTTCCTTGTGATCTCTGCTTCTCTTGCAGATGAGTTCAGGCGTCTGTGCATTGTGGGTGTTCCCCAAGGCCTCCCTAACGTCTACCCCAACGGACACTTCCCCAACACCAACGGCAACGGCTTCAACTATGGATACAAGTTCCCACCAAATGGCAACGGTAACGGAGGAGGCCTCGGTGGCAATGGAGGAGGAGGCTTCGGAGGCAACGGAGGAGGTGGCTTTGGGGGCAATGGAGGAGGACTTCTGACCCACCAACGTATCAGTGAGTCTCGCTGTGGCTTTGAATAAGTCTGTTAAATGATACTGGATAAAACATTATTGAATTTTTCCCGAACACATGGCAGTCTACAGGGGAATATACTGAATTGAAATATCAAAAATAAAACAAATAAATGAGTGAATAAGATTACATTTCTCTGTTTTGCATCTAGGGCAAAGATATGAAATTGATTTGTTTTCTGGTGTAATACAATTAATTATCAATAAAATAATTGTATTTCTTTTGTTAATGTTCCTGTTCTGTGTTCTCAGGCACAGTTTCTGTGAACGATTCCATTGACGTGTGCAAACATTTCACCAACCTGTGTCTGAACGGACGCTGCATTCCCACACCCACAAGCTACCGCTGCGAGTGCAACATGGGCTACAGACAGGATGTTCGTGGGGAGTGTATCGGTAGGAAACCTGCTCACACACACTGTTGCATGCATTATTATCAGTTCTCCCTGAGCCATATAGGCAGACGCAGTGACTGTTAATTACATGCACTGCACTGCCATCTTCTGCCGATTTAAGGAACTTAATGCAAGTGTAGGTTGATGCTTGCAGGAGAAATCTGCACAAATGTGTTGTTATGTGTTATTTTTAAATTAATTTACAGTCAGGATATCTCATGTTTTTTTGTTTGCTTTTTTGTCACCCAGATGTGGATGAGTGTGTGAGTAATCCGTGTATCAATGGAGACTGTGTCAACACACCTGGATCCTACCACTGCAAGTGCCATGAGGGCTACCAGGGAACCTCCACCAAACAAGCCTGCATTGGTATGTCTGACTGTGCTGTTAGTCTAGATTTATGCTATGTTTCCACTACATGGCACAGCTCGTCTTTGACTATACTAGTTTTTGGTTTTCCATTGTCAAACTTTCTGGATAGTAAGTGATATCTGGCAGAGGTGGCAAAAGTATATGAATACTCTACTCGAAAAGAAACTTCTTTAGTAAAAGTGAAAAAGTACAGGCTCTGAAATGTACTCAAAGTATAAAGTCAAAAGTCTGTCTGTTGTGTCTTTTACGTCATTTACGTTACATGTTTTTTGTCTTGTTACGTCTTTTAAATCATTTTTGTCTTTTTACATCTTACATTGTAGATTATGTCTTGTTATGTCTTTTATATCTTTTTCGTCTTATTATGTTTTTTACGGTGTTTCATCTTGTTACGTTGTTTTAGTCCTGTTATGTCTTTTACAACGTTTTCATCTTGTTGCGTTGTTTTCATCTTTTCCATCTTATGTCTTATGTCGCTTTTGCCTTGTTATATCTAATTTCATAATTTTTGTCTTGTTACTGTTTTTACATTTTCGTCTTGTTGCGTCTTTTACATCGTTTCTGTCTTGTTATGTCTTATTCCGTTATTTTTGTCTTGGTTACTTTATGTAATTTTTTCATCTTGTGTCTTGTTATCTTGTGTCATCTTGTTACGCCTGTTGTGTATGATATGCACTGATGGATACTTAAGGAATTGTCTTTTCTATGTATTATTGTTCCATCCATTTAGGTTTAAATCAGTCTTGATGTTGGGAAGGTGGCACACAATGATGCAAAATAAATATTATCAATAATTCTCCTCAAATGCGTTAAAACTAAACTCTAGTTAAGTACAGTAAACTTAAACTTATGTACAGTAAGAAACTATTTTATTTTCAAATCTAAATGTTTACAGGTATGTACAGTAAACTCATTCACATCCGTCTTCCCTCTTCCTCCTCTCCGTCTCTTTAGATATTGATGAGTGTATTGTGAATGGAGTGATGTGTCGCAACGGCCGCTGTGTCAACACAGAGGGAAGCTTTCAGTGTATCTGCAACGCTGGTTTTGAGATCACGCCGGATGGAAAGAACTGCATTGGTAAGGAGCCAACACAGAAACAGTTCGAACTTCACTTGAACTTTTCACCATCATGACCTTGACCTGAATTCTCTTCCTTCTCACTGCAGATCACGACGAGTGTGCCACCACCAACATGTGCCTCAACGGCATGTGCATCAATGAGGACGGCAGCTTTAAGTGTATCTGCAAGCCGGGCTTCACTTTAGCACCAAACGGACGCTACTGCACCGGTATGAATGATTTATGAAGTACAAACAGAGACCTCACGTCTTGGGCCAAACAGGCTGCTTGAAAACAGTGTTGACAGATTGAGTGTTCATTGAAATCTTGCAGATGCCTTTTGAACCCATTTGTGCAGAGTTTTGTTTCAGAAGAACTTTTTGAAACATTCCCAGCATGCTATTATGCACATTCCAGAAATAGATAGATAGATCGATAAATTTATGAGTCTCTGCTGAGAGATTTTGTCTGGATCGCTTCAGGAGTAGCAGCCGTTCCATTGCAGTCACACCATAACACAGACAGCACAGGTGCATATCCCAAATACAGCACATATTAACCTAGATAACTCCCTGTGACCTGACTCCTCATCAAGCTCTCTCTGATCTCTGCAGTCATATGATTACAATTTTTAAATAGAGATTGTTTGGATTATTTGAAGTGAGGTTGTATGAGATACTTATCGATAGTCAGTGTATTACCTGCATAGTAAGCTTACACTTAACTCACTGTAATTGATTTTTTTAGGTAGACCTTTTTAGGTTCTAAAATACATTTTTGTTGCTGACCCTGTCACAGCTGTTCATCGCTAGCTTCCGTGCTGGCATCCCTCGCTGCTTCTTCACACGGGGGGTGTGTTGGCCAGCATCTACTGCAACTAACACACCGACTATCAAGTGTTTCAAATAATCCCACTTAAAATAATCTGAACTATCACTTTAAGTAGAGCATTACAAATGAATCCAAGAAGGTTAAAATTTGGTTTTATAGACAATTTCCTGTACTCGCTATTTGTCAAGCATAAAAAAACTCACCATTAGATTTATTTTTATAGGAAACTCATGTAATTTGCATATTAACTGTTTCAGGTATTTTCTGAGAGAATTTTAACAACTGAAATAGACAATTTTGTACGTAAACTGAAGCTGACATGTTACATATTATGTTCCCTCTCTTTTCTTCATCAGACATCGATGAGTGTCAGACTCCCGGTATTTGTATGAACGGCCGCTGCATCAACTCTGAGGGCTCCTTCCGCTGCGAGTGCCCACCAGGCCTGGCCATCGATGTAGATGGGAGAGTGTGTGTGGACACACACATGAGGACCACCTGCTACGGTGCCATAAAGATGGGCACCTGTTCACGGCCGTTCCCTGGCGCAGTGACCAAGTCTGAGTGCTGCTGTGCCAATCCTGAACACGGCTTCGGAGAGCCTTGCCATCCCTGTCCCTCCAGAAACTCAGGTAAAATCTTGATTTGCTTTTTACTGTTTATTCAGTTCATGGAAATTATATTTCATCTTGTTAAACAAAAGAAACTTCATTTAATCTCTTTTGTTTGTTTTTTTCTTATCATGTATCTTTCAGCTGAGTTCCAGGCTGTGTGCAGCGGTGGTATTGGCATTACAACTGATGGAAGAGGTGAGCATGTTGTTCATGATTGTGACTGAGTTTAGAAACACTCATATGAGTATTCATCTACATAATATGTCTTTTTATAGACATCAATGAGTGTGCCCTGGACCCGGACATTTGTCAGAACGGCATCTGTGAGAACCTGAGAGGAAGCTACCGCTGCATCTGCAACATCGGCTACGAGTCTGACTCCAGCGGCAAAAACTGTGTTGGTGAGTGGATTATTTCCATGTTTTTACTCAGTTGGTCATGTTTCTGTCTTAAAGTGAAACTATGTACCTTTCTGTTATTAGCAGCCACTTTGGCCACACATAACATTACAGGATAAAAGTAAATACCAAGACACAGGGTGTGTTCCAATACCCATTCTCACATGCTATTTAGTGCGCCAGAAAAAGATTTAGTATGTCTCATTACATAGTATGCCAAAATACTCAGATGTCCTCCTGCATCCAGTTGCATTTCGCCGCCATCTGTGAGTCAGCATGCTTCTCTAGCTTTTCTGACCCACAATCTTCTCTGCAGCAGAAGATACAGTACATCAACTGAGCCACTGAGAGAGCACAGACAGATGAAAACTGCCTTCCAAATTACAGACTTTTTGCTTCAAATTTTGTGCTACAGACTGTGACAGATATATGTCAGGTTATAACGAAGTGTCTCCATTGTGTTGGAAGTACAAAAAATATTCTACAAAGACAAAAAAAAAGAGAGTTTTGGCACAATCTTTCTGCCGTGATTGTAAAACAGAATGCTTTACTTTTGTTAACGGTGTTTTCAATTTGCAAACCGCACTGTGTTTGTCAGTGTTAATTGTGGAGCATTTGTAAAACATATTTTGTCTTGTTTGTTAAGTTTTTGCAGGAAATAAGCTCCATACACAGTGTAACAGCGAGAATTATCAAATTGCACGGCAAGATCTTTGTTAAGTTTGCTAACATACCACATTGCCACCACAAGTCATACCAGAAGCGTGTGCTATATCGTTTATTAATTCATATTTCTTTTGTGAGTGAATTTGTTATTTCTTTTGTCAAATGTTGCATGGTCTCTCTGTAAAGGGTACTATAGTTGATGTGCACAATAGTCCCCTAATTTGAAATTAATCAAAAACCTTAAAGCTGCTACAAAGCACTTTCATATTGTGTTGATTTTGGCCCCCTCCCCGGACAAAAGCAGTACTGTTTTCATCACCATAACCACAAAATATAACGTCAAAAATAAAATTCCTTCCTTTTAACTGGCTAATATAATTTTGGCTTTGAAAATGTAAACACAGGCTTGTTTCATCTGATTTCATGGAGGATCTGACCCATCAGTATTAAACTGAAACCATAACCAAGTTAAAAACTCCTTGTTTTTAACTGGTATTACTTTTTTTTTTAACCAGTTTCTTGTTTCGCCTCCTTGTAGACATCAACGAGTGTCTGGTGAACCGTCTGCTGTGTGACAACGGTCTGTGCAGAAACACTCCCGGCTCCTACACCTGCTCCTGTCCCAAGGGATATGTCTTCAAACCTGAGTCCGAGACCTGCGAAGGTGAGTGCTCAACCACAAATTCTCTCTGACACACCAACTCACTCTTGTTTGTGCAGCCTCACATTCACATGTGTTGTGTCGTTCTTTACCAACAATCAAGGTCATTGTGAGGTGACATTATTACCAGATGTGTTGCCTTTAGTTTCCAGTAAACATGTGGCTCATGGAAAGAAGACACACACATTGTGTTCGTGACTGCCAAACGGTGATGATGATCCATTTGAATCAGTCTCTCGGCCCTGACCTCAGGTGTGTGTTCTGCACATGTTTCAGATATCAACGAGTGCCTCTCCAGCCCGTGCATCAACGGAGTGTGTCGAAACGTGGCCGGGTCCTTCAACTGCGAGTGCACACACGGCAGCAAGCTGGACTCCACCAACACCATCTGCGTGGGTAAGATATCCGTCCTCCCCAAGTGCCTGACGCAAATTAGTGCAGCACCGCAGGGTCCCTGAAACAGCTTGCGCGAGATAATGATTACACACTGAGACATGAGTGTCAATGGGAAATAATTAGTGCAAGAGCATTTTTGTCTAATCATTCTAATCGAGGTTTATGCTCCAATGTTGTAAACAAACACTTAGGTGGTTCATGTTTCCAGGAGCCATCCAGATACATTATCATCCTCAGATGTTGGGCAAAATGGCACACACAGATGATTTATTAGATAAATATTTGCACGCACGGCCTTGGTTCTCATGGAGATTGCTTTACTTTGTAGAGATCGGCCGCAGATTCAGAATGACATGTGGTATGTAAAACTCTACTGAGGTTAAATCTTCCACTTGTTTGGAGGTTTGTTTCTTTTGGGAAATCATTCTGAGAAAGCTACATGCTAATACAGAATACAGATGTTATTTTAACTGGAAGGGAGAGTGAGTCATTAAATAAATACTCATACATATTGCATGAGCTGGCTCCTTCAGAGGGCTACAAATTCCTCTGGTTTGGTTCTGTTTTATGTTTCGGAGCCCATCACTCAGCAGGGGAAGAAAAGGAAAGTAAATTGTGGTTTGGTGTTTGGGTGGCCATGTGGTTTTGGAGGAAAGGTGTCACTGTTATGACTGTACGCTCTTTCAGTTCATTAGGAATGCAATAGCATTGGATTAAATGTAATGATGCATGGGGTTTACTAGGCTCAGCTTGGAGCCAAAGACACAAGTTTTATGGCAGTAGAGCTCAAGGTGACATGTTGATTGTTTTTGTGGGGCATTTTGTTGCCATAGTGAAAGGTACCCTGTGGAGATTTTGACCACTAGTGGGATTGTGGGGTAATGTTTGAATGAGGAGATAACTGTTTTGTTTGTATCTTTTACTCTACTACCACATGCACAAGGAAAATTTAGCATTTTATGAAGAGGAAACTGCACCCAACACATTTCATAAGCCTGAAGAAAGCACACATTTTCATTTAATGTTAACTGTGTTTGCAAAAGAACCCCATGGGGTATCTATAATCAAGTCTTCCCTGTTGTTACCTCGGCTCCACAGACAGCATGAAGAGTACGTGCTGGCTGACGATACAAGACAACCGCTGTGAGGTCAACATCAACGGAGCCACGCTGAAGTCTGAGTGCTGCTCCACACTGGGAGCCGCCTGGGGCAGCCCCTGTGAACCCTGCGAGACCGGTCAGTTCACACACAAGCGGAAGCTGCTAATTTTTTGTGCCAGCAATATTTATGTTTGTTAATTCTGACCATTTTTACACTAAAACATGCCATAGTTTCAGGAGTCCTCCTGACTTGAGTAGAAAAGCTTCTGAAACTGCGTGCTGTACATACTCTACATTCATCAAGTGTCTTTATCACATTTCTCAATCTTCTCATGTCTCCTCAGACACTGCTTGCTCGCGAGGTTTTGCTCGTATGAAGGGCCTTGTCTGTGAAGGTAAGAACATTTGATAAAGTAATGAACGGTGACAAGCCTGCAGTGTTCCCTTCATCCAACACTGATGCACATTAAATCATTGTATCTTTGTGTCCTTGCAATGTTCCTTAATGTTCTCCCTGCAGATTTCTTTTGAGAAAATGTGTGCGTGTTTGTGTGTGTTTCACCTTGTGATCACGGTTCTTAAAATGTCCCCGTCCCTGCAGACATTAATGAGTGTGAGGTGTTCCCTGGAGTGTGTACAAACGGCCGGTGTGTGAACACACAGGGCTCGTTCCGCTGCGAGTGTGCTGAGGGTCTCACCTTGGACAGCAGTGGACGCACATGTGTGGGTAAGAGGACTGCACAGCAACACCCAGTGAAACTGTTCTTTCCAGTTTCTATTATTTCACTACAGTGGCCAAAACTTAATTTTATAACCTGTTTTTCCAGATATGCGTAGTGAGCAGTGCTACATGAAGTGGCACGAGGATGAGTGTGGTGCACCGCTGCCTGGGAGGTACCGTGTGGACATGTGCTGCTGTTCAGTGGGTGCTGCCTGGGGTATCGACTGTGAGGAGTGTCCCAAACCGGGCTCAGCTGAGTACAGAGCCATCTGTCCCAGAGGAACCGGCTTCGCCAACAGAGGAGATATTCTGACCGGCAGACCGTTCTACAAAGGTACCAAAGGGCTGTGTGGCACCATGAATGTGCACATTTGTTGGTAGAGCCCTGAATCACCAAAGTGACCACATCAGACTGCCATGAGGGCTTTCATGGTGCAAAGGCAAATAAGTAGTGACTTGAAATAGATAGTTTGTCATTGATGTTTTGAAATATCAGCTATTGGCAGAACTTAGAGCTGCCTATCCTGCCTATTTTTTTCTAGCCTAGGCCGTCCATGAACATCACAATAGCATCAAATTTGTTTGTCATCTCAACGAGATTATAATTGCATGTCTTTCTCCCCAGATGTGAATGAGTGTAAGGTGTTCCACGGTCTTTGTACTCATGGAAATTGCCGGAACACCATCGGCAGTTTCAAGTGTCGCTGCAACAGTGGCTTCGCTCTGACCGCAGAAGAAAGGAACTGCACAGGTACGGGAGAAAGGCAGAGGGTGTCGGATTTATTACGTTTAAATGAGACATTTCTATCATGACTAGTAAGCAATCAGTGAGTGTTTTGTTTTTTTGACTTGACTTTGTGACTTTGTGTTTCAGATATCGATGAGTGCCGCATCTCCCCGGACCTGTGCGGTCACGGTACCTGTGTCAACACACCTGGCAGCTTCGAGTGTGAATGTTTCGAGGGCTACGAGAGCGGCTTCATGATGATGAAGAACTGCATGGGTGAGTTAGAAACAAACTCACACGCACAATCACACAACTTCAAATTATACATTCATGTCCACAATGTAATCTTTCCATTACTTCCATGTTCTTTCTTATTCTTGCCCTCCTCTTCCTCCTGTCTTTCCCTCTTCATGTTTCTCTCTCCTGTTCTCCGCTGACAGACATTGATGAGTGTGAGAGGAACCCCCTGCTGTGTCGTGGAGGAACCTGCCTCAACACTGAAGGGAGTTATGAGTGTGAATGTCCCACCGGACACTCGCTCAGCACTGATGGATCTGCCTGTGAAGGTTGGTCATACATCATACAGCACACACACACACACACACACACACACACACACACACACACACACACACACACAGTAGTAGAAAAACAGTAAAACTTATTTTCTATACAGTAGTTTTATAATTACTATTCATAACCTGAGGTACAATAAACTACATAGTGTATAATGGCTAATTGTGTATCTTTGTTGTCTGCTCCTGCCAGATGTGAATGAGTGTCAGCTGAGTGACAACTTGTGTAAGAATGGCCAGTGTGTGAACATGCCGGGAACTTACCAGTGCTCCTGTGATACCGGTTACCAGGCCACACCAGACCGACAGGGCTGCGTTGGTGAGTGGAAAACAAATTTACACCAGTGTTGGATAATTAGGAAGTAGGAAATTAGATGCATTGATCTTTGTGCGCGAAGAGTGAGTGACTTATTTGCACTCACTTTAGTAATTCCAGTCTAATGAGACTTAGATGCCTAACTGTAATTGTGACCTTTCTTTGCAGATATTGATGAATGTACCATCATGAACGGAGGCTGTGAGACCCACTGTACCAACTCAGAGGGCAGCTATGAGTGCAGCTGCAGTGAGGGGTACGCGCTTATGCCTGACCTCAGAACCTGTGCAGGTAATAAAACACAGGACATATGCAGTATCTGCAAAATAAAAAAAAGATATTTTTTCTGTCTGCTCTTCTTCGCCTATCACACTTTGAAATGTCTTTCTGCTGTTTTCATCAGATATTGATGAGTGTGAGGAGACTCCAGACATCTGTGACGGCGGCCAGTGCACCAACATTCCTGGGGAATACCGCTGTCTGTGTTACGATGGCTTCATGGCTTCTATGGACATGAGGACCTGTATCGGTGAGAGGAAAAACAATACTTACATTTTGTTACAATTTCTCTAATTTTGAACATGTATCTATCTTTTATACGAAAACATGTTGCTGCCACACCAGAAAAAGAAACACAGATCGGTATCATGTTATAACGTAAAACGTTTATCATTATAATAAGATGTTTTCATGTTATTACACCATACAAACGTATTACATTATAACAAGAAACTTGTGTAGTTTATAACATGAAACAATTCTTGATATAAAGTGAAAACCTAATGTCATAATGTTATAATGTGTTGTAATATTTCATATTTATATATTATTGTTATAATATAATCGTATAAAACTTAACATGTTGTAACAACACAAGGTACCAGTTTATAACAACATAGGTTATCAGGTTATGACAACATATTAGTTAGTTATTAGTTTAGTTTAGTTTATAAATCAAATAAACTAAACTAAACTTAAAACCTTGTTACGTAACATGACACTGATTTGTTTTTTCTTTTTCTGGCATGGCAGTAATGTTACCATACTTTTAAATCTCTTACCCTCTCTTGTATTTTTTGTTAACAACTCTTTCTGCCACATTAATTTATTCATCCAGCCTCTCTGACCTGATCTCAGGGACTTTCCTCTGTCAGTCTCATTTTCCGTCACTCTAATCTCTCAACGCCACAACATTCACATATTATCTGTGTCTGTCCATCCCTGTCTGCCCCAGATGTGAACGAGTGTGACTTGAACCCAAACATCTGTCTCCACGGCGACTGCGAGAACACCAAAGGCTCCTTCATCTGCCACTGTCAGCTGGGATACTTTGTCAAGAAGGGATCCACAGGCTGCACAGGAAACACACACAACACAACACACAACACACACACACTCGGGGCTGAGCTCTCGCTGAGACATCTGGGCCTGTGTGTGTCCACATCTGAGTTGAGAGTTCGGACAGTTCACCCATGCATACAGTAGTTCCAGCAGGTCTACAGTTTTAAAATTGATCATTTATTCATGACTCACTACTTATAGAATTAAAAACTAAGCAAAAAGCAAAATGTTGCATACTTTTTGCATACCATTAATACAGGAGCATTTTACTCATATTCTTTTTTTGTTTAATGTTCAAAGAGAAATAGCCAGTACAAAAATGTCTGTTACTGCCTGTGTTTTGGCTGATTGATCTCCATATCTCTCCAGATGTTGATGAGTGTGAGATCGGAGCTCATAACTGCGACATGCATGCTGCCTGCATCAACGTGCCTGGAAGCTTCAAATGTCGCTGTCGAGACGGCTGGATTGGAGACGGCATCAAGTGTGTCGGTGAGTGCTTGTCTTAGCTGTGATGTGGTCTGTAGCTGCAACGATTAATCATGAAAATGAAAATAATCATGAAAATAATTTGCATTGTTAGTTGCAGCACTGGTTTGTAGACCAGATATTTTTATGGTGGAATATGAGTTTTTAAGACAAAATAAAGAAAAGAATATTTGTGCTTTTGGACTATTTTGATTGAGATTTGCCATCCATTTCTTTTTTCTCACACTTTTCTTTCTCTCCCTGTAGATCAGGATGAGTGCTCTGCAGAGGACCACAACTGTAACCCCAACGCTGACTGTGTCAACACACCAGGATCCTACAGGTGTACCTGCAAGGAGGGCTTTAATGGAGACGGATTCTCCTGCTCTGGTAAGACCGCTGAAACTATCTAAATAAATCCTAATTGAATACCAGCTACAGTAGGTTTATAACACACTGGTCCTTCTGTTCCAGACATGGATGAGTGTGCAGACAACGTGAACCTATGCGAGAACGGCCAGTGTCTGAACGCTCCGGGTGGATACCGCTGCGAGTGTGAGATGGGCTTCACTCCCACAGAAGACAGCAAGGCCTGTCAAGGTGCTGCACTCGTCCTGTCACATCTTATTCTCTCTTCTCTTTACCGTTCAGGTAGTGTAACTAACATTTTCTCTCTTCTCTGGCCGTCATCTTTGCCACAGACATCGATGAGTGTAATTTCCAGAACATCTGTGTGTTTGGAACGTGCCAGAACCTTCCAGGGATGTTCCGCTGTGTGTGTGATGATGGTTACGAACTGGACCGCAGTGGAGGAAACTGCACTGGTGAGTGTCACTCGCCTAAAACCACTGAGTTCAGACACAGAACAGACTCACAAAGCTCAGCTGAGTTTCCACGACAACAACAGCCTTCATTCATGCATGGCGTTACCATTCAAAATTATTTCGCCAAAAGATATTCAGTCAGATACTCAGTCTTTGTACAGCTTAAATCAGAGTATCCCTGGTTTCTGTACCTACAGCAGCTTGTAAACATATAGGTTCATACATGTCATAAAGGTGTCTGCTGTCTGATGTTTGTTGCTGAGCTTGTGTGTGTCGCTGTGTACTGCAGACATCAACGAGTGCGCCGACCCTGTGAACTGCATCAACGGGCTGTGTGTGAACACTCCAGGGAGCTACCTATGCAACTGCCCTGCTGACTTTGAGCTCAACCCCACAGGAGTGGGCTGCGTGGGTGAGTTACACTGAAAGCCAAGAGGTTTAAATCCACAGCAAAGCTGAAATAAGACAAATGAAGAAGACTGTAGTGACCTCTAATTAGACGATCCTTACACATCAAGGAAAAAGACAAAGAGAAATAATTAAGGAAATAAAAAATAAATGAATAGATCCCCACACACTCATAATTAAGCATAGCATAGAGACTTAAACTGTTGGAGGTAACACCTTATTTACTTAGAACCATATTATGTTCCTAACAGAAAAAAATATGTTGTAATGGGAGATTTCTAGTCTAAAAGCACTCATAAATCTTTAGCAATAAAAAATAATAAAACAATAAAATACATTTTCTATCCTTTAACAATAGCATTAATACGCTATAGATAAAAATGTGCCTTACGCTTCCTCCTTGCCTCATTGTCAGCCATGCTTACTGAAAAAAGGGTTTTGGCTCCACTGCAGTCCACTTTAGATGATGTCGAACACTGTGATTGGCTTACAGACATCCAAGCAAGTAAGATTGTGCACTCGGTTGGAGAAAGCCGAAAGAAAGAAAGTTATGTAGCACCATTATGAAGCAAATTAGTATTTTTGTGAGTTTAAAATTGTGTCCTTTACTTATAGCACCCACACCAATTTAATTATCAAATACAGACAAAATGCATCATTGTTTATCAGAGAACGAACTGAGAAGATTTCTCCAAAATTGAGCCAGTATTGACAGACAACAAATAACATTTAAGTTAAAAATATTTAATTGCACAGAAGCTTAGCCACACTTGATTTCATACACTCACTCATTGTTCCGTTAGATGAAAATGAAGACTGTGTATTCTTAAGTGATTGTGTGTCTTTCTCAGATACTCGGGTTGGCAACTGCTTCCTGGATATTCTCGCACGTGGTGACGGAGGAATCTCCTGCAGTGCGGAGATCGGAGTGGGCGTGACCCGAGCTTCCTGTTGCTGCTCCCTGGGAGGAGCCTGGGGAAACCCCTGTGAACTGTGCCCCACCCCCAACTCCAGTATGCACCTCAGCACCTCTACTGATGACTTACTTAGTGTTTACTGCAAAATGCACATCCACATAAATTTATGTCATAGCAAAAGTGTTTTATTATTGTGTTTTCCCGCTATGACATGAAAAGTCACACTAACTTGCCGTTTGTTTTTCTGTCTCATCTGTAGCGGAATATAAGACTCTTTGTCCCGGAGGAGAGGGATTCAGGCCCAACCCCATCACTGTTATCCTCGAAGGTAAATCATCCAGCAAAACAATCAACTTTGGCTTTTATTTCAGATTTTTAAAAATGAAATCTAACATAAAATCAATACATTTGTGGCATTTCTAAATTAAACAATGTGAATTACTGTCTTAGATATTGATGAGTGCCAGGAGCTGCCAGGTCTCTGCCAGGGTGGAAACTGTGTGAACACCTTTGGTAGCTTCCAGTGTGAGTGTCCAGCAGGATACTACCTCAATGAAGAGACTCGCATCTGTGAGGGTAAGAAGAGCTGACAAAGAAATGACTGAAAAACATGTTTAGCCATCCAGTTACATTCTTTAGATGGAAAAATGAACAACCTGCCTATATTTTGTATTATGTGCCATCATATTTTTACGTGCAGATATCGATGAGTGCAGCACCCACATTGGGATCTGTGGACCTGGTACCTGCTACAACACCCTGGGCAACTACACCTGTGTGTGTCCTCCTGAATACATGCAGGTCAATGGAGGAAACAACTGCATGGGTGAGTGGGAGAGAAAACATTTACTCTCATCGTGTCTTCTAAAAAGACAGTTTGAAAAAGCAAACAGCTTTTACCTTTTGGATGAAACGGGTCAACTATCTTCCCCCTGCAGACATGAGGAAGAGTGTGTGTTACCGTAACTTCAATGACACATGTGAGAACGAGCTGTCCTTCAACATGACCAAGAAGATGTGCTGCTGCGCTTACAATGTGGGGAAAGCCTGGAACAAGCCGTGTGAGGCCTGTCCAACTCCTGCTACCTGTGAGTGTCAATAAAAAACAAACACTGAAACATACTCTGAAAACAACTGAAAACATTGCTGTATGAGTTGGTTTTATCACTGAGTGTGCCCTTTCCCATCTCTTTCAGCTGAGTACCAATTACTGTGTGGTAACCAGGCTCCTGGCTTCATCATTGACATCCACACCGGCAAGCCCATCGGTAAGGACATTACAAGGTCAAATCTGGTGCAGCGCTGTGCAGAAGAGGTACTGGTACAAAGTCTAATTTACATTCTAACATTTTGTGGTGTTGTTTTGTGCAGATATTGATGAGTGCAGGGAGATCCCTGGTATCTGTGCCAGTGGAGTTTGTATCAACCAGATTGGGAGCTTCCGCTGTGAATGTCCGATGGGCTTCAGCTACAACAACATACTGCTCATTTGTGAAGGTAAAACTCAGGCCTCTCTTTCTGCTGTTTCACTTTTTGTATTCTTCCTACTATATCTGTTGCAAAAAGGTAACTACCTATGATATGAAAACCCTCTATTATGAGACAACATGCACATGGTGGTGTTGCATAGGTTTCCTGCTCTTTTGCTTGTTTTGTTTACTGTTTCTCTGTCAATCTTTTCACACACAAAAATAAGCACACGCACTTTTACCTTCCGAGACTGTGTCTCCTCTATTGACCCTGCTTCTGGGACTGATCCCAATGGAGTGATCCCTTTACTTAGCACTGTTGAACAATAATTACCACAAACAGTAGAGCAGCTTATGCACACCATACACATCCAGAGAATATAACGTGAATTATTTGTTGAATAAACAGATCTTATTTGTTCAGTATAGGTAATTAGCCAGGTGGTTAATCAAACTAATGAGCAAGTTAAGTCAATTTTTATATACTTATATATAGCCAAAAATCACAATCACAACTTGCCTCAGGGGGCTTTACAATCTGTGCAGCGTACTTTGTCAACTAGCATGACAAAAAAAGACCTTAAAGTTACCACAAGGTGCAAAGTCGTTACCCTCAAGAAGCAGCCCCTACCCATGGGGACCTCAAGTCGCCATGGGTTACTGTGCATTCAGGTTTAAGTCCCTGAAGGGATATAAGAACCAGGAACACACACACACATAAATACAGTTATACTTACTCAGTGGCTGCGAGGCACTTTTACAGTGGTCCGCTCAGGGGAGTTAATGCTACCTTTTCCCGCATGAATTATGTCCTTGTAAAGACAAGTCTAGTGGCTCTGAATGGAGCATCTGCCTGGACCTTCAATCATCCAGACGCTGCCTGAACTGTACTCGAGCCAAAATGGAGCCACTGTGTTTTCTCTCCCGCTGTCCACAAGCTGACTGCCTGCGCTGACCAGACAGTTATTGAGCCTGTGATTGATGTCCACTGTTTCTCTCTTTCTTACTCCTGTGTAGATATCGATGAGTGTAACAGCGGGGACAACCTATGCCAACGCAACGCCAACTGTATCAACATTCCAGGCAGCTACCGCTGCGAGTGCTCGCCAGGCTTCAAACTGTCCCCTAGCGGGGCCTGCTTGGGTGAGTCCAGCCTGTCTGACAGGTCTGATGGGGTTTCCCATCTTAAAACACCAGGGGGGGGTGGACAGATGGATTGACTGTGTTGGTGACGTGAGGCAAATGTAAAACATGGACGTCCACTGTTGAGGGAAAGTTATTATAAGGGAAAATCTGCTGAGGCATGTTAATTGACTCCAGTCTTTGATTAAACACAACAGTCTGGCTTGACTCTGTCATAAACAACTTACACATAACACATGTCCAGATATTCACAAAATGAAAAACACATTCAATCCGAGGTGCAGAAACAAATGGAATACAACAAACACACACAAGGTGCAAATGGCATGGACTGTTTATTAAGTTGGATATTACAGCTGAAACAAATAGTTGATTGATCAAAGAAAAGCAAATGATCAAAGAAAAATGATGGTCCCAGTTTCTAAAGTGTTAGAATTTGTTGTTTCTGTTTATTTCATATCATTGCAAATTTAATATCTTTTGATTTTAGACAATTTGAAGATGCCACCTTTGGCTCTAGAAAATCATGATGGGCATTTTTAAAATTCAAGGATATTTTATAGGCTAAACTAAATCTAACAATAATTAACTGATTAATCGATAATTAAAATATTGGAGTGTCTAGGCACATGGCAGCTATTCAGCTATTCACACCTGTTCATTTTAGCTTAGCTATTAAGTGCAACATATACTCCATTGATGAGATATTGTGATGGATGAGTGGGTCAGACACAGGACTCTCCCGTGGGAGACCGCAGTTTGAGTCAAGTTTGAAATTAGAACTTGGTATTTACATTTAGACTTAGTTGATTTATTATTTATTATTTTCAGTTTTCAGTTGCAATTAACTTAGGTTTAGGCAACAAAACTAATTGATTAGGCTCGGGAAAAGATTATGGTTTGTCCCTGCCATGTGGGTGTAAATAGCCTTTGGCTAGCATTGTTGGCTGCAGACATCTGGATGATTGTCTCTGCCATGTTAGCCTATATACACTTGGGTGCAACTAGCCACATTGCCAATACAACCTGGGTGCAAATAGCCACATTGGCCATACCAGCCTGGGTGCAAATAGCATCTGCCTTAAAATAATTATTCATCGCCCTTAATTGCATGTTAGTATTTCTTGTTTCTCTTTCTCTTTCAGACCGTAATGAGTGTCAGGAGATTCCTAATGTGTGCAGCCATGGAGAGTGTATTGATACTCAGGGAAGCTATCGCTGTATCTGCCACAACGGTTTCAAGGCTACTGCTGACCACACTATGTGCATGGGTGAGAATCTGAAAGTAGACTAATGCACACAACAGGGTGTTGCATGTAATCCTGCAGAATAAGTCAATAGCCTTCACATTTTTATATATTTGAATGTTTTTACTGTCTCTCCCACTCTAAATGTTGTTCTGTCTGTGTGTATTTTAGACATCGATGAGTGTGACCGACAGCCATGTGGTAATGGTACCTGTAAAAACACAGTGGGATCCTACAACTGCCTCTGCTTCCCTGGATTCGAGCTCACACACAACAATGACTGCATGGGTGAGGATCATTTACTGACATGCTCTGCAAAGGTCAACAGCTGTTTTAAAGGTCAAAGTCTTGACATGGGTTTACATGTCATGCTGTTAAAGATTAAGCCTATAAATTCCAATAAAAACATGCTGACCTTTTCTGCAGACTTATTACATTTGGACAGGCATGAAATAAAATGAAGATATAAACTTGACAGTTTTGACTTTTCTTTGGCTTAATAGGGAAATATATTTGAACTTGGGCTGTGTAACAAAGAAATTGTACACAAGTCAGCCTTTTAAGGAACTTGTGATGCCATGAGTAAAAACATGAATTTCTTCTAAAGAGTCCGAATCCTCTCATTGTTTACCTTACAGACATAGATGAATGCAGCGCTCTTCAGGGCCAAGTGTGCAGGAATGGACAGTGTATCAATGGACTCGGTTCCTTCCAGTGTCTCTGCCACGAGGGTTATGAGAATACTGCGGATGGGAAGAATTGTGTTGGTAAGTCATTGATTTAATAGTGTTGTATCAGACCACCTAATCCAAGTCCAAGACGTGACCAAGAACAAAGGGTATCGAGAGGATCAGACCAAGTCATAGTGACACACTGGATACACACTGCAGGTATAAGTCCTGCCATTAGCCGTGGTATTGCAGCATCCAGTATCTGCATTTTCAAAGTCCCTGGTAAATAAGAACAACCTGCAAGCTGCAACCTCCACACTGAAAACTAATGGTAGGAACGTAAACAAGCTAACAGCTGTTACCTTTTCTGTTGCAGTGATATAGTAATTTCAATGCCAGAGCTTGCCTCCTGATGTGCAGATGTTCCACCTCGACACTATTTTGCAGCAGCACCATCGCTGCATCCTGGGCTTAGCGTAGCCCAAGATGTTTGTGATTGGTTTAAAGAAATGCAAACAAGGCAGGGCGTGTTTTTTCCCCTATAGCAGAATGTGTATGTGTGGAGCCACACCTTTCTCCAGCACTGTGGAGAGAAGTCTGGCAGTGCGAGACTAACCAAGACCAAGTGTTGTCACATCTGTAGCTCTGTCACCCAAGTGAGGAAGAGGTGAGGGCGCAGCCCTGTAGCAGTTATGTCAAAGCTAACATTAGCTAACATTAATATAGCGTAACTTTGTATGCATTAGTTACATAGCTTTATGTGGCCCAAGCAAAAACATAACATAGGACAACAATCTGCGACCACATTCCCTGCTGCCTCTTACTCTCAGAGAGTTAACAGTGCTTCAGCTAATGTTACATCCCTCAATCCTTTGCTAACAGTAGCAAAAAACTTCAAATTAGAAATGAGTCAAGTTATTGGTTGCATTTGAAGCAGGAAGTTTTACGATCCAGTCACAGTAATGATATTAGCAATAAATCAGACAATGGACAGGCAATTTAGTGATATCCCCAGATTTGTGGTACTGAGCAGTATTTAAATAAAATCCAGTCCTCTTTGTCTGAGACTGAGACAAGACAGAGTAAAAATGCAGTCACTTCCAAGATGAGACCTTCAAAAAATGTTCTTCAGACCATGACTGATCTCGAGTACTACAACACTTATAATAATATAATAATATACAAGAAAAGTAACAAACATGGCGGGGTATTTGTAGACTTTCATGTAGTAAAGTTTGTCTGGCATGCACGCACACATAAACACACATTCTCTAATTTGCACATTGTCCCATTTTCCACAGATGTTAATGAGTGTGTGAGTCTGCCTGGCACCTGCTCTCCAGGAACCTGTCAGAACCTGGATGGATCTTTCAGATGTATCTGCCCTCCAGGATATGAAGTACAAAATGACCAGTGTATAGGTAAGACACTCACACACACACACACACACAGACACACTTAAGTACAGACTTAATGCTTCACATATACTTAAACCAGCGAGGGCAACCGAGCCATCTGCTCGAACACACACACACTCACAAATCTTCTCACCTCCTCTCCTCCTCCCTGCACTCTTTTATGCTCCCTTCCCAGATATCAACGAGTGTGAGGTGGAGCCCAACATCTGCCAGTTTGGCACCTGCACCAACACCCCCGGCAGCTTCCAGTGCACCTGCCAGCCGGGCTTCGTCCTCTCTGACAACAAACGGCGCTGCTACGGTGAGAGGAGCTGTTAGTTAACAGTAGGACACAGCAGACAGTACTGATGGTCTGGAGTGAATGTGGTGATCTGACATATTTTATCTCTCTCACTGAAGTGGTGGAGGAGGTTTTTGACTTTGTTTAGCCCACAAATAACAGCCCATCAGCAGTAAAACAGAAGATTTAATGAATCTTTTTGTCTGACAGATACCAGAGAAAGCTTCTGTTTCACCAAGTTCGAGGCAGGAAAATGCTCCGTCCCCAAAGCTTTAAATACCACCAAGGCCAAGTGCTGCTGCAGCAAGATGGCTGGAGAGGGCTGGGGACTCCCCTGTGAACTGTGCCCACGGCAGACCGAGGGTATGTAACACATACACACACATGCACACAGCTTTAATTAAGACATGCACACGAAAAACATTTGTAAAATAATGAAGCTGACCTTTTTTTGTTGCGTCTTCAGCTGCTTTCAACACTCTGTGTCCCTACGGCCACGGAGCCGTGCCTGGAACAGGAGACGCTCGTGAAGGTGAGTTCTTTAACGTAGATCTTAAACATCTTTTAAATCACTTATTAAAACCCATTTTTATAAACCCACTTTTATTTGACATCTTTATTTGTCTTCTATTTATTTATTCTGTAAAGTTGTTGTTTTTTTTTTTTTTTTGCTGTCCTTGTTCTTATCTCTTTTATCATTCGGTCTGCTTTCTACTATGTTTTTGCATCTATTGCTTTGTTTTTTAATTTGACCTGCAATTATCTGGCTTTACTGTTTTGGCTCTCTGTTGTTATATTGCCTCCTGGGTATCCTGTTTTGTCCGTTAAAGCACTTTGTAAACTCTGTTTTTGAAGGTGCTGTATAAAGTTATTATTATTATCTAATCTCTTGAATTTAGTGGGCAGTTGTGGAGGTCTTGTATATTTTTAAAAAATAAAATTTTCTTTTGCTCTGTAGATACGAATGAATGTCTGGATAACCCTGGCATCTGTCACAACGGTATCTGCATCAACACGGATGGTTCGTTCCGCTGTGAATGTCCCTTCGGATACAACCTGGATTACACTGGAGTCACCTGTGTTGGTGAGAGGGAAATTTAAGCTAAAAAACATCTGCAACATTTTCTTATAATTCTTTATATGCTTTATAGCCAAATGAGTCCTGGAGTTATAGAAAAAGAACTCAGTAGCAGCAGTTGAGCAAACAGTGAAAAATCAATGGCTGCAGGACGACTTTTTATGAACTATGACCTCTGGGATCTTTATTATCCTCCAGGTCTGAGCTCATTTTACTGGCACCAGTGGCACCAGAGTGCATTACAGCCTGATCTATTTTTGTACTAACATTTAAGCTCCTTGTAAGTGCCTTAAAATCACAGGTACAGCTAAATGTTTCATTGGTTTTAATTGCTCTCTTCTCTGTATTCCTGCTCCTCTCCAGACACTGATGAGTGCTCCATAGGAAACCCATGTGGAAATGGAACCTGCACCAACGTGGTGGGAGGCTTCGAGTGTTCGTGCCAGGAGGGCTTCGAACCTGGACCCATGATGACCTGTGAAGGTCGGTCATTCACACAGTAACACGTTTGCAGAGGTATTCTTATTTGAAATGACAATTAATTACATTCTCTATTCTTGACTCCAGACATAAATGAGTGCTCCCAGAATCCTCTGCTGTGTGCTTTCCGGTGTGTCAACACTTTTGGTTCCTACGAGTGTATGTGCCCTGCTGGCTACGTGCTGCGAGATGACCAACGCATGTGCAGAGGTGAGAGGGCACAAATGCAAAAATCACAGAAAGTTAAAAAACGTAAATTTAAAAAAAGATGTAAATGAAATCTATTTTATCTTCTGTCCAGGGTACAATTAAATGATACAACTGACAAATAGGGCTTTCCTCGATCTAACCAATTTTAATGAATCTAAATAAAGAAACAACTCTTTGAGGAGTCATGTGATCAAAGGAAATATTACTAATATTGGGTCAGGGCTGGCAAAAAAAAACAATTATTCAATACACAATTGTGAAAATCCTCCCAAAACAAATTAGACTCATTACAAGAGAACATTAGATGTTCAGTTGTTTCTGTTGCTGTTCTTCAGTTTTCGTTTTGGCTGACTGTTGTAGTTGTACTAATTGGCCCTCACCCTAACTGGCCATTACTCATTGTCCCTCACCAGACCAGGACGAGTGCTCTGAGGGTCTGGACGACTGTGACTCCAAGGGTATGACCTGTAAGAACCTGATCGGTACCTTCATGTGTATCTGCCCGACTGGCATGCAGCGCAGACCAGACGGAGAGGGATGTATGGGTGAGTAAAAATGTTTCAGACAGTATCTGCTGTTTTGACTGGGTGTATCTGCCTCTTCAATCTCTTCATCCTCCCATCATTTTGCTCTGTACACTGGCAGACCTGAACGAGTGCCGTGCCAAGCCTGGCATCTGTAAGAATGGCCGCTGTGTCAACACAGTGGGAAGCTACCGCTGTGAGTGCAACGACGGTTTTGAGCCGAGCTCCACTGGAACTGAATGTATTGGTAAGATCACTGCTGCTGAAGAACATGTTGTCACACACTAAAATTGTGTTTTTAGTCTTGTTTTAAATTAATTTGATGAGATGCATGCTGCTTTAGCAACAAGTTCAACAACAGGTTCCTAAATCTCTTCTTTCATCTCAAACACACCTCATATCCTCCTGTCATCCTTTCCTCCAGACAACAGAAAGGGTTACTGTTACACAGAGGTCCTGCAGACGATGTGCCAGCAGTCGTCCACCAACAGGAACAGTGTGACCAAGTCCGAGTGCTGCTGCAACACAGGCCGAGGCTGGGGATCACAGTGTGAGCTCTGCCCGCTGCCTGGCACCGTACAGTACAAGAAGATGTGCCCACTTGGACCTGGCTACACCACAGATGGTAGAGGTGAGTAACACAGCAATAAGACTGAGTGATATTATAAAGCAGCTGCATTTATCACAGTCTTTTTCAGAAGCAGACGCTGTGGGAGCCAGACTTTCAAATAAAAGAAATGACCTTTATTGAGGCCTAATTAGCTTGCTATTGTTAATAATTTCAATTTTATTTTTATATATCAGTGTGAACACACTCCTAGAACACATGGGAAATCCATATCTGTAATTGCAGAAATGTAATTGCAGAATGCAGTCCTTGGCGGGAAATATCAATCAATTTTATTATGCATTTGCACCTTTATAATGTGACACCTGGTGGTAACAGCAAATGTGGTTTAATAGTACAGATCTCAGAACTCTGGGGGCAGCAAAACAAACTTTAATAAAGAAGTCAGGCAATAACTGGCCTCTTCCCATCATTACGTGAGCTACTGGGATCTGAGTTTGTGCTACACACAGCATGAGTCTGACAACAGTAAAAGGAGTTTGTACATTGCTAAGAAGATAGTTGTAGGTGTGCAGCCTGTCAGCTGCAGCTCTTCATCCAACAGCTCACTGTTGCTACTCCTTCTTGTTCCTTTGAAATCTTGCAGGAGTAGGTAATGTTCAGTTTACATTCAGGGTTTTCGCCACCTACACCCAGTTTGTAATACTGCAAATATAAGAATATTAAAATATTTTCATCTGTGGCTGTTCTGCAGGCCGGATGTGACCACCAGTTGACAATCCCTGTTGTAAAGTACAGCAAACACACAACACTGCCTCAATTTTATTTCTCTTGTTTTAATTTAATTTAATCAGCACAGTCTTAGTAGTAGTTACCTAAATAAATAAAAATTAAATTTAAATTTGGGAAGGAAACCAAGCAAGTTGAGGTGCATCAAGTTAAATGCCGTCACAAGAAACAGAGCTCACACTGTCATAAAGAAGCTTAATAAGACAGGGAGCACTTATTGAATTATGTGTTTGGCAGTGTGAATGCCATTCTAATCCAGATCACTCTTAAAATGTCTCTGTGCTTCCAGACATCAACGAGTGCCAGGTGATGCCAGATCTGTGCAAGAACGGTCAGTGCATCAACACCATCGGATCCTTCCGCTGTCACTGTAACGTTGGCTACAAGACTGACTTCACTGCAACCTCCTGCGTTGGTATGGCTCACCTGTCATGTTTTATAGATAATGAATATAGCACTGGTGTCAGTCTACTAACTTTTTCCACAGCATCCCTGCCTGTATCCCTCATTTATTCCCTACCCCTGTCTGCATATTCCAGATATGGATGAGTGTGCTCTGTCTCCGAAGCCCTGTAACTTCCTGTGTAAAAACACTGAAGGCAGCTACCTCTGCTCCTGCCCCAGAGGATACAGCCTGCAGCCTGATGGAAAGACTTGCAAAGGTAGGTAGACTCTTCATTTGTTTGTTTATTTCATAGTTTCATAAAAATCATAAGTTTAATGTTTAATGGTCTTTTGGATCTTTAAACATGTTAATAATATTGTTGCGCTCAACACTTTGCCGGTTCTGCATTCTATTTATAATTATAATAATAATTAATTATTATTGTATATTACAAAAGAAATATTGCTGTCATATCATTTTCATAAACAAGCTTCATGCTTTTGAGGATTCATCCTCGTTTGTAATTTGGTTTTGATGGACGTTAAGTGTTTTTTTTTCCCCCTCTAAGATCTGGATGAATGTTCGACTAAGCAACACAACTGCCAGTTCCTGTGTGTCAACACCATTGGAGGCTTCACCTGCAAGTGTCCCCCCGGCTTCACTCAGCACCAGACTGCCTGTATTGGTGAGTACAAGACAGGAGAAGATCAGTGTTAGCTGCACAGAGAAAATGTTTTGTCTTAAGGAAAAATAAAAACAGAAACAAGCATCTTTAAATCAAATAAAATCTCAATAATCTGTTTCTCTTCTCGCTCAGACAACAATGAATGTACTGCCCAGAACAGTGTGTGTGGTTCCCGCGCTTCTTGTGTCAACACGCCTGGTAGCTTCAACTGTGAATGTTCCAAAGGTTTCTCCTTGGACAGCACAGGCATTGAGTGTGAAGGTGAGCAGACACAGTAACTGTTTTAAAACTTCTGTATATTGTGTGTTTTTGAACACATTACATATCTTATATGCATCTTATATTTTGTAAATAACACCATGCTATCAATTACCATTCATGGGTTTATCGTACTAAAATAGATTATAAAAGGTTACAATATCAAATGGAACATGTTAAACTTTCCTCTCAGTGAAAACTTATTTTCGTGCTAACAATGTCACAGAAAAGTATCATATTATATTGTTCTGACAGTGCTGCATAGCTGTTTGCACTTTATACACTGTCTTTGCATCTGGTTTAAATAGTCCAGTAATTATGGATGGATTTAGAGGAGGAGGTCTTTGTAATATTTTGACAATCCATCAATCCATGTCTGGTGCACACAGCAACACAGTAACTTAAATTTATTTAAATACAGTATAGAGAGGCAAGGTCCTTTTTCTAAAATCACAAAAACGAGATCTGTTGAAGTCTTTATGATCGAGGTAGTTGAAAGGAGCCCTTATTTGCACTGGCGTTGCTGCAAAAACTGAGAAACTCAAAGTCTTTTTTTCCCTCAGATGTGGATGAATGTGGCAGTAACCACCGCTGTCAGCACGGCTGTCAGAACATGCTGGGAGGTTACCGCTGTGGCTGTCCGCAGGGCTATGTGCAGCACTACCAGTGGAACCAGTGTGTGGGTGAGTTACACTGACTCAGTCTGTAATGAACATTAAAAGCATCAGTACACAGTACTATAAAGTCATTACGGTCATGTGCTGATTTCTTTTAAGGCTTATAATTGTAACAACACGTTAAAGGTACAGTTCACCCCAAAATCAAAAATACATCATTTTCCTCTTACCTGTATTGCTATTTATCAATCTCTACTGTTTTGGTGTGAGTTGCCGAGTTTTGGATATATAAGCTGTTGATATTTCTGCCTTCTCTCCAATGTAATGGAACTAAATGGCACAAGTCATGTGGGGCTCAAAGCACCAAGAAATACATCTGAAAAACTCAGGAGCAATGTCTCGTCCCAGAAATCATGACCAGGTAGCTGAAAATAATCCACAGACTTTGCTGTGAGCAGTTGCGTGTAGGAACTACCAGAACTACTTTCTTTTTAATAGAAAGAAAGTAGTTCCTACAGGAAACTGCTCACAACAAGGTCTGTGAATTATCTTGAGTAGTAAGCGGGTCATGATTTTTGGAAAGAGAAACTGGTTTGGAATTTTTCAAGTGTATTTTTTGGTGCTTTCAACACCATATGCCAAGCGCCATTTAGTTACAGTGTATTAGAGTGAAGACAGACATCTCTACTGCTGATATCTCTGAAACTCTGCAACCCAGACAAAAAAATCTAGATGGTTAAATAGCACTACAGGCCAGGGGAAAAATATGTATTTTTGATTTTTGGGTGAACTGTCCTTAAATCTTAGTATAGTAGTATAATTTTTATGTAGATTAATTCAAAACAATCACAACTTTTTTCCTTAAGTTATTAGTGTTAAGTGACTAAGGAAAATAAATGAATAAATAAAATTAGAATTATCCAGTGCAGATATATGCAAAATATATATTAAATAAGCTCTTGACAGACTACATGGTACATTAAAAAAAAGAAAATACAACAGATAACATAATAGTGGTCAAGTAGGGACACTAGAAATTGATAATAATGTCAAATTTTATTTTGATATTGTTCATATTATAAACATGAACTTTTTAAATTTTATTTTCATTTTCGCCCTTTTTTCTTTTATTTACTTCTCTTTTAATTTATTTCATGCTGTTTTTCAATATTAGTGTTACTGTACTTTGTTTTTACATACGTGTGTATGCAAGTGTGCAGAGGTTTGTATGTACTGTACTATGCTACTATATTTGCAGGAAATGCCAACTAATACCATTTAAAAAGTAGAATTATCATAATCATTATATTAATATATTTTCTTAATTGATCTGATTTAGCCATATGAGTTTGCTATTTTACAGAAGGTGATATCACTAAGCTCTATATTGTTGATCTGAGCAATACAAAAAATACATATCAGGGTGATTATATTTGTAAAACTTTACTTCTCTGATGTACTGTACATAATGACAATATTGGCCATCAATATCATCCTTAACATGCAAAACAACTGTTTCTAGGCATTGTACGATACTGCATCACCTCCTAACACACTCACCTTCTCCTTCCTCTGCAGATGAGAACGAGTGTCAGGCAGGAACAGTGTGTGGCTCGGCCTCCTGCTACAACACACTGGGCAGCTTCAAGTGTGTGTGTCCCTCTGGCTTTGACTTTGAGCAGACCGCTGGTGGCTGCCAAGATGTGAACGAATGTACCACAGGCACCAACCCCTGTATCTACGGCTGCTCCAACACTGACGGAGGCTACCTGTGTGGCTGTCCTGGAGGTTTCTACAGAGCCGGACAGGGGTGAGGGAACACTAATGACAGATTTGACTTAGATGACTGATGTTTTTCAAAACAACAGTGGTGTCACCAGATATTTTTTGAGTAAAATATTTGACCGTGTTTCATGTACTCAGAGTATTGCCCATGAATCATTACTCAACACGCTAACCTCTTTTGTTGTGTCGTTCCAGTCACTGTATAACAGGCTCAGGTTTCCCAGGCCAAATTGGAGAAGGTGACGACGAAGACAGTCTGTCTCCTGAGGCCTGCTATGAGTGTAAGATCAATGGAGGAGGAGGAAAGAAGGCACGACACAGACGCACTGCAGATGAAAATGAGATCAAGCAGGTATGTGTGATGACAAATTGTTGCAGGATTAAGTTTTATTTTCCAAAATGTTGTTTTTTTTTTGTCTTTTCAGAACATGCGTATTTCTGAACAGAACTTCTAAAAAACATAAAGTAACCCCACCCCCACCCCCACCCCATTAGTTATTTAAATTATGTAAATAAATGAACTATGCAAAATTGATATTTAATAGAAGCCGACTCCACTTTTGAAATAATTCACAATCTATCCTGGATAGTGGTATGAGTTTGAGTGTAAGGTCGTACATGACATTTAAGTGTATGAAGTTTCTGCTCCCTCATGTTTCACCTCCCTCCCTCTGTCCTCATCCTCTCTACAGGATGCAGCAGTCAGCATGGCCAGCATGGACACCCAGGACACCATCCCCCTGAACATTTCTCTGTCCTCGCTGCTCAACAAGGAGCCTCTACTGGAGCTCCTGCCTGCCCTGCAGCCCCTGGAGAACCATGTACGCTACGTCATCACCCATGGCAACTCTAATGAACACTTCCGCCTGCTGGAACGCCGCGATGGAAAGAGTGTGCTCCGGCTCGGCAAGAAGCCGCCTCCACCGGGATCCTACCGGCTGGAGATCGCCAGCCTGCGGCTGTTCGGGCCCAGAAGACTACACCAGCTGGAGGAGCAGCACGACAGTGACTACCTACGAGGGGAAATAGGAGACGCCTTGCGCATCAAGCTCAACATCCACCTGCACTGAGCTCAGAGTGCGTTCGGACTGATTCCTAAAGCCTTTGAGTTTTAACCTGCCCTTTTATCCAGTAACTCCTCCCCTCCAGGATTATCCCCACCAACAGGGGGTCATCAAGGGCTATGAAAGACTGAGTCAATCAGCCCAACTCTACCACCACTTTGTTACTGTTTATGTTATTATATGTTCATGTTTTGTGTTTTGTTTTTTGTTTTTTTTACCCTGACTACACTTCTTCCTCTTGCGCCCCTCCACTTGTACCCGACCCAGCACTCATTCTCCACTGAGAGCGCCAGTGGAGGAGGTGGCAGAGAGGTGACACGGTGCTTGGACCATCACCCCCCTAATGAAGACAAACAGGCAGACGGATGGTTCACAAGTCCATGAAGCACTTTTAGGTTTTTAGTCTTTATTAGAAACTAGGTGCTTTTTATGCAGCATGTATGGTAGTATTTAAATCACAGTGGCGTCTTTTTGTTTGTTTTGTTTTTCATAAAGAAGTGATAAAGGGGCTGGGTGCCATCATGGTGGTCCAAGGGCTTCCTCACCTCTCTGTGATCTTGGTAAAAAAAATCACAACACTGGGGAACAAGGTTTATCACGTCTGCCCCTCTCAGTATTGTAGTGTCATGTAATGTATTTGTGCTGTTTGAATAATGTTATAACACGAAGGACTGCAACATTTACACAGCATTTCAGGTTCTTTAGTCCATAGCGGCGGTCTGTTTTATTATAGCTGGATGCCAACCAACTTTCTTTCAGATGAGAAAACAGTAAGCTGTGTTCTGCTCTGATGTGACTGACTTTTGTCCTGTCTGCGGGCAGCGGCAAGCAGGGATTCGCGTGTTTGCGTGTGTGTGCTGTCATGTTTGGTTACCTCAGTGCCTCTTACCGAGTATGGACATCATGCTGTGATGCGGGCGTTAAAACAAAAGAGGGTGCTAGTGTCGCTCAGCATCCATCATGAGCAGGGAGTACACCAGTTAGTTAGACTTAAAAGAAGATAGATCAGGTCATGTTTTTATTTATCTTAAGACTTCAGGTGCACTGATTTTGGACCTGAGAGCCAGCTTTTTTCATTAAGTCTAAAGTCTGTTTCCCTTTTCGGGAGGCTGAACTTGACAATAAGCTGACTTAACCTGACTTCTTTTTGACTTGACCATGAGCTCGATGTCTGAGGTCTGAGCCTCGTTTACAACGCAAAAAGACACACACAGTCTCAAAAGGTACATGACACGTTAACATTACCTGAGCTGTAACTAAAGGTAGTGCTTTACATGCACAGGTGAACAACGAAACCTCACAAAGAAATAACACAAATATGTCAGGTCATCTTTCATTTCTCATAATTTTTTTTCTCTCAAAGAGAAAAAAGGTGCTAGATAATACCATCTCTCTCGCTGTACAAAGAAAGTGCAGTCTTGAATCTGGATTGCAAAAGTGACTTTTTTTTTTTTTTTTGCTAGGATTATTTGTTGTTGTGTATGTCTGTCTTTTGTATTGTCTCAGTGCTGAAAAACCAATATTATCAAACTTGCTTCTTGAAAATTAAATTGTATATTTTTAAGTGAAATGTAGATGTTTTTTTTTTAATGTCAAGGCTGCCAAAACAAATACTCACAGTAAACCCAAAATTGAAGGCCTTAAGTGCTGTTGACTTTGTTTTGTGGAGAAAAAAAGAAGCAAACCCCCCAAAAAGCAAATGCAGCATTGTATTTGTTGATTACTGACTGCATTGTTTGAAACCACTGTCAAATCAGCCATTAGCGAAAAGAAATCAAAACAGACTTAAAGATAATTAACATTCCCATCATCTATTATTTCATACAAGCTTACACTGTCTGTACAATGCCATAAGGATCAATGCAAACTTGACCATCTCCAGCTCGGATCTATGGTGCTTAACAATTTTTCTCTTAACAGTCGAGGTTGCTGTACTGTACCACAGCCTAGGCAATGTTTATAATACATAACCATTTTTCTAACCTGGGAACCTTTGTATACTTTTTATCTTTATTGTCAGTTTGTAATTTGTCTTTTATTTGCCACTATGTTTAAAAAAAGGCAGTGTGTTGCGTGTGCGTACTGTATCTCAGCTTCAGTGTCAAACTTGAAACAATACTGTAATCATCATCTGCTTGCATTGAAATATGTGCTTTATACTTAAGGAAATAAGGAGCCTGTTTCACTTGTTTTAATGTTCACCATAAGCCTAACACTTGTTGCTACCAGAGTCCAGCTGAAAGCTGAAATGACAATCATCCAGTCACACCACATCAGTAAATAAATCAGTCATCATTGAACATCTTTTAATATGCTGAATGATCATCATCTTTGTGCAAAGACAAAAACCAAAGATTTATGACACCAAATGGCAGTCTGTAAAATTAGAGTGATTCACATAATATTGTAAACTTTTGTCCAGTGACATTAATGGCAATAAAGTATTGTGGGTTATATTTTTAAGTCTTGTGTCCTGAGTCTTCTTTTTCTCTTAATGGTCCAGTGAGTAAAATTTCCAGGAGTTTATTGGCAGAATATGGCAGAAATAGAGCATAATGTTAATAAATATATTAATATTAGCAATATTTTGTTACCTTACAATGAGTAATACATTTACTGAGGGTGCAGGTCCTCCTTTCTACAGTAGCCCAGAACAGACAAACCCAACACTGGCTCTAGACAATGACTTTGTCTTTTAGAAGGTTGATGCAAGGTGTTTGCAATCTTCACCCTCAGATGCAACTTAACCCTTTACACTGGTCCTTTAAAGGAACTATATGTGAAAAATGTCCACCCCTATCATAAGAAACAGTGAAATGCAAGGACCCTCCCATTGGTATTTCTTTCAACAAACAGCTAACTTAGCAAACATAAACAATATTACAATGTTATACAATTAGCTACCTATAAAATCCATTGCTAAACAGACAACATTAGCATTAACAGCTGTTTACTTACCAGTCTAGAAGATATGGTACAAGTTCAGTATCAAACTTCATCCTTTTACTGGCCAAGAGTTGTCTTCAGAGGTGGAAAGTTAATACCAATGTTAACTCTTCTATCACTTCTTTCTTAGCTGATAAATGTGGTTTCTTGCCCTCGAAACATCACTACTTCTTCATCCTTTTGTGTTGGTCTGAGGAACTTCTCCCAACAGTGGCCTGTGGATATTGGGTCATTGCCTCTTGAGATGCAAAGTGGTGGTACAAAACAGGACAGGCCAGAGCTAGCTGGTGAGCATACTAACTTGAGTAGATATCTCTCAAACACAAAACGTCTTTAATCAAATGTTAAAAATTGCTGTTTCTCCACATTCTATTGATAATTTTAGTTGTTTAGTTGTAATTTTAGGGTGTTAACTTTTTTTTCTTTTTTTTTCTTTTCTAAATTTCATGACATTAATTAGTCCTCAGCTATATGTCAGCATTGGCCTTGCAAAGTTCAATTTTCTAAGAAACTAGCATTGATGTGTTTCATCACAGTACAGTCATATAATGCAGTTTACAGCTCAAAAAACACTTTTAAATATGCAGTAGCTATTTAAGCTGATGTGTAAATGCCCACTGCTAACAAAAGTGACACAAGGTGACATATACGTAGTAATCGTTTTATTTCATCTCCAACATGAACAATGTGGACTTCCCACGCAGTCCAGCTATCAGTGGAAATTCAGAAGAGTAACTGATGAAGAAAATCCTTTTTCTTTTTAATTTTCACTGATTCAACCCAGTGTATCAAAACAAAGCAGATAGTCAGAAAAATATGTAATTAAAAAACACACAAAAAAGCAAAGCTACCTGCTTTGCCTCCTAAGACGTGGCTGCATGACTACCTCAAAAATCCACAGTCTAAAGATCGATACAGTAAGAGGAAGAGGACAGAAAGATAGCAAAAAGGAGACTCCCAAACTTGAGTCGAATAGAAAAATAAAGCTTTCTTTTGCCTAAAGGTTGCTGTTTGCTTCATCACCACACTTGGCAGGCTGACTAAAGCAAAGGACACAACCAGTGAACACAAACTCTACTCGCAGTAATAAGAGATTATATAGTTTCAATATGGCTTCTCAGTTATAGACACAGTAACACACAAAACATACACGGACAAAACTTTATGGAGACACAAACTACCTGCTCGGGCTTTAGAAAGCATCTGAAACTGCAGTGCTGCTCGAGGATCGGGGTCCAAAAATGAAAGAAAATGTGAATTCTTGTGCTCCTTGATCAGCACTTAACACTTGGATGCTTTACGATGTACATTGGTTCATTAAAGGGCCATCTGCGTAAGTGTAAACTCCTTCATTTAGCCTGTGTTCTCATCAAAAATGAGCCTAACTATGCTGTGAGTGAAGTGGTCTTTCCAAAAAACTCATCGTTGTGTTTTAATACTGGCAAGCTCTGGGGTTTGGAAAACCTAGCCCTAAAGTGATGTGATGTGGTAGCATGTTTGACTAGTACAGTAGGTAACGTTAAGGCAGCTGTGCAGCTCGATATTTCTGTCCTTTATGGTCCAACATCTGGGTTTGGGTGAGTGTTTGGCTCACAGGGACCAGACTTTTTATGTTTACATAGCATCCTGCAGCCTAATATTTACACCAGTACACAGGCTGTAATACTCTAATACACACTGGGCATACTCCAACATCAGGTAAACCCCCTCAAAGAGTGCATTGGTACAGTCCATTCCCACATCTCGTCAATGCTCTAAAAGCTTCTGCCTCTGTGAATGACACCCTCTTTACACCAATGCATAATCAAACTGGCCCCTCTCTAGCCCCTCCTTGTGGTCAGTCCAGGATGATGCAGGCATGCGGCTGTAGGGGTCCAGCAGGATCCTGAAGCACCTGACCAGCAGGAAGACCAGGAAGAGCATGAGGAGGCCTACGAAGGCCAAGGCGGTGCGCTGTTCATTGTCCACCCCAACCAAAGCCAGAGGGGGGCTGCTGCTGCCCCCGCCAGGGCTGCCAGGGAGCGAGGAGCTGGCCGGGGACAGCAGCAACTCGTAGTCAAGTGTGGGCACATCGTTCATCCTCCAAGGGGCCCGAAGGCACGGCTTACACACTGACTGGATGGTTGGTGTATTGGGAGGAGGTGTCGAGAAGGAAGGAAAGGTGTTCATGAGGGGTGGTGTGGAAGGAAATTGATTACGAGGCTTAATAAGAAGCCGGTTTACAAGGGTTGTATTGTAGACCCTGGTTGTTGGGTGAAGAGCATTAAGTTAGGTCACCTAAGTTAGCAGGTAGTTTACAAGTAATAAGACTACAGAGCAATCTCAAGGTCAAAGAGTGTGATGAAGTGCGTATCACCCCAGGACTTCAACACACGTCTTCCTCAGCTGGCCAGTTGAGTTTGTCAAATCTAGGTCAGTCAAAGTGACATGACCCAGAAAGGCCTGGCCCTAATCTGCTCTGACAATGTGTCAGACACATACGCACACACTTTTCAATTAATATGGACTACTTTTTAGTGTCACGCATTTTGAGGAACTGACTAAACAGTGTAATGAAGCTCAATGGCGTTCTTATTTGAGCGGCCGACCCTCAGGCGGTAACGTTTTTAGAGTATTTATCAGGGCCGCTCTGCCACATCAGCTCTCATTCTCGCGCTCAATCAGAGCAGACAGGACATAACACGGCCTCCTGCTAACACAAACACACAAACACGCGTCTGATCGCAGTCAAGGTCGGTGCTCTCGATGGGAGTTAATGGTGTGCAGATGGACTTCTGACACCCAGTTGGGAAGAGCTCTTTGAGTGTGTGAGCCAGGCCCAGGTGTTACACACGCAAGTCTATTTGAAGCATCTGCAGGGGCAAGCAACACCAGGTGTGTGTCCGTGTGTGGCTAATAGGTCAGTGGATCAATGGCCTTGAATATAAAACAGTGCATCACCTTTGCTGCTGTTGCCTGCTAAATGAAAAGTAGGTCAGAGCTGTCAAGTGTTCAAATAAGTCGGGATGATCTCTTCAAAAACTGCCTCTTGTAACAAGCACAGCAGTAACCAGAGGTAGAAATGAGTTTTGCAAAGAGGACTTTGTTCTTGTTAATAAATCATAAATGAAAAATGGCTTCATCCAGTTTGATTTTTAGCCTACTGAACACAGGATCTGTTTACAAGCTGTTCCAGCAGTCTTCAGCAGACAGGACAAAGGGTCGGTACAGACGTGGCGTCATCGGATGTTCGTGGTTTGTGGCGAGCAACCAGCTGCAGCTCCTTTTAACTCACCACCTGAAAGAAAGACACAAGAAAGAAAGAAAAAAGCTTGAGTTTTTAAACATGCAATATACAACATTCAGCCTCACTAGATGTCAACAGACAACTATTTGCTATGCAAAGATGTAATGGAGTAATGGCATCCTGAGCAAAGAATGATGTCACACGTCCTCTCAGTGTGCTGTATCCAGGCTCCTTTGTTCATCCAGGATGGCAGCACGTGTATGTTCATGCGTGTGCATGTGTATGAATGTGTGCTTGGGTGTACATCCGTTTTTAACATGGTGGCTTTTTTCATATTACAGCTAACCAGTACATGAAACTATGTGTCTGAAAACATTTTAGGTGAGAAATAGGCAATGTGTTATCGTAATCTTGATCACAGTTTCATCTGAGTTTTATGAGTCTCCATTGGAAACAGTCCATCCTCATCAGAAAAACGTGCATGTTGGCTAAATGTGCAAGCAGCTTATTCTGACTGATATGCCCATTTATTGTTAGGCAGCGCTCCCAAGTGGACACAGTCAGTAGAACAGGAGAAATATAAGGAGCGAGAAAGTCTAGATTTGAAGGACGTGGGGTGAATTGATGGCTCAAACAAGCACAGGGCTTTCACCCTGGAGGCCAGGATGAAAGTCCTGTGTGAAACTAAAAGTAAACATAGTTATTTCAAGTTTGAGTAAGAAAGAAAGAAAGAAAGACGAGGCACCTGGATAGAAAAGCATTGAGATAATTGTCCAAAAATGTCACTAATAAACCTCTAATGAGGACTTTTAATCTTACATCCGTATACAGTCAAATCCCTCAAAATACATTGTGCAACTTTTCCAATAGGACTGATTGTTTCTAATGTGGAGCATAAGGAGCAGATTAAGTCATTCCTTCCTAATTTCATCATACGACGTGATTATTACCGCCCTTTACTCAATAAGTAACACTGACAGTAACATTAGGCATCTGTGGGGAGAACACAGCACCAGCATCCCCCTGTAATGACACTCAATTAGCAAGCTGATTATGGTGTCATTAGGGCCACATTAGCAGTAATGAATGCAAGATTATAAACACTGATACCGCATTACATCACCCTCATTTGTCAGTGCAGTGTTACAGTGGGCCATTTGTTCACTTGTTGACCCCCGTCATTCATTTGCTCACATGATGGAGGGAAAGACAAAGTGTTGTGGAGCCTCATTAATAATCTAAAATCACATCTCCTGCGGTGGACCAGGTTTCAAATCATGAAAGACATGCGATACGCAAACCATTTTTACTTGCTCACCCATCTGAATAGAGCGGTGACTGGACTATTTGCTTCGACAAACGTGATACCGAGAGATATTTAGAACAGTGTGTGTGTGTGTGTATGTGTGTGTGTGTGTCGGGGGGTAAGAGAGACAAAGACGGCAGGATGAACAGGGAGAAAGAGACAGTTGGAAACATTAAGAGACTTTAATAGCAGCTTTGGTACGGGTACTGAAGTCCTTGAAAAACGCGTGAATTTTAATGTAGTGTTTTCATGGTTTGAAAAGTGCTTGTATTGTGGATAGTGTTTGAAACTGCTTAAAATTGTGATTGCATTACTTTCATAATAACTTGCTATCACTTTTTAGATACAGAAATAAAATAAGTTGGAAAGACCCTGATTGCTTAAATGCTTCTGCACAAAATGAGAACAACTCTGTCCGAGGCTCACTTGCCAAGTCTGAGCGTGTGGCAATGTTCTGTGTAAACTGTCAAGTTTGTCATGTTACCTTTGATGGAACAGTTAGTGATGACAGACAGCAACATGCCGCAAGGTTTCATTTCACTGAGCATGGAACAGAAAACGAAAAATATAAGTCATGGTAAAAACAAGGAGCCTCCTATAAAGTCTGCAAAAATGACACGCACATTTTCACCATGGAAGAGTCTGTGCTTTGGAGCCATGTAAGCCATAGTAGGGAATATTTGATTTAGCTTATGTTACACTAAAGTTGGCTGTACGCTGGACGATTTATAGGAGGGACTGAGGTTGATGCAAAATGGCAGTACTACTGCATGTCAATTATGGCACGTTTATTTATGGAATTTACGATATAAAGGCCAGCGTTACCTTTAAATGACAGTGTTATCAGTAATTGACTTGATACCACCAGACATAGCTGCATTGCACAGTACTACAGTTCAACACAGAAGCAGCATGGCAGCATCAATTTTCAAAATAAAACACCCCATGCAGACTTCTGATCACAAAAACAGACAAAAACCTTTATCTACGTAGCCTGCTTATCTGTGGTAATAGCCCAACAATCAAGGAAAGAGGACAAAATCAACTAAATCTGAGCCAGTCAACATAGTCAGGCAGGCAAAATGCTCTGCTTCTGAAACACTGCTGGTGGGGCATTCAGCCGTGTGGAGGATGGCTCAAAACTTTGGCGCAGATGCAACGTGCCCAGTGGTAATAACAGGTAAAGACCCTTCATCCTTCATGCAGCATTAGACCTCTGCATAGCTAGCCAACTAACTCCTGACTTTAGCTACGCTTAACAGATAGTATGGAAAGGTAAACTGAATCCGCTTCATTTAGCCCTCTGTTGTCCTGTCATCACCTCTTACGATGGATCACATCTGGCCGTGCTGTTGCTGGTGTTTTGACTTCCTTTCTCAGGGGATCATAGCCTGCAGGGTGTATAATTTTTAGGTGTAGCCTAATAATTTGTTTTTGTGTTTTAGTTAGTCTACTACTCACATTCTGGTGAAGGTAACAATTATGTAGTAGTAGAAAAATAAACATTTTATTAAAACTTTATTTGTCCAGTTTTTGCTTGAGTGATATTGGCTCAGCATTGATGCCAAGTCTTTTTACAGAGAGGTGACACATTTTGAAACATGAACAATGATGACTTTGTTGTGCTTCTTTTTTTTTTAACAGTAACATCTGATTTAATGTGATGAATAACTGAAAAAATAATTTTGAGTATATGTACAATATGTACATATTTACCACAAGGTGCTGTTAAAGCTTGAAACTACATCTTTAAAAGGCTTGAAAAGTGCTTAGCATTTGACTTTGTAAGAGGCGTTGGAAACCCTAAACAGACCGTGCTTTTAAATCTTAAAGTTAATGTATTAAGCTGCGACAATGAACAGAGGTGCAGAGATTAGATTTGAATTTTTGATAAATTTAGAGTGACTTAGTTATTGTCCCTGTGGAGACAGCATTATAGGACAGTGAGAGATAAAAAGACAGACAGTTGAATGACTCAGTGTATCCAGATAGAAATAGTAAGGTAGGATGAACAGAAAACAAGGGAAGATGAAAAGCAAATTAGGGAGATTGATAGAGGAGGTAAAAATGGATGAATAGAGCAGACGTTCCTGTGGTAAATGGGCAGCAGTACAGAGGAGAGACGAGAGGTTTGCTGGCACAAACTAGGCTGACTTTCCTCTGCATGACCATGGCAAAATGCCTTTTCCATACACTCTCCCTCTGTGTGTCTGTCGCTTTCAGTTCAAAGGTTTTCTATCTGCTACTTCATCAGCCACTGTCTCCAGGGTGGTTGGTACACCAGACTCAGGCTGGCAGCAGGACGACACACCTGGGAGGTGGCTCTCACACTGTGAATCAATGTGCACTTCTGTGTGTGTACAAACAGACCTGTGTTTGTGTGTGTGTGTGTGTGTGTGTGTGTGTGTGTGTGTGTGTGTGTGTGTGTGTGTGTGCGTGTTCCAGCTCACTGCAAAACCCAAAAATAGGTGAGGAACCTTGAAACTGTTTTCAAGGACATTATTACGACGGACACTGTCACACATCTGCAGCTCCAGATCAGAAAAGCTTTCTTATGGTTAAAGAGTGCCGGGAGACATTTATATTGATTGGTTTCTAACCACACTTACAGCTTACACCAAATGTTTAGACTTATAAGAAATAATGCTGTTATTCTAACACTATTCCTTTGGGTTGTTACAGTTGCCAATGGCATTAAGAAAGATCTGCTAATTGCTAAGCTGTCGTGAGGTTTGTTTAAGATAAGCCAGGTCTTTGTAAAACTGATCAATGGAAAAGTCAGTCAATACCAGCAGGGCCATGTGACCCAGGATGTAGTTCTGTGTTGCTGCAACTTGTCCTTTTATCAGCACTGTTGAGGAATGTAAATGATTTTCTAAAGAACACCTTTTTTCATTTAATTTAAAATAGGTCAAACTTCTCAGTGCATCGTTGTTTAATGTAGAGTACCAATATGAGCAGCCATACAAAACTTTTTCTTAATTAAATGCAGTTAAATACTCTGCACATCCACAGAGGTGAAGCTAATTTGGACTTGTGGTCAGACTGAAGTTGGAGCTGCATGCTGGAATATGATTTTTTTTTTGTATATTATAGTGTTTCCTTGTCTCAATGTATACAAACATTATGTGTTTTTGATATGTATTCATAACATGTCAAGCAACCAGGTAGCTTTATAACGGTAGATATAGAAATCTATATGTTCAGAGGAACTTAAATTGGTGAAATTCTAAATAATTTACAATTGATGTTGCCTATTCAAGGATTCAAGGGTCTCAGCCTGCATAAATTTCAGGTTCACAACAAAGGCCTGCATCTTTAAATTGCTTACTAGCAAACAGTGAACACTCCAATACGGTGAGCCTACAGCCTGTAACAGTCTATGTAAGGTTTATTTTTACCATTGCAGTTGTTGATGACTTGTGGCCCCTGCTGGATGATTAAGAGGAGTGAGGAGTCAGCAGTCAGTACAGGTTATATATAGGTTTTATATTAGTTCTTCAATTGTGAATTACCGTAACCACAAGAGGTCTTCATTCATAAAACTAACCTCAGGAAGACGCTATATAGAGCTGCTGCAACAACCAAGAACATTTCTTAAAACTCTTTCAAACCAAATGCAATAACTTTGCTAAACTCGTAAACATGATTCAGACTGGAGCCGTGCCCATTATTGCTGTTTGCACTGTGCACGTTCTGTTATTATTCTGTATATTGTAAATTAATGTAATGTCTTGTTAACGAACCTGTGAAGCCAAAGGCAAGTTTCCACATTTGCGGACAATAAAGATTATTACTATGATTTCCAAGTGTATGCCTGGCAGAGATAATAAGCATTATAAAGGCATAAACTAACAGGTGCAACAAAACTAATAGACGGGTCAGAGAAAAGTCAATCAGACACAGTCTGATCACAGAAGAGGTCAGATCAGGCAAATAAGTGCGGTGAATCAGGCATGTGTAGGGCTTCTAAAATGAACAAAGTTATGATTTGGATCAGAGGGTATCTGATCAAAGAATATGTCAATAAAACTAAGAATCTGGCCAAAAATACGATACTGAACTGCTTTTGATGGATGTATTTTACAGTAATCTATACCCAAAAAGTACTGAGGTTCAACACTAAACCATGCCCTGGACAGATGGTCACTGCACAGGAAAAACTCAACTGTAACATGTAAACACACAGGGGCGATTGGTCTGTTCCTGCTGTCTCCCACTCATACAGAGACACACTCACACAGACACACACAGTGGCATTTAACACACATAATCATGCACACTCACACTTGAAATAGGCCAACAAGTGGGTGCAAACACACATGCAAAAAAGAAAATTGCAGATGAAACCCACACACAGGGATAATTTCCATTTTGAATGTAAAAGGTAGAAACATCACCTCCTCATCTGATCCTGTACACCCTGTAATTATTCGTTTCTCCATTAACTCTCACTAATTCATCACTGAGAGGGAGAAGGTGATAAATGGACTGAGGGAGCGAGAAAGCATCTGTTCCCTTTGAAATAGTGAAATCTATCATATTATAAAATAACACATATACCATTATTTCTACATATTATATACTGGTTTATTTAAGCCATTTGGTGTAGTCATGAAGAGCTTTGAGTGTAAAACTGTTGTATAAAGCACCTAAAATGGCAAAGATACTGTATTTCCTGCCTTTGCAACAAGCCTTTATAGAGTCAGTGGTCAGATAGTTCAGTTGTGGGCTCCAAAGGTGTGTGTGTAAGTGTGTGTGTGAGTGCGTGTGTGTGTGTGTGTGTGTGTGTGTGTGAATAAGTCATGGGAGGTAGAGGGGAGGACAGACAGAGATTGCTCAGCTTATTTTCCTCCTCGTTAAGTCTCACTCCCACCATCACCCTCCATCAGCCTCACACTCACACACATACACAACCACGCACATGCACACACTGTCGTCCATCAGCCTCGTCTCGCTCCACTCGCATTAGTTCTCGCCCACTCCATTTCTCCTCCAGGACACTTCCTCAAAGCACCAGCGAGACCCCTGAGATGAAGGCAAGTGAAGCGGACACTCGTCAGTCTTCATCGAAAAGCCCTTAAATGGACACCTGTCTCATACACACACACACACACACGCACACACACAGACACACACAAACACACACAATGGATGCAAAAGTAGGCTCATTTGCTTACAGTACATAGACGGAGAGAGGTTCAGTTACGCACACACACAGACACACACACAAAGCACCACTTTCATCACCTCCTCACAGAGCCATCGGTCAAGCTAACGTTGACAGAACTCATCAGGGTAAATGAAATGAAGAGAGCTGAAAATAATTTAGTTACCTCTCAGGTGACCAGAGTGTCACCTTTTGCCTCCTCTATCCACCTCCCACTATCACACACTCACACTCACACACGCGCGCGCGCACACACACACACACACACACACACACACACACACACACACACACACACACACACAGAGTCAGTGCTTTACACTCTTCAATCAAGTTAAATTACTCTACAGCTGCAGTGCAGGTTTGAAAACTTTGGTAACACTTTATTTTAAATGAATACTATGCAGCATTTTCCTAAAGACAATGTATAGACTATAAACATAATCTCTTTCAATCATCACTTATGACCTACTAGAAGTGTGTGGTTTATTTATTTCCTCATATTTTCCCTCAGTCAGGTCCGGGCTTGAGCCTGTTTGGCTGTGGTGTGTATCCTCCAGCCAATACAATGTTCAGGGTTTGAGTTTGGGACTCTATAAAAACGTAGCGATCAATGCTACGCTACACATTTTACATTGCATTCTCGGTCTCTTTCCCCTGCTCTTTATCTGTGAGAGCTGCAGAGAGATTTTTACACACAGGGACACATGCACGGGCAGACCAGTCTGGGGATTGCTTTGGCTGCATTCACACAAAATCTGACATTGTGCGGGGGTGTGGGTGTGTGTGTGTTTACGCTTTAGAACGTACCCAGTGTGAAACAATCAGAAAATAGTGTTTTATCTCTCTGATTCACTGCTTGTCCTCATTGATGGCGCTTACTCTCTTAATTCACTCGTTATGTTTCTTACTGTGTTCGTTGTGGTGGGGAGAAGGGGCTAATTTTAAATGGTTTAAAGCAACTATAAGGACATTTTAAATGTTTATTAATGTACATTTTTAGTCAACAGTTATAACTTCTCCCGTGAAGACATATTTTATATTACTGCTGTGATACAGAGTAGAATTATACAGTCAAATTCATTCTCTGCATCTAATCCATCCTATTATTAGGACCAGTGGCCAGCCACTTTACAGAACCCGGGGACCAACGCCAGCACCTTGGTCAGAGGCACTGACTGGAGAACCAACCTGGGGAAAACCGAGAACATGCAAAGTCCACACAGAAATATCCCAACCAGGATGTGAACCCACACTTGCTGTGAGGCAAAAGTGCTAATCACTGCGCCATATTTAACAAAGTAGATCCTACATGAAACCTCTCAATGATATCGCCAAAATCTTGCAACAAACTATATGGATAAATAGCACAACAGGTAGGAGGAAAAATATGCATTTTTGAATTTGGGGTGAACTATACCTTTAAACTAAAGCATTACACCAGACACCAAAACATTCCTGTGGCTTGCAAATGTGAGATGCAAATGCTTGAATGCTGAATTCTGAAGCCAAGTAAAGTCTATCTTTTTTTTCTTTTGTTGCTGTCCCAAGTTATGATTTCAAAGCAATTACAAAGAAAGAACACATGCACCTTTGGGAATGAAAATATGAAATATTCTTGCCAGTTGGCCTCACTACTTGTTTTCCTGGCTGTTTGGCTCCTTTTGGGTGTCTGCTCGCTCTCTTGTCTCCCATGCACCCACACAAATACCCAAAGTCACACAAGTTTCACATCAAAAAAAGGACAAGTGTGATCTTTTCAACAGGAAAACCACAGACCACCACTGTCCTGTCCTCCCCCTCCAAGCACACAGATAGCCAATCGAGCCAGCCTCCTCCACAGGGTTCAGCACAGAGACAGCCTTGATTTGTCATTATTTATAGCCCGAGCAAAGCCACTCTCTAAAAGTAATTAGACTTTAGAAACAACGAGAAAGGGAGAAGAGAGAAGAGAGAGAGAGAGAGAGAGAGAAAAGAGAGAGAGAGAGAGAGATGGTAAATGTTCCCAGTCTCAGCCACAGCCTGCTGGGAATTGAATTAACCCTTTCCAATTTGCTGCTTATAAAGATAAAGTGGACCTGAGAAAAAGGCAAGGGGGAGCTGCATGAGAGCCACAAGCTCAGGTGGGTATCCCCCTTCACATCAGTTTTCAAAACAAACATATACAGCATTGCAGGGTACAGCATGAACTGCACGCACACATAAACACACATACTGTCAAATGGAGGGGGGCACAGTGAGAATGTATTGATACCATCCATCATTAAGCTGTATTGATACCTTTGATTTTCTTTTTGCTGTGATTTGTGGCTGTTTGTCTGTGTTCATTCGTCACCTCAGGGAGCTGATTCCTGCCATGTGCCTGTGGCTAATGAGGACATTGGGGACCAGGTCACCTTGAGATGTGTGCAACAACAAATGATCTCCAAATACCAACTTTATCTGACTTCAACATGTGTAGCTTAACCTTTTCTTTTTTTTTACAGTGTCTTTTCCCACCCAGGTGAGAATCCAGGCAGCTGGCTATTCACTCTCAACTTAATTGATTTAACTATAAATAGCATCAAAAATTCACTATGGTAGGAAGTTATGGTGGATGAACAGGTAAAGCGCAAGATTATTATTTAGATTTTTTATATTATCATTTTCAGTTTTCAGTGGCAGTTTGGATAGAAAAAGATCATGGTTTGTCTCTGCCAAATGGGTCTAACATTGTGGCTGGTTGCTTGTCTCTGCCATGCAAGGTTACATACACACAGGTGTAAATATAAACATTGTCTGTTCCCCCTTGGATACAAATAGCCACATTAGCTATTCCACCCTGAGTGCTACTAGCCACATTGGCTATTCCAACTCAGGTGTATATAGCCACATTGGCTTCTCTACCCTGAGTGCAAATAGCCACATTAGCTATTCCACCCTAGGTGCAAATAGGCACATTGGCTAATTCACCCTGGGTGCAAATAGCCACATTGACAATTCCACCCTGGGTGCAAATAGCTTCATTAGCTATTCCAGCCTAGCGGTAAATAGTCACATTAGTTATTCCACCCTGGGTGCAAATAGACGCATTGGCTATTCCACCCCAGGTGTATATAGCCACATTGGCTTCTCTACCCTGTGTGCAAACAGCCACATTAGCTATTCCATCCTGGGTGCAAATAGCCACATTAGCTATTCCATCCCAGCAATAAATAGTCAAATTAGTTATTCCACCCTGGGTGAAAACAGACACAGTGGCTATTCCAACTGGTTGTATATAGCCACAATGGCTTTTCTACCCCAGGTGCAAATAGCCACATTGTCTATTTACACATTGCAAATAGCATTGCTGGCTGGGTGCTTGGCTCTGGCATGCTACACTATATACACATGGGTGTAAATAGACACATTGGCTGTTTTACCCTTGGTAAAAACAGCCACATTAGCTATTCCACCCCAAGTGCTAATAGCCACATTGGCTATTCCAGCCCAGGTGCAAATATCCACATTGACTTTTCTACCCTGGGTGTAAATAGCCACATTAGCTATTCCACCCTGGGTGCAAATATTCACATTGGCTTTTCTACCCTGGGTGTAAATAGACACATTGACTTTTCTACCCTAGGTGCAAACAACATCTGCCTTTTTTAAATACACTTTCAATAAGGAGGGATTCACACACATTTGCACAAATGCAGACACTCAAATTCACAGACCAAAAAATGCCCGTCTTACAAGTATTTTTAGCACCTGAGGGGGACAAAGTGTCTGTGGAGTCATTTCTCTTTACACTTGGCTAGCAGCTCAGCTCACGACCAGCCAGCTCCTCAGATAGCCCCCGTCATAATTAGGCTGGCAGACACTCAGTAGCTACAGTAATGGTGATAAAGTCGGGCAATTAAATATTCTGCTGTTCCAACACAGCCAGCCATTGAGCTCCCCACACACATATACTTGCTTATGCACAAAAAGGTGTGTATTTGCGTATGAGAGACAGATATAAAGACACAGTGAGGGAGAGAGCGCCCTGTTCTTTCACCGAGCGTACATGCAAATGAGAAAAGCACTCAAGACTGCTGACCTTTTAAAACAAAAATGGTACAGCGACACAACAGAGAGGGCAGTACACTTTATATTGATGTATTCTTCAAGAAGCTGTCCATTGTCATAAGCACATGTACATTCCCACGACTCACTCCTCATCAGTTTGAAGTATGGATCTTACTGCCAGGAGAAAAACTGTAAAAAACTGTTCACATCAGCTCCCAGAGAAACTTATATTGTAGTGAAGCAGGAGAAATGAACGAGGGATGGAAATACAGAGAGAAAGACAAATGGATTTGTACACAGATGAAGGAGCAAAAGGGAAAAAAAACAAGCCCTCTGTGATTCTCAATGCAGCTGAGCAATTCCATCTTCCAAGCTGCCTACAATCTATCATTTTATCACCAGCCCAGATGAACACAAAGTCTATTTTCTCTATCAGCATATTTTGGGTTTTCAAGGTCACTCCTGCATCAATATTCAAAGTATTCATAGATTCAAGATCAGTATTCATTTTGTACAAGACGAGTATTCTGTTTTACCTAAACACAATGAGGCCTGATTTAGATACAGCTGCTAAGCAGAACGTCTCCTCTGATAGGGTCAGCTGCTGCATGACAGACTGCACATTTCCTTCCCAATAAATGCCATGCAGGATCAGATCCCCAGACACCAAGGAGGAGGAGGAGGTTGGGGTTGGGGTGGTGGGGGGAGAAGCTCCCCTCTATTTAGTCTCCAATCTAGTCCGGTCTCTCTCCGGGTTGTTTGTGTCACTCTCTCTGACAGCCTGAAGCACCGGTGTGTCTAAGTGCCACCAGGGGAATGCGCTGAGGGAGCCAATTCTATATCTCTGTGGAGGGCTGGATGCTTGGCAGGGAATCAACAGAGGCCCCACGATACAATATCATTACGATATATAAGTCATGATATACATTATTATTGTGATTTCAAACATTTTGCAATATGCTGAGTATTGCAATAACATATCATGATTTATTACCCTTTTTCAACAGCACATTATGTCCCCAAAGGAAAACTTTGTCAACATCTGTTTTATTTAATAATTTAAAGTTTGAGAATGTCAGTTTGCACCCTGGTGAGAATAGTCACAATGCAGCTGTTTGTCTGTTTTCACCGAGCCACCCAGATGATCTATAAAGAGAGACAAAGTCTGTGATAAGAGGAGGTCATAGTGGATGAAAGGATTATACACATGACTCTCCCCTGGGAGAATGGGATTCAAATCCCATGTGAAACTGGAAGTGAGTGTTGATTTTTCATTTTCAGACTTAATGGATTTATTATTTTAATTTTTTCATTTTGTTTTTGTTTAACTTCAGTTTTCAGTCACAGTTTTGGTTAGGTTTAGGCACCAAAACTACTTGGTTAAATCTAGGAAAAGATCATAGTTTATCCCTACCATGTGGGTGTAAATAGCTGCATTGGCTGTATTGGCTGCAAACAGCAGTGGTGTCTAGTGACAACTGGGTGCTAATAGCATCTGCCATACAGATTTCAGTCTGTTCATCTCACTTCAGTTGTTTCTATTGCAGCAAAATGGGACTTTCAAGCAGACAGACTGTACAACACTGTCATAAAAAACAACAAATCCTGATGACCACCAGAACAAAACTCAGCACCATCTAGACAACAGGAAAAGCAATTGGGTTTATCATTCTAGTACCAAAAAGTTTAATTCACATTATTTAGTAAATGATCGGTACTTGTCGTCTGTGCATGGCTACAGTATTACCACAAAAATATTTTTTGTGGTAAATATTTATCCTGGTACTGTATATTTTGCACATTTTTTTAAATTTAATATATTCTAATCCTGTGCTGAGCCAAGTGCAATCGAAATTTCATCCTGTGTACACTTGTGTACACCGAATGAACAATAAAGTTCTTGTCTGTCCTGTCTGTCTGTCTGTCTGTCTGTCTGTCTGTCTGTCGTCTGTCAAAAATATCACAATGCTATATCGATTTTTGCCCCTATCCCTGATGGATGCTAGACATCCTGCTGCTTTTTTCAACTCGTCATGAAAAATGTATAAATAGCACGACACCAGAAACACCCACAGACAGTCATAGAAACATAGAAAGATGTTCAGATGCACACTCAGATGTATGAGTATGTACAAGTATGAGAAGACCACTGACTCATAATTTGCTCAGCCCTAATTTGGCTCACAGTAGGTGCCAATGTTATTACATTCATAATTTGACGTAGCCATTTAATTTAACTGATGTCTCAGAACCAGACTGAGCCTAAACAAGAATGAACAGCAACATACAATATCAACTCAAACTGTAACAGAATACAAGTAGTACAAAGAGTGCTGGAATAAATATTGTATTGTAAAGTAATAAGTTACTTTCTATACATACAGTAGGTGGTTTATGTCTACTATATGCATATGCACAAACACTGTATATTATATAGGTGTCTGATAGACATAAAATACAGTATGTTCCACATATGTGTGTATATCCACTCCAAAGTCAAACATGAGTCAATTTTCATGACATGCAAAACATGCTTGAACATATCCAAAAAGATATTTGTTATAAAGAGCTAAAACAAAAGTGTAATGTTAAAACATATAAAACCTATAAACATTTCCCTGCTTTAAATTTGATTGAATACTAGAAAAATAGTTTTGATGTCTCAATTGATTTAATGTTGCCTAAAGGTTCAAATAATTTGTTTTATATGATTCATTCATATCACAAAAAGTGATCTAAAAAGCACAGGATTAAAATGATTCATTTCTCAGACTCAAAAGACCTTTATTTGAAATCTAAGAACATCACGTCCAATATTCACTGGCTCTGCTGCGCCGTTCAATAAAGTGGGCAAGTCACAAAAAAGGCAATAAAAAATATAATAAAAAAGACTAAATGCACACTCTCGCAGAGCGAATCTATTTGTGAATTTTATATCACCCAGTCATGACTCTATAAGCTCTAAATGTGATTTTTTTTTTCAGTTATGAAGCACCTCGGGGGCTGACTCAAAGGCAGGAGAGACTCCAGAAACATATTTGTCGCTTCCAGCCATCTAACTCACTGAAGCTGGCATGCTGACAGGCAGCAAAAGAAACCACCTTTCCTTCCTGTTCACCACTTTAATCAACTCTGTCATATCTGACCATCATTCCCATCAATCTCTCTGCTGTCACCTGCTTCCCTTTTTTGAACACCCCCTCCCTCATCCTTCCTTCTTCTCCAAAAAATCTCCTCCAAGTCAGGCTGAATAAACGTCAGCCCAAAGATATCCACCTACATCCTACATTTAACTCTCATTTAAATTACAGGTATAAAATATTCATGCAGTAATGAGGATGGGGGGTTACTGGTCCACAGGTGGTGACAGCCCAGCTAGAAAAATTAGGTTCCAAAGACATTCTGGGGAACGTTTGTTTTTGGTTCCTGGAAGATTAATTGAACGCTCCTGTATAACATTCCCTGCATGATGAAAATAGCCATTTTCTCATTAGTTGAATGTTCCAGAAGATTACTTTAACATCAGGAAGTTAAAAAGGCGGGTTTTGCTGATGTAAACCACTGTTATTGTTACAGTAGTAGAACATTCCTGAAAGGTTAGTTGAATGTTACAGGGAGGTTACTTGTACATTCTTAAAGGCAAGTTTTTATTATGAAAAACCAATGTTACTTTCATATTTTTAGACCATTTTTAGGAGGTTAGCTGAATATTCTAAGAAGGTTACTTGAATGTTTCCCCTTAATGTTCCTTCAGAGGTACAATTGTTAGATGGCTAAAACATTTTAGTGATGTTTCCACAATGTCTGAGAAGGTTAGTTGAATGTTCTGGAAGGGTTCCCACTTAACAGTCCCTGGACATAGTCCCTTGACATTCCCAGAATGTTCCCCATGCCAAAAAACATTATGTCATGTGGTCATGAATGGTACTTCATGTGATTATTAGAATATTTTGGGAATGTTAACCTGAACAAAAACATTTGCACAAAATTCTTAGAATGTTATGGGAGAGTTACAAAACAGAAACTTGTAAGGAACGTTCTGGGAATGTTAAGGGAACATTATGTGTTAGCTGGGAGGTCATAAGTGGGTGGATGAGTGTGTGATGATGAGTGAGTCAGAAAGTGAAGGTAAAGTTTTGAATTATTCTGTATTAATTCAGAAAAAGGTCAATAGAGAGGACAGTGTGAGGGTGTAAGTGAGCATGAGAGCAGCTGACAAGGCCAATCTAACCCTGTAATTCAGGCTGAAAAGACCCCCTGCTGCGTCAGCAGCGAACACACACCACTGGGAAGGACCTGGTGGTGAGGTGAGAGGATGTCAGATGAACTATGAGGTAAGGAGAAGGGGAGCACAGACAGAGCGAGAGAAAGGTGAAGAGCAAAACGGTAATCCCTATGATTCACATCTGCATTCAGACAGAGCAGAGGCTGGTGCTACCCAGGGAGAGCCGAGGGTTGGATGGCATCAATCAGATATATATATGGAGGAGGAGGAAGAGAAAAAAACACGGGGAAGGAAAAAAACAGAGATGAGATTTGGGGATGAGTGTGGGTGTGGGGCAGTATGGAGATGTCAGCACTCTTAAAGTCAGAGGACAGCACTTTCCTTCCATCAGGCAGCCATTCTGTCACGTCCGTGGGGACAGAGCAGAGCCTGTGCCAGCCACGATGAAGGCCATATATATTACATGCCCTGCCCACACACTTGCTCAAAACCAAGGTGGCCAGGCTTAGAGTCAGCATTGAAAAAGTCAGAAACTTTGTGTAGACCAGGGGTGTCAAACATACGGCCTGTGGGCCAGAACCAGCCCACCAAAGGGTCCAATCCGGCCCTCTGGATGACTTTGCAAAATAAAAATTGCAGAGCAATGACTATTTCCAAACCAGAACACAGTTATATACATATTTAAAGATATTAAACATCATGTAAAATATTGTCAGTCAGCAGATTCAGTAGAAAATAGTCTGGATCAGACTTTTATCTTAAAGTAATATTGGTGGAATCCTGTTGCTAAGGCACTGCGAACAACTTTTGACAGAAGATAATTTAACCTTCTTCTTTGTTAGCTTCCACCTGCTGTTGTGTGGTGACGACAGCATTACTAGACAGGAATGGAAATGTCTGGACAATTAGAAGAATTTCTACATCTTGATAAGTTCTTAGAATCATAAAATAAGATACTATATTGTTGTTAAGTTCCAAAATACATCAGTGTTTGGTGCATTTGTGGATCCACTCTGATCTATATGATCTAATGTACATGTAGTGAGACATGAAATTGCTGTTATTTTCTTAAGATATAACAGGCTGTTCATTGTCTGTTTTGTAAAGAGATGGTTAATTAACTGTGAATGTTTTCAGAATGTAATCGTATTTCTTTACAATAAAAAAGGGGAAAATACCCCAACCCCATCGCTGCCATTTTCAGTGTGGTCATATTTAACTTGAGGTAGTGTTTTGACACACATTTTGCCTTTGATGAGCATTGCACCTCTTGCGATTTCAAAGTTTGCAGCGGGTCACGTAGCGATTTCAACTGATTGCTCAGCCCCAACCTGGTGCCTTGTTTTTCCTTTCTAACAAAACTATGATGCTAGGTGAATACAACAGGGAACTTACATAGTTTAATCTACATATCTCTCTATATTTTTTATTTATTTATTTATCTTTTTTCAGTATCTGTGTGATTTGTTATTTTTTTGTTCTATTTTTTGTTTCCCCTTTATGTATTTCTAAACATGCACAGCATATGTAGTTACTATTGTTCAGATTTAATGTTTGTTAAATGTACTGTACATGTACATGTATATGCAAATACAGTGACCTTGGATGGGATAGAGGTGGGAATGGGCAAGGAGATTTAAAATAGGACATGTCACCTCAAAATAAAGTGAATAAAAATGGAAAAATTAGGTCATTACCTCTGCCAGGTGTAACCCTGGAGGGGATTATGTGATCGCTTCCATGTATGTCCCTGTCTGCAGCTAATCTCACATAATACTGGACTGATCAGCCTACTTTTTGGGCACATTCATGACTGTATGCTGAAGGACCTCTGTGATTCACAATTTTTGAAAAACCTTGGAAAACCTTTTCTTATGGCTCCACGCCGGGCATTACGTTTTCAGATCATCCCTTTCTTATGAAGTGATATCACAAGAACACCTTGAGGGAATTTCTTCAAGCTTGGTACAAATGACAACTTGAACTTAAGGATGAATTTTGGTGGTCAAAGATCACTGTTAACTCACGAAACACGTTTTTGGCCATAATTCAAGTATTCATATGCTAATTATGACAACATTTCAAACAAATACCTAATACGATTCTATCTACTTCTTATATGTAACTAGTTACATGTACTTAAATTAAAAATAAATGTAATTGCAATCCATTGCAGGTACTGAGAAAAAAATAAGGGACTAAATTACAGTAATTAATCAAAATGTTGGTGATTACAAAGGGGTTTCATCCGAATATCCTTTTCGGGTTGTCTGATGGAGATCTGCACTCTACTGAGTGCATTTTTCTCGGTATGTAATGGTTTTACTGATCCAACTCTGCTGAGATGAAATTAGGCTGTAATCAGTTTGACACCCCTGTGACGGTGAAAAGAAATGACCTGAGACGTCAGAGCAACTGTGAGCCAGGATGTAAAACAATACTTTTCAGTCAGCAATGCAAGAACACACACACGGCCCACACCCAGGAATGTGAAAATTACAAGATCAGGGTGCAATGTCCGGCAAATCCGGCCCACCTTGTAAGAAAAAGAGGAGCTTTAAATACTCGACAATGGCAAAGTGCTGATTCAAACAGTGAAGCTGAAATAACTTTGCTCAGCAGGGCGCTGCTCAGTGCTCTGATCCCCACTGACAATTGAAGCCACCAGTTGGACTCTTAAGCACGGATTAAACACAGAAGAGAAGTCACGACAAAGACACGGGCATATCACCTTGCTGAAGTGAAGGTAGTCTGTTCAGCTGATTTGATTACTGAGCTCGCAGCAGGGTGGAGATAGAGGGATGGACCAGAAAAGGAAAGGCCAAACACATCTAGGGCAGAAGAAAGGAGAGCTTAACTGCCCATTTTACTTCATGGTCCATCAGCAGATTTCATTCCAATAGGTGAACTGGCTCTCTTCTCATATTACCAGATGAGTTAGAGGGATAGTTTGAATTATATTCAAGTGGGGCTGTGTGAGTTACTATCCATAGTCAGTATCTACATACGGTAGATGCTGGTCGACCCCCCCCCCCCCCAGTTAGAAGAAGCAGAGAGGAGTAACAGCATGAAAGCTAAGCAATGTACTATGTACTGCGGTGCACAGGGTCAGCAACAACACATATTTTAGTCACTTTAAAAAGGTCAAATTAAAAAAATCAATATAAGAATTAAGTGCATGCTATATTTAGAATATTTTCACAGGTTTACCTTGCTGTCACACAGCCTTTTCAGACACAAAGCCATCATCATGCAAGCCAAATATCACTCTCTCCAAACAAACCAAACTCCATAGGTGAAATCAGTAATTTTACCTCACAAAACACAGGAGTTGCAGCAGTTGTTATTGAGTGACTTTGGTGTTTTTAAAGCATATTTCGGATACATAAAAGTCCCACAATAATGCAAACTAACTAACAGACTGAGGCAGAGGTAGACCAGCAACTCTCATGTTCTGCAAGGCAAAATTACTGATTTCACCAGTGGAGTCTAGTTGGTTTGGAGAGAGCGATATTTCGTTTACTATAACCATGGTTTGCCATCGGAAAAAGGCCATCTGACAGCAAAGTAAAGTGGTGCTTCTCTAAACTGGGGGCATGGCCACAGTCATCTACTGTAGGTAATACACTGACCATCGACAAATACCTCATACAACCGCAATTCAATTATCATGAACTGTCCCTTTAATAGACTGGGAGCTGCTCTGGGGTCCTAGGGGCTTTGAGCTCAGATGGAGCAGGGATAATAAATCTCTGTGTTGGTTATCAAAGGGCTATAGATTATGGGCCTGATGAATATTTGATGGCCGATCTTCGACAGAAAATCAAAACCTACTCCATCAGCTCTCACTTGTCAAGGCTGGAGAGTCACGATGACTCTGTTACGTCTCCACCGTACTGAGACACAAGTCATTATCAACAGAAGCTGCTCCACCTTCCAGCTGGTGCTCGTGTGAGCAGGAGGTGGCTCTTTACGCGAAGGCGAATAGGATGTTTATGACCCACTATGTGCTATGTTGCCACATTACGTACAGCCAAATTGAATCACGCTCAGTGTGACATTGCTATTATTTCAGGGGCAATACACTCAAGTGCCACAAAATGCTCAGGTGATTTCTTGCTCTATGCTTCAGCGTGAAAAAGTCATTTCTGAACTGAACCGTACTACAGCATGAAATTTTAATTCTGGCTATCAGAACAATGGTGCAAAGACACTTTAGTGACTTTACCACCTCACTCAGCTGCTGTCAGCCAACCTGAACAATGCAATAAAGCAACAGAGAGTAAATGATATAAGATATCAAACCAATAACACAGACTGGCAGTGACACAGTGAGACAGCTGTGTGCTGGAAAACCTGATTCACTAATGTGCTCCGTGTAATACTGTATATCCTGAGAGGGTGTTAGGAGGGCTTTGTGGGTAAACCCACTCGGGTTTTCTCTTTCTTTTCCATCTCTCCTCTCATTACAGGTCATTACATGATGACACTGACAGCTTCCTGCCGATCAGCATTACCGTGCCGTGCTGTGCATTTATCAGAAGTGGTAAAATGAGAGCGGTCAATAAAGTAAAGTAGCCACAGACTGCTGTATACTCTCATTTTCATGTTTATTTATCAGACACTTAATGTATAACCCCAACCCCCAGCCTTGTTTTACTTCTATGTGACAGTATCACATGTACAAAATACTTCAACTCTTCTTTCTTTTGATGTTTAAGCCAAGAGAAAATTAAAATCCAAGACCATTCCCTTAACTGAAAATATAATAGATTTTCTCATTTTGTCTAATTTCATGCATACTGTCCCCCAAAATTCAGCCTGACATATTTGGTATCTTTGGAAACCTTGGGGTTCTAAAAAACTTTGGGAGTTAAAGGTAGAATCTGCAATATTGTTTGCAAATGCACAATTCAAAGTTGGCCCCTCGTCCCCAGATCAATAACGAGAGAGAAAAAGAGAGACAGAGTGTGAATTAGGAGAGTGAATGAGAGCAAAGAAGCAAATCTGTGTGTGTGTGTAAAACTCTTTCTGCAGCTCTCACAGACAGAGAGCAGAGGAGAGAGACAAAGAATGTGACCTAACTGTTAGCCTAGAGCCCAGTATAGGTCAGGTCAAAGCTTACTGTTTCTGTGCACTGATATAATTTTGGACAACAACATTTATTGTTGAACTGTAAAATATCCTGCCTTCATTACAAGTGTTTCTCACTTTTGAGGGATCATTAGAAAGAATGTGTGCTTATGCATAAATTATATATTAAGTACACCAAATTCTATCTAAAAAATATTGGACAATTTTTTATACTCCATAATATTGGCATTATCCCCAAAAGGTAATGCTCAGGTCCTATGTGGACATGCACGCTGAGGGCTACACACTGCTGTCAAACAGGCTGAAGCCTAGAGCCAACCTGAGTGAAGCAAAACATGAGAAAGTAAAAAAAACGGAGGCAGGGGGCAACTTCTCTGCAGATACAAACTCCAGCACACACTTCTAATGGATCGTAAGTGATGATTTAGAGGAATTATGTCTTTAACAGTTTTGTTTCAATAAAAGCTCATGAAAATGAGAACACAGTGTGCAGCTACTTCACCTTATTGAAATGTAGCCCTCAGCAGTATACTGTACATACTTGGGTGAGCATTCCTACTTTTCATTCAAGCTGAGACAGTCGTGCAGCTCTCTACTTCGGGTATCTCTTACATTTTAATCTGAAAGCTCAAACTGGGTCTCAGAACAGCACTGTTCCACTGTCCTCTGCTTGACGACCCCCATCGGATTCTAGATAGCAAAAACTCAGATTACTCATTACTGTTAACAAGACAAGGTTAATTATTAAGCAGTTGTCACTGTAATGTGAGACTATACGGATGGAAAACGCAGGAGAGCTGCATCCAATGCCTGGCACAGATTTCAGTGTCCTGGTGGGTAAATGATAAGGGTGGAGGACGGGCCAAAGCCCACACCTCCATGGCCAGGAACCGGATCAAATTACACAATAATGGACAGAAGTCAATCACAGATGCACTGACAACACAGTGCTTATAGACTTTTTCCCTATCAGCATCAATTGCAAACCTGAAAGAGCAAATTCAAAACACATTACTCAGGAAAATTAGATTTTTGCTGTGAGTGACAGATCTAAATTAAATTCACCAGCTGTTTAGGATGTATGCATCTGTGCTATCCTACTGACCTGTGGGGGGTTCATTCATACACTGTATCTCAGCATGATAATTCAGTCCACATTTCCTGGAGGTGCCTTGCTTGGGGCTAAAAGGGGAGAAGGAATCCTGTCTTGCCACACCAGCATTGCCATAGTAATTTCATGGCACACTGGTCTATAATGTGGTGGTTTCGAATAAATCAAAGTAAGCAGGCTGTAGCCATGTCAGGAAGTAAATGTGAAATTTTTGCTTGTACCTCCTTAAACTGAGACAAACAATCAGCGTTAGAGCTGCAACAATTAGTCAATTAAATGATTAGCTGTCAACTATTAAATTAATCAAAAGTTATTTTGATATACAACTAGTGGTTCTGAGCCATTTTTTAAGAAAAAATGTCAAAGATCTCTGATTTCAGCTTCTCACATTTGAATTTTTTGTGGTTTCTTTATTCCTCTATGACAGTAAACTGAATTTCTTTAGGTTGGGGACAAAACAAAACGTTTAAGGATGTCACACTGGGCTTTTTTCACTATTTTCTAATATTTTACAGACCAAACAACTAGTTGATTAATTAAGAAAATGATCCACAGACTAATAAATGATGGAAATAATCATTAGTTAGAAGCCTAATCAGCATGTTATAACATTAATAATAGGCTACAAGATTTGCAACAGGGAAAATATGCCTAATTGACTTATCTTGGTAAAAAATTTAAAGGTGCTTTGGCATTTTTATTTGGACTTTTAAATTTGTCTCATCTCTAGCTCTCCTATTTAATTTCCAGACCAATAAACAGAGCATTTACTGCTGCTCTTTGGCAATAGGAGTCCTGTGATCAGCTGTGGTTTTGCATTAATTTAAACTGGCTCGGTATGGATTGGACTGCCAGACAATAAAGCATCTGTAGCGAGAGGATAACTTCGAAAGTTTGACACAAATAAAACCGGAGTTGCACCAAATTCTGTGACCCATCAATCGCTGACGAAGCTTTAAACTTACAATACAGCATCTTAAACAGCAGTAAAAGACATGCAAGTCATTCTCTACAGTATTTCGCATCGCAATCTCCTAAAAGTCCTGTCAGATGCTGACTTATCTTGCTTTCATTGTGCTGATTTTTTAAAAAGCCATGCATTATAAGCGGTGAGACTGCAAATATTGGTCAGAATATGGCACAAACCTGATAAGGTACATGTGTCCGCTGCAGCCTCAAACTTTGTGATGCGCTCTCTTCGTCTGTCCTCCTCCTGCTGCTGCTGCTGCTGCTGCTGCTGCTGCTGAGCGGAGCTTTGCTGGGAGACACGACGGGACGCAGGCAGAGACTCTTAAAGCTCCCCACCCACTCCGGCCTCCAGTACGGCGCACAGCCAATCATAAAGGTGCCCTCAACACAACAATACATAAATAAATGATACATAACACAACTGCCTGCCAAATTGTCACCAAAATATCTGCACAAAGCCTGTGGGATATTTTGCATGATATTAAACAAATATTTGTCTGTCACAGCAGCACATTTAACTCACTATGGGACTGACTGTCTCACTATAGACCTTTGGGGTCAACACAGGTGTTACCAATGATACAATTACGGTCCTGTTTCCATCCCAGAGCCTTTTCCAGTCAACCAACATGCACAACAACAGCACCCTGACTCTGTTTGACTTAAAACAGAACATAACCTTGATTAGTGTAACTGGGTCTATTGCACTTCACAGACACAATTAGTAGGTGCTCCATGGGGTACTCTTAATGGACCATTCCTAAGTCCCACACCTTTTTTGCTCTGTGTTCCAACAGTTGAGCCAGCTTGGTACCCAGCGAAACCTCGGTCAACTTTAGCTAACAATTGATTTATGTAGATTAGCTAGCTAATTAGCTAGCTTTTTGTGAACATTATGAACTAGTTAGCTAATGTTTTGCTAAAGCTGGCTATCAAATCTATCTAACTAGTAGGGATGAACCCAAATTCAAATTATTCAAGAAAGCAAAAATAAGGCAATGGAAACATATTTCTTCTAAGTTGCTCAGTATTATTTGCAGAAAATCAGCTCCATGATTATCCTGGAATAGTTAAAAAAAAAAAAAAGGACACTATCCTTCACTGATTTAATGCATGAAGATGTCCTTCAACTGAAGGACATTTTTACATACTTGTATATCCCCCACTTAAAGGGGAGGTGATGGTGGACTTTAGGCAGTTCATAAAACTTAGTTTAGTTAGAAATAAAAAGAGAAAAAAATAGATGAAAAGTACAGTATGAGTATGTGGAAATGTATTTCATAATTAATATCGTGCCAATATATAATCATTTTGATGCTTTGTATGTGTAATTGCATTGCTAATGAATATTAGGTTAGAAGATTCTACATTTGCCCAATTTAATGTGACTTCCGGTATAAGCAATGCCCATTTCTGATATTCTACATACATAGATACAGATACAGAGACAGATAATTGTGTTGGTGGAACAGATACAGATACAAATAATGACATCTATCAATCAATGTAGACTGTCTATCTAGTTATATAGTATTTAGCTAACATTAGCTAACTTAAGATGCGATTATATGTCACTTTCACAGGTTCCCAGCAACTTTTAACAGCCTCCAAAATGTGATTTTCTTTTTAACATTTACAAGTCTTGCACATATCATACCTAAGTACAGGAAACAGGAGGTTCCAGACAAGGCAGGTCAGTTGAGCCTGTTATAAAATTTTGCTCAGTAATCACACACCTTATCTCTTTTGTCTGTGTTAAAGTCGTCTATTGCACGCTCCAAATGCTGCAGACCTATAACATGTTTGTACTGCCTCTGTAAAAACTAGTGAGTATAAATAATAAACCACCTTTCTGTAGGTGTTATCCTGTTACACCTGTTATACCTGTAGTGCAGGAATAGTCCAACACCTGAGTGTATCTCACAGTTAATGTGACTCCACACTTTTCTTTTCTTGTCCTCTGACCATTTTGTTCTTGTAAGCAGCTTTCACATCCTCCCCTGCTGCTTCGTTCAAAGTCATTCCATTAAAAGGACCAATTCAAATAGCATGGTGCACCTTTAACTGTTGCAGCACGTTACTGTCTGATGCAAAAAAAGTTGACAGAAAAGCATGTTGTTTATATGCATTTTACTATTATAAAAGGGCAAAAGCAAATGGCATCAATGTATAGCCACATAAGTCCCAGAGTTTCTTTCATTTCATTCTCTAGTACAAGACAGGTCTCTACTGGCTCTGGGGCTAGTGGTTAAACACAGTGTAGCCGTACAAGTCCATGAAAGGTCTGGATTGATCCAGCAGAAGTGAACTCACACCTCCATTTTGAACCTCTCTGGGTGAGGCAATTAAAATACAAACAAACAAACCAAAAAACTTGAAAGCACTTCTCGTCTCCTCAGTTTGTCCACCATAGTGGCCTACTCCATGTCTTCATTCCTCTCCTCAGCTCATTCTTTCCCAACTCTACATCTCATTCCTTCGTCCCTTCATTACTTAAACTGCTCTTCCAGTCCATGTGTCATTCATGTGGGGGAACCAGTGGCATCTGTGCAATCTGTGCCACCTGCTGTCATCCCACTGCCAGGTGCTACTGGTGCCATTCGCCTCACCTGTTTCCCCAGTAGAGCAGGTCAGGGTTCGAGTGTCAGGGCAGCTGGGAAACGGGAGCGTGAAAGCAGTGGCAGACGGGTCCTACGTGCGGAGAGGCCTTAATTAGATTTATTGCTGTAGTTCTTTTGGTCCACAGAGACTCACCTCCACAGTAGTTATGTAATTGATGAGGGAATTTTGCCAACCTGCTTCCTGGAACTATATTTTGCCAAGAAATAAGAGCTCATTAAAGGCTTCATTTGGAAATATTTGTTCAGAGCCGATTAACACGCCCTCTCTCCTTACTTAACTATTACCAAACCACTGCACCTATACACTAAATAAAAATGGTGCCAAATAGCACTAAGAGTGGTTCTTTGGCTCGTAATCATAGAACTGCTTTTTGGTGCTGCCTTTCTTTGAAGCTATTTGCTATTTGCTATTGTCAAATGGTGCTATACAGCAGGGCTTCTCAACCTTTTGGAACTTAAGCTCCACTTCTGATTGTTAAAAAATGTTTGAGGACCACCTTCCCAAATAAATGACACATATGTGAATTCTTGAGCACCTTTAGATATAAAAATAACTGTCTTTACCAAAATTTAAACTAACCATTTGGCGGTACCACTACCTCTGAGGCCTAGATGGTGCTCCACCAGACCAGGTCCACCAACGGGCTGCAGCCCAGTGTTTGAGAGGAGCTGCTATGTGGCTCTCACTCATTCTTGAGAATTAAGACAAAACTGTTATTTTGAGGGGGTTTTGATTTTAACTTCTTAATTATGCTGGGAAAATGCGTTTAAAAGATCAAACTCTATTAAACCTATTAAACCTTGCAATGGGCCAACTTCCCAGAGATTTAATTTATTATTAAACAGCAATTTCTGTGGCCGAGGACTTGAATTTTGTAACTTCATCAAACACACAAAAAGTAACTGTATTATAATAAAAAAATATGTGGGAAATGTTTAATGGTTGTGCTGCATTAATTACAAGATTATTTAATTAGCTGTATAATCAAAAGTTTGACAGATTTTTATTCAAGTCATAAATATCATTATAATGTTGCACATTTACAGCAGTGATGTTTTTTGTTGAAGTAAACTAATTTTATGAATCCTTATAATATATATTTAATGAATGTAACAGAAAAAAAATGTTAACCTGAGTTAAAGGGATAGTTCTCCCAGAAATGAAGATTCAGTCATTATCTAATCATCCTCATGCAACTGAGGGGCGGGCTTTTTTTGTTAGGCCCAAAGCACTGCTGGAGTGTCACAGGGAAATAGTGTTGCAGAATCTCCCAAACAATGGAAGTGAATGGTGACCATTTTTCAAACGAGAAAAAACAACAGAATAAAAACATAAAATTCTCCATACTGCTCGTCTGGTGTAATCCAAGTCTCCTAAAGCCAAGATGACCAATAAAATGTTATTTACATTTTAGCCTGAATCTTCAGTATAGCTCCTTAGTTTGGAGCCATGTTCACGTGCACATGCACACAGTCTGAAACTGGATGTGGTGTGACAGTGTACAAACGGCGTGTCAGGTCTTCAGGAGACTTGGACTACACCAGATGAGCAGTATGAAAGCATTTTATATTTTATTTTTAGTTGTTTTTTACATGTGAGAACTGGTCCTGTGAAACTCCAGGTGTGTTTTGTGGACTAACAAACTAAACCCGACCAACAATGAGGGTGAGTAGATAATGACTGAATTTTCATTTTTGGGTGAACTGTTCCTTTAACGCACCTCCATCAGCATAGATGTCAACTCCATATGATGGAATATCTGACAGAGGGAGCTAACGTCTTATTACGGAGTTGACAAAATCTATTTTTTAAGAGTTCTCTTAATGCTAATGAAAAATACATTCTTTTAAATCACAATTAGTATTTAGCTTTGATTTAGAAGGACAATGGAGTTGAGTTTCTCTTTGAATTTTCTAATCAGGTTCTTTGTGCAGTGGTGCTGTATAGCGCCACAAACACCCCAAAGAGCTGTTGAAGAACCATCATTTTTTGTGTGCACTGTGTGACTCTCATGTGATTTTTCCTAACTGTAGTTCAACAGTAACCGGTACAAGTGTAGAATCTGGAAATGTGTCCAGCTGAAAATGATAGAAGCAAACCAACCCAAGCTGAGGTTTGATGACTTTTTTTCCTCTGTATAATCTCGCCAGTTTCTGCCAACATAGTGCAGGGCGGACATGTTACTGAACAATGTCAGATATTCCCCACTGGTTCATCTCATGACAGTGGTGAGTGTGTGGTGCAGTGATGATGGTGAGTGTTCAAACCTTTGACAACCCAGCTGGACGCACATCTATTATCACTGTGCTAATTTTAATTGAAGCAATTTTCTCTTGGAACAAAATGGCAGCTTCACATCAGGGGCTGAAAATGTTCATGTATTTTAAAGTGTGTATAAGTGTGTGTGTATTCATCCCCTGTGGAGTGGCTGTGTGGGTGTGTGCAAGTACATTACGAATATGGAGTGTGTCACTTTCCCAGGTGTGTTTGTTCAAATGTGTGTGTGTGTGTGGGTGTGTGTGTGTGTGTAGGAGGCTGTGAATGGACAGTCCATATCTGGCATGTTGACTAAAATCTCCCAGCTTGTTAACCTGAAAAGGATATGTGTATAAATGTGTCAGTGCGTGCGTAATGGTCCTGTATACAAGTGAAAAATTCATCTTTTCTGTTTTTGTCTTTGATTGTGTGAGTGCGTCCGGGTCTGTGTGTGTGGGCGGAGGGGCAGGTGGCCATGACCAATCAATAAGCCTGATAATGAGATCTGAGGGGTGTCATTATGGTGGCCCCTCGGGCGTACAACGCCTCCTCTTCCGTAAAGAGCATCGTTGTCTCCTCTCCTCCGAGCAAACACGCACCTCATTAACCTTTTGAGCCAACACAACACCGACCAGACGCCATTTACTTTTCCCCAACATGTTGTTTGCTCTCATGATTAAGAAAATAAACCTTTTTTTTTTTCTCTATTTGGAACAAATACGGTAATTTATCACATGGTCTAAAAAAGTTAAAAGGATAGTTTGGATTTTTTTTAAGTGGGGCTGTGTGAGGAACTTCTATAGTCAGAGCAGACAGCCGTTGGTATGTTCCCAGTTTGAAAGCAGTAGAACTACTGGTATAGGAAGCTAAGAAATGTACTGCTGTGAACAGGGTCAGCAGCAAAATAAAAACAGGTAACCTAAAAAACATCAATATCAGTTTAAGGGTATGCTGTGTTATGAATATTTTCTGTGCTTTAACTTGCCAGAAGTCAACCTTTGCCATCATTATTTGAGCCAAACACCAAATTCACACAATAACACAAACAAACAAACCTATCAAAGCAGCAGTACACCAGCAACATCTATGCTCTGTGAGGTAAAATGACTGATTTCATCAATGGAGTCTGGTTGGTTTGGAGACAGCAGATATTTAACTTGTATAACAGCAGTTTCCCATCAGAAAACTATGTCTGACAACAAAGTAAAGCAGTTTAAGTGTTTTAAATATGGCTAAGTAATGTACTGTCATTGACAGGGTCAGGAGCAAAAAAGGTTCATCTGAAAAAGTCAATATCAGTTTAAATGTACATTATATTTAGAATATTTTTACAAAAGGTAAAGCAGTAAAAATATTCTAAATATAGCATAAACTTAAACTGATATGATTTAGGTGGCTAAAATAAGTTTTGTTGTACTCCTCTCTGTCACTGCCATTTACTGTACATACATATATACATACACATACATACATTGACTATTTACAAGTGCATATCAATACAACCTCACTTCAAAAAATCTGAACTACCCCTTTAATCCTTTTTCATCTTGTGTGCTTTTTTAACAGCAGTTTGCTGGGATTTCATAAGGTTGAATGTTTAGTTTCCTCAACTTTGAGCTGTATAAAATGTCCAGCGTATTCATCAGTTTGGAGTGTAAAATCCTTTCTAATACACTATCTGTTATGCTACTAAATAAAGTGATTTCTGTCACGCTGACAGAGAAACCTCAGAGCTGTGTGTGTGTGCCATTCTGTGATTGACAGTAGTGGAAATTACTTTCTGAAAATATCCCCCAATAATTCAAGAATACTGACCCACCATCTCGCCAAAATAAACCCTACACAATCTAATAAGGCTCATATTTACAGTAGACACTCAATTGGACACATTTTTACAGTGAGCACCGTGCAGCTGTGACGCCAAAGTATGTTTGAGGAGGGTTTTCATGCCGAGCGTGAAAATTGTCTCTTCCTCCCTGAAGCCAGTTGTCCCTCATGGCAGTAATCCCTCCCATGTTGAACACCAGCATACGGATTATCACAGTAATATGCAGAGAAAAAAACGGCGGCTGATGTTCTCAAAATGAAAGTGGAAAAGTGAACAGGGTGTCTGAAAGTCATGTAAACCTCTGGGAATCAGAGCTGTTTTGTAGCCAGTGACCTTCAGAGCCATGTCAGTTCCCCTGTGGTGTGTTCGAGTGTGTGTGTGTACACTTTACTGTAGGGGTTTGTCTGATTGAGTAGTACAGAGGAACCTTGCTAAATTGAGTGTAGAGAGACTCTCCTGAAACCAGAAGGACACGAGTATGGTCCCCTAAAAGAAACACTGTGGGTGCATCAGCAGTCATGTGTGGAACTAATAATATTTGGCTGAACATGAAGTAAATGTACAAAATGTTAATGAAATTCAGCAAAGATGCTTTTCTAGCTGAAACACATTGCCAGATCAGCACATTTTCCCAGCATGCATGGACATGTAATCTAAACAAGCGAAGGATTAGACGTTTAATTACATGTAGCTATCAACATAGAATTTCAAACACTTTTACACAGCAATTTATAGAAAAAGTCTAACTCATGTGCTCATTTGGTTCGCTGATGTGTGTACATATTTGATGTTTAAGCCAACAAGGATCAGAAAATGATGTTTGAATGTACGTGTGTGTGTGTGTGTGTGTCTTTCTGTGTCCTCTGCTGTCGGGGCTGCTGAGAGCACAGGCTGCGTCTCCCCGGTGGTTTCCTAGAAGCTGCAGGGGAGGTGATCGGTGAAAAGGTTTTAATTGTTCCCAAAGTCCTGGTTATGGAGTAACATTCATCATACAGTTTCACAACTTCACCCTGGACTGTCCCAGTGTCGCCACTATACAAGATCACACACCCTCCCAGTCCCAGACACACACACCTTTGCCTATCAGTCCCCAGCCAGCTCCTCTTCACTGTTCCACACTTCACGGTCCATTTGATATTCTATTTTTGTTTAATTACTCTAAAGTGTCTGGCCAGGTAGCTCCAAGGTCTTAGCATGCTGTCTGAGTGTGTGTGTGTGTGTGTGTGTGTGTGGTCCACTACAGGGCAACCTTGTGGTGCAGAATAATTAAACAACTCAGTTGTAACTACGACAGTTTGACTGTGCAGTTTTTGTAGGAGTTGTGGCAAAACAACACTCTGTTGATCATCATATTACGTAAAGTAATTCAATGTGTGTTTTTAATTTTGGTTTGTCCATTCTGGGCTACTGTAGGAAGATGGTGGTGCAACATAGGGACCCCTGTGGAGGTGGATCCCCTGTTGATGTAAATGGTTCAAATAATTTAAGGCAGTAAAACAATTCTAATTTTCAGGTGATTATACTATGATGAAGACTTATTAATATTATAGTCTATTTCTGCCATATTCTGCCAATAGATCCCTGTAAAAGATTAAAGGATGTAAAGGATTAAAATCACTACAGCAGAACCAGAGATATTGTCTTTCTTTATCCCCCTCTTCCCTCCTTGTGAAAAATTGGTGCCTACATTATCCACAATGCAATTAAATCAGTTTCAGACAGTTTGGTCTTAGTTTAGGGCTGTCTATCAGAAATCTGTCTGAAACGTCTTTCTGCCAGAAAAACTTTCTAACGCGTGGTTAATGGTCTATTTCAGCCCAAACCATGATCTTTTCCTAAACCTAACTGGGAACTGTTGTTGCCTAATCCTAACAAAGCTGCAACAGGAAGCTGAAAATAATAAAAAAGTATGTCAACAGTAGACTGTGTTTAACCCATTCATCCTCCATAACTACTCCCAATTTGTTCACTCTTTATACAATGTCAACTGACTTCCTGAGGCCTGTCTGCCAGAAGGCTTTCTGATATCTGCAGAAAGCCCTGAAGGCTAATTTCTCAAGCTAGCAGCAGCTAATGTAGCCTTACACCGACAGCAGCAAGCAGAGATGAAGGGCAGACCACAGAGGTCGGGTAAACAAACTTCTATCTCCAAACTTCCAGACATTTTTCATTGTCAAACTTGTAGTCTTTAGCCCCAAACCAATGTTGACTCAAATGACATCACTTGAGGCAGATTTTTCATAGCCACAAAAGCCACAGAAGGCTTTATACAACTTTTTTCTACATATGCAGTAGCATTCTCTGAGACCTTTAAATGTGTAATGTAGTTCCCCTTTAAATGTAGGCTAACAACAGATCAATACCTTGAGGCTGTCTATCAGTCCACATTTGCCCATGATGGCATCATGGGACAATGAGTTTTTAATGAGACATTAGCTCAACCCCTGACTTGGTAAGAGCTTTCTGAGGATTTATTTTCTGTCCCCAGCAGGGAGAGTGTGGTGGTGTGAGGTTAAATGCACGATCTTAGTTATTCATAAGAGCTTTAATTATGCAACAGTAGTAAACAGTCATTGTGTTGAGTGAAAAAACAAGTTTCTGTTGACAGACTTTTTAACTGCTTGATGTGATTCTGAGCCCAGGGACGTTTATTACTCCAAAACTTAAAAGCAAAATGATTGATGACTGTTTGATATCAGCTTTGGAAATTAAGTGTAAAGCTGTAAAGGTCTGATCACGCTGATGAAACAGACAGTGATTGGAGGAGTTTGTCAGACGAGGCTGCCAAAATCATTTTGTACTGCGACTCACGGTGTAATTTTCCTTCTCGGAGAACAAGAGCGAAAGCAAGTGAGGGATGGGGGGGGGTGATTGGGGGGAGGGTGGGGGAGACTGAATTAAATTAAAATGAGAGGACACTTGGTTCAGATAACAGAGTCTGATGGAGCCAGTTGACTGATGATGCACCGTTTCAAATTTTCTCCACACGATTAGCATCGCCAGAGGATTAATTCTGGCTACATTTAAAGTGATTGATCATTTCTATAAATTAATGAAACAAATAATAAATATATTAATAACGAATGAGGGATAAACCTTGCCAGAAAGGCAACCAGCCATGCTGCTGCAATGCATCACTTTCAAATTTGTCATTTGCATTTTTTACCAGACATGCTTACATAAACACACATAAACACATATAAACACACATAAACACACAGACACACACACTTATGACTCTTTTCAACACTTAGTGAATTTTCTCACGGAGTCGATGTAGCCCGTTTAACACTTCACTTCTCCATTTCAAAGCCAATAAGTCAATACGTCCCTCTACCTGTGATTAAATGGACAAGGTCAGGGATCAATCTCCTCTCATCCATGAGACACCTTGGGATATTGAAGGTAAAAATGCGACGCAAGGTTCTTCCTATACCAATGAAGATATCAGGTTTGGATCAGGTGAGTGATTGACTCATTGAGCCCTTCTGCCAATCAGTCAATGCCCGCTGACACTGAAATGGCGCAGTATTCCCCAGACAGGAAATTACATGTGCAAGTCTGTTTCAGCATCACCGTCAGTGCCGCTCTGCATCCAGCCTGCATGAAACATGTCCACTCATCACACTGACATCACATCAGCACAGTGAAAAAGCAATTACTGGACTGAGCTTGTGATGACAGCTAACAAATGAAAATGGAAATTTCCATGTAATTATGGCGGTTTTCAAAAATGAAGTAAGTGCAGAGCAAGAATAATGACAAAATCATTTATTAACACATTTTTGTTCATTGCTAATTATGAAATTGCCAAATTCATTCATTCGTGGTTCTTTCATATCATTAATAAATTACTAATCTTATTGTACAAATACTTTTTAACTTAATTTCATTTTATTTCCAGTATCATAGTACTTTGAGTTCGAAACATAGACTGTATAAAACATGGACGTAGCACCCGTGACGTCACCCATTGGTTTCGGGGAGTCGGTTTTGTGACCAAACCATGGGCATTTGAGCTGCGCCATCTTGGATTTTAGTGGGAGTGTACTTTCCATATTTGGCGGAGAGGTGGTTACTCTACGGGTCAGCTGGCCGAGAACCCCCCCACTTAGCTCGGAGCAACCGAGCTAGCCTAAGGCTAATTGGCTAATCAGCTAGGCTAACAAGCTAAGTGGCAGCTACACGCAGGTACATCCACCACACTAACTACTCTTAAAAACAGAGATCATAATGTTGCTGCTGTGTTTTAAACATGACTGTTTCAGATAGAGAGGTTTTAGGTGGAGCTGCAGGGTTTGGTGGAGTTGTGGGGGGAAATTTATTTCTAGCCTATTATTTAACTGTGAAACAATCAGTATTATTTCATATTAATAAAATATATTAAAACGTTAAAAACATTATTATTATTGACATTATTATTAATGATAACAATACAAATAATGATAATGATAATAATAATAATATATTAAAATGTTTAATATTTAATATTTACCGGCTTTCACCGCTGCCTCCATCCACTATCCACTTACAGTTACAGCAGCTCACAAACAACAGCAGCCGCTTACTGGCGGAGCTGCTCTGTCCATGCAATGTCGGACAGAAAAATGAGACGAAATAAAATTGTAGCTTAGTATTCCCGCAATAAACGGACTCTGAGAGCACGGAACACACCGCAACAGCGTTCCTAACATTAACTGCTCCGGTCCTCTTTCTGTATCAGCAGCGGCCATAAATCGGCAATTAAGTCATAAGCCAGTGGCAAAATATGCTAATACATGCTAATTAGTGCAAACATCCAGGTAAAATAGTGAGAAATTTATTGTCACAAAAACCTATCCGAACATTGGCAAACAAACACGGACACTGCAGCCCCTGTCAACCGCTGGAGGTAGCCGGAGGCCTCTGGATGTAGCCGCCTAGCCCAGCCGATGCTTTAGCAAAGAGCTAACTGTCAGTGCCTGTCTATGGAGCTGTCACTCAACGTAATCATGCCCTAATTTATGTAAGAATTTTAAGCCTAAATAACACTTAAACGGTTGTGGTACAAAAAAATTCACCTTTTTGAACGCGGAAGTGATCCTCACTGCTGAAACCTACAACTCCCCCCTTGGTTCGAAAGAACTTCCCAACGAACTTTTCAAGTGTCTTCTTCTGTGTGACTCAGTACCTGTAGTGATTCATGGCAGGAGGGAACTCTACTATTCACACAGGAGGAGGAGAGCCCATACTCAGCGCTGAAAAGGTCTGCTTAGCACCAAGTGGTATTTAGTTACAATATGACGTCTTCAGGTAATTTACTGCAGGAGAGCGACAAAAGCACAGCACTAATCCCCCCTTCTCCAGAAACTCAAAATTAAGAGTTAAAGTGTTTGCCAAGCATGGCATCAGGAGAATCAACAATCAACTATCTTGCTGATGTGACTGCAAACATCTCAGACAAATCCTACTGATTCTACCTTTAAAGTAACATTAGTCCATGTAAGAATTTGTATTTTTTTGCGATTTGGCACCACCATTTTCTGAGTACACTTTTACTTGTACACTACTGGTGTAAATATGGACCACTGACCACATGCATTTGTCATGATTACCTTTTTTTATGATCAAAAACAAGTCGACAACTTTGCGAACAGCCATCATCAAGCAAATGCAATAACACAAGACAGCAAGCCAGCTAATATTACTCACTAGTCCAACAGCAAGAAAGCAATGGGTGTCTGCCTTGCAGCCTTTTATTTCATGAAGCTCTTGCCAACAACTGAAAGCCAGTCTGACATTTACTCTTCTCCAGTGACCTCTTTCTCAGTCACTCTCTCTTTTTCTCTTCTTACCTTCCTCGGTCAACATCCTCTTCAGTCTCATCGTCTCTGCCATGATGTCCTTTGAGGTTTCTGAGCATTGTCCGTCCATTTGCCCAGCTCTCAGTGCAGCATCACCCATCAATGAAGCAACCCACAAGACGTAAGTCACATGACATGACACTAGGCCTGGGCGTTATAGCTGAAATATCTATTACAATAGTGAAGTTTCATAGCAGTTGTATGATGATTACTGATCATGTAGGTTGTGACTAACGACATGCTGTGTACTCCAAGGGGTGGAAGCTGCTGAGGTGATAAAATGAGTAAATATCACAGTACTATTGACCAAACACCTCAACATTGTTACAGTAATGTAGGGATGGCTATTGGAGTTTTCACAAAACATTAAACCAATGAGATTTTTTGATAAATAATCATCAGTAATGTGACTATAACGACGAACTGGGTAACTAGAACAGTCTGGTAAGTTCAGAAAATTATATCACTGTACTATATTGCAGCCTTTAAAATCAGGAAAAGACAACACTTATGCTGTATCACGATATAAAAATATCCAAAATCTATCACGATATCTAGTGTCATATCATGATACGATATAATACTGATATATTGCCCAGCCCTACATAAAACTATGTAGGCTACCTTAACCTGGGTCACAGTCCTGTGTTTGTCTGACCCATCCATCCACCCCACCTCCTGCAGACATGAACCTTCCTGCTGTGCATACTACAGTGAAAGCTCTGCGCATCACATTCAGCTGCTGACGAGTACCCTGTGGGTCTCAATGATTGCAGAGGGATGTGGCAATACATCTGTATTTGACAACTTTGCAATGAAAACAAACTGTGAATTTCAAGTTGTGAAAGATGTTCCACCAGAGGCTGCACTTTGAGCAAAAAGCTAATGCCAGCATTCTCACATTAACAATGCTAACATGCTGATACTACTTATAATGTTGTTCACAATCTTAGCTTGGAGTGTTAGCATGTTAATATTGGCTAATTAGCAACAGTGATAGCAGTGAGTGCGTATTAAAAATCTTTTTTTTTTTTTTTTTTGTAGTTTAACAGGTACTTGATCTGAAGCCAAATCATTGGACAAATTCAGTGTGACTTGATAATGACACTAAATGAAAAGTCAGGGGATCATGAAAGTTGTTATAATTTATCCTGAGGGGTACATACTGTATGTCTGAACCAGCAATCCATCCAATGGTTTTTCAAATATTTCACTCAAAACTCACTCAAAACTGCAGCTGTGAGCATCACGGTGATGCTAAAGGAAAAGTCCAGGGATCATCAGAGTTATTAGAATACATCCTCTAGGGACCATGAATATTTTGCCAACCATCCAACAGTTGTTGAGCTATTTCAGTCTGGATCAAAGATGGGCCGACAGACTGAACAACACTGCCATCTTTAAAGCTGCACTGTTACTGTGACTAAAATATGACTAGCTGACTCCTAAAAGTTAAGGAGTACCATTTGTTGCATGTACTTCTCTGTTCCTCAATTTTTCTTCTTCCTCATTTTCCTTCTCTATCTTGTTTGCTTCCATGCTCACTCACACCCACGCATCATTTTTTTCTCTCTCTCTGCATCCATCTAGCTGTCCATCCATCCTTACAAAGGCCAATCAGGTGACTTGAGAGATGTTTACTAAGGACCTACTCGTGGCTCCATAAAAGGCGTGACACAGAGTCAGGGTTGTCGGGCCTGGAGTGACGGATGGTACCAGGCCTGCCTGGCGGAATAAATAGAGGCATTAGCAGCTTCTACAGCTGGCCGTGCTGCTGCTGAGGCTTACTGGCCTATGAAATGTGCAGCATGGCAGTGTCCTGGGCCTCAGCACAGTGTGATGAATGACTTATATTCCTCTGTAAAGCATATTAAAGTCAGATCGCATGATGGATAGCAGGCAGAAGACAGCAGGAAAGGAGGGGAGAAAGGTAGAAAGGGGGAATTAAGGAAGTGGGGGAGAGGGGTTTTTTTGATAAAATATGCAAAGGGAGGAAATTAAATCCAAGACAAAAATATCAAAACTTGGCCCCCCTCCTGTACCTTACATTTCTAGTGACTGATGAAGAGAGCAGAGGCAATTTTGAATTTTTAATGAGTCCCCTTTAGGCCCCGGCACAATGTCTGGTCTTTATATGCCTCTTAGCCTCAGCAGAACGGCTTTTGTGCACTTGCTTCACTTCACACAGTTCAGGTGGGCTCCCAAAGGCAATATTCAGATTTTACCCATGACCCATAAATCTCTGAATGACTGCCTCTCATTCACAGCTTTCCTCAGGTAACCATGTGCTTTTTGCATCTTTGATGGAATTAAACTCAACTAAACTTTGTGTACCACTGAAATATTTCTAAATCTATTCAAACTAAAATCAACTAACAGTTACTATCTTTCTGTCTAAAAACAGCAGTTTTTACATAGTAGTCTTCCTTCAACTCAACTGGAGATGTACCATGTACCATGCTGACTTAACACTGGAGACATTATGTGGAGTATAGGGCTGCCCCTGAATAAAGACTTTCCTGGTCAACCAGTGGTCCTCAGTTCAAGCCATTAGTCAACTGCAAGTTTAGAACATTAATTTAGTCATTTAAATATATATTTTGCGGCACAAAGCGAGCTGTCTATTAAACGCTAACGACAGTAGGGGTAATTATTCTGAATGTGTTGAGACAACCAGCAAGGAGACTCAGTTTTCAAACACTTGAAAAAAAAAAACAACTTCCAACTTCCCAAAAATATATACTTGCAGACTTGTCAACACATTGGGTGATGTGTGCTTACTAATTAAGTTGCTAAGTTACAAACTCACTCCTCGACTGCTTCCGCCTCCTGTTCCTGTCTGAACCTGCCATGTCTTCATCGTCCCTGGAGTCAGAGTCTGGCTGGAGCCTTTGTAATGTTAAATCACCTCAGGTGCTGTATGTTAACCAGCCTCCTTTGGTCTCAGAGGCAGTATCCCATTGGACTGCTAAATGAGTTAACTTTCTAATGGCAGCTATAGCACAGTACAGCAGTGCCCCAGAAAAAAAGGCTCATGCTGCAACAATCTCCCAGGCCTGACAGTAAGATGCAGCTCCTGAATGGGATTTGAAGTGTTTTGTTCTTTTTTTTTTGTGACTTATGAATAAATGAAAACTTGGCCAACTAACAGTTTAGTCAACTATTAGGGGGCGGCCCTGGGGGAGTATGATGCAGATTTTAACAGCCTCCACTCTGTCTCTCCTTCCTTCCTGTTTTTTTTTTTTTTTTTTTTTTTTTTTTTAACTCCTGCAATGCTCCAACAGCATGTTCACTACAACTAGTGTGACTTAACAAACTACAAGTCACCTGAACTTCCTTGAGATTGTTGGAATAAATCTGAGCAAATTAAATCAGAACATGGAAAACTGTTCCTCTCTTGGATCACAGATCACCTAAAAGCAACATTATGTGAGTAACTATTCTACCTTAAAATAAGAGTTTAAAAATCACTTGGATGCTACACTGACTTCTAATTGGATGAATGGTGTCTTTCATTTCCACTCTGCACCTTGAATGCCTGTTCTTGCACTATGTAACTTAACTGTCAGGAGAAGTTTACAGCATTTGAAACACACACCAAACTATGTCACTGATTTTGGTGAAACTGGATCATATTTTATGGAGAAAATGTTTTCTGGTTTTCCCTCTAAAGTGCTCCGGCTGCTCCGCCTCAACTCGGTACTACGTCACATAACCACAAACACGGCCTTTTCCTAAACCCGCTCAAGGGGTTTGGATGCCTAAACTTATCTAAACTAGTCTGTAGTCAGTGCGCTAGAATGAGAAGTGTCGGAAATTCAACAAAGCAAGCTGCCAATGTTTGGTGAAAACTTGATCTTTAAATATGCATTATGCTACATTTAACTGGTGCCTAAAGTCATAAAAGTAATAATGTATACCAACATAATGTATAGGTGTGATAGAAAGGGACAGGAGCCCAGTCTCATAGCGTAAACATTCACAAGCAGTCAGCGGACCCTATAGAGTCCTTGCCACTGGCAAAAAGTAGGGTATGGAGGATCACTGGGAAATACGAGTCTGTGGGGAAAATGAACTCATATTATCAAATACCATTCACGCATTTCTTTTAAATGACTGCAATTATTCTTTGAAGCACGATTAGCCTGTGGAGGATTCTCATGAGAACAGCATGGTGGATTAACTATGTCAGCCTGACACTTGTGTAATTTGACAGGGGATTGCAAGGAAACACTGCGAGCTGAGGAACACAGAATACAAGTTACGGTGTATGAATGTGACTTACAGTATGTATATTTTAGTGTAGGTTCTGCAGGCTAATTATAATTCTTCAATCAATAAACTGAGTGATTAAAGTTAATCAGAAACAGTTGTGCAATTAAAAAATCCATATGAAAAAACATACCTTTGGGCTAATTAGAAGAGCTGAACCATGACTTATCACAGGTCATCTAAGTACCAAATCCTCACATAATCTAACATCACTAATCCTTAATGAGAAGACCTGTGCTATTTAAGGACTGCTGATCATTTGTGCAAGGTGGACTTGTTCAACATACTTAATTAGTGGACTCAACATCATCCAAATATGTGACCTCTCTCTCTGTATGAACATTTGGCAACAGCTGAAGTAACTGTGTGGGAACAGCATGTAAACATTGCCCTAAATGTTGCATTTAGCTACTGTAGCATTTCCAAGTGTGCTGTGTCATGTATAGTTGGGTGAAGTCCCTCCTTCTGGAGATCAACATGGGACCTACTGTCTGAAAAAAAATATGTATAGTAGTTAATGGCAAGAGAGATGTTCATCAATTTTAAAGGTAATTTTGCAAGTCAAGAAAGTCCCAGGTTGTCATAGTAGCCTACAATTTAGTTTTGTGTGAAACCGCTCAGTAAACAACATCTTCTGTCACGCACAATATACCTCATCAACACCAACTTGGCCGTCTTGCAACAATATCTTACCTGATGCGTTTGACCAAACGACTCCTGGTCCTGTTATCAGCCGAGAAACAAAAGAACGAGCAAAAACTGATGCTGATATGACTACATCACAGTACGAAACACAGGCATCATAGCTTTAGCGACTCTGGTTAATGTTTGCTTGTGGAGAGAGAAATATGCCGCTTACTGCAAGATTTTGGATTTTGTTATGATTATTTGCTGTTTTATTTTGAAGTATTCACCTCTCTTTTCATTGCAGTTTCCTGTGTTTTCCCGCTCTTCATCAGCCACACCTGCTGCTAATTACTCACCTGCCCCTGATCGTCCCCACAGTCATCCCTGTGTATATACACTGACCTGTTCTTCATGCCTCCTGCCAGATTGTCTTTGTTCCCTTGTGTTCACAGCCCTCTAGCGACCTCTCCCAAGTGTTTGATTGTCTGTTTTTTTTTTTTTTTTTTTTTTTGGATGTTGTTTGTTTTTCCGGATTTAAGGATTTTTGCCTACTCTCTGTCTGCTTCGCTGGCCTCTTTATGACTGCCTGCCTGTGTATGACTTTTTGGACTGTTAGTAAAGACTGTGCTTTTTTTTCTGAACCTTTTGTGTGTGTTTCTGCATTTGAGTCTGTGTTTTCACCAGAGCTGTGTATCTTCCTAATTACATATTTTTACAGTCTCAAGGCCTAGTCACACATCCACAGATGCGAGGGAGTGGCCATCGACCGCTGAGGCAAAAAGCCTTTGCATTGGTTGAGGCTGTGATGCAAACTTCGCAGCTATGCCCCTTAATAGCTTCTATACTTAAACAGACAAATTGGCCTCTTTAAGTCCTGCTCCATTTGGCTCTGTGCTCCAATGACAGCTTGGCAACTCGCTCAACTTTCCCCTTTGCTGTTTCCTGTACATAGATGCTATGTGCTAGGCTCACTTATGTTAAAAAAGATCCAAATTTTGAAAATGGTTAAAAGACACTGCTGGAGGACCTGTTAAAAGGACATATAGTCACATTTTAAGTTAGCTAACGCTTGCTAGCTACTGTACATCAATAATTAGCTTGCTAATTGGCTAGTGTTTTGCTAACATTAATTAACTTTTTAGCTACCATTTTGATAACATTAACTACAAGAGTTTTTAAACTGATTTTTTATAACTATTTCAGTTTATTACTGATGCCTCTATGACCTATATAAGCAAACAAGAACATCAGCAAGATGATTGACTGGTTCTATAGTTGTTCTTAATGCCTGCCACTGGTTTGGATTCGCTGTGAAATCAGATGAAAGTCTGTGTTAACATTTTCCCAGGATGTTAGCCAATTAAAAAGAAGAAGGATGGAATTTTTGTTCATGTTATTTTATTTTTGATGTTACATTTTGTGGTTTTGCAAATATACATTTGTATTTGTATTGTATGGCATTTCCTTGACCAAAGTACCAAGGACAGTTGGTTTTGGAGCACAGAGGAAAAAGGGGTGGGATTTTAGAGGGATCGGTTGTGATTTTCTTGACTTGCAAAATTACCTTGTAAATTGACAAATAGCCTATCATGTGTGTAATTCCTGGCACAATACAAACCGAATCAAAAAACTGTCTCTTGCCATTAATTACAGTGCACATTTTTTCCAAAATAAGGTCCCGCGATGTTCCACTATAAGGGAGGGACTTTGCCTCTCCGTAGGTGCCTCTGTGTCTTTGTCCTTGGATCAGTCGCGTTGTTTGATCTCTAATGTTCCTCTTCAGGCTTTTTATTCTTCCGCCTTGTTATATGTCCTCACCTTTCCCCACTTTCCCACTTTCACGCTCCACCTTCTGCCTCCAGTAATAAATCACCTTACCTGTCTGTCTGTCTGACCCTGACCTTGATAACTATTGATGAGATGACGGAACTCTTTATTCACAACCTCATCTACCTGTCACGCTGATGGAGAGAGAAGAGCAAAGTGTGCGGACTCACACACTCAGAGCTAGAGGGTGGAGGAAGAAATTCATACATAGATACTACCTATAACTTCTGCCTTCACTCGAATGGATCAAGGCTCTCTGTCCTGGACTGACCTCTCTCTGATTTCTCTGAGGACAGTCAGGAGATTCGTCTTCTTAAAGATTAGCAGTCTGTAATTTTGCAGATGCAAATGCAAACCTCAGACAAGCTAACATTTGTTTCCCTGGCCCGCTGGCCTCCATGACTGATAGGACATGGTAACAGTGTGGAAAGTTAATCTAACTGGCTCTCCATCATCATTAGAGTTATTGATAGGCTGTGGAGAGCTGCGAGGGCTAGCAGACTAGCAGGACAGTACCTGTAGCCCACTCCAGCTGTCCTTTGGCCTCAGCCTCATTCTGATTACTCCTATAGATTACCTGTCACTGGAGGTGAGGCAATCTGTCACAGCCTCTGCCCACAGAGCCCATGAAAAAGGGAGGGTATAAAGGAAAACATATATGGTATGAGTCACTCTATACTCACTGAAAATTAGTCATTTTATTATGTTCCTTGTGAACTCTGGCTAGCATACCTCTTCTCTTCTCCACTTGTTGCTGTGTTGTCCCCACACTCTTTAATTTGAATCCTATGATATACTGCCCTCTGTGCTGTCTGCGCTGTGTGGGCCAGGAGTTAATAGCCATGTTCGACGCTCCTCCAGACAACTCACAAAGCAGTGTGCGTCTGGTTAGGAGAGCAGCCTGTATTTACAGCCATGCTTTCCTCTCTTCGTCTACTGAAATTCTCCCCACAGAGGCTAATATGTGCACCCAGGCCACTAAATCTTATGACATATCAGACCTCTGCACAGGAACAGTAAACACAGCCGGCTGCAGGGAAGACAGAGACACTGGCTGATCAATAAAAACAGCATTTGCTTCCATTGTTTTTCCTCCTCTCAGCAGAATCGCCATTCTCATAAAGAATCTGCTCGCTGCAATTAGGGTGGGCTTGCTGATGGTGTCTTGGGTGGACAGGGGATTAGATTTAGAAAAAGAGGGTGAGGGGGAGGAGGAGAGAGGTGATAATGGAATTGAAATAGTTAGAAACGGGCTAATGCAGGAGATTCAAAAGGATGGGGGAGCATAACAAATGATCAGACAGAAAAGATTCAGGTATTAGTGGGTGGAGAAAATGCTGTGAAGCAATCTTTGTATGGTACCTTATTTAAATGATGGAAGAAATGTGCATTTACATTGTATTATCTACAATATACGGTATGTAGTGCATATAGTGGTGCCTCTCTCACACACATTTGTACTCCTACATACAGAGGTGACATTCAATTAAATAAAGTGAACAGCACAAGTATTATACATGCATCATTTCAAATGAGAGATTTGAGATTTTACATCACTATACAGTATATACTGTGTGTAGAATCTACTGATTTGGTTATTCACTTATTTGAATAACTTGAAATACTTTGAAAAACTGCCATACAACTGTACTCTGCCAATTACTTGAAAGCTTTCAGGCTGAAAGGCTTTCTGTCAGAAAGTCCTGCAACCTCTCCTAAAACCACATTCTTCTTCCTTTTCCAAGCCTGGAGCCCACATTATCCCCAGTGTAACTCGACTACTGAAAGTTTTGTTGGAGATTCCGGTGTGTTACAGCAGAAACACACAGCACACAGAAGCACTGCAAAGTAGAGGCTGACATTTTTTCAGGAATCCTGCAGGACACAGATTCCTGTGAGGATTCCTGCGGGTTGGGACTCAATATCGCCATTCATCATGACACTGGGACAGGATAAGAAAAAAAGGTCAAGGGGAGCGGGAATCATAACATCAATAGGTCAGTTTTTTGGTATATAAAAACGTGTAATTTTCGTGTGTGGACTGTGGAGTGACAGGAGCGGGATGGGAATCATTCATCCGGGATTGGGATGAGACCTGAAGCGCTGCCGGCATTTCATTCAGTGCCCATATTGATCAACTGGGTTGAACACACAGAAGTCTACGTGGCCAGCTCACGACCTGCAGCAGTAGTTTCTCTGTTCCCGGGGTGCCCCTGTAGGTCAGTTGGTAGAGCGTGTGCCCCATGTACTGAGGCTATCAGTCCTCTACAGTGGTTGCTGGCTTGACTCCCACCTGTGGCCCATTTGCTGCATGTTATCCCCTCTTTCTCTACCCCCTTTCCTGTCATATCTTCAGCTGCCACTATCAAATAAAGGCAAAATGCCCAAAAAACAATCTTATAAATGATCTGATTCAGATATGATGGTGAATGCTTTCCAAGTATCTGCCCACTTAATGTCTCTCCCCACTCCCTGTTGCTCTCCTCCCCAGACAATGAAATATGACAATCTGCCCATCCACTATATTCATTGGAAAAATATAGCAATATATCCTGTTGCTCTGAGTATTGCAATATATTGCAAAATACTGAATTGTAACTCCTGTATTGTGACACGAATCGCATCGACAGATTCATGTCAATGCACAGTCCTACAGACGGGCAGGAGGGAAGGAGGGTCTGCGTTTCATCCAGGAATACATTAAAAAAAAGCTTTCACTTCATGACGTTATTATAAAGATCAACACTATGTGTAATTAGAAAACAACAGAAAAGCAACAGAGAGACAGACAGAGACAGAAAGGGAGAAGTATTGTGCATAGAGGTGAAGAGAATATGTGGGATATATGTGAGTTTGTTCCATGACCTGCAGTAACCTGTCCGTGCCTACACTGAGTGTGATCCAGCCCGAGTGAGTATTTATCAGCACCAACGCATGCAGCCACACAGATCTGTGTCTGACACAGCCGTACTGTAAGAGCCATCGTCCCACGTTTCTGCTGTAATGTTGGGCCCAGGAGTTCCAGCACGTTCGCCACGTCCTGCTGGTCTCTGGACGTGCATGGTTGGGTGAGACGGGGGGCCGGTTAGAGCAATCTCACTGCCTATTACTGCTGAACAGGCACACCTGACCTTCCATAAATTTACCGCCTGCTTTGCCGCTCATTTACAATGCTAAACAAGTGGTGTCTGTCTGCCCGTCAGTCTCTCTACCTCCCTTTCTGTCTCTCTGTGTCTCACTGACCACACTTCTGTCTTCACTGTTATTTTTATTAAAGGTAAAGTGATTTTTTCATAACACGTGTCCAAAGTTGGCTCCCCCTCTCTGTCTGATATCGCTGTCTTATCTTGTGGGACTGCAGCGATATATGAAAATGAGATAAGGGTGTTGACCGCTGACTTTCATAGGAAGACACAAAGCTCCGCAATATTAGATCCCGAACACAGTTAGAGTTGCAATAACAAGGGGAGCTTTATGAAAAGATGAAGAAGATAACCTTTAAAAGAAAAATCTAATTTTAATGTGAGGCAATATCCCCAAACAAAAGCCTCAAAAATCTATTATTGAACTGTTCTCGGCCAAAGGTACATAAGCTACGCCACCTTTTTTTTGTCATATTATGTGCGACAAGAACCAAGAAATTGCAGTATCGAAGAAAACATTGTTAAATCATTACAGCAAAGATAATTTTGGTTGCAGATTGCCTTGTTTTTATTTGTTTTATTTGATTTTCCTTCCAAATACAATCGAGGTAATGGAGAAAGCAACAAATTATTAATGATACATAAAAAAATAATAAAAAAATACCTTTTGCGGAATCAGTGTCCCTGTTATTAAGGAAAGTTCAAGGTTTTGCTGTCAGCAGTTTTTATAGAGACTTTCTTTAATGGATGTTGCTTAAAAGAACAATTTAATACACCTGTATTATGTTCAGGTGAAAGCAGAAATCTCAAAAGGATATCTCTTAGCATAGCTCGACCTGGAAGAGTTAATCTTAAGTGTCACAACAGGATTAAAGTGACAAGGAAAAAAATCTGTCACTCAAAAATACCTCTATTTTTTCTATGTCAATTTTTTCTATAAGACTGTGTAGTGTGGAGTGAGTGCAGTGCTGAATCTTCAGGGATTTTAACACCCAGTCCTATTAAGGAAGCACTTATTTAGGGCACTAAAAAACATTAAATTAAAATGACCCAAGAAGGAAATATCACGCTACTCACAACTCACACTGACAATGTCATCACGAAGACTGTGACCTGTGACGAGGGGTCAACAAGTAGACAATTGCTTCATTTTAAAGGGACCACAAGCTAGCAAGGTTGGGAACCACTTAAACAGAGGTAAGAGACAGAATATATATTATTTTCTAATTTGGGTAAAGCAATCGTTTAAAGTGTCCAGTCCAGTATATAAGATTTACTGTGATTTATGGGCAGAATATGGCAGAAATGGAATATAATGTTTAATAGCATGTTTTCATTAGTATATAATCACCTGCACTGTAGGTTCTCCTGCGCCAGGGGTCAGCAACCTGTGGCTCCAGAGTCATAATCACCTTTTTTGACACTCTTCAGTTGCTCTGACAGAAAGTAATGGAAATGTTTATTGGATAATGTTTTTTGTTTTGTTATTTTTTTTACTTAATTTCCATTTTCCATTGTTCTGGGCCTAAAGTGTTTTTTACACACTCCAGTTGTAAAAATGTGTAGCCTATACAATGAATTTTTAAAAATATTTTTATATTTTGTCACTAAAACATGTATCATAGCCCACATCTATGGCTTGGCACCTTGTTCTTTAAATTTTGCTTTTGACTGGTCTTGAATCCTCTGAGGCTAGCTATAAATGCCAAATTAAAAAAAAAAAAAAAAAGGACTCCAAGAATATGGAGGATTTATTAGTTGTAGCTCTAAACAGATTTTTTTTTTCTTACCAAAAATGGGCCTTTTGGCATTGAAGGTTGCAGACATCTGTCCTATTTGCCTGGAAAAGGAGAGTGAGACAAGGTGTTAGCAATCTGCAAGCTCACCGCTAGATGCCACTAAATCCTACACACTGGCCCTTAAAAGCAGTCATTCCCAGAGACTGGGTTGTGACACACAGGTGGGTCACAGGGGATTTTATTTGGGTCCTCAAATAAATAAAAAGTTATAGAAAAAATATCAGCAAATTTAAAATTTATATCTGTAGTATATCTTTTATAAAGCATTTAAAATATTTATTATTGGTTTCCTGATGAGAGGAAAAAACAAGAGCCTGTTAATTCCATCTAAATGCACTTATTTTGTCTTATTTATGAAGTAAGCTAAAATGTTCTCTGTTTTCTGGATGGGGGGGAAATAATAAAACCATGAGATGGCCTGTTAATTCAACCTAAATGAATTCATTTCTCATTTACAATGTTTTAACATGTGGATATGTTTTTATTAGCATGTCAAGATAATAGATGATGCAGAAATGGCAGACAAAAGGTCAGGAAGGCTCATTTATGCATGAATTAACACTTCCCAGAATTTATTGATAGGATTGTCATTTTTTAAAAGTGGGTCCCCAGAAAAAAGTTGTGGAATCATTACTTTTAAAGTGTCCATCCATTATATACAACCAAAGTGGGGATGTCGTACTCTACACATTGTAGTGCAACACCCACAGGATGGGGTGGTAGTAATTCTTCTAGGATTGAGGACAGACAGGATTTTTTTTTCCGGGATGGGATTGAGACGGGACAGGAGTATTTTTGTGGGAGTGGCATGGGACAGGAGTGAAAAAAACACTCCTGTGTCACCCTCTAGGAAACAGTGCTAACCACTGCACCTCCGTTTAAATAGTTTCCATGTAATTTAACAATTCATGAATTATTTTTCTGGAACAGAAGAAGTGTGGACTCTGGAAGGTCTCTTTCCATTCTGTCTCACTGGATGTGAGACCGAATGGAAAGTGTTACAAGCCCAGACATGAATACAACAGTGCAGAAATCCTGTGGGGGGTGAGCAGGTTGCCTGGATACCAGAGATGAACAAAAAAAAAACACAACACTACACACACAGAAGACAAAATGTTTTTTACAATAACAAACCCCCTCAGGCCCTCGTTTTCAGTCTCTATACAAGAGGAAAAAGGATCCCACCTGTCCTCTGTCGTGCATAATCCCTCTCTCCCCGGGACATCCTCCTGACCTTTCCCTGTGATGTTGTCTGACCGCCTGTATGAATGTGAATGTGTGTGCTCTTTTCTGTGTGCTCATGAATTGGCATGTTGGCACAGTGCCCCACTGCACTGATGAATCTGGGTCAGACTCAGCACCCATACATGCATACACTCACACGCACGAGTTTGGTGACCTTCATTTCAGCTCTTTCCAAAAGACTTGCTGTGCATCAGGCACATCAGAGAGTAGTTGTAGCATCCGGTGCTCGACTTCAGATCAAGTAAGAACAATGTCATGTTGCATTAAGCCCATCTGAGGACATCTGATGCATAAAACTGTTGTTTCTCTGCTGCTCAGAGGAGAGAGAGGATTGTTGCCTGCCACCATATTGCTTCTACTATTTGATATAACCAGATACATAAAAGGAGGCGGTTAACCTGTGTAGTTCTGCCTCGACAGCAAATCTATTAAAATACATAATTAGGTGGAAGGAGGACTAGAGAAAAGGACAGTGCTGGTTAAATCATCCTTTAGGAGACTGGGTGCCAGGGGAGCTCAAGGACAGCATAGTTAATGGGGCACCAGACAGATGACGGGGAAGAAAGGAAATGGGGCGGATGTTAAATAAAAGGACGACTGACAGGCGAGAGACGCTTGACATGTGTTGGAAAATTTCCATTTGTGATATAAAGATGAATAGTAAATGTGACCACCATGGAATAAAACAGCTTCAACTGTTGTGGTGGGGAAACGAACACCACAGTTGGTTACTTTAATCGTTTCACTCTGAAAGCTTTTCCAGTCTGTGGCATCACCGTCATGTTGTTTGGTTTCTGAATGAATTAAAACCGTCTGGGGATGATTTTAACATCATTTAACTGACTTTAAAACATTTTGAAATTCACACTGATCATGTTTGATGATTTTTTTTTTTGTTCGAGTTCTCTCTTCTTTGGCTGTTGTCACTCAGCTTGTTAGTCCTGCTGCAGCTGCCAACCTGGATCCCAGGCCACAACGGGATGTCAGCACTCAGCCGTCAAGTGAGAAAATCTATGTGACACCTCTGCCCCACTTCCCTGGGACTTGACCCAGCATCACTTCTATGTGTGCGTCACAAGAAAGACATACACATGTGAGAGCAGCCCCCGGTCGGCCAGCTGCATTGCTGTTACTTCTCTGCTCTTCAGACACTGACGTTTGTATTCTGTGTGAAGCAGAACATCCCTGTTGAGTTCACTCCACAAAACTGTTAACTACACTTATGAGCATGTGTGTGTCTTGTCAGCATTTAAGCACTGTGTAAATTAATGTATGAAAGATGTAGTAAACCTGCAAAGAGTGGATCTTTATATGAGTAGAGGTTATTTCTGGGGTTAATTTTAGGCAACAGAATTAGTTTTTAAAAGGAAAATTCAGCTCTTTTCATGTGGATGTCCAGTCAGTGGTGCAGGTAATGTAGCCAACTGAAGCAATACTTTTCATAGTGTGTGCTATATTGACCTATATTGAAATTCTTCTGCCTATATGTACCAAGATGCATTGTGGACAAGCTTCTGATGCCAAAACCCATGTTGCCATGCATCAAGACCCTAACCTTTAAGTTATAACTTTACTGGCCAAAACATTGCATTAGGTGACAAAAATATTTCCTGGTTACTCTCTGCATACACTGGTCACCATGGGTTTCTGTCAAGCCATTGTGAAGTTCAGTGTGGTGGCTCTGACTAACAAAACTGCCAAAACTAACTGTTTGTTTTGGCAGTGCCTGACTCTAACTAACTCCAGGGTACTCTAAAAATGAATGAAGATGTGGAGTGTGGGTGCAGCTGAGGTGGGCTGAATGAAGCAGCTACCACGGCCATTGACTCAGTTTTGGAGCCAGGCTCCAGTACCCATTTGAAGAACTGCAGTTTTTGGTACTTAACATTAACTTTACTTTTCAGCCAAGCAGGGCGCCACTTGATTCTTCCTTGCCTCCAGTGACATCACTGTGACATCACTGGATGTAGGAAGAAGAACAGATTTTGCAGCAGGAGCACTCCACTTTCTTGGTTGATACAGCACTCACTGAGGGATTTATAGCTTCAGTTGTCTACATTTACCACCAAACTGGCTGGGCATCACCATGAAAAGGGCCTGAACTTTCCCTTTAAGTTTAGGCTCTAATCTGGGGTATATTTAGAAGGGTGGAAGTTTAAAGGACCACACCAGTTTGTTCATTTGCATATGTTATCTCATTCAAATAGACATCATTTTCATTACTACCAACCTTTTTCCAATCAATAACTTTGAAGTACAGATTGAATCCCTACCTTCCAGGCATCCACATTCACTTTATTGTTGTTCATGACCACGTGCAGAGACTTTATTAAATCAAATGACATTTCCCTTATCTTGTAACACTGTTGTAAACTTAAATTATTTTGATCAGTTTTCTTGTAAAGGCATTCATGTGTCTCAGGTACACCAACCCCTACTTGAGCATTAAAAGGGCAACCTTTTAAAGGCAAGAAAATACCAAATCATTTGTTTTTACAGTATATCCAGGTTTACTTACATTTGTGTTTCCAGGTTTAACATACAATGATTTGCAGCATCCAGCTTCATGTGTCAGTTTATGTTTGAATGCATCAACAAGAAACACTTTTCAAACTGCCAACAGGGAACAATTGTGTAACTTTAGCAAAAATGAAAGCTGACTAAATATTTAACATGATGGATTACCTTCAGAAAGCAAATTTAATGACCCTGCAAACTGATTATCACACTTCAGGAAGGTGTGCAAATCACTCATAAGTCAACTCAGTGTGAAAGTCTGTGGTGCAAACTCACAAACTTGACTCAGATCATCTCTTGGTCAGTCGGTGTCTGACAGGATCCAGCTGACCATATTCTCCAGTCGTGAATTCTCCAGGGTGGCTCTTCTGAATACCTGTGTTGAGAGCTGTGTGTGTGTGTGAGTTGTGAGGGTGCATCCTGAGCGATGAGCACCACATTGGGGAGCTGCAGCCTCAGCACAGCTCAGCAACACTGAGGATCCATCATTCAGGACAGGCCTGGAACAGAGGAGCTGATGGTCTACATGTACAGACATGCAATACAGTACACATGCCAGCATACCCAACATGCACGCTTGTTTGAAAAGCCACCTTCTACCTTCTCACCCAAGGCCACTGTAATCAATCCTGCTGTGTGTGAGAACCGGCCAGTCTGAATTAATGCAACACCGCACGCTGCTCTGCATCCCACCATCTGTACTGAGCTGTCTGACTGCTGCCTGCCACGGACGAGGAACAGCTACTGTAGTGTGATCGACACCCTCTCATCTGCACGCTGCACCCACAAGCATCTCAGACACATCGGAAGTGAAGCACATGTTCTGAATGAAACACAGAGTCCCCAGGCCTGTTTGACAGACTTCGTTTGCTCTCTTACTTAACTGCATGTTACGTTACGAAACAGAAATAAAACAAGTGCATAAAAACAGAATTATCGGGATGATAGCGACTCAGACATTTTAATTGAGGCAGTGATATCTTACAGAGTGGAAATGGGCAAAATGCAGAGAAAGAAAATGCAGCGATAAAAGAAGAAAAATGCTCAGTGTGACGCAAGTTTGTCTACAATGTGTGATCTCTGACCTGATAGAATCTTAACCTGCTGAAAATCAAAACAGGTTACCAACAAAAAATGAACGCCATTAAATCTGTAAATAAGATAACCTACTTTTTACGAATCCAAATGAAAAGACAGTGTGCAGAGGTGACCTGTATTCCCATCATCTCCCTCATGTGCTGACAAGTCTGAAAGATTACTAGTGAGATTTGGTGAAACAGGTGCCAGTTAGCCATAGCAACCTCCATTGCTTTTTTGTCCAAGAGAGGAGGCTGGTTTGTTATGGAAACCTCTTAACTTGTGGATCCTATTTTAACTGTGTGGTAACCGTGGTAATAAGGGTTCAAACCTGATTTAGGAAAAAAGCCATTACAGATGAACAGTTCTGAGGTTGATATCCAAACTTTAGGCAGGAAGCATCATAACTTCCCAAAATCTTAAATAAACTCCTAACTTTAGGATAAACATTACGGATGACCTAACTTTCATTTTTCACCTGTAGTAGCTAACCTACTAACTAGCTAACAGTAGCTAATGGTAGTGTTCGCTAATGCTAGTGTTTGCTAACTTTTTTATCCATATGGCAGTTGGCTGTCTGTCTGTCACCAAAAGTCTGTCTCGAAGAGAAGTGAACATTGTTTTTGCTGCTTTTTTGTATGTTTCAGTATGTTAAAAAAAAATGGTTACAAAGTTTTTAAGCTTGCTGGTAACAGACAAACGCTGATAAGCGATGTTTAATTGAGTATTTTGGATTTTGTAACCTGAGATTAGATAGGATTCTTAAAGTTAGTATAATACCAAACTGGAAAAGGTCATATCAGACTCTTCATATCGTAAGACTTCAGATAGAGAGTTTCTGGAATACGGCCCCTGAGGGCTGTACTATGAAGGGAGCTCAACACAGTCAAGCATTCTTTGGATGAGCTGGCTTGACAAAACCTAAACGGCTACCATGACGGTGGTTATCAACTTTATTCATTAATCTAGGCTTTCTTCTTCAGGCTCTGTGTGCAGTCACATAAAAAGGGGCATTTGGTGCCTCATTTGACTTTTCTTCCACTGAAGTCAAGATGAACAGGTCGTTGTAATAGACAGCTAAGGAAATTCAAAAAATATACGGATTACAGCAAAAAGCAACACTGCTGCTGCAAATGAGATGAGAGGAATGCTGGCAAAAAATTACTTATGGTGCTCTTAATGCTGCTGTTTGTTTTATAACTGCACATTATGGATTCAGACTTGATAGAACAGATTTAAACATGATGCTGTCAGTTTCATGCTGTACCTCATGGAAATCACATAAGTTTTTGGCCAAATAAAAGTTAAATGAATGTTACTGATTGAATATTTGCTAATCGATGTCCAGAGCTGCAGTATCAGCAGTATAAAACTTGGCAACAAATCAGGATCAAGCTTACCTGAAGCAAACAGGAAAAAATGACTCTACATCACCAAACTGAGGTTTCTGTGACAATGCAATGTATATAGTTAGTGGTGCTGTAATCCGATTTATTTGGTGAATTTACGAACATACAACTCAGCCACTTTGCAAATGTAACATCTTCCCTTCTGCTCATAAAGAACATCACCAGGAAAAGAATCTGTGAAAGAATGGCGCTTTTACAGCCGATTTAATCTGAACATAATCTACTCCCGACCAGGTTCTGCACGAGTTACCATGGTGATTCAGCCAGGTTAAAAGGGAGCCACCTTTGTGACACTGAAAACTCTGACTTAAGACTCAACATATCTCACTAACTCATTAATCTGTTTCCTATTACACCCCTCTGGTGTGTAGGGCAATAACATGGCACACTGAACACACGTAGCAGTGACTTTTAATCCTCCACCACACTGAAGGTCATTCAATACGTCATCTGAAAGCTGCAGCCAGAGTTGTATGATGGCACATAATGTTAATGTCAGGACTGAAAGTTGAAGGTAAACTGAGGTTAAGATAAATCTTACTTTCAATCTAATTTGGTCTGGATATGACATAGTCTTTGTGTCCCTGTGTGTCCCCAAACCAAGAACGCTGTCTTGTCATCATGTTCACTTCAATCTGATTTACAGAGGCAGCTAAATGTCACTCAAAGCAAACGAGCACTATAGCTCTGCTGGAAATACAACTGTGAACAATCACTCAGAAGATTTTCCCAAAGGAAATATTATACCAAAAACTGAAATCCCACTTAAGGATTTAATTTAAAAAAATAATTAGCAACTGCCCTAAAAGGAGTTCACATGATATCCTCCAGATCAGAAGAGAAACTTAACCGTTTGTAGGATAGAAGAAGGTAAAAAATATTTCATAGAAAATTATTTTCAAAAATGTTTTGCTAGTGTGAAAAACAGGGGTCATCTTTATTTTTCATAATAAATATAGACTTTCTCACATGTGTAACAATTATATCGGACGATTATCATACAAACGAGGATCGAGGAAAGCATTGATTGGCTAGAACACCACCAACCACCAAGATCACAACGCCTCAGAGAGGAAGAGAAAGTGTATGAGGGACTGATGGGACAGAGGAAGGTGGCAGAGACGTCTGAAGTTATTGGCATGATTACACCAACCTGATGTTCAGCTCGGTTACAAATCAGCTCCCTTGATTACCACTTTTTTTCCTCCAAATTCATAAAAGAGTTAACTTAAATAACTTATTTTATCCCTTAAATGTCAAAGTATAGGTTCAATTGATGGACAATTGAAGGGATGCATTGCAGAAAATACAGTGGATGAGAGTTACTGGTGGTCTACTGCCCCCTAGTGTGAGCCAGCTAGTTAGAAATACATCAGGCATTCAACGAACAACCAGGGACTGCAGTGATTGAACCCAAAGCCAGTGTAGTAAGAGACAAAAAGTGAAGGACCTAGCATTTAGCAGCACTCCTCCACAGTGTTTCTGCTGTGATGTGAGCCCATGTCCCACTTGTCCCCTCATCTCTGCATGTATTCCTCTCCCCCTTTACTTTCTTCCCAGCCAGCTCCAGAGCCTGTTCAGGTACAGTATGTTCTCTCCCAGGCTGAGTGTTTTGTGCGTATCAAAAGAGTCTTAGAGGATCTGTTCAGTGCTAGAAGCGGAGATGTCAAGAAGTCTCCAGGCAGCGTATGGGTTGAGCTCCTCCTGGTCTCGACACAGAGCCCATACATACATCATCCTGAGAACTTTTTCCTGTTGGGAGAAGAAAAGATGGGTACATTTATTCTTAACTGTTTGATTCTTCTTAATCACTGGGAAGCAGGCAAGACAGATACATGCTTCTAGGGATAGTTCAGATTATTTGATGTGGGGTTGTATGAGGTGCTTATCAATAGTCAGTGTATTACCTACAGTAGATGGTGGTCAGCATGCCCCAAGTTTGGGGAAGGAGAGAGGGACACCAGCCCAGAAGCTAAGCAATGTACTTCAGTTGACAGGGTCAGCGACAAAAGCCATTTTAGTCACTTAAAAAAGGTCTACATAAAAGAAATCTATATAAATTTAAGCATACACTATATTCAGAATATTTTCACAACTTTACTTTGCTGTCAGACAGCCTTTTCTGATGGTAAATCGCTGTTATATAAGCCAAGTATTGCTCTCTCCAAACAAACCAAACGCCATATGCAAAATCAGTAATTTTATCTCACAGAACATGGGAGTTGCTGGGCAACTGCTGTTAGTTTGTGTCACTGTGACTGTGGTGAATCCAAACTATCTATTTAAAACACTGAAGTCACACAATAACACAAACAAACTAACAGATCAAACAACGATCAGCATCTTCAGAGTTCTGCAAAGTAAAATTACTAATTGCGCCCATGGAGTTTGGTTGGTTTGGAGAGAGTGATTTTTTGCTTATACGGGTTCCCATCAGAAAAAGCTGTGTGACAGCAAAGTAAAGTGGTGAAAATATTCTAAATATAGCATACACTTATACCAGTTTTGATATACCTTAATATATACCTTATATCTTAATACCTTTTGTTGCTGACCGGGTGAACGGCAGTACATTGCTGAGCTTCCTGCTGGTTCTCCTCTTTGCTTCTCCAAACTGGGGGTGTTCCGACTGCCATCTACACTGACTATGACCAAGTACCTCATACAATCCCACATATTGAAATAATCTGAACTATCCCTTTAAGTTCAATTTTAAACAAACCAAATATAAACATAAATATTTGTGGTTGTGTTAACCTGATGAAAGCAGTGTTGGGTTTTATGTATTTGTCTGTCTGACACGGTGACAATGACTCCAGCAGCTACCCAGAGCTCACATTCCTTTTGAGTTAGCTGTAGTCTTGTCGATACCCAGATGCCCCATTTGTTTCTAAACCCAAGAAGGTTTCAAAGGGCAAAAAAGATGTAAAAGCCTGTGAGCAGCGAGTAGCTGGCTGTAGGAGACACTAAATACTGAAGTTCATGAGGGCAGAGTCTGTCATTTGATGTCCGGACACTTGGATTCAGCTGATAAAACACAGGGAGAACAGTACATCCACCATTAATCCTCTTCCAGCAGTCTTTTAATCTCAACACTGGGCAGATGCCAACTGCTTGGTACAGAGTGGATACCTTGACCTCTTTACCAATCACAGGTGTCCCTGAGGAGCCCTCAGTGGACAACACGGATGATTTACAACCAATAAAGCTTTAGTCTGGGTCATGGGTCTGAAGAAATAAAAGCCATGAACAAATAGTAAAAAGTGTCTTCATTGTCTCATAACATTCTCCTGGTGCCTCATTTATTAGAAGTTCTAACACATTCATGATTATGACAAAATGTCACCTAAAGCCTGGTATTATTTCTGTAACATTACAAGGCACAAATGTAAATATAATTTACACGTGTTTGTTTTAAGATGCTCTTTACTTTCATATGATTTATTAGTGGTGTTTGTGTCTCTGTGCATATGTGTGTTGTGTGTTGTGTGTGTGTGTTTAACTTACGGGGTCTCCCTCCACCACCTCTCCTTTGGTGTTTCGGATCACCATGACTAACTGAGCCTGGAAGGTGATAATCAGCACTGGACCCTGGTCCATCATCTTCCCCATGGCCAACTGGAGAGGAGAATACATAGACTGTAAACTTGAACTGAACCAACAAATGAGATTTTTAGATGATATGTAAAAACTCAGAAGTTATGCTGCAAGGACTTGAACATAGTCTGAGAATAGCACCCAAACACAAAATACGATGGCAGCGTTTGCTGGTGGTTTTGTACGCAGCTTTGTTTGTCTTACTTCCCATGTGACTGTAATGCCTTTTTAGTTCCTAATCTGAGTTTTTTCTTGCACAAGCTACACTAGGCTTCAAATTTATTTTCAACAGGCTTCAACCAAACAGTAAATGCTGTTCTCAGGCCAGATCTCGGTTAACTTGCACTTACCATATGAGATGAAAGTAACGTTAACAGCCACTATTTTAATTTATTACTTCTAGAAGTAGCTGTTTTTGTTTTGTTTTTTTTGAGAGGAGACACCATATTAGGCAAAACCCCACAACACATCACACTAGCTGGATGTGCTCCAGTACAGAACAGAACAAAATCTGACCAGGCTGTACAGTTTGCATGGAAACTTTAGCTGAAACTGAAGTTAATGCTTCATAATCCAATCAATTTTTAAGTCCTGTTGAATTCACATTTAGAACATTTTATGGCCTAAAATTAAGATTACTGTATTTTAGACATTTAAAGACTTTTAAGGATCTGCAGAAACCCTGTATACATTATTTTCAGGCATTCTGAATCCTCACAAAAAATTGTATTAGTATTATTAAACAGTGAATTACTGGATTTAGCCAAAACATGGATTGTCATGGAGTGCCAGTGCTCAAGGTTTTATTTCTAACCATGTTTAGGGTAGTCTGGAGTAACTTACATCAATATTGTCAATGTCCAGGATCTTAGAGTGGAACTGAAGTCCCATGGCCTTGGCTTGCTGAATCGGGTGTGCCAGCTGGCTGTACGTCTGGAGAAAAACAAGATAAGATAACACTATGACCAAACATTTCATTAAGAAATGCCCCTCCCAAAGGTAATATGACCTCTGTGGTCAGTTTACCTACTCTCTTTACACATCAATAACAAAAGAATCCTAGAGTATCTGTGTTTCAGCACTTGAAGCTGAGAGTCAGTGTGTGAGGAAGGTCGTACCGCTTCATAACACCAGTCCTTCAGTACCTCCAGCTCTCCTCTGATCATTGCCTACATGGAGGTAAAAAACATTCACTGTAATTCAATGTTGCATCAAAATAAATAATTTCTTATCAGAAACATCGTGTGGAGTTTGTCCTAACTTGACCTATTCATACAAAACTTCTCTCAAATGCATTAAATGATTAAGTGACAGACTTTGGTGGCAGTGTTGTTTCTGGTCCAACCTACCTCCAGTATATTGGGGATGATGTCTCGTTCACACTGCTTGAGGAAAGAATCTTTGTCAAAAGACGGGTCCACCTTCAGAATCTCTGTCAGCACTTCAGACATCTCCGTCTTGGAGAACAGCCCACCTAAACATACATGAAGAGAGGAACCGTAAACACAAATACGTGAAGGAAAATACACAGCAGCAGCAGGATTCCAATGGTTTAATTGATTATTTATGCGACTGAGGAAAACCAGCCAATGTAGTGACTGAGCAGAGTCAGTGTATCTAAAAAGATTCACTAAGCAGCTGTTGTGTATTGTGTGTTTTTCTGAGATAAACATGGAAATTATACAATCTGTGCCATTTACTTAGCATTGCCTTTCAGCTCTGTCTTGATTAGATATCACTAAATAGAAATACTCTGTCAAAATCTCTCATTTCATTTGCTAATGAGGTTATATTGACTAAATCTGCCTTTATGAAAAAATGAAAGAAAAGCCGACCCAAAAATATTTGCAGAATACACTTTGTATATCATTTGAAACTTTTCAGAATGTGTAGGTACCTATTGATATCTGGCAGTGCACATAACCTTTGCATTGCCTCTGTCACAGCCTGATCGGGCCTCTCAGTTGCAAACTATCAAACCAGAGGTCTCTTACCTATGAGGTCAGTCATCTTGTCTGTAATGGCACGAGATGCTCTGATGAGGGCGTTGTCGCTCTCATCATACTTCATCTTCATCTCAAAGAACCCTGCAGTGAACACAACAACATCAGCACATCAGATTTTATATTGAAAACACACACACTAACAACATAATGCTCTCAGATTAGCAAATCCTTTCAAAATCATAATAACTTCATATTCACAGTTTAGACATATTTTTCCTGTCAAAATGTGAAATCCCACAGAACCTGCTGGTTAGACAATGTGACGAATGAAAAGGCTAAAAACTGAAGCTCAGCAAAATACTGCTGTGCTTGCTGCTGCGTGACTGATGAGTCACTGTATGGTTCCAATACATGTCCAGATAAATAAACATAAACACACATCTCTTCAGTCCACTCACACAGAAACACACAACATGAACATGTACTTATATTGAGCAGGGTTGGATGATGGTGCATGTAAGTTTACCACTGGACACCTTCAGCCCTGCAACAAGCAACATCCAGTGTACTGGAGTTCAAAAGGCAGCTGCATGTCTGAGCTTCCTAACTTCTGTATTTTGCATCTATAAACTGTCAGTCTTCCACTGCTTTAAATAAGTCTTTAAACAGAAATTATACCATGCGACACCAATAAAAAGCCACAGGGGAGTTCTGCAGGCTGGTTGTTCATGCTGTGCAGGACATTTTGCAGGTAATAAGAGAATGACATTGCATATTACCAATTCCACTGGGGCTATTATTTTTTCTGATTTAAATCAGCCAAAAAAAGTCATCTGCCATAGATTTAGCCGACAATATAAAACTGATGAATTGCTTCACTGCCCAACTCTAGTTTTCAGAGTAAAAAGTGCTGATGCTGCAACAATAGCTATGGAAATCTACATAGCTGCAAATCTGTTGACTTTGTGCAATGTCCCAACTGTAACCCAGGTAATTTTTTCACCTGTCTAAACATTATTAATCATCAATGTTGTTTCCCTAACTAATGTGCATAATATCGACTAAATTATAAACCCCCCGTTTTTCACACTTTCCACCTAATCCCACAGCAGCACCTTCTATTAACTGGATCCTTCAGCAATCTTGAAGGTTAGAAAAGTGCTCCAGGCCATCCAGGCCCAGGCACAAATATATCTTACACAACCTTAACACTTGCACTATGTTGCGTACTTAATCACTCTCCAGGCTATGTAGAACCCCCAATACTAGCAGTATCACATGTAGGAAAACCAAGAGATGTGGGTTCAACTAGGCCCACAATGTTGTTTAACTTTATCACTACTCAGCAATTAAATAGGGCTTAAACATGATAATGTGAATTAAGTTAAATATAACTTTTCCCACACAAAACTGCATATTTTAAGCATGATTTTATGCTACTTGACTTGGACTCCATATCACTTACATGCAACAGAACATTGCTGGTACACTCATTAAAAGCTGACGATAAGTAAACAGCCAAGGATTCAAAGACAGACAGACAGAAGAAGAGGAGGTCAGGAAGTCCTTACTGTTGAAGACGACGTTGTTGTCTTTGAAGTCCTTCCACTGCTGGTACCATTTTGAGTCTTTGTGCAGGACCACACCCATCGCTTCCCTGAAGAAAAGACAAAGTGAAGTTTTTAACACCAGGCTGAGGTAAACTGTGGTCCCTGTTGACTAGGGTTGTGATTAATTTCATTAACAACAATCTGCCAGTTCTTTTCTCAATTGATCACTTTTAGAGCTGCAAATAACAAATATTTTCATTATCAATTAATCACGATTAACTGATTTATCATTTAGTCTATTAAATGTCAAAAAATTATGAAAAATGCTCATCACAATCTCCCAGAACCCAAAGGGACATCTTCAGATTGCTTCTTTTATCCAACCAAGTCTAAATCCCTAAGACTCATTTACTATAATAAATTACATGAAAAGCAACAAACGACCTGTGTTATTTCTGACAGTCAAAAAATTATAATATCTGAGGCCATATAAGTGGTACTAGCTATCTCTGAACCTGAGAGGCGTTCCCCTCTCAGTATCAGGCCAAAGCAGAGGGCATTCACGTACTCGTTGGCTTCAAAAACCTTGCTGTCATCCCCTGCCCCCTTGGAGGAGAACTCAGTCCTCTTCCTGAGTCTGGCAGGAGGCCGATAAGGGCCGGTGTGACCCAGGTCACCGATCTCTTTCTTCACACTCTCCATGCCCTGAAAACACATGAACATTACTTTACATTATTATTTCCCAACCTTTATCCTTAAGCATGAGCAGTTTCTATAAATGTAACATGACAAATTATTTCCCAGAGAAACAGAGTGAGCAGTAAACAAACTGGTAATTAAGTGTAATACCACTGACTAACAGTATGTGCCAGTATGATGTATTTTCATGCCATGAAAAAGATTACAAATTGAAAAACTAACAAACACAATTTAACTTTTGGTAAACACAGCAACTCCATACCTGTGATATTGCTCTGAACGCACCAGTCTTCCCCAACATCTCTCCACTCTTAGAAACGGTCTCTGCTGAGGTTTTGGCTGTTTTGGCTGCTTCCTCCATTCCTTCCTTGATTTCTTCCCAATTTCTGTACGACTGACCTCCTCCAGTCCCTGTTCACACACACACACAAACACACACACAGACACAACTTGTAAGGGGTTATGTATCACCTTGAATAGCATATATCGATAATATGACAATCAAAAGAAAGGCTCCATCTGATTGAGATACCTTACACATTTACCTCTTTAACTGTCTCAGAGATCGTTCCCAACTTCTTCTTGAGGACCTCGGAGGTCTTCACTGTTTCAGACTCTATAGTTTTCTGAGGAAGAGTAAAGGTGTTTAAGGCTAGCACTAGTTTTTAATATTAACACGAACAGAAATGCTGTGTGTGGCCAAAAACATACATATTTCCTTCGGGCTTGTTGCAGTGCGTCTGACTCCTCCAGTTTTTTGGCCTCTTCCCGGAACTTCTTGATGTTTTCTTTCATCTCCTTGTTCTTGTTTAGCTCCTGCTTGATGTTGTCAAGAAACTCCCCCAGGAAGCCTTTTCTGCCACCGCCTCTCTCCCCTGACAAATACCGTACCTGCAGATGGTATGACTGAGGCACCTTGTTGGTCTGAATAAGAAACAACAAGTACAATTCATTTACTTCAAGGAAGTCTGGAGTTATGTTCATAGTGTTACTTATGCTCTCAAACCTACAGGGGAGGGTGTTCTAGATGAACTTTGGGTAATGAACAAGTATAACAACTTGCAAAGACAGCAGGGATACTTTAGAATAATATATATGCAGCAAGGTGGACTTCCAATAGCTGAGAATTCAGTAAACACGTTCTTTCTTCAGAGCAACATGAACATGAATACAAATATCAGGTCATGGAGTCAATGGAGTCTATGCTGTGCAAGTTATTTTGAAGTGCTCCTGCTTTTTTGCAGCTATACCTATGCCAAGGAGGTTCTGTTTTCTGTGCTGTTTGTTTGTAGGATTATGGAAAAGCTACTGGCCAGATTTTCATGAAACTTGATGGAACAGTGTAGCATGAAACAAGGATGAACCCATTAAATTTTGAAGGTCTGTACTCTCCAAGTGCCCTTCTAGTTATGCTTGTTACGTTAGTTACTGTTAGTACCAAACATGCAAAGTACACATATACACATTTTACTTGCTGATTTCTAATCCTATATTCATGAAGATTATAATGTTATACATCAGTGAGGGTGGACTAAATAACACTCTCTAATGCAATACAGTTCAACAGCAGCACAAAGTACATCAAAATAACCACACAGTTGAATCAACACCTTTCAAAGACAGTTTCAATGAAGACTGAACATTATAACCACCTGAATGTAGGATTTATTGCAGGAATATTCTATTAGACTGCTTTAGTTTTAGCTAGATGTACAGAATATTGGTAAATGATTGTGTGTTCATTTTGCTAGTTTACAATAATACTTCAAAAAAAAAAAAGAAGCCATGATAAGTCTGTCTTTTTCAAATAACAACTGCAGGGAGGTTTGCTGGGATTGAGAGCATAACATCTGTAAACTTCTCCACAGAGGAAGAGACACAGTGACACACAGCTTACAAAATACAGCTTCAGAATATTCAGCAAAAGCCAGGCGTTCTTACCTGTGACGAGCATGGGAGGAGCCCACGTATCCTGAATACATTGGGTCTGTTGTGAAGTAGCAGGTAAGAGGAAGGAAATGCCACCAAGCCTCTTCTTACACATATCTGGAGAAAGACAGACATAAAGTCACCTTCAAACTTTAGTAGGCTGCTAGTCAAGCCGATAAAATAGTTAATGACAAATCCTAGGGGTGTGCCATCTTAGGCACCTCACAATTCGATTCGATTACGATTCAGGGTGCTACGATTCGATTATTAAACGATTATTACGATTATAACGATTATTACGACTATCACGATTATCGATGCATCTTTTTCCCCATACAGGATTTCTTTTAAACAAGGTATATTTGTCAGCATCCATTAAATAAAGAAAACAAACAAATTTACCTCCATTATCTTTTATTTATATCAGACCAAACGATCCAACACATTTCCAACAACAAAAAGCTACTCTTATTACATAAAGTGTAATACATAAAGTGCCTTTAGAAATAAGGCTTCTTTTAAAAACTTCAAACTTATACAGTACTGTTCTAAATACATACATCAGATCATTATACACTGCACAGTATAATACACAACTACACTCTGTAGTCTGGCTCAATGTCCTGCCTACAGCACATCTGATTGGTTAGAAGTTACAGGTAATCAATCAGCACAGACACACTGTCACAGACAGGGTGAGACAGAGCTGCAGCGGTGAGCAGAGAGGAGCTGTGTAGAAGTTAATACAGCTGATATCACCAAAGTTTCAATAATTATCACAGTGTTATGATCTGTTTCTTTGACGACAGCATAGTCACATCAGTGAAAAAAGTCATGGTCTGGATTTCACTCAAGGCGATATGACGGCTTTTAAATCAGTCGCTCTTCGCAGAGATGCGCTGCACACAGTAGCATCTGTCCTGTCTTTGCACTGCAACTCTGCATTGAGATTTCGGGTATTATAAGTTATACAAAAGTAACAGTGACAGTAAAACTATGATGCTCACACATAGTCCGCGGATCACATACATGCCGAACCGTGGAGGGAAATCCGTACGGCATATGGATCAAATGCGATCCGTTGCGCCCCTAATTTCAACCCTGAAGAGTGAACCTCACGCTCAGTGACAGTAGCCAGCAAGTTAGCTGCCGCCAGTGTTGGCTAACAGTCTGTTATGAGTCCGTCCCTTGAAACTGTCCAGGCGGCTTTTTTCGTTCCAGCCAACTTCCAGGTGCTGCGGTTGTGTTTCTGTGATTTCACTATCGTGAAAAAGAAAATCAATTTTTGAACATTTGTTAATCGTTATTGATCGTCACATGTCGCATCGTGATGCATCTAAGAAACGATGTATTGGCACACCCCTAACAAATCCCATGTTCTACACTGTGAATACCAGCTACTGCTCTCAGGTAGGTGGTTCAGAGCCATTCATAGGAAAATTAAAAAGATTTAAATGGTGACAGCTAAAGGATGGAGACTGGATGATTTTAATATAATTTAAAGGCCCCTTCCAGTGAAAAATCAGGATTTTAACCTTGTTAACATGTCCATGTGGTGTTTTTCATGTGTTACAAGACATATCAGGAGTCAAATAAGCAGTAAACGCCATGTCTGAGCATTTGTTGCTTTGAAACTGCAGTGAGCAAGGGCAGTCTCAAAAACAGGTTTAGTCAGGCTGGGTATATTACATCATAAACCTAAAGGAACCAATTCTGTTCATCTAGGGAGTGACGGGTGTACATATCATTACCAATGATACCAAGCCCACAGGAGAGGCTGAATGTAGCTAGTTACCATGATTAGCTACCATAATTATATATATATTATATAAAATATTGTGTGTGTGTGTGTATGTATGTATGTATGTATTGGACTGTAGGCCTGGGCAATATAGCTGAAAAACCTATAACGATGGTGAAGTTTCATATGGGTTGATATAAATAATTCTTTCTTTTAGGTCATGTTGTGTACTCCAAAGTGTGGAAGCAGCTAAAGTGATGAAATACGATTGTTCTAGTATCGCTAGAACAATCAAATATTACTTTTTTTTTTCCCAAAAACCTCAATATTGATATCACATCAACGTTGCAGGGATTATTATTGGTACTTTCACAAAATACTAAAACAGTGAGATTATTTGATAAATAATCATCAGTAATGTGGATATAATGACTAAGTGGGTAAACTCAACTAATATAACAGCTAGAACAGTCCAGTAAGTTCAGTAAATTATATCACTTCACCGCAATGCAGCTTTTAAAAGTAGTAAAAGACAACACTTATGCCATATTACCATATAACTATATCCAAAATGTATCACGATATTTAGCGTCATATTACAGTACGATATAAGATCAATATATTGCCCAGCCCTATCAGACACAATGTAGTACTTCTTGCAGAGCATTTTATATTATTTAAAACACAACTGGAGGTGGTCTTTAAAAATTTTTTTTTTTTTAAAATATGACTTCCCTTTGTTTTTATCAGTATTGTTGTTGGTGGTGTTTTTTCTGTCTGCCTACGTGTTTTAAAACCTTGGTATGCATGTTTTTTTGTATGTGAAATGTTATTTTTATTGCTGCAGTGTGAGTGAAGACAAGACATATTTCCCACTCAGTGGGACAATAAAGTTTATCTTGAATCACCACGCAGTCACTGACTATTGACATACAGGCTACAGCTGACAATCAAAACCACACTCTAGTTAATTTATAGATAAGTCACGACTGCATGAAACATTGCACAAAACAATACACATTCATCTGAAACCGTGACGTAAAACATAAGAATGGCATGTTTATTCCTGCTGAAAGAAAAAGCAAAATAATACATGTACATATATATAATAATAAATGGATATACACCCTTCGTTGCAATGTATGATGGAAAGTCAGAACAATCCGCTGGATACATAAGCTGATATTTTTGTACAAAAAAGATTTCGTCCTGCGCCTCAGAGTTCAAACACCGGCTGCACAGCTTATTAGTCAAAGAGCTAACTTAGCTAGCTAACGCTACATTAGCTGCCTACACAGGAACAAACAGAAACTAGCGACATTTGCAGTTTGTAGTCAAACCAGCAGTTCAAAATACCGTTTAAGTTCTCCTCTCATTATTTAGCGGTGTTAATGCCACTGTTTAGTACAAAAAGTCCCAATCACTCACCTGGTAACACTGACACAAGGGGGTCGCCATCTTGGATTTAATGCTTATGACCTTCTTCCGGTGGTGACCTTCGACATCCACGAGGGGGGGGTGCTGAGAGCTGCTTATTTCACCGCGCTTCAACTCCACATATTGCTCAAACTGGTTTCGTTACTCAAGAACCTTGTCGAGGCTGCCAGCCCAAATCGTTTTTTTGTTTTTTTGTTGTTTTTTTTGGCATACCCACACAGTACATGCCATTTTTGCAATCAGACACATTTGAAGATGGGATGAATGTTGCTGATGTCTGGACACTATTTCAATCAGATCACTTGTCAATAACAGTGCAGAAGCCAGTTTTTAACGTTGACAAAGTCAGTGGTCTAAAAGGATCTTATTGTAAAAACAAATCTGATTTACCTGGTGTCTAAACAAAGTCCAAATGTGCAGCATTACACTAACATCATCTTTACTGTGAACAAAACCCTCAAATTGTCAACACAGACCAACTTAGCTTAACTTATCAACTTATCTTGACTGTTCACTGTTAGTCTGCTATATTGACAGGCAATGCAATAATACAAAAATAAAACAAAGTATTTCAAATATTGAGGTTTATTTATCAAAACACCTTATAGAACAAAGGCAATGACAAGTGAAGCATGACAGAAAAAAATTAAAAATTTGGTCTCTAAAAAAAAAAAAGTAAAAGTTAAGCAAGAACTAAAACAACACTTTCACCGATACAAATTTCTAACTAAAATAACATTTTCACTGTTACAAATATCTAACAAACCAACTGAATATGAATAATATGAATATGGTTGAAGGGCAAGTCAGATGATAGAGAGTTTGGACATCAGAGACTGAATGAAATGTCAGATACAAAGTGGATGAATAATTTATGCATTCCTATCAATCCTAACATCAATTTCTCTTCCGTTCAGCCGATAGCCGTTCATGGTCCGGCAGACGCGCTCAGCAGTTTCAGGGTTGTCAAAGCGAACCACACCACAGCCCTTGGACTTGCCATTCTCCATCTTAATATCAGCATACTGAACCATGCCTGCAGCAGAAAAGCAACAATGTTAGAAATCATGTTAATGTTAAATAGCAACAATAATTGCTGATTTTATATTTACAACAAAGTGATGGTATGGGGGTGTGTTAGTGCCTATTGCATGGATAACATGCACATCTGTGAAGGCTCCATTGATGCTCAAAGGTACATACATGTTTTGGAGCAACATATACCATCAAGACATCTTTTTCAGGGACATCCCTGCTCATTTCAGCAAATATTTATATTATATTCACAGTTCAAGAGTGCAGGTACTACACTGGCCTGGCTGCAGTCAAGACCTGTCTCACACTGAAAATGTGTGACCTGCAAAATGTGTGAAAACAGAGACCCTAGACTGTTGAGCAATTTAAACTGTGTATTAAATAGTTGGACAGATTTTCCTTTTCAGTTCCCCAACGCTTACTGAGTGTTGTTAAAAGAAAAGGTGATGTATCACGGTGGTCAACATGCCCCTGTCCCAACTTTTTAGGAATGTGATGCAGACATCACATTAATTTAGAATGAATGTACATTTACAAAATTAAAGTTTATCAGTTTGAACACTAAATATCTTGTCATTACTGTACACAAATGAAAATAGGTAAAAAAAAAAAAAAGGATTTGGAAACAATCGTATTCAGTTTTTATACACGTTTTACATGTCATCCCATTTTTTGGAATTAGGATTTATACATAACAGCGACTACTCTTACCACATGTGTTGAAAGTATCCTTCAGCATCTTCCAGGTGAAATCAAATGGCAGCTGAAAAATAAAATGCATTCAAAATTAATTATAATCATATATGAGAAGCTACGGATCAAATGAATCACACCCAACTACCCTGTCTGATAAACACTTACATTTCTGACAAAGATCTGGCATCCCTTCCTGATATTGCTTCCCCCGGTTCCAGGCCCTCCAGCACCTCCAAAGGAATTGCCGCCAAATCCACGATCCAAGTCAGCAGAGCGATCAAACTGACCACCAACACCTCCAGATCCCATCCGGTCCATGCCAGAGCTCATGCGGTCAAGGCCACCTGAGGAGAAGCGGTCAAGTCCTCCAGTGGACCCCATGCGATCGAAGCTGCTGCCCATTCTGTCGAGCCCAGTGTTGCCCATGCGATCCATAGCCATCGGGGAGCCAAAGTCCAGGCTAGAACCCATGCGATCCAAACCAGACGGGCCTAAGCGGTCAAAGCCAGACGGGCCGAGGCGGTCCATGCTGGAGCTCATACGGTCCAGGCCAGGTCCAAGCCTGTCCATACTGGGCCCAAGCCGGTCCAACCCCGAGCCCATCCGGTCAAACCCAGAACCCAGCCTGTCCAGGTCAGACACGCGGTCCATCCTGTCCATTCCCATCCGGTCCATCCCTGACATGCGATCCATGCTGGCTCCCAGACGGTCCATTCCAGAGCTCATGCGATCCATACCCAGGGAGTTTCCTGTTAAAAGAGCAAACAAAGAAAAATAAAAGAAACGTTACATCAGCTGCTCAAGCTGAAATGAGCATTACATCTGATGAGGCTCATCAGAGGAGTTATCAGAGGAATTCAAACAAAATCCTGAAAATACTAACCCATTCCTCTTTCAAACGAGTCTCCAAAATTATTGCGAGACATTCCCATTTCATTTCGCCCAAACTCCCTGTCAAAAGCACCACCAATCCCACGGTCCATCTCTGACAATGCAAGAGATGAAACCATTAGAAATGTCTCGCAAAACGTGAAAGTGTTCCACGCTTGCTTAACATGCTTAACAAAAGGTCTCCTCACCATTCATTCTTCCCATTCCTGAAGAACCAAAACGATCCATGTTGTTCATTCCTCCAAAGTTGTCCATTCCTAAAAGAGAGAAGAAAAGAAAGTAAGAAAGTCTTAATGCCAGAAGACAACCAGAAAGAGATGGATAGACTAGGTACTGAAAGCTGACACCTTTATGATACGTGAGTTGAATAGGCTATGTAAAATTGATGATTTATACAAATTCCAGTATGCTGTGCTTTCTCATTTTAAGCAGTTTGTGATGGAGCTAAAAAAAAAACCTGTAAATGTTTCCAAGTAACATTATTTAAAGGATTTAAATGGGATTATACCATGAATTCTTGAAAACTTTTCAATGCAATAGTTTGTGGACGTGTTGAGTTTGCTCCAACAGTAAATGCAGCCATTGAGGTAAACACAGAAAGGGCCACAGCCACTTGAACAACTTCAGTACGTACCTCCTCCTCCTCCCATTCGTCCTCCCATGTTGCCGAAGCCCATTCCATCCATTCCTACAAGTGAGAAGAATGATGATAAGCCAAGGGTTTCAATGCTGCCTTTTATTCAAGTGTTAAACAAAAATAACAGTGTAGTTTGGTTACCTCCAGGACCCATGTTTCCCATTCCACCACCTCCTCCTCCTCCTCTGTTGAGTTGGGTAGCATCAATGGGCTGGCCACCAGGTCCCAGGCCTAAACCAACACCACTCAGACCACCTAGGCAGAGAAAATGGGTACAGAATTAAGACATGGTCCACACAGGAAGTGTCTGTAGAAATGGACAAATCTGCTGTATTTCTATTCTTCAGTACCAGAAAGGAAGAGGAAGCACTAAAGCTACAGGGATATCTATGAGACTCTGAAAGATCACATAGGGCCAAGTGGCCAACAGCGTTACTGTTACTGCCTGGATGTTTTTACACTATACCTGATACAAAGAAATCACAGATGCAGTTCTGGACCAAACTGTAAATTTAAATGCCATGGATACTGTGAATAGGGCTGGTTACTTACTGAATTGCTTCAATACTATTAAGTATTGAAAAATGCCTTATTTAGCAAATTTCAGTACCCAAGGAGTAAATCTCTTAGCGTTATTAATTTTTTATCCCAATGAAAAAGTTAAGTATATGCTTACGAGGAAGAGAAGCAGCTCTGTCAGGAGGTCCAAAGTCTTTGGGCATTGATTTCTCATCCTGAAAAAAACAACACACACAAAAAAGCATTCAAACCACACCGTCAAACCATAATGTAATCCAGTGTGAAATGAAGTTAAGCAACATACCAGTTTGACGTGCATGACTCTGTTAAATAACAGCTGCCCATTGAACATAGCTGTGAAATCATTAAGGAAAGTGTACCAAAGACATTTGTAAACACTGACACTCTACTGAATTAACAGTCTATGCATACACTTAAAAGGTAGGCTATTCAAAATCAGCCAACATTTTACAAAAGGATACAGACAGCTTGGACGGCTTCAAGGGGCATATCGAATGTGACTGTGCCCATGCCTCTGCTTTTCCCATCTTTGTCCTCCAGAATGTCTGCCCTGACCACCATGCCTGCCATGCTGAATACCTCCTTCAGCTTCTTCCAGCCCACTTTGTAGTCAAGCTGTAGGCACAAGGAACAATTTTAGAAATAGTCACAACAGCTAGACTAAACTTGTAAAGTAAAAATGCCAATTATTTACTGGTTACCGTTTCGCAAATGCATTTGCTGCCTCGCTTTTCATATCACGTAATTCAATACAATTGGGGGTTTGAGAATATAAAACAAACAAAAGAAAAACTCTGAAAGCCTTACATTCGCCACAAAGACAGTGCTGCCAATCCTGCCAGCCTGCAGACCATGGATGATCTCGTTGGGGATGTTGGGGTTGTTCATCAGGCTTGGGGGAATGTTGACCATGGGGCCATTTGGTCCAGGGCCCATTCGATCCATGTTCATACGATCCATTCCACCCATTCCTCCCATTCCACCATGGCCCCCAGGAGGGCCTCCACCCTGACCCTTGTTGATTTCTCTCTGAGCAATCACACCATCAGGGTCCTAACAAAAAGCATGAAAATATGTCTCAGGTAAATCCACAACTGACATTTTGTTTTCTTTGCATTTGTTTTCTTTACATAATCTTGCCGTGGCCCACCTCTTTCACTTTTAGGGGTCGTCCATTGAAGTTGTGCTTGTTGACCTTCTCCACTGCTTTCTTCATTAGCTCCTCAGTCCTAAACTCAACAACACTGACAGAAATATACAGTACATCAGGAGAGAGCAATCAATAAACAAAGATATTTGATGGCAAGCCTTTCCACTTGGTTAACTTGAACAGGACTGCAACATTTCTGTTTTGTCAGTTTAGAAGCACCGATATCAACAATTGGAAATAATAAAATGGACAGAGATTACTTACGCACAACCCTTTGATTGAAGACATCAGAACAGGCCGCACCAAGAGGAGTAGAGAATAAGTCAAATTAGTAAAAGCAGTGGTTAAAATATAGAGAATGATAATAGAGATATAATAGAGAATGTCATGCACAATAAAAGGTTCAACATCACACAAGCCTAAAGCCTTGGCCACAACTCTTTGCTTCCAAATAAAATTACAATGTTAACACATTTTTCCAGTCACTAGCACAATGCAGGCAAGTCTGGTGAATATTAGAGAGTATTTTTCCAACATCCAAAGGGCAGAAAATCCACAGTGAGACAGGATTCCCCACTACTAAGATATTGGAGGCAACTTTTCCAGTAAAGCACTTGAATGGGTTATATTTAACAACCATCTAACAGCCTTCTAACAACCTCTTGCAGACTAGACCCCTTTAGTTCAAGAGGAGCAACTCCAGCAACCAAAGGGACGTTGTCAGCTACTGCAATCCCACATGATTGGCTACAAAGAAAGCTGAAGTCCTGTTATAAGAGCATCAACCCTCTGGATGACCTCCAGTCAGTGCCACAGACGACACCAAATAAAACACCCTCCAGCATGTCACCATCTCACACACTCCACCAGCTTTCTGAGTCTGAACAAATCCCAACAATGAAAATAAAGAAACCAAAGCTGACAAACACAGGTTTGTCTAGGATTATTCATATTTTTTTTTTATTTGTATGTATTTGCACTTACCCTCGATTTGCCTTCTGCGTCCATTAAGTGTTCCACGTACGTTACCTCACCCACTACAAATCAGATTCCAGAGACGACACACACCAAGGGGAGAGAAGCCGAGAGAACAATTGGGGTTTAGAGCAGAAACACAAGTAGGGCGGCCGGTGACAGTGAGCTCAGACTGCCAGTCCTGAGCCTTCCCCCAGCACCTCAGCAGCAGCACAATATGGTACAGGTCTACAAAAAGCAAGCTTGGGTATTTTTAAAAAAGTAAAGACTTCTTAGCCTGTCCTTGTTGGATTTCTCCCGAAGCACCAAAAGCAATAGACTGAGGACAACAACTGTTGAAATGGCCATCAGCCTTCCTATTTGGATATAATCCCGTGAACACCACATTCTACCTGAAGATAATTAACCAAATAATTTCAAGTAGGCAAAACCCGTTCAATGCATCAGCCCACTTCTTCGTTAAAACCTGTCCATACTTCGTCAGATGTTGCCATTTTAAACCTCAGGCTAATGCATCAATACATTCGTCCATCAGCAGAGCCTAAGAGGAAACCTACAGCTAGAAAACTAACCATTATCTTAATGTCGGCAAGCTCTTGTGGGAAAGAAACTTCTCTAACTGCAAACATGTTCTTAAAGTGGCCCTGTTCCTTAAAACGCACAATATCAGAATTTTGATTCAGCGTCGACCACAGCCACGCCTTCGTTCCAGATCACGTGTCTGTTCAACGAATGGACATCAGTGACCAAACCTCTAGAGACAAGGACAGTGCGTAAGAAGCTGCTTCATTTTGTAGACCTGTACCCCAAAAGAAATCCCCAACGCATAGCTGTGTTTGGCACAACATGGAGATCTGCTGAGAAAACATTTGCTTGTCAAGGTCACACCTAAAAAAGAAAATGCAATTTAACTCCACAGTCATTTGTCATAAATCGAATACCAGGCACTCCTTCTGATAAAAGGATTTTACCTTTAACACATGCGTTAACTTCAAGTAAATGCCAAGTTAGTGCATTTCTTATGATACACATATCTCTTTCCAATACCCCATAAGTACTTTCACATAACAACACATGAATATCCATATTGTACATTGAAGGGAAATTTAAGCGTATCCCTACTTAAATTCAAAGTTGCTGCATCACAAATAATTTCATTTGTCACGTCTCCAAACTTAGAGAAACTTGTTCCTCATTTCTAAGCAAAATAGTTACAATACAACTGTTTACTGTATATTTTTTTCATGTATTTCTTGAGGAAACATATCCACTCATAAGCCCGAGCCATTGGATTTTCACATTAATGGACCGGCTTTACACATATACAACCTCCACTGCACAAAAAACGCAAAAGGATTTTTGAATCTCAATGGAAAATAAATGTTCCCTCTAACATCCAGGTTCACAGCACTTGTGCACTTCTGCAGCAACTCCTTGGTTGACGGACAAATAAGGACCTCATCCAAAACCTTTGTTCCAAATAATTCCCACGAGATCTCAAGCAACTTTGTACGACTGAAGTCCTTGTACAGATTCCCATAAAATTCTTCAAAGCTGCAGTGGTCAAACAAAATGACCCTGGATGCTGCAACTTTGTCCAAATGTGACTGAGTCAATCCCTTATCCAAACACCTTACCTTTTTCTTTCATCAGGTCTTTGAGGGCTTGCCATTTCACATCATATGGGATGTTGCTGACAAAGACACGGTATCTTTTGTTCACGTTTCCATAGGGTTCGTAGCGCCCGCCTCCACCCCTCTTCTGGGGCCTCTCCTTCCTGCTAGAATTGGACTCATGCTTGGGTTTCCCATTCACTTCCCTGTGGTAAAGAACACAAACATACACACTTTAATATGAGTCCCACGCTAAAAGGCAGAGTCTTAAGAGATAAGTTACTGCAGACACAGTTGCTAGTTCATACTACAACCATCTGATTTGGATTAAAACATAACACAAGTTGCAGTATTTTGACTTGTGTCTGGCAAGCCTAATAATATGCAAAATCTTTTGCAATTATTTTCACAGGTATAGTAAAGAACAAGCGTGTCCCCTTGTATCCAGAGAATATGATTCGTAGGCCACGGCATCTCTTTAGCACCACAGTGCTTTATTTATACTGGTATGTGGTCACATAGGTTGCCCTTATAATAAAAAACCTTTCTTGCTATTTGAATATTGCGCTTGCGATACTGCGATTTGATATTTACTCCTTCAGAAGGACCAAAATGATTATTAATGAATTAATGAAAAAAAAAAAACATTTTAAATTGTAAACATTACAGTTACTGTTACTAATAAATCTGGTGAGAGCTTCGGTACAGCAGTGGATTTCCATCAAGACGATCGCACTTGAGCCGCATGGCAAGGCCTCTCTTTAGACGCAGCAGGCCTGTGTTGCATTATTAAATTAAGCTTTTTAACTATTACAAACACTAAATAAGTTGGCATCTAATACACAGGGAAAAAAAAACACTACGTTATTAAGCACCGATAAAGCAGATAAGAGAGCTCCTAACGCTAAGTTACTTTCAGTTACGTAAAATGGACGGCCTCTCCCGTTAAGTAGACGGGCCCCAAACACGCCACCTAACGTTAAATAAACGCATTTAGTGACGAAATTTAAACTCTTTGAGCGCGTTAATGTACAACTTCCTTTTCAGGATGCACTAAAGGATTATTTTTCTGATCGAAGTACAACATTCTCGTCATGCTCACACTCATTTTTAGCGAACTGGACAGCGTATCTTTTAGCGAGTCAGAGCTAACAAAGGAACCTCGATGAATGGACTTACCCCTGCGGCTGCGGCTGCTGCTGCTGCTGCTGCTGGCCTACTTTCTCTGAAGTATTTTCAGTCTGCTCGCCGGACATCTTGTTGCGCGGTTTAGTTTCTGGCTAAAGCAAACGATGTTATCGCAGACTATTTTCGTTAATATTACGAGTCAAGCGCATTCAAAGGTGACTTTGCTGGTTGAAATAATTCTTAGCTACGCCGACCACCTCTGCGACACTAGCTGACGAAAATGGCGGAGAGCGGTCTGCTAGAAATTTTTTAAACCAGGTTTACATCCGGTCTGTACTTTTCAAAGTAAAGGACGTCAGGACACGAAAAGATTTTCAAAATAAAGTGCCCGGAATGCTTTCAAAAAATTGTAACAATATTAGCTGTTACACCACTCTTGACTGGAGATTAAGATTTATTTTTCATACATCATTATGTAGTATGTAATAGTGAATATCATCCAATACACAATTAATTTAATAATTTGATTTGCCAAATGAACAACATCTGATGACCTTTGTTGAATAAAGGACAACAGAATATTTGATCATTTTGACAATTTGTGTATTTTCTTTTTGTCCATGAAGCACTTAACTCACTTTGGTTAGCTATAACATTAGTTTATAGTAAGAGAAACTTTTTATTGACCCCCACTGCCCTGAGGGAGTTAGAACCACACATGAAGTCAGTGGTGGTTAAGAATAGAAAATAAAATTACATAAAGGAAGCTAAAATTTATAACTATACTAACTGGCAAAAATATGTATACATCCACTGTAACAGCACACAACAGAATGGCGTATACAACATGACAAATGTATTATATATTATGGCATGTCATTCAGGGAATTATTATATATATATATGAAGTTTGAACAAATGGAATAAAAGTCTGAATATCTTGAATGAAACTTTAAAATATGGAATTAAATCTGACATCATCCGACTGGCACCAATTTGTGTTTTCAATGTGTATTATTGCTTAGATTTATGCTAACACATTATGGGAGTTACCATTGACATGCTAATTGTAATAAGCATCGCAATCACAGTAATTATTTTATAAACAAATGGATTCATTTGACTTCACATGATAAATATAAAACAACATTTGAGCTCATACTTTCAGCCAAATATCTCCTCTGGAAACAAACTAATAGCTGCTGACTTAAACTCATTCTGTTACTCTGACTTCAACACTCCACACTGATCAGCTACAGACACTGGAGAGGCAGAATATATATATTTTTATTTTTCTATTTTATTTATGAATTTCTTATGGCACTAACTTGATAAGCAGGAACAGCTAAATGTAGCAGTTTACTTTTAGAAAGATTTTATTTACCTTTTAGCAATAACACAGCTTAAGTAAAAGTCAGGAAGACTGACTGATGTGATGTCGTCTACATTGCTTTTGGACTCATGCCCTGAGGGCAGAAGTTATTCACCCCCTTTAAAGTGACTGACCTAATTCAACAGAGGTCCAGCCAAATGGTGCTTCTAGTCTCACAATAAGCGAAATGGAGATCACCTGAGTGCAGTGACTGTGTCTCAAATGATTGTAGTAAAGACAGCTGTGTCTGGAAGGTCCAGTCACTGGTTCATCAGTATTCCTGGTTACAATTACACCATAAAGACCAAAGAACACTCCAAGCAACTCCAAGAAAAGGTTATTGAAAAGTAGAAGTCAGGACATGGATACAAAAAAGCCAAGTCCCTGAACATCCCCTGGAGTTAAGCTGAATCCATCATTAAGAAGTGGAAGGAATATGGCACATGTGCAAATGTGCCTAGAGCAGGCCGTCCTCATAAACTGAGAGACCGTGCAAAGAGATTAGTGAGGGAGGCTGCCAAGACACCTATGACTACTCTGATGGAGTTGAAACCTTCAGCAGCTGAGATGGCTCGGCATACAACAAGTGTTCCCAAGGTTCTTCACCAGTCAAAGCTTTATGGAAGAGCAGCAAAGAGAAAGACACTGTTGAAGAAAGCTCATTAAATCTTGACTAGAGTTCATCCAAAGGCATGTGGGAGACTCCATGGACAAGTGGAAGAAGGTTCTTTGGTCTGATGAGACCAAAATGGAGCTTTTTAGCGATGAGACTAGATGCTGTGTTTGGTAGACATCAAGCACTGCACATCACCACAAACACACCATCCACACTGTGAAGCATGGTGGTGGGAGCATCATGCTGTGGGGGTGCTTGTCAGCAGCAGGCACTGGAAGGCTTGTCAAGGTAGAGGGTCAGATGAATGCAGCAAAATATTGGGAAATCCTGGAGAACAATCCGATTCTTTTTGTAAAAGAAAACAAGGTGAAGGTTCTGAGGTGGCTGAGTAAAAGCCCAGACCTCAATCCAAGAGAGAATTTATGGCTGGGCTTGGAAAGGGCTGTTCATGCCTGATCCCCGTGTAACGTGACAGAGTTTGAGCAGTTTTGCAAAGAACGGAGTAAAATTGCAGTGTCCAGATGTGCAAGCCTGACTGACAACTATCCACACAGACACTGCAACTGTGGCCAAAAGTGCATTTACTAAATACTGACTTGAAGGGGGTGAATATTTATGCAATCACTTATTCTGCATTTAGCATTATATTTTAATTAATTGACATTACTTTGTAGAAATCTGTTATCACTTTGTCATTAAAGAGTTTTTTTTTTTTTGTCATTTCTGTTGTCAAAAAAGCCAAATTATACTGACCACGATTCCATTTCTAAAAGCAATAAAAAGGGAGAACATTCAGAGGGGTGAATACTTTTTATAGGCACTGTATATTCAGACTTTCATTTCATTCATTCATTTCATTCATTTAAAAGTATATTTAAAAAAACTCAAACCTGTGTGTCTGGCCCTACAGCATAACATTTTTCCAGGATCCAAAATTGCATGTGAAATGTCCCTATTATCAGCCAAACAAAACAAAGAGAAAGCAAATGATGGTTAAATGGTTAATCACGGCCACACTGCACTCCCAGACTCATCACTACAATTCATCGTCATTTTTATTCATGAATGGAAATGACAGGAGACAAACAGAGGAGGGAGAGACTGATGGTCGAGTCTTGAAGGGAACCCCGGACCCGTGAACCACGATCTCGGTAGTTTACACGGTGCATGCAGGCCCCATTCGCCTGACTGATCTTCGCATCGGGGCAACTACAGTGGTCAAACAAAAACACCACGAAGAAGAGCGTCCGCCACCACGGAGATCACGTGATTTGCTGTCATGCGCAGAGGTGCCCTCTTGCTCTCTCCCATTAATCAGAGTTCAAATTAATGCTGAATGTTCTCTTAATGACTTAGTGTCTCTTTAAGAGTCATAAGAAATCATTAATAATCTTGTAGAAGACGTAGATGTTTGCAACAGTTAAACTGAACAAAATGTTAATGGAGTCTGGCAGACAATAAGGCAGTGGGCCTTTATTTTCAGGCTTACTGCTCTGCCCACTCCCCAGTTTGGGAACCATACTTATATTTGTGGATTTCTATTTCATTTATTTAAAACAAAAGATATTTGTGTAAACATAGATTTGTGAACCATCTTTTTATGTGGTGTTTTTTTTTTTTTTACATTTATATACAATAATTATTTTTTGTGTGTACTGAAAAATATTTTTTGTGGACATTTATCTATAAATCCCGAAATACATCTGTGACTCTTCTGTGTGCATTCATTAATATTGACTGAGCTTCAGTTTCAATATTAGAATCCGCAGTTCACCGCCAGGCCTCACGGGGGCGACACTGAATTGAGGAGCTCAGCAGACTCACAGCGACATCAGCGGGGGCGGAAGTGTTGGTATCGGTGGCTAGCTGCTCACGTAGCGTTAACAATAGATTCTGGATATTGTTTAAACTCTCTCCGTAGCTTCACATATAGGAGAACCGTTCAATATTATATTACGAAAACAAATCTTACAAAATCTTTTCTTGGCTGTTTGCGGCTCTGTGTAAGTTAACGTAACAGTTAGCTTAGAAATGACCACGTTAGCATTAGCCTTTAGCTAAGAGCGTATTCGCTGGACAGTACCGCGTTACTGAACGCGCGACTGTGAATGAATGAACAGTATTCACGTTTTGACAGGTTGTGAGAAACAGTAATTAACAACATATAGAGTCATGGCTACTGGTGCTGATGTCAGGGATATTCTGGAGTTGGCTGGAGGGGAAAATGACGGTCCCATCAGCAAGAAAGATCTCATCAACTCAGACAAGGTGAGAGATGCTCATAAGATACCCATAATGATGCCTTTACCGCTATTCTGAAGTTATCAATGTCATTAATCTTCCCCAATTCCAAGAGTTACACAGACTCAGAGACTCAGAAACACAAAACCATACCATTCAAACCACAAAGCAAAAGAAATGACAAGATTATGTTGCTATTCTGTGCTATATTCTTCAAGATAAATAATCAATTTCTCCATCTCCTGCCTCAGAAAAAAACCAAGAAGACAACAGAAACGCTGACCTTCAAGAGACCAGAGGGAATGCACAGAGAGGTCTATGCTCTGCTCTATTCAGATAAGAAGTATGTTGTTTGTTTTGAGTTTGTCTTGAATCGGTGTATTTTGATTCATGTCCTATGTGTAATGAAACACAGATAAAACAGGCAATGGCTGATGAACAGAAAATGTATGCAGACACACCTGTAGGCAGCTTTGTCAGTATGGATGCTGTAGAACGATGTCAGCACTCCCCCCTTGTAGGTTTTATGAAGGTGGGGAAAAAGTTAATTTTGAGCCCTGTACTATAACTTCTATATATCCTGCAATACACACTTGCTGAAATATCATGATTTAGCATTGTCTTCTCTTAATGATCTACCATCTTTTTTTTCCCCCAGTGTTTTATTAATGCACTTGTAGACAAAATGGTACAAGTATATGTAGATACAGAGATGGGTGCTTTGTCTGTGACATCAATATTAACAAATTACAGAGGAAATAGAGCTGAATATGTTTAACTTACATCTTAACCAAAGGAAAGAGACAGAACAAACCAAAACACTCAAAAAAAAAATACTGCTAGTGTTAGTGATTGATAATGAGTTGCTGGTATACTGTATATAAGCTGCAATGTATCATCTTAGTGTACACAAAGGTTATACGTCAATTATCCTCTTGAAGAAAGGCTGCCACTCTGTATAGAATTTGGATCCTGAACCCTTTTTTCTGGTTTAGAAAGCTGTAACAAACACTTGCCCACTGATTGTGGGTAGGAACACTAAGCTTCTTCCAGATCAGTAGGAGTAAACACCTAGCGATTAGTCATAAAAGCAAAAAAATCATCTTTTAGCTTAGACATATTTGTCCCTACATTTTCCCCATCCTAAATGATAGCAAATCTAATCTAAATCTGTTACCAGTTAGCATTAACAATATAATTTTATAATGTGCAGAATATTGCAGTTGAATAACAGCACTTCTGACACACTGTCTTGCTCTCCCTTAAATACCAGTCACATTTTGCAGCCCTACATGTAAATTAGATTGTAATGTGCAGGGAATACTGGGCTTATACACAACTTGTTTTGATATTGGCATTACATAATATCCATTAGCTGCCCTGCTGTCTAAATATTGACATTGCCCACTGAAAAACCACTAGTGCTGAGTATGTTAATTGAGCTGGTTAGATTGCAACACAGATAAAGCAGACTTTCCACATGTTGTACCCTTGTTTTAACAAAGATTCATTTTTCCTCTGAATCCACAGAGATGCACCCCCTTTGCTGCCCAGTGATACTACTCAAGGTTACAGAACAGTCAAAGCTAAGCTGGGCTGTAAAAAAGTGCGTCCCTGGAAGTGGATGCCCTTCACCAATCCAGCTCGCAGGGATGGGGCTATATTTCACCACTGGAGACGTGTGGCAGAGGAAGGCAAGGACTACCCTTTTGCTCGCTTCAACAAGGTAGGGACAACTAATATCTCCTTTTTAGTTTAATCACTTGCGCAACAGCAACACAAATGAGGGATTTTACAGCTACTACAGCTATTGTCATTTTCTCCTTTTCAGATGTGTACACTCATTTACTCTTTTGAGTTATTTATGGTGATTCACTGTGTTCTCCCTGTCCTCTCTCTGCCTTTACAGACAGTGCAGGTACCAGTGTACTCAGAGCAGGAATATCAGGTGCATCTCCATGATGATGGCTGGACTAAAGCAGAGACAGACCACCTGTTTGACCTGTGCAAGCGCTTCGACTTGCGCTTTATAGTTGTCCATGACCGCTATGACCATCAGCAATACAGGGTAATCACCCAGTCACTCATCTACAGCTACTCACGTTCCCTTTTACTGAGGATTTACAGCAAAAATCATCGTGCTGTGAGTTAAAGCACATATTTGTAGTAACATTCTTCCATGTATGCTTTTCAGAAACGTTCTGTGGAGGACTTGAAAGAGCGATATTATAGTATTTGTGGTAAGCTGACTAAGGTCCGTGCAGCATCAGGGACTGAGCCCAAGATCTACATCTTTGATGCCGGCCATGAAAGGCGTCGTAAAGAGCAACTGGAGAAGCTCTTTAATCGTACTCCTGAACAAGTTAGTGACTTTGTAATATCATTTGGATTTAGATTCTTATTTCACTGTTAAGTGTTCATAACATACTGTTAAGCTCTTATAATACTGAGCACTAACCAATTATGACTGCTGTGTTTAATGCAATAGTGCATTTTGTGGGAAAAAAACATCAAACAATATTTGCCAAAGCTTGTGAGATGCTTCCAGCCTTTTAGATGTTATGATCGCACTTCTCTTGTTTTTCCTGCAGGTGGCAGAAGAGGAATATCTTATTCAGGAGCTAAGGAAGATTGAGACCAGGAAGAAAGAGCGTGAGAAGAAGGCTCAGGATCTGCAGAAACTCATTAAAGCGGCTGACACAACCACAGAGTTGAGGCGAGCTGAAAAGAGGGTTTCCAAGAAGAAGCTCCCACAAAAAAGAGAAACAGAAAAACCGGTATGATATGCATGCATACAAACGAGCAAAGTAAAGCATGAGCCAACCACTCCTATCTTTGAAATGTTTACCGGCAAGTTAAAGCATTGTTAGAAGGAAAAGGAAACCTTCAATATTTTTTTTTATCGTTGAGATGGCACAGCTGTAATCAATGATATTGTACACTGAAATAATGAAGATTCAGCTCAGTCTTAATATTTCATATCCATCATGGTATGTTATTGTTAGTTGAGCAGCTGTCTCTCAAATAAACTGAGGTGGCTCTTGTGTCTTAGTTTGTGACTCACAAGGCCTGTTTTAACAGCTAATGATTATTTAAATATTTTCATGTGTTAAGTCTATCCAAAGTACAGAGGGTTCATAACTTGTCTCTCATGAGGTATTTCTTCTTCTGCAGGCTGTTCCAGAGACAGCAGGCATCAAGTTCCCTGACTTCAAATCAGCGGGAGTCACACTGCGCAGTCAGAGGGTGAGTACAGCTAGAGCCTATTGAGGTATTAAAAGTATAAAAAGAGTATTCTGAAACACAAGTCCAACTTAAAACTTTGGTTCAGATTGGTGTTTTGAATTCATCATTGGTATTTGAAAGTCAAAAAACAAACCTGAACCTGCAGTAGACAGAAATAATCCCCTTTGCTCTGTATGACTTTCTCATATTTCTCTGTAGTTATAGCACATTTATATATATTGTGATATTTAGAATTGGAATTGATTCAGAAACATCGCATTTGAACTTTCTAAACGTGAATTTAAAGTTTAAAGTTTTGTTTGAACCACTATTAATATCAAAACAATTTTAGCGAAGCTTGACCCTGCAGTTGATATATGTGAGAAAACAGAATGTCTGACTTGAGCCCAGCTATCTCTCATTAGCAGTGAGATGATTAATTCTGTTAGTCACTAGCTAATATCTGTAAAACCTAGCAAGGGGACTCTTATTCATCTTCAAGACTGATGAGGAGCTGCAGCTCTCTATGGAAAATGCATTAGCATAGCTAAAGGAGTGGAGTAGCCCTCTAGCTAATCAGTCAGACAGAGTTCAGTGGATAAAGACATTTTGATCTGGCTCGCTGAAGTGCATTTCATACGAATTAAAAGCCCTGAGGTGGAGCTGTTTATCCTAATATATCCAGCACCTTAAATCACATCCTTGTGTGTGTTGGCGTGTGTGTGTTCTCTGTGTGTTTGTGTGTGATTCAGATGAAACTGCCAAGCTCGGTAGGCCAGAAGAAGATCAAGGCCATTGAGCAGATCCTGATGGAGCAAGGAGTTGGTACGTGTGAAGTGTGAATTAAAATTGGCAATCTGTTAACATTTCAAAGTTTTACATGTTGAACTCTCCTCTGCAAGAGACTTAGAATAGAAAAATCCTAAATTAGGTATTTAGTGTCTTGGTCATTTTTTCAGTGCAGCAGGGGGAAAAAAAACAATATCAGTTTAAGTGTACGCTATATTTAGAAAATATTTGGCACTATATTTTCTCAACCATAGTACTTCTGTACTCCTACACCTGAGAGTGCCTGCCTGTGTTACACTGTATTATGCCACAGATCAGCTGTTTGGGTCAGAAAGTTGCTAGGTAAAACTGAGATCAAACTTTACTTTCCAAAAATTTCAAAGATGGTGCATGCATGTGTTTTTTTCCAGGCTGTTCAAACAAACAAGTTAGTAATATTGGCTTTAGACAGCTGTGGCTAGTTGCACTGAATATAGACATCAACACTTAATGTGCAAGATTGGTACAACTCTGCATTTGCAGTGATAATTTTTCTGAAGAGGATTATGAAAAACCACCCCATGTATCCATCTGCAAAAGTTCCTCTGTATACTCTTGTTCATAAAGGTATCCTCTTGTCTCACCACTGAACAGCATTTTGTCATTGCTGTCATAATGACTCATTTTTATTTTCTTGTATATGTTCTGTCTATGTTGTCTCCACAAACTGCTGTAACTCTGGCCCAAACAACTGATCTGTGGTGTGCTGCACAGGCGGCCGCTCTCGTGCAAAGGAACGCAGAAGCACTACAGAAAATGTAGTGCCAAAGTAAAAGGCTGTAAAGTATAAGCAAAGTATAAGCATTGAAAATATTCTAAATACTAAAATGCTTCTTATCTGATGGGCTGGACCGAGCAGCAAGGCTTTGCTAAACACTATTGTCCACACTATCTAAGTTGCTTAGTGAGTCAAAAGCCCCACACAAAATATCCAGGGACAAACCAGTAAACTCACAATTGTAAACTAGTTTTGTTGTGTTTAATCAAAACGTTTCAGTCTCATTTGGATTAATCTATGCCTTTGTGTTTGTCTGTGGATCCAGATCTTAACCCAATGCCCACAGAGGAGATTGTGCAGATGTTCAATGAGCTGCGTAGCGACCTGGTGCTGTTGTATGAGCTGAAGCAGGCCCACAGCAACTGTGAGTACGAACAACAGATGCTGCGTCACCGCTATGAGGCCCTACTGAAGGCCGGCAGTGGAGGCGGGTGTGGTGGAATTACAGGGGCTGGATTAGCCATCACAACACAGAGTGGAGAACTCAATACCGCTAACACCACTACAGCCTCCACCCCAGGAGGTGAAGCTCAGTCCTGGCCCAGTGCAGACGACATCAAAGTGGAAGCCAAGGAGCAGATCATTGATGTTGTAGGAGCACCGCTTACCCCCAACTCAGTAAGTCTGCAGAGCGTACAAACACAAACTCTTTCAAACCATCACCAAACAATTGGGTGAGGATACTCAACCAGACCTGTTTTTTAGTCTTTTGAACTAAGTCTAAGCTGGAAACACACCGTTACCTTGAATAAATTACAGAATTCTCTGGGTCTGGAAACGTTTTAGATGATCAAGAATACCACTCAACAAAATATATAACATTGGTCTAGTGTATCAAGACATTTTAATGCAGAAATCCTACACATTATAGCTTTAAGGCCTGTGCTGTTGGGGAAAGAACCTGCAGTTGGTGTCTTCAGGTGTATTGGTTGGAGCTACATGACTGTAAATTGATGCAAATTACAATTACAATTTTGAGTCTAAATAAATGATGACTGTTAGTAATGCAAACACGAGTATGAAATTGCAGCCAGACCCTGTGAAGTGATTGTTTTGTATATCACATTACAGCGCAAACGGAGAGAATCAGCATCCAGCTCGTCTTCAGTGAAAAAGGTGAAGAAGCCTTGATGAGGAGGAGAATCACCAGCTGGTACACGGTGGAGGACAAAGGTCTGTGTTAGTCACTGTGGTGAAGAAGCCCACAAGTTTTATGGTTGGACGAGAGGGACACAGGAGAGCAGGACACCATATTGCTGTCCATTTATGTACAAGCATCATGGATTACATACACATACAGATACACACACAACTTTTCACCTACCAATGAGATCTCTCCAACCCCTCCCCATCTGGCCTGCCCAGCATCTTTGTGACAAAGGCAACAACTGAGTGACATTTCATTCCATTACTGCTCGACTCCCTGCCTCCACCATTGCTCAGCCTTAGATGAGGCAAGATCAACTGTAAATTGCCAGGCTGAGCTAATCGGGCATGGGGAGGAAGGTGGGAATGACTGGGTAATTGAAATGAATTGGAATGAAAGAAGAGACTCTGGGAGTGGGAGGACCTCCTCGAGCCGCAATGCTCATTTGACCCATCTGAGGTCTTTTTTGTAGACTAATCATGCCATAGTGTTTACTGGAAATGTGTTTTTGTGTTAGCCTTTAGTACCCACCATAGCTCTCTCTGCACTCAGTGCGAGGGCGATTCCATCTGCTCCCCGTGCTTCATGTTGGACTGGTGGGGCTGATTGTGTTGTTTGTCCTCAGGTGACCTTGAAGATGCTTTAGTCAATGATTCAATAAACCCCATTGTTTTTTTTTTCTATGCCGTGGTTGCTCCCTTTCACATTTCAGGCATGTCTCCCTCTTTCTCAGATGAGATCTTAACTTTGCAGGTAATTAGTGTTGAATACACATTTGCCGGGGAAATTGTAGGATCATGACATTCTTACCTTACCTGTCATCTAAGTTAAGTGACAACTAATGACTTCATTAATATGATAATTAAGCAGTGATCATTCTTAGGTTGGCACAGCCACTGAAACTTCATTAGGTCCCCTCTCCATAATATTGCTAATTGCGTGTCAATTATGTCATTTAGCCTACTTAGACATTAATTTCTATGCAAATTTTTGAATACGTTTGCCCAGAAGAGGAGACCACTGTGATTTTAGCATACTGTGTGTATTCCTGTATCTATATAGATGCATATTTTGCAAAGTATTTCAAATTGCAGTCTGCCAGTTCTTGGGGCCTTTTTATGTTTGTCATCTCGTCTCTTGGTCTATTATTAAAAATCAATCAATGGTCATTTATAATATAAACATATAAACTTATATTAATAGTAATTGATAAGATTTATATAGCACGTTTCAGAACAGCAGTTACAAAGTGCTTCACAGTTAATAAAGCAAGTAAAAATACAATTTAGCAGCACATGGACAACGAAAGTAGAGATGTTTCATAGAGGAGACGACCGTATACAACACAGATCTAGTTGTTTGGCCCTGTTAACAGAGACTCCAGTCAGCAGAGTAAACCACAGAATGATAGAGTAACATCACGCTTCATGATCTCTCTCTTACTCTCTTTGTCTTCTGCAAGTCTGCATCACATTTAAATAGCTTGATTTTCCAGCAGTGAGGAGCGAGCGACACAAAAAGTCATAGGTCGTGACTCTAAACAACCACACAGTGTTTATGCCAGCGACCTGCCCTGCTCTTCAGTTAAAGCAATATAGTAAGCAAAACAGTAACAATACAGTACACAACATCACAACAAAAGGTTTAAACATACAATTAAAATAATGAGCTTCATTCATATTGCATTTTTGAAAAAAGCAGTTACTAAGTGCTTCACGCTTAATAAAGCAAGTAGGAGATACAATTTATGAAACTGACTCAACAATAAAAGCAGTGTCGCAAACAAAACAAAATTAAAAGAGATAAAACTAATAAGAATTGTAAGCAGCAAACTTATAAAAATGCCAGCCTGCACCAGTGGGCTTTTAACAGTTTTTTTTTTTTTTTTTAATATAGTTGAGACTCAGCTGACGTAATGGTGAGGGGGCGGCATTTAGAGGGTTTTTGGAGGCAATGTTGGAGCTAAAAGTGTAAAATCATGGTCCCCCGTTTTTGTATGTTTGATCTAGGGATGTGTGCGATTGAGCGTTGCTTCTCTCTCTAATTGCCACCACAAATACTAGTTGGATAAACTAATTAGTAATATTTCATAAATGGATAACAACAGTCTTTTTTTTTTTTTTAAGTTATTTTTTTTGCATTTTTGCCTTTATTGGATAGGACAGCCAGAGAGTAGACAGGAAACAGGGCAGAGAGAGGGGGGATGACACGCAGCAAAGGGCTGAAGGCGGGAGTCGAACCAGCGGCCACTGCAGAGGGCTAACAGCCTTCATACATGGGTCGGACGCGCTACCAACTGAGCTAAATGTCGGCCCCATGTACAACAACAGTTAATGGTTGCATTTAAGATGCTGATGATATACACAGCTGTCTGCCACTAGCCAGAGCAGGCAGGTGCTTATGCCCAGATGTAAATCAGCGAAGTGAAAAGTGGGACCGAGATGGCGTCTAAACCAGCTCAGTTTAGGAGCTTTTTTAATGTAGAAAATGAAAAAGTTTGTATGCAGGCTGTGTCAGAATAAACTGGCATAAAACCACTTGACCAGAGTAATGAATGTCCACATTCAACACAGGCATGTGGACATTAACCTGCAAGGCGAGAAGGCTGCTGGTGCTAGCACTGCTAACGTTAACCACACTCTGCAAATCAGTGACATTGTTTACAGTAAAATTAGTTGTTAGGGACATCCCTAGTATGATCTTAACTTAAAATCCAAGCGTGATTTTATTGGTTTGCAAAAGAAATTCCCCAAAAGTAAGACAATAGATAAAAACCATCTGATAAAGTCTTAATCCTCTCCAACTTCAGAGGCCTTCTTTCTTAGCTGTCACAGCTGAAAACACTCCATCGAATAGGCCTACTGCATCATCACCACAATCAAAACATCTTCATTTATGGCTCTAATAAGCGCTGCTAAGGTTACAGGAGTAAACCCCTCCACACACTGTGGGCCGTTTGATTGAGAGAGAGGGAGAAAAAGAGTGAGAGAAGGCAAGTAAACATGGGTAAAATGGATTCTCAGTGTCTATATTTCATGTTGAAAATTGGCTCATAAATCCAGTGGTTTGATCTATGGAACCCGTCGTTGCTTGAAAAAACCTCCGTAAATGTGTAATTTCTCCCTTGACAGAACACAGCCGAGAGGCTATCTTTCTTTTGCTTCCTCCTCCCCTCGCTCTCCCCCTTCTTCTCTCTGTCTCTCATTCTCGCTCCCTCTCTCCAGCAGCCTGCTGTTGGATTAATGCTCTGCTCTCTTCCCCTCGCTCCTTTCATGCTCCTCTGATATCTTCTTTTCATCACTGCTCATCCATTTATCAAAACTGGGGCTCCTCTTCTCCCTCCCTATCTCTCAATATCTAAACCCGTCTTAAGTTATATGGCAGGTATCTTGTAAAATAGGCTTCAAGACAGTGGAGGTTATTAATAAATACTAGTCTAAATTGAAAATAGGTGGGCAGGGATGCATCACCAGCCATGTGTGAATGATAAAGACCCCCAGCAGCCCCCATCTGCCATGAGCTCCATCCAGGCTACAGTGTACGTTCTGCAACACTGATGTGAAAAGCATGAGGCAGAACAGCGCGGCGGAGTGTCTTATAATGTGGTTGTGATGGCATTGAGATGGGATCTCTTTATCAAGGCCGGGCGGAGGCTTTAATCACGGCCTAAGAGGTGCGCTGGCTGTTTATCATAATTGAACTGTATCCAGGCTAATCGCTGGCATACGTCACTGTCGAGGGGTCGCTCGGCCGCACCAGCAGGCGCTGCTGGTGGTGGTGATTGAACACACAGTTAAGAGAAAAGATGTGTACTGAGGGACATAAGGCAGGAAGAGGCAGGTAATAGCAGATGTGATAGAAGCCTGTTCAAATACATCACGCCTTGAGGTAATCGCTGATGTGACAATGATTAGATTGTCGATGCCTCCTTGCTGTGGCACAGTGCTTTATACCCATCATGTCACATACAATCACTGATTACTACAAGGGAAAGAGGCAGAAACAGTGCAATAGGACTGTAAGGACAGAGTCTGTGGCTGGTACCTTAAAACCACTTAGGCTAAGGTTTCCCTTGAATTTTCATCGAAGGATGCCTGGAAAAAAAATGAGTTGCATAAAGATGTAAGGATTTCCTTAATGTCGCAAGGAAAACCCTTCAATTTCTAAGGGTTTGCCCTTAGTTACTTAAGTATTCCCTTATGTGTTGCTAGAAGGCCCTTAGCAAACATTTTCCTCAGTAAATTTTAAGTGACCCATAACAGACCCTTAAAAGTGAAATAATTTGTGTAACTTGTCATGTAGACTAACCACGTTTTATTGTATACAATAAATATGCACATCCTCTACCAATATCAACAGTCTTTCAGAATTTTAGATGAATGAGTCAGATACAATCAGACTTGACACTGACATTGAAAATTATTACTTTTGCCCCTCTCTGTCGGGACGAAAGAAACACGTGTAGGACAAATGTAACAGTTGAATTAATCGGCCACAAAACAAGTCTCGAATATTGCTGGTGTATAATGCTCATTAATGCTTCACTTAGTCAATTTTCAGTTGTCATTATCAGTGATCAATTTATCATGTTAAATGGCTCAGTTGTATGTAATTAGTCCAATGTATAAAACTCTTTCCTCTTACAGACTGTCCCTCAGATAAAACAGCCTGACACACTCTAGCATATCCATCTGGACCAGTGAGACCTCTGCCCATCTTCCTCATCCTAACCCTGAGCATTTCTTGCAAATATAATAAGCAAAGAAATGCATATTAAATAATAGCAGGACAAAAGTAACACGGTGTTACTTTGGTTCCTCTCCTGTCTCCGTCAATTTTACCATGGCTAAAACCAAAGATAGGCTAGCATGATAAATTAAACCTTAACTGATATTTAGTCTATGGATAGGTCTAAGAGATGATATATATATGGATATATGGAAGAACTGGCTAACACGTACCAACCACATGTGTTAGCTAAGCTAGCTACAAGCTGACAATAATACTGTCCAGTCCAGTAACATTATAGAAAATGTGAGTGTACAATATAAATATAACCACGGAAATAGAATTTCGCAAGTGCTGTATTATAACAGCAACTGCCATGGAAGTCTGAGTTTAAACAGTGAAAGGAGATAAAGAGACTTTCTCTCCTAAGTGAACTCCTCAGTTAAAGGAAATATTTTACCTCAAGTTTGAAACTTAAGGTGGTTTATGCAACCAAGTAGTGGATAATGACCTTCCTAAGCTCAGGATGGATCTCTTACTATATGGGCCATTACAAATGTCCAAAACAGACTTTCACCTCCATGCCCCTCTCTCATCTCCATGTCTCACTTTGACTTTCACCTCCTCCAGTATTTAGGTCACCTTGAGGGAGAAAACTTTTAATCATTGTTCCACATCAAATTCACCTGTGCCCTCTGGGACACCAAGCTGCAACAAAGGGGAGGGGAGTTGAAACCGCAGGTTGGAAAATCACCATCGCCCATAGGGTTGGACAGTGGAAGTCATTTCCACTGGATTTTTTGCTGGTGGGGGAAGGCTTGCTACAACACAAACCCAATCACTGGCGCTAAGCAGTGCTTACAGCTAGGCATTAACCCCACTGTCCACTCTCCACATTAAAGCCCCAGGGAGGCAGCAGAGAGTGGAGTGGAGTAGAGCGGAGAGAGTGGAACTAAATCGAGACTTCCTATTCCCCGGCACTGCGCTGCTCTCGGAAACATCTCCGGTCAGCTGTTGTTGTCTTTCAAGGTGTCCTACCTTGACAAGAAGGAGCGGTGCAGGATGATGGCGAAATAGAAAAAGTCATTTTAGGAGGACAGATTTCCTTGCATAGTCCTATGGACCTGAGTGTACAAAAGACAAATCAGATTTAGGTGAAAGATTTTATCTTTGTTTGATTTCATCTACAACGTATTAAGAAAACAAAAGTTATACCAGGCCCATTAGAGATTTTTTTTTTTTTTTTTTTTTTAAGTTATTTTTTTGGCCATTTGTGCCTTTATTGACAGTGACAGCTGAAGAGTAGACAGGAAACAGGGCAGAGAGAGGGGGGATGACACGCAGCAAAGGGCCGAAGGCGGGAGTCGAACCAGCAGCCACTGCAGAGGACTAACAGCCTCCATACATGGGTCGGACGCTCTACCACTGAGCTAAACATCCGCCCCCGCCCATTAGAGATTTACCTGCATTTACACATGTATGTTGAGATTTAGGCTATTGAAGACACTGTTAAAATTTGATTTTGTTTGAGTAAATAAATTTGGAATTGCTATTTTTTTTTACTGATCATCATTAGAGTCAGAGTAGAGTTTCGTATTCTATCTAAATATGGTTGCAAAACATTTTAAAAATATTTTCTTCCCCTGAATCAGTTTAAATCAAAATGATCAAAAAGCATGCTGACTGCACAACCAAAACAATTGTCTCTGTGGGTTTATCGAATGTCAACTCCTTTCACATAACACAGTCATGTAGAATATATCTGCATTTAGTGGTGAGATTGCGGATTGCAACCACTTCACCTCACCTGCCCCTTCCAAATGGGTAGGAGAACCTACCAGAAGAGTCGTGAAAAATGTGAAAGGCCCTATATAGATCCATATCTATGGCCAGTATTGGGTTTGTTCATTCTAGGCTATTGTAGAAATATGATGGTGCAACATGGCGGACTCCATGGAAGAGGACCTGCTCCCTTTGTAGATATAAACGTTTCAGTCTAAGGTAACAAAAAAAGAACAATTCTTATCTTCAGGCATTTATACACTAATGAAAACATAATGACGAATATTATATTCAATTGATATTAAATCCCTGTAAATATTGCACACTGGAACTTTAAAAAAAATCAGTGCAGCTTTAACGATATCAGTTGTGTGAAGATAGATTTCTGGACAACGCACAAAGATTGCACAGTATGCAGCACATGTATGCCTGTCCTCAGTGTATTTACTGAACTCAGGTGCATGTGTATCCACATATGTACTTTTATTTTATTGTCTGTCTTAGCTGACATGATGAAGAAAGGGGGGCACAGAGGGGTGAGCAGACTGTGGTCTGTTCAGGTCAGGGCTGTGATTGCATGCTGACTATAAACAAGATCAGGTTGGACAGATCAGCTCCACTCTGTTCTCCCATCAGCCCTCACAAACAAACCAGTTTGACTTGATTTGTCAGTGTGAGACAGAGAGGCCTCTGAACAATATGTGACAGAGTTACCTCAGCAAACCAGTGCAGCGAATGTCCCTCTCTTCACCTGCACAAGCACAATTCTAACAAAGAAAAAAAAAATCCAATTTACCATGTGGATCCACAGCTGTCACAGCAGGGGAATTAAACATTACCCATAACTCACTGGGGGTGCTGAGCAGGTCAGCGGATGGCAGGGGTGGTAACATCACTCTGGGGTGCAATAACAAAGGATTTTAACCTCTGACTCCGTCACTAGTGCTGCTGCTGGCAGAACATCCTCCTTCTTCACCACCACCAGCAGCAGCTTTCACCAGGCTGGTTAACAATCTGCGGTTGAGTTGACGACTCAACTTAGCAGTACACACCTCACTACTCATCGCTCAAATTTTTCCCTAACACAAACAGGAGGACATGGGGAAAATGTCAGCATAAATGCAATGCTTTCCACCCCGCTGGGTCTTGGAGCAGTTCCTGTGATGCTTCATAGGGGGTTGCTGAGATCCTGTAGCTTCTAGCATCCCAGTGTCATCACCCACACAGGCTGACTGCTTGCCTGGCTGGCCCGCCACCACCAGAGCCTCAATTACCTGACTGACGTTTCATTAGCGCCTGCAGCTGATCCCGTGGCTGAGAGGCAGTGGGGCGCAGAGGAGCATGGAGCGAACGAGAGAAGGGGGGAAGAGAAGGAGGCTTCAGCGCATTACATTCTCATGCGCTGTCAGAGTCACAGCTCTGAGTACAGCCACACAGCCACTCATTACATTGCAGTCATTTAGTACATGCTCTTATTGAGCCGGACTGTGTATTCTAAAATAGAGCTGGCTGGGTTTTATCTGGTGACACCAGTTCTGAGCTGACATTCAGACATACCCGGTGCCCTGGATTGTTGGAGCAGCTGAGAAGTGTGAGAAGTTGTAGGTGTATGTGTGTGTGCACATGTGATATAAGGTGGAGGTGTCTATGAGACAAATCAATCTGGTACAGTGTCCTGATCAGAGGTTTATCTCTTTTTCACTGTAAAAAACAGAAGTGGCAAAAGTACACACACTGTTTACTTGAGTAGAAGTACAGATACTTGTGTAAATAAAGACTTTGGTAAAACCAGAAGTACTGATTCAACATCTTAAATCAAGAAAAAATGATAAAGCACTCAAAGTATAAAAGTTAAAAGTAGCCCCCTGAAGGACATTTCTACTTTACATTAATACTTATCTTCCTAAGTACAGTAATGAAGTATTTGTACATCATCACTTCCCACCTCTAGTAAAAAATCATACAGGAATTTAGTTGAATCAATTCATCTTTTCTCATTAACTTAAGTAAATATACAAGTTTTATTGATCCAGATGAATTCAACTTAAAATTTCTAGTTTTTACTGTCAGAACATTTCAGGACTTAAACATGAGTTCTTGTAACTTTAAGTATTTTGACTTGAAATAATGAGATGAATGAATGTACTGTACAGAGTTCAGTTCAATCAACTCATAAAATTGCATTTCTAAAGAAACATAATCAACATATTAGCAGACTTCCCAGCATGCAGTTTGTAAGTTAAAACTCTCCTGAGACCCTTCTTTTCTATAGTTTGAAGAATGAAAACTCGGTCTTGAATACACTTTGAAGGGGCATTATGTAACACCCAAGCATTCAGAAATGAGTCAGCAGTCCAAGTAGCGATTTGGAGCCATAGACGGTAAATAAAATACAGTCTGTGGTTGAGGTAAGTTCTTTCTCTCTGTCCCCTCCTCCCCAGACTCAGGCAGGCTGCAGGGATACTGCACCTACATGAGTGCAAGACGAGCGCAACATTATACAATTACATGCGACGATGAGTCCTACACTGTAAATTGATCATCTGTTTATAACTCTGTCAATTTTCAATGTAAAGCTAACAAAAGATTATTATTTCCTGTGACTCATAAACTGACAGTAACTCATTCGGTGAACATTCTGCGTTAATTTGAACTCGAATAAACTTAAAACAAAAACAGACATTCCGCACCAGAGTGAAAATTTCAAAGGAGAACACATTGGCTTTAGCGTTGGAGAAGCCAGTATTTCAACTTTGCTTGTTTCCTTAATCTCTGATGACATATCATGGTCATTTTATGAGTCAGTACATTAAATATATTTCTTCTTTAAGATAATTCATTGTTGTTTGTTTTCACAATAGTGAAAACACTGTGAACCTTGATGAAGGTCAGTACTGAATTCAGTCCTGACCCCCTCGCACTTAAATTTTTGTTTGTGCCAATGCTGGAACAAAGTAGCTCCAACAAGATGAGCTGAAGCTGTAAATTCTCTGTGTGAAATGAAGAACTTGAGTTTTCAAATGGAGAAAATGTAAAAGGAAATCAACTTTTGTTTGTAATGTCCATCAGTGTGACTGAAGAGTTGTTGGTTCAACTTAATATCTTAAGCTAAACATGTACAACTGAATGATTAAGTGTATTTGTTTGAATCATTACAAAATTACTCCAACTTGCCTTTCCAAATCCAGTCAAGTTAAATGTTTAAGGCAGCCTGAACACTTTTTTAAGTTATAACAAATAGTTTATTTTTACAGTGTTGTGTTTCTCTGTACGTGAGTGGAAGTATATGTGTGTGCGTACCTGGGCATGTGTGTGTGTGTGTGATCTGTGTGGCCTCTCCACCCTTGGGGTTAGTGCGGGCCATGTCAGAGATGATCCAGGGCGGAGCTGAGGGGGCTTAGTGAGACCCCCGGCCTGAGCCTCTCCACAGAGCCCACGCTTGGCTGGCCTCTCCTTCCCATTTGTCATCCTGGAGCCAGTAAGACCCCCGGAGAGATTAGGGCAGAGCAGAGAGACTGGAGGAGTAGCAGGAATAAGAGGATCAGTTAAGCTATAAACACAGACAAGTTTGTGTCTCTCACCCACTCTGGCGCAGTGACAGTTTGTAATGGCTGTCAAAAGTTCGCTCTGTGCCGTACATCTTCCTTTAAAGGACACCGTGGTGCCTGAATACGCCATACCTCTTGGAGACACAACAGGTATAGGAACTTTAATCGGTTTGAATGTTGCGTGTGGTGTGAAAATCAGGCGCAAGTTGGACATTAAACAGAAGAGTTAACTGTATCGACCCACATTGACCCAAGCTAATGGACCGTGACCCAATGCAGACCAGAAAATGCAAAGGTTTGCCTATAATTAGAATTCAGTGGCACAAAGACCATTAGTCAAATCCTGAGAGCTCCTTCATTTCCATATTTTTGAATATTCTACTTAATTATGCAAAGGGAATAGTGAGGTAGATGAGAAGTTTTAAGAAAGCCTCATAAAGTCCTTATTAAGAGCAGAGGGGATTAATGACAGTTAATATGAGGGCAATCAAACATTTAATGCAAAGGCCCTCCTGCAGGCAAACAGTATTTAAATGAGTCAATTAGACATTCATTATCTACAAGCCTATAAGTGGAGTCAGATCTGCATAAATGTTGGTGCGGAGAGCTAATGAAATATTAAAAAAGTTAACAACTTAGACACGGAAAATGTACAAATATTGATTGCTAGAGGGCTGGTGGTTACATGTTTGTCGTCAAATCAGGGGAGAATGTGCGATACCCACTGGAGATTGTCTCATAAATCATAATTATCGAGTTAGCTCCCAATTAGCTATGTAGCATTGTCGAAGTAGAATGAGAGAGGGGGGAAATGGGGGAAGCCCTCCAATTGTCCATTATAAAATCACATCAAATCCTCCAGTCTTACTGTAAGTGTCTCTAAATAACAAGCCAGCTTAAAGTAAGTAGATATACACACAAAACATGCATATTGTGCAGAGGATGACTTGAATAATGTACCAAACTATGCAGATATATCATTGTCAGTACCTCCTCCCTCATCCTCCTCCTCCTATCCTTCTTTTCTTTCCCTCTCTCCATGTCTGAGCCTCCACTCTTGTCAGTTGCCCCAGCACACAATTACTGTGTGTGATTGCTATCAGGCGGGACGGTCGGGGAGGCTCCCAAATTAGGGCCTAAATAGGATTTCCTACATGGCGAAGGGCACAGGCCTGGACATGGTAATGAAAGCCTATACATCACAATCAGGCCGACAATCCTATTCATACTGCAACACATTACTCTCACTCCTCATAATTATAGAGGGGTGACAGACGGGCCTGTGAGGCATGGTGGAGGAGGCGAGGCGAAGGAGGAAGCGAAGGTGGAGGGAAGGGGGTGTTACGGGGAAGGTGGCTGAGCAGTGTCACAGTTAGTTTCGAGTGGCTTCTTCTCTCCTCTTCTGTGATCTCTTGATACCTGGAGTGACCGGATTAGGTGGGAGTCCACTGGGCTCAATTCTACATAGTTTGAGCGTGCAACCTGGCCGCCTATAGATCTGAGTAATTACAGAAAACAGTTCTAATTTGGGCATTTTTTCTCCCAATGGGAAGATCCTTCCAATGGGACACTGACCACATCTTCCATCAGACTGACTGACACGGGCACAAACACACACACACGTCAACACACTCACACGGGGCAATGTGATGAGATGTGAGAGGGACAGCTTTGCGATCAATACCATGAGCAGGAATCAGCGATGGGGAGAATAAGACAATGGCCTATCAGATTGAGGTTGACTTCTCCTTGTATGTGTGGCAGGCCTGTGACAATAGATTGGCCCAGAAATCCGATGGCACTCGCCGACAGCAGGGAAAAAAAGAGGAGACAGATGAAAAGAAAGATTGCTAATGCTCTCCAAGCAGGCATTTTAATCTGTGACAGAGGAGGGATTTGGTGAAAGCCATTATCACACAGCTAACCCCCCACTCTTCCTCCCTCCCCTTTCTTTTCTGATAAGACAACCTTATCACACTGCTTGGGGGGAGAATGTGTATGTGCATGTATGTATGCGTCCACACCTTTGCATGTGTTTGTGTTGCAAAATGGGATATTCCAAATGCGATTCATTGGACCTAAGAAAGGCCTGCTCTATCAATGTAAATCACCTTAAGAACTCAGTCAAACGGTAAGCGTTGCAAAGTGGATTCTGATCACAATAACCCACTTTGCCAGGCAAAGAAACACCCATGACAGTGAGGTGCATTGTTACATCTGTTCCCTGCTGAGGCTGAAGACACCGGTGGACTCAAGGGGAATGCCGCCATATACAACAAAATGCCATAAAAGTGCCCTCTTAGATGCCCCTATGGAAGATAAGTCATGATAAATCATGATAAGGTGGTCTAATGTCCAAAAAACTTGATAAAGGTCCCTCTAGGGTGCCCCTCCAGTGGACAAAATATGTTAAAGTTCTCTTAAGGGTGGTCCAATGTTCAAAAAAACTTGATAAAGGTCTCTTTAGGGTGCCTTTCCAGTGGACAAAATATGTTCAAGTGCCCTGCAGGGTGGCCCAATGCCCAAAAAAACTGATAAAGGTCCCTCTAGAGTGGCGTTCCAGTGGATTAAACATGACAAAGTGACATCCTTCCAGGGTGCCTTTCAGTAGACAAGACATGATAATGTGCCCTCTAGTGTACCCTTCCAGTGGATAAAACATGATAAAGTGCACTCAAGGGTGCCCTTCCAGTGGACAAAACATGATAAAATGCTCCCAGGGATGGCCCAATGTCCAAAAAACTTGATAAAGGTCCTCTAGGGTGTTCTTCCTATGGACAAAATATGAAAAGGTGCCTTCTTGGGTGTTCCAAATGTTCCTCTAAATGATTAGATAGTTAATAGTTCCCTGTATAGTTTAGTACAGAGGTGTGGTAGTTATTGTATTTCAATTTCAATCAAAACCAGACTGTTAATGTTTCACCACAAATGAACTTTTGGGGTGCTGCTGCCTCACTGCATACAGCGAGTGCCCTTTTATTTATTTATTTTTTCGCCCAGCCTGAATCTGTCACTGGCCTGAGGGAAGAGGCCACCGTGATTTTGTGCCTGTGTGTGTGTCTGTGTGTGTTTCTTTGTGTCTGACCTGCAGCTGCAGAGATACCTCTCATCTCATGATCACATCACAAACTTCAAGAGAGAGATGAGATGATGATGGTGTCTGCCCACTCAGGTCACACGTTCACCTCTAGAAACTTTGTCAGCTGGACCAGGTGCAGGAGGTTCACTTCACAGATGGAAAGATGTGCTTGAGATGACTTCCTGATGTAATGGACTGATAGAGGTTAACTGTTTGTTTGTGTGTGTGTGTGTGTGTGTGTGTGTGTGTGTGTAGTTGGGTCGACAATGTGTGTGAATGCATGTACTGTATATGTGCATACATGTCTGTGAGTGAATACTTGTGTGCGTGTATGCATATACTTCATTTGCATGTGTGTGTGTCTGTGTGTATGTTGGACTGCAAGCCTATATCCCACTTAGTGTGTGTGTGTGTCTCCTCAACATGGTGTCCTTTCTGTGATCAGGACAATCCATCAGGCCTTGCCACTCATTAATCACCAGACAGACACACATGCACGTACACACACACGCACACACACACACCTTTGGGATCAGGGCAGGCAGTGATGAACAGTAGGGTTAGTTTAGTGGAGCACTCACACCTGCACCACAAAGAGCATGTCGGCTGCAGGCGACACAACACATCCACAGACAATGACCATGTCCTCAGAGGGAATCTTGAGGACAGCCTCCCGAGACAAAATGCTGCGGCTCAACAATTTTTTCTTTATTTTCTGTTTTAATGGCAATATTTATTCTATTTCCACATGTGTTTGAAAGAATACTGATTTGCCCTATCAGTATAAATTTATATGACGGTTAAGCAGGCAAGGGTGGTGGTGTAAGGTGTAAGCATCATTGGAGTTTGATCCATATCTCACCATCCTCTGACAAACCCAATCACCTGTGCCTCTCTAATCCAATCACTTGTGCATCCCTACAAGTCTAACCTTTCTCTCCCGTTTATCTCAGTTCTCATGACCCTTCCCTCCAAAATTCCTATTCATCTCCTCTCTCCCTCCTCAGTTAGTCAGCACAGTGGCCACACAGCAAGAAGGTCCCAGGTTCAACCTCACTCATCCCAAGTTCCTTTTGCTGGGAGTTTGCACAATCCCCCTGTGCTCACATGGGTCTCCACCAGGTGCTCCAGTTTCCTGACATCATCAAAGACATGCATGTTAGGGTTGACATACACATATAGCATGGTCTTTGTTTGTTTATCTCTTGAATGTAAATATATGCCATTATTTGGAATTTGCTGGAGCGGTTGGTGCTGTTGTTTCTCTCTGGAGGACAGTTGCAGTACTCTGCATACAAAGTTTCGTGAGGAGACACTTCAATTTGAGTAGGTCACCACTGGATAGTGTATGCCACCGTTACAACCCTGAAGTCCTCTTTGCCTCTGTGCTCGTCTCAAGTCTCCACTCGCGGCCTCTTACTATGGATCATCAGATCAGAGCTGAGCAGCCCTCCATAGAACCAGCGTACTGGCTAATTCACTATTGATCCTGGCCCATAGACCAATTTCCACTTGTGTTTGGTTTGGGACTACAGTTTCGGTCACGCTCCATCTCTCCCTTAGGGGCCAGGGAGGAGCCCCTGCCACTCTCTTATCAGGCAGAGAGCACACACACAAAGAGTGTGTGGGATGGAGAGAGATGGGGAGTGAAAGGCGGGAGCGAAGCGTTACTAGCTTGCGGAGAAAGGGAGAGAGGTCATTAGTGGATGGAGATGAGTTCCAGAGTTTGATGGAAAGCAGTGGTACTGGCTTTGTGCAAGGTTGCAGTGTGTTATGTGGCCGTGTGACTCCAGAGGACCGGCCGCCATTGATTCCTTCAATACAAATCTTTGTGCCAGGAAAATGTGGATGTGTTGAAATTGACCCTTCGCTAAACATGTCCTCCAAACTCTCAAGATTTGCATTTCTCTACATGCTGAAGTGGTGTGCATGGGGCTCTAAGCAATGCAATGCTCACGTCTCATGAGTTTGCAGGGTGGAGGCTTTTTTGTAGTCTTTCAGAAATGTAAAATGCAAGAGCACACATGAGGAATGGACTAAACTTTGTCTTTACCTGCTCTAACAAAAGCTGCAGGCTAGGCTGGGGAACCTGTAAAAGTTACTTATATATAGCCTAGTCACATTATAAGTTAGCTAATGTTAGCAAAAAGTAGCTAAGTAGCTTGCTAATCTAGGCTTACATCCATTGTTAGCTAGGTAGTTATATGGTGTTTTGTTCTGTAGTAAAACACTGGCAGATTAGCTAGCTAATATGCATACATTGTTAGCTAGTCAGTTACATTTGACACTACGAAGCTAGCTAATCTAAGCCTATATTAATTGTTAGCTAGCTATTTAGCTAGCATTTAGTTAACATTAGATAGCTTAAAATGTGACTATACTTATGTATATGTCACTTTTACAGGTCACCCAGCAACATTTTTAACCATCTGCCAAATTTGCTTTTCTTTTCAACATAGACGAGCACATAACATATCTAAGTACAGGAAACGGGAAAGAAGAAAGTTGACAGAGGTTCTGCTGGGTAATAAGCTTGTTCAGCTGTTACTCTTACTGTTAGTTTATTAGTTTATTTGTAAAGTACAGAAAACCATTGACATTTGCACAAGCAGTGTCTAAAGTACTGAGCATGTGTTTATAGTCGTGTTTATAGTCAAAGCTAATTTCCGACAACAGTCCCTTGATGAGCATTGATAGTTTAACGTGTGTTAAATTGTTGTGGTGTAAAATCTTAAAATCAGCCTTTGTAGGAATTGCAGCACTTAACGAGAAAGGGCTGGATTTGGAGGGGTCAATTCAAGCCACAGATACAGAGCTGTCCATGGTGCTGAAAACAGGTTACATATTAAAAGACAAGCTGTCTTTCCTCCATCCTTCCTTCCAGACTCTGAGGACAGTTATTCCAGGAGGTCATTGGAGGTGTCTGTGTGTGTGTGTGATGGGGTGATGTGACTGGTGAGATTCATTAGGATTGTGTCACTAAGTAAATGTGTGTTGACCCGGGCCAGTGGCAGACACACTCTCCTGAAACGATGCTACGAGCCAATCTTCTGCACTCACACACACACACACACACACACACACACACACACACACACACACACACATACATGAGGGATGCTTCAGAGATCAAACCTGTCCACTCCTCACAATCCTCTTTTACCTTCCTCTATCTACTCACCTCTCACTCTCCATTGCTGCTGTCTCCACCACCCCCAAACACACCTTCTCTCCTCTTTATCTACCCACCTCTCACTCTCCATCCATCCACCCTCTCCCTGCCTCTCCTCCTATACCTGTCCCTCCTGCCTGCCTCCCCCCTCTCTGCTTCCCCTCTCTGTCTCTCTTTTTCTTTCTCCCAGTAACAACATTCCCTGGACTAATTGCAATTCTGTCAGCAGGTAAATGCTTTGTGACCAGTCGCTGACAGTCACGCCAGCCAGCCCCCAGGTTGCCACTGACAGTCATTGTGGGGCAGACGGGGCAGACAGGACAGCCTCGGCAGCGTTGGCAGTCAGTTAGCAGGCAGTGTATATGGATGTGGCCTCTCAGCTGAATAGTGAGACTCCCGACTGTCTCGCTAGTGTGTGACACTCCCATTACCCCGCCACAGAAAAAGGTAGACAGCCACAGAACAGCTGGATAATGCACTGTCTGACTGACGATACACTCTACCTCTCACACACTCTGCTTCTCACCTCATCCCCGGGCCTATGACAACGCCATCTTGATACTGTCAGGTTAGCAGCCAGCCAGTGTGACATGTCAGCACTCACACACTTGACTCCTGATGTACAATATTAAAGCTAAAGGAGGCTGGGTTGATGATGAATGATGGATTAGAGGAGATACAGGGGTAACGCTCATATTTTTATACACATGTCAGGCTTGAATCCGTTCAGTTACCATCAATCAAAAGCCGATGTGATGCTTTTGTTACCATGGAGAATATGCTCTTAATAAACAGGACTTTAAATGTAGAGTCAGCCTTGATGACCAGGCTCAGCTAATTAAAGCAGGCTGTTGACAGTTGTCAGCCTGACCCTTAGCGCAGCGCTCCCCCGGGGGTCCTGTTAGCATGCTAATGCTAATCCCCAGTGACGGGGGACAGGGCAGGGCTGTCCCCTGCAGCTCCTGCTGTTGTGACCACAGGATGTGTCAGGACAGGCACAGTGATGTGCTAACATGGAGACGTCCCCATGTGCATGTCACACATCTGCAATTAGACAAGAGGCGGATAGCGGGGGAGCTGCAGGGGACAGTTGTTGTGGGACCACTTGATCCCTGTTCCCGACACGGCTCGGAAAAGAGCAATCTGTGCCTAAAACGGGCTTATAAAAGAGCAACTGGTTTCACAGGCTTTAATGCGACGATTTGCCTGATGTGAGCTCGGGAGGCATGTTGGAGATTTGATGTGAGCGGATTCACAGAGGAAAGAGCAACACAGGCAGGGGTGTAAATATAGACAGTGCCGTTGCAATGGTGCCCATGGAGTTGGGGGGCCTTCCAACACAGTGCTGGATGGAGAATGGGCACCTCAAAAATGCGTCTGTGCTCAGAGAAGAACTCACATTAAATCAAAAATGGTATTATTTGCTATATATACCCTCCTAAAGGCAAACCCATCTCCGTCATGGTTTTCTTTTTCTTTTCTTTTGTTTTCCTCTAGACCCCAGAGTCCCTTTCTATATTTCATTATAGCACCCAGGAGAGTCCGTCATTTTAAATCATTCCCTGTGTATTAAAGCACAGAAAACAGTTCATGAGCTTTGTGTTGTGGATACCAGGACCTCCCCAGCTCTCACTCATGGAAATGAGTGCCGTTTTCCAGGGGGGAGGGTGAAGAAGAGACAGTAGGAATGACAGACTGTGTCGTGACTTAACCACATATAAATTCAGTGATTTTTCTCATGTAAGTTGTTATAAACACTACCTAGTGCACCATCATGGAATATGACAAAGACATTGTGAGTTTTTTTTTTTTTAATCACATCACATAATCAGCATTAGTAAACAGTGGGACCTACTCAGCTCTTCCTGCACAAAATAGAGGCAATGAAGGATCAGTAAGGAGGCCTGATCGGGTCGTGACTTTTCCCACATTTAAATTTTTCTCATATAAGTTGCCAAAAACACTACCCACTGCCACATTACAGTTTTTTGTGCTCATAACGTGTGGGGTAAAGTGTGGGACGTTTCTCTTTTACTTTGAAACCTAGACTTATCCAGTGAAGGATCTGTTGTTGTCAGACTCTGAATGTGGACACATGCCACATATATGGTATCAAATTAAAGAGGAGATTGTTTTTTCAGAATGAAAACAACTTATCGTCAGTTTCTTTCTGATTTTGAGATACAGCTGTTTGTTTGGATTGAGCAGGAAAATTATCATTTAAGTAAACTGCAGCAACTCTACTGGGATCTAGGGGGTTAAATAGTCAGTTGTAATCTATAACTAAATTATATACTTATTCTACATACACGTATGTTGATGTTGTCCAGTGTCCAAGTCTCTATTTGATCATGTGATGACTTTGTCCATCAACAGTGCCATCCATGGTTCTGATAGCTTCCTCTTGTTGCTATTTGGGGTAACTTTTGACTCTGGGCAGCGCCCTCTAGTGGATGTATTATTTAAGCTCCATGCCAACGTAAAGTACGCATGGAAGTATGGGTGGTGATGCTTACGTTGGTTCAAAATGGACATATCTATTTTGTTATGTAACAATACATGAAGTCTGCCATTCTGTTTATTTAGGTATTATGTATTTTTAAATAGTCTCCAGCAATCTTTAACAAAGTTTTACGGATTCTACATAAACTATTTAAGAAAACTATTTTAAAGATCTGTTAAATTAATAATTACTTGTTGTCTTTGGTATCTTGGTCATATACAGATATGCAGTGAAGATTGCTGGATAATATGTGTGTTGATGTTGTCCAATCTCAAGCCTCTGTTTGATCATGTGACAACTCTATGCCCATCAAAGCCTTTTCTATTGTTCTGATAGCTCTCTCTTTGACCTCTTTGCTTTTCTAATACAACAGCCTCAGTAACTCATTCAACTGCAAAATACAGCACATTTTTGGTCAAATATATATACGTTTAATGTGAGTGTGCGTGTTTATGCTTCATAATTAGAAACTATACTCGGGCCCATCACTAATAGCGTGCACTGGGGCCTGTTTATGCCACTGAACACAGGCTTCACAAAACACCGTCACAAAGCAGTTAACATTACAACAGAGGGGGAAAAGAGAGTGGCCCTACACCTGTCTGTCTGTCAGTCTATCTGTCTGTCTCTCTGTTCTCCTCTGCAAGGGAAGGTCAAGGACACATGCATATTCATGGAGGAGCCTGGCACAGGATCGATGGCTTTTAATTGTTTTCTCTTGGTTGGTGGAGGGACGTGCCAGTGTCTATTGATCTGTTTGAGCAGAGGCCACTCACAGAGCACGACTGAGAGACCTTTACCTGACTGAACACCGATAGACCGTGTGTGTGTGTTCGTGTGTGTTCGCGTGTGTGGAGATGCTGGGGAATGTGCGGTGATTAGGATTTTGACACACAGAACCACAGGCTGCATGAAGGGGCCTCATGGGGCTTAGAGGTAGATAGACACACACAAAGGTGACACACCACAGCAGAGACAAGGGAAATATATTACAAGGTCTGCTAGGTGGGGATTTGAATCATGCTGTGAGGAAATAAAAAGTGCGAAAAAGAAAGCAAATATATGTATATAACATAATTAATAACATAATATTTTCCAGTGGTTGAAAATAAATTTGGTTTACTCTAACGCGGCAACCCTGTACTTTACTTAAAAAACAAAACAACACAAAAACTTTACTACTTAAGTATTTGCATTGTATGCTTTACACTTCTACTCCACTACATTTATTTAAGGTTCATGGCTGCTAGATTAAGATTTCACTTGACAAAATGATGACTAAAATTTAGTGCGTTATTAAGGTTAAATTGGCTTATAAAGTAGTACAAATGTGCTCCATTGCAACCAGTGCCAACAGTAAAATGCCATTTCCACAATGATGCATCTGTATAAACAATCTAATTATGTCATATGTACTATCACTTATAGGGACAATTTTTCTGCATAATCAATACTTTAAAGTACATTTTGCAGATAGTAGTTCTGTACTTTTACTTTAATAGGATTTTGAAAGAAGTAATTGAGTATGTTTTACATTTTGGTATTGGTACATTTACATAAAGGCAGGCTGAGGAGTTTCTTTTAAACAAACAAAAGTTATGCTCAGCACTTGGTGGTGTTTTCCACCAAAGCTCACTGTGCATTCTTGAGGTCTAACAAACAAACATGTTGAATGCATTCCCTTCCTCATGAAACATCTGCAAAGCTGTTTATTTTTCTTTTAAATTCAATTGCATTAATTTTTACTAACAGACACAGTTCAGAGAGGAGACGGTGCACTTTCCTGTATCTGTGTCATGTGGGTTTCACTTCTTCTACTTGCCCCTTTAGGAGACTAGCGTCTAGACTAGCGTCCTGAGTCTATTCACTCTGATGGGAGAAGTGAACATGAGCACACATTATGACCGATTCTTTATTTCTTTAATACTGGACCTATTTTTCACAAGCCACATATCTTCAGAGCAATCTGACAATAAAATTGCATTTTTCAGCCAGACAAATCAGGAGAAAATTAACTTTGTTCGAGACCTGTCTCAGCAACACACCCTTGTTGATCTGGCAACATGGATATGCTCTATCACAATATTAAGCACATTAAGATGAGAGATAAAAACAAGCTGCAAAATAAAATGCAAACATTACATTTGTACTGTATCTAGCGTAGGCCTAATTTATCTACTTTAATCCATCCACATGACATTCCCAACACTTCTGACCACGCCCATGTAGCAGACAGGAAGTGTATACCATTTCAAACCACTGGTGCAGCTTGTAATGTGTCATAGCATCCTTGTTAGTAGCTAGCACACTTCTTCACTGCTTTTGTTGGCACATTGCTACACTTCTTTGCACAACTGTGACACCTGCAAGCTCACATGTGTGAACTATACAAATGAAACAAGGACCCACACCTCTCAAAATATTGCTCCATAGTGCTACTGGAGGCCAAGAACTCCACAAGATATTTTTAAGCAAAGGATCTGAACAATTCTTGCACCACTGACACTTTTATGAGTTGATAATGATAAATCAAACACCTTGTTTGCAGGTGTCATAGTCTAGATTCATTTAGGATGTCAACTTCATACAAGGATCATAATGGACAGTAGACTATAAATTAATTCAATTCTCAACCTCATCCAAATCATAAAGAGGACACTTTCTTTGTGAAGATTGAATAGAAAATGTCCACTTTCTAGTGTTTAAATAACTGTTTTTATTAAATAATTTTTCTATGCTTTAACTTTGACTCAGTTTTTGGTGGTTTTGAGAAACATTTACATGTGAATGTTTACACTGAATGTGTTCACCTGCCTGTCTCCCAGTCAAGCAGATCCTTCCCTCTGCAAAGATTATCCCCTTCAGAGGCCTCTTCTCTCGCTTCCATTTATTCTTTTGTCGCTGGTTGAATTTGTCAATTTGAACAGGCAAAGTTTGGAGATTGGCGGCAAAGTGGGGGAGTAAAAGGAGGGTGCACGGAGTGGAATAGAGAGGAAGAGAAAGATAAAAAGATTGTGACAGTCATCCATTTGACCCAGGCTGTTGAGTGAGAGCAGTCTGGCTTGTCAAATCTCTGTGCTAACAGTGAATAGCCATATCTGTGCAGAGCATAGAAGGGTGTCATGCACTATGGTTTCATGGTTCAGGATAAGGCTGGATAAAGCCATTGGCTGGGTGACACACAGACAGACACACTTTCACTTTGTCTCTAACTCCCTGTCTCTCGCTCTGTTACGGTCTTGACCTGAGAACGAGAAGCATGAACACTTATTTCAGCCGAGTCTGCCTGTTTATGTGGAAACTATCAATGAAAACTGTATTTTAAAGAGAGGAAACAGTTTCTTGCTCCCAGATTAAACCTTGTACCCTCCGATTATTGAACAATGAGAACCCTCCACCCCTGCCCTCCTCCTCTTCTCTCCACTACACTGTAATATCCTCCTCATCCACACACACACAGGACCTATTACCAGCTCATTAGCCTGAATCATACAAGAATTAGACTCCATCCCGCTGACAATAGCTCAGAGAACGGGCCTTTTTCTGCTCAGGAGTCAGGGGTTAAGTTACCAATCAAAATAGCCAGGCAGATGTATTGAGACATTTTAATATTGGCCATTGTGGGAGCTCTAAAAAATTTTAATCTCTCACTGGCACGGCTGCCCCCCAAGGCAACTCAAATAACGGTGTTCAGGAGGGGGGATGGTGTTCAAAGAATTGATGTACCCTGTGGCATTTGGATAATTGTGTTGGAATTGCTGCCACCTTGAACAGTTTTCAGGCTGAGCGCCCTTTCTTCATTTTACTTCGTTGCTTACCTGGAACATAGATTTTTCTGCCCACTCACCCCCAAACGTTGGATTTCACTTCAGTGTTGCACTCTAGTTGCCTGTCCCCTTTAAACTGTAGTAAGGGTACATGAATTATCATGAAATAAAGACACAATATATAAGTTCTTCCACCAGGGGTCTCTAACATTAAAACAATAACAAAAGATATAGTTTGATGACTTCTGAAGGAGTGTGTGATCATGGGAGTTTTCTTCATTGTTATGCAACCACCATTGCAGATGAAAATCTATAGCACTGTTTACATTAGACAAAAAACCCTCTAACATCTGGCTTTTGCCTCCACTAGTAAAGGATACAATCAGTATTCATTCCCGGGCCAATTGACTCTGCAGTAATGACACATATTTATTGTCTCCAGCTCTGATTAGCAGTGATGTAAACATGACACCCGGAAGGACACGCTAATTTTCACCTCTTTTACAGCAGAGGCAAGGAAAGCTTGTTGCCACAATTGCCTCCTTTTCCATACATATGCTTCTTGGCATGAGGTTTTACTCAGCACATCAGGCCAACACAGCAGAGTTTGCACCCACTTGAAAGTATTTATTTAACTGATGACAAGCTTGTCTTGAGTTGAGCAGCTGTAAAAAAAAGTTTTATGAAAAGTTTTGTAAATTCTTCACAGTAAAAGTCCCCTGTTATCGAAAAGCTTTTATTAAGGAAGTTAATTCAGTTAGAAGCTACGATGGTACTGAGTGCTGAATGAGACTCTTTAAAATGTCTTTCTCTCTACTTGCCTGTCTTCACAGATATGGGTTGAGTCTCAGCTTTCCAGCGACATATCAGAAGAAAAAAATGGAAAACTCATCTAATGGCAATGGGAAAGGAGTCAGTCACCTATTTACAGCAGGTTTATCCATTTAAAAAAAAACCTGCATTTGTGTTAATTTTGGTGTAAAAACAGTATATCTGACATGACTCAGGCAGAAATCATGTTCACAGATGAGATAATGCATTCAAGTTTTATTCACATTATGTTTTACCTTTGGTGATATCCTTCCTCTCTCGTTGACATATCTGATGTATCCCGTGTTTTCCTGGAAGTTCAACTAGTAGCTGGTAGGAAACGCACCGCTGACCTTCGCCATTGTAGGAAACATTTGGGATAATGTGAGCACTCAGCTCAACTAAATATATAACATATGTCTATCATTTTTAGACATTTTAATGTGGAAATGTTACATTACGTTATGTTTAGTCTCATTGGTTGACTTCATTACTCACTCTTTATGATATCCGACTTATCCTGTGTTTTCCCATAAGTTAAAGCAACTAGCGGCTAGCAAGGAAACATTACCTTGTGTATATTACAAATTCCACTATGTTTGAACATTGTTGGAAACATTTGGGATTATGAAAGTATACAACTTAAGAAAACATATAATATATGTTTAGCATTTTTAGACATTTTAATGCAGAAATGCTACATATTATAGCTTTAATACATTAAATTAGCCATTCTGTAAATTTAGGTATTATGTATTTGAAAAAAAAAGCAAATTGGGTCACAACCTTTGACTCCATTTCATTTGTCAATTATTGAGTTAATAAAAGAAAATGTGTATGCATCATGTTTGCATAAGCAGCAAATGGTTAAAACAATTATGACACAATTAATCAAATGTTATTCATCAGCGTTAATGACAGACGGGTCACCATTTAATGTGAAAGGCCACAGACATGATGAAGAAGAAATGCTTAGTTGATCATGATTACAACCTCTTGGAATTCAACAGGATATGTGTACCTCAGGTTGTTGCCCCGTCCCTTTAACTGCAGACGTACCTATGAAGAGAACATGAACATCATTAATAACTCAAATATCATGATGGTTGAAAACCTTCTTCTTGCATGTGATACTGTGTTGTACATTCCTGATAGTTCATGAAGTACTACATGAATGAATTTTCATGCATTAAGTCATGTATGAATTTGTGATCATTCATGTACCCTTACCATAAAGTGTTACTAATCCCTCTGACCTAAGGTGTACCAGAAGAAAATCAGACACTGCCCACACTAGGAGTAAGCAATATACTGACTGTTAGCACTCTCCTGGACAAAGTGGGCCAGATGTTGCAGCCGTACCACAGTTGATATAATGTAAACCAGCAGAGGGGGCCAATGATGAAGACTGGGCCAGAAGAATCAGCTGCAACATACACTCACAACACTGTTTTACATGTTTTACAACTGGAAAACAGATTATATCCATCTCACCTGTCAGGTCTCCCTTCCTCTTCTTTATTTCCTCCTTCTACACATGGTATGGCCCTCCTCATCATCCAACCCCCCCCCTCCTCTCGGTGGTCCTGTCCTCTCCCAGGGTTCAGACTAATGACTAGTGACAGTCCACTGAGGGGAGCGAGCTGTTTGCAGTCAGCAGTGCGTTTGTTGGTAATTATTTTCCAGAGTGTCACATTAGTGTCAGCCTCGTGGCGGTGAGAGAGGACGATGGGGGCCCCGGCTGGCTGGATGGGTGAGGCGGAGAGCGAGGGGAGGGGAAAGGGTGTGATGTTTGGTGGTGGGCAGCGTTGTGTTTATGTGTGTATATGTGTGTGCATTGAAGTGGTGGTGGTGGGTTGACGGCACAGGCTGTTACTGCACTTTACTCTTCGCCTCGTGGCTACGTGAGACTCCTGTTTCTGTCCTCAAAAGACACAGTCGCCTTGAATTCATATTTGTCTTACAGGATAAAGCTGGTGATATCCTATATTTTTGTTACTGTCATCTTATGAATAAACCAAAACCAACAACTGTATAGCCAAAGTCTAAAACAGCTTATTCATTTGTGTCTAAAACCTCCATTTGTGTCCAAAAACTATTATAAACACCCAAAGCCACAATGTTGCATGGACACTGCACACATGCTATACTTCCACTGTAATTATCCACAAGTACACCAAACGTGTGTCTATATATAGCTGAAAATAGTCCCTAACAGATGTGCTACTTACACCTGTTTGTGTGACGTGTCCATGAGCGTGCAGTACATTTAAGGGTCCCAGTTTGGGACTATGAAACTATGGTCACCCTGGTAAATAAAGAACTTTCTCCGCTTTTTCCAACACTTTGCATGACGTCACGTCAAGCTGCATTAGTTTTTTGTTTGCATCTGTAAACTTTGAAGCAAGGGTCATACAAAAGAGGGATCTGAGGAGTTACAGTAATAATCTTCCACTTCTCTTCTTACTTTTTTAAAGTTTGTGACCCACAAAGAGCGGGTTCATTATTTTTAGGTTGTTTTTTTTTTTTTTTTTTAACATTCAATTTTTGGTCAAAGTATGTAGCCTATGTTTTTTCGTGCAAAAATGTTATTTTCCCAAACCTTTCTAAAAACGTGTTCCCATGTGACCTGATGAAGGTTACTGCATAATACATTGTTACATATAAAACTTTTTAGCTTGACAGAGGGGAGGTGAGGACATCAACACTGTAATCAAAGATGGACAACATGACAGCTCCCCAAAAGTGAAGCCAAAACATATACATCATAAACCCCACTTCCTAAATGTTAACAGGGTGTATGTTGGCCAAAATAAAAAATCAAAGTGCACATAAAAAAAAAAAATCTCCAAATTTCCCCTGAGAAGATTTCTGACATTTTAGGTTGTTCTTTTCATGCCAAATGTTCTTTTTTTTTTTTTTTTTTTTTTTAGAAGTTTGGTTTGGTTGAGTCAGCCGCGTGTATGGACAGGATCTTGATATCGTGGCTCCAACCCAATCACTACTGCACGGACTCCAATGACATCATCAGTGCAAGATGGCAACGCTCAGGATATCCAGGATATTTTGGGTTCGTTTTCAGACAGTGGGAGGAAGTGGAGACCTGTCCATCTTTATTTACAGTTAATGGTTGTAACCTATGTCACTGCTTTTTGCTAACAGCTAAGTGGAAGTTTCCTTTAGAAAAATATGACAAACAATGCAGATGGAGTTGTCCTTCACAGATTTGTTGTGAACAATAGACTTAACTGAGTATCACAGGAAGGGTGGGGTGACTAACACACTGATGTTTCTGGTCTTTTCCAGGGATATGCTGACAGTAACAAAAATATATCCTTTAAGTTATGCTATAAGTTATGCTATAATTGGACAGTACGTCCCCTGAAGTCACACAGCATGCACTGCTTATTCTCTATGCCTACTGAATATTTTGTCTCTTTTACAACCACTTAAGTCCACAGTGTTTTGTTGATAAGACTGTCTTCAGTTTGGCAAATTTAACTTCAGCAGTGTGGAAACAAAGTTGAGTACATACAAACAGTATCGGCCCGCCGACACAGGGTGTGCTGTGAATGTGTAAGCATACAGGATACTGGCGTGTGCGTGCGTGTGTGTGAGTGTGCATGGTGGGGGGCAGTCACCAGCCCCCTTGGGAGGAAGCGATCAATGATTGAGACCATAATGCACCTCTCTGTATTCCTCCTCACATTCACGCTCACTGGCTGCTTTGGGGAGCTGTCACACACACACACAGTTCCACTTTCCCTCACACACACACACGCACACACACATTGTCACATGTTCGACAGCTCATCTCTCACACGTTTCCCTTCCACTCCATCTTGTAGCTGTCTGGTCGATGGCCTCTCTCTCTGTCTCACTTCCACTGCTCAGTCTTTGGCAGACTGCTCTGCTCTGGCGCTGTCTCTCCCTATGTTAATATAGTAGCTAACCTCTCTCTCCATAGCACTGCTACCAGACAGTCTCTATGTTGATATACTGAGGAGTGTAGCACTCCGCCGCACAACTCCTACCCAACTGACTCCAGAGAACTGAGCACTCTTCATCTCCACCACTGCTACTGCTGCCACTGCGAGGATCCTGCAGCACGGGCCACTCTGTTGTCCTGTACACTGCTTGTTGTTACAGCCACTGAAATGTTGAATCTGGCTTCTCCAGCAGGTACAACTCACTTAAAGAAAACACATTATTTATTTATTTATTCCCTTTATTTTCATCCTCTTTTGTTTTTGATTAGGGGAAAATCATATAAATTTTCAATGCAATCTGCTGTAATTGGAGATTGTGAGTCTCACAGCAAAAAGGTAATTACCACTAATTGGTCTGTGGAAATAATTACAGCAGTAACTTAGTTTACTCCATGCCCGAAAAACAAGAACTGGCAATGAAAGGAGGAGAGCACAAAAAAATAAATACATGACTATTTACTGTTCACTGCTCCAATTAGGCATTGTGAAAGTTAAAAGACTCCACTGATGACCCCTGGCATCGTAATAAAAGAAGTGCAGAACTCTCATCATGTTGATTTAATTTGCCTCAACTCATGTCTTATTTGTCAGGAATTACACTGAAGACCACAGAAACTGGGCTGTAAAAATTAAAGTTGTAATATGTAAGTTTTCCACATTAAAATGTCCAACAATGCTAAGCATATGTTATATATTGTGTTAAGTTGTGGACCCACATTATCTCAAATATTTTAAACAATTTTCACACACAAAAAATCAGAATTTTAGTTAGTTGCAAGTTGCTATAACATCCAGGAAAGCACAGAATATGTGAGATGCATTTCCACATTAAAATATCTAAAAATGCTGGACAAAAGGTTGAGATGAGTAGTTACATTGCCCCAAATGTTTCCAACAATCTTCAAATGCAGAGAAATTTATAACTTTTTTCAAGGTAACAGTTGCTTTTCCTGCTAGCCATTGCCGGCTAGTTGCTATAGTTTCCAGGAAAACACAGAATATGTCAGAAATATGTCCACATTAAAATGTCAAAAAACAAAAACAGATGCAGAGAAACCCATAATTTGTTTAAGATAATTGTTTCCTGTTAACTATTGCTATCTAGTTGCTATGATTTCTGGGAAAATATGTGGGATACGATACGTTAGAGAGTGACTATATGTAACGTGAATAAGACTTAAAAATAAATAATAAAAATTATCTCATCCATGAACATGATTTCTGCCTGAGACACGTCAGGTAGATTTTGCTCAGGTATGGTGGTTGTTTAAAAGTGAAGAAAACAACTCCCATGATCACATGCTACTTCACAATGTCATCAAACTACATCTGTTGTGATTGTTTTAATGTAGAGAGACCACTGGCAGCAAAATTTACATACTGTGCATTTAAATGTCAATAAAATTGCTTGAAAAATATTCAAAAGTCGATGTAATGTCAAGTGAAGAAACAAACTGTGATATAAGATCAAATCAAAGCATAAAGCTCATGCATTAAGATGTTATGCGTACATGCTTGTGTGTGTGTGTAAGGCAGTCAAGAAAGAAGACAGCCAAGTGACTCACCTCCTGCCAGAAAATGAAGACATACAATTAACATCGTATCCCATCATCCTCAGCTGAGCGGGCAGGCCTGTAATTGGCTGGCTGACCAGCCTGCGTGGCTCCGGGTGGCAATTTATTCTGGGAGCCACGCAGTTTACCCAGGGCGGCTAACGGCCCCTGTGCCATAACCTGGCTGAGGCAGCGGGGACATCATTAACACTTCACTGGGCCTGCAGGACACACACCCATCATCCACTATACACCACCCACAGCCACTAGCACATGTGGGCAAATTGGGGGAACAGGGAAGAAATAATAATCACAATGTTAATGGAGCCACTTGTGGTGAGTGTGCTCACTGATCAGCTGGCAAATTAGGATATTTTTGGCGTTTTCCAGTAAATGAAGAGAACACCAGTCTCCTAGATAACCTTTGATTATTAATTTGTGATGAAACAAAGGTTATCCTCGCCCCAAGCAGCCTCATATTAGTTCAGTCTTGTCTGACCCTGGACTATGACTTTGTCTGTGCGTGGCATGCGGTTGTCTAACCCCAAAACAATGTGTGAGGGCAAGCTGGGTGCTCTCTAAGTGGAGTAATGACCTTGCCTTGTCACACGGAAGACATGTGTTACACGCTCCCATATTGGTCTGAGGGCAAGACTGTTAGAGTCAGTCAGGACTCTGGTTTATGTGTCCATTTAAAGGTCTGCATCTGCTGTCTGGCCCTCCACCTCCTCACCAAGCGGCTGTCTTTAGGTGCACATGGAAAGCTCCATCTCATGGATCACATTATGGATGAGTGGGGCAGATGAACTGTCCAGCCAAAATCGTGGTTCTCTTCGGTCTTCAACAGGAGAGTCAATATTTATTTTTATATCCCAATTATCCAGTGTGTTTTCAGGCTGAGTTAGCACCCACTGATTCCCAGCTACATCTCCCCACCAGCCTCTTCCTTGTGTCTTTTTCGTCTTGGCTGTGATATTCCCAGTTCACTCATTTCCTATCTCAGGACTCTTTCTTGCTCTCTGATTACACACACACTCACACTCACACACACATGCACGCACACAGGCTCACAGCCAAATGGCTGTTCATTAAAGACAGGGACCTGAGGGGAAGCAATCGTCTGAGAGACGGAAATTGCGTGTCACATTAGATTAGCAGTGTAAAGCCTCTGGATTGGCTCGGGGGAATAAGGAATTATTTCAATTACATTATTTCAAAAAGTCTTTAAGCAATACCAATACCGATAAAAACAAATTAAGAGTGATTTGGGCTGATTTGTGGCGCTCTGAGCTGTGCTTTCTGACAATGTGCTGGAAATCAGATATGAATAATGTAGATATTACGCTCTGTGTGTAATGTGTCGCAGTTGAAAGCAGATTATCTGTGACAAATAATGCCATTGGTTTGCATTGTGTCTCATCAAAAGGGAATGTTCCCAAGTGTCAATCACAGCAGCTGGAGACTGTACGGGCTCAGTGAGCCTGTAAGAAGGAGAGGATGACTCCATCACCTGCCATTCACAGTAACAAAGCACTTACACCAGCACACACACAGTGAAAGCGATGACTTGAGTTAACTTGCGTAAACCAAATGCACTGAATTTAAGCTTTTTATGGTGAAAAGTCTTCATATAGAGCAGGTAGGGCCTTTATAATAGATGTGTTTGTTGGATGTGATCTTCCAAATTTCACATCAAGAATCCAGGTGTCTTTTTTCAATGATTTTTCTATATAGGAGTTATAGGTAACACTTTACAATAAGACAACCCTTATAAGTGATTTGTAAACGGTTCAGAGTTAGGTAATTCATTAAGTTGTAAACACTTAACAAATCATTAATAATTAAGGGAAGGGATGCAATCAGTCATTATTGTGAAATAAACCCTTACTGGGTGATGCCTGCTTTTTACATGGCTACTTAAAACATTTTTTTAAGGATTTTATTGCTCCACCAGCGTCTCTGATCAGAACTGTGTCCATAGTAACCATCGGTTATTGATAACAACCGTCTGTTGTTCATAAATAACAGATTTCAGATTGCCGTAATTGACCAATCAGAGTCGAGTATTTAACAAAGCTGTGTAATAAGTAAGGGGTAATGTACAGTGAGCAGGTCATTATTGCAAAATAAACCCCAACACGGTGGTGCAGGGGTTTATTTTGCAACACTGAACCGCTCATGGCACATTATCCCACTTATTACATGGTTAATTACCAAAAAAATCAATAATTTGATACAAAATACTGATTCAAAAATTATTTTATTGCTCCCCCAGAACTGTGTCCATAACAACTGTCTGTTCAATCACAGGAGCAGTCTACTATTCAGATGGTGCGTTCAAATGGGGTTTACTGTGTTTGCAATATGAGCCCACTTGGACACCCCCCTTATGTTGCGTTCACATCGTGAACTGCAAGTTTTTGGGGTTTTTTTTTTTGTTTTGTTTTTGTTTTGTTTTTTTTGAGTTCATGAGTTCCACCTGAATACAGCAAAAATAAAAGACCTCAGAATGCAGAATGATTGGCCAATCAGAATCAATGCCTATTTAACGAGCACTGGAAAAAAACACATTAGATAAAAAGGGCTTGGTAAAAAAAAGTGACCTGTTGCTTACCAAATAGTGAGCCCACATTTATTTGTACTGTTAAGCCTCAGATCTCATTACTTACTTAACTTACTTTGTTTCTCCATCAGCAGCATTTATACCTGTCAGTTTCATCACATATTTGTCACTAGCATTTAACCACTTGACTCAATAACTTAACTTAATCGTTGAAAAGTTTCATTTTGCATCAAATTAACATATCCAGTTGCCACATTAACACACTGAGGCTTATAGGCAACATTGTTTGCCTTGACATGTTACACATGCACCGTTTTACACTTTACAATAAGACCCTCTTTTGCCAGTTATAGGTGATAGTAAGTCATCAATAAATGGTCACGTATTTTACACTTTACAATAGGGATTGCCAGTTATAAATGTTAGTAACTCATTGGTAAGATTAATTAGTAGTAATTAGTAACTGGATCTTGCCAAGCCCACGTGGATGTATGAAAAATGTGTTATAATTTGTTCATAATCGTTCATAATGTTTTATAAAGTGTTTACAACCTAATTAAGAACCTAATTATAAACCATATATTAATCATTTATAGGGCAGTCTTATTGTGACGTGGTCTGGCACCTCTATGGCAGAAAGTTGTCTTGTTTTTTCCTAAAAACTGAATATTGTATTTTTCTTTTGATTTCACTCTCACACATCCAGCGAAGGCAAGAAATTGAATGTGTCCACCTCCGGGGGGGAGAGAGCAGGAGAGCAGAGGGGGGAAGAGGCTACAGAGAAAGAGGGCAGGGAATGAGGGGGAGAGGTGGAGAGGAGGGGGAGATTGTCACACAGAGCGCATGAAGGGGAGACCAGCAGAGTGAGAGCGACCCGCAGCCAGTCCACTCACTGATGCCCTGATCCTTCCTTCACCAGAAACGCAGCGACTGAACCTCTCCAAACTGCACGCATCTCAGCGCTAACTCACTGTTCAACACTCACAACATCTGGAGGAGGACTGGAAAAGCCCGACGCTTGCCCGCAGCTGCACGTTTTTTTTTCTTCTTCTTCTTCTTTCTTTTCTCTCTTTTTTCCCCTGCGCGACCAGGAGAAAAGTGCCGCCGCGTCCTTGAAATCATAAGTTGAAAGAGAAGAGGGAGAGTGAGAGAGTTGCCTGACGGAGGAATAAATCTCGCTTTGAGCACAAGGTAAGTACCTGATACTGCGTGATAACACAAGTCATTACAGCTTCATTTGTTTTAATTGGCTTAATTGGTGATTTGATTGCCATGTGTTCTGTGAGGCTTTGCGGTAGTTAGTTGACGGAACTTCTGCGCTCTCGCTTCAAAACTGTTTGCGCTTTTGAGCCGATGTAAAAAAAACTGAGAAATGTTTAAATCTTGGCATATAAGAGGTTGAAATCTTGTCTTTTGCTTTTTTATATTCTGTAAAAAGTCTGAATTGTCACTTAATTGCAATATAGGCTGTATTTGTGCTTTCAAAACGGTGAGTTAAAGTGTTTTTTAAGTCGATTTACTGTCACTTTAGTGCACAAACTTTCATTCTTATCCTGGTTAAATTTAAGAGCAGATGTTTTAGTTTATAAATTGGATAAAACGACTCATTTAGTTAAAAATAAAAGTGAATCATTGGAGCCCAAACTTAACTTTCTTATTTCGGGCTTTTCAAAGAACTAACGCTGATCTTTCTCTACTTATTACATTTCAGCTTAGGAAGCAGAAAATGGGCCAATTAGATGAAGCATTTTTCCGATTTTAAAATATTATTGTTCAACTGTTTTCTTGCTTTTTTAAAGAAACTACAATTAATTAAACTCAGTTAATCCTTTGATGTTTTTTTGCAGATCGTTGTTTCACATTTATAGCAGAAATGTTGAAAAACTTGTATTCCCGGGATGTTTATTCTACTTAAAAGAGGCCCACCACAGATTTTATTTTATTGGACACAATCAGTATTTGCATTTTATTGATTTACTGAGACAATTAATTAATTACAGAGAAGAACAAAAAGGGGAGGAATTGTTCTTTTTTTCCGAACATGTTTGGAGGATTTTCCCCAAATGTAATTGCTTATACCTCACTGTTAAATTTATCTTTTGCAGGCTTCGGCTACGTGTGTGTTTTATTGGCAATTTATTCCGTCGTAATTATTTACAGGCACAGTAGGCCTCCTCCAACCCCTTTTCTATTGAAATTAGTCCAAAATGTAATTGTAAAAATGCCTCTGGAGTTGCAACTGTGGGTGTGTAAATGGAGACATGAAGATTTTGGCATTTGGATCAAAAAGAAAAATTCTAAACTTGACAGAATAAGAGTAATAATCTTTTTTCAGCCTGAATAAAACTCATTTTGTCTTCATAAGACAGTCCAAATTAATTATTATAATCCAGTAACGGTCTAAAGAAAATAATTACCTTTTGTACGCCACATTTGAAAGAAAAAAGAGCATCTTTTGAAACTATTTCTTTTCTCCTTGTGTCTTAACGCTCCTCCTCAGCTCTCTCTTCTGACTCTGCGTCTCCTCTGCGTCTCCTCAGGACCACTCATAGGGAGGTGAATGGACCTCCACCGCCCCTTCAAGATGGACAGCCCCTCCTACCTGCCAGCTCCACTTGCCTTCCCCCGCCCTGATGGTCCTCGCCTCCACCGCCGAGGCTGGTCGAGACGCTTCCGTCCCCTGCCAGGCTCCCAGGCCCTTCGGCGTCCCTGCCTCGGTGGAGAAAGACCTCCACCTCCCCTTCCCTTCGGCCTCTTACACCTTCACCTCCATGTATCAGCGCCAGGGCCCCATGTCGGGAACCTTCCCCTCCCGAGACTTCCCTGCCTCCCTGCTCCACCTGCACCCCCAGTTCACCCCGCCAAACCTGGACTGCTCCACCCTGAGCATGCTCAACCACAGCGGCGTGGGCGCCTTCCGACCTTTTTCCTCCCCACAGGAGGACAGGGAGTCGGGGGTGTACCAGTCGGCTTTCACTCCTGCCAAGAGGCTGAAGAGTTGCTTCCCAGAGGTGGAGGGGAAGGAGTTTGACTTCGGCTCCCCTGGAGGCTCCCTCAAAGCCGGGGAGGACTCAGGGAGGAAGCTGTTCTCCATGTCCGGCCTGCTGTCTGACGGAGAGGCATCATCGAGCCCAGAGGAGCGCAAAGAGCACAGTGAGTATCCACTCAAGTCAGGGAAACACACAACACACTCATCTCTACGGCTTGTTAAAAAAAATTCAATACCGGTAAAGAAACCTTTGCTTTGATACCAGCTCCTGAACAATACTTTTCTTAATGCTAAATCCATTTTAACAAAAGAAAAATAAATTACACATTATGGTACAATTACTAACTTTAAAGGGACAGTTCACCCTCAAGTCAAAAATACATATTTATCCTCCTATCTGTGGTGCTATTTATCCATCTAGATAGTTTTGGTGTGAGCTGCACAGTTTTAGAGGTATCGGCTATAGAGATGTCTGCCTTCTCTCCAACTAGGTGGCACTCAACTTGTGGCACTCAAAAAATACATCTGAAAAACTCAACAGCATTTTCTCTGTCCAGAAATCATGACCCAGTTACTCAAGATAATCCAAAGACCTTGTTGTGAGCAGTTTCATGTGAGGACTACTTTCTCTCTGCAGAAGAATCTACCAGAACTACTTTCTTTTGAAAGAAAGGTCATGATCTCTGGAAAGAGACATTGCTGTTGAGTTTGTTCAAACAGATTTTTTGGTGGTTTGAACACCAGAAGCCAGGTGCCATGTAGTCCAATTATACTGGAGAGAAGGCAGACATCGCTATGCCAGATATTTCCAAAACTCAGCAACTCAGACCAAAACAATCTGGATGGATAAATGACACCACAAGTAAAACAAAAAATATGTGTTTTTGATTTGAGGGTGAACTGTGCCTTTAAAGGAAGAACTGGTGGTAAAACAGAAAACAAAACAATGATTCCCCCCGTCTCTGGATGTACTGTAGTGTTTTTCCTGCATGCCTCTACGATGTGTAACATTAGAAAGCCAATCACAAGCCTTATTATATCTTGGTACAAGCATGCTGCTTGTTCAGTGGCTAAATGACAATGATGAGATTTACTCCTTAGATGTTGAAATTTTGTATCGAATGACAAGGCATTTTTTGATACTTGATAGTACCGAGGGATTTCAGTCGGTGCCTTCAAAGTATCGAAGTTTCTTACTCGTTCCTCCACACAGTCACTCATGCCACATCTTTACAGTGTGCAGAGTTTAATTGGCACATCAAAGACTTCACTCACCTTGACACGACACGGCAGATGAGATTTACATCTCCTCTACAGCTGCATCGACTAATGGTAACAAATTGAAAGGAGTCTTTGTGAGTGAAAAGACGTATGTGGAAATATTCTCCTTCCTTCTTGTGCACTCTCTAGTCTTTATCGTCTAGTTGGACAAAGTGTTTACAGCGACTTTACAGCTGCGACCGACTCTGACACAAATAAATTGAATAGTGTCACTCGTTCAGCTTAGTGATCATTAGCCACATATGACCATTAGGCCTATTGGAAGTCAGACTTTTCTCAGCGGCTGAGGAACACAAATACATCGTGTGGAGCGTGTGGAGGGGTTGACACAGGAGGAGTGAGAGTTGGAACGAATGACACCCTGTCAGAGATAACGAGGTGGCAGAGATAGAGAGGAAGGGATGGAGGAGGAGGAGGATAGAGGGAGAGAGACGCGGCGATGCGCCTCAGCCTCAGCTTCCCAACGACAACCCCTCAGCTCAATATGGCCGCCCACACCAGCCGTCTGATTTGTTGACAAATGAGTGGGAGAGGTGTCAGTCAGTGCGGCGCGGAAAGGGAGAGACGCTCCTCATTACTCCTGGGGATAATTGCCCAACGACGCGGGGGCACAACACTCGCCTCAGAGGGAGAGGGAGAGAGGGGGGAGAAGGGAGCTGGAGTCATGGAGGCAATGCTAGGCATGATGGGAAATCAAACCCCCTCAGTGGCGGTCGCCAAGGGGAGCGCCTGACAGATGAAAGGGACCAGAGGAAGACAGAGAAAGAGCACCCAAAGGCTCGGCAGATCAGAGGGGGACACCATCGAAAATAATGACAATGAGAAGGGAGAACGGGGTGGGGGGGTTGGGGGGTGGGGTGGAGGAGAGAGGCGAAGGCAGGAGGGGGAGACGCTGATACACGCTCTCATACATATCACCTAAAGGAAACTTTCATCCCACACATAAAGGGCGGGAGCAGGGACGAGTTGTCTTAAGAAAAGTTTGGATTGTGTGTGTCTCCATGCATATGTGTGCGTCTTTGTTGAAACTTGCTGATTTTGTCGCCGGTTGGTGGCTGAGTGACAGGGCCAGGGAGGCGGAGTGGCAGCAAGGAATCTCAATATGGAATTTTAATAAGGACGGGAAAGGAAAGAGATGCCAGGCGAGCCCGCGTGCTGGTGTGAGAGGTGTGTCTGTCTGACAATGTTTGCTCTGTGCACTCGAGCATGCGTGCTCCCCTCACCTCCATGATTTTGGGAATCTCATTTGGGGAATGTTGACAAGGACAAAAGACGGGGCGGAATAGAACATGGGGAGCTTCTCCGTCTCTCCCTCCTCCCCCAAAAAATGAGTTTGGGAACAAAAAAAAAAAGGATTCGTGCACATTGGAAGCTGCTTTTCCAGCTTTATCCAATTAGATTGGAGCTCAGGCAAACTAAGAGCTTTAATGCAATTGAGCTCCCGGCACTTTTCTAAGTCTGACATACACTTGTTCCTCTTGACTGGGCAACAGACAGTCACTTCAGGACCAAAAGTCTTAAGTGTTAAGCTTGAAATCTTCTTGGGATGTGAGAGTGTGTCTGCTCCTCGCATACTGCTGCAGCGATGACAATGCAAATACTCACTGAAGTACAAACTAAGCCATAAAAACCTACTTTAATACTTTTTAACTTTCTTAATGATTGAAATTACCTTCTGTTCTGGGTTTGCATGTTCTCCCCGAGTCTGTAGAAGTGCTTCAGCAGTGGTGGAAGAAATACTCAGATCTTTTACTTAGGTAACAGTTGTAATATCACACTGTTGAACACTCTGTTACAAGTAAACAGAGATGAGAAATAACAAAGTACAAATACTTTGTTATACTTCAGAGAGCTTCTTTTTACTTTTGTACTTTGAGTACATCTCGGAGCCTGTACTTTTCACTTTTGCTTTGAGTAAAGAAATTGAATCAGTACTTCTACTTTTAAAGAGTCTTATTTTTAAGTATGGATACTGCTACTTGAGTAAAGAATGTGTCTGCTTTTGCTACCTCTGCAAAAGTATGAGCATCAAAGTATATTTAAAGTACCAAAAGAAAGTAAGGTACTCATTATGCATTAATTATAAATAATTTTCAGAATAATGTATATTGTCTTGTTGGATTATAATTTTTGATGCTTTAATGTGTTCATAGCTTTAAAGTTGAAGCTGGTAAATATGGTAAATTTTAATTATTTTATTATATCTATTATATTTTTACTTTACATACTGCTGCGTAGCTTGTGAATTGTACCTGTTGGGACCAATACAACCTTAGAGATATAATAATATTTCTTTATTGATTATATTTTATAATCTCATTTATTTAATCTAGATCTGCAAAGAGACTAGTAACTATAGCTGCTACATAAATGTAATGAAGTAAAAAGTAAAATATTTGCCTCTGAGATGTAGTGGATTAGACGTATAAAGTAGCACAGAATAGACATACTCAAGTAAAGTAAAAGTACATTAAATTTGTACTTAAGTACAGTGCTTGAGTAAAAGTACTTAGTTACTTTTCACCACTGTGCCTCAGTCTCCCTTTGGGATCTACAGTGAGCAATATGCACTATCCTTGATACCTATAATGAGGTAAGGAAAAAACAGTCCCCAGAAAAACACTGAAGATACTGCCTTTAGGCAAGGCACTGGTCCAGGAGTCACTGGCCACTATCTAAGGCAGAGGACTAGTGCTCATAAAGTGAAATTTAACTTAATATTCTTACATTATGTTGAAGTGTTCTTGATGCTTGTATAAAACTTTTCGGATTGCATTTGACTTTTTGACGCCACATAGTCATCAGGACTGAGTGCAGGTAACCAAGTGCTATAGCTGATTTCACAGCTGCTCTACACACCATGCAGGTAGGGCACCTCCTCCCACCTGTGTATCATTGCCGGTGGATGTGTCGTTTTGTCCACTTAGCGTCTTTCTTCTGTCGATTTCCCCCCCCAAGACTTGCCTCTGTTTTATCAGGGAAGGTCTGAGACGCACGGTGTGCTCTGACAGCTGTTCAAACAGCCACGCTTGCTTTCAAAGGGCAGATGTCTTCACTGGAGCGAGTCATGCTTATTTTCCTCAGGGAGATGCTTTCCGCTCCAGGCCAGAGCTGGAACTAAAATGGTTCTTTACCAGAAACACGAGTTGGGAAACCAGAGGAGTGGAGTGGCAAAACACACCATGGCCAGACGCTGACGGAGTGGTGTGTGTGTGTGTGTGTGTGTGTGTGTGTGTGTGTGTGTGTGTGTGTGTGTGTGTGTGTGTGTGCATCTGTATCTTATTGTGGTGGCAAAGTGAGTGAGAGCTGTGATAACTGGAGCCAGATGTTTGAGAGCCCCTGTGATGTGATACTTGTAACATGCCAAACTCCTGGACGTGGCTGTCAGTGAAGTGAAAACGTTCACCTGCAGAGTGGACAGAGATAGTCATCTGTTGTCTGACAGGCAGTAAAGCAAAGAGTTCACTTATTTAGTAGAGCTTGTCCTCTTCTCTTCTCTTCTCTTCTCTTCTCTTCTCTTCTCTTCTCTTCTCTTCTCTTCTCTTCTCTTCTCTGGAAAAGAATGCTAATGCAAAGTTGCAACTTTTTATCTGTCATATTCTCAATTTGCATTGTTTACATAAAACTGGACATTTGGAGATTCACACACACATACAGTAAATGGCAGTGCTATGTTTCTAATTTGTTATTTTATGATGTATTTTTTAACTCCAATTTAGTCTACATACTGTTTCCTGTCATGCATGTTAGTGGCCAACTGGCAGTAGTAGAAGAAGTATTCAGATCCACTAGATACACTAGAAGTAAAAGTCCTGCATTGAAAATATTACTTAATTACAAGCACATAAATTTTATCATAAAATATACTCATTACTGATGCATTCGTGAGTAATTAGCATTTTACTGCTGTAGTTGGCTGAGTTGGAGCTGATTTGATCTATTTTATATACTGTTTTGTTTTACATGCAAAACGTATGATGAACTTAAAAAAACTGGTGGATGGATCATCAGTGTCATGTTTTGTATGTAAAATCTTAGTGTGCAAAGTAACTAAATTCGCCATGCATGTGGTAAAAACTACAGTATTTCCCTCTGAATTATAGTGGAGTAAAAGTGTAAGGTACCATAAAATGGAAATGCTCAAGTTAAGTACAAGTACCTCAAATTTGTACTTTAGTACTTGAGTGAATGTACATTTTACATTCTTAGATTATACCTCTGCCTGTTGGCCGTCTGTTGTTTGTGACTTTTAACTAAAGAAAATGTTGGTGATGCAAATCAGTCTGCCTTCGTCAGTGCTGGTTCTTTGACATTGACTTGGTGGCCTCTACATTTCAAAATATCGCTTTTATAAACATCAGTCTCATCAGCTGTACAATATATTGTACATGCACAATGAATGTGAGTATTGTTATTTATTTGTATGTTGTCGTCTACTTTGATAAGGTGAAACACGAAACCTTAAACAGACCTAGATCTTCTCAGCAAGTAAGCAACTCTTGACCACATTAAAATCTGTGCATCAGCCCTTTAAATCAGACACGAATCGTTGAAGTCTTCTCTTACTGGGATGAAGAGGTACTGAGAGACTCACCAGATCTTCACCTGAGTGTAAAGAAATCCTGCAGGAAGTTAATAGAGGGGAAACGTGTAAGCGTAACACACACTGAGGATTCTCCACCAGATGCGCTCAGAGCGTAAGTGTCCTCCACGGTCGGTTATTCATGGGTTGTTAGCAGACTAGTGCTGCGCCCGAACAGAATCAATATTACATAGATTCATCTTAGATTTGGCACGTAGATTATCTCAGCAGTGACGTTTGATGGGTTTGAGCTTGTTCCAGACACAGCTTACGTGCTTTGTGTGTGTTTGAAGGTGGGTGTATGCGTTTAGATGGATGTGACTGAGATTTAAATATATGAAAACCTCATATCTCCAAACTGTCAAGTTGTCAGGAATTAAGGAAAGCAGTGTTGTTTCTAGCTTGATAGTTTAAATATTTAATTGTTTGCTAGAGCCAAATATAGCAGAATTAACCCATGTAGGAATATGTGGTTATTCAGTCATGAAATCATAAAAATCATGAAAATTATGCCATTAAACAGTTTTCACCCACCAGCAGTGCATGTTTGTGCATATTTTTCATACACTTACTTATGCGTATAAATTTGTATGGGCTATTGACAACACACACACACACACACACACACACACGTACACACATGCTAGGCTGTATACTCTGTGTGTACTGATTTGATAACGGGGGGTGTCTGTGTGCTGTGTTTTCTGTGTAGCAGTTGTTGACAGCCACTCGTATTGAGTGGAGCTTCCTGTTGAAAGACACAGTGTTTACATCCCACTGGCAGACCACAGGAGATCAATACCAACCACTCGATGCTCATGCATACACATATAGTATCTGCTGCCCGCTATTATTCCCAGGGTATACACTCCTTATCAGGCGGACTTGCATGTTCATTCCACGCATCAGCAGTTGCACTTACCATATGCTTATGTCTAGTTTTTTATTTTCTTATTTTGTTGTTGTCATGATTTTGTGGTTGGTGTGATCTGGCACGAACAAACTGAAGAGAAAAAACTGAAGTAATGTCGTAATGTTAAGGTGTAAACATGAAACAACAGAGCTGGGAATGCTGGAGGAATGAAAAAATTGAGACAACAAACATCCAAAGTGACAAACACAAAGTTTTTGGTCAGTTGAATTCAGAGCTATAGAGAAAAAAAAAGTCATGAAATCATAAAATACAATCAGTCTGAGTGTTTTTCATCTTTAAGTTTTGGACCAACAAATATTAAAGGGATATTAGGATTACTGACTATTGCATAGTCAGTGTATTACCTACAGTAGATGCTGGTCAGCACGTCCCCAGTTTGGAGGAGCAGAGAGGAGTACCAGTGCAGAAATGCAATGTACTGCTGTGGACAGGCTTAGCTACAAAATTTGGAGTCGTATTTTAGCCACAAAAAAAGGCACTACCTAAAAAAATCAACATCAGATTAAATGTATGCTATATTCTGAATATTTTCCCCACTTTACCTTGCTGTGAGACAGTCCTTTTCTGATGGGAAACCACTGTCGTGTAAGCCAAATATCGCGGCCTCTTGCTCAACCAAACTCCTTTTGCAAAAACAGTACTTTTATTTTGTAGAACACGGGATCGCTGCCTTGATTTGTCACTTTTTTTGTGTGTGTGTGTGTGTTATTGTGTGATTCATGAATCCAAACTTATCTTTTAAAACACTAAAGTCTTGCAATAAAACAAATAAACTAACCGATTGAGGCAGTGGTGGACCAGCAACTCATGTGCTCTGGAAGGTAAAATTACGCCTATGAAGTCTGGTTGGTTTTGAGAGAGAGAAACTTGTCTTAGCTGTTTCACACTGGAAAGAGAGAGGTGAAAATATTTTAAATATAGTGTACACTTAAACTGATAATGATTTTTTTTAGGTGACTTCAATTAATTTTGTCCCTGTCTACAGTATGTTGCTTTGCTTCCTACACTGGGATTCCTGCTGCTTCTCCGAAGTTAGGGGCTCTCTGATCGTGATCTACTGTAGGCAATGCACTGACTATGGATACAACCCCACTTCAAATAATCTGAACTATTCCTTTATTAAATAATTTCAGAAACCATGTGATAAACTCATAAAATAACAGAAAATAAACTTGAAAGTCAAGATATAGAACTCGTTTCCTGACAGAAACACGCACTTGCAGCCAGTGTCGTTCAGTCTCTATTTGAAGCTACATCGTCCCAGATAAGTGACATCTGCACCCAAGTCCCTTACTGACTGACCACACTGGTAGTCTTGTTCTTGATTTCAAACAGTCAACAGGGAGGAAGCATTACAATATTAATGGTGGTTGTGTTTGATGTGAGAGCACGCCGCGGTTGACTGTTCCCCCTCCTGTTGTGATGGTAGTTTGTTCTCCTAATGTTCTCCCAAGTAAAAGAGGCTTTCATCCTGGCAGGAGGGGAAAGTCTTCTTTCCCTTCATCTTGTAGGGGCTGGAGAGATGGGAGCATGGAAGTTTACGTGTTATTGTGTATTTGTGGATGCAGTGTGTGTGTCTGCACGCCGGTGCATCTTCAGAAGTTTCAGAGCGTCGGGCTGTGGGACCACACGGCTTGTCGGAGACAGACAGGATTTCTATAAGTCTGGCAGGAGGTCTTTACAGTAGCATGGGGAAATCTGTGTGTGGGGGTCTTTTTGTGGTGACCGTCAGCACCTGTTAGACAGTCAACACAACATTCTGAAGAAACATGAGTCATTACACATCTTGTAGTCGCTCCATCTGCCTCCATCGCCCGCTGTGAACGGTCCACACCAACAGCGCTGCTTCTGTGTAAAGAGACAGAGAGACAGAGAGACGAGAGAGGGTCATAATGAGTGCAGGGCCCAGGGGTCGTTAAAACAACAGCCTTGTTTTAACAGAGGCTATCTTTCCTTCTTCCCTTCTCTCCGTTTTCCCTCATTCTACTTCTCTCTCTACGCACCTGATCGACTTGCATCACAGCAGCCTCTGATCTCACATCAAAGACCTGGTTCGTGTATGTGTGTGCGTATAGGAAAGGCTCGGGGGTAAAGGCGGAGGGGGTATTTCTGTAGATTGAATCGCGTGTTGGTAAGAAGTGGCGCACACATGCACACAGACTCACATCCTTGGTGAGTCCCTGGAGCCTAACAAATCAGTCAGGCAGATAGAGAGGGCAGGAAGGCCAAATGCTGGGGTTAAACACATGCTGCTGAGGAGCAGCGCAGACAGGCAGCGAGACCACACCAATCCTGCACGCCTGGATGGCAGCCAGGAACCTACACCCACACATACACACACACTCATATATATATTTATATTATATACAGTTTGTGTGCATGTGTTTGTCTTGTGTCACACACAAACCTTATTACAGCATGTCACTTGTGCTCGCTGCAAGTCTCCCAGCTGTGGAGGAGCGCTGACAAAAGCCAGCACGTCAAAGGCATGTCAGGCGTGATAGCTGCACCTCGCAAATACAAGACGTCCCGATATCATTCAGTGGCTTCATACACAGGGATTGGCAGCAATTGTAGATGATCAAATGTGCATTTTTTGTTATTTTTTTTAACATTTGAATATAATGAAGACGTGTATGGATAAGAAAAGAACAAAAATATTAGAGTATAGACTCTAATAAACACTCAGTAGTTCACCAAACTTTTTCATGATAAGGACCCCCACAATAGATGCACATTAGACCACAGACCTCCAATTTGAGAAGATCTTGTCTTAAGGAATCCCCTCTTCATAGTCAATCAGTGATCAAAAACATCACTATAAATTAAAATCAAAGCAGCCAACCCTTTTTCTTCATTTGTTGTTCCAACTTCCAAAAAATGCTCATTCAAGGACCAATGTTGATCCTCAGGCCTAAGTTAAAAACAACAAAAAACACTGGTTCACACTATAATAAGCAGGAAATTTAGTATGTAAGGGATAATGTAGAGTGAGCAGGTCGTTATTGTGAAATAAACCTCTGACGAGGTGATGCAGGTCTTGAATCACCCTGAAAGGGTGTATTTGCAATAATGACCTTCTCACTCTACATTATCCTGCTTATTACATGGCTACTTACCAAAAAATGATAATTTGACACAAATTTTAAATTTAGAAATGATTTTATTGATATAAAATTTATTTTATTGCCCCTCTAAGAGTCTATGATTTGAAATGTGTCCATAGCAATGGTCTGCTATTCACAGCAACCACATCTGGAAGCATTTGACCAGTTATAATTGAGTATTTTAGCCTGATATCAGACTGAATTGTCAACTTGTTATACACCATTTCAGAGAATCGTTCAACTCTGTGGAGTGGGTGAATTCGAAGGTCTGCACCCAGGCAACAAATATTGAACACAGACGAGTAATAATCCCAACAAAACATATTCTTCCTGATACAGATGGTATGTTGTTGGCTCTGTTATCACTTTCTTTGCACTTCTTTCTCTTTCTTGTTTTCAGCTGTGAGTAGTTTCTGGCTCAATGTGAACATAACTGCATTTGTTGCTTTCCTCTTCTGTGAGGTTTTACAGCAGTTAACAGATTTCGGCAGTTAATGAAAATAAGAATATTGAATATAAAATATGGTTTGGTCGAATTTTCATTTGTATTTTTTTATTGAACTTGTAGTATAATTATAAGTACTTTAGGAATTATAAATGACCTTTTTTTTTAAATGAACATTTTAAAAAAAGTAGTGCCCCCTACTGTACTTCAGAGTACCTCAGGGATACTAGCACCCCCATTTGAGATACTACACTGGACACTCAGTTGTTTAATCTATAGTGAGCAAGAAATTTAATTGTTATTTTGAGGAGCTGTTTATAGAAGGTAGAGTACACGCCATGGACACATAAATGTCATACTCACTCAAATAAGACAGTAAAGGGTAAGTGATAACGGACATAGCCTTAGTGAGAAAGTTTTAATTTTTATGGGTTATATAATCAGGTGCATGTGACAGTTCAAACATGTTAAAGCACAGGAAACAGAGCAGATTACCTACACATGCATCCTAAAAACCCCACTGATCGATTCACTCACTTCCAGTGCTGCTTGACTGTTCACAAACTCCCATCAGTGCCGGTGCACCCCTGCCTTAAAGGTCAAAGTTTGCCAGGATTGACCCCTCACCCCCGCTGTGTAGGGGTGTAAACACTCCCCCAATTCTCCTCAGAGAATAGCATTGGGTCCGGGTCATAAATCACAGGCCTGATAATTGATAGGAAAACAGCAGTCCAGCAGTATATAACCTTTTACGTGTCGTCTCAACTCTTTATTATGGTGCTAATGAGTGGCCGTGGATCAGGGTTAGAGCCGCGAGCAAAGAGGGTGGAGGGGGGTTACCTCAGTAAAATACAGGCTACTGGCTACTCACACACACACATATACACTGGCAGGGCAGACACACACACACACACACACACACATAAATACATAAACACAGGAACTCAGTGTGCACCTAACACAGACACACACACATACACACACACCAGAGGGCAAGCAGACACTCAACTACACACAGGAAGACACTCACACTGAAGGATATGCGCGTATGCAAACATTCCCTCACACACACATGCATATGCAAACACACAGACACACACACACTCACACACACAGTGGCTGGCAGGCTCAGCAGTGTCCATTACAGGCTGCCATTAGTATGGAGATTGTGCTAATTGTCCCCACAGACCACACATGCAGCACTCGGCAGGCCCGCTGTGAGTCTGTGAGGGAGAGCAGAGACTCTGCTTTACACATCCTATTGTCTCGGTCACGACCCTATTAGTGCAATTACAAATCAATCACTGAATGATTATGGCATACATGCTGTGGATTGTTTCAATGCAAATTACACCATTATGGCACGTCAAGTGCTACTGTAGTCCAGTTTCACATAAGAAAAGTCATACAGCCCCTTCACCTGCACTGTCAAATATCCGCCATAATGATCCAGTTCAGAGTTAGTGAAAATGTGTCCAGTGGGATCAGCAGATAAGTTCCTAGTGAAGTTTTATCTGCTTTAAAACTTTCAATAGAATTTCAGTTATAGCTGCAATGATTATTTGATTCATAGATTGAAAGAAAATTAGCTGCCAATTATTTTGATAATTGATTAACTGTTTCAGACATTTTGAAAGGCAAAAATGTCAAGAATTTTGATTCCAGCTTCTTAAATATAAAGATTTGCTGCTTTTTTTGTCATTTATGATAGTAAATGATGAGTCTTTGGGATTTGGACAAAATAAGTGATTTGAAGACGTCACTTTGGGCTCTGAGGAATTGTGACAAGCATTTTTGACATTTCATTGACTAAACATTAATTGATTAATTATGAAAATATTCACCAGATTCATTGCAACTGTAATTTCACATTTTTTTTCAGTGAAGACAGGTGTAATAATTGCCCTATTGTGGCATCCTTTTCAGTCTTTATCAGAAACACAAAATGAAGAAATGGAAATTGTTTATAATTGTAGAAGAGGAACCAGGATTCTCTGCACATCTTCCAGTAAAATGCCTCTGAATCAGGTGCTTCTCACCTCAAGGGCAGCAAACTTACAGACAACAGTTGTGCCAAAATATCTATTTGCACAATTAAAGGGTGTAAATTAATCAGTATGCCTCAGCCCCTTTTGTTCTCTGTGTGCATGAAAACATATTTATGTTTAATGATTTTTTTTCAGAGTTTTAAAGGAAACTTTAATTTTCTATAAAGTATTAAAATACATTTCCATTCTGCCCAAAAACATGCAATACTTAATTTTTAGCCTGAAATTGATCAAATTTGTTTATTATTGAATATCCATGAAAATATCATCAGCTTAAATCCCCCTGATGAATAAAGATATTAGTCTCTGCCTTGAAAAAATACATTTTAGTTGAAAACATGTTCGTATGATATCACTTTAGTAGTTTGTCATATAGAGCTTTATCATATAGAGCTGCAACGATTAGTTGATTAATTGTTTAGTTGTCAACTGCTAAATTACTTGCCAACTATTTTGATAATGAATTAATCATTTTGGATCAAAGAAAGTTTTATGTTGGGAGAAAGTTGAGTTTTAGAAAAAAATCTGAATTCTCTGACTGTAGTTTCTCAGATGTGAATTTGGTTTCTTTTCTTCACTATGATAAACATTTTTGTTATTTTCTGACATTTTATAGACCAAACAACAAATCGATTACTCAAGAAAATTATTTACAGGTAAATTGATAATGAAAATAATCTCAGTTGCATCCTTATTGTCATGGTCATGCATCTATTTTGCTGGTATAATTGTTCTAATTTTGAAGATAATTATTTGGGGGTATTTACAAGCTCTTTTTACCCTGACACTTATATTTCAGTGTAAAATCCATATCACACACTGAGCCAGTGTCCAACAGTACAGTGTCTCTCTTGTGAGTAACCTTTGACTATAAGGAGCTCTAAACCAATAACGTCTATATCTAATTCATGCTTTTAATTAGTTTTATCTGGAAGAACAGTTAGCTTGTGTTGGAGTGGATCTGCCTAGTTTTACTCTGGGTGGGCTGGTTTGGGGCCGTGCAGACTGGAGAGGGTCCAGTCTCATTATCAGTGGCTCAAAGCTCCTGATCAGTCAAGTAGAGGAGATTGAACTGTGAGTGGCTCCTGTGTGACCCCGCTGAGTGAGAACACAGGGGAGAAGATCTATACCCGCTGGCGCTGCCACAGGCCTCTTTGTTCTCCTGTGTTTGCTGACAGGGGAGATCGGAGGGGCGTATCGACGGGGGCTCACACTGTGCTGCGCTCACCACGGCTACACAGCAGTGTGTGTGTGTGTGTGTAAATGATATATACATGAACACACACACACACTCAGAAATGTGTTTGTACACACATTTCTCTCCCTGTTTCTCACACACAAACCCTTACAAGGTGTACTTTTTCACTCAGTCTCACTTCACACTTGCTCTTTGACAAGCGCACAAATCCACCTACACACAAAACGCACAGACACACAATGAAACTATCAACTACAGTGATTTCTAGTCTGATGTGGAGGGTTGTCTGTCCACTCAGTCGTTGTATCAAAGCTCAATATATCTTTCTCTCAACAAGGCCGTAGGGCTGGGTGAGTGGAGCGCAGGTGCCAGGATACCACACACAGCAGGCAGGGATGCTCTGCCCTTTACCCACAAAACAACATCAAAACTATAAAAGCATTATTTACTGCTCAACAATAGCCATGTTTCCACCCCAAGTACCTGGAACTTTTAGTGCCAGGAACTACTTTTCTTTCAGCCCTTTGTTGTCTGCTTTTCCACCATGAAGATTATGCAACTTAACCTGCTGATGTATGAAAAAAAACGGCTGGTTTTAAAATTGGTAAGCATTTTTTGTGCGACTGTGTAACAACGATGACACCATATAAAGTGTTCCAATTTCTGCTGTATTCTGCTGGATAAATGCTCAATAAGGTCTGGAATTTGTCGTTGTTCCTCTGCAACTCCATGTTGATGTGTCAAAGCGCAATGAACAAAAAAAAACTGGTTTGCAGCTGCTGGTTTTTAAAAAAATGGTGGCTAAAATAAAATGCTTTGAGTACTCAACTGATCAGGAAGCCCCACACCCAAAAGTAAAATATGAACTTAGGAACTTAATTTAGACCCTGGTCCCTGCAGTGGAAATGCACAAAGTTCCTCCAAAGGTTCCTAGTCCTTGGGAAAGTTCCAGTGGTGGAAACATGGCTTGTGTATCCTTAGACCACACAATACATTTCAGCATTTAGCAACATACATACTATTGTGAATACTTGATACTTGATATCTTGAATACTAATTGAATCCAATACAGCAGCCCTGAAGCAAATATTTACTTTGTGAGGTTCATGTTGTTCAACTTTGGTTGAGACGTGTTAGTATAAGATCTACTGTATGGTCATTTTGTGGGGCTCAGATTGTGGTGTTGTTTACACCTGCTTGTACACACTCCTCTCTGGATCACAATGACAAAGAGTTTAAAAATGAGTCTTTGCAGTTATTTTACAATAACATGATTGAAGTCAACATAAAAAGAGAAAATGATTTTTGTAGAAAAATTAAAAACATTTGTTAAAAATGTAGAAAAAATAATTTACATTTACATGAGTACTTTTCTTGATATTTAAAAAAAAAAACTGTTTTCCTCCAAGTTTTCTTCGCCCTTTGAAATGAAGTAATCCTCCAAGCTGAGTATTTTAAATGCCCCTGATTCCTCTTTGTTACTGAAGATAAGTTGCTCAATCATCTCTATCTTTCCACTATTTGAAGATAAAACCATCCAGGCAGACACAATAACATCCTTTAGGAAGTGTGACTAACCCAAACACAGGTGTATCACAGAGCACCAGGTGCTTGTGGTCCTCTCGTACCAGCAGCGGTCGACACAGTTTCTGACAGTATCAGATGTTATCTGGAGGAGAGGTGGAGGGACAGATGGCTTATCTGTAATGATGCCCGCTGATGAGGCTATTGGGTGGGACGCTGTGGGTTTCTGACTGGAGGTGTGCTCACACTGAGATTGAGGCCCAATGCGGGGCTTTTTTTGTCACAAACCCAGAATACTGCATGGGTAAACATAACAATTTAGCTTTTGTTTGAAGCTTTAAGGATCTCTCAGTCTCCCTGTGAAGCGTTGCTCCCTATAATGGCTGAGGTTTCTGCTGCTCACCTGTGCTACACAAAGTGTATGTGGGACAGGTGTGTGAGGGGAAGGCAGGTGGGTGTGTTTACCTCAAACACAGTGTGTGTGCTGAAGTGTGTGTCAGCTACCTCACATTACCATCTGAAAAGAAAAAATGTACTTTCAAACATGTTAACAACTCAAAAACAATGATTAATGTGCCTTACATGTGCCTGGTGTTTTCAGTGTGGTGGTGTGTTTTTCTTACTCTTATGGATTTCTGGGAAAACACTGACAAGATGTACTGAGCAGTAAAATACTAATTTTGTTGTCAATCTGTCACAATCAAAACAGCAGGTTTCTCCTATCTGCTCTGGATGTTTCCTTCTGTGAGGAACACACAGTTAACACTGTGAAGAGTAGGGCTGCAACTAACAATTATTTTAATCCTCAACAAATCTGACAAGCATTTTCACGATTAATCAATTAACCGTTTCATATAAAATGTCAGAAACTCATGAAAAATGCTCATCACAATTTCCCAGAGCTCAAAGTAACGTCTTCAGATTGCTTATTTTGTCCAACCAACAGTACAAAACCCAAAGGCTCTTCATTTACTATCATAAATGACAAAGCAAAGCAGTAAATCTTTACATTTAAGCTGGAACCAGCAAATGTTTGAAATGTTTGCCTGAAAAATGCTCGATCGGTTAATTGACTTATTGTTGCAGCTCTGGTGAAGAGTGCACAAGCTGACAAAGCAAATAAAAAGAAAATTTATGAATTAATAGTAGACCAAAACATGGCTTTATGCAGGTATCACTCTAGACTGATTCTTTAAGAGCTCTCTGATAAAGAGTGAGATTTATCTTTGGGACTGACATGGACTTCTGACGGAAAAGCAATGAAGGAGGGACATATTTTCCTAAAACCCTCAAGTGTTTCCTTTAGTGCAAACCTGATTCTTTAAAGGACGGGTCATTCAGTCAATACTTTACTAAAGGTGGTTCTGGTGTTGTAGTAAAATAGTTTATTCCTCTTCTTCCTCTCTGTTTCTTTCATCTTGATTTTCCAAGCAAAATTAATTTCCTGCATTTTGTGGGGTTTTTTTTCTTTTTACCAATTTGTGCCTTTTTGCATCAGTGTGTAATTGGAATATTTTTATTTATGTAAAGGAAAGTACAAAATTACGAAAAACTGGAATATATTGCAGGAAGGCTCTTGAGCAAGTGGTTTGTCAAAATAAAAGTCCTCTGCTGCGGTCATGTTTTTTTATGGGAGTAGGGGAATGCATGTGTTCAAAATATTGTAGGGGGATCAGTAGTCTCTACCCACGCTGAAATCTACGTCTGAAATCTATGTTCAGAACAGCGTAGCTGGGTACATTTTTTTGTCGCATGCTGTAACTATGCGAATAAGTCTCCCTTAAACCTCTCACCACCATCTGGGAACCTCATCTGAATTTTCAGAATGTGCTTTGTGCACCTGACAGCAGTGAGAATGCAGAAAGAATAGAAAAAAACCTGCTAGTGCATGTGTTCATAGCACTCACTTTGAGTCTCTTATTGAGTCTTGCTGTTTTAAAATCACCCAGACTGTGGCGTGATGTTTGTTTAGGGAGTATTGGAGAGTGAGACAGAGCCTCGGTGCGTGTTCCTACAGCACAATGCTGAATGTGTCAGAGTTGGCACCACAGTCACCTACCTGATGCAACAATTCCAGGCGTGATCTCTGGGGCTTTTATTTCCAAGGCATTTTGGGAAATGTAGAAAATCACTAACTGATGGTGAAGCAGATGAAATATCAAAAACATAAAGTGCAAAACTGAAGCAGAACAGCAGTAAGAGTAGAACTCTCTTTGGTGGACGCTGCTGTAAGAAAATGGCCCCAGCTGATCAAGTGTAGTAAGAACTTGTAGTCATAGTTGTTCCCACTGATGAGTGGTGCTATAATTAAACTCATCAGTGAGTTCCACACACACTGTGACACACTGTTTGTCCAAGACTGTTTAGAAAAGTTGAGTACTTGATGCAAGCAACAGAGCGATCGTCTCATTTTCTCCTTATTAACCACTAATTGAGAGAAAGAGCGAGAGGGGAAAAGAAAATGAGAGCGAAGTGATGAGGAGACGATGGAATAATAAGAGGGAGAGAAACACAGACACACACACACACAGAGAGAGAGAGAGAGAGTATTAATGTGTATTAATCAGTGGACCGGGTAATGGTGATCTGTATTTTTGGAGGCAATCTAATTATCCTCTAATGAGGGATTGTGATCTGTTTATTAGCTTCTTGATGTCTCTCTCTCTCACACACACACGATCATGACAGGAATAATGTATAGATTTGAGCTAACAGCCTAATACATATTTGCTTCAACCCAAACACTCATACAAAAAGGAAAGAAATAGTGTTGCAGTAATCAAACCAATACATAAAATATAAATACCTCAAAGCAGGTTTACACATTTTCATGAGTTACTTACTTCCAGAGGAAGGCACTCGTTGAAACTTTGCAAAGCGTGCAGATTTTTGTGCCAGATGGTTTCATTGGTGCTAAAAATGCACAACAAGTATGGAAGACCATTTCCACCAATGTGATGAAAAAAAAGATCCTGTAAGTCATTAAAATGAGAATCTGAGAATCTCAAAATAATGTCTGAGTATCTCCAAATGATGACTTTGTATCATAAAATAATGAGAAACATTCTCTAAATAATGACTTAGTATCTCAAAATAATCAGAAACCTTTGTCAAAATAATACTAATAATAATAATAGTACTAAGTCTTTAAATTGAGAAATTTTCTCACTATAGTAACTTACAGGGTCTTTTTTTTTCTGCTACATTGGTGGAAATGGGCTTCCATACCAGGGCAAAATGTCAAGCTTTCAGGAGCTAATAGAAGCAGCCTTGTGTTTTTCAGCTTAATCACTGCTTTATTTTAAACCCATATAAAACTGTTAAATCCCTAAAATGGAATGAAAAAGCAGTATTAAAGTTCTCACATAACAGCAGTAGGAAATGTTCCAGTCAAAACTTTTTCCTGCTGGCAAATATTTACTCAAGTTAAACCTAAACCGAATATGGCAATTGATTGCCTGAGGTGTGTTCAGAGAGGTTCATGTCCTGACAGAGTGATATAGTGTGACAGAGCTGGATCTTATATATTTCAGTCTGTCTAGTGAGTGCAGGTTGATGGCTTCAGAATGAGTGACGGGCCACTGGTGAACAGCTCTATCGCTGTCCACTATCAGTGGCTTCTTGATGCAATGTGACTGACAGACAGCAGTCAGGATTTGGTATTTGCTGCCCAGAGTGTGAGCTCAGTTATGTTTCAACTTTTAAGGATCATAAATGCTGGGGTTCATTGCTTCCTTTCCTGGAACACTACTGTAAATTTTTTGAGGGCTTTTATATGACTCTACTGATCAATGATTCCAGTGGTAGACAGATGACAATAAATGAGGGAGGGAAGGGCAAAGATATACAGCTAAGGGGAACCAGGCAGGACTAAGGTAGGTAGAGGTCTTCATGGGACCTGATTTAAAACAAACCTGTGGATAATATAGCCGACCCAAATCCAGTTCAGTAAAGAGAGATCTAGGGCTGTATTACAGAAACTTCCTAACTCACAGATCCTAACTGCTTGGTAACCATGGTAATTAAGATTTGGACTTGATTTAGGAAGATAGGAAATGTGTATTTCACACTAACTTTCCAAAATCTTAATAAAATCTCCTAACTTTAGGATAACTGTTAAGCTGTCCTAACTTTCACTTGTCTAACGGTAGCTAACGGTAATGTTCACAAACACTGTTTCAGTGTATGTTTCAGTAGTGAAATGATAAAATGATAAAAAAAAAAAACAACAGTTACAAAGTTGTTTAGTTCAGCAAGATGAGAAAAGTAGTGTCGGTTGAAAGTTTTAGGATTTCCGAACCTGAGATAACTTAGGATGGCATAAGATGAGAAAGGATTTCTAAAGTTAGTTAAGTTTTGCTTCTGTAATACCATATCGGGACAAATCCTATTTTTGACTCTTCCAAACTTAAGATAGGAAGTTTCTGTAATGTAGCTCCTGATCCCAAAGATCCTAAAGAACAGTTACGATCAATCTGAAACCAGCCAAGGAAAATTAGACCTGATCCAAGATGTCCAAACAGCACCTGGACACACCCAAACAGAGTTACAAGCTTGATTGTCATCTTTGGCAACTAAGTTTGTTTTGGCCTCCTTCTACTTTTTTTTCCCTCTTCGTGTGATTTTCAACTGTGATGGTCATGATGCACCATGTGATCAGAGCTGATAGTGAGTTCACTCCGATCCACAAGGTACTAAAATGGGCAAATGAACAAAGCTCAAATAGACCTGCAGATATTCCCCCATGAGGTGTCTTCTAAGTAGCCTCATATTACAGCAGACACCCAAGGACAGTCCTAACTTTCCCCCTGACTTCCACTCCCTCTCTCCAATCTGTAAGTCACTATCAAAGATCATTGAGCCATGCATCTCAATGAGGGCCAGATTGATTGGTTGGAGCGAAGCGGAGGCAGGGTTCGATCTTTGCCCCCAGGTCCTGAGAAGGGAAACATGGTCACAGGGACACAGTCGCACAGCTACCGAGTCCACTCTCCATCAACGAGATGATTGGACGCAGACATGCTGAGCCACGCCCGCACCTGATGGAACAATTGCGGTGACTAATGGAGAAGATGAGAGAGAGAACGACCGAGAGAGAAATTGGGGGTTTGTGTGCTGATTGACCTGTGGTCAGAGAGGTTATGTCCATTGATCTGTAGGGCAGAAGAAAAGGGCTTTGGCCTGAGGTGCTTCAGAATGAGTCTATTTGGGGTTTAGGATTCCTGTCCATTCCCACCAGGAGCTTTTTCATCATCTGACTCCCCAGGACTTACAGCTGCCGTCTCCCGCTGTCCGCGTAATGCACAGAGCACTACAGAGGCCAAAGGCCAATCAATGTTCTACAAGAGGTTGATACAGATCTTATTAGTCAATGAATGATCATTAGTGGTCTAACGAGGCATTGATTTGTGCAAGGGCCAAAGGTTGCGGTGGTTGTGGTGAGTGTCTTTAATACATTAAACACAATTGATTGCAGAGTAGGAGGGATATTTTTGAAGGATGCTGGAATTAGATTGGACAGTGAGAGATTTGAGGTCAAGCCAGGAGAGGAAGTGTGCCTTCATTGGCCGTTGAATGAGGTTAGGATTGAACAGCCCAGCAGCACATTAGTCTTTCATGTATTACCGGTGTAGCAATTCTGCAATTAATAAAAAGCAGATATCTAGAAGTACTAAGTCAAAGGCAACTGGACTTGCTGTTTCAAAGGCTGGAGCAGCAGCCTTTGAAAGCTGAGGAAATGACTCTGCTCATAGCAGATGTGTTACTACAGGGCCTATTATGTTGCTCATTAAATACCCAACCTCTCAATAGGCCATTATTTCCCCAATAAAAAACAAACGGCGGCCTGCATACTTTCCCCTCTCCCCCCTCCGCTTCAGAGGTTAGTTCTACCTCACAGACGGTGAAAAACCCTGACTAATATCCTGCATGTGATGCTTTTAAATAGGAAGCAGGCCGCGGGATAGGGTGGGGTACAGGTGTGGCAGGAGCCAATGGCTTTTATAGCCCTCCAACTCCTCTGAAAGTGTGCCAAGGACCTGCCTACACAACCCACCACTGCAGTGTTAGCCGCCAAGCGTTAACTTTACTCCCCCCACCAATCTCTACATGCCTACTGGTTATATAGAGTCTGTGCTTGTTATGACTTTATAGAGGGATTTCTGATGTGCTTAGAGAATTGTTTGATGATTGGGATAATGATGCCAGTTGGAGTGAGTTGTCTCAGCACTTTATCGCCAATGAACGCAGAGAAAAACAGACCCAGCTGAGGCAAAAACAAGCTCCACATCCTCCCCTGGATGCTCACTCGTACGTCCCCTGCCATTCAAAGCCGTCCAATCCTCCTCACGTCAATCAGAATTATACCACGTCCACAGGTTTGTCACCGGGGGGACGTTCGTCACCATGTCTCCCCTGCAGAACAGCCTTTTCATGCCCCAGCATAATGTCAGCGGGTGACATCCAGGCCTGATGTGATGTGGCATTCACTAAAGGTCACGTTAGGCATCTCCGCTCTGTCTGCATCAGCAGAACTGGCAGCCGTCATATGGGCGCTGGCATCGGCCATTACCCAGGCCCTCAGGGGGGCTCGATGCTTTGAGGATTTGTCAGCAGGATTCTGATCTCTCTGTTTCAGTGGCGAACACTGAACGTGGGACAGTCACAGTCTGCGTCTTGATGCAGAACAACGGAAACAGGATTTCACCATCAATCATACAAGAGGACGAGGAGGATGGTGATATCTTGTTTTGTTTCAAAACATGAACTTTACTATCTCATGATGCTCTTGATAGCGAGGATGGGGCAGATCCATATCATAGCGTTTTGATGGGTTATTCACCCCTCAGGGGTGTATTCTCTTCAAATCCATGGGAAGATAAGATTGTGTTCAGGCATGTTTGTGTATGCTCGTTTGAGTGATTCTTTCCTGAAAAAAAAATGCTGTAGAATGTGTTCATTTCCCATGACAATCCAATTTTTACATTTTTTAGGTTATACGTAAAAGCACCGGTAAGAAGTGATAGTGTGTGTGAAATTTGTGTGGGAATTGATAAGCAGAATCAAAATTGCGATTTCTTAATGACTTTGGAGTCATAATTTTGGAACTGATTATTATTTAGAACCAGTTCTTGGAGCCCAACTTTACAACAAAAAATTTTGCCATTCTGAGACAGAATCCTGCACAGGTCCAGTTTTGCAAACCTGCTGTCGCCCAAAAACCTACACGCACTTACCTCCAAGTCAAATCCGCACCCATCTGGAACTGTTAATATAAGTCCCACGACCCGACCTGCACATTTAAACACACATACATACATACAGTCACTCACTTGGGTTATGAATTGGCACAGCACTGGTGCTCCCACAGCCGTAGATGCATTTCTTTAGTGACAGTGTCGCCAGCTTGCAGCAGTCACAAGCTAATACTTTCAGAAACTTTTTACGTCCAGCAAAGTGGCTAACAACATTATCAACATTTTTTTTATATTGTTGTCAGATCAAACAGTGAGGTCCCATTGTTTGACAGGGTGTGGGATTGAATGTGACGTTGGCTTTCACAATAAAATCCTATTACTGTATTATATTGCTATATTAGTGGACATAAATGTTAAAAATACTACACAATCATTTTCATTTCTGAATCCTCTAAGGAAAAAAAGATTGTATTGTATGTGTTACGTTATTGTTCTCACTTGCTGCCCAGCCATAATTAGTTCATTTTTACCCGTGCCTGCACCCAAAAATTTATAGGCATATATAGACATGTACTTTTTACCTCTTACACAAGGTTTTGCGGGTCATCTGATGGTGCAGGACACTATTCTGATGCACACATGTTCTTTCATTAGAAGAAGACTGAAACATAGCCAAAGAGGCATCCTCCTCCCTAGTGGGATCAGTAAGTGAAAGTAAGAGCAAATGGCAGCTGGACAAAGGCTAGACATCCAGGAGAGGAGGTCCTGAACTGGCGAGACACAAAGACAGAAAAAGGAAACAATCAGAGACATAGAGACAGTGAATCCATTAGGAGACGGGCCAGTCAAACTCAGCACAGCCCGCCGAGAGAGGGCCAATCCATCCGGGCCAGTTGCCGTAGTGAGGGAGCAGTTAACAAGCCCCACAGGCAGGTTTTACAGCCCCCTGTTGTGTGTCTGAGACCCCCCAGGCTGAAGAGGGGCTGAGGCTGACTGATACTGACAGGGTTTATGTGGGTGGGGGCGCGGGGCAGTGGGGGGGATGGAGACGTGTAAAAAGGTGGTCACGAACCGGCAACTGTCACTTACGAGAGCGTGGCACAAGCACCGAGTCTCAGCAAAAGCATGCAACAACACACACAACACACACACACACACACCACACACACACACACAAATGCATCCATACATCCAAACATGCCCGCTCCCACACCATTAAATCTGATGTTTATGTGGAGCAGAGGTGAAGGGTGGGGGAGCGGCTGTAGTCGGAGGAGGGGGGCTTATCCAAAAAGTGGACCAATAAAACACCTGAAAATCAAATCCCATTGCTCTTATCGCGGCGCCATTCAGAGACGTTATCTGTGCAGGTAATGTGGTTATAAATTCAATTTCAGCCCAGAGATTTCATTGTTTACTGATGCCTGCATGTTCCGGGCGGCAGAGCGCAGAAAGCCCGGGAACGTTCGATGCGTGTCGGGAAAAGTCATTTAGGCTTCCGCGAGGGGATGCAAAAAAGGCAAGAGGATGGGGGGGTGGTGAAACCAGGAGAGCTGTCACTCTCCCAAGGACACCCGACTCCGCTTTCTATTTTCCACCCCATGTTTTATTTAGAGGCCATTTTGTCCTATTTGGTTCCTCATTATGGGGGCTCATAGCTCAACTGATGTCAGGGGACGCCACTTGCCAGCATCAGAGCTGGTCATGTCGCTGGTCATTTGGAGAGGAGCTGGGGAGGAGTGTTAGTCCAGTGTTTGGATAATAGGGTCCTGAAGGAAGTTCAGTCCACTGTGCTCCACACTGAGGGGTCAGAAACTGTCAGAAACACTAAGCTGTTTGTAATGTTTTATATTTAAAAGTGTTAAATTGTGTTTGCCAGCGCTGTCATTTGTTTTCTCTTGACTGTGCAGAGATGGGAAATTAGGTGCATCTTGCCTACTAGCTCTCTGTGTGTGATTGATGGCTTTCAGGAGTAAATCACCTCATCTACTAGGTAAAATCTTGATATAGTAGAGCTCCTCCGGCTCCCAGCTGGCTGCTTATGGCAGTAATCCATCAGTGGGGCCCAATGGGCCGAGTGGCCCTCCTGGGTAATGTTCCTATTGACAGCCTATGATGTCAACACACTGACAGTAGGGGGCCATCGCCTGTGTGTTTATGTGTGTGTGTAACCTTATTTTACTCTCACTACTGTCTGTCTACTGGGTCTACTGAACACACACTAGGGGTGTCACAATATACAGATATTGATAATAACCTTGATATTTAAAAATATTAAATACTGATATCATGTTAATAATACACATATGATAAAATCATGTAAATAATCTGCCTCTTCTTAAATATACTGTATGCTCTTAAATAATTTCTTCCCGTTCTCCCTTTGTCTCCCTCTCCCAATTCCCCAAACACACCTTTTCATTATCCATTAGGTGTAAAGGCACTTTTTGTACACTTTTGTACAGTTATGGTTACGTAATCTTTCTTCACCTCCTACACTTGTATTCTGAGTGTTATTCATTTGCAAAAGAGACAAAACACACCATAAACAAAGTTAAAGATGAAGTTGACAGATAGCATTATTTTTTTTTTCAGTTTTCTGTAGGTATCACAACAATATCATTATCAGAAATTCTTTTGGCCACGATAATCATGTAGTGAAAATATTTTTTCTGCTCTAACACACACACAAGCACACACAGTAAAGACTGTTCTCAGCTACAAAAATCATATGAGTTAGTGGTGTTGAGGTGGCCCAGGGGTTTAAAATGTAACCCCATGACCTTAAATTTGATACAAAAAAGTAATTTAACGTGTGTTTTTGTTTGTCCTCCATTAACTCCGAAAATGTTTGCAGGCATGTGCTGTTAAAGGGAAAAATTATCCACTTCTCATGTGGTTTTCCAATCAGTGTTGACCTTACATTTTGTCAGTTTAAGCAATAAATTCCTTGGGGTGTGCTATATCAACTGAGAAAGATTAGTTCATCTGGGGCAAAATATGTTGTTCTTCCTGCATCCAGTGATGTCAGAGTGAGTCTCCATCTCTGGGCAGCCAGGGGTTGTGCTCCATGAGTATTTTTGTCACGTGGGGTTCATCTCGCTACTTTTTCTACACTTGGTCGAATATTTGAAGTCCTGTACAGATGAGCACCAGAATGAGAGGAATATTTTGCCAAATGGTGTGGTTGTGAACTATTTAATCAAATTGCTTTTGATGATGTGGTTCACCCCACACAGCAATTAGTCTGAGTGTCTCTTTCTGCCTCCAATTCTGTTTTTCTTTTTAGCAGCCATTGCTCTTGTTGTTCAGGAAGTGGATGGTATGCAGAGCTTGACATCACAATCAGGGAGTAATGTCAGTAAATTCAAGTAAAATACAGACTTTGCTTATCTTGTGCAGTTGCATCGCATGAAACACAGACATTGGAGGGTAATTTCTAAATGACATGAGATCCCCTGAATGTACGTTTCTCAAGAATATAAAATGTAAAAAAGAAAGAAGAGAAAAACCCTCCTGCCTGCCGACTAAAGAGGTTTTCGTTCATTTAAATCTTGAGTGCTAAATAAAGCTTATTAGAAAAGAAAACTCACCATGTTATCTAACCATAGTAAACTTTTATATTCTCTGCAGCACAGATAATCTTTTAATAGCCTCAAAGACTAAGCCAACATGAAAATTCATGTCACATTTTTTCCTGTAACACCTCTTTCAACTCTCTCCTGTTACCCAGGTAAAGTGAAGGGTCTGTATGACGCTCAGGCCCCTGTGTGTCCAGTCTGCCAGGCTATTCTGCGACCGGGAGAGCTGCAGGAGCACATGGAGCAGGAGCTGACCAAACTCGCACAACTACAAATCAGGTATCACGAGCTGATCACAAATGCCATCAAGTGGTTTTTATCACTGAGTCACATCTTCACATGTTCCTTCTAACCAGTTTCTTTTCACCCCCTCCATTTATCATTTATTTGTCATTTTCTTCCTGTTTTGTTTTTATTCTGTTCAGCTTTCAGCTTATAATTAATGTTGACAGATTTAGTAGCTAGAGGCCCCCCCCCCTTTCCCCAGGTGGTATCTCCCGTCTTCTCTGTCACCTGCGTGCAGTGTTTACAAGCTGCTTCATTGTTCCCTACATATTTCATATTACAGCCTGCGGCCTCGAGGCGACAAATCATACAGGGGCTGGATAATGTCCTGCTAATGGCTGCTTTGAGCCTTACACACACACACTCACACACTCACAGCATAAAACATACACGGGAGGACCAGAGGTGCACACTCACACAGGCACACACACACACACACACACACACACAACACACACACACACACACACACACACACACACACACACACACACACACACATTACCTGCTGCTTAGACCAGAAGAATGATTCCTCCAATAAAGACATTACACTCCAAATCTGCTTAACGACCGCTCCGTGGACAGTAATGGTTTCAAATTGAACTTGGCCCACGGGGACAATGTGTATGTGTGTGAAAGAGTGTGTGTATGTGTGTGTGAATGTGTGTGTGTGCGTGTGTGTGTGTAAAAGTGTGTATGGTATGTGTGTGATAGACAAAACGTGTAAAACGAGGTTATACACTGATTTAGACAAGATAAAAGCAGAGATTATTTACGAGATGACATTTAAAAGACAATATTGTGTTTGTATATTTTATAGGAACATAGTGTGGTTGATTTGTGCGCATGTGCTGGCTTCTATTCCCAAGCTTTTTTAACACATGAGCACCTGTATTTTTTGCCTTTTTCCTCTGCAGTGCCACTCCAGTGCAGAACGACCACCTCATCAGAACGCCGAAGGTAAACAGTTGATATCACTCATGAGTTTCAAGGGAAGACTGTGGCTTTGATCCTGTCTTTAACTCTTTCTCTTTCCTTCCTTCTTTTTTTTCTTTCCAGTCTCTCTCGCTTTCTCTTCATATCAAGCGTGAAGGAGGTTCTCCCACCTCGCCCCCTCGACCATCTGAGGATGCTCACTCTGACCGATACCAGGTGAGTTTAAAAAATAACTCAAAAGCAGTATCAGATTATCAGGAGTTTAAGATTCACAGAGTAACATGACAACTGTGTGCATTTCCAACTGGCCTCATATTTAGAACTAGAAATGGTTAAATGCACCCTGCTTTAAAAGCCAAAACAATAGAGCTTTTGTTAAACTGTGAGAGTGGAATAAATTTAAGAAATTACAGAAGTACAAACATAAATATACACATAGTTATTTATGTTATTTGTCGTAGTTATAACAAGAAAATATCTTGTTAAAATGTGAAAATATTTTGTTATAATTTGAAAATATCCTGTTATAACATTAAAATATCATGTTACAACATAAGAGTAGAAATGATAGTAGTAGTAGTAGAAATGGATAAATGCAGCCTGCTTTAAGAGCCAAAATGATCAAGCTTTTGTTAAACTGTAAGAGTGGAATGAAATTAAGAAAATATAGAAGCACAAACATAAATATACACTTAGTTATTTATGGGTTTATACTGCAGGTAATTACTTTTCAGGTAGTTTTTTTAACCTGAATTTTGTATATGTTACTTCCAAATGTGTGTACTGCAGTTTACAACATGTTTTTTTCCTGGTGTGGTGCCAGTGACTCACCAGTTTTATGGTCTGGGGTTGATCAAATGGCGTGCTCAACACTCAACACCTCACATAAAAGTAATAGGTTCATCAGGAGTCGAGTCAAGTCAATTTTATTTATACAGCTTAAAAACACAGGTTTGTTTCAAACTGCTTTACGACCTGAACAACATATTACACTTCTGAGGTTCTAGATTTGGATAAGGAAAAACACGCAAAACACACACACACACACACACACAAAAAACCCTCAAATGGAAAAGAACCCTCAAGAACATCAGGGGAGGGGTCTGTCTTCCAGGTAGGACTGTGCAGGAATGAGCAATAGATGCCACATACACAGAGGAGACAGAGGAGCAGTAATAGAAATACAATACGAATTTCTGTACACAGTCAGAAACAAGTTTGGATAACGAAAAGGAAAAAAAAGGGTGTGAAAATTTGTCGGGAGATTTATGATCCCGGGAGGAAACAGGGAGAGGGCAATGAAAATGAGAGTCTCCAAAGAAAATCAGGAGAGTTGGCAAATAATAATTTGGTATTTTAAGAAGTTAGTTTGAACTTAAGTGTTAAAACACCAAAGCTACACAATTATTCAAACAAAATAACAGATCGATGCAGCAGTAGGCCAGTAACTCCTGTGTCTGAAAGGTAAAATGGCTGTCGCCAAATGTCAATGGAGTTTGGAGACTTTGAAGAGAGTGATGTAACAGCTTCAGTTCCCCGTCAGAAAGGTCTGTCTGAAAAGATCCGTCTCTGTTAAGGATCCTTTCAATAATGTTAACAGACACTTGGAATAACAATTTAAGCCTGTCAGTGGCAAAAGCAATCACTTTCATATTTTAATGGACCACTGGACCAATTCCAAAACCTTTGGTACGTATTATTATGTGGATCCTAAAATATATGTGAATGAAAGGTGTAGTTTAAACTCCACATGGGTGAAATATGCTGATGTTTGTTTGTGTTTGTTGCAGACGTTCCTCCGTGTGCGGGCCAACAGACACACCAGACTAAATGGTACGTTGATGCATGGAGAGTGGACTAACTGTTGTCTTTCATTGCTGCTAACTCAGCTAACTTGTTGTTGAGAGAAAGCTCAGCACAGAAAACTCTGTCAGGTCTGCAGTTTTAAATGGTTTTGATTTTTTTTTTTTTAAAGTAAGAGTCAGAGTTTTTTTTTTTTTTTAAATAAAACATTCTAGTTCCCTTTGTTCACCCTCCCTCCTTCCCCAGTCGTTCAGATATCACCCTTTTTCCCACCACATCTCCACCGGCCTAGCGCCCACACGAGCAGAGGAGCTATTAACCTTTCAACTTTGACCTCTTGATATGTTAACAGTCGATGACCTCTGCTGGTGCAGGTGCTACGTCAAATCTGCCCCATTACGCCCCCACAGCGCAGGAGCCCACCTAGACTGCACACAAGCTGGTAAGACACACCGAGAAGTACGTTCTTCTTCATCACGTTTATCTATTAATGAGCAGCTGTTGAGTTTTTCTTCCAGTCTCTCAATTTTTTTAAAAAAGGATATGACTTCTACTAAAGGGCTTTGAGGTTAAAAGGAATGGATTCATCAAACCATGTATCTCCAAAATGTCAATTCTTCATGAAGTAAGAAAAAGTTTTAAGCTTCATGCCTGTGTGCTGTTTATCCTCACTGAGCAGGACACAAACTTACATTTATAAAAGTGAGTATGTTTATATCATTAATGATGGGTTGTTTGAATAATCTATCGAGTGATGATATAAAGAAGAAGTTATACCTGAAAAAACTTTTATTTATATTTTTATTAATGGCTTAAAACTGATCTGGTGAAGTACAACAGAGTACTGCTGCACACCAGACAAAAAAACAAAACAAAAGCAAAACAAAAACAGATCAATATGAATTAATTATTTAATAAAAATATTATACTACTATACTATACTATAATAATATATTTTCATATTATTATGACATACAATCTTATCATGTTATAGCAAGATATCATGTTATATGCTATGTTACAACAATGAATAGTATATTGTTATAACAAGAAAAGTTTCATGTTAACGGGATGAGCTTGTTTGTTGTAATAGTGTAAACATATCTTGTTAAGAAATGATAACATTTTGTTAAAACATGAAAATATCTTGTCATAATTTGAACAATCTTGTTACAAAGTGAAAATGCCTTGTTATGAAGTGATAATATCTCGTTATAACATGAAAATGTCTTGTTATAACAGGAAAGTATCTTATTGTAACATTAAAATATACTGTTGTAACATGAAAACATCTTGTTACAACATGAAAATATCCTCTTACAACACTGAAATGTTTTGTAAGAATGTGAAATATCTTGTAATAACATGAAAATATGTTGTTATAATGTGAAGGTATCTTGTTATAATGTGAAAATATCATGTTATAACATGATACTGGTGGGTTTTCCTTTTTCTGGTGTGGCAACAATACATTTCCGTAGATGAAGCAAAGTAAATTATTAGTAAATGATTTAGAAACCGTTAATAAAATGATTACATACAGCTTGCAAACCCATTATAAAGGGTGTCTTATTAGAAAGTGGTACCTATTAATAAAACAAACAAACAAATAAACAATGATAAAACAAAAAGCATTTCAACCGTCTCCAGCCATTTTAAAAGTGATATAACTGCACTGATAGACCTGCAGACCTGCAGAGCATCCTTAAAGCTGCAGCTGACATCTTACTACTGTTATTATTACCACTGAGATGCTCTGGCTCTTAGCTGACTCTTCAAACTGCCACCGCTGTCGAGGTCTGTTAGCCTTTATTGGGCCTTATAACAGGACAGCATAATGAGCTTCTAAATACATGTCAGGGAGGAGAAAGAAGAAGGAGGAGGAGGAGGGGGCTCCTCTGTTGATTAATCAACCTCTCTCACTTCTCTCCCTCTCTCTGTTTGATGAGCTCTTCCTCATCTATGACCGTCTCTTTAACCCTCATTATGTTCGCTGGGATGGCGGCGATCAGGTCACGGCCACCAGCTCTCTGTGTGTCCACCCTTCCCCTCCCCCCCGGGGGCCACTGTCATCCAGCGGGAATTAGAGGGCCCTAAAACTTAATGTCCCCTTATGCAATCTGCAGTCAGTCAGGTCACAGTGGGAGAGGAGGTGCAGTTGGTGTTCTGCCATGTTAACTTTTATATCAGAGAGGAGAGTGGAGGGAGGAGGGTGGAGATGACAGGGTGGAGACGGGAGGAACGTTTTGCATCCACTGCTGAAAAAACAAACAAACCTGCAGTTGTTGTTCATAAAGAGCCCAGAACTGTGCTTTAGCTTAAATTTACTTTAGGGTGGTTGTGTGTGTGTGTGTGTGTGTGTGTGAGTGTGTGTGAGAGAATGTGTTCGACTTGTGTGACTGTGCTACAGGTTAATCCACACACAAAGTTTTGAAAGGAGCTCAAACAACAAAATAAGTTATTGTTTTTGAATGTTGCTGCTGTCAGATGAGCTTAAGTATCCGTCATCACGTCATCAGCACCACCCATCATGCTCCAAATGTGTTTATTTGAACTGTACTTTTTTGAATCGATTTAGTCAAGTTTGCAGCTGCTATTAACACAGAAGCTTGAAGTTTCATATTGTGGCAGAAGCTTGAAGTTTCATATTATAACAAGATATTTTAAATAAATAAATAAATAAATAAATAAATTTAGCTATATATTGTGTTTTTCTTTTTATCCTAAATTCAAATTTATATTTATTTTTTGAACAAATGTCTTTTTTTAATTAGCAGAATTACTCCACAATCTTTTACAAACCATCTGACAACTGCATAAGCAGCCCTGTTTGGGAAACACTGTTGTATATTGTCAAAATCTGAAAATTAATTTTTTTAAAAATGCCAAAAGTAAGAATTGAGCTCAAACTCTGCAAAGACATATACACAAAGACATGAAATTACATGAAGATTGTTATTGTACCATTTTCATTTTGTTCATTTGTTGCAATCAATAAAAAAAATTCTGAAAATCAAAATAATGAGAAAAAACTGGGGACCCTCTTATGTATGTATATATGCTTATGTAGTCTTAGTTTTGTGACTGAGCAACACAAGAGACATGCATTAGAAAGATATTGTATTGAATATATATATTCAAATATATTCAATACAATACATTAGAGTTAAAGATTCATTAGATCAGAATGTAATCTATGAATTATTCAAGTTTTGAAAATTATATTATTTGTTTGACTATGAAGCCTTTTGTAATAAATAAATGAATAAATTAAAATATTTAAAAATTATGTCATGATGATTTAAAAGAATGAATCTGAAAAAACTTTTCATGGACCACCTGGCAGAGTACCACAGACACTGGGGGTCCTCGGACCCTGTTTGAGAACCACTGTCCTCTAGACTGTACAGTGAATCTTTTGATTGTGAGAGAGTCTGAACCGACAAGTTTTACTTCATAAAAAACAAAGTCATGGACTTGGAAAAACTGCAACAGCATCTCTGTAAAATGTGAACATAATATAACAATTGATGCATCTTGTTTTATAGTGCACATCCTGGAACAGAGGCCAAATTTTTATTACAAAACCAATAAAATATAAATTTAGAAAGAGAAGAAAAAAAAACATCCCCTGATCTGGACTGTTAGTTGAACAAAAGAAGCAATTTGAAGACTTTGGTAAATTGTGATGAGGATTTTTCACAATTATTTGACATGTTTTAGACTAAACAATGAATCATTATTCGTGAAAATAATCAGCAGATTAATTTGGCCCCTCTCCCTCTTCATAACTTTTATATAGTCCCTGACCTTTCTCTGTGTGACTTCCATCACAAACTGCTACCTTTTTCTAATCTCCTCAAGGTTTTTGTTTTGAGGGAGAAATACACATTTCTATCACGTGGAAAATTTCATACAGGTACAGACCTCTTATTTAGTCAGAATCAGTTATAAGGGATGTTTGTATGGAGTTAAAACTAAGACAAGAGTTCACAACCTGATTTTAAAAAAATAAGCTCAAAAGGACCAATTAAAGTGACTGTGTCCTGCTTTTGAAGTATCTGTGAGTATCATCCTCTCATCTGTCCCTTCTGTCTGTTCCAGTCAGGATCGGGAAGCTGAAGAGGAGGAAACCAGAAGACGGACAGGTACGTGTTGGATTTGTTTCCATGACATTTTTATTGTAATGGGAGAAAAACTATAGCTGGGAGACCTCAGGTTGACAGAATGTCGGTGGTCTGAACCCCCCCTCCAACGCTGTTGACTGCTTTTGTGCGTGTAGTATCAGGATCACTGTCAGCTCGCTGTGTATCCATGTGAAAACACTGCCGGCGTTGGTTCACAGCTATGAAAACACAGCAGCAGATACGTAGCTTGAGGCTGTGGGAGGCATATGGACATATTCACCAAGACACTGAAATCATATTGTATTTTGTGTTGTGTGTGTGTGTGTGTGTTTTAGGAGGGTTCAGCGGACTTGGTGCCGTTGGAGGACGAGTGGAACGAGAGGAGAAGGATACAGATGACGTCTTTAGTCGGAGGGTTTAAAGGTAAGTGCGAATCTGTGTGTGTCACAAGTTTGTGTGTGTGTGATCCTGTTCAGTGGAGGGTGAATGATGTGACTGAGTGACAGCTGAAAAACCACTGAACTTTTCAGTCCACATTACAGCAGAGCAGGATGCCTTGAAGGTTCGCTTAAAAGTAACGGCTTCCTTTGCCCGAGAAGAAAGCTGTGACCTGCAAACTTGTTACACACTGACTGACAGAAACAAGCAGCAACGTAACATTTTGTGATGCTAAAATTCACCTTATTTTGACCTTAGAAATAAGAACAGAACTTCTCAACTTTGTCCTTTTACAAACAACTTTATATACCACAGTTGTCTAAACAGGAAACTTACAAAAATAGGTTTTCTCCACCCTGTTACTTAATGGCAGCTCCAACTCTGTGTTGAGCAGAGACGTCTCTGGCTGGTCTTACAGCTGCAGAGCGACTAAAAGCTTGCAGATGGAAAGCTTCACATTCTGTCAGTATACAAAGACAACTTCTTGACTTTATAGATACAGCAAGTATGAAACTCTGGTTGGCAGCATCAGGCAAAAACAGAAAATATAGCACATTGGAAACAAGTTATCACTATGATTAAATCCTTAATACAATTATTCTCCATGTCCCAAAGGTCCAGGGCAGGTGGGATGGGAGAGATTCAAAGGAAGGGATTTGGGGGGTGGGGGAGAGTGGACAGAAGTTTTAATTTTTGTTTTTTTTTGTGTGTTGTTTGTCTTTCTTCTTTTTAGTTGTTTGTCAGTTTCGTACTGATTAATGCACAGACAATATTCATTTACTGCACTGGAGATCCATCAGCTCACAACCCCATCCTTTATAATTATGTTTTAATACCAATAAAAAGGTTTCTTACAAAGTGTTAATTTGGGGACTTTTTCCTTACCCGTATTGAGGGTCTAAGGATAGAAATTGTTGTAACCATGTACAGCTTGTAAAAATTGTGATTGGTGATTTTGGACTACAGAAATAAAATTTGACCCGACTTGACTTGATTTGACTTGATTTTTCATTTTCTTGGGAAACTGTCCCCTCAGGCGCAGTCCTGGTGAGCACAACTTCAAAGGAGTGTCGAGACAGCGACGCAGACCTGGACGTGGATGGAGATGATACTCTGGAGTACGGCCGAGCGCAGTATCCTTTTACACCAAGGGTTTTCAAAGGTTTTGGTGTTGTCTTAAGTTATGTAAAACAGCGATATTAAGCTATCTGGCTCAATTGTTGAGTGTCTTTGGGATCAAATAACATAATCATAATCCCATAGTCCAAGAGTAAAAAAGCAAAAAACAGAAAAGAGACAGAAGAGACGACCTTGTGGATTCAAAATAGAGTCACAATCAGGTTTATTTTCAAGGAGGTTCACACATATGAGGACTACTTTTCAAACAATTTTCTTACAAACTCCTTTTCTTTTAGACAAAGTCCTCACTGAGTGCAGTGTTTTCAGCATTTTATAGATTAGATAAGTTATTGTTAGCCTTGTAGTTGTTGCGTTTCCTGACCTTTGTCCTCAGATACACAGAGACAGACGTCATCCCCTGCTCAGGAGAAAGCTCCAAGGAGACAACAGTGAAGTATGTGTCCCACCTGATAGGGTCTCATTCAATTAGATATGAAAAGAACCATTCTTTTTATGTTTTTGTCTTTAAAATGTCTGTCATGTTTTTTCAGCAGCAGCAGCAGCACGTTGCCTGACTCCAGAGTGAACCTAGAATTTTCCAAATGGTCAAATGAAGGTGAGTTCAGCAAACTCTGAGCAAATTAATTGATTTCACAAGAAGAAGGGAGAATTTCATCAGAACAGGATATTTATCTGATCATTTATGTGTTTTATTTGTTTGTTTGTTCACTCAGGGAGTCCATCCACCAGCAGTGGAGAGAAGGTGGACAGCAGCTCAGCTTGTCTCCCCAAAACCTGCAAAAACACTGAGATAGAGACGTAAGTTTTTATAAGAGGTTTTGAGATCATTCAGAGCTTATAACACATGTTTGTTTCACATTTGTCAGTGCTGAGGAATTCCTTGCTGCTAATAATCTCAAAAGCTTTCAATGCAGGTGACATTACACATTTCAGGTTATGTTTACAGTTTTATTTAAAGTTTTACAACAGTTAAAAGTGTTTAGTGATCTTTTCTTAGGTTTTTAGACTTAAACAGTTTGTTAACACTTTATTTTAAGGAGGTGTCCATGCATCACAATAAACAGTGTATATGAGTGTTACTAAATTAGTTCATAATTCAGCATGTCAGGACAACAGAAGATTCGCAGCACTGTGAACATTTCATATTCTAACTACTTGCAAGTTATGTAGACTGAACTAATCAGCCCACATAAACAAAACATACAAAATGAAAGAAGATATTATCAGTAATTCAATATTATTGAATTCAATATTTTTTGAAGGAGTGTGCACAAGACTCACACAAAACGGTCATGGACACATGAATTAATATTTATGAATGTTAATGACTGTTGTCGTTAAGTGTCATTCGGTCCGTTATGCTATTTTTAATGCAAAGTTGACATTGTTTGGGAACCTTAACTTCCCATTAAATGACCTAACTGACTGAATGACACTTAATGACAACAGTCATAAACATTCATAAAGACACTGTCATGTTCAGGACAGGTGTCATGTCATGCTAGAACAGCGTCATGGTCAAATAATGTGCTACTAAACATTTATCTTTAATTTGTAATGTTATAGTAATATATTAAAATGAATTTTAACTCCTGAACAAAATTCTTTAGCTCACTGTTGGACTGCTCTGCACATATCTTCCTTTACCTGAGTAAAATAGTCCTTTTTCTTAGTCAGTGCTTTTATTTTCAAAATGTTGATTTTTTTGTGTAAAAAGTTAAATATAGAAGTTTTTATTTATGTATAAACTCACAGAACTCACAAAAATCAATTATACTCATGGATTATACTGTAAATTGGGTGTAGTGAATTCCAGGTGTGAATCAGCCAATCAGAGCAGAGGAGGTGTAACCATCACTTACTGTAAAGTGTGTTTTGGCGGCCCCCTGCTCCCACCAGCCTGATACACAATACTGTATCAATGTGATGATATCATCAATCAAGGTCACAGCAGGCGACGCACGTGTGCATGTATGCACATTTCATCACACTTAATGCATTGTATCCTGTCTGCCTCACGCTACAGTCTGTTTGCACCGCAGTCTATCCTGTAATTGTGCATGTGTCTGTGTGTATGTCTATCTGCGTGAGGACGCCTCACCTCACCCCTTCCTCCACCCTCCACCCTCCGTCTATGATAAATGAGACAGCGAATGCAGCCAATGTGATTGCTGATAAATTTCATGCTCAGTGTCCATGTTGGCCAGCGAATAATTTAATCTGTCTTCGATTTATAAATGACTCTCCAGTGTCTGCCTAACTCTGCCATCTCCTCCCATCTCCCCTCCTGTTACCGTCCGTCTGTGTGTGTGTCTGTGTGTGTGTCTGTGTGTGTGTGTGTGCAGGCTCTCAGAGGACTCCACGCTGACAACTCTGGATGCACTTAAAGCTCGGATACGGGATTTGGAGAAACAGTTGTCTAAAGGAGACAGATTTAAATGCCTCATCTGCATGGTGAGTACGGAGGCAAATTAAATCGACAGAGCAGCAGACATGCGAGATTGAGACAACAGCGCAGTAATGCACAAACTGCTCATATTCCTGTAGGGACCATGTCAACATTATTGGTCATGCTCTTTTAAAGGAATATAAATATGCTGCTGACGATATGTTAATCTGTCAATACAGATCTGTATTTACAAAACTAAGTAATATTATTTGAAAAGCTCTTTGTTCAGTTTGATTGACATTAGATTTAAATTACCATGTAGACTCTCAGTGTGATTAGTTGACATGAAATGTACAAGCTTTATTGTGGTTTGCAGAGTTCCCCAGATGTGGAATGAGACTGATAACACTATAAAAATGTTGTGATCTGCATCTGTCTTTAAAAAAGAGCTTAAGGCAGCAGTAACTATTAAAATATGGTGCTTGTAAGCTTGAATACCCTAAACTAGCAACTCTACTTTGAAATCTTTTTAACGTAGTCATATGTCATATGTCTCTTTTTATTGTGAGTTACCCTTTTAATCAGTGTTTAGACTGATGACAAAAAGGCTTTTTGCAGGTGAGAACTTGATATACTATCAATGGCATTGCTTATAGTGCTGAAAGAAATAGAAAAGTGAATCAAATTGAGGCAAAAACAGTCAAATCAAATAGTAGATTTGGAGAATCATGACAAGTCATTTATTGGGCAAAAATGTCACTTCTTTGCTCCTTCCAGAGTTTAGAGAATTTGCTACTGTTCTCTGCTTTATATTATCATCTTTGACTGTTGATTTAACAGAAGCTATTTGAGGATTACTTGGCTTCTGAGAACTTGTCATTAATATTTTTGGGGACTTTATTCGTCCAGCTAATGATTAACTAAGGAATTGAAAAAATAGGATTAGTCTATAATGAAAATAATAATTTTAACAGCCCTGTTTTATACACTATTTTATCTCTGGTATAAGATGGCATACAACAAAATTTATGTTACTACAAGCCCACTAACAGCTTTATTACTCCATAAAAACTGACAGTAAAGACTTCATAAAATAAAAACAATTTCTTTATAAAGAAACAGCTGCTGTGTCTCAGTTGATCTTTGTTTTCAGATTCCTGTACACATGAATCATTAACGCTGCATCCACACTTGTGTGTGGAAGGAAGCAAGCCACTGTTTTGCAATAATAGTCTTATCTTGCTCATTTTGATTTGAACTTGCCAAAACAATATGTATTTTATCATCTAAACTAAAACAGTACAGTGTAGTAAGTAAACACACCAGCTGGACCGTTCCTGTTGTTTAAGTGGCCTCAGTAAAAGATGATTTAACATGGAGCGTCTTTTAATGCTCTTATTATAGTTTCACATGGACATCTAGTGGCAGCTTTTTGTACTACAGGTATAAAGAATCAACCTCACCTGTACTTTTCTTCTCTGCAGGACACATACACAACCCCACTCACCTCCATCCAGTGCTGGCATGTTCACTGTGAGGAGTGCTGGCTTCGAACGCTGGTAAAATATCAGATTTGATTCATATAAACATGAAAATTAAGAAAAATAACTGGAGCGTGATTGATTAAAGTCTCATTTTAACTTTTTTTTTTTTTCATTTTCTGTTTAGGGAGCAAAGAAGTTGTGTCCTCAGTGCAACACCATCACCTCACCTGGAGACCTGAGGCGAGTCTTCCTGTGACACAACCGCTCGCAAAACAAGAGGAGGGACTTCTTCTGTTTTAACTAATCAGGGGTGGACTTGTGGGCAGCTGGCCTGTCATGAACTCCCATCCTTCTCCTCCTCCTCCTCCTCTTCAAACCCTTCCTGGTCCTACCTGTTCGTCAGTGTACTCCTAACATCCACTAACCCCTGAAGAACAGCAAGTGTGACCTTTGACCTTCCTCCACAGCCCTGTACAATATCCATGTTCCTGCTGCAACACCAACCAGACCAGAAGAAACATTTAAAAAAAACAACTGATAGCTCAGGCACTGAAGAACAAAAAATGCTTTGGGACAATATTTATCGATTTTATAATCCTTTTTTCTGTTTTATGAGGGGAAAAAATCACATGCAAAAGCACATGTACATAGTTTTGTGTATGTTTGGATTGGTGTGTGTATATGATGTTGACTAGCAGAACAACCCAACTGTATTTACTGTACAGAGTTTGTCTTTGCTTAGATCATTTTATTATTATTTGTTTAGCTCCTGTAGGTTGGAAACACTCACAGTAATCTCATCATCACATTCAGGCTCACTTTGTCTCAATTATTGACGTGTTTCTTTGTAAAAGGATCATTAAATCTAATTTTATCAATGTTACTACAATAAAACGTGTGTCTAAAAAGTTGGTGTTTTACAATGTATTTTATCTGCGGGGATGACATGAATATTCACCTGTTTGAGTTAGGCATCTTGTGTTGTTCAGGTCTAGCGATGCCCTTGTTGTGATGGCTCTATGTGGCGCGTTCACCCTATAAGAAGTGGGTCGGTGCAGGATTAGGCAGGCAGAGCCCATCGCAGCTCATCCGTAGTCGAGGAACACTAAACCCTGCTATTCTGAGCTTTTACCGTGTGAGGGACGGACGACCACTCAGGCTTCTACAGGGTTCAATCATACACGAAAACACCACAAAACCCACAATTTTATTACAACTAATGGCAGGATAATGTAATTTAGAGTCCAACAGCATTCAGTTTTTATGGTTATGTTTGAAATTTCGTCCAGTTTTCAAAATGTAACACCTTTGTAGTGGGAAAAGTGAAAGTCCAGAGCAAATGTTTGTTTCATTTCCATCACTTTGACCTCCAACTGCTCTAGCAGAGCTGCTTAACAGACCAGTACCAGGCAGCGTCCAGGTATGAGTAATGTGTGTGCAACTTTCTGAGTGAGCAGGGCGTTTTGAAAAGACCAATGCTCTAAGTCAAGCCTTCCTGGGTAAATAAAAATAAAAAGTGCTTCTTCCAGACTAATTTTGTGTTAATCGTTGTACACGTTGATAATCTTACCGTTAATGATCAGGCAAGGGAATACACACAGACACACAGCACAGGCAGAGCAGACCGAGGATGACTTCAGGTTTATTCAAACAAAATCCGGTGTTTTGTAGAGATGTAACAAAGTAATTAACAAAGTCATGAAAAATTGGGATGATAGAATAAAAACCCCACTTAGGTGTGACAAAGGGTACCTGTGTGGTCTGTGAGTATCCTATTCAGTAGGATGCGACTGTGTTTGTACTGGGCAGGTATGAATATCTGTAACTTTATGAAAAAGATCGAAGCTCTAAGTGAAACTTTGTGTTTTTGTTCATTATTGTTTTTACAATAATACAAGGAAATACTAGTAATATTTTTATTTACCTCCTTAACCTTAACCCATCTTTTCCTTTCGAAGCCAAAATCCAAAACCTGGTGCTTTAGCAACAAATCTCAGCAGAAACAAATTCAAAGCTTCTGCTACGTCACAGTATACAGTGACTTTGCCCATTTGCCTAAAGGTCTTGTGACCTGCATAGAGGCTGTGGATAAAATAAAGCCAGCATGCACACACGTGATTGGTCAGTGAGCTGAAGGGAGGTGGTGGTAATTCAGACTGACAGTGAGCTGTTTCAGTGAATCAGTCTAACAAACACACACACATACACACACACACACGCACACTCATTGTAAGAGTCCATTAAGAGGCCTGGCTGAGGAATCATCTGCTGTTGAACGTCTCTACGACACAGACGGTGTGACAGAAGGTAAGGTGGAACTTTTGACTTGTTTATTTTTTCATTTAATTACTAAATTCATCTGTGTGTGTCAACTACTGATGCGATTAATGTGGGTTCAGGTGCAAACCTCAACTAAAACTAAAGGAAATGTCCATTTTAATTGTATTGCACTGCACTACAGCCTGTAATATTGCATATTCATTGTAAAGTATTTCTTTTCTGCTCAGTGAATAGGCTGAAATTGTTATTCATCTCCTTTTGGTGCTCACAAATAGTTTGTAATCTATTAATAACTGTTTTATAAGCATTAAAAGCTCCACAAATTTGAGAAAAGGAGGTATAAATTAATAGTTTGGAAGTTTATTGTTCTCTTCCATCAAAAACTGCAGGTAAAAGCCAAAGAATAATTTGTAATAGCAAGATGTTGGAGAGAGAGGTTGCATGTTTTTTGACTGTGTTGTTAAGTAATTAATCTTAATGAATTGATTCAAAAGTGTCCCTGAAACATCATCCTCTCTTTTAGCACAGGCGGCAGGTAAATGGGTCACCTGTCCTGGACCCTTTGTGCCGCCTGGCCCAGATCCAATTAATCCTGCTGACTGACCCGCCATGACTTCATTAACAGGCATTCTTAACGTTAACCTCCAGGCCTCTGGCTGTCTAACGAGTCAGCAATTAGGACACGGACGTGTTTCAATATTTTAATTAAGGAAATAGGAAGGAGAATTTCCTGTGTGTCAATTAATTATTAGCAGAGATTAAAACCACAATAATACAAGAGCAAAGGTCTGATTTTCACCCTCAGTGTGTGTGCTGGGAGGTTTCTTCTTGATAGTGTAGTGGCCAAGAGGAGCTTCGGGTCAAAGGATTAGTCTTACTTCACGTTATACCATTAATAGGATAGCTGGTGAGCTTTAGCAGCACTGCAGTAGTAATGTATCAGCAGAGGAAGAGTTTAAAATACTTCATGCAAATTATTTTAATCAAAAAAGTCAAAAATCAATCAGTCAAAACCAATAAAATAACTTGCCCCAAGATGTGTATATACTATTCATCGCTAGATTCACTGGCACAAAAGATCTGACTTTAATCTGCTTTTGGCACAAACCGAGCTCACTCTGTCCCCGTCTGTCCGTGTGTCTCTCTGTCTCAGAACCATGCCAGGACCGAGGCCTGTAGTGTTGAGCGGCCCCTCTGGAGCGGGGAAGAGCACTCTGATGAAGAGGCTGATGAAGGACCATGAGGGCATCTTCGGATTCAGCGTGTCACGTACGTTTGTGTGCCAACCGGTTATTGGCTTCAATCACAAAAAACATCCTGTCCGAGAGGAAGTAGGACAGGCCGGAGTCACCCTGTCTCAGCTTGATGGGTTTAATTCTGCACCGGCCAACAGATTCTGTGATTCTATATATCAGGAAATCTTTTAATGCTGAGACTTAGGTTCATGTTAAATGGACAGTTTGGATTTTTTGAAGTGGGGTCGAGGTACTTGCACACAGTCAGTGTATTACCTACAGTAGATGCTGGTTGGCACATCCCCAGTTTGGAGAAGCAGCAGGAGTACCAGTGAAGGAAGCAAAGCAATGTACTATTGTGGGTCAGCAGCAAAACATACTTCAGCCACCAAAAAACAAAAACCAATATCAAATTAAGTGTACACTATATTTACAATACTTTTGCTGCTTTGCCATCAGATGGCCTTTTTTCAATAGGAAACTGCCATTATATAAGCCAAATATAGCTCTCTCCGAAGCCAGCAAATAGTGAAATTGTCCATCCCAATTTTGCAAAGTCAAAGGTGAGGTCTTTAAATGTTCTCTAAAATCAGAATATATTCTGCTTAATATGATAATAAATGGAGAAAAGCAGCTAATCTCCACATTTGAGAGGCCGAACACAGCATTTTCTGCCACGTGGCATGAAAAATTAATTAAAGATGAATCGATTATCAAAATAATTTAATAGTTTAATTAATTTTTTACCACTTGCCACTTGCATTTGAAAATGTAAATGGCTGCTGTCAGGTCATACAACCAATGATCTGTTGATCTTTACAAATCAAGACTCGATAGTTTAACAGTGGCATAGGCCTCAGTGCTAAAAATATATATGTTTAAATCAAAAAATTGAATCAAATTGTGACCTTAAAATCAAAAGTCAAATTGAATCATGGGTTTCGAGAATCATGACACCCCTAACTGGCACTCTTGCTGCTTCTCCACACTGCAGGGTGTGTTGACCAACATCTACTGGAGGTAACACAGTGACTATCACAGTGAATCCAAACTATCCCTTTAATAACTCTCAAAAGCAACATTATTGATGTCTCTTTACCTTATTCCTGGGTTTTAATAATGAAATCCTCTCTTCACAGACACAACAAGAAACCCTCGACCAGGAGAGGAAGATGGCAAAGGTACAGTACTTCTGGCTCAAAGCAGTCTTTTTAGTATCTACACAAGTGTTAAAAGTGGGTGGTGGTTGTTTTTAGCACCCTCACGCTGTAGTAGGACCACTATGTTCTGTGGTTCACCATGCAGGAGCCCTGGACTTGGATTTGAATCTGTACAACTGTGATAAAAAGTATATTTTACACCTTGCCCTTTGTTTCTGTAGCCTCCCCCTCCCACTCAGTCTAAAATAACGCCCACAACACTTCTTACTCCCAAGTGAACTGTACAAATGGTTTTGTCCCCCTGTAGCTCCCTTGATATAAAAAAGGGATAAACCTCTTTCTGTGCCTTTTTTGCTTTCTCCATAGGGCTGAACAAGCTCCCCATGCTTCTGGGGGCTACTTTACTGCCCGTAGCAGACGTCTTATCCTCTGAAGACTTAGAATTGTCAACCTCATTTTCGTGTCCAAACGATTCAGAAACCACAGATAAAGGTGACCTTAGTGTGATTCCTGATAACAGTTTTTTTTTTTTAGGGCAGAGGGATGGGGGTTACTTTCATCATCCTGGCACGCTGTTATTTGATTCATAGGAACGGATTCACAGTAATAAGACAAACAAAAAAAAAAAAAAAAGAGAAAAGAAAAACTATGTACAGAATCGGGAACAGACAGTTGACACTTTGGAGTAAAAAGCTTTTGAAAATAGCCCCCTGTTATGCCTCAGTAGTGATTCCCATTTCCAGTCCTGTGACGTTTATATGTCCAAAAAACATTCCCATTTCCCCGTGTGGCTGATAGGTCATTGATGAACCAACCATTAGCATCACAGGAAAGAGATTGTGGCACATAAATAATCCATCTGAGCTTTTCAAACACTGTTGTCACGACTCTGTAATGTGTTAGACTCCAGGAAAATATACACAGTTGTTTTGTGAGTGGCCCAGATTTTTATTAATCCAAAATATGTCCCATCATTTGAGAAACACAAAGGTGAATCTTGCTCACACTGGGCCAAAATTAGGTCTTTATTTTGCATAGAAATATCCTATGTACTGCTGTTTTCCTGACTGCTGTTTAAAAGTAATTCTGCCTTGTTTTCAGGCTTATTATCCATTTGTTTACAGTGAAGCCAATTCTTATTCTATCCGGTGTTTCCCTCCTGATTGTTACTTCAGTCTGAGCAGACTCCTTCATGTTGTCATGCTAATGATTGTGTGCTGTCGCAGTGCCCATTAGTGGTAGGAAGTAGTGACGTGTTTGTTTCTAAAACTCTGCTGTTTTAGATCCCCAGAGGTTTTGATGTTGTGAAGATTTAGGCCTATGTGGAGCTGGTATGGACGATATAATGTGCTCTGGAACAGTTACACTAATGGCATCTTTAGAAAGTGACGAAAAACACATTTTTAATCTTTGCATGCTTTCCCCTTAGAGAATGACTGCATACTTGTTTGTTTGTTTGCGCTTTCAACACACAGTCTCATATTTAGCTCAGAGGAGAACATCAACACTTGAACACACACTTCCAGCTGCACATAACAACGTCAGCCTTGGTGCCTGGAGTTTCTTTTATTTTGCGTGATGTTCACTGCTTGAGCAGCATGAGCTTTCATTTCATTCTCCATCACCAGTCTTTGGTCATCTCCTTCCATTCTGCAAGTTTCCCCGGCAGAGCTAGATTCATTATGCATGTTGCATCTTGCAGACTACCACTTCACAACGAGAGAGGCCATGCAGGAGGGCATTGATAAGGGAGACTTCATTGAAAACGCAGAGTTTTCCGGTAACATGTATGGAACAAGGTAAATATTTGCATCTCTACATGAATGCCACAATATTTTCCATCACATAATCAAGAGCAAGCTTAGATATGGAGTATTACAGCCAAGCATAAGAATAAATAAATCAGAGGAGGAAGATTTTTTTTTTTACTTAATTCTCAATATGTCAATTTTATTCTCAAAGGGCAAAGAAATACCCTCCTCCTCTGATTTATTTTTCTTGTGTCTGGGACTAATACTGAAGGTTCAACTTTATTCTTGACATTTTGACTTTATTACAGAGACCCTTAGGTGGACATGGGGGAGTAAAAAAACTAAATTGATGGGATAAAAACAAAGAAATGAGTAAAAAAATATTATGGGTGAGAAAAAATACTTTTGTGCTCCCTAAAGAAACTGTCTCTCACAAAACTTTTGGATTCCCTCGTACAAACCTGTTCCCTCGCAAAATGTAAGTCGCGAAACCTTGCGTTCCCTCACAAAACCTGTTGTGGCACAAAACTTTTGCATTCCCTTGCAAAACTTTGCGTTCCCTTGTATAACTCTGTGTTCCCTGGCAAAACCTGTTCTTTTGCAAAACTTTTGCATTCCCTTGAAAAACTTGTTTCCTCGCAAAACTTTTGCTTTCTCTTCCATGATATATTTTGAGTGGAAAAACATACCTCCGCTTCTGGATCAAAACCCAAGGGAGAGGAATGAAAGAACTGGGTCATTCATAACCTGATAACATTACAGACGAAATGAACATTAAGCGTTCACGTTAAATGTTACAGCTTTGTTAACTTTACTTAGTGCTTAACATTAGTGTGCATACTAACTAGCTTACATTAGTAAACTAACATGTGTGTCTGTATCGTTAGTTTTAACATTACTTAATTCTCTTTTATACAACTTGTTCAAGGCAGGAATTGTCTTTTCAACCTTTCATTTACTTATTTATTTTCCCACCCGTGTCCTCTTAGAAGCTCTGTGCTTTATTCTCAAATGCAAAATATAAAAAAATGTTCCTCCTAACAGTTTTTCTTTTATGCCTGCCGTCTATGGTTTAGATGCATAATTGCTGACATCTCTACCTATTTTAAAATTTTATCAACTTACATAATTGTTCTTCTTCTCTCCAAGTTTCAATAATCATTTAATTGGTAATGCATCAGCAAGTTGCTGACCTCTGAAAAAGAACTTCATCTGTACAGTTTCAGTGTTTGCAGTCATTAAAGTATCATTCTCACTGATATCAGTTAAACTTAATTCAATAGAAATGAATACTCTTGCTTGCCTTATATAAGAGAATACCCTCAGGCTTGCAGGGATTAAGAGGATATATAATAGTCTGGTCACAGATGGAGCTTTAACCCCATTACGTCAAAAAGAGCAACGCGGCTCAGCACATCGTGTGTCAACTTTAATCTCTTCCTCTTATTCTGAAGATAACACACACTCACTGCAGTACGGGTCTGAGCAGCTTGGATCAATGCAGCGATCCTCTTACCTTAGTCACTACATGTGAGAAGCACAAAACGACGCGATTACACTCTCAATACCTGGTTGGACATGATCTAATGTGGTCCTGGTTGTTTAAAAAACCTCTTGTTTTAGTATATAATTTTATAATGTAACAATGCTCTGATTCTCTAGTAAAGCTGCCATTGAAGACGTGCAGGCCAAGAACCTAATCTGCATCTTAGACGTGGACATCCAGGGGGTGAAGAGGATTAAAGAGACTGATCTGAACCCCATCTACATCTCCATCCAGCCCCCCTCCATGGAGATCCTGGTAAATGTCCAACTAAAAGTGATAGTTTGGATTATTGTGGTTAGTGTAGTTATATGAGGTTCTTATCAATAGTCAGTGTATTACCTACAGTAGAGGGTGGTTCCCATACCCCCAGCAGGAGAGAAGCAGACAGGAGTATCAGCAGGGAAGCTAAGCCACATACTGCTGTGGACAGGATCAGCAACAAAACATATTTTAGCCACTTTAAAAGGCACATCTAAAAGAACAGACATCAGTTTAACTGTATGTTATAATTAGACTATTTTACAGTCCGTTCTGATGGGGAACCACCAGCTGTCCACAGCAGTGCATTTCTTAACTTAACTTTTCCTCTCTGGCAGACATAAGGTGTTAAACAATCATTTGACATGGTGAAATCTGATGTTTTTAGCTACAGCCACTTTGTCAGCATTTCAGCCCTTGGTTGGATATTGTGATGCCGATTGTTCACCGTCATGTTTCATTGTTTTTCTCAGGAAAAACGTCTGAGGGACAGGCAGACGGAAACGGAGGAGAGTTTACAGAAACGCCTGGAGGCAGCACGCATCGACATGGAACTCAGTAAGTTTCTCTGCAGTTCTACTTGGACATGATGCTGAATTAAAGACAAACACTGCAGCTGATTCAGTTGTTTTATCTAGGTAAGGAGCCTGGAGTGTTTGATGTGGTTATCATCAATGATGACTTAGAGAGGGCCTACGAGGAGCTGAAAGACATCCTCAATGAAGTGAGTAAAACCATAAAGTATCTTTGCTCTGATTTAGTCAACAAAGCTTTGCTAATGTTATCTGCCAGCTGATGCATCAGTCCTTTTATATTCACAACACTCTGGACAAGATCATTAGTTTAATGCACAAAATGTAAAAGTATCCCTCATCTCTCTTGATACAGGAAATCCAAAAAGTTCAGGAAGCCAAATCGTAAGAGGGAAACAGTCTTTCTGCTGCTGAACAGAAGAACCAACACTTGTGACTCACACAAACCCACAAAAGTTTGTTTTTCTTTTACCCTCTACATTATATGGTCAGAAGTTTCATTCTTGAAGATGCTCAGACAGAAAAGAGGGATTTTTGTTCTCGACTTAGAGAACGGGGGTTTGTGTTAGATTTAGTGAAATCAGTGGTTGATCTCTAGGTATGACAATCCTAACCCATACAATTCTGCCAGCTGGCTCAGCTACCATGTAAAAGAAAATCTATAGGTACAGCTGCCAAATTCTGTGCTACATTTGGTCTATATAACCCAAAGTTTGGCACCGGGCTGCCCACAAGTGTGGAGTACACATCAGTACCACCAGTCGGTACCTATGACACACCCAGCAAAATATTTCAGACAGTAGTAATAGTTCAGAAAGTAGTTACAATGTGATTTATTTGTTTTGCTGAATTATAGAAAAAATTCACTCATAGTTAAATGTATTGTTGAAAATGTTGGTGATTTATATTTATGACTCATATTATGTTACTTAAATAATTACTCACACTCTGCATGTTATTAACAAAGATTAAAGCACTGTATGTGTACATTTAAAACTGAATGTACTTTATGTTTGTCTTTGTACACAAATGAGACTGAATAAAGAATGTGAGACCACTTTTGTGCCATTTAATTAATCTGTTATTCACTAACTGATAATATTTAAGAATTATGAACCTTGGAAGCATCCAGTAAAACCTATTAATCTAATCAATTTCCCATTTATACATTGTAACAGACAAAATGTGTACATTTCTAAATAAAATACATCACTCAGAAAAATATCTGCTCTCTGCGTGAAGAAGAAAAGCACAGAAAACATTTTTCACTTTAAGGTTAAACATGTGCATCTGTCTGATACTGAGGAACAAAGCAACAGTTTCTTTTACAACTCACACACTCGTATGCACTCATGGTTTAGACTAAACTTTATCCCTGATATGTTTCCATATTAACCAAAGCACAAAAAATGCAGCACACTCACATATACAAGCTAATGGATAAATATGCTTTAAAACACTTTTAAAACACATTAAGACGCACACATTTTCAAAATCGCATGATACTAACATGATTCTAGCAGCCTGACCTGGCTCCAGCAAGCCAGAAAAGAGCCACACAGGAAACATTCGTCTGAAGTGAAAATGTGCTGGTTATGAGGCTGATGAATGAAACCCCTACAGTGTTGTCTTACTGGAAGAAGGGCCCCTGCAGTTTGGTGCGGACCTGGTCTCGTTTCTCCTCCTTCTGCTTGAGGAAATCTTTAAGCTTGTCTGTGGAGAAACACACTTTGGAGTGTCGGCCTTTGTATGGGGCACGATGTGCACGCAGCCAGGGGTTCTGGAGGCACTCGGCTGCAGTGGGTCTCCCCCTGTATTCGTATCAGAATATACACATTTATGTTTTTAATTCACTAATACAACTTTACAAAAAAATATTATTTGTTTTGGTTTATATAAGAAGAATGAGAACTTGAATACACGCATGTATGTTCTGTATACCTGGACTACATTTTCAGAGAGACACTCACCAGGATTTGTTATTCAGGCTGCTCTTCATGAAGTTTAAGGCTCCCTCTGACAGGCCAGGGTAACAGCGTCCAAACTGGATCTTCCCTTTCTTGATGTTTCTGTCTTGCTCCCAGCTGAGCTCTGCATGGAACGGGCTGTCAGCACTCAGCCTAGTGAAGAAAGGGGAAAAATAAGACACATACATTATATAAAAATTCAAACAGCACAACCTGTATAAAACAAAAATGCAAAAGAGAACAAATAAAGATGAAAATGTATATATGTTTTGTTTTGTGTTTATTTGTCTATGCATTTGTGATCTATAACTACACAGTAAAATGCTGGAACTTTGGATCATTCTGTAAAGGTATGACTGCATAAACTGCTGTGATTATGTGATTCCAAATAAAGATAAAAAACAACAACAACAATGTTGTGTTACTAAATTAGTTCAGAATCCAGCATGCCAGAACTACAGAGGATTCAGTCAGTAGGATTGCTAACATTTCATAATCAAAGGCTGAACGTATTAAAACTTACATATCAAAAAATTAATAATATATAAAGAAAAAACTTGGGAGCCACATTTATTAAATTACAAATGAATCATTTTTGTAAAGTAATAAGATTTTAATCCAACAAAAATGGTTGAATACTTGAATACTGAAACAAAAAACTATGTGCATCTACTCCACTTGTATCTCTATACTTACATGATGAAGGACAGAACTCCAATAGCCCAGACATCAGTCTCAGGTCCGACACCTTGACCTTCCAGGATTTCCGGAGCTTTAGGAAGCACAATATAAACTGACAAAACAGACAGACACAGAACATTGTTCTTAAAGAGTGGTGCTGTTACTCGCAAGGCCACATTCACTCACACGCTTTATTTTCTAAATTAGGAAAATGACTCAAACCAGAAAGAAATTGATTTAAAAATGAAAAGAAAGTGGACTTGGGTTTGTTAGACTATGGTAGCTAGGTTCAGCTGAGGTGGATGAAGTTAGGCTGAGTTATTTCCATCCATCAATCCGTCCTCCGTTAAAGAATGTGTACCTTTGCTGCGGCAGTCTGTTGAAGGCAGTCAAAGGTTTAGTACATTAGAAGAATCTACAACAATTCAAGCATCAAAATCTTTTAGTTTGCCTTTTAAAATTAAACCAGAATGCATTAGTACCTTTGCTCTCTGACATGCCGTGGATGTGCTCGATGTTGAGCGGCTGACCAGTGTGAAGGACTGAGCCGAGCCCAGGTCGACTATCTTCAGGTGGTTACCATCATCCACCAGCATATTGTCAGACTTCAGGTCCAGATGGATGATCCGACGGCTGTGGAGGTAGTCGACTGCACTCAGGATCTGAACCAGCAGCTCTGCCACATGAGTCTCTGCGTACAGATCTCTGAGAGAGCACAAACGCAGAAAGACGGGTTTGTTGAGGAACTGAGACAAAATGACTAGAGGTTGCATAAAAATAATGTCTTTGACATCGATATGAAACATGATATAGATCATTTTTGTTTTTGTTTTTTTATTAGCATTTATTAACATTAATCAATCAAAATGAAACAAGTAAGAAAACAGTCTGTCTGAAAACCTCTGGGCTCTGCGTACCTCGGAGCAATGGTACACAAAAAACAGATGATGGGTTAACAAATTGTTAATAGGTTATATCTATAAATATAATTATTCAAGTAATGATTAATTGTTAATGTCTCTAATTAGATTACATTAAATCATTCTCTGTAACACCAGGATGGCAGCACGTTTAAGAGATAATGTACCCAAACTGGCTTGTTGGCCCTAAATAGAGGAACATTTCTTACAGGAAAATCTGTTTCTTGTTCATGTTTTTTTCCTGCCCTCTTGGACTAACTAGAGCATCTTATTTTGCAATTATATAGTGATCAGTTCTGCCTGGATTATTTCTACTACAGGCCCCTTAGGACAGAATAAGGAGTTGAAAATATTAAGACTTTCTACTCTCAACTGCCGGTATTAATTTATTTTATTTTGTTTCCCAATTGGTTTTAACTCTAGTATTTTTATGCATCTGTTCTTATGGCTGCAACTGTCATGGCTCACTCTCTGTGCAGCACATTGTGTGTCCACCTGGAATAAAATGTGTTATATAATATGCAAGCTTTTCCTGCTTGCTTTTGCTTGGTAATTTCGATCTAATATTGGCAAGTCTAGCAAGTCTATTAATATATGTAGAGCAAACTTCATGCTGATGATGATGGTCTAGGACAAAGTTTTTGACAAACCCACATACTCACACTGACTTCTGGTAGCATGGTGAAAAAAGGAGACATGCATAAAAGTGATTTTGAAGATGGGATAAACAATTTTCTTAGAAAAGTGTAAGTAAGTCCACACAAAAACAATCTGGACCTTTACCTTGCTGCCAGACTGTAGAGCAGCTCCTTGCCGGGACAGAGCTCCTCCACCAACACCATGTAGCATGGGGTGATGTAGGCAGCATGCAGCTGCACCAGGTGGTGGTGATGAAGCCTCTTCAGCAGCTGGTATTCCCTCAGCACCAACTGTCTCTGCTCTGCCTGGTAAGGAGTGATCTTGGCAGCAAACACTTGGCTTGTTTCAACGTCGCGGCACAGGGTTATAACACTGAAACGACCCCTGAGAGTGAAGGGAACAAAAGATGAAGAGGTACAGAGAGAGGCCGTACCGTATGGCAAACTGATGTCTCCGAGAAAGTAGGGGGAGCAAGATTAGACTGTTATTTTCCTAATAAACACTAGAACTGGTTCCAGTTCCCTGTGACACTGAATAAGGGGATCTAAGTATTTTTCCTAATCTTAAGATTTAAAGTGTGTTGGGAAATACTTAAATCTTCTTTACAGAAAAGGGAAAAAATGATGAAAAATATTAATTCTCAGACACAAAAGATCAGGTTCAATTCCGAAACGTCAGACTTCAGAATCCTGAAATGCCATACCTATTTTTCAAAATAAAACCCCAAGGCAGAAACGCATTATTATGTGCAAAAAAACAGATGTAAATACAACAGTAAATAAAACATGTTTTCATCCTTACCTTGTCATTAGGAATAAAACATAAATTACAAATAATTGCAGCTTCTCCATAACAATCCTACCTGTTGATCTCAGAGAGGAAACTGAAGTTCTTCTGTGTCTGTCGTTCTGACGCAATGACCTTTGACCCCAAAGTGTCAGTCTGGATGAGAGGAATGTGACTCTCTGTGCAACAGAGTTAATTCAGGTAAAAACACTATAACCCTCTGTGTAGTAGCTATAGATGTGTATGATCGCTATAAATCTGCACATCAAAACACCAAACCAGTGAGGCAAATTCCTGCTACATTTACAAACCATTGTCTCAGATAAAAACTGCAAAAATGTGAAAAATAGATATGCGGCATCATGTTTGAGAGTATTCTTCTTGCCTTCAGGATGAGTGGACATAACAACAGGCGCTGAAGCTTCACTGAAAGGTCCTGCTCCTGTCTTGGTGATGCAGCCCACCCTGAACACATAAGAAGCTCCTCTGGGTAAATCCTTCACCACATAACAGCTATCTGTCACCTCCTCTGACAGGACTGTCCATTCCCCACCTGAGGAGGCACACAGCACGTTTTACTGTGAAATCTATACATGCTGCACATTTTAATGCTCTTGCAGTAGATTCAAGCAACATTGATATTACTGATACTGTAAAAATAATAAAATTATTTTTGTGGTGAATTTGAAAGTAAAAAAACTTTCTAGAATATAGCCAGTATCAAGTGAAAAAACATTTTTTGTCTTGAAATAGAGTATATTGAGGCAGGATAAGAATAGTATTCATCACTGTGTGTTACAAGTACACTGGTCTGGTGCTGAAAACCAAAACAGTCACACTACTGGACGTCAACTGGCTGCCAACTTCACAAACAGAAATAATCTAAAACGGTGAGTGAAAAATATCTAGCGCATTATTCCAAACACTATGCACTGCACAAGCTTGATGAGATATACTGTGGTATTTTTTTTCCTTTTAACAAACCACCAATTCAATTTCTGTGCTTCTGTATCATGTCTGTGAACCCACCATCTGTACAGTACTGCACACAGTATGGACAGGGTCACTAGACTGGACTGGTCTCCAAACCAGCAGGACTCCACCTCCCTGTAACTGGAGCACCTCAGCCTTGGCCGGACGGACTGGAAGATCCAGAGATTATGGAGTAGAACAAAGATAAACAACACAAAATCATGACAGCAGGATTTCAAACTAGAAATACATAACCCGCACAATGTATCTTATTCACTACCTTTAGTCTTTTTGAATGCAGGTATTTTAAAAGAGGGCAAGAGTTTGGATGTCCTCTTTTTTGGACTTTCAAGACCAGTGCCATGCTGCCTTTCAGGTGGAACAGGAGCTGATCCTTTTACTATTGGCCCTGGAAACAAAAAAAGATAAGATTGGATAAAATGATGTAGAAGTGCCATATAACATAACTGAGAAATATACAGTATATTTAGCTTCTTCCTTAAAGGGATTGTTTGTATTTTTTGAAGTGGGATTGTACAAGATATTAATCCAATGTTTGTATATTACCAACAGTAGCTCAGCACATTACCCAGTTGGTAGAAGAAGAAGCAGTACTGGTGTAGGAAGCTAAGCAATGTACTGCTGTGGACAGAGTCACCAGCAAAACATTATGGGATTAATATATAGCATTTTAGACATCTAAAAAAAGCTCACTAAAAATATCAGTTAAAGCTTACACTCTAGAATATTTACAATGTTTTATCTTGCTGCATTTTCCAATGGGAAACTGCTGTTAAGCCAAATTATCGCTCTCTCTTGCTCAGGCAAACTCCTCCTGCAAATCAGTAATTTTACCTTGCAGAACACTGGAGTTGCTGATCTACCACTGCCCCTATCAGTTAACTAGTTTGTGTTATTTTGTGACTTTGGTGCAGCCAAACTCACCTTTTAAACACTGAAGTCACACAAATGGAGTTTGGTGTGTTAGGAGAAAGCAATATACCGTCAGACAGAAAAGTCTGTATGACAGCAAAGTAAAATGGCAGAATTATTCGAAATCTAACAAACATTTAAATAGATATTGTTTTTTTTGGTGGTTAAAATATGTTTTGCTGCTGACCCTGTCCACAGCAGTACACTGCATCGCTTCCTGCAACAGCACTCCTGCTGCTACTCCAAACTGTGTCGGCCGCAATCACGTAATCCGCAATATACGTAATACACTGACTACGGATAAGCACCTCATAAAACCCCTCTTCTAAAAATCCAAATGATGCCTTTAATAATATAAAATTGTCAGTGTCTCACCTCCTTTGCTTACGTCCTCCTTACTAGAAGACCTGGTAAACAGTTTGGTCAGGCTGGAGGCTGAAGCTCTCATTTTCTTCCTCAGAGACATGGTGGGAGTATCTGGCTTCATGATCTCTCCCAGTGTGGGTCCTAACTCTGTGTCCTCAAGGTGGGAATATGAGTGGCCAGTCCAGGACTGCCTGCGGAAGATCTTCAGCAGTCCCAGCTTGGGTGACTTTCCCGAAGGTGGCCGGGCTTCAAGGGCTGGAGCGGATGCGTGCCTCTGGAGACCATAGCTCTCCTTCTTGTCCCTGGCCCGAGGAGGTCTCTCTGGGGCCTGGAGAGAAGTGAGGCTGGGGCTGGGGCTGGCGGCGTCAGCGGGGTTCCAGGCTGACTTCTGCTAGATAAGTTGGGGTTGGAGCGGGTACGGTTTCGCGGCGGTGCCTGGGGAAACGAGCTTCTGGGTTTGACTTCTTGGAATGAGCATGGGGACGGTGAAATCAGAGGCTCGCCCTGATCATCATACCCTTCACTCTCTCCTGATCTGTATCTCCCTCTCAGGTGGCCCTGACACAGCTCCTCACAGGAGCCAAGTCTACTTGAAGAAACAGACGACTCGGCCAGAGACCCCTGAGAGCCTGCAAAGGTGTCGGCCTCTGCCTGCTCCTGCTCCAGTCTGGGGCTCCTTCTGTCTCCAGCAACAAAGCTCGAGAGAACAGATGATCCACCCAGCACGTGAGTCCCTTGTACTGGAGAAACAGAGCCTCTTCTTCTTCTTGTGGGTCTTCGAGGGCCTGGGATAGCCAACAAGTTCCTCCCTGCCACTTCATCATCTGTGAAATCTTCCTTCAGACTTTGAGAACCTTTTCTTCACCTGTCTTTGTGTGTTTGGATGGGCTGGGAGATCGACGAGAGGACTCATCAAGCGACCTGCTCCTCCTGTGAGGGGGTACATTGATGTGGGCGAGGCCAACACCGCTGTCAAACGAACAAGACTTCTGCATTGTAGGCTGGACAGACGCTCGTCTCTGGCCGCGGTTGGTCTCTGTCTCATCTTCAACGTATTCAATAAGAGGCTCATTGAGACGCCCTGAAAAGCTTCTCCGGAGCGGTTTCCGGCCTCTCTCCTGTTTTTTGGCCTGGAATTTGTCCCGTAATGTCATGTGCCTGGCAGACATGGGTGAAAGCTGATGGGAGGTGCTGTAGAAAGTGCTTCGGATGACGCTGCCACGAGGGATACGACCTCCATCACTGCCTGAGCCCTCATCCCCATCAGAGAGGTAGAGAGATGGACTGCTGTCCTTGCTGAACCTACGCTCCCTCTGAGGCGTCTGCTGGCACGACACGTCTGAAGATGCGACCGACTGCCTGCTTACACTCCTCTCGAGCACACTCCTCCTTCCTACAAGCTCACCATCCTCTTCCTCCCCTAACGTCACTTCCTCTTCCTCCTCTGCATCTAGGTGGAGTTTGGCAAAAGGCCCGGGGATCTGTGCTCTTTCCATTAAAGGATCATAGTCCTCCTCAGTTTCTTCCTCCTCCTCAGTCTGGCTGCAGTGCTGGAAAAAGTCCCAAGAGTCGGCTTCATCGTACTCAGACGAGGAGCCGCTGCTCAGAGAGGTGCTGCTGTGTTCCTGGGGCTCACGGGGCACTGTCACTGCAGTGTCTCTGAGGGGAGCGTCCAGCAGCTCAGGGATGGGCCTCAACGTCAAAACTGACCCGATGCATGTCAAAGAACGCTGGAAGGATAGATGGGAAAGATACTGGTGAAGACAAACAATGAGTTTTCTTTTAAGGAAATTCATGTTGTCATATTAAACTTAAGTTTATCAACATTACGAGAAACCAGTTAGCTCCTTTTTCTACAGAGGTTATGGTATCATTGAATGACGGTGCAAAAGAGGTGACTTACCTGCCATTTTCTTTTTGAGATGAAGACTTTCAAACTTCTTGTATTGATTTCATTGGTGTCTTCTCCTGCATGTTCATCCTGAACACAAAGATATTTAGTTACAAAATAGTTGTTGATGTGCATTCAGACTGGTGCCTAATTCACAGTTTTTGAAAACACCTTTTGTGCTATACTTCCTCTCACCTGGAACCATTCATGGCTCAAGCACTCAAAGGCAGATGGTCGCTTCCTAGGTAGAAGAAAATTGGGTTCAAAATAAATGCAGCTTTAATGTCAATACATGTTATCTTATTTTTATTTTGATTTGCATTGTTGGGTGTTGGGTTACGTTTTATTTGTGGAAGCAGAAATGGCAGTGTCATTCATTTCTCACATGAAATGGGACTTTTGTTGCCTGGCATCACCAGACTAATTAACAAACTAGATTTAGTCTGGATTTTCTCAGTTCATTTTTGATTTCCACAGGGGACAGACCAAAATTAATCTGGATGCAACTGGACAGACCTACAACCAATCAGAGCAATGAAACGAGACCCACAATCAATCAGAACAACAGACTGTGTGATGTAGCACTGAGCGACACATGGAAGTTGGGCCTGGTGACAAATTTCCTCAAATTACAGCTAAACAGTACACCAAAATGTGTTTCTGAAAACATTTGAGGCGAGAAATAAGCAATGCATTAACAGAATCCTTATTCAACTTTGGTCAGTGTTGTCTATTTTTACAGTTTTCTTCTGTGAGCCTGATGTGTTGCAAAACATCACTTATGTCCCTAGTTTAGAAAATATTGTTGACTTTGCAATTTCATGTGTGACTGGATGGATGTGGCAGTGTAAACAACAAATGAAAAGGTTTTCCTACTCTGGATCTGGCTGAAGCAGCATGCGGAGAAAGTTCTGGGCCTCAGGGCTCCTGTACATGACATCAGGGGCGTCCCAGTTCAGGGTCCCCTCACCCACCCTCAGCAGTGTAGCACGGTCCGTCTCACCCACAAATGGGCATCGGCACACTAGACTGTCAAGATAAACAAAGTGTGATGTAAATAGTAAACAGAAACTCACAAGTCATATACACAGCTTTTTGATATACAATTGTATATTGGAGATTTTGAGATTATTATGAAACATGTAGTGATACATACCATATATAGGCTATAACACCTACAGACCTGACAGAGAGAGTAAGACATAAGCAGTTAATGTAATGTCTAATTTTACAATAACCTGCAAGTGCATGTAGGTTGTTGTTAATGAAGCTTAGCGGAAATTCAGACAGGAAGACTATCTTCTTCGCGCATGCTTTCTAAGTCTCAACCTATTCCCTGCTTTACTATGCTCCACTCCCATTCATCCTTTCATCCAATCACTCTCTGCCACCCTCTCTCCCTTAACCAATCAGTCATCAGCTGTCATATTCAAAAGGGCTCTCTCTCTCCACTGTCATCCAGCTGTCATTCTGCCGCAAATTCGTCAGCCCACCTCCACCCCTTCACCACCTCAGCAGGATCCTGGCCATCCTCCATCTACCTCCACCAAGTGTACATCTCGAAGCATCTCCCTCTTCACCACCACCAGTGTCTAGGCCCCGGGGGAAGTCTTCTCTGCCTCTGAAGCATCTAATTCATATATCCGTTCCCTGAGATGATCTTCTCTGTGGGGTCTAAGCGCCAAAGACTGTTTCTGTGCACAATAAATTTGTTCTCACTCCACACTTGTATTCTCTCTCATTCTCTAGTCTATCCTGATTGAAATCATTTTCAGCTAATTTGTTGTAACACCAGAGGAGCAGGTCTAAAGCATCTGGAAAAAGACGCAAAAAGCATTTACAAATACTATCTGAAGGAAGCCTCAGTTAGTCAGATTAGTAGTCAAACTCACCAAATATCAGTGGCCACAGTGACTGGTTCAAGGTGAACAATCTCAGGGGCAACAAACTCTGGTGTACCGATCATGCTGTACTGGTGTCTGGATGTGTCTATTTCTTGGCAGAAGCCAAAGTCACAGATCTTGATTTCATCTCTGGGTGGATACACCATCAGGATGTTATCAGGCTGAAGGGAGTGGGAAAAAAAGAGGAGTTAAAAGGAGGACTTAAGAAAATAGCAGTCAAGAATACACACTATGATATATAATGATATATTCATATATGATTAGACTTAAAATCTCACTTTAATGTCCAGATGCAAAATATTCATGCTGTGAATGTGACCAACTCCCTCAAGGATTTGTTGAATGTATGACTGAACCTGAAATAAAATGCACAATATCAAGTCAAGATCCACAAACTATAATAACAAGAAAAGAATATTTTAAGAGAATGATTATAAGTCTGTACCTCTCTCTCTGAGACTGATCCTTTCAGTAATAAATGGTCCAGAAGTCCATGAGAACAGCACCTAGAAATGGTGTTAAAGAACTCTTAACTGAACACAAATCAAAATAATCCCACTGTGAGGTCTCCTGTTGTTATATTTAACAGGGAGGATACATTTCTGTGATCAGCACCAGAGTGCGTCTGGTGCAGAAAAAGTCCAGCAGACAGGCCACCCTGGGGTGAGCCAGACGGGACAGCAGGTCCCTCTCCTGGAAGGCCCTGGTCCGAGTGCTGTTCCGCAGAGGCAGAAACTTGGCAGCAAACACTTCAGCTGTCCTTCTGTGGATGACACGCTTCACTACCCCAAAGGTTCCCCTGAAACACAGAGAGAGAGGATGTTGATCACATTGAATCTTAGCAGGGATCATGGCCAGGGTAGACTACGTCATTATGAAGTGCAGGTTCACCTTCCAATTTCCTCGTGGACATCATAGACGGAGAATAACTTCCTTCTCTTCCCCAGCTCCACCTCTCTCTCCTGACGCTCCAGTGGACCTGCAGAGGAAACAAAAACTGTGAATAAAACAGGTCCACCGCCTGGACCGACATGAGTTACAATATCTCCCTTGCAACAACATAATACAACATAATCATAAGGTTTACTTGCAGTCAGGTTTGATTAATTAATCAATATCTACAGAACTAAAATAATGATGCATAGCAGCATTGTCACTGCCTCACCTTCCTCCACTGTCAGCTCAGCCTGACATGAGGCATGTCCAGAGTCATTGTAGGCGAAGCAGGTGTATATGCCACTGTCCTCACCTTCGGGGCACACAATGGTCACTGAGCAGCGGGCACCGTGCTGTACAATCTCCACATTCTCATTGGCTGCCAGCTCCTCTCCATCCTCAAATCACAGAAGAAAGAGTTAAGTTTTAATATGCCAAACTACCAAGTCTACAAATTGTAGTCAAACTTTGATCTTGTGTTTAACCTTAGAGATCTTTTATGTTTTATTCATTTTTAGAGGAGACAGTTGAGCTAAAAACCATTTAGTACCACTAAATGCACCACTGTATCACTAATCCACAGTGCTCCTACCTTGTACCACTGAATCTTAGGGGTAGGTCTTCCTGTGATGATGGCAGTAAATGTAGCTGGTTGGCCGGGCTCCACACACAGATCCTCAGCAGGTACCTGGACGGAGGGAGGAGCTGAACAGGAGATAAGATCAGTTACTATTCACAAAACATTTGATTGTAATCACACTCTTATGTTTAAGAGACAGGAATACCATCTGTAATTTCCTGCATTGACTCTGAGATGTAGATCTCCTCCTCCTCATCCTCGAGGTAACACACAGGCTGCTGTGGCACCTGACCCACTGGGATTGAGGCAGGAAGAGCCTCTTCAGTCCCACATTCAGCTCTGGAGACAAAGACAAGATAAAAAGACAAAGTAATTATTAAATATTACTAATCAGTGCAGGTTTTTTTTTTTAATCACACAACTACTTCTAATACTTAGATTTTTACTATTTTACCACCCAGTTCTAATCTTAAAATGATGAAACTAACTATCAAAGTGATACATTTATCAACCACAGACGCCCAGGTTAAAGCTGATGTTAGTTTACTTCAAAGGAAGGTCAATACAGCAATGCACTTACTGTTCAGGTTGTTCAGGAGCGAAGAGCATCTTTGCAATAGAGGTGGGGCTGAAATCAGTCTGTAACCATTTCTTCACAAAAGCAGTGGACCAGCCCTCTGAGTCTGCATCTATAAAAAACCAAAATGCCATTCAGCAGGAATTTATGGGTCAAACACTTAAGGTAAATCTATATTTTTATATATTTTGAGAAATTAACATGTTGCCTTAATTGCACTGTATGTACTATATTGAATCAGTGGAAAAGGAAAAGTGAAAAAGTACATTACCTTACATACCAGGAGCAGTAATAATGCATTTCTTACCTCGGTACTTGAGGATTTAACCCCACTAACCCAACACATCAACAGGACAAGGGCACACATGCCCACTCCTGTACGGGGGTAAAGGACACCTGCCCAGCACATGACCATCTTGTGATCGTAGGAGTGAAGAGTTAGCTGGGCATGCGTTGGCGAGAGGAGAAAGGGGAATGTTGAGTGGTTATTTGTTATCATGACAATGATGACTTACATGGAACAGTCCATGTGAGGAACCTCCTGCTTTAGAACGAGTAGAGGGAAGATGGAAAAACATGTAGGTTATGGACAATGAGAGGGCAAACATGGTGAACGGGCATCAAAATCAGACAACTTTACAGTCTATATAAAGAGTATTGTATGTCTAACTTACAGAAGATTTTCATCAACATCTAATAAATCTATTGAATTTTGCTGAACTCTCTTCCACTCTATTATAATTTTATAGCTGACACTGCTGCGTAGTGGTAACAAAAATTATAAATTCATAGATACTAGCACAGTTGAAGAATCACTACACAATATGGGACAGTAATAGTGGTACTTTCTATTTAAATAACTGCTGTTACAGCTGGCTTTTAGGTCTAGTAGAGGAAATTTATTGAAACTTTTCCAACTCACACCCTCTCTGGAAAGTGAGCGAGTGTGAACATGATGAAAAACACAAAACATTCAATACAATATAATGTATCAATGTCTTTTCATGGGTGAGGAGGATGCTGGGAAGTGCAGTATGGTGTCTATGTTGAATGGTAGCCACTAGATCCTGCTGGGTTATGGCAATACAAAGTCGTTAGAGATCGTTATTGTTAGGTATTATATGGACTGAATAACAACAACTCAAGATTTGAATAATCTACAACAGATGAAGTAAGCGGAACATATTCATGACCAAAAGAGCAAAGGTTTAAAGTGGTTATGTTCAGGTATTAGGTCAAAGATGGTCATTAGGGCTGCAACTAATAATTCTTTTTCATTATTGATTAATAATCTGCAGATAGTTTTCACGATTAATTGTTTAGCCTAAAAAAATGTCAAGAAATTGTGAAAAATGCTCATCACAATTTCTTCGAGCCCATAGTGAAGTCTTCAAATAGCTTCTTTTGTCCAATCAATAGTCCTAAAACTCAAAGACTTCATTTAATATCATAAATAACAAAGAAATGCAGTAAATTCTCAGATTTAAGAAGCTGGAAGCAAATGTTTGATGTTTTTGCTTTAAAAAATGACTAAAACGATTGATATAATATCATAAAAGTTGGCAAATAATTTTCCTTTGATTGATTAATCAATTAATCAACTAATCATTGCAGCTCTAATGGTTATCTTTTGGTATGGGTTTAATGTGACTAAGGTCATTGTAGCGGTGTGGAAGAGGCAGAGACAGACAGTGTGCACTTACAATATATGTATTAGTCATCACATGCTGCCTTTTAAGTTCAGCAACACAGCAAAATTAGAAATGGACAAATGAGGAATGGAAAAAACATGCATCTGGGTTTTAGCTCGTGCATACCACCAAATAACGCAGTTAATAGTTATGAATTCACATTTGCTGTACTTTGTGAGGCTCTAGATGGCATCTTTTTACATGCATGCATAGGCTACAACCCATAATCCCTGAGGATCTAGTGAGAAGTGGTATAGTAGTTGGAACTACATATGATGTGAGTGTGTGTGGAATGGAAAAAAAGGAAAACATGAGTAAAATCTCAGAATGGCATCACCTTGATAAAATGGATGAATGGTAGTGGTTGAAAGTGGAATTTGATGCTTATTGGTGCAGTTTGTTGGAGAGATGTCATATGATGTGATGCAAAAATAGGGTGGCGGGATCAGAAGTGAGGTGAACTGAAGTGAAACTGGACAATGGCATGTGCTTCATCCCTTCTCAAACACAGCTGAACTAGTGGAAGTGAAAACCCTGCCGTGGGTTTCCACCCAGTGTGGAGGATATTTACCTTCAGGGAGTCTGGCTGTCCTACCTTTAGGAGGTAAGTCCTGTGGTTGGTCGTTCTCAGATTTCAATTGGCGGCACATATGCGGGACACAGCCCTGCCTTGCACTTGACCAGCCAAACTCATTCCAAAGCTAAAACAAAAGAAAACATTTTCACATACACATCTTTAAGGAAGATATCTCACACAAATGAAACAGACTATCTTGATTCATCGTAGATTTTATGGTTTTATACCTCACACTCATAGTGTCCAATATCTGCCTCAGTTGCACTGATGACGGTCAGACACAAGATCCCACTGCGAGCATCATTCAGGATGGAGTATTTTTGATGGTCAGTCAACTCTCTGCCGTCTTTCAACCACCTGCCAACCCAAAGATGGATGTGTTTGACATAGCAAAAACAATCACATAGCAACTACTGTGGCTACATTTGTTCTGTGTTGTTGTACCTGATTCGTGGTAAAGGAGTAGTAAGTGTGGAGCAGGTAAACTGTATATCCTCTCCCTCTATCAGACAAGCACTCTCCAGCCGAGACACAAATCTGGGTGGAGCTGGAGGGGAGAAGAAATACATTAACATGTAATCTATGCCTCTATAATTAGAAAAAGACCAATAGTGGCAGTTATAGTAATAGCAATTAGTAGTAGTAGTAGTGAGTAGTAGTATGTTTTTGTTAACAGTAGTATAGTGTGGGATATTGATAGTATAGTATTAGTAGGTAGAGGTAATACTAGTATTAGAATTTACCAAAGCAACACTTACAACAATGGCAATAAGTGTGACAGCTGTAGTCACAGTGGTATTACCAGTGGTAAAAGTTTAGAAACAGGAGGACAATATTGCACTTTTTACTCCACTACATTTATCTAACAGGTCTATTTACTCATTATGTTTCAGATAAAGATTTTACATTTAAAATATAAACGTTGAGAAAGACTTTTTGTCTTGTGACACAAAGTCTGTGCCTAGTTGGGTTCCCTTGTTACCTTTTAGATGTACAGGTGTTTAGAGTTCAGATGTATGTAGAGATTTGCCCTCCAAACTTCTCACAGAATTTCATAATGGTAAATGGTGAAATGATGAACAAAAGAAGGAAACCAGATTTGTGCATCTGAACTTCATCATCTTATGACCTCTCAGATTCATTTTGTGACCCTTATGAGGGGTCTGACTCCTAGGTTTGGAACCAGTGGACTAGCTAACTAGCTAACTATAAATTAGTTGAAACTAGCTCTACCTCAAGCAGCTACAACAGTAAAATCTCCTTACACTGATCATCATTAGTAGTAACTGTCTAATACTATCACAGATCAATCATATATATGTATATATATAATATATATATATATTTTATATATCATATATATATAATATATATATTCAGAATTAGTACTTTTACTGTTGATACATTAAGTACATTTTTCTGCTGATACATCTGTGCTTTTACCAAAGTAAAATTATGAATGTACAACATTCATCTTCAAACACAGACATGTCTCTGCAGCAACACTCCACTGATTTAGATGCGTCAACAGACTCACCCTGCACCACCACCTTAGCTAGAGTACCAGCACTGCCCATGGAGCTGCTAGCATAGCATGCATACTGTCCAGAGTCCTCTGTAGTGAGGCTGTCCAGGATGAGACTGCAGGTGCCTGACCGGTCTGCTGTGATGATGTGACGAGGATCATCCTCCAAGGGAAGACCATCTAAGAGGTGAAATATCAGATTTTTACTGTGAGACCATCATCGTAACCGAACCACAGAGAGCATATTTGCAAAATATGATGTTAGTCGGGAAATCAGTCAGATAAATTAAGGTGAAATACAGTGTGCAATAAGTGCTTCTTGTAACATCTTATAACACTGTGGTACAATATATCCAATATATACATATCATAATAAAAAAATTCTGACCTTTGAGCCAGCTGACAGTTGGTTTTGGTGATCCTGTGACTTTACAGGTCAGTTTGATTGTCTGTCCAATCTTTGTTGTGCAGTCAGACAACAGTGACTCAAAAACTGGTGGGCCTGTTGAGAGACACAAACACAGATACAAAGTCACTCCTAAAGCATTTAATGAAAAAATAATCACATCAGTCTCATAAAAAAGTTTTGACACTCAACAACATAGGACAAGAGACTAAATCTTTAGTCCACCTGACAGAGTATACAGAGGGCTCAGAACATCAGAAGTCAATGTAATCCTTCAGCTGCCATTTTAATTTTAAGGACAGAACATACTGATTGGAAATAAATAGGAAAGGTTTTGATTCATTGTCAGAATTTAGTTCCCCTCCCAAAGAAACACTTACTGTTGGTGGGCAGGCTGGAACATTGCTGCAGCTCCTTCAGGTCCTTCAGCCAGGAGAGTTTAACCAGAGAGGAGCGGCCCTGCAGAGTGTATCTCCGCATTGAGCCCCTGTGCTCGTGCCACAACCCCCACGACTTCTCATCTCCACCCAAAGTCTCCTTTATTTCCACATCATTCAGCTGGGTAGGTCAAAATATGAAAATGAGAGAGTGAGCAGAAAGATGAGGTCAAGGGTTGGAAAAAGCTTTGAGAGTACACTGATGTACAGGAATTGTCATCACATGTGGTCAAAAGTGGTTTCTTTTTCATATTGCTGCAGTAGAATAAGGGAGAAAGTAGAGTAACCGATCTTACCTTCATTTTGTTCTTGAAGGTGTAGGTGTCACTGTTCATACTCGTGTCTTTTTTCAGTTTACACAGTACAATACACTCCTTGAACAGAAACACTTGTCTCTGGTGCCCCCTGGTGGTCGTTTTAACTTCAGGAGTTTCCTCCCACACTGTGAAGACTCCCTGAAGGGAGGACAGCAAGTGAAGACAATACAGATTTTTTCGTTTTCTTTTTATCAGAGTAATATGGTTGATAATCCCTTTAAATAATTTTGGTATTTTTGCAGAGATATACTACGTAGGCAGTTTTGTGGAACAAAGTTATTAGTCAAATTGGTGCTGCAACTTGGGTCTTTACACACTATTGAAGACCAAATATTTAATTTGTCTGGTAAACTTAGCAAAATTAAAACTCATTTCAGCTCAAATGAAATAAAAAAAAAACCCATTCCTATCAACTTAGGTTCAAAGCATTTCCTGTAGTTGTGACAACCTGGATTTAAAAACATGTCAGCTGTCTGTAGTTACCTGTCTCACAGGCTCGCCCAGGGCAGTTAGAGGAGCTGGGTAATTCTCGAATGAGGGACACCTGGTGCAGGTTGTCAGACCTCCAGGGTAGACAGGACACCATGGAGAAGGCATCCTCCAAGAGACAGCAGCTCTGGCCACTTTTGGCTTTGTTCTTGATTAACTCCTGTCATATAATTTCTATTTACATCCTTGGCATTCAGCTGACACGCTAATATATTTCAGGCATTGCCATTATCACACTGACATTACTGATTAAGGTTTCACACACATATTTTGTTAAAAATAAAACTATATGCTGACCTTCAGTAAAGCCTGGTAGGTTTGAATCCTCTCTACTGGTCTCTGGAGGAAGGTGAGGACATCCATGGCAAGAGCCTCAGGCTTACCAGACTCTGGTAATTCCTAATGAGCAACATATTAAAGACATAAAGCACATTAACCTGTGTAATATTGTTGCTATTCAGGACCTTAGTTTCCACAATGTTTATGTTAAATACTCATATTTAAATACAAAAAGATGTTGTTAATACTTTGAAATACTGTTGGACAGCCTTGTCAGTGACGCAGGCCTCTGCTTGTGCTTGTCCCACCATGTAGTGAAGATATTTCTCAAAGTCCTCAGTGAGCTTGATCAGATGCATGGCTACGTCATCATCTGTGGCACATTCTCTCAAACCAGGAAGGAGGCACCTGAGAAGACATATTATTTTATTTTTTAACACATTCAGACAAGCTTATGCAAAGTATTTCTTGTGTATGAGCTTGCATTACCTCTCGTGCAGGGACACGAGGTCCTTGATATTCCTGAAAATGATTTCTTTCTGGTTGAGGATGTTGATGGGGACGTGGCGGCTGGAGTCCAAATAATTTAGCTGATGAGAGGTGAACATCTTCATCTCTTTTACAAACTCTTCTTCTCCATCAATCAGGCCTTGGATCAGTTGGCTAAAGGTAAAAGAGATTTAATTCAGATTGGAAGTGATGCAGCAGTATTTGTTTTTTGGGATTAAAACGCAAACTCACAATAAACAAGTATACACTTTTGCAATAAACATGATTATCCATGTACAAAATAAAAGTGCCCAGTGACGTTCCTCTCTGTTTATGTAACCTGTCAGTGGTATAACAGCAGAATAACGGACCTCAGAGCTCTCCTGTACTCCTCTCCTGTCGACCCAATTCCATCAAGATCCTCTTGAGGTGCTCTCAACTGTGGGAAGGTCTCCTGTTCAAAAGACCATCCTGTATTTATTATCGAAAGCCTTTTCTTTTCTCATTACTTGATTAAATTAATCTCTTTGTTAACAGGACAACATTGCAAACTTACAGTGTATGATAAATGTTTCAACATGTTTACTCAGTACTGGAGTTGACATCTGGATTTATACATCCTACCTTCCTCTTCTTCTCCAGGTAGGCTGGACACACCCATCCCTGTCGAGCCGGGTTGGTTTTGGGGGTTTGGTCCTCACCAGCCATTTGTCAGGATGAACAGAGTCCAGAACCTCTACAAACTGGCCCTCCTTCAGGACAAAACTGTCCTTATTTCCAGTGTCAGGACTGCAGTCAGCTCGAGCCACATACATTTCATATGTCTAAGGTGAAAAAAAGAAACACATCCATAATTACATTAAAGTTTATATAGCACAATTGAGTCCATAAATACAGTGCAAATATTTAAAAAGTACCTCTCGTCTGTCCTCTTCCCCTTCTGACTCCGATCCAGAGACAGTACTAGTTAAGGGTGTATGAGCACGGTGGTGTTTAGGAGATGGTGTCCTCAGTCTACCATCGTGAGCTCCTATGAATTAGATCACAAGATAATCTTATGGCTTAGGGTTTCTGTCTAGTTAGTTCCTTCTTTATTTTGAAAGAGTTTTCCCTAATGTGTTTTTATTGCCTTTATTTCATGTCTTTGTCTTTTCCCCCATCTGTTTGGGCCTCATTAATTCATTTGTTCTTAGTGTATTTAGTTTGTGTTTCCATCCTTTCATTGTCAGTTTGTCTTTGTCCTTTGCATCAAGCATCACATCATTTCCTTGTGTTTTCCTGTGTTCTTTTCTGGATCCTTACCATGGTTTTTGGACTGGTTTATGGACATCTTGGCCCGCACCCTGTTGGGTTTGTTTGCCCTCTTTGGACTGTTTATTTGGTTTAGAACTGCCTGCCTGAACAATTCATATGTCTTTTGTATAGTGACTTTGTTAATAAAGCCTTTTCCACAAGTAGTCTGCCCTTGGGTCTGACCTCTTTTTTTCTGCTACCCTTCTTGACATACATGTCAGATAGCATTAGCATACATGATAGGAAATGTAAACAGCAACAAAAGAAATCAACATTGCTGACCTTTGACTGTCAGTAGTTTCTTTGGAGGTTGTGGAGGAGTTATCTCTTCTTTATCATCTTTTGGAGCCACTTTGTCCACTGCTTTTGTCACTTCTCTGTAACAATATTCATAAATATTTTGGGTATCTTTATGAGCACAAAATATAATATCAGTAGTTAAAATTCAGATAACAAAACGACTCCTCTCTCTGCCCTCTTACCTCGGTACAGCTGGGACAATCTCAATTGGTTCCATCATATCTGGAGCTGTGTCATAATCAGACGGACTCGACACTGTTGAAAGCAGAAAATCACTATATGTACATGTATACTGTGTACTGTAAATATATGGCCAAGAAAATCCATACACTTTCTATGATGCTCATGTCTGTAATGCAATATAAACATATTTATAATGAATTATACTGTACTTATAACATTGGACGATTACTCACAAGCCCTCATAAATATTAATCATGCTTCACAACAATAATTAAACAATAATAACACATTATAAAGCATGTTATAATGACATGTAAGGACTATGACTTGTAAGTATAATAATAATTCATATTTGCTGGTCACTCACCGATAATTTATTTTTTGCAAGAATCATAGTGTATTATATTGTATCTCTCACTGTTATAATGTTATATGATTATAATACATTGTTACAAATACTACTACAAACTTCTGTTATGAACTGTTTAAATAAATTAACCAATTAAAAAGTGACCTATAACAAGTTTGTAATGTATTATATCTGCATTTACGTTAGGAATTTCATTACTTTACTTAAAGCACCCAATGGCCAATTAGAGTAACTTATAATCATATAACTGTGCATTATAACATTGATTATAAGTCATTATAAAATTGTTATATATTACAACTATGAATATTATAATAGACGATTCTCCTCGAAGTAATATTATACTTGACTTGAAGTCATTAAAATGCTTTATGATGACTTATTTTATTATTTTAAAGGATATGAGTGCTTATAAATATACATTGCTATAAGCACAATATAATACAGTGTAAGTATGTTTATAATGCATTATATACATGGGCATCATAAAAATGTAGCCCATATTTATTTGTGATTACAGTTAGAGAATAAACAGGTTACTGACTGGAGCTGGCAGCAATGACCGAAGATCCTCTCCTCTCTTGCAGCCTCATCTGAGCATCCTGCTGCTCCGTCAGGTTGTAGGTCTCCCACAGAGAGATACTCACACTTTCTACATAGTTTGTAGCATCTGCAGCTGAAGTGGGCAACTGGGTTTGAGTCGGAGTCTGTGTTTTGGTCTCGGCCTCAGGCTTTAGCGGGGCGAGTTGCAGAGGAGTTATGGCCGCGAGAGGTGGGTGCACAGGCTTCTGGGCTATCGGAGCAGGCTTCTGAGGCTGGACTACTGTTATGTTTCCATTGTAGGAGGTTACACCAAACTTATTCACCACCTCACATGTGTAGACTCCACCGTCATTGGTGGTGAGGTTCTTGATCACCAGTGTGCATTTGCCACTCTCTGTAGTCTCCATACGGCATCGATGGTCATGAGTGATCCGTTGACCATTTTTCAGCCAGCGTACTGTGTTTGGTTTTCCTTCTACGACACACACCAGAGTGACAGTACCATGAAGATCTACACTCTGGTTCTTAAATACCTCTTTGAAGACAGGACGCATATCTTTGCGGGTTTTGTAGCCTTTGAAGGCAGCCTGGATCTTAACTGCAGCCTCTTGCAGTTGTGGTTCATCCTCAATGTTGATGTCAATTTCTGGTGGAGCATCATTCAGTGGCTGTGGCCTCCGGGGTTCATTAATTGGAGGAAGAGTAGAGGGCTGTGTTGAACGTTCAACAAAAGAGTCAGAGGGCTGGACATCCCTGTGGGTTTCTGGAATCTCAGTCAGAGCCTCTAAGAAAGTTTCATCCTCAGAAATGTAGAGGAGAGGAATGTCTTCTGCCATCTTTCTTTGTTGTTCTTCCTCCCTTCTCATTGGCTCGACCACAAACTTTCACTTCCTGGTCAACTTCAGGTTCTTTTCTCATGGGTTTTACTGGTTGTTTGATTGGCTGTTTGGTGTTTGCATCCTTCTCTGCAGCTTTCACAGGCTGCTTAATTTTCTCAGCTATCTCAGTGTCTGTTGTTACTGATGGTTTCCTCTCAACACTTGGCTGCTTTTCAACCTCTTTTGTCAAAGATTCTACCGGTTGTTTCATTGGCTGATCATCTGTTGTTTTCACTCCAACTCTGGTCACTGGTTGATCATCCTGATCTGTCTCTGTGTCCCTTGAATATTGTTTTTCCATTCCCCCCTTTGTTTTGCTTTTTATCCTCTTGGGTGGTTTTGGAGGGGCAACTTCAGCCTCTTTTTCTAAAGTCTTTTCTGGTTGTTCTACAGACTGTTTCTCCACCACTAGTTTCAGTGGCTTTTTCTCTCTCTCTGACTCGGTGGACACTTGTTGTTTCAGGTTTTTCTGTTCATGGTCTTCTTCAGAATCATTTACAGTGGGCTTTACTGACTGAACAATGATCTCCTCATTTTCCTTCAGAACATACTTGAGTGGTTCCTTTCCTGCTGTTTCCTTTCCTTTAGATCTCACTGGTGGTTTAAATGGTTCCTCGTCTGTTTTGTCTACTTTAGCCCCCTTTAGCGCAGACGTCTCCTCTTGTTCCTTTATTGCTTCTTTTACAAATCTTTCTACAGGTTTTGCAGGTTTTTCATCCTCAGTGTTCTTCCACTGGACTCTCCCTTGGAGGTTTTCCCTCCTATCAACTTGACATATGTTCTCTGAGGGCTTTCCTTGTTGTTTCAACCTCTGATCAACTTCATTTTCTTTTTCCAGACATATTAATGGCTGTTTCTTTTGTTCAAACACAGTGTTTTCCAGAACTTGGTCAACCTTGACTACTTCCTCCAACTTCCTTCCTGGTTTTCTCATCTCCACAAGACCTACTTTCTCTGTTTCCAAAGGCCTTGCTGGCTCTTCCACTTCCCTGTCAACCCCATCAGCCTTCTCCTGCAGTCTTGTTGTCTTATCAACCTTCTTGAACACCTCACTGTCTTCCTCTTTATGCCTCTCCAGTTGAATTACATTCTGTGCTACATCGAAGTATTTCTCCACAGTCCTTGCAGGTTGGATGCCCTTTTGGTCTTCATTACTATCCCTCAGCATTGACTGTCTTATGTCCAACATTGGCTCCACATCTTTTTCTGAATTTGTAATAGATGATTTCCTATGAGTTCTCTTTTTGGGCTCTGGGGGAACACGCTTCTCATTATCTGGAGTAAGCATTGGTTTGGACACAGTGCCCTTTTCACGAGGCAGTATTGTGGTAGGTTCTACTTTTGGTGGAGTTGGTTGTAGTGCTGGACAAGAGAATGAAAAGTATAACTGATTTATGCGCGGTAGAGTTAGCAACAAAAATAATGTAAGTAAACTCATCTTATTCCTGTTACTTCGCCAATTAGGTACCAAGATGTACAAACCTTGCACTGTCACAGTTGCAGTGGTCTCTGCACTTCCTGCTTGACACGTGTAGCTTCCACTGTCCTCAGGTTTGAGGTCCTTGATATGGAGCTGCAAGAGGCAGCCATCTTGTTTTATCTCATATTTCCTGTTGGCTCTCAGAGGCAGCTTGTTCTTCTTCCACTGCACAGACACTCCAGGCTTAGACAGTTCACAGCACAGAGAGGCTGATCCTCCCTCCTGAGCCTCCAAACTATGTAATTCTTTGTTGAAAAATGGATCGAGCTCTAGGTAGGCGGGACAGGGCAAAGCAAAATATTGCTTAAGGCAGAGTCAGAAAAGATGTAAAATATGATTTGCAAAAATATTTAGTTTTCTTGGACTGATTTAGTTTACATAGTGAATATACTTGATAGGTGGAGTTTGCTACACTCGAAAATTCATTAGTTCACAATATCTCATTTGAGTATTTGAAAATTACAGTATACCTCCCTGTCAGCTTGAGATGTTACAGTAAACTCTTCTATACATACACCTCAACATGCACAAACCTTTCACTGTCACAGTTGCAGTGGTCTCTGCGCTTCCTGTTTGACATGTGTAGCTGCCACTGTCCTCAGGTTTGAGCTCCTTGATGTGGAGCTGGAGGAGGCAGCCATCCTGCTTCATCTCATACTTCTTGCTGGCTCTCAGTGGCAGCTTGTTCTTCTTCCATTGCACTGATACTCCAGGCTTAGACAGCTCACAGCAGAGAGAAGCTGTACCTCCCTCCTCAGCCTCCACACTATCCAAGCTCTCCTTGAAGAATGGTGGGAGCTCTGTGAAATGGGTATAGATTGGAAAAACATAATTATGTTAATGCAGTTGGAAATTTTTTAAAACCTGTCCAGAAGAGGAAAAAAATATTTTAGAGTGGCAATTTCAGAGATATTCATTTAAATAAATGTTTGTTAAGTCACTATCTACCAAATGAGGTCACACCATGGTGACTGAGTCTATGGCCTACTGATCAAAGTATTGCAATACTTATTTTGAAGTATTCAAAACTGGGTGGCAACAGTCCCAGAGAAAGTACTAAGTGCTAAGTCACTGCTAATGTAACCTCTATAAACAGACATCTGTATATGAGGCCAGAATGCTAAGTTATCATCAGATGATAGCGAATGTGTTCCGAGATTGCTGCTGATGCAAACTGAACATTTCCTACTGCTGCAGCTGCATATTAAAAGCATTTAAGAGGCGACACACAAGTTGACTTTTATAATGAAGTCATCACGTGTTTGTCAGTGAGCTTAGCACTTACCACAAATTTACCCCCATTGTTTGTCAAAAATGCATTTACAAACAAGACAAAAGCCATTTTCAGCATTTTTTGATATGGATCAGTTTGAAATATTGCCGGGAGTAATGCTACAAGAAGGAGCAGCCACAGTCAACCATTAGACAAAGAGCTCCAGGCACGAGGCTGCACACCTCCAACTTCTCACTGAGGTAACAAACTCCTTTAATTGTGCCCTGCTATTCACAGACTCCTGCTCTGTGCAGTATATGATCAGATCACCGTTTCTCACAGAATGACAGGAAAAGGTGCATTATTTCATGACTTCTTTATCAAAATGACATTAGTTTGTTTTGTTGCACCCAGAATATTGTGACCTGTTGTATTAAACCACATTTTCTGTTACCACTAGTAACTACATGCGTCGCCAAATCAACCAGGACTGAAATCTTCGAGATTGCCGCTTAAAATAAACACAGTATCAAGACTTTTCAGCCATCTTCTGATGTAGATCATATTGCACTATGAGCAACAGAGTATGAACGTGCTAAAAGTTTCAGACAATAATAGGAAAGTATTTTAAATAAATATGTAAGTGTGCATATTTCTGACAATGACTTTTTCATCGCTATGCAAATTACCAGACCGACCTTTCACTGTCACAGTTGCAGTGGTCTCTGCACTTCCTGCATGACATGAATAGCTGCCACTGTCTTCAGGTTTGAGCTCCTTGATGTGGAGCTGGGAGAGGCAGCCATCTTGCTTCATCTCATACTTCCTGTTAGCTCTCAGTGGCACCTTGTTCTTCTTCCATTGTACAGACACACCGGGCTTGGACAGCTCACAGCACAGGGAGGCTGTAGCTCCCTCCTCAACCTTAATACTTCGTAATTCTTCCTTGAAGAATGGAGGGAGCTCTGTGAAACATTGTCATAAGGAGGGAAAATGTCTTTGGCGTGTTTTGTCATGATAAAAATGGCATTTCAGACATTACCAAATGCAGACCAAACTAGAAAATAAATGTAACATTTTTGTCAAGACTACATACATATACTTATATGTTATGGGTGGGAATTTCTATTTTGCCATTACAATGAGTCCCAGAAAATTTAGACAATCACAAAAAAAGTGTCAACATTACATTACTTGTCTGTGGCTTGAGAGTATCCTGATATCATAAAATTTGCTCTTCACCAAATACACACACCTTTCACTGTCACAGTTGCAGTGGTCTCTGCATTTCCTGCTTGACATGTGTAGCTGCCACTGTCTTCAGGTTTGAGCTCCTTGATGTGAAGCTTGAGGAGGCAGCCATCTTGTTTGATCTCATACTTCCTGTTAGCTCTCAGTGACAGCTTGTTCTTCTTCCATTGCACTGACACTCCAGGCTTAGACAGCTCACAGCACAGAGAGGCTGATCCTCCCTCCTCAACTTCAACACTTCCTAATTCTTCCTTGAAGAATGGTGGGAGCTCTGGAAAAAAGAAAAGGATTGGGAAAACTTAAGTCTAGTGGGAAGATGCAAAATGCAAAATGAAAACCAACAGAAAGGGGATTGAATTGTCATTGATGATACACAGTATCAAGACTTGTCAGAAAACTTACAACGTAGATGGGTGGTACATAGTAAATGTTTAGACAATCATCAAATTTTGGTGTGTGGTTGAATGCATGCATTACTAACACTGAAATTCTAATTGCCAAACTGACAAACCTTGCACTGTCACAGTTGCAGTGGTCTCTGCACTTCCTGCTTGACACGTGTAGCTTCCACTGTCCTCAGGTTTGAGGTCCTTGATATGGAGCTGCAGGAGGCAACCATCTTGTTTTATCTCATATTTCCTGTTGGCTCTCAGAGGCAGCTTGTTCTTCTTCCATTGCACTGATACTCCAGGCTTAGACAGCTCACAGCACAGACAGGTTGTACCTCCCTCCTCAACATGCACACTTTGTAATTCTTTGTTGAAGAATGGTGTGAGCTCTGCAAAAATGGGTATAGATCGTAAACAAAATAATTATACATCTTATGTGGAATCAGAGAATACTCGAGACCCAACAAATAGCAGAAAATGTATTTGGTAACTCAGACATTATCAATGTTTTTCAACCAACCCACAATGTAGATGGTGGAATTACAATAATGACAACTTAACACATTCATGAATCCTCAGACGATCTCAAGAAAATTCACTGAAATTTGCTGTGTGGTTAAATGCCTGCAGAGCAAACACTGAATTGTTCACTCCCACATGTACACACCTTTCACTCTCACAGTTGCAGTGGTCTCTGCATTTTCTGCTTGACATGTGTAGCTTGCACTGTCTTCAGGTTTGAGCTCCTTGATGTGCAGCTGGAGAAGACAGCCATCTTGTTTCATGTCATACTTCCTGTTAGCTCTTAGTGGCAGCTTGTTCTTCTTCCACTGCACAGACACTCCAGGTTTAGACAGCTCGCAGTGCAGGGAGGCTGTATCTCCCTCCTCAGCCTCCACACTCACTAAGTCTTTCTTGAAAAATGGTGGGAGCTCTGGGAAGATAGGTAAGATAAAAACAGAATTGTACATCCTTAATGTAATAGGAATAGTGCTGAAAACCACACCAAAACAGAATTTGTACAGTTTAAAAAAACAAAAACAAAAAAAAACAAAAACATTTTCTAAGTGAATGGGTTAATGTAGGCCCACATAACAACTACCAGATATACCAGAGAACTACAGGAAAGCACTCTACAATAAAATGCATATAGTTCTAATACTAAATGTTCTAATAAATTCAGAATTCTCCAAACATAAACACCTTTCACTGTCACAGTTGCAGCAGTCTCTGCACTTCCTGCTTGACATGTATAGCTGCCACTGTCTTCAGGTTTGAGCTCCTTGATGTGAAGCTGGAGAAGGCAGCCATCTTGCTTCATCTCATACTTCCTGCTGGCTCTCAGTGGCAGCTGGTTCTTCTTCCATTGTACTGATATGCCAGGCTTGGACAGCTCACAACACAGGGAGACTGTACCTCCCTCCTCAGCTTTCACATTCTGCAATTCTTCTTTGAAGAAGGGTGGGAGCTCTGTGGAATATGAAATATTTAGGGATTAACATAGTGGGATGTTTTAGTATAAGAGAAATAACATTTAAAGGTAGAATCAATAGGCTTTGTCCCTGCTGTTTGTAAACACCCCAGAAAGATTGTTATTTTATTGATTATTTATAGGAAAATGTTGGATATTATGCCTTGTTATCAAGTTATAATGGAAACTCAACTCCTCCCAAGAGTTTCCAAGTGATATTATTGTTTGTTCCGCTGTTGTGAAAGCAACACCTGCACACAACACTGATTTGGGAATAAGAGACAAGAAAGTAAGCAAGTAAGCAAGAAAGTAAGAAAGACTTCTATGCGTTCTGATATATTGATGTTTGCTCCATTGGGAAAAAAGTTTCAGCAAATTTGGAGTAAAATAATTATTTAAATATATTTTTCCATGATTTAGAGGTCAGTGGCACTGTAAAATTTACTAGCAGATATTCAAATGTACAAACCTTTCACTGTCACAGTTGCAGTGGTCTCTGCACTTCCTGCTTGGCATGAATAGCTTCCACTGTCCTCAGGTTTGAGTTCCTTGATGTGGAGCTGAAGGAGGCAGCCATCCTGTTTCATCTCATACTTTCTGTTAGCTCTCAGAGGCAACTTGTTCTTCTTCCATTGCACTGACACTCCAGACTTGGACAGCTCACAGGAGAGGAAGGCTGCATCTCCCTCCTCAACCTTCATGTTCTGCAATTCTTCCTTGAAAAATGGTGGGAGCTCTGGGAAAGATTGGAAGGTCATAATGAAGTAAAATGTGTTTAGTGTAATAAAGGTAACATTTCAGATGAGCAGTTAGGCTTCGGCAAGTAAGGCCCCAATAAGTTGTGTAGTTTATATCTGGTGTCATTGTGCTATTTTCCATGCAAATCTCCTAATGCACCTTTCACTGTCACAGTTGCAGTGGTCTCTGCACTTCCTGCTTGACATGTGTAGCTGCCGCTGTCCTCAGGTCTGAGCTCTGTGACGTGGAGCTGGAGGAGGCAGCCATCTTGTTTCATCTCGTACTTCCTGCTGGCTCTCAGTGGCAATCTGTTCTTCTTCCATTGTACTGATTGTACTCCTGGTTTAGACAGTTCACAGTGCAGCGAGGCTGTGGCTCCCTCATCAGCCTCCACACTTCTTAATTCTTTCTTGAAGAACGGAGGGAGCTCTGAGAAAGGACAAAATTATCATGAGAGGTACAATTTGTGATATCACCACAAAAAGACAAAGTAGCCTTTTGTTACTATCGCTGCCAGACGTAAGCCTGGAGGAGATCATGTGTTTGGTAGTGTGTGTGCGTAAGTGTGTGACACATTTACATCTAGCCGTCTTTCAGAGACAGTATCATGCTCAGGTTTCAAGCTAGAGCATCTGGTAACTGGTATCATATAAAACTAGATGACCTACGGCAACCGCTGGAACAATTAATGTTATGTTTGTCAGAAAGGGGACTAAATAATCTCCAAATTTTGTGAAAACTAGTATGGTCATTTTCAAAGGGGTTCCTTTACCTCTCACCTCAAGATATCTGAATAAAAATGTGTTCTATTGGTACCAAAGAGTTCCTTTACAGAGATGCCTAATTTGTGCTAATCCCATGAAGTTTTGGCCAGAAATCATGCGGTTTTTTTGCATGTAGTATAAATGAGTTATTTTTGCTAACTCTAAAATGGCATAGTTGAATATTCCTCCATCCTGGGGTCCCAAACAGTATTGGGATTGTATAAATGGATTCAATGAGCCCAGCTGTATTCATGTGTGATGATGTTAGTGCCCATAGTAGCTATGTCAATGTAGTGAGACCATCTTTTGATGCAGCTAGATAAGAAAACTTACATTATACCATACAAAAAATGTATTCAGAACTTTGCAAGTCTTTGCTGATTCCAGCAGACAGTCGTGGTGACACTGCAGTCGGTACTTCACCACCTGTTGTCTGGTGGACATCTGCACTATACTGAGTGCACTCTTCTACTTTTAGTTTAGCTTAGTAGTACAGTATTTGCACAGAATAACAGAATCACTGGGTATTATCTGAAAGTCACTGCACTTGATGCTAGTATTTGGACAACACTGCATTCAGTACTAACAACAAAATACACTGCTTTGGGAGGGAACTGCTATGTTGCCAAATGCAATGAGTTCCAGAAAGTTTGCACAATCACAGGAAAGTGCACAAACAGGTTATTATTCTGTGACACTGCTGATATAAAAGAATTTGCAGTACAAGCAGAGCAAACACAGGTCAACTGTTCACTGCCAAATAGCACACACCTTTCACTGTCACAGTTGCAGTGGTCTCTGCATTTCCTGCTTGACACGAATAGCTGCCACTGTCCTCAAGTTTGAGCTCCTTGATGTGAAGCTGGAAGAAGCAGCCGTCCTGCCTCATCTCATGCTTTCTGCTGGCTCTCAGTGGCAGTCTGTTCTTCTTCCACTGAACCGGCACTCCAAGTTTAGACAGCTCACAGTACAGAGAGGCTGAACCTCCCTCTTCAACCTCCACACTCTGCAATTCTTCTTGGAAGAATGGAGGGAGCTCTGGGAGAGAAAGAAAATGAATTGAGCCATTTGGTGTAATAAGAAGATATGCATTTCAAAGAAAGAAGGTATAACAGTTAGCACTCCAGTATCTACCTGTTACAGTAAGTTTAGCAGTGCTCTGCACATCCCCTGTATCACAGGAGTATGTGCCAGTATCCAGGGGATCCACATCATGGATAAGCAACAGGTTGACTTTTCCCTCCTTACGTATCTCATATTTATCACCGTTTCGGAGCGGGATGTGGTTGCGCCGCCAGGAAACCGGAGAGGTAAAATCAGAGGTCCTGCAGGACAAAATGGCTGTCTCTCCTTCCATGATCACAACGTCTTTAGGTTTCTCCTCAAATAAAACTAGAATTTGAAAGCAAATGCCACTTTAGTCTGATTCACACTGATTCTACTAAAATCACATTTTATTATTATTATTGTTTAAAATTACACCCTATTCCCTCGTGTTTCTGCTCACCTTTGGCCTTAGGAACAACTAGCAGACATGCAGAGGTCCTCTCCTCCCCAACCACGAATGCCACAGTGCCCGTCTCCTCAGGCGTCGTCATGGTGAGGACCAGTCGGTGCAGGCGACCCTGGCACGTCATCTGGTTCATCTCGTTCTTCTGCAGAGGGCTGGAGCCAAGCCACCATACACCCTCACTCACGTCTGAATGGCTCAGCTCACACACAAACTCTGCGTCCTCGCCTGCTGTCACCGTTTTGTCCTGCAGCTCTGTAACAATCCGCACGCGCTCTGTGGAGGAAGAGGAAGCTATATACAGCTGGCTGTTTAGAGATGGAGATGGGATGGGATGTATTTTACAACAATTCAGGAGAGAATGACACCTGTTGATTTTATTCGTGCCACATTCCGTACTGTAAATGAGTTCGTTAAATATTTCAATAAATAACAGCAAAATATAAGGAAAATTCTACTTTAATATATTAACTAATATATCCACCTACCCCTCACAATCAGCTTGGCAGTGGTCTTCTTGCCTCTGGTGATACAGCAGTACTCTCCAGAATCCTCCAGACACAGTTTCTGGATCTCCAGGGTGTGCGTGGGGCCTTTCTTCTTTATAATACACCGCCCTCCTTCTTCCAGCACAGTGTTGTCCTTCTTCCAGGTGACGGGGACATTAGCACTGGAAACTTCACAAGACAGCAGCACAGATTTCCCCTCCATCACGGCTTGGCTCTCCAGTTCCTTCTCAAAGAACACAGATGCTGCCGCTGAGAAGGAGAAGAAAAAGATGAAAAGGAGACGGTGTGTTACAAAAGTTGAATTAACAACTAAAATAATGAATACTTGTGTAATCAGCACAACATCAAGACCAAGAAATAAAAAAGGGAGAATGAGCAATTATGATTATTATTATGGCTATAATTATACTTATTGAACCAGACTATAAGTAGATATAGGGGTCTGTGAATTACTCTATAATAGACCTTTTTCATTTTGACATAAAATAGTGGTGTAAACACAGGTGTTACCAGTGAGACTAATTAAGATTCTGTTCAGTAGATGGCATAGAAAGCATTCACATTATACTTCACATTTGTCTCACAAAGGTAATTATCTAGACATTAAATCAAAACATGCTTGCAACCACTATCTTTTGTAAAAATGAATTACACACTATGATTACAAGATAACTAAAATGTGTGCACACTGTGGACTATCAAAGTGCTGCACTGCCCTCACAGTTGAGTTCTGTCTTTTTAATTCCATCCACATCATCTTATTAAAAATAACAAAAAACTCCAAGGCACTCGCTGAAAACAATTAAATTGCAAAGATTGTCACAGCATGGTGATGTTAGACCTGAAGACAAAAAAACTCTGACACATTTCAGCATCAAGCCTTCTTTGGGGAGTTAAAAAGTCTATTTTTGACCAAAGAGCACCTCAGGTGCATTTTGAGTCCAGGAGGCGCTAATACCCAAACATTTTTGAACATCATGTTATTAAGTAACATTTAGAAAATTGATTTTTGACACTTGTGAATTGATGAAGAATCATCCATGTAGGCACTGCAGTGCGCCTAAGAGGCAATATTTTTCCCACCACTAATGGCAGTGAAAAAAATCTATCATGTCACATATAAGCAGCAGCAGCAGCATTGGCAAGAGATAAAACAGTGAGTAGAGCATTGTGATTTTTAATAGACCAACTTATCGCAAAGGGTGCATTGGATATATTGCAGCCCATGTTGCAGTGAGCAACACATGTCATGTGTGGGTGTAGCAGTCATTAGCCTGAACTAATCCACAGGCATCACAAGAATTCACGTTACTTGCTGCTTGGTCTAAGAAACACAAAAAGGCAGCATGTCAAATACCTCTCACGTTCACTTCAGCCGTTGTCTTCTGCTCCCCAAAGATGCAGCTATACTCTCCGACATCCTCAGGCTGGACGTTTTTGATGTGCATCTCAGCTATCTTCCCTCTCAGCGTCATCTGATATCGTCCTCCGTGATAGATCTGGTCTTCGCCCTTCCACCACTGCACAGCCACCCCGGCCCTGGACAGTTCACAGCGAAGGGACACGTTGCCTCCTTCTGGGGCCTCCTGGTTCTTAAGACCCATTTTAAAGGACAAGGGGATCGCTGTGGGAAAATAAAATTCATGTTGACTTATTATGTATTCAACCAATCTATTGTGTATAATATTTACATAGAATGGTGTTTTTTATGAGTAGAAAAAAGGGAACTACAATTTAATCTCTGTGTTGTATAATAATCTACTTTGTACCTTACAAGACACGTTACTTACATTTTTTGAACATATAATTATTTTTCTACAGTGAAGACAAGTAATTAAATAACAACAACAAAAAAAAAAAACATTTGAAATAAGGAAAGACCAAGAACATTTTACTCCCTTGTAAATTCTAATATATAACTTTAAAAGCTACATAATCAAAGCTCAAAATTTATGTCAGTTTTTCTTCATTTCTGAAAAGTTTAAGCATGCAAAAACACACAAACATGCTCTCATTTACAAGCTTCCCTTACGTGTAATTGTGATGTTGGCTGTGGTCTTGGTGTCACCGTAGATGCAGCTGTAAAGTCCGCTGTCCTCCAGCTGTGTGTTTTTGATGGTCAGCTCCATGATGCTGTTTCGATTTTTAATCTGGTACTTGAAATTATTTTTCAGCAGGTCTTGCCCTTTCCTCCACTCCACAGCGAGGCCGGGCTTTGATAGCTCACAGCTCAATGTCACGCTGTTCTCCTCCTCCACCTGCTGGTTCTTCAACTTTGTCTTGAATGTGATGGGAGGAGCTGCAAGGAGAACGACCAACAAGTGGTTACTCTCTAAAAAAATAAGAGGCTTTAGATAGTCTCTAGTCATGTTTTTAGTGTGGGATCTCTATCTTACCTTTGACAGTGAGCTCTGCAGTTGATTGGCAGTCATTAGTCTTGCAGGTGTATTTGCCAGCATCACTCTCTTCTACGTTGTTGATGATCAGTTTAGTGAGACGTCCCTCCTGTTTCATCTCATATTTGTATCCAGGTTTGAGGATGACTCTGCCTTTCCTCCAGTCCACTGGAGCTGCAGGTTTGGAGAGCTCACAGCAGAAAACTCCACCGTCCCCTTCCTTCACCTCCAAATTTGCCACCTCTTGTTTAAATGTTACCGGAATTGCTGAAAAAAAACAACAATTAAGCAAAATCTGAAATTAGAAATAGTTCCACTCACTCCAATTTTTCCACACAATTCCAAACTTCTTAGACTTTTAAAAACATTTACCATATTTACTTTGTACTTACCTCTGACTTTGATGTCAGCTGAAGTCACAGATGTGCCCACCAAACAGCTGTACTCTGCAGCATCTGCGAGAGTTAAATTTCTGATCAGTATCTCAGCCACCCTGCCTTCTTGCTTCATCTGATATTTTCCCCCCTCCTTCAGAAGTTGAGCGTCTCTCCTCCACTCCACTGGGACTCCTGATTTAGAAAGCTCACAGCGCAGAGTCACACTGCCCTCCTCCACAGCCTCCTGGTTCTTCAATTTTTGCTTGAAAGTTACTGGGATTGCTGAGAACAGACAACATAAAATACTGTATAAGATGTACAAATTACCAAAGCATAATTATGTTCCTATGTTACATTATGTCTATTATGGCTCTCACCAGTGATGATGATGGTGGCAGATGTTTTTATGTCCTCACAAACACAGCTGTATGTGCCGCTGTCCTCAGGCTGGCTTTTCCTGATGAGGAGCTCCAGGGTGGAGCCGCTCTGCTTCATCTGGTATTTCTCTCCATTGGTCAACACATTGTCTCCCTTCTTCCACTCTACTGAAGTGCTGGGTTTAGAGAGCTCACAGCACAGTGTCACTCCGTTACCCTCCTGCACCTGAATATTCTTAAGCTCTTGGAGGAATCTGATGGGCCGTTCTACAGCAGACCACAGGAGGAAAAATATCAAAATGAGATCAGGACATTTACATGTGAAGGAACCTCTGTTTTGCTGCTCTTTATTCCTGACCGATAAGTCAAGTAAACACATCATTTACATCAGGTGCCAGTTTAGGTGTTGCTACAGCAGCACCAGTGGTTTCTTTGGTGCAAAAAGAACTGTAATGTTAGCAGCCAAAGCAACAACAGAAACATCATCAATAAAAATTTCAATGGTTATCAAGAAAGAGGTGACAATACAAGACACACTGCCAAACTGCTTCGTGTTTTATATTAGTTTCCAGGACTTTGGGAAACTATTCTATACTTGCTAACACATTATTTCATGAGTCATGAGCCACCCACCTCATCCTGGTGGCCTACGATTGAAAGAAAAACACAACAAAAGTGCTCCCTTAGATGCCCCTATGGCAGATAAAACATGATAAAGTGCCCTCTACAGTGACCCAATATGCAAGAAAACTCTGAGGGGCCCCTCCATTGGTGAAAAAGTGATAATGTGGCCCTCTATGATGCCCTTCAAGTGGAGAAAATTTGACAAAAATGCCCTTTTATTATTTTTTTTGCCTGTTGTGACCCAGAGATCCATCTAAACCTACAATAACTTTGCATTGTATATTCTAAATTTGTCAGTTTATCAGTTGTATTTACCATCTTTATATTTTACCTTTTGAGATACTGCGTATTCATGAGATCTTTGAGTGCACTCAAAATCACTAAAGCAAAACTTACCATTCACAACGATCGTTGCTTTTGTCATCTGTTCTCCACATATACATAGATAATCTCCACTGTCGTCCAGACTGAGGTCTGAAATCTTCAGCTCCACCTGCAGATCCTTCTTCCTCATCTGGTATTTATCTCCATTTTTCAACAGCTCTCCTCCTCTCCTCCACTCCACTGAGGGGGCAGGTTTGTTGAGCTCACAGCGCAGTACCACACTGTTGCCTTCCATCACCTCTTGGTTGACTAGTGGCAGCTTAAAACTTGGTGGTAGACCTGTCAATAAAATATACCACTTTTATCTAAAAGGCTTTAAACTTTGCCACTCATTCACCCATCCACAAACAGACTCACACACCCATGGCAGCACACTACCATGCAAGGTGCTTGCCTGACCGTTAGGAGCAATTTGGGGTTCAGTGTCTTATCCAAGGACACTTTGACATGTGGACAGGAGAGCTGTGATTAGTGACCAAATTGAAAATCAAGGGAATAAAAATATTAAGATTCAAGAAAAGGAATAAAGACAAACAAGACTAGGTCGAAACCTAGCTGGACCATGAATGATCAATGTACTTCAGTGGATGAAACTGAGGACTGTTCATGCCTATTCATTTTGAAAGAGTAACGGGGGAGCAAGAGGGGAAACTTGGACACTTGACGAACAAATTGCGTAACTTCATCACTCACTCATTAAATCAGGAACAGACTTTCTCATTTATAGAGCTGGCTCCTCTTTGCTGTAATCTAGCCAAAAAAGTATAGGCCAAACTTAGAATTAATGATCACAGTAGAATAAATTCTCATAATAAAATTTTTTGCAGCCTGAACAGCTGGAAACTTTAAGAATAATAAAATTTAGGGTCCAATAAGGATCAATAAATTACAGAGCTACAGAGTAAACATGATAACAATTATCTGATCATGCAGAGATCCACTGAACTCACTGGACTCCATAACACATTTCACAAGGATTTGACAAGGAACATAATAAATATTACATGGATGTTATAGTAGCAGTAATGTAAGTAGGAAGGGGGAATGCACACCAGTGTTGGAGAGGTGTTGACCATGAAAAAGTACAGGTGTGTTGGAAGATAGTCACACGCTCATAACCACGATGCAAAAAAAAAAGTTTCAATAATTTACCAACATTTCAACATGACAACGTGAGAAGACATGATGAGCTGTTGGTAAATTATAAAAACATCTTTTTGTATCATGGCTACGAGAATGATGTAAGTGACATGGCATGTATGCTCACATGGAAATCTGCCATGCTCATAATCCTTTTATCTAGCAAACCATTCAGTTTAAACTGAACAGTGGAATGGATTAAATGATAATCCATTATAGGCGGTGAGTAAAATTTTCTATCCCCGTGTCACACCAAGAGTACTATTTCTGGCACAAATTAAACATGTCCTTACATGAAAAACACTGACACTAATACTAATGCTACAGTTTAGTTGGAGAACTGAGGACTGGGATGTATCTGATTGCAAATTATTGCCGAAACATCCCGTGATATGACATGACGTGACTCTACATCTCATCTGTATCTTTTCACCCAGCTCATGAGAAGTAATGTACAGCACACACAGAGTACCGTGACATTTAGCCATAAGCATATTGGGTTACAAGATATGAAACAATGATCTCTCCTTTGAGCTTAAGTGAAATGACATAATGGACTGCACACAGTGATGATACCCACTGGGACTATTTTGGTTTTTATTGTACTACATTAGAGCTGACCTCTTTGACGTCTGCGCTCTGGTGATTCTGTTGAATACATTGGGAAAATTAAAAAAAAAAAAAAAAAGGAAGAAACATGCTTAACAAAATAATGAATCCAATATATGTGGGGTGAACTTTGATTTAAATGTCGTACCTTTGACAGTGAGCTCTGCAGTTGATTGGCTGTCTTTAGTCTTGCAGGTGTATTTGCCAGCATCACTCTCGTCTACGTTGTTGATGACCAGTTTAGTGAAACGTCCCTCCTGCTTCATCTCATATTTCTCTCCAGGCTTCAGTTTCACTCTGCCTTTCCTCCACTCCACTGGAGCTCCAGGTTTGGAGAGCTCACAAAGAAAACTCCACTGTCTCCTTCCTTCACCACCAGGCGCTGGACCTCTCGTTTGAAGGTCACAGGAAGTGCTGTCGTGGGTACATTGAAAATGAGTGATTGCAGCCTGCCATGCAACCTACTTCCTCACTTCTAGATTTCCTCTCTTTAAAGCCATAACAAAATGTCATACTTTGGTGTCAGGGGTATGGGATTTTGGATTTTACACTATACAAAATGTACATACATGTGTTGGTTATGTATCATTCAGTCACCAATGCACAACTTAAAGGATCAGTGTGTAGGATTTAGTGGCATCTTGCGACAGGACTGCATATTTCAAATTCCTTATTCACTCTCAACTTCCATGCATGTAGGAGAACCTACAGTGGCCAAGAAACTCATGCAAAATGCGCAAGGCTGTATCTAGAGCCAGTGTTTGAACTAAACCCTAAAGCCAAAAAAAAAGTTTATGCCCTCCCCTACATAAATTATATTCATTTAAGTTTGTTTCACTCTACATTTCTCCCCTGGTTATCCACACGCCCCTGCAGTGACTCTACACCCAGCTTAGGTAATGAAAACAGTACAAGTATTCTTATTTTAAGGTGATATATACACCTAATATATGATATATATATGACAGATACACTACTGAGAACATACTTCTGAATATTTTTATCAGGGTTCAGCATTAATCATGGCATAATGGCCCGTGGCCACAAAAAGTGACCTGGTGGTCATCAAATACTCCCCACAGTGGCCACCAAGTTTTATTTACTGCAAGCCTTCGCCAACACAACATTACGGTTCCACAAATATTCTTTTAGCTAAACACTCTACGAAAACAGCGAACAGTGTCCCCTGCAAACAAGCTACCAGTATGTCACTGCTACTGAAGTATGGGTTTACTAAGCCTACTCAACTAACACACTGCTTACATAAAGACAGAGAAACACAAAAGACGGACTATGAAAAATGAGACACAACAAAAATTGAGGAGTGAATGGAAGCAGGCATTTCAGTGGCTAAAATACAAAAAAACACATCTAAGGACATAAGGCACTGCAGTGCTGCCACTAGTTTCTTCAACTAGCTGAGTAGATTATTTTTCATCAGAACCATAAATGTACTGCAAAGCTAATACGGACAACAGGTATGAAATGCCATTGGAAAATGTGTTCTCATTGGTCTTTGGTAGGGTTCAAACTTACGTTTCACTTTGACTTCAGCTGTGGTTTTCTCATCTCCTGTGATGCAGCTGTACTTCCCAGCATCCTCTGGTTGGACACTGAGAATGGTCATCTGAGCCGTCTTTCCTTCTAGCGTCATATGATACTTCCCTCGAAATAACTCCTCAGACAGCACCTGAGCGTCTCTCTGCCACTGCACCGGGACTCCCTTCTTTGACAGCTCACAGCGTAAAGTCACACTGTTCCCTTCTTCAGCCTCCTGGCTCTTCAGGCTCACTTTGAATGTGGCAGGAACAGCTGTTGAACCAAACACAGATATTGTTTATACATGTGAAGCAGAACACAGGCAAGATCGTTGACAAAGTGCTTTACAGGTAGCTCAACACACCTCTAAAAATGGGTCAATGAACAATAAACAAAGAAACAAGAGGGTATGCTTCACCACACACATTGAACATACCGATAACTTTCACAGTGGCCTTCGTCCTCTGCTCTCTACACACACAGGTGTAGACCCCACTGTCCTCTGGGTCAGCATCTCTGATGATCAACTCCAGGACTGAGTCCCTCTGCTTAATCTGGTACTTCTCTCCGTTCTCCAGCTTATCTCCTCCGAGCCTCCACTCCACTGGGACACCAGGCTTAGAGATCTCACAATATAGCGTGATGTTGTGTCCTTCCTCCACCTGGACGTTCTTCAGCTTTTGCTTGAAGGTGATGGGAAGAGCTGAAAGGCAAAGATAATGTTGGGTCATGAGAAAGAAATGAAAGTCACAGCCCTCAAAATCAAGAATTTAATGATGAGCAAGTAGCCTGTTCATTCACAGTACTATTCATAGTGCTTTGCTTTTAAGTTACAGTTACAACAGCTATTATCATATTTTCAGTTCTTAAATGTTCAGCTCTGTACTGGCTGCAATACTCTGTATCTAACAAGTGTATTCTTATAGGTATTCAGTTGTTAAAACATACATATTTTACATATTTTTTTCTTTTTTTGTCTATTGTGGCAAAAGAAACTTCAGTGTGGAGTTGGTGAGGCTCATGTGCATATTGTAAAGAAAATTGTTTTTATTATGTTTAATACTTTTTGCAAATCTATGTCACTGGTTCCCAGTCTGGGGATTCAGACTCCATTAAGGGTCACCTAAGCTTCACAGGAGGTCATGAAGGGGTGTAAGAAAATATTTTTAAAAATATACAGTAAAATATATAGCTCAGTTTTTCATTCATTTCTATAAAGAAGATTGAATCAAATTGTTATTTTTCAGGGCGAATGGTGAAGACCTGAACATGTACTATATTCACAGTTCACAATCTGCTAAACAATTAAAACAGCCTAAGAGCTAATAGAAGAATGGCCAAGCATCAGGGAGAAGAAAACACTGAACTAAATACATAATATGTAATACAGTTGGAGAATTGTATAAAAAGTTCCTAAAATATCCAGAAAACTCATCTCTGATACAATATTCACAGGAAATAAATGCTCAAAATTCAGCCAAATCACTTGTTTTACACAAATTTGCTGCAGTTATTGTGTTCACTATTTGGGTTAATTGTACAGTTTATCAACTGTTCTGTACTCTTATCATTTTGCCTTGAATATAAAATGAAATATCCATAAAATATAGCAGTCAGTGGTCATCAGATGTCTCAATGATAGAAGAAGGGACCCATAAGAAAAAGGCTGGGAACCACTGACCTATGTGTTATTGTACAGGGAACATTACTTCCTTGACTTCTGTTCTGATTCTGTCTTTCAGTTACATGACCAGATACAAAGCAAATAGAAACAGATAGTAGAAAATAATGAAACGCTGTCAATAACAAACACCTACCACTAACAGTCAGAGTTGCAGTGGTCTCTATGTTTCCACAGATGCATGTGTAGATATCACTGTCCTCAGGTGTAACATCAAAGATCCTCAGTTCAATCAGCATGTCTCTCTGCCGCATGTGATATTTCTCTCCATTCCTGATGAGTTCATTCCCCCTCTTCCTCCACTCCACACTGTGACCAGGTTTCGACAGCTCACAGCGGAAAGCCGCAATGCAGCCCTCCTCAATCAGCACGTTCCTCAGCTTCTGCTTGAAGGTGACTGGGAGAGCTGCGGGTGACCATTGATTGACATAAATAACTACTGATGAATTACTGATAATTGTTAACTTTATTTTAACCTCATTAAATTTCATTTAAAACCTAAGCCCATTAGGCTATTGGTAAATCATGTCCTACCAGTGATTTGACAGTGGCAGATGTCATTTGATCAGCACACACACAGGTATAGACTCCACTGTCCTCAGGTACAGGCTTCCATATCAGGAGCTCCAGGGTGGTCTCCCTTCGCCTTATCTGGTGCTTCACCCCATTCTTCAGCAGCTCGTGTCCCTTCCTCCATTCTACTGGAATCACAGGTTTAGACAGCTCACAGCGCAACAGAACATTGCTTCCCTCCTCTGCTTGCATGTTCTTTAACTGCTGTACGAACGTTATGGGGATAGCTGGAAAACAAGAGGAGACATTTTTAATAGATATAGGTAGGAGCAAGGTGAAAGTGTTGATGCTGTGCATGGTTCTGGTGAAAAGATTTCATGTATGGGCATAAATACATAAATAATATGCCAGCCAGATAGCTGCTTGTTTGCATCTGTGTCATGGTTTAGTCAGTAACACAGATGCACAGCCATGTTGGAGGTACCAGGATATAAAGAACAGAATGGATTACACACTTAATATCTAATTCAAGCCAAGTTTAGGATGTCTAAACTGTAGAAAAGTTCAGGAAAATGAGGGGAAGCTGATAAAAACTTACAGGAAGGGCTTGGTTCACGGGAATGTGATATTTTGAGAAACTAATAGGTGGTAAATATCTGTACGAGCTGGTTCCTTCCTTCTGGAATGACCCAACATAGGGACTACCTTGTTTGTTTACCGATCCCACACACAGCTGGAAAATATTAATTATCACAAAGGCACAGTACCAGTTCATCAACGATGTGTGTATTGTTAAAGACAAGGTAGGTGATCAACTGATCTTTACATTTCAGAAATTTAAATCTTATATCTTAAATCAAGACTTTAAGGATTTCAAGTCTGATAGTCTACTAGCACAACTTTTTGGATCAAAATGCTAGACTGTCTTAAGCAAATAAAACAACCAACTTCACCCAATTGACCAAGAAGTCAATTGATGAGAAAATAGTTTATTATTCTTACAATCTTATGTTTAGTTGAGGAAAACTAACTATTTTGAGCAACAAAAATCAGCAACGCAGGTTCGGTTGCATTGTTTACTTTCAGTACCTCTAACATGTCTAACTGGATTGACATGCTGTGAAAACACTCAGTTTAACAAACAAAATAGTTCTATGATACAGACAAATCTGAGAAGCATCTGTAATATAGTGACAATCCTGTATTTCGTTCCTGAAGGTAATCAGTGCTGGTTATAGTTCAAACATTCTTGTGAACTCCAATCTGTCCCAACTCCATTTGCTGCTGTTGGCAAACTGTGATATCTCAGACCAGTGTTTGCACCATTGATTTAAGAGTTAATGTGCATAAATTAATATTACTCCAGAGCAATCAGTAACAGAAAATGCCTATGACTTTCAAATACACTCCTGTGAAAGTGTGGTTTGTTGAAACTGTACAGCCCAAATTCTTGGTAAGATTACAAAAGACAAAATGACTTGGAAGTACTACATTTTTGATATGTTAAAATGCACATAAAGGTAAGGAAAAGATAATGACATACCATGTACTTTGAGGCTTGCTGTGGTGCGGTGATCTCTGCACTGACATGTATATTCTCCAGAGTCATCAGGCCTCAGGTATTTGATGGTAAGGGAATTGATTGTCTTCCTCTGTTTCATCAAGTACCTGTCACCTGGTCTGATAGTCTCAAAACCTCTCCTCCAGTGGAACTGGACCCCAGGCAGAGAGTATTCACAGGTCAGGGTCACGGTCTCCCCCTCTTTGGCCTCCACAGTCTTTAGAGGCTGGATAAACTCTGCTGGGATGGCTAAGAAAAGTGACGACAAAGAGGAAAAAACATGTGGATACTCATTTTTCAACTATAAGCACTAAAGCAAATTTACCTGTATAATTTTATATCACCAGTCCCCTCTTTCTGGCATTTAATAATGGGCAATAGTGAGCCATAGTAGTCCTGTAATGATGGTCAAATAAAAAGTTATTTATACCTTTGACAGTTACAATGGCCCTAGTCGTAACAGATCCAGCACTGCACTCGTACACTCCAGCATCATTGTTGCAGACCTCCCGAATCGTCAGCCGTGCCTCACAGTCAGAACGACTGGCAAAATATCTTGAGGAGTTCCACATCAGGCAGCCATCTTTGTACCACAGGATGTGGCACGGCTTGGAGGTCACACAAGACAAAACCAAACCACCTCCTTCAATAGCCTCACAGTCTTCCAGTGCTTTAATGATGGTGGGACGCCTCTCTGGTAACACGGAGAGAAGGTAAATCAAAACCAAATGAAATGTGATTAAAAATACACAGTAAAACACTGTGGCAGATGAAAGCCTTACCCCTAACCAACAGTGAGGCATACGATCTCTTGTCCCCCGCTGAAAATGAGATGGTGCCAGTGTCTTTGCGGGCGAGCTGCCTAAATGTGAGAGTGTGGTAGCCTCCAGGCACCATCTGGATCTCATTGAGCTCATTGGTGTACAGCAGCGTCTCATCCAGATACCACTTGACCCCAGAGTAGTCACTGGGACAAATTCGACATCTGAATGTGACCGTGTCGCCCTCGAGACACTCAACATCTTCTAATTCATCCAGGATCAACACCCTCTGATCTGAGGGAAACATGGAAAAGATAGGAAAAGATGGGAAAGTGCATAATCGTCACATACAGTAGGTACTAGAAGCATTAATTAAAATCTGCGGTATTTTACTGAGCATTACACACGGTGATGATATTATGATTATGATGATTTCAGCAAATGATTTTGGCTTACCATTTATAACCACAGTATGAATATAATATACCTTTTTTTTTTTACAACCATTCTTATTTTCAGGCGATTATACACTAATGAAAACATACTTGAATATTATATTCTATATCTGCCATATTCTGCCAATAAATACCTGTAAATCTTACACACTGGTCCTTTAAATCAATTTATCATTCAGTTATTAAACTCAAGTTTCTTCTACAACTGAACAGATAATTAATCAATTAATATAAAGAACTACCATTCAGTCTCATTGAATTTAAATGGTCACCCCTGAACCACAGTGATGCAATACCCAGTGTTCCCTTCGCTATGGTCTTACCCTGCACAGTCAGCTGTGCTCGACTCTGCATGGTGCCGACATCACAGATGTAAATATCAGTGTCTGATTTCTCCAGACCAGTGATGGTCAGGGACAGCACCACACCCTTCTGCCTGATGATATACTTTCTACCGGACCTCAGCTCCACCATGCCCTTCAACCAGGTCACCCGCTTGGCTGGCCTTCTGGTCTCACACTCCAGGGTCACTTTACTCTTTTCCTCTGCTCGTGTGTCTCTTAACTCCCTTGCAAACGTGTGCTGGAGTTCTGAAAGGAAAAATGAAGTTTATAAAATTAAGCCATGCTTCCCATTTTGTATTACAGACAAGAGCAACATCAACTTGCACAAAGCCACAGTAAAGAACATTAGATTGTTCCGTAAATATCATTATCTAAAATTTTTTTTTAATTCACCTACCTCTGACCTCCAGCTTAGCACGAGAAGCAACACCATCAGCCTCACAGCAGTAATCTCCAGAGTCTCTGATGGTGGCATTCTTGATCACCAATTTGGCCAGGTACTTCTCCACACTCATCTCATACTTGGGACCAGGCCTGATCAAATGGCCATTTTTCAGCCAATGGATGGTGCCGTCTGTTTTGGTGATCTCACAGCTCAACTCTGCATCCTCACCTGGCACTACCTTGACATTCAATAGGTCCCTAAATATGTGCACTGGCTTTTCTAAAGAGGAGAGAATGCATTCATTCAGGCTTAAATGCATCTACCAAATGGCATATTTCAAAATAAAATGCAGAGACAGGTGTCCTCACATACACAAAGACAGATCAAACAATGCCATCAAACAATGCCCATCATTTTATCCGAGACAGCCAGGTGTTTACCTTTAACAAAGAGCATGGTCCTACAGCTTAGGTCTTTAATTGTGAAGACTACATCTCCAGCGTCAGCCAGCAAAGCATCTCTAATGGTCATCTTATACTTGCGGCCATTGTTGATAACCTGGATGCGGTTATTGTTGACCACCACCTGCCCGTTGATGGTCCAGGAAGGCTCATCATCGAAATCATGAGAGACCTGACAATCGAATGTGCAGCATTCGCCTTCCAGGACAGATGTTGTCTTCAAACGCTGAACAATTGTGATATGTAAGTCTGTAGATAAATATAATAATAAAGCTGACTTATTACAGTGAATGTATTTTCACTTTAGTGCCAGTTTTATCTGTCATTCTATCAACCATTTGGTGGCGCTGCCATCAAAAGGCAGTCAGTCTCATGTGAGCACTTGATTTTCAAGGTTTAGACCTCTTCCCAATAACCAGCAACTTTATTTTCTCACTACTCACCATGTACAGTGACTTTAGCTTTGGTTTGGCTAGTGCCCAGGTCACAGGTGTACTGTCCAGCATCATCCTTGCTCAGAGAATGGACGATCAGAGCCATGGACTTCCCAGACTGGAGAATTTCATGTTTATCGTCAGTGGTCAGGACCATACCATCCTTCTTCCAAACAGGAGTCACTGTCTCTTTGGATATTTCACACTGTAGGCAGACTTCTCCTTGCTCTTCTCCAACTGCATCCTCCAGAGACCTCAAGAACACTGCTGGGCGCTCTGGAGCCAAGACCATCATTCATAGTGTTTCATGTTTCTCAGAAATGAACAAACAGAAATTTAAATGAATGGTTCAAATTATTTGAATGGGGTTGCATGAGGTATTTATCCATAGTGTATTACCTACAGTAGATGGCATGACATTGGAAAAGCAGCAGGAGGAAACAATGTACTGCTGTGGATAGGGTCAGCAGCAAATATTTTAGAATTTTTTTCACTGCTTTACCATGCTTTCAGAAAGCCTTTTCCAATGGGGAACTGCTGTTATATAAGCCTAACACAGTTCTCTGCAAAACCACCAAATTCCTTTGGCAAAAACTGCAATTTTACCACACAGATCATGGGAGTTGCTGGTCTACCACTCCCTCAAACAGCTAGTTTGTTTGTGTTATTGTATGAGTTTGGGGTTTAAGAGAGAGCATTTGTATAACAGCATTTCCCATGAGAAAAGGCAGTCTGATGGCAAGGTAAAGCAGTAAAAAGAAATGTGTCAGAATGCATTTTGCTGGTCATACACTGACCATGGAAAAGTAACATCATACAACTCCCACTTCAAAAAATCTGAACTATCCCTTTAAATGCAGTGCCAGAAAAACTCTTAATCATACACTTCAGTTACCCCCTCAACTGACCTTTGACCTTTAAGGTGGTTGTCTCAGAGAGAAGACCTGCTTTGAAGGTGAGCCTGCTCTCCTGCGGCCGTGGCTTCATGATTGTCAGGCTGTGCATTGTGCCCATGTGCTGGATCCTGTTGATGGCGTTGGAATAGAGGCGAACGTTGTTGAGGAGCCACTCCACATTGGCAACCACGTAGTTGAGCTCACATGTGAATCTGGCAATGCCATCCTCCTCGATTTCCACTGGCTCAAGGTGTTTAACCAACTTTAGTGTTTTCACTACAATAAAGGGGGAAAATAGATCATGCCAAATTGTCAACTGAACTAACATAAAGAGGAAGTGTAATAAAAACCTGAAAATCATAAATATCAAAACAGGAAGTTACCTACCTTCCACCTTAACATGTGCTGTGCTCTGTGAACCCCCAGCCATGCAGCGGTACTGTCCTCCATCCATCCCTGTCACCCCATGAATGGTCAGCTCTGCTCGTTTCCCTTCCCTCTTCATGCTGTACTTGTTTGAGGTCTTCAGAGCCGTGCGTCCTTTAAACCACCGCACCATCCTGGGCGAAGGGGCAAACTCACAGCTCAGAGTCACAGAGCTGTTCTCCTTCACCTCTACATCTTCCAAGTGGTTGACAACCTGAAGGGGTCGCTCTATAGGAGGAGAGATGTAAATAAGCTTAAATAAACATAATTTATTCACTTTACCCACTTCAGCCTTTTCAGGATCATGCAGAATACATGGTGTGTCTAAGCATATGACATACAAGGAATAAAACAGGTTAAAACTCAGGAAAGGTAGCCAGTCCATTGCAGGGCAAACACACAGAGCAGACACTGTATATTACTGTATAAAAACAAATGATACTGAGCATTTATTTCAGTTATGTCCCGACTATTAATGCCATACATATAAATTCTCCTTGCTGTGGCAATGCAGCAATTAAAGTATGTAATTCATAGCAATGTGGGTAAAAAAAACATGCACTGACATGTAAATACTACAAATAAACATCCAATGTCTACTAACATCTCCAGGGTGAATAAAGATATGGCAAAGCTACAAAAGATGAGTAAGCTTCGTCGTCAAACCAGACCACAATTTAAAATTTCTTTTAGATCAGGGATACTTAATTTGTATTACTGGGGTCGCTTTTGCAACATGACAGGAGGCCATGTGCCAGTTAATAAACAAACATTAATAATAACAATCAGATTAAATTAATAAACAATAAAATGCCCAAAAATCTTCTGTCTTTGAAATTCTTTATTTTCAAATTAACTGACTTATTATCTTGCCTTATTAACCAAATTATTATTATTATTTAATAACTGCAACTGCATCTTCCTGCATTTGTAAATGCTTTGGTGACATTTTAATGAAAGTTTATTCAACATCAAACATAGTTGGAACCTCTTCCATCGTGCAATCACTGAAATGCTGGAATGATTCATAAACAAAACCATGAACATAAATGGCTCCTTCCAGTGACAGAAAACATAATATATACATACTATAATATAATATATACATATTTAAGATCTTTTAATACAAAATAAAGATTTAAGGGATCAAAATTCTCCTAATTTCTGCATCATCTTTGCTCCGCTTCTACAAAGGTAATAGCTGTCTTCACCTGTGCAGCTCACCGTCTAATCCGTCTGCACTTTGCACAACTTGAAAGGCCACAAAGATCGGCCTTCTCTGTTACTGACAGCTTCATTTATCCCATCATACAACACCAACATATCTGTCTCTCCTTCCTGGGATCGGGGGCCATATTTGGTCAAATTGAATATCACTGTTTTAGATAATATATTAATATTATGACCACTTCAAATAGCTTTATCTTCTTTCTTCCATCTCTGAAGAGACTTAGGCAACTCACCCTTGACAGTTAGCTGAGCAGTGGAACGACTCTTGCCAGCTACAAAGAGCACAGGGCCAGACATGGAGCTTTCTGTGGAGGTGAGACAGAGACTGTGGAGGGTGCCCTCCCTGTCAATGTTCACTGCTGAACTATGCTCCAGCACCTCGCCATTCAGGGTCCACCGGGGCGGCCTCCCTGATTTCAAGCTGGTCTCCACCTGGAACAGTGCTGGCTCTGGCTCCATCACCTCCAATGAGCTCATCCCCCGCACTATGCTGATAGCCTGCTCTGCATGTACAGCCATAAAACACATTACCACTCCTGACACAACTCCAGACTTGTTACAAAAGACACTCTTGATTATATAGTTTGCACATTAGAAATATATGTGCACGTAGGTATTACTCATAATACGGCAAAACTGCAGCCATAAACTGAACATTGAGACTGATAAAATTACTGTGACAGCAGGCATCTCACCCTCCACCAGAAGCTGACAAGAGGTTTTGTCATCTCCTGCATCACAGGTGTAGGTGTCTTCATCTGAAGAGCAGACGTCATCTATGGTCAGCTGCCTGTAGATATCTTGGCTGATTAGTTGGTACTTCTTACTGGGCAGGAGCTCCTTCCTGTTCTTGTACCACCTGACCTGAGCATTAGGCCGTGACACCTGGCACTCCAGCAGACCACGGTGGCGATACATGGCTATCTTGACCCTCAGAGGACGTACTATTTGGACTGGGAGCTCTGAAGAAGGGAGGCTGCGTCAGACAACATTTCCTCCATAAATCCATGTTAAATCATGACATAAACAGTCTGCTGGCTCACCTTTGACTGTGAGAGTTGCATATGATGACACACGCTCTGCAGTGAATCTGATCTCTCCAGCATGCTCTGGCCGGACTGACTTGAAGAGCAGCGTGTGAGTTTTGCCTTCAATAAAATCAAAGTGGAAGGTACTGTATTTAACCAGGTTTTATATTATATTTTTATATATTTATGCCAAGAAACAGCCCTGTACAATCACTGTGACCACTAAAACACAGCCCTGTGACGCGAGAAGTGAGAGTATTTATACTGTTTCGGCTTTTGTTTCCTTGAAACCCATGTGATTTGTCTCTTACCCTGGTGTCTGATCTTGATGTTGTCCCCAGGTCGAATTCGGCTGTCATCTCTGTACCACCGACCATCCACATCCACCTGGTTGACCTCGCACACAAAGGTCACAGGTTGACGCTCCATTATGTCAACATCCTCCAATTCTGTCACTATGTGGATGTCCCTAGCTGGAGGAAGAGAGCCAAACCATGACTGTAAATCCAGTTAAAGCATTGAAGCAGAACTTCATCAATCTGTTTTACAGATCGCGCTACAATAGCATCATAATGACTTTTTGACATATTTGGGTGTTGTTCATTCACAGAAGTGATGAGACTCTGATGTGGCTGTTCAAAACTGCTGAAGTGGTACGACAAAGACTGTAAGACTAAAAATGCTAACATCAGCATGCTAACATGCTCACAGTGATAATGCTAACATGTTGATGTCTAGCAAGTTTACCATGTTTACCACAGTAGGTGATTTGTTAATTTGTTAAGCAGTGGGAGAACCCTAGCAATGAGAGGATGAGTTCTTAGGTCCAAGATAAAACTGACAGAAAGGCAGGACTGAGAAAAAAAGGCACAATTACAAAGCCATCTGCTACTTCAGCACCATGGACAGCGGCATGAATTCATCAATAGACAGCACAGTTAGGCTACTGATATTTCAGAGCCATGGTCAGGGCCATATATTCTAACTTTCACAAATCTAAGTCGGATAAAGGATCAATAGGTGCGTTTACATGGACACAAATATTCCAGTTTTATTTGGTTTAAAAGGCCAAACCGAATAAAACTACTCCATATAAACACCTCAATCGGAAGGAACATGCCCAAACCGAATGAAATTTCATTCGGTTTCAGAGAGGTGGATAAACCTTTCTTTAAACCGAAAGAAATGTCATGTAAACACTCGATCGTTTGTTGTGCAGCTGCGCTGTTACCGCGCATGCTCTGTGATGACGTAACTGGCGGCTGCGAAGCAAAATTATATAAAAATATATAAATAATATAAAATAAATAAATAAATATAGTGAACTGTTGCGGTTACTATGTGAGGGTCCTGCTGTAGCCGATCCCCTCGCATAGATCGCAGGAGGAGGAGAAACTGCTGCGCTTGTAACTTAAGCAGAGAGAAAACAAGAAAAACAACTAAAGACTGAAGCACACGATATGGATCCATTCTGACACAGGTACGTAGGAGAGGGAAGAAGAACTGGGAGACGGACGAGCGAAGGAGAATTTTGACAGTTGTGTACGGAAGTAAAAGCTTCTTCTTCTACTGTTTTTAACAAATTTGACCGCCAAAAGTTGACTGCAAACGTCACAGCGAGTTTATTCGGTTTATTCTGAATAAATGCAGTGGCTCATGTAAACACCCGATCGGATTAGATCATGTCACATGTAAACAGTTAACCCGAAAGACTCATTCGGAATGAATTTAATCGGAAAGAGGAAAAGTGTCCATGTAAACGCACCTAATGAGTCAGGCTGACTGGACTAACATATTCACCTTAACTTACTCTCTGCCCCTGCACTCTCTCTGCTACTCAAGGCTGGAGAGGGGGAGATGGCAGGTTAACAGGGGGAATGCATTTTGGTCATTTTGCTAACAAGGGGGACAGCATCCCTCATCAAATCACCAACTGGTTTACCATCTAAATGTAGCACATTAGCATGCTAACATTTGTTTATTAGCATTAAGTACAGCTGAGGCTGATGTCAGATCAGATCAGAGTTATTACAATTCATCCTCTGGGGACAATGATGGTTGTGCTAAATTTCACACTAGTCTATTAACATCAACTCACTGGTGGTGCTCGAGGAAAAGTCAGGGATTCACAAAAGTCACAAGGATTCATTCTGTGGGGGCCATGAATGTACAAAATTTAGGAATAGTCAAATGACCCTTAGAGACCTGTCACTAACATGGCTAAAAACATTTAAGCATTATTTTTTTCCAGTTATATGAACCACGTGCCACAATATGGTTCTCTCTCTTAGATAGCTTACATATGTATAGAAATACACAGTGTATTGTACTTTCTTACCTGTGACACTGAGCCTGCCTGAGGTCTGAATGCCGTTGGCCTGAAAAGAGAACAGGCCTGCGTCTATCAGAGACACCCTCTTCAGTATGAGGGAGTGTTTCTTCCCATGCATGCTGATGCGACAGTTGGGCTTCGACTTAAGCTGCTGTCCATCTCTGGTCCACACACCCTCGATATAGGCCAGGTTGAGAGTCACCTCAAAAGAGCAGCTCTCACACTCAGACACCTCCACATCCTCCAAGCCCTTCACCACCTGCAGACGGTTCTCTGGCACACAAACACACATGTAGAGCATTAGAGATTCAAAAGCTCATTGCAAAAACTACACTGAAATTTTACTTTGTGTGACAGGAGAACTTACTTGCAGCAGCTACTATTCCTCCAGGTATGTTGTCGCCCATGCCTCCTGCTCTTCTTTTAGTATGATTGGGGAATCTTGTTTGCTTTTAACCACAGTTATCACAGGACTACAACTAAAATATGATGAAAAAATATATATTGGGTAATGGTCTGACCCAGAAGATAGTTAATAATCTGTTTTATTATTGTTATAAAGGATATTCGTCTGTAACACCACCAGCTTCAACCAGCTCATTCACACCTCATTCACATGTGCTGCCATGCATATTCCTATCTTTCTAATAGTAAATTCCATGTGACCATTATTGTTCTCGGTTTTCCTGGGGAGTCCCTCAAGGATCAGTCCTTGGCCCTTATTATTCTCAATTTATATTACCACAACATCAATTCATAATCTTTCAGTTTCCATTTCAATGCAAATGACTCCCAGATCTATTTCTCACTTGATTCCATCAATTCAACTGGTTAAAATACAATCCTGTCTTACAGAAGTTACAAACTGGCTATTTCAGAACTTTCCTCAGTTAAAATCAGATTAATCAGAAACCATTATCATAGGTCCAGACCCAACCAGGGAGCATTTCTTATCTCACTTAGGTTTTCTATCCTGCTGTATCAAAAGTCAGTATAGAAATCTGTGTGTTATTTTGATAGTGACAAGTGAAGTCAGTCGTTCAATCATGCTTTCTCCATCTTCAAAATATCTCAAAAATCAGCTAAGAATCCGGAAACTACCCTCCACACTTTTATTGCATCCTAACTCGCTGTATTCAGTGGTAGAGTGGGGTCGTCCACTAATTGAAAGATCAGTGGTTCAATCCCCAGCTCCCTTGTGTCTGCATGTCAAAGTATTCTTGAGCCAGATACTGAACCCCAAATTTCCCCCAAAGGCATATTAATCAGTTGTGAGTGTGTGTGAATGGTTAGTTTCTGAGGAGCAGAGGCATGCTGCATAGCAGCCTCTGCTATTAGTGTGTGAATGTGTGTAAATGGGTGAATGTGACAGTGTTGTTAAATGCTTGGAGTGGTTGGAAGACTAGAAAAGCGTTATATAAATGCAGACAATCCATTTATTCCTGTCTTACTCAACAAAACCTCCCTAAACTTCAACTAGTTCAAAATGCTGCAGTAAGACGACTTACAAAATCAAACATCCGCATAATGGCTATTTTAGCATCTGGTTACCTGTGCGTTTTAGATTGTATAGGTTAAAGCTGAAAACTAGAGGAGGCCGAGTTTTTGGAGTCAGGGACTGATGATACTGGAACGACCTGCCGGAAGAGATCAGGCAGGCTAGCTCTGTTTCTTCTTTTGTATCTACCTTAAAAACATACATCTTCAGAATTGTTTTCTCTTGAAATGGTAATTCTTCTGTTTTTATTTTACTAGTTTGTACTAGTTAGTACTAGTAACTGATACCTCACCTGACATTTTTACTGTATCAATTCTACTTCATTTATTATGTCATTTCAGTTGTTTATATGTCTTTGTAAAGCACTTTGTAACCTGATTTTATGAAGTGCTATATAAATAAAGTTATTATTTTTCAGATACATTGATATTGCTTTGTAAATAACCTGTTGCATGCATGTATGGCCTCTGTTTTAGACAAAACTATATCTCACGTGCCAAACAAATTCCTCTCAGGCTAACAATGTAAACCATCACTTCCAAAATGGCAACATTGTCAGAATGAATACACATGGCATCACGCTCATATGGTTGATCTTTGTGATGGCATGCCAGTCCTCCTCAGTAATGAAGAGCAGAGTAATCTTTGTCACCTCACTCGGCTGAGCTCAGCACCATCAATATAGATTCAGCTATGATGAGGCTGCGCACATCGAACTGAGAAGCTTTAAAAAACAAATGAGAGGCCAAATGAGAATTGCCAATTACTGAACTGATTGATAGGCTATTTAAGATCCTGGCACACTTTTTGGAGGCTGGCACCTCCCACTATCACAAAGGAAATGAAACACTCCAAGAGGAGGGTTGTTCAATCTAATTTCCTACCTACCACATTTTATAATGCGTCACTCAACAGCACTGAATACACCAACTATAATCTATATTAATGCTAGATGCCTGGTACTGTAAGTTAGTCCAATAAGATCCCTCGAAGATGGCATGTGAAATTAATGGATACCATGGAAATAATTTAAAAAAAACTTTGAAATTAATTGAGCAAACAGCTCAGAAATACAGTATACACCCATACTTTGGCATTACAAGAAATTTACATATCTTAAGACAACAGTGAAGTGTATGAATAAACTAATTTTTCATTAACTTTCAATCAACAATTCTATCAATTCCATCAAAGCATGCAAAGAAATAAAGACTAGAAAAAACACCAAAATAACACAGAAACACACAAGCTCACACTCAGCGATGCACCCACCTTCAACTTTGGTATTTTCTAGAAAGAACAAATCCTTGCATGTCCTCTTGTCGCACAAACAGCAAAAAACAAAAAAACTTTCACCAGAAAACAGCTGGATAAAATATCCACCATGGCAACAGATCTATTGGAGTCTTGTCTTATTTATCACAAAGCCCTTCAGATTAACAACAATCATTTAGCCAAAGGAAAGCATGCCCAGGTTTACAAGCTGCGTCCCAGTCCCCCAAAGCATACAGCCTATAGTGCTTTCTCTTTTTTTCCTGCTTTGATGGAGAGTAGTGCTGAACAGCTGACATATCTCTCCCCACATACTAACCTCCAAAATAGCCCTCTGTCAGTATGAGAGCAAAGATAGCTTTGGCTTTAATGGTGTGAGGCAACTCATGTCCAGCATCAGTAGAACTATCGAAAACAATCACAATGTATACAACAGGCTTAGTGTGTTTGATGGTTTTCTAGTGTGCATGAATGAGTGAGAGACAAGCTTAGTGTAAATTACTTAAAGGCATCTCAGTAAGTGAAAGTAACCGTCATGTAGGATGAGGATTTACGTGAGTGGTCTACACAATTTGTACTGTCTGCTATTGAATAGTTATTTTACATGCAATAAGATTCACAGAAGTCTAACATCTCCACCAAAATGACTGGTCCATAACAGAAATACATCATGCCGTCATCTATTATAAGGCTGATGTAGTTTAATCACATGCTTTTTACAATACTGGCCCATAGAGACATCAAAGTCCATGGATCTCTACAGGGAGTTCCCCCACTGCACATCTCCCCTCTTAAATAACACCATATCAGCATTCCCATGTGAAGTCCTTCACTGACATCAGAGTAAGTGAAGGTCATTTGCAAACCATCATGGCACAGGGCTCAACAATAGGGATTGCCCTGTTGCTCAGGGCAAGTATAATACCACGTTGGGCTAGGTAATCTGGTAGCTCACTTGCCTGATGAGCTGATGGAAGTAGAAAGCAAAGGAGAGAGCCATCTTGTTTCCTTCTCATCTCTGCTGAGAGTTCTACATGCACAGTACCGAATAGGCACTTGCAATGGCAGAGGGTAAAGTTTATGAACTGAAACACAAGTGAGCATTTCAATTATCCTGGAAACAGGAGTTTAGTTGGGTGGCATTAAGAGGATGTGGGTGAAATTCCAACTGTGCTTCACAGTTTGACATAAGTTTGAGAGGTAGATAAAACAGGGTCATTTTATCCTTGCGTGACAAGGTCTCGCTTGTATGCCAGCTAAGAGAGCTGCTGACGACCCCTTCTCCACAGCCTTGTCAGAGAGGGTGTACAAAACATGAGGGCCAGTCAGGTAATCGCAATGATTACCTGACTGGTTATGACAGTGTATCATATTTCAAAAAATGCGCAGCCATTCACTGCGTACTCCCATTGCTTTTCCAACAGAAGAACTGGATTGCTATGCAGTATTAACGTGGCTTGTTGAAGGCATCATATGACAGCTAATAAATAAAACAATTTATTTAGGGGTGAGTTAAAATTTACTTTGGGCATGTAGATTTTTGACCCACTTATCCAACTGGACGAGTGAAAAAAAACATTAATGTTGAACCCTGCAATACAAGGGACTCAAAGGACATCAGGCTAAAATAACAAAGACAGCTGTAGATATTAATTCCACACAGCAGGGAAATGCCAATGCACCCAACTCTACCTGCTCCTACTCCAGAATATGTTGACCTAAGGTGTTTTTTGTTTGCATTACAACAAGAAGGCTGAAATTTGCAGGGTTCCCTCATCCAGACAGCAACACAGAACAAAGCAGCACTACCCAGCATTGTATTTGCCTCAGTTTGACTGACAGCTCCATGTGCCACCGAGCACTCCTAAGTCCAGTGAAACTCGACAGGATAATCTCTGTGCAGTCCTGCTGGGGCACAAAAAACAACTTGTCGTCACTGACAGGGGAATGATGGCCTGCAGAGGCTAACCAGTCTCATTTTACAGATGTCCAGCAGCCCAATCATTACGAAGACGTTAACAGCTTTGTTGGACATTTGAGAGGGCAACAATAAAGAGTTCAGTTTTGCTATACGACAAAGAAACCTGTACTTTATTGGATTAAAATTTGGGGCATTTCAATGTTAATTTCTAAACAGCATGTCAAATCCTTTTTGACTGAAGTAACAAAAGGGCCCAAATCATGTCCTGTCACAGTGAATAATCTTAACAATCTTAAAATGTGGGCCTTCACGTGTGTAGCATCCTATCAATTGGTGCACACAGGCTAAAAATAGAGTAATGTTAAAGGAACCGAGGCAATGTGAGGATGTGTTGAGTGAATTTAGAACTCGACAAAACAGCTGAACACTCCACCTAAGCCTCTGGATCCTTGTTTGGAAACACTCCCCCCTCCTGTGTGTCACATTTCCTCTGGTCCAGACTCTCTACACCTGACAGCGGTTATAAGAGAGGCATATAGAGACGTTCAACATGTACATTCAGTCACCTAATCATCAGCCCACTGACCTAAAAGTAATTTCATCCAGGTGTTGTGTGAAACACTGATATTAGTTTGTCATTTTCCCAAATGTAGAATTCATAACCATGATGTGTCATAGTCAGGCAGCCATAGCCATACAGTAGAACAACCTTAGATGCCCTTGACTGAAGCAAATAAAAGGGAAAGTCTTGGCACGTCTAATTACAGCATGGCCTCTGATAACTATAGCCATAAGAGTCTGTCCATCTGATACAGGCCACTGAATGTATGTCAGATCATATTTATATAGAAAATTAGTTTGGTTCACTCCAACAAGGGTCAACCATCCAGCAGATCAACTCCAAACACAATCACATGCAAAAGATTTAAGATTTAAAGCAAGCATACATGTAAATACTAAAATGGAAAAAAATGCTGAGATTTGATTAGTTATTTAAGAACAGAAATAGAATGACTAATTATGTTTTAATTTTTGGAAAAAATCGTCATTGAAACCTCCTTAGAGGAAACTATAATATGATGGTCACAAAACAGAAGTTAGCATCCCTTATAGACAGTACAAAGTCCTGTATGAAGAGTGGGAACTGTAGCTTTTTGTCTCCTTTAACCAAGTTTTAATGACCTGTCCAAGAAGTTTCCATCATGATACTGCTAGGGAAGTGTATTGGTGCCACATCAGAAAAAGAAAAGTGGATCCGTGTCATATTATAACATGTAAAGTTTGTAATAGCAAGATAGTTTTCATGTTCCAACAAGATATTTTCTCGTTCAAAACTTTTTTCAGAATCAGAAAAACTGTTCTTGTTATAATATGACAAGTTTCATGTTATAATGTGACTACTTATTGTTATAACATTAAACATTCTGACATGATGTTTTATACTGGTAGGATGTTATAACAATTCACATTATATTGTGAATGGTTTTATGTTGAAATAGTTAGTAGTTATCTTGTTAAAACACAAAACTTTTCATGTCATATATCGTTGGAATAAGAAAAGTTTCCTGTATCAACATAAGATGTATGCCATTATAATGTAAAAAAAACATTTTGTTATGTCAATAAACTTTTCACATTATATAAGGTGATGCTGATCCATTTTTCTTTTTCTGGCATGGCAACAACACACTGCTGTGCACTGCTTACCATGCCTGTTGCATCTTCAAATACCTACACGACAGCCCCAGCAGCAAAACACACAACAAAACAAAATGACTGCTTTTAATTCAATTCATTTGTTTTATAGGGGCCAGTCATCAGAAGGCATTTCATATATTTAAACACGTTCAGTTGTTGATAAAAACATGATGACAAACTTATTTTTTCCCCTTCTTCTTCTTCGCATCTTTGCCTTTAACTGGTGCCTCTTCCTCTTCCTTTCCGGTGGCAGCTTTAATCCTCTTCTTTCCCAGGGGCGTCTTTGCATACCAGTTCTGGAGATACACAAGAAAGGAAACACAAAATCAACAATATCTTAGTATAATAAACTAGAGTACAAACTAAACATACATGATTATATTTTTAAAATGAATTTACAACAAAGCAGCTGCAATCATGAAACAACAATAACAAAAACAAAACAAGAGATTTACTTTTAGGGCCTCTTCCTCTTCCTGAAACACAGGGTCAATCTTGGCTAATGGAGCAACAAACTCGGCAGCAGTCAGTGGTCTGTTTGCCTGCTGTAAGATGCGACGCTTTGTGACAACGCTCTGGATCACATGGACTATGTGACCTGGTGTGTAGCCATCAGAAATTTTTGCAAGAGAGCTGAGGTCCAGTGACTTGGTTACTTCACCGCCCTGCTTTTTGATCAGCTGCTTCCACAAGACTGAAAGTTAACAGAGTCAAATGTCATTTTTACACAACCAACACCAAAGAGGTCTTAACAAAATATTAAAAACCACAACTGTTTTTATTCTTACTGTATCTTGAGCCGTAGTCAGGTCTCGGGATGAGGATGATTTTGCTGTACATTTTACACAGTGATTTGATATCAGCACTTTGTGGGTCTTTAGTTGTTCCTACTATCAGAACACGATCCTCTCCTTTGATCAGCTTGAGAGACTTGGGCAAGTCTTTCTTCAAGCGTTTGGGGTCCAACTGTGTACACATAAAAAATGATCCAATTACTGTGAAAATCCATAACTGAAGCATTTAAACAACATGATCATGCTGTTCAGCTTTAATCTTGCTTAGAAATACCTCTTTTTCTTCTTTGGGAACTTTCTTGTAGAACATTTTTTCTGCGTCTTCGATCCATATTACTGAAGGTTGCAGCAACCTTGCAACCTGTGCAAAGATGATTATGAAGAACTGCATTTTTACTTTCTGGCAGTGTCCAAATGTCTGCGAGGGGCCCCCAGGTGCATGAAATACTAAACATAATCAATAGCAGGTAAAACACAACAACATACTGCCCTGCATAACACAACCCATGGCAGGAGAATATTCAGTTGTTTTTGGAGAAAGATCTAGCTGCAGTGTTGCAAACTACTTTCTACTGTCTCTTTACATCCAGAATGCTCTGCAGCTATGTGCTGTTGCATGCAGTATGCATACAATTAGGACATACCACTTCCTCATAACATTATGCCTTACTCATACGCTCATCACAAAGGATTGTGGATCAGAATAGCCAGAAAAGCATGCTGGCTTACATACGGCAAAATGCGACTGGATGCAGTTGGACATTCTGGTATTTTTGGCATAATGCACTCGACATACTGTGTACTGGGACATACTAACATCCCCTGAGCTAACTTCCTGGATTAAAGTACTTACTTGAACTCAAACCATGATCTTTTCCTTAACCTAATCAAGCAGTTTTGTGCATCAACCTCATCAAACTGTGTACAGTGTACCTGTAGACAGAGCAACCTGCCTTTTTGAGGTATTTAAACTACAGTATTTGGTTATAAGGCCTGTAATGAAGGTCAGTGTTATGCATGTAGGTTGGATTAAGTTTACACTTAAGTGTAAAATTATGACTTAAAAAAAAATTACTCATTTGCTTAGACAGCAGTTACTAAAAGAACTTGGCAAAAACACACTATCATCACCGTATAAGCTTAAATGACACTGGCTCTAGATTGTATTAAACACCAGTATGTTACCTTAAACACCATGTGAAGCATCATGGCGAGACCACTCTTGCCTGGGTACTTTCCCACCGTGTTCAGAGGAGACAGATCGAACAGGTTGGCTCCTGTCTCCTGGCAGATTGCATGGACCAACATCTTCTTACCTACACCTGCCGGTCCTACCAGAAGGATGGCCTTTATCAGTGGAGCCTTCTCATGTACCACCTGAGAGCCTGCAGACAACACACCATGGTTATTATAGTTAACTGAAAATGAACTAAAAAGAAAGAAAGACATTTTAGTTAATTGATATAAAAATAAAAACTAGAATTAAGGAAAATGAAAACTAACTAAAACGATACTGGTCGCTTTAAAAACTAACTGGAATAAAATAAAAAACATATGGGAAATGTCTTTAGTTTTAGTATTTGTTAATTTGGTCAAATCTGTCAACACAACAACCATGAGGAGGCATTGGTGCAAATGTTTATTGAGGCTGGGATGTAGACTCAATAACTGTCTTCACAAAGTCCTTGTATTACAGTCCCTACTCTGAGCTTCTTAAATCTTAACCCTGACAAATATCCCCCATACCATATTAAAACTAGAATTAACTAAAACTAATAAAAGATAACCACAAATTGAACAGTTTAAACAATAAAAACTACATTTAAATGAGAAAACCCATTCTGTAAACTAACTGAAACTAAACTGAACTGAAAACAAATGATCATAACAAAATAAAAACAAATCAAAAATACACAACCATAAAACTCTGCAACACACATCTTATGTTCAAACCACAAATAATGATTTCAGAAATTTATTTTAAATATGACTTGAATAACTTTCATACCCAATGGCAAAACCGCATACAGAGATAAGATCTGCCGCACATCTGACAATGATGGCATGGGCTCAATGTCATTTTGCCTCAGTGTGGTCCCAAGGTAGCTATAATCACCTAGAAACAGGAGGGAACAACTGTGAGGCCAGTAGTTATTCATCTGCAATGTGAATCATTGGAGAAAACGGCAAGAAAGGTCCTCTCTACCACAAAGATTAATGTCACAATATGCAATTGTTCATTATGGTCATAGCATTGTAGTGCACATACCCATTAATATTTTCTTTTTTAATCTTTCCTATTATTCTCTATGCTTCTATATATTTCTGTCCTTGGTTGAAGCAACTGTAACATCACCCATTTCTCATTTCTCTCAATAAAGTATTTCTGATTCTGATTCTGATCAGTGTTTTAGCAATCACAAACCAGAAGAGGGCAGCACATCACTACTGATTGGTTTCTAGTTTCCTTGACTGCAGCAAAAGTGCTCAGTTGTAAGAGTTCTGTACTGTATCTATGCATTAATTTAAGCTCACAACTATGATCATCAAAACACAATAAGACTTACGGAAGATGTCACACAAGTTAACACAAACAATATAATAGCATCTTACCCAAGTAATCCTGCAGTCTAACATTATTTGCTTGTTTCAACAAGCCCTGTTCAACCAGCTCCTGACACAGTGACTGAAGAGTCCTGGTAGACATGAAAAAATAATTCAATAATTTTCTACAACATGTGCATTGACTGATTTATTGTTGTCATACAACCAAATTCTGTACTGAAAATCACATATTTTATGAGTGCATTGTCTGTGTCACCTCACCTATCAGATGTCAAATCTTTCTCCTTTTTTTTCTTTTTACCACTCTTAGATCCTTTCTTTTTCTGTGCAATAAAATAAATGTCATCAGGACACAGCTCAAGGTAATCAATATAAACTAGTGTGGATTGTCATTTGTCTTTCACTTTTTACCTTGGCATTTCCTTTGGCTTTACCACCCTTGTCTTTATCCACGGCTAGCTTCCATTCAGCCAGCTCTTGTCTCATCTGCTCATCTACCTGGTTCAAGCACAACAGACCAATGAATGCAACTACTATCTTCAGTTTTAAGTACCACAGACTGAGAAACTGAACTGTTAAAATTACAGTACTGGTGCCCATGTTCCTGTTTGTTTGCTTGTTAAATTCCTAACGTGTTGTTTGAATATGAATGCTTTAAATTGTTTTGTATTCTGCAGTCAGCATCACCTGTACTCGAATCTCTGCCTCAATGACTTTCCTCTTTTCTTCCTTGATCAGCTCAACATCGTGCCTCTGGCTGAAGTTTCTGGACTCATTGCGGGTTTGCCAAAAATCTGATGATGACAATCACAAAATTTAAGCTTTATTTATGTGAATGAACTGAACTGAAAGTGGTTTTGAACTGAATGTGGACTTATGAGTGTTGTTTTTAATTCATTTGAAGGCCAACTACACTTTAAGCAAACTGTGGACCACTGGATATCTTGACCTTAGTTAAATTTAAACATACCTACAAAGGTTTTGTGTCCTGCTTCCAAGTTGGACAGAAAAGCTGATGGCAGCATCTTCAACCCTGCCTCCTCTTCCTGTGGTTCAGAATAAAGTTACATTGATTCATTGATGTGCAGCATTTTTGTGATACTACTGACAAGGATTGGTTTGAATAAATGAAACCAATCTTATTGAATATTCTTAATCTGTTTTAAAGAGGCTGATATCACCAGAATTTACTGCATGTTACATTAAATTAATATCATTTCATTTAGGTGTGAACCCTTACTTCCTCAACATCCTTCCCCTTGTCCTTTTTCCCCTTTTCCTTCTTCTCTTCCTTCCCTTTTGGTTTGTTGTTGGAATCCTCCTCCTCTTTTGCAGCAATTTCTTCCATTAACTAAAAAATGTGTGCAAACCAAACATCATTCTCCCTCTGCAAACTACCGTAAAAATATGCCATAAATCATGGTTTTGTCTCTGGGTGTCTTTTACCTGCTGAGGGTTCTTTTCAGCAAAAATGAGGGCCGAGCCTCCATCCTCTTCATCGGGGAAGTCTGGGAACGATCCTGTAGCATCGCTAATTAAATAACAAACAAACACAACTATTCGATTAATTTCACTAACTGTGGGAATGCACCGCTGAAAAAAAATCACAACAAGCCCCTCCGTGCCACCTTACCGGCATTCAATGAACCACTGTCGGATTTGGTCTTTCATGGTCTTGCCAATGTCATGACCCTCCACATCCCGTAGCTGGTTTGTGACAGCAACAACAGACTTCCGATAATCATCCTCATGCTCCTCCTGTTTGATCCGTGTGCTAACTTCACTGGCCTGGGCCATGATTTCTGCAGAGCATGGCACCTGGTATTTCGGATGCATGACCTAACATGGGAATGACATACATACTTTATATGTTAAAAAACTCTGAGATTTGTTGTAACCTCTCAGATGGAAATGACAATCAAGAGAGATGAAATTTTAAGGGGAAAAAGCACTCAAAGGGTGGAATATTCATTTGAAATATTGCTATGTAGCTTTCATGATATTGTTGCTCCTTTTTAACTGAAAATGTAAGTATGGCTGGATTAAAGGACCAGTGTGGTATGACCAGTACTGAGCTTGATGAGTACAAATATCTGTTCTCATCCTCCCCTTCTAAGCATGTAGAAGAAACTATGGTGGCCACGAAACTCATGAAATAAATGAAAGGCCCTAACTAAAGCCAGTGTTAAGTCTTTCCATTCTAGGATACTTTATAAAGATGGCAATCTCCACACCCTCTGTAGATATAAATGGCTTATTGTAAGGTAACAAAAAACACGTTTTCATTTTCAGGTGATTTTACACTAAAGAAAATATACTTAGTAATATTATGTTCCATTTCTGCCATATTCTGCCAATAAATCACAGTAAATCACCTTTAACTTAATCTCAACCAAGACAAAGGATGACTTAATCTTAAAGTATATGTATTATTTAGCTTTTAGATTGGTTTCATTAGAAGTACTGGTGGTTCTGCAAACAGTTGGGGATGTATTTTTACAATTTAAGACAATTCACAAAACTCATGGCCCATTTTACTCACCATTCCCAGAAAAATCATTTCTTCCTCCCGGGCAATCTTTGTCCTCTTCCTCTGTATGTAGCCCCTCCACACCTGCAAATCACATTCAACCAGATCTTTCAGCATGTAAGATGACATAAGCCAAAGAAAGAGGCAGAGAAAGAGACACGAAGGATTATGTTAATAACAAGGACCTTCTGAATGCAGACCACAGCTGACTCAATGCTAGCTGCTCCAGGGTCCTTGGTCCTATACATCCTGTTCGCGTTTCTGTTTTCTTCATTCATTTTTGCTCTCTGTCGTCCTTGGCGGGCCCTTTCTGCCACTTGAATAATCTTAATGGCCTCCAGTTGACTCATGTCCTTGGCCAATAGAGGCTGAAGGGACAGTAAAAAGAAATAGCCAAAATACAGTATTTCAATTATTTGACTGCTTGTCTTTAACATATTAAACAATAACCATTCATGAATAAATAATTTTTGCTTTTACAGTTAAAATCCATATGTGCAAAACTTTGAAAATAAAATCTCTTACACTAAGATGTGGCTACTTTTCAACTCACCTCTGCACTTTCAGTAACCTCCACCATTTTAAGGATTTCTGTCAGCATCGTCTTTCGTTCTTGGAATTCTTTGCTGCGTTCACTGATGAAATAGTGAGGGATAGGGATCTCAAGGTCTGCCTAGAGTGACAACAGAGAAAACAGCAGTTTGAGATTTGTCATAATTGAAGGTTCATCCATGACAAAAAGTAATGTTTGCTGTGGATAAGTCAATATAATTTTGTTAAGGTAATTCTATTGTACTTGCTCTGAGAAATGAAACTCACAGGTATAAGCTTCAAGTCATGAAGAATATCATCCATGTAGTGGTATTCCGAAAACTCTTTTTCCACCATTTCATTCTTCAGCTCTAACACGCGCCCTATCACACCATCAAGAATCACCCGAATGACTTGTCTCTTCTGTGGGTGGACCACCTGGTCATACACCTTCCCCAGCTGTCTGAAGATTTGGATGTAGCGCACATAGAGCATGGCCAGACGCTGGAAGAACACCACCCTGTCCTTTTCTGGCCGACGGGGTTCAGCAGGTAGCTCCTCAGTTAGCAGACGGCTCAACTCTAAATGGGCATCTGCCCACAGCTGGTTGTATGTCCTGGAATAGTGCAAACAATGATGAACTGAGGGCAAGGCTGGAAAAATGGCATCTTAATTAATGGTAGGTGAGTAACAGTCGAGTAGAAATACATAATCATTTATTGCAAGATACAAATATGAATACAAGATAAAAGACATGATGGAAGAAAGGATTTTTTGTCCCCTTTAGTGACTTTTGTGGTATTTGTAAGATTGTTTCATAAAAGGCAATAACTTACAAATGCCAAGGGTAACAAATAGTGAAAGACAGTTTAATAGGGCTGGTTATCTGGCATTTTCAGATAATATGCATCCACTGATGCCTGCGCTCATGAGGCCAATACACAAAAAAATGTCAACAGCACGTGTCCGACAGAAAAAACAAGACCTCAGAGATGGCACAGCATAGCTTACAAGCTGTCATATCAATTGTGATACCATATAGACTCTTTTTGAAGAAGAATTGAAAATAACAGGGCATAAAATCAATGATCTGTTGAGGAAAAAAAAAACATTAATTATATTAAAATTTAATCAAATTATGACCTTAAAATTCAAGAGTGAAATCAACATATGGATTTGCAGAATCATAACACCCCTAGTCATGTATAGAATGAATGAACAGCTGAATGTCATAACCTCTGACATACTGTACCCTACTCTCCCTTAAATACCAGCTGTGCTCTGTGTTTGAGCTTTCCTTGTTTTGATATTGGCATTACATATCAGTCATATATATCGGTCTGCTCTCTAAATATCGGCATCAGCTATTGAAAAAAACATATTGGTCGAACACTAAGAGCCATCATTGTTGTCATATATTAGTCACTGCTGGCACGATCAGGTCTGGAGAAACAACTTTCAAAAACCTTATTTTGTTGTTAACATGTAGTGCTTTCTGTTGTGTTGTTGAGTACTTTCAATTGTTTCAAGATTTCACAGACTAAGTGATATAAAAGTAAATATATTACCACGTTTTTTTTTCCTACGCATGACAAAAAAACTTAGCTTTAACACTGCGAGGATTGTTCGCATGAAACCGGCTGAAGTTAGCAAACTAGCTATGGTTAACGCTAAAGTTAAGCTGGAAAAGCTGACGTTAAACTACGGTAGCAGCTGAGTATACAGACAACGGCGGTGGCTGCTGGGAGGTTTACCTTTGCGACATGTCTCTGCCTCCAGAGAGAGTGTTTCTTTTAAAATAATCAGAGAGTATAAAACTAAACTGACGTTAGCTAGCTAGTGTATGAAACACGGTGGGAGCTTTATCAAGTTGACATGTTGGGCCGTCTCCATGGTAACAGTCATTCCGGAAGTAACTCACTTATTAAGTTATTTACACTTACATACTTTCTTGAAATAATAATAATAATAATATAATAATAATAATGATAATAATAATAATAATATAATAATAATAATATAATAATTTTTAATAAATAGTTTTTTTTTCCAATATCATAATTTAAGTACACTTTAGGTAATAATGCCACTCCTTTGAACCACATTAACAAGCAGCAACAAGTGAGACACGTCCTTTTTATGGATTCACGGGCATTTATTCTGTGAGTGAAGAAGCGTTTTTATGCCAAATATACCGTGTAATGTAGGCTAGTGGATGCATGCAAAGTGCAAATGCAGTGTGTGTGAGACAGTTTACATTTCGGCAGATATAAAAGAGGCTGCAGCTTAATAAGTTTCCACTATAAATGACATCTGAAAATATGAACCAATCTGCAGACGTAATGCTTTAATTGATAATTACAGTAGTTTACATCAAGCTTAAACTACTGTCTGATTTTATGTAAAGGAGGGACCTAAAACTCAGCTGAGCCAGCAGTCCAATAACTTTTTGGACTCCCTTTCTATTTCTTTTTAACCATTTATGTTCCCTTTAATTTCAAATTCCTAAAACCTTTACCACAATTATAGATTTCTCTTCAGTAAGGGTGGAAAGCAGCCGGATGGATGGCTGCTTCTGGAGGCGCATTCTCTGCAGCGCTTACGCGGTCACAAGACTTGGACATCGGTGAACAAAAACATCGACACGCTGACAGGTCAGCTAGAAGCTTACAGGCCCACAGATTCTTCTCTTCTCTGCATCCAACATCCAACAAGTTGCTCCATTTGGACAACTACTCTCTTGCGCGCCGCAGCGCCACAGCCTTTGTCGCCAGTTTTTCTTTTTTTAATGGAAATATCACTGGAGCTCCTTTTTAGCTGTTAAACCACCACTCTGTGTGGAGAGGGTCGTTTTTATTTGGAGTTGAATAGTTCTGTAAAACTACAACTTAGTAATGTTTTGGTGCGTAAAGGAGGGGCGCATGGCAAAGTGAGCGAATACCACTGGAAGAAATTGCACCAAAGATGTCAACATTGCTTTACCACCCACTCGAAATCGATTGTATTACCTTCAAGAAGGTGGCTCCTCGTATAAATAGGGACGCATTATTTCAAGAAAGACGGTGGTGAGCACAATCTGCTGGCTGTTCTCTCTCTCTCCAGTCGGGACCACAGACAACGCCTGGAAGAATTTGCTGAAGACAACTGTGTCCACTGTGCAGGACATAAGCATCTTTAACCTCCTAAACTAGTAAGTGCAAAAGTTAGATTGGCTGCATTTGTTTTAACCTTGTATTAAAGTAGAAAAAATGCGACTGCTGCGTAAAGTAGACTGCACCAGAACATTTCTGGTGACTAATTTTACTTTTAGAGGCTGTGCATGTTCCCTCTGTCAAGGATTTTTGGGTGTGTGTGAAATTTTATGATTGTAAAGGATCTAAAATGGTATGCTGATACATCTGTTGAGCTTAAGAATGGTGCTAAAGGGTACAGCTTTATTTTTAAACCCCAAAAAGCAGGAAACATATATGAACCCCTGTGTAACAAACTTATTTATGTTTTCAGACAGTGAAGTCATGCAGGTGGAGAGGAAATGGCACATACTGTTGACTATCTTCTTTCTGCTCATCACCTCGGGTCAGTGTATGGACAGCAAGGATGTCAAGCAGAAAGAAAGAAGGACCCTGTTGGATCTAATCTTGCAGGTTATCAGAGAAAGCCAGCAACGAGACAAAGCCGTCTCCAGGCGCTGCAGCAGTGGACTCTTCACTTCAGCCCAAGACATGAAGTTCTCCTCCCGGGAAAAGCCTTTCTATGTTCCTAGGCTGGATAACAGTAGACTCATAGGTAAGCTGATAAGATTTATTTTTAGGTCCTGATGATGAAAGCATAATCCCCATTTTACCGTGGGAGACAGCTGTCATTGGTCTGGTCTGTGCTGTACATCTTATTTTGTTTGGCTGAATGGAACTTGGTGCATGCATGTTAGTTCAAGATATATGGAAAAGGAAATTTCCCGTTCATGCATGCTTAAAAGACAGGGTGCAGCGTGCAGATCTTTATGTCTTTAAATGTCCAACTAAATTTAAAGTGGTTTCACAATGCTGCACATAAACCAGGAGCTTCATCTGTTTAGGACAAAAGAGTTATGTCACATTAATCAAACTTGATGTCCTTTCTGAGAGATATCTTTTCACCGCATGTCTTGGACATGAAGTATCATTCCTTCATTCAAACTGAGATTGATTGATGGACAGAGACGTGGACAGGTACTATTAACTCATGTAGGAGGAGCATCGTCATGCCAAACCTGTGAATGATTCATTCATTATGATTCACTGTGGAATCTTAAACATGAATGATGACCACCCCATACGCACACTATGACGTGCCACAGAGCATCGCCAATCGCTAGCATCTCCGAAAGACACATTAGACACAGAGCAGAGACAAGATTGTCTGTTTTGTGTCACATTAATGTAATTTATGATGCTGCGTCAAAGTCTCTGTTACTCAAACACTCCTTTTGACTGTAATTATGGAACAATAAGACCACAGGAGGAGACTATATAAAGACTAGGGCTGCAACTAACAGTTTTATTTTCATTGCTGATTATTTTTTCAATTAATCAATAAATTGTTTAAGCCTAGGGGCTATAAAATGGATCAGCAACTATTCTGAAGTCATTTTTCAAGCAAAAGTGCCAAAAAATGATAGTTCCAGGTTCTCAAATGTAAGTGATTAACTGATTTTCTTGGCCTTACATTGTAGTAAATTTAATATTTTTGAGTTTTGGACATGGTGATTGGCATTTTTGGCAGAATAATTGATAATGAAAATCAAAAATGTCAATATACAGCCCCTTCAAACAGAAGTACATCTATCTGTACATGTTATTGAATACCGACATAGATTGCACAGTTGTCTTTCATAGTCTCATCTCATAGGCTCATCATCTATAAAATGTCATAAAATGGTGAAAAATGATGATCATGTTTCCCAAAGCCCAAAATGACATCCTCAAATGTTTTATTTGTCCACAACCCAAAGATATAAAGTTCACAGTCATATAGTATTGAAGAAACTACAGATTTACTATCAAAAATTTACTTAAATGGCTTAAATCCAGTCTGTACATACTGCTTTATTTAAGCCAATAAAGGCGGAGCTGAAACAAGCACATTCTCACTTGTTAGAGACCTCAGACACAGCTGAGCATCCATTTACTTCAGGAGAAGTGAACAACGATCTATTCTAGAAAGAATGATATTGTAGAGCTGCAATTAATGATTATTTTCATATTTGATTAAGCTGTTGATCATTTTCTCAAGTAACCAATTTGTTGGGGGTTTTTTTTTTGGTCTATAAAATGTCAGAAAATTGTGAAAAATATTGATCAGTGTTTCCCGAAGCCCAAGATGATGTCCTCAAATGTCTTGTTTTGTCCACTAACCAGAGATATTTAGTTTATTATCATAGAGGAGTAAAGACACCAGAAAATTTTCACATTTAACAAGCTGATAGCTAAATTAATCACCAAATATTTTGATAGTCAGTTAATCATTTTAAGTCATCTTTTAAGAAAAAATGTCCAAATTCTGTAATTTAAACTTCTAAAATTTGATTATTTTCTGGTTTCTTTATTCTGCTATGGCAATAAACTGAATATCTTTGGGTTGTGGACAAAACAAGGCATTTGAGGACATCACCTAGGCCTTTGGGAAACTGTAATCAACATTTATTCCTCTTCTCTGACATTTTATGGACCAAACAACTAATCGATTAATTGAGAAAATGATAGACAGATTGATCAACATTGAAAATAATCATCAGTTGCAGCCTTACTTCAATATAATGCTCACTATAACTGATCCTACTTCATTTCTCCTGCAGTAACTGGATGTTGAGCTGTGTCTGACGTTGTTGCAGCTCTGCCTTTATTGGCTTAAATAAAGCATCATGTCCAGACTAGAATTAAGCCATCTGAGTATATCTTTGATACATATCTCCTCAATTATCTGAGATTCAAGACAGAAGTTTTGTCCAAGTCCAACTGTAATAAAGACAAAGTACCCAGAAAATCCTTTTATGTACACTAACTATATTTATTATGGCAACAGGCAAAGTTAACTTTAAGTGCAGTCTAGTACTGTGCCTCATTGGTATGTGCAGTAGGGGTTTATTAAGTGCTAAGTGAACACAGTATGTTTTTTTATTTGCTATTCCAGATTCTCCCTACCATCACTATCAATTAGATCATCTTTTAGAGATGTTGCGCAGACATTGTAAAGCTCAAAGTCCTGGCCCCAGCTTATGCAATTGGAAAAGTACCTTTCTCAGACCACTGGCTGGATGGAATTTATCTTTTGAGGATATTCAAAGCAGCATATTAGCAACTGGTGCGTGTTATAGTACCAAAGATCCATGGTCACGCAAGGATAGATGTTTTGAGCACAATGAGGAGGAAGGAAAAACATCTGTAAACCCACTAATGTGCTCTGGTCCTATAGGCTATCAGTTGTCTCTGTGTGTTCCTCAAAAGCCTGGCTGTGTCATCAGAGTGGCAGCTATGGTAAAACAGACATAATATAAGGGAACACTTTTATTTTTACAGCTGGTTTTATCTCTTACAGTTTCTCTTTTCATATATCTGGCACAAGAAATACGATTTAGACTGGCTGCTTTACACTTTTGTATTTTATTCTTGTTGACATGCATTTATTAATGCCCAGAAAATACAGAACACATCCAGGCTGCCGTTTTCACTCTTTACATCTGGGTTTTGGCGTGATGGCACATTTGGCCCTTGTATTCCTATAACTCTTTTTAGAATACTAAAATATATTGTGTGTTTATCATTTTAAACAGAGTGGTTAGGTGGAGTTATTCTGGCTCTACTTGGACTTGAATGGTGTTTAAAAGGAGGTGCTGACTTTCAAATTATCTTAATCAGAGGTTCTCAATTTTTTCTCAGCCAAGTAGAAAATATACCCTCGAATATACCCCCTCATGTATGTTCCTGTAGGGAGAGCACATTTCCACCATTAATGGGTGTGGTGTGCTTGACTAGTAGGAAGAAGAAAACATCTTTTTTTTTTTAAAAATATGATAATTTAAATGAATGAATCTGAAAACTTTTCATGGACCCCCTGGTAGAGTGCCACTGACCCTTATTTGACAACCACAGGGCTAAATTGTCATCCGTCAACCTTCTCCTGCAGTTACAGCATTACATGTTCCTGGGTCTGGGGGCTAATGTAATGTTAGTCCAGTATCTACTAGCATGGACTTACTCTGATGATGATGCATTAAACTCCAATATAATCTCTTTAGCCTGTTAGTGTGGCTAATGTGTTATCAGACACATTGACATACATGTGTTGCCTGCATGGACATTAAGTAGAAAGGGGGGTTCGCTTATCCCCGTCTAGAACTTATGAAATGGCCCTACTGACAGCAGGTAATATAGAGAATAATATAAAAATGTAGAGCTCCACAATATGGTAAAAAAAAAAAATCATATTGTGATTATTTTGACAGATATTACGATATGATTCACAATTAGCTGGAATGATCATTTTTACATCACAGATTTCATTTTTTCAATAAAATAAAATAAAATAAAATCATGATGATGCGACATTTGTTGGGCTCTGTACCAAACAAACATGTTATCTCACATCTAGAGAATAAGATTTGTAGTCCAGGGATCTCAGCAGCCATTACAGATCTTCATTATAATGCTGTTTGTCACACATTTTTCCTTTATCAAAAAAATGCAGCTGCTGTGATCTGAATATTGCACTTGGCCATATTGCAATCTGAATATTTTGATTAATTGTGCATATATAAAGGTATAGATTCATCAGAAATAATACACTTGTTGCACTACTGATGAACAGGAATAATGTTCATTTAGACGTGTTGTTAGAAATGATTATATAAGATGCACTGCAGTTAAATAATTTTAATGACCAACATCATCAAGGATATTAATCATGAGTAATAATCATGCTGCCTCACGTCGAACTGAAATATATTTTTACCTTAAAGTGACGATATTGAGACATTTCTTGCATCACAATGATAACTGCAGAGGAGGGTGACTTTGACGGTGTCATATTCATCATGATTACTGTGCAACTTTTGGCAAGTGCTCAGTTGTTGTAAAATGATCTGTTGATTGACAAGCTAACAGTGATTTTCTTTTCCAGAAATTGTTCCTAGAGATGTAAACATGAAAGGCAAATTCATTCAGCATTTCACAGGTAAGAAAATTGCCATCAAAGACAAACAACACAAGTGCAAAGTTTAGGTCTTGATTGGGTTTTGCTGCTTTCCTCTGCAGACATAGCAAAACTATTTTATCTAGCAAACATTTTTAGAGCATACTTGGCATTTTTCCCAGGCAACTTTTCTAGCTGGAAATTCTCTATTTTTCCCCTTTGAGAAAACAGTGTTCATTCCTGTGAGCCAACATACAGTATGCTTAAGTCAAAGAAAGCTTCATGAACACTGGCTCCGCTGTGGGTCAGAAGAGGGTTGCCTGGCTTAGCTGTACGGCAACGGTGCAGAGAAATAGCACATGGTCTGAAGCCGACAGGAATAAGTTGAAGGCAGTGCAAGGTTAAGCTGATTATTTGTCTCAGGACCTATGAGTAGACTTCATTATTGGTGTGAAAATCTTGAAGTTTAACTGTTGATGCAGAAACTCTTAAGAAGTGATTATAAGTGAGGACTCAATGTCCAGTTGAACCCTGACTCCATAACCATGTCTATAAGAGTGCACTGTTCACTTTCACTTTGTGATTTGTCTGTTTTTTGTTGATTACGCGTGCTTATACTAGCAGATTGGTTAAAGAGAAAATAACAGAGCCCTTGAAATCTTTTTCATTTTGCCTGACAAGACCTTTTCCATTAAGCAGGACCAGTCAAGTTCTCGTCGGAGTGCAGAACACACTTTCATAGACTTTATCACAACACAAGGGATTGCTCAAGACCAGCATGTATGTATGCCTTCTTTCTCCTGTGTTGCTTTTTTTATAATGTGCTCAGTGTGTGTGTTGTGCCATCCTTTATCATCTAAAATTTTGTGTTTTAAAGGCCCCAAAATATTTTTGTATGTTTTCAATCAGCATTGTGAGTGATTTATTCCCCCATGAGCACAGAATTTGCTAAGGTTGGAACAGTTTCTCTTATGTCAACTGTTTGTGCTGTTTTAGTTTTTACTTTTTTTTTTCTTTTTTTTTTTTTTCTTTTTGTTTTTGTGGTCTTTTTACTGTGCAGATTAGCTGAGTGCTAAAATAATAAACAACAAGTAAGGATGATTTTTTCCAAACTTAAACTTTGATTGTTTCATATTTAGTCACGACCACTTCAGTGACCGTTCGGATTATTTGAAGTGGGGTTGTATGAGGTCCTCATTGATTGTCAGTGTATTACTTACAGTAGATGGCAACTGACATCCTCCTAAGCAATGTACTGCTAAATCTAAATCAGTTTAAGTATTTAATATTAATATTAAATACTTGAATAAAATACTTAATATTTTAATATTTTTCCCGCTTTGCTTTGCCATTAGACAGCCTTTTCCAACAAGAAACCGGCATTATATAAGCCAAATATCACTCTCTCCAAACTAACCAGACACCTTGCTGAAATCCGTAATTTTACCTTGCAGAACAGGAGTTGTTCTGGAGGAGTTGCTAGTCTACTTCTGCCTCGATCTGTGAATTTGTTTTTGTTTTGTTTGACTTAATTGTTTTAAAAGGATAGTTTGGATTTGCTGAAGTCGCACAGTAACACAAACAAACTAACCAATGGAGACAGCAGTAGACCAGCAACATCTGTATTCAGCGACACAAAATGACTTATATGGCTTATATGATGGTGGTTTCCCTTTGGAAAAGGCTGTCTGACAGCTGGTAAAGTGGTGAAAATATTCTAAATATAGCATTACCTTAAACTGATATTTTACATGGGCCCTATTTTAAGTGGCTAAAATACATTTTGCTGCAGACCCTGTCCACATTGCTTAGCCTCCAAGCTGGTACTTTCAGGGTCCTAAACCGCAGGTTGGGAACCACTAATGTAGAAGCCCCAAGAGCTAAAACCACAGTTTGTAAACTAAAAGATCAATCCTTCTCTCTGGGATGTTTACATTTGGGAATTGAGGCGATGACGCCAAGCAGGCACTAGAGAAATGCAGACGATCCTCCGTCACAGATGTAACAGATGGATATTTATTTAGCCAGACTGTTATTGTGCTGCTGTTAGCATCTGTGATGCAGGCAAGTAAGTATCAGGTCAAACTTTAAGCAATGAATAAATGCAGTGGTGGAAGGAGTAGACCTATTCAGATCCTTACAAATGCCACAGTGTGAAAATACCAGTGGTGGAAGTAACTAATTACATCCACTCAGATTACTGTAATTAAATCAATTGTTGGGATACTTATACTTTGCATTTTTTCCAGTCTATCTAATCTAATTAGTTACTTTTAAAATCGAAATTCATGTTGCATTAAACATCAACAGTTAAAAAGTAATTAATACTCTATTTTTAATGCCAGTAGTTTTATTGTAGTTGTAGTAGTAATATTTCAGTAATGTAACAGTATTTTTAGTACCGGTTTCCATAACACTTTTCACCGATGGAAAATACTCCACTACAAGTAAAAGTCCAGCATACAAAACAAAAAATATTATCAGCAAAATGTACTTGAAGTATCAAAAGGTGCTCATTCTGCAGTAAAATGTCCAGTAGGCAAGATTTACAGGTATTTATTGGCAGAAAATAGCAGAAATGTAATATATTGTCCATAAGTATGTTTTCATTGGTGATGTTACCTGGAAATAAGAATTGTGTTTTAGTTACCTTGGAATGAGACATTAGTATCTATAAAACATGGGTCCTCCTCCATGCAGGCTGCCATGTTTCTACAGTAGCCCTGAATGGACAAACCACATACTTACTCTAGATACAGCCTTTTGTTTCCCAGCCACCCTGTTTGGACAGGGAGGGTGAGGTGAGATGTTTGCATGCAAAACATCATATTATATAAAACCCATAGCCTATCTCTAAAAAGTCAACTTTTCATGAGCTCAGAAAAACAGACAATTTTGGAGATACATGGTTTCCACTGGATAGAAAGTGTATGAAAATTTGTAATCTGAAAGCACCTATTAACTAAAGCTGTCAGACAAATGTAGAGGAGCAAAAGGTACAATATTTTCCTCTGAGATGTAGTGTAGAAATATAAAGTTGCATTACATGGAAATACTCAAGTGAAGTGCAGTAAATGTACAGTTACATTCCACCACTGAATAAATGTCCTGCTGTGATACGCAGTGGACAGTTTAAGCCAGACAGAGAGACACGGTGGACATGATGGCAACTGGTTCCCAATCAGGATTCATTTGTGTGTCTGTTGAATTGGGATGACGCAGAGTATTGTTGACGGCAGCATCTATGGTTCGTTTCTCATGGTAATGTTACTGATGATGTTATTAGAAAGCATGAGTGATTGTGTACTTTACATGCAGAGAATAACACTGCAACTTTAAATGCTCAGTCAGGAATTTGCATATTGCAACACTTCTGACGTCAGCATTGGCTCTTGTGTCTACTGTTATGTATTCAGCACTAGTACACAGTGTAATTAAAGGTCTGTCAGAACATGTGTATTTTGAAAAAACTGGGACATTTGCATGTTTTATAAACAGGTAAAAATACCAGACCGGTGTCAAAATTTATAGCAGAATTTAAAACTTTGAGTTTTTGTAAGGATGGTGTCATGTTAACATATATTAATGGTCTTTTTCTTACTGTCTTTTTCAGATTACAAAAGATGTGCAAGATTGCTAACACGATTAGCAATGAGTCCACTCTGCATGCAGTCGTAGAAAGTGCATGTGAGTAAGTGTTTTTCTTTATCCATACACACTCTGTCCACACATGAGTACACTGATTCCTTGTCAACATCCTTTAATGTGTCAAAGTAAAACTATTTAATTAAGACATACATACTGTATGTTCAGTAAAGATGCACAGACCCACTGTTTTCAGTGCAGATCTGATTTTGAATTTCAGTATCTGCCGATACCAATGCAGATACCCTAAAATACCAGGCTGCAAGTTGCTGTCTTGTTTTTCTGTTTTGTTTTTTGTTTTTTTGCTACCTATTGAGTTGCTAAATTCTGGGATAAAATTAATAAAAAAAAATTAATTATTGACAACCATAACTAGGCACCGCAGGCCTGTCAAGCTTTGCTTTTCCCTACATCAGGAGTCTTCAACATTTTTCAGGCCATGGACCCCTTGGCTGATAGAGAACCGAGCAGGGACACCCTTCTACATGAGTAGCCTTTTGTTAATGCTGTTTAATTAAATTAAATTCATGTTTTGAGGGTTTTTTTCCACAAAAAGCACCACTTGTCTTGTATTTCAGGCTTCTCAGTTTGAAATGTGTCGATGGAAACATTAAAAAGTCTGCTGGAGATGGATCTCTCGGCTAACTCAAGGAGTTTAAGCATTAGTTTACATTAGCTAGCAACACTTATGAAACCTAGAATCCAAGGTTGAGTGTTTCAAAAATTTCTGCAAATTTCTATGTTAAATTTGTGGGGCTTAATGAAGGGTCAGTTACTAATTAATCAATTTGTGCTACAACATTTTGGCTATAAGCTTAAAATTGCATTATTACATATCTATAATTAATAAAAGATATCAGACTATGGACTCTGGGTTGGTAAATGGATCTGTGATGTCAGTCAGATATCTGATAAGTGAATTACGCCAGTATCTGTATCCTGTACCAATATTTGATAAGGTCTGTCCCGACTCTGATATTCAGGGTGCAAAATTAACTTTTTGTTCACAAGCCAAATGGCTAGCAAATGTTCAGATTTCACCCAGTACTCAATAGATTACTATTGTTTTTTTTGTCTGTTGAGTGAAGCAAATCTAGCAGCCACTTGCATATTTGGCTAGTGGCTGTTGCTAATTTTGTGCCCTGCCTATAATGATTTAGTGTTTATACATTTATATAATTTTCTCTCAGTGAGACAAGGAATAATTTCTCTGTTGCTCATGGTCAGAGTTATTCTAATGTGTCTGACGGGAAAATAAAGAAAACTAATGTGCACATAATCAGAAACATATCTGTAGTGCATCTGTTTAAAATTTGTATGCCTTGACAGTATTTTATTGGTTGGTGCTGGACATGTTGTAACACTTTCCAGTCAGATGCTGGTTGGTTAAAGTTGCACAAAAACGTGTCTTCACAAGTAGGAGACTAATATGTTACAACCTTTAATTCATGTTGTTTAGTATGTGTGGGAAATGAGCACATAAAGTCTAGAAACACTCGACCAAGTGTCTTCTGTCTACCCTGCTGCTAGAACATCACAGAGGTACATTAAAATTAATTTGGGAATAACTTTTACATGCTATCATTTGTATGTTCCTCTTGGTTATTCATCTATTTATGTGTTTAGATTAATACTGTATGCTTGGTTTGCTCAGTTACATACTGCTGATGCTTTTCCACTGGTTTCATTCATCATAAGAAATAGTTTGTGTGGTGACTGGTGATGGTCACTTCCTCCATAACTGTATCTGCAAATGTAACCGTGGTAACTATTATTTTGATTAAGGATTCATCTGTTGATTATTTTTTATGATTAATCGATTAATTGCTTAATTGCTTAATTGTGTCTTTTAAATTTCAGATGATCATGAAACATTTAAAAAGGCAGTGAACGTCTCTCTTGTACTGGAATTAACATTATTATGTGGACTCTTATCATGATGGCCCACTGGCAAATGCACGTAAAATGCAGTGTCTATATCTGGTATCTGAACACCCTTTCAGATAGTCACTGTAATATTTCTCTTGTTCTTCACAAATTCTTCCTGATGCAGTCACTGTGCAGTGCCCAACTCAACAGTTGTAAGCCAGTGCCTTGGTCAGGTGGTACTGACTCAAGAATTGACCTAGCATGCATGTTTTTGTCACAACATGGGTAACTGTCACATCTGTGAGTGGCCCATTAATTCTGAATGGTATGTACAGGTGTTGGAGCAGCATTTGCTGCCATCAGGACAATGTCTTTTTCAGTGATGTCCCTGTTTATTTCAGCAAGACAATGCCAAAACACATACTGCACATTACAACAGCGTGACTGCATAGTAAAGGAAGTCACCTGCTGCAGTCCTGACCTGTCTCCCAGTGAAAATGTGTGGTTTATTATGAAGTGCAAAATATGACAACGGAGACCCTGGACTGTTGAGCAGAACTTCACTTTAAAACTTCACCAGTTAGTGTCCTCAGTTCCCAAATGCTTACTGACTGTTGTTAAAAGAAAATGTTTGCATTCTCCAGTCTTTATTTACACCCCAACTTTTTGGAATTGGTGTTTGCACATAACTGTAGGTGGATTTAAAACAAAACATTTTATGATAAGTAATGCACACATTAAGGTGGTTTTCTTATGAATCCACTGTGATTGCCACAAGCTTCTCACAATAATCTTAACCAAACTAACCCTAAACATAGCGGTTCTCAAGACAAAGGCAGGACTCAGACTATCGTCAGTGGAGTAATTTTGGACGTAGTCAAAGTCATCCCTTTGTTAAGGTGATCTTTGACGACAGCAGGTCTGATGAATTCGTTCAGTGTCTAGTCCTATATCCAGCGTGAGTAAAAGCATGTGCTCTCAGCGAATTAGCACTTAGGTCTAACTGGTGAGTGATGGCTGTGAGAGTTCATCTACACACGTGGCCATTTCAGTTAATTTGAGTCGTTCGTGGTATCGGACTTAAGGTGATGATAAAATTGAAGAGGCTGACACATCCTCAGGTATTCAATTTCTCAAGTGAACCAGATAATCCTGTCTGCACTGTTCTGAGAAATCTGACAAACGTATATCACAATCGGCGGACTATTGAAGGAGCATTAAGTGATTCATTATTTAGTCATCCTGGTCATTTCTGAATGAGCTTAGACATAACATCGAGGAATGCCAGTAATGGCCCTCTTTAGAGGCTGACCACATGACTTCCTCAGAATGGCCAAGATGTGAAGATGTGTCTTTGCCAACACTGGACTCTTTTTTTTCTCTAAAAATTTAAAGCAAAAACTGATGTTTAATTCTAATAATTTTTTCTTATTTAATTCCAGGTTCCAAAATAATGGAAGAGGGATCAATGTGTTGCCAAGGAAGTGCCTTCAAATCCACAGCAGTCACATGAACATTGTTGTGTTTATAGTGTTTCTATTTTTGTTGTTTTTGTTGTCATTACTTAAAATGCTGATGGACATTGTTGGTTGTTTTTGAATGGATTTGCTTTTTATTTTCCTGTCTGTACCATATATTTGTAAGGAAACTTTAATTTAATATTGAATACACCTATTTATTGAAAGGGTATGTATATAATAATTTCACAATTATTCAAAATCAGATTATTTTGGTTATAAAAGTTATATCTGATGGAGAGGAAGCTTTTTTTCCCCTTCTTCTCCGTATATATGAATTCCTCTTCCAGTATTGGTCTGAGAGATTTGTCATGCTCCATCATTGTGTTCATTACATTTTATTTGGCACTTGAGTGATTGCTGACAGTGAGAACATATGGAATGACATCGGTGATGATAATGCACTGCAGTATTGAACAATAAAGATTATTGAAGCACAGCATGTTTTGCTATTATTTGAGATGAGAGGAATGAAGAAAAACATGAGTTGGTTCAGCCCCGCAGAGGCAGACACTGTGATGGGTGTGACTGCAAATGGAGCTCAAGGGAGTGGACTAGTTATTACTGAAAAAACTCTTTCCATCTCTTTCTGGCCTGAACATTTTTGTTTCATTTTTCCACACCTCACTGATGCAGTCTCCTCCGTCCCTGCTCCTCTGAGCAGGTGTTACCATGACTGAATCCCCTCCCTTAACTGGAGTTTGTTGCAAAATTTCTGGCAGATTCTTGTGCTTAATCACACACTCTGTCATTGCTGTCAGATATCTTGGACTCTCGGACTCAACAGGATGTTGAGCAATTCAAGCTCAACAGAAGTTTACGATAACGATTAGACCAGCAACAGCTTAGCAAACTCTTTAAGTAATCACATGTGCAAGGCATTTTCAATGTTTGCAGTTTTCTATGGAGATTATCTAAATTGCGTGGCTATAATTGAGTGTAAGTGGATAATCCAAGTTTATTTCTTTAAGAGCATCTTTTTGTGTTTTGGGAGGCTTGGCAAATTGCTCTGGCAAGAGTTTCTTGTCCAGTTGATAAAATGCAGTTAAAGAAGTGTAACTGTTTCAAGCAAACGTGTTCTCGATCATCATAGTCTGATGAATGAAGTGTGCTGCTATTACAGACCTGGAGCCTCAGCCCACTTGTTACATGTTTGAATAAACTGGCTGATTCACGGCAAACATATGTTCAACTTGACTTGCCTTCGTGCCAGACAAAGAAAACAGTCCATGTCTTCTGAAAAGATCCTGCTTGTTTGCCTTTCAGATTTTGTAAATGGAAAACAACAAACACTGTGTATGAGAATTAAAACAAGCAAAGCTGTCATTTCCTCACAGTGACTTTCTAATGGGAGTTTAAATTACCTACCCATACAATACTATACACTATAACAGCATAAAGTCCTAACAAAATAAACAGAACACAACGTTCTTCTTCTTGTCATGTTATATAATCATGTACTATATTCTGACGTGTGTCTGGGAAATAGCTACAGTGATTGTCTGCTGTTTTTAGTGGGGTAGTGAAATAAATATTGAGCCGCACACAGTCATCGGGATGCTGATAGACAAGGTTCTGAAGAAAACATACGCTAAGCCAAAGATTACAACAGCTCAGTTCTCACGCCAGCATGTCTCTCCAGACTCAGCAGGAACATTTGTTACATTGGATCATGCATTATTCAACAAAGTTTGGCATGTTCTGGGATCATTAAAAAATCATCCCTGTCAGTTCAAAAGGTTGTGAACTGAATTTCCTTTGAAAAGAACGTGTTTTCTTTGGATGAACAAATCCTGCCAGTGTAATTGCGATCTTAGTCCATGTAACATGTTTCTAACTTAATACGAGATCGGCCTGTTGTGAAGGGCCATAAAGTGGACAATTTCCTCTCGTCCACAAATCACAGCTTCCTCAGGAACAGAAGAGCTTAGAAATTTATGCTTCATCAAATTCCCTTATTCCAATATTTTCAAACCTGCAAAACTGTTTGCTTTCCTCTGTGGCATACTGTATCATGATTACCTGAGACAATTAATGTAAAGGGGTTAATATTTTCTGCCCGAGCTATAAAAGGATTAGGCAGCTAAAAATACAGCTTGCACCTCATGGGGACGCACAGGGGATCCCTTTCCCTCCGGCTGGGCAAAGCAGGGACACCAGATTCTAATCTGGGGAGGATATCACTTATCCTGAGACAAACAGCACAGATTAGGAGAGGAGACAGAAGATGCACAGGGGACAGCATGTGGGAGGGCTCTAACACAATTACACACAACCACCAAATCCCCCCTCTGAAACCTCTGAGAAATGCTGGTGCGATAAATAGTAAATAGAGACCAAAGCCGGGCCATTTCCTTCCTGTCAGACTGCACTCTGCTGCACCAAAGCTCAGCAGCAGAGGAAAGAAATACCTTAATATTTTAACTACAAGCCAGTCACCTCCAACTGCACTGTTGTGTTCTTAAAAACAGATAAGGTAAGGGTTACAGATTAGCTTTTGTCCTTCATTCTGTACAGTGAGGCTGGGATTCGGACAGTGACACCACTGTCACTGTCAAGTCAATATTCATATCTTAACTGAAGACAGGAAATGTGTATAGAGTGCTGCAGGGATGTCATTTTTGTAGGCCAACCCGGATGTTAGCATCGTTCGGTTCTCTCCACAAACAGCCAGTAGGATTTTTCCATTGGATTTTGGATTAATGCAGAAAATTAGCTCTGTGCCGAGCAAAAGATTATGACACTGACACACTCAGTGAGATAATCTTCAAAAACGAACATCACTTTTATGATTTTCGAAGCGTAAATGCAATCGCCAGTAACAAAAAGCTAACGTTAGGCTATAAACAAACAAATTGGGGTTCTGTGACTCAGTATTACCCCCACTGAGTGACTAGTGTTCGGCATGATGACATTTAAAGTCCCCCACAACCTCTGTAGCCTCATGTAGCCACTTGTTAGCAACAGCCTTTTTTAAGACGTGTAAAAGCTTAAAAATTCACGTGTGGTATTTATTGCCATATTTTATGTCATAGAACAAAACATGACAATCTCTTAGGCTTGTGTTAACCCCAGACCTTATTTCAGACAAATAATGAAAAACCAATAAAAAAAAACAAAAAAAAAAAAAACAAAAAAAAAAACAGTATCATTCAATGATAAGAAAACAAATGTTATGAAGTTGTTAAGCTTCGTGATATGAGAAAAGTAGCACCTGTAGTAGTACCTGGTTGCTAGGTAACAGAAATAAAAAATTGCTGAGCAATGTTGAATTGAGTTTTTGGGATTTCCTAACCTGAGATAAGATAGGATGACGTGAGATAAGATTGGATTCTTGACGTTAGTTGGGATTTGTCTCTGCAAAACCAAATCTTATCTCACACTTTCTCAACTTAGCTCTTATTCTCCTCATCTTTTAATTTAAGACTTAAAATAAAATGGCTTCAGCTCACCAAGTAAATGGATTAGCACCGATTCCTGTCTTTAATTGACTTTGAAATCATACAAGCATTTGTTATTAGATCTGGCACACACTAAAATGTTTCACGCGCCGACTATTCAGGGAACATTATGACTAGCATATCACCTCAAACCTAAACATGGCTTCTTATGACGTATATCAAACTCCCCCCCATCCGCAGAAAAATTTCGTGGCAAAGGTAAACACTTTAATCCAATTTCTTAGACCCTCAAGGCCTCACTTAAGCAAACCACTGTATTTATAGTGATCACAGTAGCCCTGATGGCTGTAAAATTGTTGTAGAGGGCTCATTGATTCACCGCATGTCTCATGATTAATTCATGGCTCTTCCTGTCTTTGGTAGCATGCATAAATCCCTACATGAGTCATCAATAGTATACATTCAGATAAAACAGCCTCCATTAGGAATTTGACAGCTGAGAGATGAATGCATTGTCATCACAGGAGCTCTTCTGCAGCATTTGAATTGCACCAGAATAGAAAAATGATGGATATGATTTACTTTGACATATTTAATAAAGAAAGCAGCTTCTATTGTTCCTTTGAGTGTTGTTGCCGTGACGTTTTGAATATGTTTTGAATATGTTTGACCCCCACTTTGCACTTCCAAGATATTATATGGACTCTGGTCTATGTTGCACAGGACAGGGAAGAGAAGTGCTGCAGCTGTCTGTGCGCCAGCTGCAGTGTCTTTGATCCCATGTGCTGGAGGTGTTGGCACAGGTCTCTCCCTGCCGCCCCCTCTGCATGCCCCACTGTGTGTGCTCTGACGCCTACCATGGCTAATACTAAACACACTGATTGACTGCAAGGCATCTTTCAGCTGAATCTGTTCTTTCACTCTGACACTGACATGTGACATAGTTAATTCACAATTAGCTTCGAGTTTGTTTTCTTTATTTGGAAATAGTAAGAATTACATAAATGTTCATTTATCAAATTGAGTTAAAAATAAATGCCTCAATTCCACTTTTATGGAAGTGATTTGTACATCTGTACCAACAAGCACAGTGATGTTTCTTGATTTTTTTTTTTGGTTTAATCAATTAGTTTGGTCCTTAAAATGTCAGCAAATGGTTTAAAAAATGTTGATCACTGTTTCCCAAACAGGTGACATCCTAAAATATCTTGTTTTGTCCACAACTCAAGGATAATGGGTTTGCTGTCATACAGGACTAAACTAGAAAATATTCACATTTCTGAGGCTGAAATCTGAGAATTGGGACGTTTTCTTAAAAATCAGTCAAAACAGTTCATTGAATGTCAAAACAGTTGCTGATTAATTTAATAGTTGACAATTTATCAATTAATTGTTGTAGCTAGTCTATTGTCTTCATCATTCAATAATTCACTTAAATATTAATAGCTACCAATTGCTGTCTGTTTACATTTGACAGTTCAACAGTTTTTAAGAACAGATCAGCTTGTGAGCTTCATTACTTACAAACTTTAATGTTAACACCATCCTCATGCATCAAGAAATTTCACAATGAAGTAAGAACACATTGTTCTCTTCAAGTTGCATTTGTCTATTTTAGGATTTATTTTCTTTTCTTTTTAGATTTGGTCTGTGGGAATAGAAAATGAGAGTGTTTGCAGAGGCACGAAAAGCCTTGGCAGAGTATGCTCTACTGAAAAAGAATTCAAGATCTTTTCTCATTAAACAGTAAAACTATACAATAGTTTTGCAGTATAATTTCTATTTGGTTGGCAGTTAAAGGCAGCCTGATGAAAAGGGACACAAAACAACCATCACTGTGTGGAGACAGGAGCTGAGGTATCGAATGAGTTTATTTTCTATTCCAGATGAGGCCTGGCAAAAGTGAAAATTCATCAAGGCAATTATGAGCAGTTTAGTATATTCATTCTCTTTGAGCACACACACACGCACACACACACACGCATGCACACACACACCAGTTTATTTATTTAATTAATCTCTTTACAAAACATAAGATGTATTATTTGAGTGATGACAACAAATGCAATACAACCTAACAGATCATCTCAATTAAAGTGTGCACATGTAATAAAAGGCCATTTGATTTTTGGTCATTTCAAAATAAAACTGTAATACAAGAACATATGAAATTATGAAATTAACGTTAATCTTATACAGTATTTTAGTCATTTTCAACAGGTTTCTTGATTAAAATAACACATATTCATTTCATTTCTACTAACCAAAGAAATATTAACTTAGAGTAAATTATGGGCAACAATCTGTTATATCTGTATGTAAAAAGTAGAGGCAAAAAGTAAAAGGCCACTGTGGTCAATAGTGTCTCTTGCAGCAATTTAAATTTCAGCAGCAGTATGTGTATCCCTCCAAACTTGTACATTTTACGACAAAGTATCTTCGTGCTTATTGCTAAACCTGTCAGAAAACAAAGTAATTGCATTTTTCACATATCATTTTGTAGGCAACAGCATTTATGGCTGACATGATGTCATTTCCCAGCTGCATTGATATACAGTATAACATCAAGGCCATTATGTCATGAAAACAAATGGCAGAACAACACTTAGGGCCCTATCTTTCGCTGATCTACGGCGCAAGTGGAAAGCGTGAGGCACAAATGGATTTAATTTATTCAGGTGTGTCCAAATCCACCTTTGCCGTCTTGCACCAGGGGCGCAGGGGTATCCTGCCCTGTCCTGCCACTTGTGCTGCAGTGCAGTGCATAGCAGGATATACCTATAAGCTCCACCTCAGGACCTTGATTAATTCACAGGCGAGTTTAGGATGAACATGCAATATACCAATCAGAAAGTCATTTCTCATCACCTTTAAGAAAAAGGTGCGCCAGGAGCTCAAGTGGTGGCAGCGTGACGGTGGATTTAACAGGAAGAAACAAGGAGAAAAGATTTTTAAAGCGAGGACACAGATCTCCTGATTTGAGAAGTTACAGTACAAAAGTGTGCAATATACGGAGATGGCAGGACGTCTCCAAAGTAGCTTCATCTGTAAATAGTAATTTTACATTAACATCTGCAAAAGTAATACAATACCTGAACTGTAAATGTCATGCAGTTATGTAACTGGTTATGTTTTAATGATGTTTTATAATTCATTATTACTATCATCATTATTACACATCTCTGCTGGCTGAAGCTCCTGAAGAAGGAGCCGGTGGGCAGGAGCAGGGGAGATGAGTGAGGAGCAGGGAAGAGCAGAGTCTGGCTGCAAAGCTGAACTTTAACCCGGCTGAACACCCACCTGAACCGGATTAAGGTGCAGCTTCAACCTGTGCACAAAATTATGCAAAGGTTATTCATCCAGCATCAGGCTCTGACAGAAGTACTGTTTTCTCCCCGGGTCGGACTGGGCTCATGGTCAGATATAATGATATCATAATTGTTCAAACTCTATTTTTCTGGATCCTGATAATCACACAGACACAAACACTACAGCTGCTTCGTTTGTCATGTGACTGATCTGTTAAAGACAACTGACAGCTGTGATCCCGTCCTGTGCGCGCTTTGCAGGTCTATTAAAATTTAATTAATAATTCCTGATTCCTTATTAGTGAGAATATTTTTACACACACGCACGCATGCTGTTTAACATTAATGAAAGGTGTTTTTTGATTATGGAGACGTGTGCGCGCCTCAGCGCTCAAACATGAGACACACACACTTGCTTGTTTTTAACTCAATATTTACACTTTATTGCTGCTAGAAAATATGTTCAAAGGACATTTTACTAATCCACACTCCTGTGTGGGCAAAGGACTTAACATAAATAGAGGGTTTTTGTGATTGTGGAGACGTGTGTGTGTGTGCCTCAGCCAAATGCACTGTATGTTACCTTGTGCAGGCAGAACGATTGCACCACAGACTCGCACTTTGACCAGGTTTTAGTCGGTCTAAGACACAAGTGGTTTTTATTCCAATGCGCTGAGCACAAGATAGCAAATGCACCGGCCACACCTTCGTTTTGCCTTCATTTTTAGACCTCACACCCATGGCTGCACAGACCAGGAGCATGTTCATTTGCTATCTTACAGACGTGGCAAAAAATGGCAATATTGCCAGTCCAGATAGGAAATCCACTTCTGCCACAAGCGCAATGGCTTTGCGCCGGGTTTAAGATAGGACCCTTAGTGTCACTATGAGGAGAAAACAAGGGTAATGCTAAAATATATGGATAATACTTGGATAAATATTAAGAAAACTTATGTAAGCATACTGTGATCAGTCAGAGAATAGGCTCTGTGTCATTCCAATTCACGAATGCATCTTTCCACCTGAAAGAAAAAAAAAAAAAACAGTTTAAGGTATTAACAGTTGACCCAGGTACATACTACATGATCCTGTAGTAGCTGTCTTTACAGTGTTCATGGAATTTGATTAACACAATAGACGCCAGCACATTTTATGGTTGTTTTGAGGATCTGCAGTCATTACTGTACATGTGGGTGAACGTCTGCGTTTGAAATAAAGATCCTTACCTTGTTCGGATGCAGTGCTCCAGTGGAGGAATGAGATCAGTGTCGACATCTTGGCAGCTTGGGGCCCATTTGCCAACAGCTAAAAATACAAACACTTCATTAACATTTCCAGTTTTAAGCATACAAACAGTTAGTGCAACAGCAAAATCCCTAAACAAATACCTTAATGTACTTTTTTCTGAGTGGTCATTCACTGGGCTGACAGGACTATAACAGGACATAACAATCATAAAAAATAAAGATATGCATTGATAATGATGGACAAGTGATGCTACATACAGACAGAGAGGCGGATCTCTTCCTGTTGATTGGCCAGACCGTCGTAATAGTAGAGGTCAAACTCCAGACCTTTGTCCTGATTGGTCAACAGCTCCCTCTGCAGGCCAAACAGCACGCTGAAGTGGCTTTCACTGCACACCACCCAGATGGGGAATCGGGGAGTCTTCAGGTAAGCTCCTACCTTAGATGGAGGAAAGTAGAACACAACAGAGCAAAGAAGTCTGTTAAAAATTAGGACCTTGAAACCAAATCAGCCAAATGGAATTCAAACCATTATCACTGTTTTTATTTTCACCATGTTAAAACGTGTTAAAAATCCCTTGCACCTAATCTTGAGCATCAGATTCCTGCTACCAGGGTAGGTGAGCAGTAAAATCAAAACTCTGTCACTGTAATTGTTTATGCATGGTGTTCCAGGTTGTAAATGTAAGGTTTGATTGGAATAACAGATTTTGCACATGTATTGGTATTTACTGTGTATATTAATGATGTGCAAAAACCTTAAAAAAGATAAAAGCAGAGGTACAGATACTGGTGTAAAAAAAAGTACTGATTCAACTTTTTTACTCAAGTAAAAGTAAAATAGTACAGGCTCTGAAATACACTCAAAGTATAAAAGTAATATGTGTAGCCCCCTGAAGTACATTTCTACCAGCTGTTTCTGTGCAAAGCTAAGTGAACCTCACCTTTTCTTCACTAACTTCTCCTCTCTTGTCTGTTTCATCTTATGTCTTTTAGTGTTTCCTTCTTATTATTGCTGTCGTGCACTGATAGATACACCAAGAAACCATTTTTTTATGTGTTACTGTCTCATGCATTAGGGTTGAAATTAGTCTTGATGTTGGGAAGGCAACGCACAATGACAGAAAATAAAAATAATTTTAAAAGCCCCTGAAATACATTAAAACTTAAGTAACAAGCCTGTTTTAAAATGTAAGGAGTAAAAAGAACAGAAGTATTTGTACTTTATTTCCCACCTCTGTATTCCCACACTCATCACCCTGTTTATAGCACTACTTACTCTTTCAACTCCAATTCAATAAAACATTGAAGACTTAATTAGGAATGTCAGAACAAAATCTGCTAATAATCATGGTATCCTGGGAAGAAGAGTCTTAAATCGGTTTCAACACACCATGTTTCTCACCAAAACATATCCACATGTCCAGGATTTGATTCTGGACCTTCTAGTTAGAATTCACTTCACGTGGTGAATTTAATTTGTTACTATGCTACTGCTTGAGATAAACAGAGAGCTATCCAGTTATCCTTTTCTTGTGCATGCAAACCACTTTGAAGTAAACGTTTTCAGGCAGGGTATATGTTAACTATCATGTTAAATCCCATAATAGTCCTAAGAGCATTCTTTGTTGTTGTTATGAGCACATCTGTGTGGCTGATGGCTCAGATGTGCCCATAATTACAGTAAAAGAATCCCTTCTGAGCTGTGTTTTCACTTGAATGTGACGACTATCAGGTTTGTCAGCAGTAGAATGACCTGAGATTCAGCACTGACCTTGCAGATGTTATAATGCTCAAACAAAGACAGCAGACCAACATCACAGTGGTGTTTAATCCCCTTCAGTAGAGTCATGTTGCCATTGCCCGAGTCCAACTCCAGGTCATTGTCAAAGACATTAGAAACAGCTTTTCCACAGATCAATAAGTTGACCAACTCCTAGTAAACACAAACAAAAAGAAGGAATCTCAGTAACCAGCATATATTTAATGTATACACTGTGGCCCACTTTGAAAGCAGTGGACTTTCAAACTTGTGCCCCTGAACCAATTTCCTCAAGACAATTTCCCGTCCTTTCGTTGTTCATTAAAATTTAAACAAACACAATACCAAATGCGGTGAACCGAATTCAAACTTGCTAGTTTTGGCAAACCTGAGTGCAGTAGCCATGGGCTCCGATGAGTGTGGTGGTGGGAACATCCATGTCTTCCTTATTCTGAGGAAAGAATAAAAAGCACAATAAGGTTGACAATTTATCAGTGTGTGTGCATTATAGAGTTAGAAAAGCCACAACGTACTTTTCAATGGATCGAGAGAGAACAGCGGATATGGTCAGCAGTAAGCATCCTAGCAGCCCAGTCTCAAACTGTGGAGAAACAAGACAGATTAGAACAAAAAGCTTGGTGAGCTTTTGTACATTTGACAGGCAGACGTTAGTTTATCCTCTCACCTGCTCAATGTGCTGTTCCAGAAGCAAGTGCAGGTCCTTGATGTTATCCACAGTGAAATATGTTATCTAAAACAAAACGTGGTCACAAAACTTATACTGCAGCGCAAATCACAGCCATCTTATAAATTAGGTATTAACAGTCGACACAGTTGAAAGACCGATAAGTTTAAGGCGTAAAGTAAAAAAGTTCATTATGTAAACTAACAGTATTGAAACAGCTACTTTATTTATTACACTACTGTCCAATTCTTTCCAGATAAAAATAACAAAGATGTACAATGTGCGAAAGTGTTTTTCCAAATTAAAATATAGCTATGAATCTCCTACAATATAATTCCCCAGTTTGGTGAAGCAGCAGGAGTCCTGGTGTAGGAAGTTAAACAATGTACTGCTGTAAAGAGAATATTTTCACCACTTTACCTTGCTGTCAGATGCCCTTTTTTTAAGTGGCTAAAATATATTTTGCTGCTGACTTTGTTGTCCTGAACTGCTCTCTGCTTCTCCTAAAAGGGGACATACGGACTGCCACTTACTGTAGGTATAGTTGCTATTGAAAATACCTCATAAAACCCCACTCCAAAAAATCCAAACCTTAAAAATACTGTTGTCTTGTGGAATTTCTGTCTGATGTAGTTAGAAAATTAGAAAATGTTTAACATGAAACTCCTTGTCTAAAGGAGTTGCTAGATGCAAATGATTTCCATTTGATCAACTTGAGTGTAACTTTCTACCCATTTTTCAGCAGGTGTGTATGCAGTGGCATCTCTTTACCTTTTCAAGCACTCCTTCAGATCTGTAGTGTGCAACTGGGGTGAAATGACTTCTCCCTGAATTTCTGTTTTAAAAGATAGAGATTAAAAAAAAACACACAGATGGTTTAAATCAATGCAACAGATTCAAATCAATGGGTCTGACAGGTGCTGAGAACATATACTGACAAGGCATCTGTGGTGTATGTTGCTCATATGACACTAACACACAGAACCATTCTGACCCTCAACATCTAATCCAGGTATTCACATGCAGTCGACCTAGTTAAATACTAGTAATGAGGTTCTGTGTATTGGTGAATGTCTGGATGAAGAGGATTAAGTGGATAAAAGTATGATCTTACATGGCAATTGTGGCCTGTTTTTCCTCTCCGGCCCTCCATAGGATTTCAGCCGCAGCTAAAACAAGACACTTTCTTCTGGTGGTGTTGGAAGGTCTTAACCTCCTGAGAACAAAGTGGCATTTGAGTGAAAAGCAGGTCGTCTGGTCTAATAATACAGTTAATACCACAATGCAGAGGTCAATACTTAACAGTGGCTACAAAGCATGCCTTGATGTGAATTAATGGCTGTAAAAAGCATCCAAGTGATTACAATAGGGCACACAGAGGTTACTATTATGGGCCAAAGCTCTGAATTGAAGGATAACGTACTGAAGGCCTTTATCACTGCTTTTGATGTTTTCAAACAGCAGGTTCTTTAAAACAAAGGCTTGGATGGAGGCCAGAACTCCACAAGGACCACCCTAGAAAATAAAAACACAGAGTGCATGACACCACAGATTAATAAATCGTTTCAAAATCAGCATTCTGGATTAAAGAATTTCAGCAGGCTGGCACAGTTAAGACAACCTTTCTCTGCACAATGCCGTATCTCAGGTCATGAGTTTCTGAGAACGTGAAACCCTGATTCCTCCACTCAACACTGAAACAATTTAATCCGGAACCAAGAAGAACTGCTTTCAATTCCTGGAGAAAACCAAAAACAGAAAACAAACAGAAAAATCAAAGGCAACCGTAGGAACTGTCCCAGCATGTCTAAAGAAACACTGGCATAAATCACAAACCACGGCAGTGTGTTGGTCCATTGGGTGGCCAGCATAGCTGTGGTCTGTGATGCTTCTCTGAAGGGACACTTTGCATAGTTCTCGCACATCGTCTTCATCATCGATGTCATCTGAAAATTGATTTACACAGCCTCAGTTTTAACAACACATGGCAACAGATCAAAAAAGACAAAGACAATGGATGCTGTCTAGGACTGAGCAATATATTGATATTATATCAATATTTTTATTTCTTGATATGGCAAGTGTTTTAAAGTCTACAGTACAGCAAAATGTAATTTTAAGTTTTTATCAGACTGTTCAGCTGTTCTTTTGTTTGCCTTTACCCACTTAATCATTATATCCACATTACTGATGATTACTCATGATTAAATCTCATTGTGTTAAAGGACCAGTGTGTAGGATTTAGTGGCATCTAGCAGTGAGCTTGTAGATGGCAAACACCACATTTCACCCTCCCATTACGTAGGAAATTACAGTGGCTGTGGGGCTCATGCAAAAAGTCAATATCTAGAACATCTGTTTGGTTTATTTCGTTCTGGGCCACTGTAGAAACGTGGTTGTTCAACATGGCATGGAGGGTCCATGCCCACTGTGTATATAAACTGCTCATTCCAAAGTAACAAAACCATGATTCTTATTTTCAGGTGATTATACACTAATGAAAACATGCTTATGAATATTACATTACATTTCTGTCATTTTCTACCAAAATCTTACACATTGGACCTTAAATATTTTGTAAAAGCCCCATTTGTCATCCCTACAATACTGTTGCAATATCGATTTCAACGTATTTGATCAAATAATGTGATATTTGATATTATCCATATCACCCAGCCCTAGTGCTGCCTCTTTTTTTAATATACACACAGTACTTACCTAAAACCATCTCAGACACATCCAAATCCACCACATTTGGCCTGGTCATAGACTTTTCTCTAAAAAAGAGACATAATGAACATTAACCTTTGAACCAACCTCAGTACAAAAATAATTTCAACAGGATAAAAGTATGAAGTTGCCACAGACACACAACCATTGGCAGCTTATAGTTATTTACTTTTTAGTCTTCAGTATGTCTTCTTGTCCCAGTTTTTCAAAGTTGTTTTCCCACTGGACTCTCTCGGGAGGACTCAATAAGTCCCGTTGTCCTCCTACGCAGTCAGCTGAGCTGATTTCAGTTAGGCTGCTTTCTAAGCTTTTTTGACGTAAGCCAGTCACTAAAAGTCCATCCTTAGACTGGCTGTTTTCTCCTGCTTTTCTAAGCAACAGCTGGGGTACTTCTGGCCTTCGATTCTGTCGTTTTTTGTTTGACTCCTAAAAGGCAAAACATCAGCGATGGAACAAGTATGATGAATATGAAGTTAATAACGAATATGTGATCAATGGGCCTCATGCAAGAACATTTTGTACTCTAATCTTAACTTTTTCTGACTTTTTTCATGTATCATGTCAGAATCAGCAAATGCTCCTAACTGCAGAAAACTGTGTAAATAAGCCGCCTGTGCATATTTGAGTGCACATTCATGAGACTTGTTAATTTGCATAATTAACGACCCAATAATACTATAAAGGCTACATAATTATTATCCCCACCTGGCATAAGCCGGAAGGGGATCATGTAATCACTTCCGTGTGTACATGTGTGAGTGAGTCAGTGCATGCGTGTGCAAAAACAGGACCCACACCTTGTCAGCAGCTAATCTTTAATACTACTGGACTGATCAGCCTAAATTTTATTGTGCACATTTATGACTTTATGCTGGAAGAACTCTGTGATTCAGAATTCTTGAAAAACCTTGAAAACTCTTTTTTAAATTACTTGTATGCCTTCATGTTTTAATAGCTGGAGACATTATTATACATGTCAGGTCGTCCCTTTCTTGCAAACACCTTGAGGGAATTTCTTCAAACTTGACACAAATGTTCACCTGGACTCAGAGAAGAACAGATTAGATTTTAGTGGTGAAAGGTTATGGTGACCTTACTGAACATATTTTTGGCCATAACTCAAGATTTCATACACTAATTATCATAAAATTACAAACATCTAATAGGATACAATGATGAGGTCATGACATTTTGGATCCAAGAGGTCAAAGGTCAGCTTCACTACGACATCATAATGTTTAGCTCTCCATCAGTCCTCTGTAAAAAATAGTCTCTAAGTGAAGACAGTATGTTTCTCACTGGAAATTATTCACTGGAATCAAATATGCATAGTGAGATTTTACCTATTGGTAGCTATTAATAACTATGTACTAAATTAATTCAAAATTACAGGTGAATATTGTTTTAAGTTCCATATTAAATTCCTTCAAAGTCTTCAATACATATATTATATGAGTCTGAACAGACGTGGATGTAAACTGTAACTTGACTGGCTAGTGGAGCCATACAACAGTGAGGCAGCAATTCTACTTTTTGACTGCTCTGTTCTATAAGACCATTGACAGTTCACTTCTTACTCGTCTTAACTGACCACAAGGGGCCACAAGTGACCAACAACTGCTTCAGTTAGAAATCTTGGATCAGCTCAGGAGAACATATGTGGAGGTCTTGTTAATGTTGGCAAAACTCTGCAAATCTCAGCCGATTGCATCTGGCAGCTGTGGGGGCATTGCTGTAGGTGCTTCACCATCTGTTGTCTGACAGGGATCAGCATTCTACTGAGTGTACTCTTCTAGTTACTAAGTGTAATTTATATAGGATTTTCACATTCAAAATTGCTTCAAAGTAATGAAACATACATTCCATTAATGAAAAACTTAGGTTTGGATGACAGCATATTAACTGCACATTACTCCTACAACAGATTTGGACCACTCCAAAATTGTGTTCCTACCTATGAGAAAATTCAAAATACAAGAAAACTGGGGAATGCAGCAAGTTCTCCTAAATCGCTCATTCAAGCTACTTAAGAACAAATCCATCCGTACGAGTGGTTCTTGCATGAGGCCCAATAAGTTTTTAAGAAGTGCAGCAGAGGTTCAGTACCTGAGGTATGCTAGCTATTGGTCCAGCCATCATGCCACGTCTAATTCGATTAGTTCTGCTCCTTTGGGTGCTCTCTGTGATGGAGGTCTTTTTTTCTGGTTCTCTTCTGATGAAGCTCTCGTTGTCCTGGATGGGAGTCACCAGTGGCTGGCCTTTTTGGTCTCCTGTGTCACACACCCAGAGACTTGTTTGATCACACCTGGACAGTCTGTCTGGTTCAGGTGATAAAGACACATATGTAGTCTGAGAAGGGCAGATTTCATCTTTAACAGACCTGTGAAAGAGATGCATCTCATGTTAGTTCAAACCAGTTTTCAAAAACTCAAAACAGCACAAAATATCAAAAACATCACGTGTAAAATACCTTAATTTGATGTGTCTGCTATCCTCTGTCTTTGTGTCATTCATCTCTGTTGGTGTTCCTGCAGGAGGGTTAGCTGTCGGGCTGATGGCTTGAGCAGGCTGCAGGGGATCAGTGTCATCGCTGCTGATCTTGTCATTCTTTAGGCCCTTGATGTGATGCTTTACAATGATCTCCAATAATGTTTTCAGGGGAGAGTTCTGAACCTGAAATGACAGAAAAGTCAGCTATTGATTTTTTTTTCTTGTTATCCACCTGCACAGCTGCCAGACTTACCTTATTCTTTCTGTAGAGACCCTCAATGTTGAGAATCTGCCTCAGTAGTGATCTGTTGTTGATACTGGCCTCTGTGCGTGGATGCTCCTCATCCATACAGGCAATAGTCCTCTTGAATCCCTGTGTATCAACACAGTGTTTTGAACTGTACTCATTGTCCTCTCACAGTGTCCTGTGACTAGGAGCCATATTGACACTGCAAAGGTTTTTAACAAGTCGCGTTTGTAGTGGCTGTTATCTGTTCAGGTATCTGCACAACAAACTATCTCAGAAAGTGTTACTTTAATCTTATTGCTGCCCCTGCTCAGCATCACAGTTCATTGGTCACACTAAGATTTTGGCCCCTCTGATCTTTGTCAAAAGTGTTTTAAACAACAACAAACAGAAACATAGATCTTAACTAGATAATGCTCCTCTAAGTGTAGAACATTTTTACTCCTGTATCTCTCAAGTGTCTCTCAATATCTGAAAGTCACCTGTGTGCACTCTGTTACATTATGTTCCACATAAAAAAGAAGAGGAAAAACACGAAACAACTGGACATCAAAACACATATAAATCTACTCACAAAAATATCTACAGAGATTGCACATCTGATGAATTAAAACACTGGCCTTGCAGCTTTCATAAGTCAGTTTAAGCTTTGCAATCACATTGTATCTTGAGTGTACCATAAGTAGGTCTGTAAAATCCCAAAACTTCTTAGAGCATGACACACCATGGTATCTCATCAGTTTGCAAATGAAATATCCATAATACTTTTCTTTTGTTAAGTATTTCATCAATGCTACCACCTCTCTCTGGCAGAGTCACCTTTCCAATGCCCTGTAACCTAAATGATGAGATAATGTGTTTGAAATCATTGAAATGTACTGCTAATGGGTAATATCTATCATTCAGTCCCTCCAGGATTTCACAGGCTTTGTTAGGAATTGTTGTGACCTAAAATGCCTGATTTCACAGCAGCATTTCTAAAAAAAATGTGATGCATGTTGCATGTCTTTAGACATTTAGAACGGAGGGTGGTTTTGTTCTCCCTGGAACAAGCTGCCTTCTATTTTTAATGAATTATACAAAATAATTGCAACTTTTTTTTTTTTTTTTTGCAATTTTCTCTTGGCCCCGCAGTTTCGTGCATGTCTAAAAGTGTTTTCAGGAACCTTACCAATCAACAATGACTGGTCAAATCTGCTGCAAGGTCGTGCAGAATTCACGGAGATTTATTGAATTTGCGTGGGCCGTTGTGATCACGACACTGCAAATTCCTGGAGGGACTGATCATAGATTTTACAGAGCGTCTGTGATGTCTTCACGACATAGGCTAACCAACAAAGCCATTTTTACCATGAAAATTATATGAGAAATGGACCAAGGGGCTAACTACTAACGTCGTTAACTACACAGGGTGACAGATTTCGCCAGCTGTGGCTGATGTGGTGCTACAGCATTTGACGAATCACAGATTTCGGTAAATAAGAAACTCTTCACCATTGCTAGAGTCGGGCTAACGCTAGCTAGCTAAGCTAGTATGTTAACGGTTTGCAGTGCGCTGAGCCCGTTCATTACCCAGCGTTAACGTTAGCTAACTTACCTTTCGACTCAGATATTCCCGTACGAGGGACGAAGAACCTCCTCTACTGAAACGGACATCACGATGATGTGGACGTGTCCTGTGGTGGCCTTCTTCAGACATAGATGGCGATTAACGAAGAAGAAGCTGTTCCGAGAGCCGTTAGCTAACCAGTCTCGCGAACCACAACAAGGCTTTAGGATGTGCTGCGCATTACAGTGCACAAATGTGCACTTTGTCGACGAGCCGAGGACTCTTCAGATACCGTCCATGCGTTCTTTAAATTGTTGAGACTGTTGAGTGTCTTTCAGACTAGTCGTTCGCCAATGTGCGTTTCCATGGAGATGCGACTTGTACACAAATATGGCGGCCTGTGCTGTTTTAATAAAAATGGGGGCGGGTCTAGAAGGGAACCCCAGAGCCGCTAAAAATCTCGCGAGGGTGATCGTTTAACCCAAATCCTGACTTTCCTTAAACCCAACCAAATGTTTTTATTCCCGACTCTTACCTATAGTTTGTTGTTACATTAAAAAAAAAAACAACAACAACCAAAAACCCTACAAAATTAGTTTGCACAACAAGCACAATGAAGTAATAACGCTACAAATCTCGCGAGATTTGCAAATCAAGGGTTCCCTTCTAGACACGACCTCAGCATGTAAGGACTACCGTCTGGGGTTTCTGGGGACTCCAACAATAAACGACGGTAAGAAATGATCATCATCATCAAAATATTAACTTGTTTCTTTCATATAACAATATTCAAAATGACTGACAAAGTGCCACTGCCCACCATTCTGCACCCCTGGTAGTGCGTGATATTTTAAATTAGTATGGCAAACATGCACTCAATCGATAAATAGTTCCTGCAAAGGCAAAATTAGGGTGCTTTTGACTGGTGTCCCCCAGGTTCCCAGCACAATGGTATTTTTAAAAACGCACCAATTAAAACTGAGACAGAAAACAATTATATGAAATTTATATGGATAAGCTTTGTGTTATTTTAAGTATCTTGATTGGAAGTTTAAATCTGTAATATTTTTGTTATGGTTTTGCTGAAGTTTCATTTGTAATAAATGTGCACTGTATGTCCCAGTGCATCACATGAAATGCAGTTCCAACTTTATGCCACTAAGATGAAATCTCCCCATGCCTGTTGTCCCCAGGGGAGCCTGTCTCCTGCAGCCAGTCACTGGTTTGACAACATTAAGGTTTGGGTAAACACAATGATACTGGATTCGCAGGTTATACTCACTTTAAAACTCACTTCACCCAAAGGTCAAGTCTTCCCCATGAAACAATAAAAGACACCACAAAAAAATCAGCAATTTTTGTTCATTTTATTAAAACATGTTCATTTATAATATATGACAAATATTCAGGGTTGCCTATGTTTCTTCTTCATTATCAAACCATAAAACGGTTACCTACTGTGCTGCACAACTGCATTGTGACAACTACATCAACAGTATTATATTTAACTCAAAAAGAAGAACGGGGGTTGGTGCATGAAAAATCAACATATTAGACTTTTTTTAGATGCTGCAGTTTAAAAACACGGATCCGAAGAGTTTCATTGAAAATCAGGGTCTTCACTTGATTTCAAATTGTTTTGTTCCTGCAATCTGTTGTCATCAATCCCTTCACTGTGGATTTCCAATCAAGATGTTACCTCTTGATATAATACCAGGCAAGTATCACAATACCACTTAGTAATATAGCAAAGAGTACAGAAAACTACATGTTGATTAATATTGATGAAGTGGTTGAGCATTAGTAGAATACCCAAGCAAGCATGTACTGATATTCCTGTATCTTGTTCTTTAAAAACAGCACATGAGGACATCTTATTTATTACATTTCAGTGCTTAAAGTGATGCTTAAATGATGTTTGCCATGTATGGACCATAAAGTGTGATATTTACAACACAGTACTATGATACTTAAAAATTGCTGTATCACAAATATCATAAGGGCCTTACAGCGAAGATAGTTTTGAGCAAGAACGAACAAGAATCTCATCTGTTTTTGGCACAGGTTATCATGCTACTCTAACAGGGAGTGCAGCTTTACATTTGAGCAATACGTAAACAACATCTTGCATTTTTTTTTGTGTTGTGTATCCCTCCCTTAGGAATGCCAAGCATACTGCTATTTTCTTCCCTCTGCTGTTTGACCATACCATGAGGGACGAAGTTTTACAAAAGGAGTGAGAGACAACAGGGAAAGTTTCCAGAACATGGAAGGGCATCAGTAGTCATAAGCTGCAAAAAGAAACAGAACAGAGGAGCAGTTATCCACATCTGCCACATCAGCAGCCTGATTCAGTTCACAAGGAAGAGGAGCATGCGATCCACTTCGTAGAGAGGAAGGAGGTGTCATGCAGGGCAGGCATGCAGTCACACCAAAGTGGCCTTACTTTCTATTGTGAGGATGCAGGTGCTCGCTGCTGTGCCTCTGCTGTTCACAGCCTTGCACATGTACTCGCCCTCGTCCTCTGGGAAGGTCTCTGGCAGGTACAGGCAGTACGTCTCTCCTCTCTCTATATACTGATAGTCCTCACAGTCCTGGAGCGCCTCTCCTTCAAACCACCAGGTCACCTCCGGCTTGGGCTCCCCGGTGATCTTAACGGTGAACCGCACTGGCTCCGAGTCCACCACTGACTGATTTTTGAGAGGCTTTTTAAACCACGGAGCCCCCGACCTGGCGTGATCTTCCTCGTCCTCATAGGCTGCAGAGCCGTTGATGATGCTACCCTCGTCGTCCACTTCATCCTCCTTCTTCTGCAAAGAAAAGACACAAAAAAATCACAAACTGTTTCCTCGGTCAAAGCGACCTTAAGGGAGAAATATGTAAGACACTAGCATTCAGAAATGACCACTTTGGTCCAAATAGACAGTATATTAAATAGGTTTCTATTTAATGTACAATCTATGGTTGAAGCGAGTTGTCTCCCCTCAGCCCCTCCCCTGACTTGAAGCTCACGCTGGCTGTCTGCAGCCTGCAGGGACATCTACACAAACGCAACATTATACTTTGACACTGACGAGCAACAAGGAGTCCTCCCCTGTAAACTGACCAGCTGTTTATAACTTTGTTAATCATCAGTGAATGTAAAGTTAAACCTGTTATCCTGAAAACCAAAGCCCACTGCTCCACAAAAACACACACTCCTGAGTTCAAGTTCAGTCACTGCCTACGTTCTGCCAGCCAGACGCCATTAGCATATTGCTCAATTTAACTTAAACTATAAACATTTACTTTACTAAGATTATTAATGATTTCTAACGACTCACAAACAGACACTAGCTCATTCAGCCTTAGCATATTGCTCAATTTAACTGTTATAATCATCTACGTCTTCTAAAAGATTATTGATGATTTCTTCTGGCTCATGAACAAGACACTAACTAATTCAACACACATTTGGCATTAATTTTAACTCTAATCAAAATGACACGGGCAAACAAAAACAGATATTCCGAACTGGAAAGGAAATTTCAAAGGAATGTTGGCTGTAGTGTTGTTGTTGGAGAAGCCAGTATTTCAGCTTGGCATGATTACTTTCTCTCTGATGATACATAATGGTCATTTTATGTTTTAGTAGAGTAAATATATTACATTTCTCCGTTAAACTAAACTCTTAATATACTCTCATGCATAAGGACTGATCTTGCATATATGTTCATGAACATGGGAGATTTACTTTTTGGAGGGCAGCATCGATCTCTTGCTGCTCAAACTGCATCCTCTGCAGCTTCTGCTCCTCTATCCTCCTCCTCTCCTCATCTTCTCTGGCTTTGGCCATTTGTTGAAATCGGGCTCGCATGTCCACCTTCTGTCTGAACGGTGATTCCTCAGCCCTCACTGCAGTTGTTTCTCTTTCATCATCCTCCTGAAAAACAACAATTATAAGATGTGACACTGAGATAATCCTCCAATAAAATACAAAAAAAAAAGAAGGAGGGAACAACATGTGTTGGTCATTTTAAAGCTACTACAAGAAGCTACATTCACATGCTCCTCGGATCATCCCACTTCCTGAGTTGGGAAGTCATAATTTTGGTTGGTGGGCCCATGAGCTTTTATGTCACAAGTGGAAAAACATGGATGCTACTAAGGGAAAGGTATGTTATATGTTGAGTCTGTTTGTCGGCCATCTGACTGGTTATCAGGGTTAATGCAAACATATAACTTTTTAATTACTCCAGGTCACCCTGTGTGGAGGGCAACTAACAGCCTAACACCATATCACAAATAAGTTATCAAAGAAAGTTATCAACCAAACATTTACTTTGGTCCGCCATGTTTCTGCAAATATGACGTCAACAGACAACATCTCAGCAACTTGTGTAACAACTGACTTTCTGAGTTGTTGTTCCAACTTGAGGGGGTAGTCTTGTGAATTTTCCTGGTAGTGCTCTCTCCCTAATGGTCTTGTTTTCTTACGTTAGTCATATAGAGGCATCGATAATAAATTGAGACTCTTTCATAACCAATTAAGAACTCCAATCAAACTTCTTGAATTAATCTTTGTTTTTCACCGTGTGTATCCTCTTACCTCCTGGAACCTCTCGGCTTCTCTCTCTTTAATCTCATCATCGATGGCCTTCCTCCGTGCTCTCTCCATCTCAATCTTTTTCTGAATCTCCTCTTCAGTCAGCTGCTTGATCTTCTCAAATTTGGACTTGAGGTTCTTGGCCTGGATGGAGCCAGTCCTCTTGAGCTTGGTCAGTTCTTCATACTCTTTGCTTACGACATCTGTGCTTTCATTTACTTCCTCCTGTGGGATAGAAGTCATAATTGTGAGTAGTTACATTTGTCATTACAATAATATACAGGAATTCAAAAGATGCATTTGGAAACAAGTGCTGTATTCTCAGGCATTGTTGGCTGAGAAAGTTATACAGTAAATGCTCATCTGTTGCACACTGACCTCGCCCATCTCTTGTCTGAGTTGTTCAAATTCCTGCTTCTCCTGCTCCATTTTCTTTTTGCGCTCCTCTGCCTTGCGTCTCCTCTCAGCCTCCTCCTTCTCTTTCAGAAGCTCTTCAAAGTTGATCTCCAGTTTTCTGGGGGACAGCGCTTCCTGAGATTCACTCTTCACCATCCCTTCCTCATCATCTTGTGCCTATACATATGAAGTACACACAGATTTCTATTTGGGAGTGAACTAACTGGATGAAGTATTATTTCCATGTTGTAATACAGTTGGTATTGGCTTCAGTTTAGAGCAAAACAGTTAATGTCCAACTACTTACCCAACATTAAATAATAAAAACTAGCAAAAACTAAGCAGCAGCCATTATTATTTGAGCACATTTAAAGACAACATGCATCCAAAAAACAAACAAACAAAGCAAAACACATCAGCTGTAGACCTTTGTGTCCTGAAATAAATATATAATAGCATATAAACATGATATGAACAACAGTGTTCCCTCTTATTTTTCTGTAAAACATATGCACATTTGAAATTGAAAATATCTTACTGTTTCATCTCCATATGTAGAGCCTTCCTGATCCAGGCCAGGGCTCTTGAAGAAATAATTTGGACAAGGACACAGCAGTGCAGGTGTACCATTTAACCCCATCAGAATTATATACACACATGAACAAAATCTAATTAGAATACAGTTATAGATGTTATAGGTGTATAGATGTAATAGATGTTAGTTTGATATTTATTCATAATTGTTTAACTAATACTAATGTAATTGTTTGACTGATGCTAAAATTAATATTACTACTCTTACATGATGATAATATATGAATAAATTGTATGCATGTGCTAATATGTGTGTTTGGGTAATTTAACATGTTATAATGCAGTTTTCTGTGTTGCTTTAAAAGGCACAGAGCAGCAGCAGCAAATCAAGTCAAAGCCTAAGCAACAATAACTAATATTTTCATGCAATGATAAGCAAAATACATGCAGAATGAGTATAGTTTTTGCTCCTGCAGACTTACCATGTTCTTGCGGGCCTCAGCAAAGAGCCTCTTCTCCTCTTCCAGTCTCCTCTTGGCCTCCTCCTCTGCCTTCTTCTGCTCCTCCTCTCTTCTTTGACGCTCCAGCTCCTCAAAACTGGCGCATATCTTCCCAGGCTTACTGCCCTCCAAGTTCAGTAAGGCCATCAGCACCTCATCATCTTCATCTACAAGCTGAAGATGAACACAGCGAGGTAAGTTGCGAGCATGGTCATCGTTTGCCAGTTTCATCCAGGCTAGCCTTTAAAATGAGGCTATTTGTGGGACAACATTTGCACAAAAGACCACTTGTTTAGGTGAAAACCTGTCTTAAAGGAATAGTTTGACATTTTGATAAGATGAGAAGACAAATCCACCTATCAGCTCATGAAACATTTGCGAGATTTCTTTGTTTTGTGGCCATATAGCCTACTAATTGCTTAGTGTTTAAGTATATATTACATAAGTAATTCAGACACAGACAAAGACAATAAAAACAGTCTTGTGTTATTCTTGTAAAACTGCTGATACGCTTCAAAGTCAATGCGAATATTTAGAAGCAGCTCTCAAAATGTCCACCATTGCTGAGTCAAATGCTTCTGTGCTGAATTAGCTGCGCTTGCTCAAGAGTTTTGCAAATCTCAATTATTGAGGTTTAGAGGTGCTTGTAGATGGATTTTAACCTTAGACAGATGGTGTGTTCCAGTTTGACCGGGAAGTAGGAATTTCCAAGTTCCCAGTTGGAAATGTCAAGTGGAACATCTCCTGATGTAGGATTTCTAACGCAGAAAGTCAGAGGAACCTCACCAACCCTGACCTTAAATTCCAAGATGGCTGCTCTGCACATCAACAGTAGTGAAAAGCTGTACTGTTTATTACCACTCCTGTCTTTTGTGTCTCATTAAGTCAGACACACAGTACATCCATATTGTTATGGTGTTTGTATGTGTAAAATACTGGATACTGAAAACACAGGTTTTCATGGAAGTGTTCATCCTTGTTTTCCAACTTGGACTGGAACGCTGTAAACTTGAGTATGACATCATTCTGACGTCTGGAACGCAGCAAGAGCTAGCTGTTTCCCCATTTTGTGTTAATTTGTATTTATTTAAGAGAAGATACTGACCATGCTCTTCCTGGCTTCAGCAAAAGCTCTTCTCTCCTCCACCATTCGTCGCTTGGCCTCATCCTCTGCTTTCTTGCGCTCTCCTTCTACTCTTTGCCTTTCCAGCTCTTCAAAGCTCAACCTCAGTTTTCCAGGTCGGATCTCCTCCTTGTCTTCCTGAGCCAGCTGAGCGTCCTCCTCATCTTCTCCCTGATAACACGCAGAAGTATTATAAGCACAATGAAAAAAAGAGACTGTAAACTATCTTACAAGTATTAAGTTGTGATAACTGTTTTTAAAATGTGTTTTGTGAAATTTTGTTTACCATTCCCAGCCTGGCCTCCTCAAAAGCTTTCTTCTCCTCCAGCAGGCGGCGTTTGGCTTCCTCCTCAGCCTGCTTCTTTCTCTGCTCCTGCCTCTCTTTCTCCAGCTCCTCAAATGTTAACTTCAGCTTTCCAGGAGTCACCTGCACCTTCTCTGAAGGCTTCTCCTCTTCATCCTAAATCAAAATCAGTGTGAGAATGACGGAGACTTTGTGATGGCCAGTCATTAAGGGTGCTACAAGAAGCCCAAAACAAGATCTAATTTAAGCTAAATTTTAACAAAAATGTTTTTTTTCTTTTTATTCCCACCTGTTGAATAACTGAGCGTCGCTTGGCATCTCTGAAGGAGCGTCTGTTTTCATCGTATCGTTTCTTCTTTTCTTCTTCTGCCTTTTTCTGCAGCTCCTCCTCGCGATTCTTCTCCAGGTCTTCAAAGTTCATCTTGATTTTGCCTGGAGGTCGTGAGGACTTTGCCGGAACAACCCGCACCAGGATTGTGTCATCTCCTTCCTGAAAAGTGTTTGGTATAAGATTATCCAAAGAATTACAAAAATGTTGTAATTTCCTTTTTTTTTAAAAGCAAACTTAACTTTTTAGAGTTTACAGTGCAGCATCAAAGCCTTTTTAAGTTTACTCAACTATGGGCTAATTTCTTGTGGCACTTAAGTTAAGAAGTTCACTCAAAGGGCTATCCTAAGTTTATCAAACATAACATAACTATTTAGATCACTCAAATATCCCCAAGTATGGATTTTTATGCTGTGCTGTTGATGAATGTTTTCAGTCTATACAAGCAATGTTCAGTTCATCAAATGTAATAATTTAAGTTTTCTTAACTTAAGTAAAACTACATGAGTAGATGTAGTAGATGACAAACTTAAAACAGCACTCTGAGTGAACTTCTTAACATAATTTGAAACAACAAATTAGCCATTAGTTGAGTGAACTAAAAAAAGGCTTTGCAGCAGCTTTACTTTTTCAAGTTTTTTAAAATCTTGGGTCAATGAAAAATCTAATGGTGCATTGCAGATGTTTTAAGGTATTCAAAAAGCTGTGAATATTATGATTGTTATGCAAAATGATGTGCAAATTGTTTTCAACATGAAAATGCCTATATTTAGGTTCATGGTTTCCTTTAGTGGAAAAACTAGATGTATACATTTACTTAAGTAATAGGTCTGAATAGTTTCTACTTTCTGAGCTCTTGTTGGTAGTGTGACACACTAAGTACTCAGTGGTGCGGTGGAGGGAAAACAGATTCAGGCCAGTCTCAGTGCATACCCACCCCCCACAGGGAATAAGAGCATGTGGGTGGTTATGCGGGCAACTCTATTGGCCTAATGTCACCATTTGCAGTAGGTCAGAGTATGGGTGTCAGTCTAAGATAGCAGAGTCTAATTCAGTCACAGTAAGGAGGTCTGCAGCTAATTTAGCCGCTCGGAGGTGTGGGAAACAGTTGCCAGTCATGTGCTGTCTACACCTGGCAGGGCTGAGAGTGTGCCTGTTCCAGTTGTTTCTAGATCATAAAGCTGGTGCTTCCTTACATATAAACAGGGTCATTTTAATCATGAGACATTACTCTGTTTCTGATAAAAGATCTAAAGTATAATTCTGTGTTGATCATATATGGGCAACATACAGAACAGCAGAAAATAGTAATACCGCAAGTTAAAAGATGGATGTGTGAAAAGCTATTCATAGCAGATATCAAGTAGATACATTCAGTATAAAAGCATTATCACCAGGGATGTTTTCAGGATTTTAAAAATACTGTAGTCAAGAGTAACCGTACCCAGTCACCCCCCACAACTGCGAAAAGAAAGTCTAAAAAAAAACTATCATTTGGATTTTTCATTTATAGCTTTTCGATTATATTTTCTGCAAGCTTTATTGAAATGAAGGGTTTATTTTAAGAAAATTCCACTGAAAATCAAAATGTGCTTCTAATTTCAAGAGAACTAAAATAAATAATGTCTCACAACTTCGTCTCCATTTTCCTAAAATTGATATATAGTTCATTTCATCCAGGGAAATTATCAAAGATATAACATGAGCTCTACAGTTTAATTTCCAGATGCCGTTTCAAAGCGCTCTCGGGTGACTGCAATCACGTCACCATGGTAACAACACTTTGTTGTTTTTACACTAGTATGTGTACCACTGCTGTATATATTTGTACATATTGCTTTATCTAATATGCTGTACATATTTTTAATATTTTATTTTTATTCCTTAAAGTTTTATCTCTACACAATATTTCTATCTTAATTTCTATATTTTATATTTCTATATGTTACATATACTTTTACTTATATTCTAGTCTTTCTTGAATGGGTGCAACTGTAACACTAACAATTTCCCCCCGGGGATCAATAAAGTATTTCTGATTCTGATTCTGATTTTCTCCAACCTACAAGAATAATCCAATTCTGGTGGAGGAATATTAACTCCTGGTTACAAAAAAACTGTGTCTAACACTGAAATCAGCCTAAATAATGTTTAATTTTCTTTATAAAGTTTTTAATTAGGGCTGCACAAGTTAATCCAAATATTATCAAGGTTGCAATATGACCAAGTGCAATACACAAATTGTAAGAACTGCAGTTTCTTGATCAAGGAAAAATGCGAGACAAAACAGCATTATAATGAAATACTGTAGTCTGAAGTACTGCAGTGTTGCAGAGATGCCCTGGCCTACAAATCTTCTTCTTCAGCAGATGTTTGCTACAAACCCCAACAAAGGTCACAGCATCATGATTTTAATAGTTTTATTGAGTGAAATTGGAAATTGTGATGCAAAAATTGTTATTTCCACTAATTGTGAATCATAAGAATCACAATATGATTTTCTTATTACCATATTGTGCGGCCCTATTTTTAATTGTACCATATATTTTCTGCTAAGTTAAAAAAAAACAAATTCCCCCTAAAAAGAATGTGACCACAGTTTCATGACCAATTAATTAAGTTGTAAAGACAATAAAAAGCTGAATAAAATCCCTACTGTTGCAGCAGTCTCCTGCCAAAGATTGCTGTATAGTTGTTGAACATGTACAGCATTGTTAACGCAATTATACGTCATTGACTTTACTAGAGCAGAATTAGAGCAAAGAAGTAGCAGGTAATAGCCTGTAATTGCCTATCTGGCACAAGAATACTTGCGTAACCATTCCCAAGAACTGCACCGTGTAAAGGTATAATAGGCCTCTGAACTGCATTCAAGTCGTCCTATCTGGTCTGTACAGGTTGAAAAAATCATTAGATTTACACTGAATCATTTTCCAGACTAGCACAGTAAGATGAAATAAAGGCCACCTATAAACCATGAGTTCACACGCTGGTCATGTCAACAATGCTACTGGTGATTTCAGACCTACATTCAGTCTCTGCCAACTGTTTGGATCTCAAATGCCACTTAAAATAACTCATCCGAGTGGCAGCTGAGGATTACCTGAATCATTACAGATACAAGTACGTTCTCATCAGAAAGGCAGTGCTGATCATGGCGTGCTGTCCCACCATACGAGGAATTCACCCCAAGTTTACTCACCTCAGCTGCTTTCTGAGCCAATTCCTTCTTTATTTTGGCTTTTTCCATGTTGTCCTGGGCTTCCCTCTTCTTCCTCTCTTCTTCCATCCTCTTCCTCTCTTCCTCTTGTCTTTGTTTTTCCATTTCTGCAAACTTCCCCTTCACACTACCTAAGGATTTCACAGAGGACAACACGTCTTCAGCCTCTCCTTCCTCACAGTTCCCTCTTTGAACAGCCATCTGTCTTACTCTTTGCATCCATTTGTGTGTCTTACCTGTGATTTTGGGGACGTAGGACTTTTCTACCTTTGCTGGCTTCACCTCTTCCTCCTCATCACTGGAAGCGAGTAGTTCTTTTATCTGTGGTGGATCAGATGGAGAGTGGTGGTAAGGTTACGGTTTAGCTGGGATCATCTCCTTTGCCACTCAGGAGCCATGCTGGTCCCAGCAAGAACGAGGCCCTAATCCCTGCTAATAGCTGGGTCACGTGACCCGCAGGTGGACCTCTGATTGGGCCATGGTGTTTTTGCACAGACAGGAGATGAGCATATGCGTCCAAGCCTGGCCAGCTATGGTACGGCTGTACATGGGGAGGTTGTTGTGTCTCACTGAGTATCGCTGATAATCCACTCACATTACACCGTATCACTGCATTTATTTCACCACAGTTGGTCTCAAAGAAAAGCTGCTTTAACATTGAATTCTTGATTTCTGTCACTCTTCCGCATGTGGTGTTTCAGTCACTAAAATATTTACTTCATACCTTATGTCAGTATCATCCACATGCACATCCTCTTGTTTGTTATGATGAAATATAAAAATCCAAGTAACCATTTTTTTCATGGCTTATCATTGCATAAAATAATAAAAAAGTTGATGGCCCGTGCATCATTTTATACCAGAGTGTCAACTAATGATTATTTTCATTATTAATTAATCTGTTGCTCTAAGGATCTAAAGTGGTGTTATTTTTTTAAATTAGTTTTTTTTTTAATTAGTTTTTACTAGAAATATACTACTAACCCCGCATGAATATACTACTAACCCTGTATAAATGTGTTATGATTACTATCATTGTTTCATGGCTTGGCTAAAGTTAAAAAAAAAAAGATCTGATCTCATCTGATACTGGTATCAATAGAGGAACAACCCTATCCAAAACCCAAAGATATTCTGTATACATATACATATATTATATAAAACAAAAACAAAAAAAGACTCCCAGCAAATCATCACATCTGAGAGGCTGACACCAGATGATATTTGGTGTTTTTCTCTGAAAAACTACTTTTAAAAAAATTACTTAATTGCCATATATTTAGTGAGTACTCCACCAATTTAGCATTGCACTCCTGCAACATTGTTGGTGAGCTGAAAAAGGATCAAAATTGATGTAGCAGAAAAAGAGATATTGTCTTTTAGTTCTACTTGTTGAAATCCGGTGCCTTTAGCCTCAAGCAGAGATGAGGAATGGGCTGCAGACGTCTACTAAAGCTCACTTTTTTTCTAACTCTGCACCAACAGCTTAATTTCATTTTTAAAACTTGTAGTCTTCAGCACCAGCTGAGGTTGACTTAAGTGATATCACTTGAGGCAATTTATCAAAGTCACAAAAGTCTTAAAAAACAACAGGAGTTCCCCTTTCATTTTTGTCCAATTGATTATTTGATTGATTGACTAATTGTTCACTTATTTACATACATTTTCCTGTAATTGTGCCTAGTATACTTACTTGGTATATGTTAAATCTGGGATGTGATAAACCCATGACTGGTAATTGATGATAACACAGTTTTATGAACTATGATATTTGTGACAACCCTTTTATTTTTGTTTGCCGAATTTTCTTTTTCTGTGTATTTGATTTTTTTCTTTCTTCTTTGCACTAATAAAGGTACAAAACATATGCACTTGTGATTGTATTTAAAAAAGACGTTTTAAAAAAACTGGGATCTGCGTTACAATTTAAAATATACTTCAATTAGTTGTACTTGGCTGCACAACATGCATTTAGAATAACGGAGGTTCTTTAGTGCTCCTTTAGTGCACATTAATAAGGTTAAAATTGCAATCTTTTAAAAAAACGAGAAAAAAAACAACATGTCTTGAAGTCAAGCAAAAACCAAAGTTGAAATGATCATTATTGATGGGTTAATTAAAAAACTGCTGTGTGGTGTATAGAAGACAGGGAATTCTCACTCAAACTGGCAGCCTTGTCACCCCGTCATGCCTCATCATGCCATGCAGGTCACGGTTGGAGGTTAGTGGGGTTATCTGTCTTTGACCTGCTGCTTCCTGCGATTCCACTCCCTCTCCTTGACGTACTGCTCCTTCCTCTTCTGCTGCTCATCTTTGTTCCTCTGCCTGCTGCGCTCCTCCCTGGCCTTCTGCATGGCCTCAAACTTGCCCGTCACATCGCCCTTCTCTTTGTTCAGCTTCGGCACGTAGCTTCTGGCCACCAGCTTTCTGGATCGCATGAGTTTCTGTGGTTTGGGAGATAAGATAATTACTCATGTGGCAGGGGTAAATGGTTTGAAGAAGGGCAATATCCAAATGATCTCACTCACCTCTTTCTTAAGTGCCAAATCAGAAATATTCTGGTCTTCATTTGTGTCAGGTTGTGCATCCTTCTTCGTTTGTTCTCCATCCTGTGCTTCACCATTAACAACCTCTGACTCCTTATCTTTCGTGTCATTGGCTGTGTCGTTCTCTTTGTGTTCCACGCCGTTCATGTGTGTCTTGTCAGTTTTACTCGCTTCATCATTCACATCAGAAGACGTTTTGTCCTCCGTGTGTGATGTCTTCTCGCTTTTATCCTCAGCTGCATCGTCCTTATGAACATCATCTTCCTTGTTTTCTGCATCACTCATGTTGTGCTCTTGTTCATTGAACACATCATCCATGTCGTGGGCGACTATGGCTGCGACCTGCGCCACCTCAGTCATGTTTGTAGCACAGTGACAAGTTGACAAACAGACTTTGTTAAAATGTTACCTGCAAAGCAAAGGAGGAAAGGCTCAGATGTCAACTGTCTTGTTGCATTAAGGCACAATCTGCTCTAAACATCACAAAAGTTGAGTATGCAACATACTTTGACCATGTGACATAAACAATCACATTTTCATTTAATTATCTAATGCATTTCTTTTTAATAACAGTAGTTATTACATTATCTATCAGGAGTATCACAATTCTCCAAATCCACAGTTTGACTTGACTTTTGATTCTAAAGTCACAATTCAATTTTTGATTTAAGCTTTTTCTTTTTTTTTCCTCAGCACTGATGGCTACACCATCGTTACACTCGAGTCTTGATTTATAAAGATCAACAGTTCAGGTGATTGGTTTTATGCCCTGACAACTGTATGTACATTTTCAAATTCTTCTTTAAAAAGCTAAGATACAAGGGATCAAGTGCGATATAACTGTTTTCTTGAATTAAAATGTAATAGCGAAAGGCTAACTTATTTCACTCTTCAATTGTCAATCCTGCCTTTGTTTTAGGATATTGAAATTTTGATCAATTTCCAATTAAATATTGAAATTGTGACACCTCTTGTACCTTTGACCCTTGCAAAGTGTTATAACCTTGACATTGATTGGCACTGCAAAACTAGAGACACAAGACTTTATTTAAATAGATGCATTTATGAAATACATTGCCAGTGTGTCTATTATTTCACAACGAGATGTAGCAAGAGCATTTATTGTCTGAATTTGTTTGTGGTCAGTGCTTGCATTTTTGCATCCTTTAAACAATCAAGATGGCTGACAAGGTTCATTTCTTTTAGCAAACTTATGACCAATTTATTGATTAAATTAATCATTTTGAAAGTCTTCCAGTGATCCATGCTTTTCTTTTCGGTTAATTTGTATAATTATATCTTATTTTGTATCTTATTTTCATTCTTATTTCTTTGAACTCAAAAGCTTTTATATTTTTATTGGTCAGCTGTTGGTTTTAATTCATATTTTATTTTATTATGTCTTTTGTTGTTGCTGTTTTAACATTTTTAATTCTCACGTCTTATTATTTTTACTGGTCAGCTGCTGGTCTTAATGTATTTTATTTAAATTTTTTATCCCAACTGGTTTTTAGCTCGTGTATTTTTTATGCATCTGTTATCAGTGTGTTTATTTTACATTATCCACACAGTTCTTGTGGTTACAACTTTTGTGGATCACGCTCTGTGTAGAACATTGTGTGTCCACCTGAAAGTTTTATTTTCTTTGCCTATTTTCTCATTTAATTGTTGAATATTAAGCACTGAATTTCCAGCCATTTAAAAGGCTACTGTGGATCCTCAACTTTTTAAATTAATTTATGGGTCTGTGATATCAGTATGACTTGCAACAGGCAAACTCAAACTATAAAGTTAAGGGCCAAGAGAGCTGCTCCACTGCAGTATGTTGAGAAAGAGTGCAGTGGAAGCTGGCTGACCTCTATTTATAGCCCACTTGTGGGTCCAGGACATGTGATCATGGCTATTTCTGATGAGTGATAGGCAGTTGGACGGAGCTCAAGTTGGCACCCACATGTCGCCCCACAGACCCTTGACAAAATGGCCAGACTATAAGAGAGCTAGACAACTGGATGAATGAGAGCTGTTTGGACTGTTAGTCATCCAACACTAAAACTGCTGCTGTTTATCAGTGTCCTCAAATACCTTTTCTATTCAGGTACGAAGATCAGAGCCTGACGTGATGCTGCTAATCAGGAACTTGACCATTTCAGTGTTGAATAGAAGTGGAAATGTACAATTATGTACCACATTGGAGCTTATATTTTAAAAGAAATCATCATATATTACAGTGATTTTTACATTTCTAATCAGTCTAATCTGTGACAACTGTCTTATCTTAAAATGTGCACCCCACTGAGACTCAAAAGTCTAATGAGCCAAAGGTTTCAAAACTTTTTCATGTCAAGGACCCCCATAATAGAGGCACATTAGACCATGGACCTCCAATTTGAGAAGCTTTTGTCTCAAGAAACCCCTTCTGAGATTTTTATTTTTAGGCTTAGAAAAAATTAAGAGTTCATAGTCAATCAATGATCATGTTCAACGGCCGACCATATTTCTTACCTTGTTGTTCCAACTTCTGAAAAATGTTATAAAAGTTAAAATATTAGATTCCTCCTTTTTGCTTCAGGTCCCCTGTTGGTCCCCAGACCCCAGTTTGGAAACCACTGTTCTAACCAACTTTAAAACAGAATCTAGAATAAAAAGTATGTTTCACTTGTGGTTGAAATTTATTGATTGTATTTTCCATTTCAGCACACGTGTACTAATCGATTCACAAACATACAGAACAGGACTGAGTTTTTGGAATAAAATTAAAAATACTCCTTCATAAGTCAGACAGTAGATCTGAAACAAAGGTTGCTTATTGTTTATGATCATTTTGATCCCCCTCTTCTCTCAGTCTCAGTCCTGGTAACAGGGAGGTTAATGTCAGGAGGTTGAACTGACATCTGTTTAAGATCCACACCTGCCGTTTTCACACTGCAGCCTGTGAGTCTGTTTCTTCTGTTGTGCATGCATAAACACAATTTTTCTGACTCAGAAATATAACTGCTTAACATTTCATAATACGTTCAGTGTGATCTGAAGGATATTAACTTTATATTTGGACTAATGTTGAAAATGTTAGCAACTATATATAATACTTTTTCTAATCTAAAATTTGACTGAATCAGGTCAAGATTCTTGTGACATTATCAAAGCTGGTAAATCAACTCTCAACCCCCAAAAAATCCACTTACTCGAAAAAAAATGTAGGTTTGGGTGGTGATGTCCTATTTCTGTACTCAGCTGGCACAAGATATCATGGCAGTGTGTGTCGGAAAAATAAGTTTGACACACAGATTAATAACGTATTAATGTGTTAATCTCTTTGTCAAAGTACTGCAGCTCATCAGAATCATTATATATCTCTTCCTGCATGTCTGATCACAATAATTATAACTGCTTGGCTACCTGTAACTGAAGACACCTGATGTGATGGCTGCCTAAATTATGACGTAAAATTAGTTTAAGTGGACTTTTAATTAAACTCACGCAGGTTTGACCTCGCTGCATAATAATGAACAGACTATTTCATGGCTTTGCAGACTTCCTCGTCCTAAATATGTATAAAATGGGAGTTTACCTCTTTGGCGCGTTGTCGTCCTCCTGTTTTTGATTAAAAAATAAAAGAAAATCCTTTGAGTCGGTCGATATAAACCAGAAGAAGTGAATCTCAGGCCAAGCGGGACAATCCGAGATGCGACCACTCGGTGAACCACCTCGACTGGCTGCTGGTCTCCGTTTCCATAAAAGTACCGTTACTTTCTACCGGATACTGCATACCGCAGGTTCAGCTGTCGCCTCACACACACATGCACACTCACACACAACACACTTGCGCCTACACAGCTACTTCCTGATCATTTGCAATCGCAGCTGCATAAATACTGTTAGTAATTATACTTAAAAATCAGTGCTAATGGGGCATATTATTATGTTTCCAATGGTTAATTTGGATTGATTTATTGAACAGATTCATTGGATTGTTATTTCAGTATCAGGTTTGATATTGATTAATGAGATTATAATGACCTGAGTGATATTTTTACATTCTGTGATATCATTTTAATGTCTCTATAATAGCTAGAACATTAGACTGTGATGGTGGGTCTGTAATTATCTGATTTAAATTATGATTAGCCTGATGTATCAATACCATACTTCCTACAGTATTATTGTGAAATTCCTACAAGATCATATGTTTGTTGTTTAGTTGTTCATAGTGGTGCACAGAGACATCATTATCTGTATCTGTATCTGTTCTACCAATAAAATGATTTGTCCCTGTGTGTGTGGTTTACACCACAAGTCACGTTAAATCAGGGAGAATTATATTCTAGACGAATATTCATTGGCAATGCAACTGATGTGCTTACAAAGCATCAAAATGATTTCATACTGACATTTAGTTAAATATGAAACATATTTCCACATTCTCATACTGTACATTTAATCTTTCTCTCTCTTTCTTTTATTTTTAGCTGAGGTAAGTTTTATGAACTGTCTGAAGCCCACCACTATGTTTCCAGGGAGTTATATCAATAAGCAACAGCTGGCAGGAAACACACTTGAATAAATTATGGATTTCTCTGGGTTTGTCCACAGTTGCAAACATATGGGATCATGTAAGTACGCAACTCAACAAAATATATAACATGTAGCATTTTTAGACATTTTAATGTGCAAGTGTTACATATTAAAGCTTTAAGTTAACTTTCTAAAGAAACATGATCACCGTATCAGCAGACATCCCAGCATGCATTGTGTGAAACTTAAAAGTCTCCTAAGACACTAAGGTGAAGCTTCTTGTTTATACTTTAAATAAAACATGATAAAAACTTGCTGTGTGTCTCTGATACACTAAGATAAGTCAGGTTGTTTGTTTTTCACAGTAATAACCACTGTGAACCATGATGAAGGTTAGCATTGATTTCAGTCCCCCTCACACTGAACATTTAATAAATTCACTGGGAGCAGTTTCACATATTTGTTCTGTGCCAGTGGTGGAACAAAGTAGCTGCAACAGGAGCAGCTGCAGCTGTGAGTTCTTTACGTGTCATGAAGAACCAACTTTACAGACTGAGAAAATGTCAAAAGAAATCAAATTTGTTTGTAATGTTCATCAGAGTGACTGAAGAGATGTTGAGTTAACTTAAAGTGGGGGTCTCTCTCAAAATATAAAATATAGTTTGATGTTGTGGGAGTTGTTATCTTCGCTGTTTAACAACCACCAGTGCAGATGAAAATCTATGTGACTTGATTCAGGCAGAAGTCATGTTCATGGATGAGGTAATATTAAAGTTTTATCCACATTATGTTCAGTCAAGTTTGTGGATTTCCTTCCTAACTCTTTGACATATCTGACATATCCAAAGGAAACGCACCATTAGGAGATATATTTGCTTTTACGCATTCATTTTCACCAGGAACAGACCGCCAAGATAAGAATAGCAGGATTGTCTGGTACAAAAGAAACTGGACACTGCTCTGGTCAGGTCTGCCTGGGAGGCCTACACAACCTAAATGCAGACAGACTTTCTCATTATCTGCTTGTTGGCCTGTTAGAGCCAGGATTCCCAACTTATCAGTTAAGAGGGACACCAGCTCGCCCTTTGTTTTTCCCGCCTGACCTACAATTAGATGTTGCCGTCATTCTGCTATGCAATGACAGTTGGAACTCATATCATCACGCCAAGATGATATGAGTTCACAGCTCACCAGAAATTCCCATACGTCACACATTTTAGGGAACGTGCAGTATGATACCAACCGCAGAGTTTCTATACCTGATGTGTGAGTCTTCCTTTAAACTATACGTTGAGAAAGTGGTTCTCTTCTCTCACTGTGGGTGGATGTAAATAGAAACATTTTGTCTGCCCTAATGGCTCCAAGCACAGCTGCTGACTCACTGACCAAACAGGCCTCCGGCAGAAAATCCTCCAAGTAAAGTCCCCATTCAAGTATTCTAGGAATGTTATAGAGATTTTTGAGCGGTGGTGGCACACTAAAGCCTCTATTGATCTTGCTGTCGGACACTTTTAAGCACTGCCTAAACAATATTTGAATTACACAGAAAATATTGTTTGCCACAGTAGCCTTATACATGATTCACTTTAAAATGAAGCAACTACTTTATAGGTTAAAGGCAACTGTCAGGATAAACAGTGAATGTTACATAATTGCATCGATCAGTGTGTCCAGTTGGAGGTGTTGAGGCTTTGGGAAACCCCCAACTAGAGCCAAAGCTCCAGTGAATACAGTTCTTAGAAGTGAAATCAGAGAACCAAAGTACTATTGGTAGAGAAATAAATTGAAAAAATGTGGGCTCCTTTGACAAAATCAAAATAACAAGGAACTAGAAGGTCTTTGGTTGCAAAAATTAAAACCTTCTGGTGCACACAATTCAACAAACAGAAAATAAATACAAGACTAGTTGTAATGTGATACACCCTTTTTTTTAGCAATACAAAAGTTCTTACAACTATACTTTCTTGCATAATTTAAAGTAACATAGTTACATGAAGTGTACTTCATTGTAAGTGTATTCTGAATTGTACAATAGTGTACTTTAAAAATAGCCAAAAGTACATACTAATCACATCCTACAATAAGAATATATTAATGGTATATTGTTTGTATATAAGCAAGACTCACAATAAATTGTTAATGCACTTAAAATACAAACAAGGTAAACTTTAATTTCATTAATCAAGCATGTATATTAGTACATACACAGCCATATACTTTGAGTCTGCCAAATATATTTGAAGTTGTCCCTTTGCACATGAATGTCCACTAAATACACTTCAAAATGTTCTTTTCTACAATTTATTTACAACAAAAATATACTTGGTACAACATTAGTTGTTTCAAAATAGTAAACTTCAAGTTAACTAATCATTAACACAGTTGTAGTATACTGATGGTTAGTCTTACTGCAAGCACATAAATGTAATATCCTTAGCATACTTTATTTTTCACAAAGGAATACACTGCCATACGATGTACAAGCTCAGTGTAATTCTTCACAGCATGGTACTTCTTGGAGCATGTAACTAAAGTTACACTTGAACATTACATGAAATGAAGTTGCACAAAAGAGGACTGCCTATCTGCACCTTACACTCTGACAGAGGTGTTTTGAAGTGTCTCTTTTTACCCCATCATTTATTTACTTCCTGCTCAGATTAAGGCTTAAATTGGGTGGAGGTCTGTTCTGTGAACTCTCAGGGCAAAGGGGCTCCGTCCGCCTCTGTTCTGAATCCTGCAGGGCATCAGGGACAACAAGAGGACAGCTTTAAATAGCACTGCAGTTGTGGCAACTAATCAACACTGTAAGGACAGCTAGCCTGAGTCAGACTGGGCCTTAGCCTCAGCTGCTGCAGCTCAGCCCCGACACCCCTATGAACATTTCTGTGGTGGTACAGCCCACGCCCCCTGCTGAAGCCCCAGTAGACTGGCTCAGCAGTTCAAACCTGTATCATGAGCTGGAGGAAGGACACACCAGTGCCAGCTGTCCACACCTCTACAGACACAGTTGGAGTTCATAATAAATATGAGACCACCACCTGCTCATCCCGTGAACAGAATACACTGATCAGACTGCACAAAATGTCAACAAATCATCCAGGATTTCAGGCTTCTCATCAATTGAACCACTTTGTCACAGACATAATCAAGCTATCAGGTGAAATTATCTCTGACTCATCTCAGTCTGTTCACTAATGTACCTGATGAGTTGCCCACCAAACATCCTGATGCCACAAAAATAAAAAACTCTTTCTCATTCATATCTAACATACAGAATATTCCTCGTGCACTCATTCATATTATATACAATAATCACTGCTTTACATAATCAGCTTCAGCAGTGGAAAAAGTGGACTACACGAAGGTAGTAAGACTACAAAAATACATTAAGTACAATTTAGTATTAGCATCAAAACATACTTTAAGAAACAAAAGTAAAAGCAATAATTATGCTAAATGGATACAGTAGTATTGGTGGTACAGTAGCTTTATAGAGTAGTAGAAAATGGAAACAATCAAGTCAGTACTCGAGTACTGTTGAGTTGTACTTATGTACAGACTTGAGTAAATATACATTTTCCACCATTGACCAGCTTATAGTGAGAGTCAGTGTGTTGTGACTTGTTGTCTCTGGTGCTGCTGAATTGAGCTTACTACTCATTATACTCAAAATATGCTTTTGTACAGAAAATGTACACATTTTGTAAAATGTTTTCAGGACTCTCACCCCATTTACACCTGGTATTAAAATTGCTATTCGTATCTGAGCACGTTATCCAGATCAAACTCATCGTAATGCCAGGTGTAAACACTTTGTAACTGGAATATGATCAGATCTGCCAGACCACGCCAGGAGGTAGTCTGGTTTGCAGTGTGTTCAGATCTTAGGTAGGTGTAAACACAATCCGTACAACAAACTGGAAAACAAATCGGACACAGATCACATTTTGATACCAGGTGTAAATGGGGTGTCTATTGTGTTCTTGCTAAAGGTTTGCAACCAGACTAACCAGACTAGACTGTGACCAGAGTAACCCCATAGGTGATGAACTATGACACCCTATGATGCCCCACTCTTCTTCTCAACAGCTGCCCAGTTATACAGGGTTAACTGGGGTGAAAACAGTGCTGCTGAGATGAGTGACCATAGTGTCTTGAAAAGCAAACTGTACTATTTGTATTACAATTGTATGTAATGTTTAATCTTTGAATTGTAATGTACCTCCAAAATCAGTATAAACTACCATTCATTTTCAACAAATTAAACAAACTACAAGTTTTTTTGTTTTTTTTTTTAACTTATTATGAAACAGTGTCAGTTTAATATTGATTCCCCTGTACGACATACATCAGCAAACAAGACCATCAGTGAAAAGATCGGTTATTTCTATATAGTTATTATTAATGCCTGCAATCACGGTCAGATTCTCCTTGTAATCAGATGAAATGATTTATGGTCTGCTGACCGGAAAAGACTATGTTTATTTTTACAGACTAAGTTATGTTAGTCAACTGAAAAGAAGCAGGAGATTTTTCTCTTGATGATTTTATTTTTGATGAAATGGCAGTGGAAACACTACCTCTTTCGTCCACAGGGGCCTCCAAAATCAACTATTTTTAATAAAATAAATACAATGTGAAAGTAGTTTTAACAATGAAATACTAAAGTAAATATTTCAGCGAGGCTTGATTTTTAGCTGCTTGTGTCTTGACCACACAAGCATTTACTACTACTACCTCACAGCTGCTAGCAAGAGACAAAATGAGTCACACACACAGATATGTTGTCACACACCACCAAATGGAGCAAGCTAGTGCACTAATACACACATACGAGCAACCACACACACACACACACACACACACACACAATTTAACTTTAATCCAGTGATGTTACCCCAATACCAACCTGATAATGTCATGAGAGCTGTGTTAAACTAACATGCAGATAAAAAATAATGAGTTACATTAGTCAAAGGCTGGAGAAAGTGAAGAATTGATCACTCTTGCAATAAAATTACATGCAGAAAAGCAGGTGAGCAACAACACAAAACAGTATATTCCGATCATTTGTGACAGTCACCTGGACTGGAGCAAAGTCAGGTCCTCTTCTGCCTTCTTGATAACAAAATAAAAAAACATTTGTGTTTTAAACAATGCAAAATGTGCTAACAGCAAAGGCAGATTATTATGTGACTGCTGGAAAAATGAAATAAAAAATAAATCCCACTAAAAATTATTGTGATTTACAGTAAAAATATATTCATTGTAAAATACTCCTGCAAACTAGAATACAGCAACTTACTGTATACATATTATACAGTAAGCATTTCTTCATTTTATAGTATCATGCTGTAAAAACTACAGGCATTGCCGTATACACATTATACAGTAAGGACTTCTTCATTTTACAGTAATAATGCTGTGAAAATTACAGAAATCTGTGACAGTGCATCTAAGTTCCTCCCTGTTATTGTCACTGAAGTGTGCTTGTGAATTTGTGCATCTCTCACTGCCCCCTAGTGAAAACTCACAGACAAATGTCTCTGACTGTGTCTCTACAGTTTTTAACTATTTAATTCCATGTCCTGTTGATCTCATTACTAACAAATAAAATCTGTAAGACACTGAATGTCCAAATCAATATACTTTCAATATTTTATACTCGACTTCTATATTGTTTAATGCAATTCAAAGTAGAATGAACAGCTGCAAAATACATTTGACAAAAAGATGAATAGGCTATAGGTTACTTCCTAATCATATAAAACCTGTTTTTTTACCTTCTACATTTTACACATATTTATATGGTGATTGTCAGTTCATGTCAGTGTGCCAGAACCAATTATCAAGTCATGTGTAATGACTTTAAATTAGATGACTGATCTCTCCTGTTGTTTATGCAGGCTGTAGACTCACATGAGCATGTGAAATATGACATGTTGTTGGAGAAACAAACAGCCAGAGGTTGATGGGAAACTGAGAGCTAATCCTCGTCCATATAGTTTGCACTCTTATTACTTTGGCTCAGTACCAGAGAATGTATGTTTGAGTTCCTTCCTGATAGCGCAATATTTAGACAAAACATTTCAGAGATTGCTATAAGACAATTCCAGTCAGTTTTAAAGGGAGTTGCAAAAAATTGATTGTTTTTGCATTATTTTAAGTAGTTTTGGAAATGCATACTTGTTTATGCATCTTAGCTGAAAATAATTTACTTTTATACCATGTGACAGATGTCTTGAACTGTGTTTATTTTGTGTTTAACGGTGTTTTTGTGCTGCCCTTTTGGCCAGGTGTCTGAAACATAAAATTTGTTCTTTGTCATATTTCATCTATATATTGTTTATGCTGTAGTCCCACAGTGTCACTGCTGAATGCTTAGTGAGTCTAACAACAATATAAGTGATACAGTATGTTGGTAGTTTACTGATATATGGCTGAATAGAGTTTGTTGAATAATTTAGCTTTCAAGGGAAAATCTCTGGACATTTAAGTAAAAAATTAATTGACTTTACCTTCTGGAAAAGTCTGGACTTCTTATCTGGATTTTCTGGATTTTTTTCTTACAGTATTGTAATTGGTTTAATCTAATTAAATCAAATGAATTTGTAATTTACTGATCTTAATTTTCTGCTTTTTGTGAAACACTTTGTAAGTTGAGTTTTAACAGTGCTTTATAAATAAAGATTGAGATTATTATTTTAATGTTGAAAGTGTAGTATGTACAACGGATGTTTTATTTATGATGTTTAGTGTAATTTTGAAATTTTTAGTGTGCTAATAAGAATACTGAATGTGAAAATCCCAAAGAAGGGTGCTCTGAGCAACTGCAACAACTGGCGTGGCATTACCCTTTTGTCCATCCCCAGCAAAATCCTTGCCAAAATCATCGTACAAAGAATATCTGATGCGATAGATAAACAACTCAGAGAGGAACAAGCGGGATTCCGGAAAGGCAGAGGATGTATTGACCATATTTTCACCCTACGCAACATCATCGAGCAGTGCACAGAGCGGCAGAGGGAAATGTATATCAACTTTGTGGATTTTGAGAAGGCGTTCAATAGTATTCACAGAGATAGCTTATGGAGAATACTACGGGCATATGGGATTCTGGAACAAGTTGTCCTTCTCATCAAGAGTTTCTATACCAACTTCACATGCCAAGTAGGAAATAGCCAACATAGTTTTGCAGTCAAGACCGGGGTGAGGCAAGGTTGTGTGATGTCTGCATTACTTTTCAACCTGGTCATGGACTGGGTGATGAGAAGGACCACCGAAGATAAACCGAGGGGCATCAGATGGACTCTGTTCTCACATCTGGAAGATCTCGACTTTGCAGATGACGTGGCTTTGTTCTCTCACACACACCAACACATGCAAGAGAAAACCTCCATCTAAACAACTTTGCAAAACAAGTCAGTCTGAAGATCAACCAGAAGAAAACAGAGCTGATGATGCTAAACATCCCAAACCCCTCACCAATACAAGTAGATGAAATAAACCTACCCACAACAGAACATTTCACCTACCTTGGCAGCGTTGTCAGCCACGATGGAGGTGCAGGCAGTGACATCATAAGCCGACTCAATAAGGCCAGAAACGCCTTACAAAGACTCAACAACGTCTGGAAGTCAGCCCAGTACAGCACAACCACCAAGCTGAGGCTGTACCAGAGCTGCGTCCTGTCCACCCTGCTATACGGCTCAGAATGTTGGAGAACAACTGAAAATGATCTCAACAAACTGTCAGCCTTTCACACCAAAAGCCTACGGAAAATTCAGAGAATATTCTGGCCCAAAACAATATCCAACCAACACCTTCTTAACCTGTGTAAACAGGTAGACATGGTTACCATCCTTATGAGAAGGCGATGGAAATGGATTGGGCATGTCGCCGTAGAGAGCAGGACAACATCACCTGAACTGCCCTTCACTGGACACCAGAACGCAAAAGAGGCCGACCCAAGAACACCTGGCTCAGGACAGTGGAAGGAGAGCTGAAGGCCCTGCATCACACCTGGGGCTCCATAAAGACGCTGGCCCAGAACAGACAGGAGTGTTGCTGCCCTGCAGCCAGCAGCATAAAGGGTAATTATATATATATATATATTTTACAGCACAGGATTGTACAATGAAATGTAGCCTAAGTTGCAACCCCTTCATGTTACACACATATAGAAAATATCTATAAATATAATAACTAATAAAAAACAAACAACAACAAAAAAACATAATTTAAGTTAAGTTAAATTAGTACTTAATTAACCCTGAAGGAAATTCTTGTATCAGAGCTAGCTAAAAAAAAAAAAGAAAAAAAAAATACAGCGGCATAAGAATGAAAATACAGAGTAATAAAGATAAGATTTATATTTGTTGATAATATTTATTTGTAGGGAGCTGGTATAGACCAAGTACATTAAAGAGCTCTAGTTTATTGAATCACTTTGTATTTATAACGACTAAGCTATTTTCTGAGGAAAATTTGTGGCTATTAAGTAAAAATGAGAAAAAAAACTGAATGGAGTCTTGCCACATGATTCCCAGGGGGCACGGCATACGGACATGCGCAGTACTGGCAACCGATTTAAACAACTTCCTGGTCCGGGAAAATCTGACATTATCGCGATAGACAGCCTGTTCGTATGTGAATCAGCGGCAGGGGCCTGACGCTGGAATGTGAAACTACAAGTTATTTAGCCAAAACAAATATTTGACAAACCTCGGCGGACCATTTCAGAAACATCACCGCTCTCCTCGGGACTCAGCTATGGTCCGACACACGAAGGAAACTCATAACATATGGTAAGTTTTACAAAGCCGTCAGTGGCTAACGCTTTAGCATGGCTAGCTAGCTAATCCATCAACACCCAGGCTTGTGACAGCTGACCAGCCAACAGGACCGAGCTAAGGTTAGCATTAGCAAAGTTAGCTGGCAGGCAGTTGAAGAATTGAGTTAATCTTGTTTGAACCTTTGACTTGTTAAAGATGTTGTGTTGCTGATTTAGTTGGACAACCTCCCGGGAATGGTGATGTTGATTTTCCTGTCGTACCCTCTCACAGCACACCGGTTGGTTGGTTGTTTGTTTGAGTGATGCACGGAGGCTAACTGATGCTGAGAGCTAGCCTGCTAGCTAGCGTTGGTATGTCGTCGTTGCTTGGTGCAACAGTCTGGCTAAACAAACAACAACAGACTGACAGGCACCTTGCTAGCACCCGTGTGCTAATATGAATGAACACCAGTGACGCTGGCGTGTTGTCTTCGTGTTCACATGTTATATTCCTGCTGCTTCACCTTCCTTTCGGTTAATTTCAGCTCTTTTTGAAGGCTCAGGTCGACGTGCCTCATAAAGATTATTTAATTGATATGTTTCATGTAATTACTGCTGACACATTGGGTGTGTGACAGACATTGGCAGGCCATCAGCAGCGTTAATAGGATTGTTGCGTGCATTCCCATGACATTTGAGTTTTGTCCTTAGTTTTGTCTGTTATGTCTGCATCTTCAGGGGATGAGACGAGGTTGGTTGTTCAAGTGTTTGCAGCTCTGGGATCGTTGACTCTCTGTGTTGGCAGAGGATGGCGCAGGGAGGCTCTCAGCTCGACTACCACATCCTGCAGGACCTCAAGCAGCGTTTCCCAGAAATCCCAGAGGGGGTAGTGTCACAGTGCCTTCTGCAGGTATACACACACGCACATGCATGCATGCACACTTATTCCTGCATATGCTTAGAAAAGCTGTTTGTACAACATTGGAAACTAGTGGCAGTGTGATATTTGCTTTGGTAGGAGGTTGCTTTATTTTAAGATATCTTACTGTGTTTGTATTGCCTGATTAAAAATATCGAGTTTCGTTATGGTGTATAATGGACAGTAACAGCAAGCTTAGGGCTGCACAATATGGTTAAAAAAACAACAACTCATATTGTGATCATTTTGACTAAAATTGTGGTATGAATAGTGGGAATTGTCATTTATACATCACAGTTTTCACTGAAAAAAACAAACAAACAGAATATCATCATGATCTGACAGTGGTTGGGGTCTACACCAAACAAACATGTTTTCCTACATCTGGAGAACAAGAGTTGTAGGCCAGGGCATATCTGCAGCACTACAGTACTTCATTATATTGCTGTTTTGTCTCACATTTTTCCTTTATCCAAAAATTGCAGGGTTCTGCGATTTGGATATTGCATTTGGCCATATTGTAATCTCAATAATATTGCGATGATTTGTACGGCCCAGCAAAATTAGCATTAAAGCACTGCACTAGTCTGACTCATTGGATACACACTGTGGGTAAGCCTACCATTGGTTTATTGGTTTCATTTGGCATCACGGCATCTGCTATCTTCATCAGAGTTCCCAAGAAACAACAGCAACCTCTAAGCTGCAACCTTCACACTGACATTGGCTGACAATGGTGTGAACCTAAACAAGATAGCAGCTGTTACCTTTTATTTTGCAGTGATTTAGATATTTTCATGCCAGAGCTCGCACTCTCAATACTATTTTGCAGCAGCACCATCGATGCATCCTGGGCCCAGCTCCACCCAAGACATTTGTGATTAGTTTAAAGAAAGGCAAACAAGGCAGGACATTTTTTCCCACTATAGCAGAATGTGCATGTGTGGAGCCAGAGCTTTCTCCAGTGATGAGCGCTGTGGAGAGAGGTCCAGCTATGCAAGACTACTAGTGCTGGGTGCTGGTACTCAGCTCCTTTTTAAGGCATCAATCACCCGAAATAACCCAGTACCAGTTAGTATAGAAACTTCTCCAGTCAATCGATATATACAATTGATCCGTTTTGTACCGAGACCTAGAAAAAAAAAAGACTATTTGTATGGTTTTGCACACAGCCAATTATTGCAAATGTTACTTTAGTGCAACATGTGACAGCAGCTACAACCCATATAGTCTGTGGTGTGGGGAAGTTGAATATGGTGTTTTTGATGGAGTTGGCAGTTCATCGTACCAAAATACTCAAAAGTATGGCTAGTACTGCATGCCTATGGTGAATGATTAAAATAAAGAAATAAAATGCAGAGGGGCTTTTTCAGGAATGCTTCCATTTGTAATGAGTATGGAATGAAGCAGGAAAAAGGTTTCAAATCGGGCAACAGTACAGTAACAGGATAGAAAAGATAGAAGCTCACAGAAATGCAGAGGCATGATATTTCCATTTGAGGCGATGAAGCAGAAAATTACATCACAATAGTGACGTTTCATGTCAGTAGAGATCGATAATTCTTGATCATGTAGCTCATGACAGCCAACATGTTGTGTTCTCCAAAGTGTGGAAGCAGCTGAGGTGGGGAAAGAAAGTTTGCTGTATTACCGGTTTTGGGCAGGAAGCTAGTCCTGCAGTTTAGACACAGCTGTGTTCTGCTAGGTGTCCATCCGTTTTCCTGGGTTGTGGTGACAGTAGACCGAATTGACGTCCCTCTCCCCTGCAATGCTTTCCAGCTCTTCATCATTGTACACAGCAATGCAACAGCATGGCAGACTGTAATCTTTATAGACAGTTTCTAAAAATCACCAAACCCCACAATACTAACTGTGATGGATGTGGAGAAGTGTGACAGACAGAGAGGGAAGGAGACATGATGTCAACCACTTCAGCCACCCCAGTGCACCATCGAATATGCAGGGCAGGGGACACACTGAAGTGGCCGTGATGCAATGGGATTTTATACCTGAATTATGAGCTGGAGAACGGACACTTTTACTTTCTCTGACTGTGTGAAAATCTGATGTCTTCACATTTCCAGATGATGAAGAAAAGCATTTGAATGTGAGGTAGGCTCAAACTTGAGACTTGTGTCCAATATAGGACTTAGCCTGGTGCTGAACTGAAACAAAAAAGGAACGAATTGTCAGTTTTTTGTATTAAACAGCCAAATCTGATTTGACTGACAAAATTTTGAGTTAGGTACAGCCCTAGTAGCTTGCTGTTTGTATTACTCAAATTACCAACTTCTAGTGTAATTCGTTATGATGTGTGTATATATAATGGACAGTATGGGAGCAATATGAGCACTTCAACACTCTTCAACACTCTGACTGTTTTCTCTTACTGTCTTAGAACAACAATAACCTGGATCTCTGCTGCCACCTGCTGGCTCAGGAGAGTAACCGATACCTGTATGGCGAGTTCCATCACAGTCCAGAGGAGGGGCGACTGAGCCGGAACCACATGCTGCACATTAGCCTGGGCTACCCGGGCTCAGAGGCAAGCAAGGCAAATGGAGGAGCAGCAGGAGTAGGGCGCTCTCTCGTGCACAGCACCAGTGACAGTCATATTGAACCCCAGCGGCCCAGCTACCCTGAGCCACTGTCAGCCCCTGCCACCATGGCCCCCTCCCCGGGTTACAATCCTTTCTTTATGAACGATCAGAGCCGCTCGGCTAGCACTCCCACCCCTCCACCCACAATACAGGGCATGTCTCCCACATACTCCCCAATCCCACGCTACACTATGAACCCTATAACGGTCACACTGTCGCAAAGTATACCCAGTGTCCCTCAGGCTTTGCAGATCCCTCCCGGGCACTACGCTAACAGCACTAACACCACCCTGTATATTCGACCCTCGCCCTCCCAGAGCCCCCAACCGGCACCCTGGTCCTCCTCAGCGGCGCCTGTGTATCAGCATCAGCAGTCCCCCTACAGTACTCCCACGTATGGTTCACCTTACAGCTCCCCGCAGCATCAGGTCCAGCCGCCACAACCCCAGCCCCAGCCGCAACCCCAGCACCAGCAATATGTCTTCCTCCCCATTAGCTCCCCCACCCTTCCCAGCATGCCCTACCATCACCAGCAACAACCCCAGCAGCAGCCAGCAGTTTATCGGCCCTACCACACAAAAAGCTCCCTCAAGAACCAGATAGAGATAACCCTGGAGGGGCCAAGACCTCGCAGCAACTCCCCTGTGCACACCCCCCACCCTCAAGGAACGCTTTACATGGCCACTAGTCCCTCGCCCAGCTCCCCATCGAGGGGCATCACTATGAGTGGACCTCCAGGCGCGGCGTCCTTCCACCCTGGCATGTACCTGCATCAGGGCCCTGCGAGGCCTCGGCCTGCCTCTTCTCCTCAGCCAGGCCAGTCAGCCTACACCTTCAAAATCAAAGTGTCTCCAGGAGGCCAGGCCCAGAGGCCCCCCAGCTCACCTCCTGTGGCCGAAGCAGAATCTCTTCTCAACATAGTAGATCAAGGGGCACACAATGCAGCCCCTGCACCCATCCTGCCTATCTCCGCTCTACCAGGGAATGCCAGTCAGTTTCAGCAAATGCCCCGACGTTCAAGCTCAGGCTCTGATGACTATGCCTACACACAAGGTAAGAGATTCTTGTTTTTTTCCTCTCTATTTCTCTGCTTGTGTGTGACTTTCTGTCACTACTGTCTTACTTTCCTGTTTTCTAATTATAGTTGACATAGGATGTTTGTTTGGGGGCTGTGACTAAAGCCAGCCTTGAGCCTGAGAATAGTTGACTTCATCGTAGAAGACATTTGACATCCGAGTGTTCATTAAACCACTGTTGAGAAATGTTTGTAGTCACTAATCATCTTTGAATTTTCAAGATAATTTGGTGCATAGGCCGCTCTGTTTTCCCACCTTTCCTGCATCTATTTAGACCATTTGTCATAAAATACAACAAAAGCAATGCCTTTTTTTTTTTTTTTGCCAGTATCACTCGTCCAGAGTATAATTGGTTAAAAAAATAAAAAGTGTCTTACATTGTGATTAATTTCTATTTAGTATTGAAGTTTGCTGCACGCTGTGTGTAGACCAATATTAATTGGCATGTCTGGTCAAGTGGCACTATCCACAATACTGAGTAATATTTGGAGAGTCAATTCTGGCACGCTAAGTTAGCATTTAACCTTTTGTTTTGTTATGATAGGACAAAGAAATGAACTTATAACTATTTAGAATATGTCCATAGTTGTTACATATGACTGGAATTATGTAATTTTTAACGTCCATTTTGGCCGTCAAAAAAAAAAAAGTTTAGCATAAACTTTGGGTTAGTTATCGTCCCATCCCAACATTGTTACAACTTTGTTGAACTATGACAAAGAAATGATAAATTATTCATCTTTTTGTGGTGTTTAGCTGCTGTCTTGTCGAGGTATTATGCTATCATATTCAAGACATTCTTCCCAGTCTCAAAATATCATATACTCCCCAGCCTTATAAATTATGTAGGCTAGTTTGTGTGACTGCTTTGTATCCGTTTGTCCTCTTTAACAATTTTTGTTGTCTTGTGCTACATACTGTTAAACTGCTGATAGTCAGACTTCTCTGAACATATTGCAGTTGTTCTTTATATTTCATGATTTATTTGTTTTACTACCTTTTTAGTGCTTTTAATGAGTTGTATTTATTTGTTCAGCCCTGCACCTTAAATGATTTTATTATATTGGTATGGGGTAGTAAGAGAGAGTTTTATTAAATTTCAAGCATTTGGTGTGTTTCCAGCTCTCTTGCTCCACCAGCGGGCCAGGATGGAGCGTTTATTGAAGGAGCTGCTGCTGGAGAAGCAGAAATTAGAGCATCTGAAGGCTGATGTCAACAATATGGAATATGACGCCCTTCAAAGGCGCTTTCGGCGAGTCAACTCCACGAGTCTTATACCCAGAGTAAGGACTGAACATGTACTTGGATTCACACAAATATTGCTTGCTCTTTACAATTATATGTCCCCACTAAACTTTTTGACATTCTCACAAAATGTCATGTACAATCATAGGCTATGAAATTAGGGATCAGGATTCATAATATTTATTCCACAGCCTGAGAGGCTCAGTAGGCTGTAGCAGCTACATTGTAACTGATATTTTGGGTTTGAATCAGGCAGAAAAGGAATACAGTTTATCAATAAAATAAACAAGCTGTACCTAACTCAGTGAATCTAGATGCATCTAAAATGCAATGATATTAATAAGACAAAATGCATGATTGTATCACCCAAAGTGATGCTTAAAACTATTTCTTACTTAGAAGTTTGAGAGGAGGGGCAGGGAATATTTGGTTGTCTATTTTTGTCTAATCTAACTGGGTTGTGTGTTTTCGCTGGCTGCAGCCTGAAGAGATGACCCGATTGCGAAGTCTGAACAGACAGCTTCAGATTGATATCGACTGTACCCTGAAGGAGACAGATCTACTGCAGTCTAGAGGTATACATACACACACACAGGCGCCACACGCACGCACATAAATGCACATTCCTACACATAAACCTTTGAAGTGTGTGTCTGATATATTTGAAAGCATTGATCTTGAAAGAGCCAAGCCCAGAAGCATGCAGAGTTTGGTCCAAAGTGATGGATGAGGCTCCATCACACTGCATACAGATGCAGTGGTCTGAAATGAACCGGCTGGTCTGTGACAGGACCTGGGCTGATTCGGGGTTGACCCTCATTGAGCCTGTCCTCAGTGTCTGGGTGGTACGCTGCCCCTTGGTGATTACATAATTGATAACAGCATTGCCTCAAAATGTCCCAATTCAGTGTGTGGAATGTAGTTGCAGTGCTTCATATATTTATCACGAGTGGTGTTTTTGGGAGCTGAAACAGTCTGACTGGCAGCAGGCTCAAGAGTGGACCAATTTACTTGCAATCATCCCAGTGCCACTGAACATTTGGGATGTGGTCTTCCTGGAAACTTCCTGGAGCATTCCACTGCTTTGTTACAGACTTCCAAATGCCTTTTAGCAAACACTGGTGGACATATCATTAGGGTTGCAACGGTATGAGGTATTTACGGTTTATTTATGGTACCATACCTATCTTAGAAAATAATCACGGTTTCATGTTATATGTTGCACTGTTATCATCATTTTTCAATGTTAAAATATTGAACCATGCAAGTTCATGTCTTTGTTGGCCAACAATAAAATGCATGTTGGCACACTGATGTACACAAATATATATATATAACTGTTCCTGTTATTGAGATATAAATGTTCTTTTAACTTTTTTCTGCTTTTTCATGTTTGGTGGCTTGCAAAATATTTGATATGTGGGGCTTTGTCCACTTTTCTGAGGAGCCAACATTCACAGTTGTAGAGTGTTGGATGGATGGATGTTGTTGTAGGACTCTGCAGTATGGTTTTAAATGTGGTCTTTGTTGTGACAATTTGTGTGAGTGATCTTGGTGTACCTCTTGGAGCCCAGCTCACAAAGTGGTTTATTGAGCTTGAGAACTTTGCTTGGAGAAAATTCCATCCAGTTACAAAAATAAATCAGGAAAACAAGTTAACATCTAAAAGTCTGTAGCTGTTAGGCCTATATTTCTTTAAAGCCAACTCTAAGCAGACAATAAAATCCCATGGTGATGGCTGCGTCATAAATCTGATTAGTGTGTCGTAAATCTCACTTGGAAAAAAGCATCCCATTGGCTGTGTAAACACTCAAGGAAGAGTGAACTTTAAAGAGTCTCTTGTGACAAAGTGAAGACATGCCAGAAAAATCAAGGCGCCATCTCCTGGCAGAATCCTGTAAAATAGTGAATTAGTGCTTGAATTGGCCTTTTATTGTAACATCACTGTTCAGAACCAGTGTTTCTCAATCCTGGTCCTCAGGCCCCCCTGCCCTGCATGTTTTAGATGTTTCCCTGCTACAACACATCTGATTCAAATGATCAGGTCATTATCAGGCTTCTGTGGAGGCTTGATGATGAGCTGATCATTTGAATCAGGTGTGTTGGAGCAGGAAAACACCTAAAACATGCAGGGCAGGGGGGCCTGAGGACCAGGATTGAGAAACACTGGTTCAGACCAAATTAAGCACTGCATTAACAGAACACAAAAGGCTGTGTTGGTTGGGGCCTGTTGCTTTGGGTGCTAGTGAGATGATTAAATACAATCCTGGATGGTCAGTTTGAGTAATGAACCCATCAGTTTGAAGGCCTTTTAGATGGTAAAACTTTGCGCCACAGTTTGTAACAACTCTGGTCTAGCCAGATGGTGTTTTCTCACGTTGCTGCAGAAACTTTTTTGCCCGTTGACCTTGCATTCTGTTTTTCTTGGAGTCCTGTGCATTGCAAGTAATGAGGAGGCCGTTATTGTTGGTCTGAACATGAGAGTCAGTCAAGAGACTCAAAGAGAGTGGCTAAAAAATGATTGTATTGATTGGACCTCTGGTTGGTATGGGCACTTGTAAACAAACTTTTGTATCTGGTTTCTGCTTTCCTTCACAGGGAAGTTTGACCCAAAAGCAATGAACAACTTTTATGACAATATTCAGCCCGGTCCAGTAGTGCCGCCCAAACCTGGGAAGAAAGGTGAGAACTGTCAAATGTACTCAGCAAAAATATACACAAAACACTTGATAACACACTCCTATTTTTTATGAGTTGAAGTAAAATATGAGACTTCTGTCCACACAGAAGGTTTATTTCTCTCAAAGTTTGGCTACAAATTTGTTGAAATCTGTGTTAGTGAGAACTTCTCCTTTGGCAAGATAATCCATCCACCTGACAGGTGAGGCACACAGAGATGCTTATCAAGCAGCATGACTGTAGTATGATTCACATACAGCAGGAATGATCGCTTCTGCATCACAATTTTTATTTCTACTGCAAAAAACTATTGAGGTCATGATGATGTAACATTTGTTGGGGTCTGTACCAAACTATGTTTTCATAAATCTGGAGAACAAGATTTGTAGGCCAGGGCATCTCTACATCACTACAGTACTTCATTATAATGCTGTTTTGTGCAATTTGGGTATTGCACCCATATTGTCATTTTGATAATATTTAAATAAATCGTGCAGCCTTAATTATTACACAGGTGTGCCTTGGACTGGTCACAATAAAAGGTCACTCTAAAATGTGCAGTTTCATCTTGAACAAAGACATTTATTAGGCACTGAATGTTGCTGTTGCACATAAGGATACTATTTCACAGAGGGCTACAGATGCCAATTTTTTTTTCCCCAGGATGGCAAAGTCATGACCCAACCGTCTCTGCATCTGATTGGCTTAGTCTGATATTCTTATTCTATATCTAACCAATCACTCCTCATGCCTAAATTTACCCTCCTGTTTAGTTTATCTGCAGCCCTATGTGAAATGGCCACAGTTCAGAGCTTGCTGTTTAATCAGCATCTCTACTCACCACACCTCTCAGTTGGATAGATAAGTGCTCACTAACGTATTTTTTATAAACCTTTTGTATGCATAGTAGAAATCTTAGATTTTATTTCTTCAGCTAAAGAAAAAGGGAGCAAAATCAAAAGTGTTGCATTTATATTTTTGTTGTGTTAAGTTTTCAGAACATAAAAGTGACTCATGAGACATATGTACGTGCCAAGACAAGAACAAACTAGATGTTCTTTAGGGTAAAATCATATGGTAATGCTGTTGCCAAGATACAGATTTGAGTTTTAATGCATTACTATTCAGGTCATTACTCACATTATGGTGTAAAAGCTTGACTGACTTTGGTCTGTGTTGATCTCCACAAATCTGTTGGCATGGAAACTAGATGAGAAACCTTGGTATTTCCTGAATCCCTCATGTCTATCAGCATTTATACTGAATGGTTAATGAATACATTGAATACATCCCTCACATGTGTGTGTTGAGTGACAGCCGTAGTTAATTCCAGCTCTGAGTTAAAGACACCTAAATTGTGGTTGCGTTATGCACTTTTATCGCATGAACAGCCTTTTTCATATACTGCCTCTGTCTGTTTTTTGTTAGAATCGGAGCAGGGCCCCAAGCCAGTGCCGGGGCCCCAGAGGGACGAGGACTTCGAAGGCGCCCAGTGGAACTGTGAAAGCTGCACCTTCCTCAACCACCCTGCACTCAATCGCTGTGAACAGTGCGAGATGCCGCGCTACACCTGAGCTTAGCGCTGCGCTGTATTGCCCGCCCCTGCCCCATACCCGGCCAATCCTTGAATAGTATAAGACCCATCCCCTCCAAAATCCGCAGAATCTGTCTAGAGGTCTTCCCCTGTCAATCAATATATAATCCCTCTTACCTGCTGAGGAAGAGCCACTGTCCCCCTCTGGCCACTCGTCCTGCTCCCGTCTACTACTCCTGTGCACTTTGACCCTTGTTTCCCTTTGGCGGATGATGATTCTTGTTCAGGACAGCTGGAGACTCTGATCATGTCAAATGTATAAAAGAGGGAATGACACACTGCGACTCTGGCAGCGGGTGGGTCGGGGCTTCAGAAAGGTCGAGGTGACGAAGGATTGAGGAGGAGGTGAAGGAGCTACGTTTTAGCTAGAGAACATTCCACGCAGAATGAGTGACTGCCCTGTTTACACACAAACTGCGCCCATTCCTGAACTCAAAATGGAGGCACTTCCACTTTAATCCAGGACCTGTAACTCCCTCTGACAGTGGAACAATGAAAGCAATGGTATATACGTTCTGACTAATGCGAAATGTAGACTGTACACTGTATCTGGCTCTGTATTAGAGCTCATTTCACTGAAGAAGAACACTAAGGACACTTGCATTTGAGTATATTCCTGGTACTTTTATGCATATTATACCACCCTGTATTATGTGTTCAAATGATGTTGATTTCCTGTGCAAATGCCTCAACTTGCTGTACTTAATAAAGGAGCTGATTCTATGTGACTTGACCACGATACAGCTGGCATATCTTCATAATTTGTCTTTCACAGATGCTTGTTTTTCCCAAATGAACCAGACACATTTTTTTCCCAGTACATGTTTATTATGTCAGTCAAACCAGTGGGAATCAGAAACACAGCAGCAAATGGTAGTGGCATGCACACACTCACTTTAACTAATGTTTAGGCAGCTGGAGAAGTTTCTGACCGCCTCAAATGAGGTTTGAGACGACAGTTTTACCAGAGCAGATCAGTGCAGGTGCTTGGCCCCTACAAGTCTCACCTCTCATGACCACACTGTCCTTCAGGTCTGAAACTTTCCATGTTCTTCTTGATTGATCCCATAGTCCTCATAACACTACTCATGCACAGCACATTGCACTCTGGCATCTCCTAAAGTACTTTATCTTGGACCTTGGATGCAAAAACTACTGCAAGTATTCTGACTTTTTCAAAAACTACAATAATTTTCTGATATAATTTTCTCCTATCTGAAGCAGAAAAATCTACCTTTGTATTCTTAATGCTGCTTATTCTACTGCAGGGGTTCTCAAAGTGTGACCTGTGGGCCAGTGGCAGCCCTCAAACTTTTTGCGTGTGACATGAAATGCGTGCATTATATTTTTATCATTGGTCCATTTCAATACTTTACTTTCAATAGCCTATATTTAATACACCACTCGACTACTGCGTACAATTTTGCCTCCTTATCAAGCGTCTGTCCAATTAAAGTTGTTGAAAGCTACTGGTTGCGTGGCAACACTTGTACAATATAGTGTGACGAATATCCATGTTAAAAGCTGCACGTCTGTTTACTCGGTGTCAACGCTATAGTAATGTTTCCTTTGTCCTCAAACTTAATGAGTTTATTCACTTTTCAGTTAGCTCGATACATGTTGTTAATGGTATTTACCATTTGATTTCTAGTGTTTTTGAGCATTTTGCTAATTACCTCAGTGACTTAAATAACCGTTAGCAATGCTATCTACAGCTAATATTCTGGCTGTACATGCTGTACCTGCTCCTTCTCTGATGTCTGGTTTCCCCGTTTCTCCTTTCCTGATATTTTCACATTTAATTAATTCATTTATTGTACTAATTTATAACTTATTTATTCATTTATTTCAACCAAAGAGGAGCCAAGACATTTCATGAGTTTTGTTTTGTTGCATTGCGGTATGATTACCAAGGCTGTAGGTGAAGGTAATGTTAGTACAGTGTTGACAGGAAGTAAACAGACATGTAACTTGTTTCACAGATGGTGTTGTGTGTGTGTGGTGTGTGTGTGTGTGTGCAAGTAGAGAACTAGTGGTGCCTTGTGAGTGTCTCAGGAATTAGATCCTGTCATCAGTGTTAGAGCTTTATATTGGTGGGCAGTTTTGAAGTTTAATGTAGAAGTGTGATGGAAAAGCCCCCACGGAAAAAACACTATATGGTTGAAAAAATAAGGGTTCAGGAACAAACAGATTGACTGTCACTTCGTTGGACCTCGGGGGACAGATAAAGTGATCTACCTTTTCAGCAAACAGCTGAATTTGGTGCTCAAATAATTTTTAATGTTAAATGCCATTATGAGACCAAGTTCAGAGGGTTTCCTGTGGTGCCCTCAATCATATGCTGACTCCCTAAACTGGCATTCAGTCATCAAAACCCTTGAGAACCCCTGCTCTACTGAGAGCATTCCCGTTTCCTACAGGGTGAGAAGATAAGGAGGCATCACATGGGGAGGTGTGGTAAGCACATGCTGGATTCCTGGTATGATCATGCAGACATGTGCACACACTCGGCAAACATGATCATTTGCCATCTTCCTTCCCACTGGTCCTTCTGTATGAATATTACTTTATAATGCTTACTGCACATACTTACATATAATACAACATTTTTATCAAAAAAGCAGGTGTAACTTGGGTTATGCTGCAGGTTTACATCAGCAGCCACTGTATACATGACACAGACTCTGTGCTATTCATTAACCAGTACATGTTCCTCTCACCAGTATGATATCATTTAGAAGGTGGCTGTGGAATGATTTTACTGTCTTAGGTAGCTTCTGTTTGTTATGAGTATCTCTGAGCCTTGTAATAGACTCAAATAGGACAGGAGAAAATAAAGCCAGTCCTTCTGAGCTCTATGACATGCTTTCACCAAGCTGCTGAGGAAGAAGGCTAGGCCAACTTCCAGATGCAGTATATCTTTGAAGAAATGCAGCTGGCTGCATTTCCTTAGGTGTGCCCTGTCATCCTCAGGATATCACTTCAATAGGACATCTTCCTCCCTGGATCCATTACTTCCCTGACTGGATATCATTGGATATCACTCTTTGCCTTCTCTGCTCTGATTGGGTAATTAGTCCAGCAATTTCGTCCTGGTATGGGGTCACTGAATCCATCTGTTCCCTCCAGACTTTCTGTCCAAATCTAAGACCTACTGGAGTTCCACTTAAAGGGGACGCAGACTTAGCTGAATGGTGTCATTCTCTCCCACATGAAACTGTCTGGTTTGGATTTCTTTTTCAGGTTTGGTGCCAAAAAGAAAGAGCACAGTCCAATGAGTGAGGACAGTCTTTGAAACAATAAGTTCACAGTATCAAATGCAAGAGCTCATTTCCAGTCCTGAAACTAACAGTAAGCGTTTGTGTTTTCCTATTTTTCTAGTCTGTGGTTGTGCACTGTGTACCAGACAGAAAGTTCCTATTACTGAGAGGACACTGGGTGAAAACAGAGTCTCATTTTCTCCTCTTGTCTTGCGTGTTTTAGTAGTAGTCTTCGTAGTTCTTGGGGTTGAGGCAATAGAGAATGGCTCCTCCAAAAGAGAAGATGGTGGATCCCCAGGCCAGGCCGTAGCCCCAGTTAAACTCATGGTACACCCTCAGACTGACTGACTCGATGAACTTGATGGGGAACAGGACCAAGCTGCACACTTGGAGTACCACTGCAGAGGAAAACAGTACAGAGAGAAGGTACACATGTCAAAATAAGGACAGTAAAAACAAACGGTCAGGAGTGAGATTCAAGTTACTCTAGCCACTTTTCCACTCAAAGTACCTGGAGCTTTAGTCCCACATGCTACTTCAAATAACTGAAAGGTTCCTTCTGCCCATCGTTGGTCTAAAGACCCACTAAGATTAGGCAAATGAGTCCACTGATATATGAAAAAGTGACGGCTATTTTTACATATCTGCACATACACCTTACAGTTGCGGGTTACCATTTTCAATTCCCTCTAGATGTTTTCCTCACCGTAAAAGCTCAATAAGGCCTGGACTTCGTCATTAGTCCATCTGTCGTGTGCTTTTTTCTGTTTTGATGTGTAGAAGCACAATAAACAAACAAAAAAAACCTAGTTTACAGCTGCAGATTTTGAGTTTTGATTTTCAGTGATGGCAGAAATAAAATGCTGAGAGTACTTGACCAATTAGAAAAAGTACTGCCCCCTGAGCAGGACTTTTTGGGGCTTTTCTATTGGCACTTTCGGCTGCACCGAGTTACTGAGATCTGTGCCACACTGACTTGCATTTCCATTGCCAGTTTTAACGCACTGAGCTGAGCCAAGTTGCGCCCGAGATGGACCTACTTCTGAATGGGGTCAAAGCACACCCGACCCACCTCCAAGTGGGTTGCGGTGGACGTCTCATCCACAGTTGAGAAACTCAGTTTATGTCTGTGCAGGAGAGCAGAGAGAGATGTTTTTTAACGTGTCTGTGTGTTCAGCGCTCAGTATTTTTGTGGCTTCTAATTGAATTTCTGTGGTTTGAAGTTTAGTTTCTCTCCTGCGTTTGTACTTTCAGATATCTGCTTCATTTCACTGTCATGTTCGCTTTCATCTGGATGGATGGTCATGTTACTGCCGAAGAAAAGCAAAATAACAGAGGACTTTTATTGTGAAGAATTTAAAGGAAATCAAGTGTTAATTCACTGTTTTATACCCACTTGACCAGAGCTAAGCTCGTCTTCAGTTAAAGGACACACCTTCAAGCAGCCAGCCCTGTTGTAATGGAGATGCAAATCCCTGCTGTACTGGGCTGATGTGCTGAGTCAAACGAGTCAAGCCAAGCCAGTATATGTGTATGGAAAAGGGGTATCTGGGGGCTAAAATAATGTCCCCAAACTTAATTAGTAACCCTGGTCCCTTTGGTGGAAATGCACCTAGTCCCGAAGGTTCCTATTCCCTCCTCCTGTGTAGGAAATGCAGCTTTGGGGGGCACTAAAATCCTACACTGACACTTGAAATAATGAAGGAATGAATAAGATTTTAGTGTCTTCTTCCCCTGACAGCCAACCTTCCATGGATTTATTTTAGAGTCTTGTTTTGTATTTTTGGGCTGTCCTTCAGCTCTTCCTTGTTTTTTTCTCTTTACGTACCTGCTGAGAACAGCATGACAGCCACAGGCTTGTAGCAGCGACTCCTGGAGCTGAAGCACAGGGAGATCAGCGCCACGAGGAAGGAGAGCAGGGTGAGGGCCGCTCCCCCCAACAGCAGGGCCAGTGTGGCGATCTGCCAGTCTGAGACAAACACACAGAGGGATAGAGAGGAGGAGGGTGGAAAGGCATGAAATCACACTGAGATAGAGAGTGACATAGGTAGCTAGAGTGGGTTTACTCTGGAGAGCCAGCGTCTGTGCTGTTGACAGGAGGCAGGGGGATGGATAGATAGAGGAGGAGGAGGAATAAAAGAGGGAAGAGGCAGCAGAGCAGGTCACAGGCCGTATTGGTGAGCCACAGTAACACACGGGAGAAAAATGATGCCTCCCACTGAAGTTTGTGGTGAATTACCGCAGTGTAAACAAACTATTTGTGGTTCAGAGGCTGAGACAGCTCCTCGAGTGTTTTCTAAGAAGCAATGGCTCGTAATGTTTTGACATGAACCACTGGGAATCCGTGGCCAGTGGCAGAAGAAGAAGAATGTGAACCATGCGGTGAATAACCTCTCGAACCTAGCACAGCAGTTTCTGGCTGACAAGAAACAAACAGACACATACACACACACACACACACACACACACGCACGCCTGGCTACGCCTCGATTTCGGCGCTTCAGTGATGGATCCTAATGCAGCAGAAAAGCAAAGTGGTTCTGTGAGGTGACTCAGATAATGAGTATCCCTCCCTCTTGGCTGATGCCAGCTCAGCAGCATTCTCAGCATTTCATTCAGATTTACTCCAAAAACACTCAAACTGGAAAAACTCAGGTTTCAGTCTCACTTCCCTATCCTTGGCGAGAGTAGAGGCTGTGTGTTTGTTGAAAAAGAAAAAAACATTACAGTAGAGATTTCTGTTTGCTTTATGCAAAAAAAAAAAAAAAAAAAAAATGACTTAAGCAGATAAGCGTGTTTGTATGGACCCCCATTATCACCAATGTGATTAAAAAAAAAGGTCCTGTAACTCATTAATGACAAACTTCCTCAAAATACTGAATTCATTTTACAACATAACAAGTTAGATACTCAAAATATGAGAAACTTTCTCAAACCATTGAGTTACTGTCTCAAATAATGACTCAGTTTCTCAAAATAATGACAAATATTTTCAAAATAATGAATTATTTTCTCAAAAAACAAGTTAGTGTTTCAGAATAATGAATTTGTATCTCATTAAAAAAATAATGAATTAGTTTCTCAAAATAATGCTCAGTATCTTAAAATAATGAGACATTTTCAAAGTAATGAGTTTGAGTCTCAAAATAATGACTTAGTATCTCAAAATAATAAGAAAAGCTTGTCAGTATTTTGATATGAGTCATTATTTTGAGAAAGTTTCTAATTATAATGGCTTAGAGAATCTTTCATTTTCATCATACTGGCAGAAATGGGCTTCCATACGTTTGAGAAAAAAAAAGTTTTTTTACAGACTTAATTAGCCATGGGACGTGAACTGAAACGAACTATGTTTTTGTTTAGAGATTAAAGGTCTCTTTGGTAGCTGTACTGTGTACTCACGGAAACAGGAGGTCTATATGTAAACAGGCAGAGGATATTATGATGAGGCATTTGATTACACAGGAGGAAATAATTTTAAGCACAGTGGCTGAAGAAAAAATAACATCAAAGCATTAAGGCGGCTCTGCTTACGTGATTCAATATGACAGTGGGTGGAAAGTTCACGTTGAAAAACTTATAAGAAGAATATGTTTTGTCTTATTTCAGTTAGTATACATGGTATTGTCTATTATGGAGCCCAGGAAATATAAAAAGATTAAGCGTTGCCAAGAATATTTCCTCTCTATTGAGGCAGAAAATCATTAAAACATTCACCAGCGGAGAGAAAGTGACGGAACATAAGCTGCTTAAAATACAGTTCCCACTCGTGTTGGAGGGAAACTTTATTCCAGGGGCCAAGCAGCTCAAATATAAACAAACATCAACTACTTTTGACCAAATATGGCGCAGGATTTAGAGTTTAAAAATGGGCCCTGTCACCACAGGATGTTGGAAAGAGCCCACAAAAAGCAGAGCACCCTCTCTCTCCAGCCTCCAGTTTGCACAACAGCGAGGCCCCCTTGAAGACCGACCTCCTTTGACTCTCTGTGCCTCTGCCTCAGCGAAGAGCCCAAGTGAGCTGACCTGTAGTTGTCAAAGCCCATCGCTGGTGAGATATCTTCTCTAGGTCAGTCTGGTGCCTTCAGCCCAGCCAGTCTGCAAACGAAAGCCTTATCAGTGCACCCATGAAACAGCAGGATGCAGAGAGTCCTCTCATTTCAGATTTGGAACAGACCCTGTATACGCTGTGCAAGAAACACAGCCAGAGTCGGAGTGCTTAAAGGCTTTGACGAGCAGGAAGCGCCAAACTATTAATCTGAGCCTCGCACGATGACAGATGGAAAAGGAGATACAGTACACAAGATCCAATCTGAGCATTAATTATGGTCCCCATGTGTGCATGTCAGGGGCTGGTGAAGTGTTGATCGAAAAAATCCTCCGGGGCCCCAATTCTGTTCCTTTGTCTGAGACAATGGTGGAAGATCTGTGTCACAGTAGAGCCTCGAGTATCTCTCTCCTGTCACACACACTCAGTCTCACTCACAGGGCAGCAGGATGGAGAAGTTTAAGAAGCAGGAAGATCTTTAACTCCTCTTCTCTTATGCCTGGTTGCATAAAACCACTTAGACTAAGGTTTCCATTAAAAATTCATTAAAGTGTACCTTAGGAAAAAATAAAAATCTATAAAGATTTCCTGAGGATGTTGTAAGGGAAAACATATAAATCTCTAAACATTTGCCCTTAGCTACTTAAGTTTCTCTTATGCATTGCTGGAACGTTTTCCTTAGAAAACTTTAAGGGACCTATTACAGTCTCTTAAAAGTGAAATAATTCTTGTTACATAAGAAATAGTGAATTAATTTATGGTGATTGAAGAAGAGGAGGAGATACCTAGAGAATAGATCTGATGTTAGCACTAGCAACTTTGTAGTGAGTAATATCTTCATAATTTCCTTCATCTACAGTTTGTTTCACAGCAGATCTCTGGCACTGATTTTGCCATTTTGGCTAGATTAAATTTACTCCAGATTTTGTGCTTGTGCTTTCCATATATAATGAGGAGAACAACATTCTCAGTTTCTTTTTCTTTTTGTTTTTTCCTGTTGTCTATTTTTCAGAAGCTAGCTAATACGAGTAGCTAACATGACATTGGTGTCTGGAAGGAAACCCTAGATTTGTGACACATGCACACTTGAATTAACAAAGTAGCTCAATGCCACTTTTCTTTAGACTTAACTCTCAAAGGTTAGATACGACGTACAGACAGAGCCACATTATTTTTTTTCCCCAAGATTGTTCTGCTTCGTCCCGCCGTACTGTGCTGTATTGTGCTGTATTGTGATGACTGTGATTGTCTACTTCTTGTTGCCTCAAGGAAGTGTCATTGTGAATGCCAGAGAAACTTCCTAACATTGTGAAGAGGGTCTCTTTTAATCATAAACTATGGTCTTTTCCTAAACTTACCCAAGTCGTTCTCCTGCCCAAATCTACCTGAAAACTGAAAATATTTTTTAAATGAAAATAATAAGTCAACTACATCTAAAAAAGTGAACAGTACATGTCATGCCAACGTAAAGGACGTGGGCAGTAGGCATGAATGAACCTCTAGTCTAAAACAGTCAGGCATGGAGACAACCTAAGAGGCTTTATGCAACACTCCTAAGTGAATCCCTGAGCTTAGGGAAATATTTTGCATGAGAGGCAAACTTAAGTTTGAAACTTAAGGTGGTTTATTCAATCGGCACTGATTCAGGACTGCAGGGTGTGCAAGCAAGACACTGACTCTGTATCCAGTAATGTCCTGTGACCTCCTTTAAAGAGAGGACAGTCACCCAAATACCAGATCGATAACGTATTAAATTATTAATACGTTTTGCCATCACTGCGTCTGACTGAGTTGGACTCGCTCACACTCTGGCTCCACATTCGTCCCTTCATCTCACACTGACCTGGCATCCACACACACTGCTCTTGCACGACCGTTCCACATTCCTCCCTCTGTGTCAGGTCTGTATCTGTTATACTTGACCTCCGACCTTCTGCTGAAGTGTGTGTGTGTGTGAGAGACAGAAACCATTTGTGTTTGTATATTTTGAACACTTCATTAGCGTGTAACAAGGCCGTATCTCATGCCGACTTTCTAATTCACACTGCATATTATTGTGGTTTCCCTGACAGACACACACACATGCAGGCCTTGCAGAACAAGCTGAAAACATCTGAGCGGCCAGCTGGTGTTTCAAACTAACAGGATTTATTTAATGCCCAGAGCATGACACTGAGGAAATATTGGGGGGGCTGACGGGGGGGGGGTCGAAAGAAACTGATTACTGGGATTCAGATCAATAAGCCAAGCCAAGCACAAGCCCGAGGAAATGGGCAGTTTGCTGTGTGCATTTACTGTGGTATGCTGCTGCTGCTGCTGAGAGCTGAGAGCTGACACGGAGACTGCATGTCTTTATATGGCACCAAAGTGCACTTTGTCTGCGCTGACAGAGGAGGATCGGGGCCAGCGTGACCCACCGTTACTCATCTCTCAGACAGAAAGAAAACATTTTGTCGGACTAACAAAAACACAATTCGCCACTCAGCACACAGGAGGAGGTCAGAGGCAGCAAAAAGTGAAATATATATATAGCAGCACACACACACACACACACACACAAAATGAAGGAGTGCAGTGAGACAAACCTACATAAGCTTTACCCACATTTCACATTTCCAGAAAAGAGTTTAGGCAACTTTTAGGCTGATAAAATCCTCCCGAGACAAATTCACATGATATAACGTATTAAAGGTATACTATGCAGGATTAAAAAGATAATAAATTGTATAGCATATAAAATAATCCCTTCTCACTCCCTCTCAATCATCACATATGACCCACTAGAAGTGTGTGGTGGTATTTGTATCTGCCCTTTTCAGGAGGTTTTCAGGATGCTATGCCAACCCCAAGCTTCGGTATTTGCTGTCCTGGGAATGTGACTCCACAATCAATTTTCTTTCTGGTGTGTTTACAAACAGCGACTGAAAAATCCTCCATATTCTACTTTTATCAGGATATAGTGAAACACCTCTAAAAAAATCCAACCCCATGAAAAGTCCTGCAGTAAATTCTACCCTAAGAAGTTTGAACTTTTATTTTTTCTGGTCATTTTTGAGGCTTCAGTTTGTGGTGGTTATATTGGACTGGATTGTACTGAAATGTAAAGTGTTTCTGTCATTTTGTCCACATTACAATCCAATGTAACCCAATACAATAGTACCACAAACTGTGGCCTAAAAAAACGTGTAAGTGTCTCAATAAAAAAATGAACATTATAAGCTGGCCAAAGATGCAAAATGAATTTCAGTGTATGCTAACAATAAAGTTGTATTATATCATATTGTATCATACCATGCCTTATTGCATTGTACCGTGCCGTACTGCATCCTGTCTTATTGTACTGTACTGTATTGTACCATGTCTTATCGTACCATATTGTGACGTATTGTACCGTTTTGTGTCTTATTGTTATTTTATGTAATTAGGATACAAAAAAGGGAAGTGTATTCTTTTGCAGTTACAGAAAAAAAGATTTCAGATACATTTGATAAAAATGGGGATTATGAGCAGGATTACAATTTTAAAATGTATTTTAAAATTAGGAAGGAAAAAAGAACGATATACTGCTATTTGCAGTGCACACACACATTACAACTCCTCACAAGTCTTCCAACATCACTCTGGTCTGAGTGAAACCATAACCTCACAGTTGGCAATTTATTATCATGTCCTCTGGTGAAAAAATGCTTCACTGGGTGGAAATTTAAACATTATGCTGTCTTTAAATGAAGGGGAACAACATCAGCGTATTTGGTATTTAGGACATCCAAAAGTAACGGAAAGTAATTAAGTTACTTTACTTTAATTATGTGATACTTGGATTATGTTAGTGACTGCATTTTTTTTTTTATGGCATAACTACAAATTGCATTGGAATTCATTTTTAAAGTGACCCTCCCAGCCCTGATCGTTTCGTTTCGGCTCTTGTATTGGATTACATTAGATTTTATGGTTCTACTTTGTGTTAATGCTGTTCATACAGTGCCTTATTCTCACCCTCCCTCCCTCTGTTTTTTTTTTTTTTTTATCACTGAATGACCGGCTGTGATGGAAATATGAAATGCTTCCAGGAGAAAAAAAAAACCTTGGGGACTCCATGTCAAGAAAGAAGTTTCCTTAACAGAGAAAATCAGCATTTCTGGAGTGCTTCACTTGTTTCCCTGGTTACTAATCTCCAGGCATCTGGATCTCTGGGGAGTTCTCTGCTCTGAGTTGCCCTCGCTCCTTGGCCGGTGAAGAAACCCACACAAAGGCTCATTTTGTGCGCAACAAAAGGCCAAATGAAACCCCAGCTGGACCGCTCCTGGCGAGGCAGGATTCCCACATCATTCAGCGGCGCACTGGGCAAATGTTTCAGAAACAAAGTTAACTCGTCCAGATAGAAAATGTGTCTTACAAGGTGGCTTATTCATCAGACATTAAGACTCAAGGATAAACTTTTTTTTTTTTTTTTAATTCATATAGTTGATTAATTCCCACTTGGATGTGCAGCCTCATTGTTCACTATCTTATTTCATGTAGAAAAGTTCTGCAGTTTAAATTAACCAAGCAATAGCTCATTATAAAGTAATTAACATTTAGCTCTCTCCTGGGTGGTGTTTTATAATTCTCACCCACGGAACAGATTGGTTCAGCGGTGCACTGTCTGTCTGCAGGGATCCTTTGTTATCCCTCAGCGCTGTGCATCTCCCGTTCATTTGAATATGAATGTGGGTGTCTGTCTGCACCCCAAATTCTGCCATTTCAAGGCTGAAACATCCCTAAAACTACAACACCCAACTGGTTTCAAACTTCCAAAACAACATGGTGGCGCATCACCCCATCATGATCATCAGCTACAGTAAGTAAGTCTATGCATCTCTCACCGGTGGCCAGCGTGCTGTTGCAGGACCACTCCACGGAGCTGACGGGCTTCCAGCAGGACACCCACATGGACAGGTAGTACTGGTCGTCCGCCGTGACCCACGCCGGGCTCAGCACGGCCCCGACATCCAGGCACAGGGCGAGAAACACGCACACCAGTCCCACCAACTTCAGGGGCGTCAACGCCGACACCCGCACCTCTTCTGTGCCGCTCACGGATGAAGCCATCTCTAAAGTATCTTACTCATTAAAACAAACACAAGAAGAAGGAAAAGAGGCGTGCTTTCCTGGTTTTGTTCCACAAATCCACAAACTGAGTCAGGCTGGAGTTGTTCGTCCCCTCCTGCTCCGTGCCCGGGCGGTGGGTAGCAGGATGGGGAGCCAGAGTCCAGAGGACGCTGCTGCCGCTGATGGAGACCCAGCGCTCTGCGGACGGGACTGAGCTGCAGATCACTGAAATAACACTGAGCTGCACCTGCTGGGTCCTAGTGCCTAGATCTGTACCCACTCATACCCAGCATCTATCTCCTCATCTGTTAGCCCTCATTCACTGAGGGAGGAGTAAAAAGAAAACAGAAGTCTGTTAGATATTAATTTGAAAGTGAAAAGCCGTCTTACTTGTGCGCAGATTGATGAGACCAGGTTGTTTAATTATGCTTCTTGACAACCAACCAGATTTACACAATCTAAGTGCTGTGGAAATTGATAGGCCTACTAGAAAAGTTTCTTTGTAGGGTCCCATTAAGCAGAATTACTGATTACACAAATTACAAAAATGGCAAAGAGTCCAGAATATAATGCAAAAGCAGCAACAAAAATTGCATTTGCACCTGCAACAAACAAAATATAATGTCAAAATAAAATTATGGAAATAAAAATCTCCCTCTGCTTTCCTTTAAAATGGCTAACATACTACTCATGAAATTGTAAAACACAGGCTTGTTTCGTTGACCCAGTGGCAGGCATTAAGAATAAATATACAAATAGCTTATCTTCTTGCTGATGGCCTATTTTGCATATGGGTCTAATAGAGGCATCAGTGTTGAACTGAGACTGTTTAATGACCTGTTAAAAACTCCTTGTAGCCTTAAATTAAAACAATCCAGTTGTAAATATTTAATTTTCAGGTTCACAGCTCACAATTTTTGAAATACAGAATTTTGTGTCTCTAAAACTGAGAGATCTAAGTTGTTCTAAATGAGAAAAAGTAAATTATCTCCACAAAAGATTATAGGTCAGCAAAACTTTTTTTTTTTTTAGTTTATTTCAAAACTTCAGGGACCACAGTGTGAGATTTATTGGTGATGGTGCATGCTCTCCATGTTCCGACACTGTAAAGTCCTCTGCTGGTGCCCCACTGGTGCTACAGCTGGTGCTTTTTATTTTTTTCACCCCTGTCCCTCAGACAGCCTGAGCCTGCATTGGGTACCAATGATGTTCTGGGCAGTTTTAATCGAGTACTGCAGAGTTTTTGTGTCCTGGGCCGTGCACATCCCATGCCAGTTTGTGACAATAACAAGAAAAAGTTAAGTTTCCTTAAGAAATACAGATGATTCTGAGCCGCATTTAGGGTGGAGATGTGTGATGTCCATGACAGGTTGCCTTCTTTTCCTCTTACCTTTCCCTTTCCAGTGTGTAGGAGAAATTATGGTAATAAACACAACAATTCTTATTTACAGGTTATTATATACTAATGAAAACACAGTTATGAATATTATATTGAATTTCTGCCAACCCTCTGCCAACCTGTAAGAATTTGAATTTGGCTTTAAACTCAGTCAGTTGCCTTGACATTTTTGAAAGTACTGTAAAACAGTTCAATTGTCCTTCAAGGTGAAAATTATGTTTTAGAGGTTTTAATGCTGGGGCAAAAAGATACAACTTATGGAAAAAAAAGCAGCCACCAAATGCAGCTTCATTTTTCTTCATTTAATTTACATCCAATGAACATTTGTTTTAGTGGGTTCACCATCACTGCTGACACACTTTTACCCTACCTCCCTCTCTTCTGTCTCTTCAGGTAACACACACACATCATGCACACACTACACACACACACACAACACACACACACACACACACACACACACACACACACACAACAGCACACACACACACACACACACACACACACACACACGCACACACACACACACACACACACACACAAACGCACACACACACACACACACACACACACACACACACACACACACACACCACACACACCACGCTGCTGAGGGAAGCTTACACTGCTCATTTTTTCCCTAATTGAACTTAGCTAATCCTCTGTCCTTAGGGAAGAATCCTGGAATTAATTCATATTGATTAACACACACATGCACACACATACACACACACACCTCTCTCTCTCTCTCTCTCTGACTATATATATGCGTGCACACACAAACAAGTAATTTTTGAAGCAAATTAACTTCATAGTTACTTTTAAATATTTGGCACATTACAGTAATATCTGTTAGACTCCTTGTTAATCCACTGTGAGTAGGAGGAATCACTGGAATTAAGAGAATAGTGGTCAACTAATGAATAAAACACACACAAGTTTTTAATTTCCTCAGCTAAATTTATTACATTATATTTTCATCTTTTGAATAGGTTTATACTATGATAGCAGTTTTGATTTGACTGTGTGTGTGTGTGTGTGTGTGTGTGTGGTGTGTGTGTGTTTGTGCGTGTGTGTGTGTCTTTGAGTTACAGTAGGTCAACCATTCCTGGCGGCAACATCAAGATGATTAGAGACTTTAATCAGTAGAGACTCGGTACACACATACCCACACTCACTCACACACATACACACACACCCACACTCACTCACACACACACACACACAGTCCTGGTCTAGCAACAAAACTCATCAGCGTTAAAATGACTGCTGTGGACCTGCTGTACATATATTTGATCGCATGTGTGAGGTACAAAATGTCATTGCATAGATTTAAACGTTCAGATCGACTGACTGAACATTAAGCAAAAGTTTAATAGTGTGGAAACATATTGATAACTATTGTCTCCTCCTCTGCCATCAATAACTGTTTGGCAACACATCACAGCTGATTAGATTATGTGAGCAAAACAGTCAAATAAAGCCAGTAATTAATTGGAATGGGATATTTTTTTGTCAAATATGTGTTAATGGTTTAGAGACGACAGTAGGTTTCATACTCTGCAGTCAACTTGTCACCATTTATACCAGCATGATTGACTGCTGTTGCTGTACTACATGAATTTCTTTCATAATCTAATTGAATCTAATCTAATGTAAATTATGTATTTTTCAGACTTAATTTCACGTTAGAATTATTGTGGAAATCAATTAATGAAAATGACAAATGTGAAATAGCCTAAAGACAATCTTGCTTGATTCTAATTAATTCCACTGCACTATTAAACACGATGATCATGATTAATTGATGATCTGGATTTAAACCAACAATAGAAATAAAATTTGGTGGAAATATGCATATTAAAAAAAATGAGGGAAAGGACTGAAATCTGACTGGATTTGTAGAAATATTCTATATTTTCATTTCAGGTTTATGGGATATTTTGATATTTTTAAAGGTAGAGTCAGTAGGATTTGTTGGAGCTGCTCCTGAACACATCATAACATCAAATATCAACGTTTTGGCTTGGTGAAATGTTCTTGAGCACAACCAAACAATGAGGAAAAAATAAGGAAATTCAGGCAGAGGGCAGAGTATCTGCAGATACTGACACCACCACCCACTTACTGGATGTGAGTGAAAGGGATTATGTTTATATGAGTCCATACATATTTTAAGAAAGTGTTGCAGATTATACCTTTAACTACTGGTATTAGTGCACAGATTAAGTGGCCAGTATGAAGCATTTAGTGGCATCTAGTGGTTAGCTTGCAGATTGCAAACACCTCATTTATGGTCTCATCCTATCTTTTTCCACATGCAGAAGAAATTTCAGTGGCCGCGATACTTGCAAATGGCCTTATCTAGAACCAGTGTTTGGTTTGTTCATTCTGGGCTGCTGAACCGTGGAGGTACAACAAGGTGGCTTCCACAGAAGAGGACCCATGCCTTCTGTGGCTATAAAGGGCTCATTATAAGGCAACTGTTGAAGCAGAGTAGGGATTTCTGGCACAACATCACCGGTAGGTGCATTGTGAAGGGAAAAACAAGTCAAGAGGTAAAACTACAGCAACACTTGTAGTATACTATTTATTCTTAGTCAAAATGCTTTGCTTTGAGAGTGAACTTGTTCTATATCCCATGAGTTTTACCTCTTGAGCTCTCAGTCTAAGGTAATTTCAGGTGATTATACACTAATAAAAACATACTTGTACATATCAGAATCAGAATAAGGAATGGTTTTATTGCCAAGTAGGTTTTCGCTTGCAAAGAATTTGCTGTGGCATGCTGGTGCATAACAACAGAAGTAGTACTAAAAATATAATTACAGATTAAGTCAAGGACTGTTGTTAAAGCAGCATAAATAGAAAAATAGAAAATAGACATTAAACACATGAAAAAAATGGAAAAACAGTGGATGTGTGACTGTTATATAAATAGATGAAGAAGCCCTGCAGTTTTATGTTTAAGTTACTGGGATGGTTAGAACTTCGTTATCCTCTGTTGATGTTATGATTTTGAGCTACAAAAAGTTATTATGTCAGCTGTAATGATTGTGGTCGTTTAATCAGTGCTGATCTCTAACTGTCCCTTTAACTCCGGGGAAGGGGCCGCTATACGCAAACAGAGCTGTGCGCATGCGCGCCGAGCATAGCAACACTCAGGGCAGTAACGACAAGACGAGGGTTGGTGTATGCGCAATTTGGGGACGAAAAGAGGTGAGTTAAAGTGATAAACTTTATTTCTACGCTAACATACGAAGGTAAAATCATCTAACATTCAGCGGAGGTCCTTCCGTCCTCCTTTATTCTTGGTTATCAGGCCGTTTGAATGATCGGTCGCTCGTTAAAACGCATCCGTTGAAGGCGCACTGATCCTACAAATCATCCCCGGTGTCAATACACGGGGCGCTAATCGATACACATGAACTCTGCTAACACTGATGAGAAAAATTTGGGACCTGTAACATTGTGTTCTTCATCTATCTTTTGTGATTTGTGTAACGGGGCGGCGGCGCTTTGTTTGGGGATGTTTCCGCTGCTGGTAATCTATTTTCGGGCAGCTACGAGCAGGATTCCCGTAACACCTCCATGTGTAACAGTGGGCAGCAGCCGCCATTGACTCACTGTCACTTAACAAGGATGTCTCACCCTTTAACACCCAGCTGCTCAAACAGTGCTCTTATTATCCATCATCACCTGCTCATAGCTGACTCTCCAAATCATCTTTTTAAAAAGAATTTCCCTTTAATGAGAAATGTTGGCTAATATCAGATATTCTGCTCTTTGTTGAATGGTCACAGTTTTTTTGAAAATGTGTTAGTCTTTCATAAGTTAATAAGCAATTCCCACCACTACTTTTTCTACTTAGCTACAGTTGTATTTAACTTATCTCCTTCTATTGTTATTCTTACAAGGCACCGTTTCTTGTATTACACACCTTATATTTTATGTTTGTATTTCACTTATTTGATGCTATAGTGTTCTTAATATGTTGCTGTAACTTTGGAGCAATCTGGCACAAGAATTTCCTTCGGGATTAATAAAAGTCTATCTCATCTTATTTTGTCTTAAATTTATCTTTAGAGCCAGACAGATGTATTGGTCAGCCCGTGTTTTCCTATCACACCTGTATCAGCCTATATCACTGTCAGCATGTGTTATCTGATAGGTGCTGATATGAAAACTTTTTTTTTTTTACAGAGCATAATGCAGATTTTTATTTTTTTTTTTGTTTTATAAGCAGCATTTTATGTATATTGTGATCATTTTTCTTAGAGCTACTATGAGGAACTTCAATGTTTTGTTCATTTTGGAGGCCCTAGTGTACAAAGGCAATAATGTTTTCTCTGCCATAACCACAAAATATAACATCAAAACTAAAATTGTCTGCATAAAATTCCCCCCTTCTTCTTTTTAACTGGCTAACTCACTGTGACTGGCTGGGAAAATGTAAACACAGACTTGTTTCATAGAATTTCACAGTGAAACTGACCTGGTGGCAGGCATTAAGAAAAACTCTAGAAATAGCCAGTCTTCTCACTGATGGTCTTGTTTTCTTATGTAGGTCATATAGAGGCATCAGTATAAAACTGAGACTGTTTAATAACTAGTTAAAAACTCCTTTAGTAGTTTTAATTTTTGTATATGTATATTTTCAATTTGTGTTGATTTATATTTAAAATTTTTAAAAACACTAGCCAGAGTTAACTGTGTCAGTGACCTGATGTCATTTTGGTCAGTAACGTTTATTGTTTAATTGTGAAATATCCTGCCTCCATTACATATTTTTGTGTGTTATAAGCACATTTGAGGCATCATTGCAATATCGACAGGTACATTGGTATCAGAATTTTTTCCTCCCTTATATTGTTATCAGTATCTGTCCCAAAATCCAGTATCGGCCGGGCCAGACTCAAAGGATTCTTTAAATAACTGTTTATCTTAAGAAAACAACAAAGGAATAGGATAGCTAGATTTCAATAGGGAGTCTTGGTTAATATTTTGTGACTCATATCATGTATCAGCCGGGTTTAAAGCTGTACGTTAATGTGTGTTTGGTTTTCTACAGATAAAACACCCCAAACAGACTCACAGGAACCATGGGGAGTGGTAAGTTTACTGACAATACTTTCATACAGTGTTATGAGTCAATAGCTTTTGACTCATAGGCAGAGAAATTCACATAATGACTTTCATCAGAAATCCTCCTACAATTTCTTGTTTTTACTTCTCTATTGAGTTGTGTTTCAACATTGTTTGCCAAATATAAGTTGGTTGTTGGAATGTGATTCTTTAGGTTCTTTCTGTTTTCTTTAGCACACAATTCCCATTCTTTACCTGGACAATTTCCCCTTTTCCTGCAGTCTTTTGCCCTTTATTTTTTTTTATTTCTTGCCTTTCAAGTCTTGTGCTGATCACATCGCTGATTTTATGAGTCACACGGCTGCCATTACTTGTTAATTTGGAAGCACATCAGACATTCTCGGGGCATGCTGTGGCAACTTGTGTTTAGCTTCTGTTAGAGAGTTTATGTTCTTATCCTGGACGTGTGAAACAGAGGGCCGCTCTGTCTTTCTAAGTTCATTCCTCCAGTTTCTCTTATGTGGCCTAGGGATGGATGCCTAAATCAAAGGAGCTTTTGTTTTTATGCAGAAATGTGGGCACTGGGCAGCGCTCGGCTCTGCTCTACAGCCTTTGTTTCAGTCCCCACCTCTCTCCCTCTCGCTTTTTTTATGCATTTCTATCCTCTTTTCCTCCTTCTGCCTCACTCGTCTCACTTTCAATACCCTCTCTTTACTTATATTTCCCCCCCTTTGCTTCCTCTCCCCCATGCTGTTCTGCTTACTGACTCACCCCTGCTTTCCTCTTTTTCTCTCTCATTTTCTTGTCTCCGCTTGTTATCTTGATTCATGCTTTTTTTTTTCTCTCACACATCTCTCAATCTAACATCCTTTCTGCCTCTCTGCCCTTGTGTTTGTCTCCCCCCTCCTCTCTTCCTCGTCCCTTCTGCCTGTGTCTCAGTGTTCCTGCCAGCGGACGCGGCCCACTCGGTGCTGCGACGGCTGCGCAGGGCCAACTTCTTGCTGGAGGAGATGAAGCAAGGTAACATCCAGCGGGAGTGCCGCGAGGAAATCTGCACCTATGAGGAGGCTCGCGAGGCTTTTGAAAACGACGAGAAGACGGTGAGGGGATGAGAGACAAATAATAAAACTTAGTTTTTATAGCACCTTTCAAAACACAGTTACAAAGTACTTTGCAATAAAAACAGAACACGCTGTAAAGAAGAAACAACTAAAAACCATAAGAAGTAAACGCATTATAAAACACGAGGAGAGTTAAACTACAAAATCAATGAAAAGGCATTTTTAAAAGTGTTTTTTAAAGATGAGATAGAGTTTGCAGCCCTGGGGCCGTACCCATAAAACTTCTGAAAACAAAGATTTGCTCCGAGTGATGAAATTCTTAGAAAATTCTTAGAATTGTGATGTTTTCTTTGAATTTCCCCTTAAAGTTAAGAGTAGATCTTGGTAAAGATGTGGCAACATCTATAAGTATGTGAAAAGGCTACTGCATGAATGGCTTACAATTTAGTCAACAGAGGGTTAGGGTTAGTGTACCTTTTAGCATTACACAGGTACCTTCACAGTTGTGACAGTTACCCATGATGCCATGGGCGTTAACCACACCCTCATACCATCACAGATGCTGGCCTTTGAAGTTATCTCTGGTAACAATCTGGATGGTCCTTCACCTCTTTAGCCGGAGGTCACGACGTCCATGATTTCTGAAAACAATTTGAAATGTGGACTTGTCAGACCAAAACACACTTTTCCACTTTGTGTCAGTTAATCAAGGAGGAGCTTGGTCCCAGTGAAGTCAGCAGTGTTTTTGGATGTTGTTGGTAAATGGCTGTCACTTTGTATGATAGAGTCTTAACTTGTATTTGTAGATGCAGTGACAAACTGTGTTTACTGACAACAGTTTTAAGTGTTCCAGAATCCATGTAGCATCCTTTATCCCTTATTTGGGGTTTAAATTCAGTGCCATTCAAAAGTAAAATATATTGTCTTTGTGCTATACTTATTTGAAAATAGGTCAAAAAGTCTTTGCAGATCATTACATTCTGTTTTTATTTATGTTTTACACAATGTCTCAACTTTTTTTAGAATTGGGAATGTACACACAGGAATAGAAAAGTAGAACACATGAAAACACCTGCCACACATTATGTGACTCCAAGTGGCCACTCACATAAACCACATAAAGGCATAGTTATTAGTTATAGTTTCTTTTTTTTAGCATTTGGAGGCTTGGTTTGTGGTGAATTGAGTTAGTCACCAGTTGTAATGTCTGTACAAGGATAACAGCTCCAGCAGGGAGCCCTGTGTCCAGAAATTTCCCAGCCTTCTTGTGACTTATCAGTCAAAAATTAACCTCAGCACATGGGGTCAGAAACATGTTATTATCAACAGGATTGTACAAAATCCTCACTATCTTTCTGATGCTTAATTTTTGTAATTAATTCTTATGGTTGGAGATCTCTGAACACAGGACACCCAGCTGGAGTTAAAATCCACAGATCAATATTACTACTGCTAAGTAACTCATCCCGTCTGCACCATGTAAAAACATCCACTATATCCCTTTAAAGTGCTGTGTTGTAGGGCTCATGTGTCTAGTAATGAAATCCTACGCCGAGAGTGGTAGCTTTGTGGAATGTGGGTGTTTTTTTCAGGAAGTGATGATTATCAGCAGGAAGAACAGCCGAGTGTATGCTGGAGAGGGAGGCGTATTTGTCAAACCATTGTGAAAGGGCAGAGAGCAAAGTCACGCAGATGGACGTGCACAATCATGTGGTCACTTTTTGTTCGGGTGTTGTTGTCTACTGCCTTTGTGTTGCGCTAATCCAGATAAAAAGTATTCATACAGTGGACAAGGGCACAGATCTCATTACAACTTAGGGTGGCACAGTGGTGAAATTCAGTCTGCTGTCTCTATTTTGAGAGCGGTTTGCTCGGTTTTAGCCCCAATTCCTAAGTTACATTATGCGTTAAAATACCCTTTGCTGGATGCAGGCTTTCAAAGAGACAACCTGTTGAACCAAACTCCATTCTAAAAGCAGGTATCTTATGGTAAGGCCATGTTTTTTTCACAGCCAGGGCTTTAGTTTAAACCATCATAAGGCTCTTTAAATGATTCACTACGATCTGCAAGCACAGTCAGCACCCCTCATTTACTCAGTAACATCATTAAAGGGATGGCTCACCCCAAAATTAAAAGACATATTCTTCTCTTACCTGCACTGCTGTTTATCCATCTAGATTGTTTTCATGTGAGTTGCAAAGTTTTGGAGATATTGGGCTTAGAGATGTCTGCCTTCTCTTGAATTAATAGACTAGATGGCACTCGCCTTGTGGTGCTACAAGTGCCAGAAAAAAAACATTTCAGAAATTTTTTGAAAAACTCAACAGCAGTGTCCTCTTCAGAAATCATGAGCCTGTTACTCAAGATAATCCACAGACCTTGTTGTGAGCAGTTTAATGTAGGAACTACTTTCTTTCCAGTTGAAAGAAAGTAGTTCAAGTAGTTTCTACTTCTACTGCATAAAGAAAGTATTACTGTTCTACTGTAGAAAGAAAATAGTTGTTTTGTGTTGTGTTTATGTGTGCATGATTCCAAAAGTGGAGTTGGCTTCTATTAAATGTATGTTTTTAAGTACGTAATTTATATTTTGACATAATTAATTGGGGGGAACAACTTAATGTTTTAATAAATTGGGGTGCACACATCCCTCCGTCCCTCTTGGGATCTGTGCCCAAGACAGTGGACACTGTGTGCATTCTGAAACAATTTCATGCCATTATGTTTACAGTAGCCTGCATAAATCTTATCTTGAAGAAAATGCTTTTGATCTTGTTTTGATTTTGACAAGATGCGTATCTGTCTTCTGATTGGCTGCAGAGACGGTTCTGGGAGGAATATGTGCGGGAGAGCAGTCCATCTGGAGGGCTGGAGACGGTGGTTGGAGGAGTCCACTCTCTCTACCTGATCGTGCCATTACTGCTGGTAGTGCTCATCATCGCCGCCGTTGCCATCACCGTGTGGCGCTGCCACTCTCGTAAGCGCTCGCAGCGCAGCCCCAGCCTGGGACACTCGCATCATGACCACGTCCTGTCGGTGGTCTCTATGGACCATTGGGGGAGGGATTACCACCATGGTGACCAATCAGAACTCAGCGTCCACAGCAGCCCAGCTTATCCAGGCTCAGAGCTCACATCAGGGAGAGGGAGCGCTGGAGACCCACCACCATCTTATGAGGAGGCTGTGGGCCATGCAGATGTCCAAATAGAGACAGAGCCACCGCCACAGTACGAGGACATAGTCAACACCAGCTCGACTAGTGTCAACGGTGGCCAAGGGAAGTAAACATGTCTCTCACTACCACCCCAACAGAAACCCTAACCTACACTAAGACCATGTTATCATTTAGCAGTGCCACTGTTGTGGTATCACCAGCCTTCCCCATTCAACACATGAAGAAACACTATTAACTGTCTGGTCAATGGACTAATGCAATCTTCGCCAGAGCCAGCGCTGTTGAAATTTGCACTAACCTTTCATCAATGAGGTGAAGTGATAGCAGAAAGGAGCAAATGATATTGCAATACCAAAACCAACCAACACCTCTGCTGATTTTCCTCAAGTTGCATCTATGCTGCTGTCACACTGTAGCAAATCATTTAACTCAGCAGGCGAAACAAATGACGCTTGTGGCGTGAAGAAAAAAAGGGTTCTGATTGCCATAACAACTATTCCAAAAGTGTATATGAGGTTGGACCGATGCTTTATTGAAGGTTGGTGCCAATTTTTTTAGACTTAAATGGTCAATAGTGGATATTCTGCACCTATTTTCAATACCTCTTTGTTGTCAAAAACAGGCATTTACTATTTCCACGTAGAATTTTATATATTGCATAGGTTTGCAAAAGAAATTGCTTTGAAAGATTCAAAAACAGCATTTGCATTGGACCACAGAACAATTCCATTGAAATGCAAAAAAAAAAAAAAAAAAAAGTTTTATTTTGTGATTTTTTTACCACCTGGGAACAGAAAGAATCAAAAACAAACTCAAAATCATGTCAGTCATTTCTTATGGCTAACCAGTAAGCATACAATACTCACATCCACGCTGACACCTTTTTGTTTTAAAATGCATAACTTTGGGGATATATACACTTCGCATCCACACTACTTCAGCTTTTTGGAACCCCTAAGACAGAGACTTTTTGAAGTGCTGCTGACCTCATGTTAGTTGTAGAAAACTCCAGGAATGCATTCCCCTACATTTACTGCCTGATTTGGTCTTATCAGTCACTGTGTGTCCTTTCAGCCTTGGCTACCAGTGGTTAATTCAACATGAATAATGGATTACAGGCATTCCTGACCTTGTTTTTCTCTGTGTTAAAGGCATAATCTGCAACATTTGCCTAAAAAACAATGTATAGAATAACATTACATAATCCCTTTCAATCATCATTTATGGCTAAAAGTGTGTAGTGGTGTCTGTGTCTGCAGAGACCCTGCCGTCTGCCTGTATTTTTTCCACTGTTTTGCTGTGCTTAGGAGCTTCACCAGCCCAAAATGTTGGAATTTGGCATCCTGATGCGTTTATGAACAGCTTGGACAAATCCTACTGACTCTACCAAATTTCAGTAACAGTTCTGACTTTTTGTCAGTCCAAGCAAAAAAATCTCTGGTCTTACTTACTCTTTGCTGCTTTGCATTTGTAGTATTTTCTGCAACCAAGCCAGTCTGCTTCCTGGTTACACTGGCGCACGCATGCCCAGTTTGGTTATGTGATTGTGTTTTCAGGCATAGACAGGGATTATTTCTGGAAGGTGCTGTAACGCTTGTATAGAAGGAGTTAATTTTCATTTCAAAACAACATCTTCAAACAAAAAAAATGTTAGTGTGGAGCAGCACAAGCATATCACTGGAGTTTCATCCCACTGTTGAGTTGCGTCCAGTTTGGTTGATTGACTCCTGAGAGAAATATCTGGGTCTTAAACTCGCTAAAAAATGACATTTCTTCACCAGTCACTCATTTGATTCAGCTCTTTGTGCTGGGAAAGTAGTGGATGCTTGGCTTGTGTGAGCTTGTGAACTGTAAATAGTAAATAAAATGGCAGCTTTGAGATGCAGCCATTTTAGTAAATAATTAGGATACAGAACTAAAAAGTTAGGCTAGTCAACACTGATAGAGCTGCAGAGTTTTGTTTTGTTGATTCTCAGTGGGTGCGGCACTACAAGTGCGAACTCTTCCACATTACAATCAATACTTTGATTTATTGTTGATATCAAAAATGTAATGCGGGTTTAAGTAGTCAAGTTGCCAAATGAATGCATCGGTCCAACTTCAGTCTACGCTTGAGAATGTTTTGAATTTAAAATGTTTTAATTCAATCAGTTATAATGGGGGTGCTGAAATGTGTTTTGTGTATGTGTGTCATATGTGTGTTTATTTTGGCAATGCATGCAGCTTGGTCTGTACACCTGAGGTTGGATCTGGCGCTGCACTGTTTGTTGATGGTCAGTGCTTCCCTGGCCTGTGTCCACCTCTGGGCCGTTGACAGTTGCTCACAGCCCGCTTTAACTGTGAAAATCCCTCCCTAACCTTTCCCCTAAAGCATATGTAACTGCTGGATGTGACTACAGAGTCTTCTGCTGTGCCACTTTCACTAATAGTACATTGAGGATTCTTCATGTAGGTTTGCAGCTACACCATAAATTTAAGTTGTGGAGTGACTTACACAGGAATGTGGGACAGAAAGCAATAGGAACAGATACTTTGGGAAGAGTAATCAGAGGGGAGAGATTCAGTATTTAACGACACTTTGGAAATAGATCATGTTTAGTCTGTAATGTACCTGTATATAAATATGTATAGTCTGTATGTGTGAAAGTAAGTTACAGTGAGATTGTTTTTTACTGCATAGGAATGCGGTGAATGCATTAGTATAACAATTATACCATTAGTGGTGAATACATGAAGGCACTTTGTGTTTAAGCTCAAAATGAGCTGTTTGATGGAAACTAGGACAGGCCTGGTTTGACGTGTTCGACGTCACTCTCAGCCGTAACAATGTCACTGTAATCCTCTGGACAAGAAAAAGAGCTCATACTTTATATGCAATGTTGCTGCATACACTAAAAACCAAATATATCTGTCTAATGTTCACGGATACTGATACATGTCCTGTCTACACCTCACAGACTTTGAGCACTGATTCTTCTTATACTTTTTTGTGAGTTGACCTGTGAACCTCAGCACTTGCTATGACCTTGAACTGAGTTGTGCTGGTGGGGGTAGCCATTTTGGTTAGGTCAGTTATTGTACTGTTACTTGCAGAGCCCTTTTTTTACAATGCCTTATCAAACAAACAAAATGTTATATAACATTAAATGCAAGGGAACTTGTTATAAATCCTTGATATGTGCAGAAGCTTGAATTAATTTGTAATAAAACATTAAAAATGTGCCATGCGTTCCCTTAATTTCATTCTGTGTCTTGTGAATGTGATCTAGAGAGGACTCGTTCATTTTTGTGAGTGTTTAAACTTGAATTTTCAACTGTTCTCCTCTACCCTGCTGGGCTCACCCAAGGATCCATCATTTTACAAACACATGATACACTTTGTTCAGTCTCTCTAATGGATTGTAAAGATTCAATGGTACATTAAAGGCCTAGTTCTGATTTTCTGAAGTGGGGCTGTATGAGGTACTTGCCCATAGGCAGCGTATTACCTACAGTAGATGGTGGTTGGCACAGTCCCAGTTTGGAGAAGCAGAGAGGAGTACCAGCACAGAAGCTAAGGAATGTACTGCTGTGGACAAGGCCAGCAGCAAAAAGTATTTTTTCCATCCAAAAAAATGCCTGCCTAAGAAAACGAAAATCAGTTACATATACACGGTATTTACAATATTTTCACCGCTTTACTTTACAGGAAACTACCTTTATATAAGCCAAACATGGCTCTCTTCAAAGCTACTAGATTCCTTTGGCAAAAAACAGTAATTTTATGTTGCAGAACACAGGAGTTGGCCCACTGCTCCCTCGATCAGTTTGTTATTGTGTGACTTTGGTGTTTTAAAGGGTTAGTTCTGATTCACCAAAGTCACAATACAAACAACATAACCAAGGTAGCAGCAGACCAACAAATTCCATATTCTGTTCAGTAAAATGACTGTTTTTGCCAAAGGAGTTTGGCAGGTTTGGAGAAAGTGATGCTGGGCTTATATAATGGCAGTTTCTTGTCTGATGGCAAAGTAAAGCAGTAAATATTCTAAATGTAGCATACACTTCTTTAGGGTGGCTAAAATAGATTTTGCTGCTGACCCTGTTCACAGCAGCACATTGCTTAGGTTCCTACACTGGTGCTCCAGCTGCTACAAACTAGGGGCTACCATAGGTAATACATTTATTATGGATAAGTACCTCATACAACGCCAGTTAATAAAAATCCAAACTATCCCTTCAAATGGTGAAATACAAGTAAAGGTCTAAAATGATGCACAAAAAATTGAATCTGAATCTATAAAAAATGGGGTCTTGGATTTGAGTAACTGACTCAAGTGCTGCATGAAATAGTAAAAATGTGATTCAGAGTGGGGGGAAAAATTAAAGTAAATTTTCATGGGGAATATTAGGGTCAAAGGCATTAGAACAAACAATTTATAATTATTATCTATAAATTACTTTTCCATTTCAAAGGGCATTTTGTCTTATAAACATTGTTGTTTCGTCAATGAGCCACCTGGCCTGTGTGATTCACATTTTTCCTCTCTGTGGAACATGATTCAAAATCCAGGTATTGTTCCTGCTGTTCAAACACTCAGTAAGTGACTCATTAACCGCAAATGGACAACAACCTACAACGTAAATGAGGCTCCAGAGGGTTCAGTCCTTTCTTATTATTTAGCTTTGATTCTCAAAAAACCCATTGTTGTGAGCAGATGCACTGAATCATCAAAAAACAGATTTATTAACACGTGATACCAGTAACATACATAGGGTGGCTCAGTTTGTCCTTACTTTCCCTTTCAGTGCCTTGTTAAAGAAGAGTAGAGGAGAGCTCTGACAGCTTCAAGTAGAGCAAGCCACATTTAGCCCAGCCATGGAAAAAGAAACACAGGCAGTGTTTGACACAAACACCTCTTAAAAAGGAGCACATGATCAAAGTGAGATGACCTAAAAGCTGATACAATGGCCACCTGTGAAGTGTGATTATTTGGCCTTTAGTTTGCCAAGCAGTAAGCAATGGCACAAAGCTCAGTCAGAAAGTTAAAAAACACAATGTCTCATTATGAGCAGTAATTGACAAAGCTGATTGGACAAAACATAGCAAACAGGAAATAGAGAAAAGTACCAACATTGATTTAAAAAACTCTTCCGTCAAGTGCAATACAATTTCATATTATTTTGGTAAAGATGGTGTTAACTGCACCTGTTCTTTTCAAACAGGTCACACCATTATAAAGTACAACAAAGAGGCTTTCCTGGATGTTTTGTCCTTATTGACATGTAAACCTGTGAACACCGTGGTCACACCCACTCCTTGGGGTTTCGTAACACCTCCATCATCTCGGCCTCGTGGGTACCTTTGGCAGGCTCATGCATGTACTCCCACCTGAGGATGAAGCATGAGTCCATTACCAAGCAACACAGACCAACCACTCTTTACTGCCACACAGAGCAGGGCAGGCACCGCTTCAAACCAGTTATCTTACCTGGCAGTGAGGGGGAGGGACATGAGAATGCTCTCAATTCTGGAGCCAGGTGTGGCCAAGCCAAACTTCACTCCTCTGTCATACACCAGGTTGAACTCAACATATCTACAACATAAACACACAAAATCTACTGTAGATGATTGTTCCAAATAAATAAGAAAAAAAAAAACATGACAAAAAGGGATTAAAAAACATAAACTGGGCTATGAGAGGATTTCACCTCATTCAACACAGCAGCACTGCTATTAATAACACTGATAACATTCAGCCACTAGAGGTCACACTCCCCCTGCCCTCTTCTAATCTATTACATTCAGTCCAGGGGTTGTCAATTTGTTGAATGAAACAAGAACATAAAACATTTAATTTGTGATAAATGTGATACTTTAATTCCACACCTTTTCTCTCTGGATGTATTTTTTTTAAACATGTTCATATAAAATGTTATCAATAAAACCTTCAGTGTATTCAGGGTCATATTTCCCTATCATGTTCTTGGGAGCTTTTAACTGGCACAGGGTTGTCTCCCACATCACTTTTTTCCTTCAGAAACCAATCCATTTTGTGTCTCTGCATCCAAGGGAACATTAACTAGCTAAGACTGGGTTGCACCAACAAATATTAATTTAATCTAAGATTTGTTCTAATCAATGTTTAGTTAAAATAGGGCTGAAATGAGTAAATCCAGTTTTAAAATTGAGCAGAGCTCTGTTGGACAATTAAAAACTAATCTCAGCTTAGTAAATCCATGTTTAGTGATGCAGACAGAAATTACATAGTGTTTAATCATATGGAGATGCTTGTTTACCATAATTAACATAAATAAACAATAAATTTGAGAGATGTCAGAACCTAGTTAAGTATAAAAGAGGTAAAAACCATTAACTTTCAGCTGCTCTGCTCTGAACATCAAGTTGCTAGCTAGCTAAAAAGTTGGTCTTGTTGCTCAGCTGAGAAGCTCTAATTTCTCCTTTGAGAAAAACCTTTTGGCCGAATTGGACTGGAACTGGAGAAACTGGAGAAAGAAGAGAGGAATAATAAAACTCAGGTGGGTTGCATTTCTCCTTTAACTTTCTTTGAGGAATTTCATTATTTTGCTCAGTTTATCTAAATAAATATTAAAAGTTAAACCTCCTTAAGTGTAAGTTTAAAGTAAATACTGGATCATGGTTTAGGGAGAGATTTAAATTTAATCTTTCTTAATTTTAAACTAGCTGAAAAGTTTGGTGCAACATAATTTGAAGTTGATAAAAAAAAAAAAAGAATCCTTGCTTGTACACAGCCTAACAGTGGCAAAACACATTTGTCTCTGATGTGTCATGATTGGTGTGCTGATATTGAAATGTTACAAGTCTATGAAAATTCTGTATTTTAATTTTAAGGTTTTTATTTATGTGAATTACTGTGCACATTTAGATATAAAAATAACAAGCTTTGTAAAAAAAAAAAAAAATCATCTAACTATTTAGCATTACCAGTGCCTCTGAGGCCCACTAGATGGCAGTCTAAGGGCCACCAATGGCAGCCTACTAGTCAAAAATGGCTTATGATACTTAAAGATGACACTGTCAAGATCTGCTGTGCCCAATTACAACACTGAACAACTTGCAAACCAAGAATGTTTGGATTTTTGTATGAGAATTTATTGAAAAACCTGATGAGATAGTTAGCTAATCCATCAATGTGAATATTAAGTCATCTTTATCTTTTAGTAAAAGTTATTGTTGCATGATAATTGAAGTCTTCCGAGCAGCTCTGATAGAACAGTCGTGGCTGTGGTGCATGAACCTTTGTAATGCTAAAAAGTAACCAAATCCTCGTTATCTTTTGTTTGTCTTCCAGGGCTGACAAACGCACACACTGACCAGTTCAAGTTAAGCTGCACTTTCATTTGCACGACACCCCAACTTCAATGGAAATGAAGTAAAAGTTAACTAAAGTTCATTGAAACTGAGCCAGGCCTCATTCACTCTGGTGCAGCCTCTTTCTCCTCCTTTATCTCACCCATCCAATCCCTGTCTGAGTTTCTGTCTCACCATCACACTTCTTCCCATTCATAAACTCCCTCTTTAGTTCATTCTCTGTGTTGTAGTATTTCACAAAAACTCCCTGCTGGGACAGAGAGCTCTGCCAGGATCTGCTCCAGCTTTGGAGTTTACATCAAAATCTTTTCATAAATCACTCAACATCTCATCATCAATGGGTGTCAGACTCTTTATTTTATTCCAGATGTACTACAGGGAGTTTTTTTAACTGCTTCTGAAATAGTATCAGTTTAATACTGATGCTTCTATATGACCTACATAAGCAAACAAGACCAACAGCAAGAAGTCTGGCTATTCTATATAGTTATTTTTAATGCCAGCCACTGGGTTGGCATGCAGACTGGAAGAGTCTATGTTTAGATTTTCCCAGGCAAAGTGAGTAGAACCTTAGCCAGTTAAAAAGAAGCAGGATGTTATATTTTGTGGACATGGCGGTGGTTATCTACCACTTTTGTCCACAGTGGCTTCCAAAATCAACACAGAGTTCCTCGAAGCAGCTTTAAAGGAAACTAAATATTTATTTGGCAGAATGATAATGGTATCTATGGAGAAGTCCAATTGTGGCTTCTGGCCTTTATTTCAGATCAGTTCAAATTTCAACATTCTCCTATGTAAAATGTATGTAGTACTCATTAAACGCCGATTCTTTTGTGCATCTTTTACTCACCTTCCTCGTCGCACCTGCTGCCAGTCCTTCTCCTCATCAGTAAAGGAGTCGTTGAGGTGTTTGTATACGATGGGCAGGTAACAGGGCACAACAGTGCGGGCGCAGCTCTTGACGAAGCTGAACACCTCCTCCTGGCTCGGGGAGTCCAGGTCATCAAAGAAGATCCCTCCTATTCCCGAGTCTCTCCTCTGTGCCGGATGTAGAAGTATCTGTCACACCTAGACACCAGGAGGAGTGGACAGGAAAACCAGTTTACTGTCAGCATGTCAGGCAATAGATTTAATCATGGAAAGAGTGGAGAGAACAACCTACACAACAAAAACAAAAAAATAACAAAATGTAAAAGTGGACCAAAATACATCAACCAACAGCTGTTCCCATTTTTTTTTTTTTTTTTTTTTACCAGGGGTTAAAAAATATTTAGTAGATCTGAGTATATTAATAATATGTCACATTATTTAAAAGCAATCATACATGTCAGTCAGAGTACAGTTATGATAAAAATGAATTAAGAATAAGTTAAAATGAGTGTTAAAATGTATTTTGTGTGTTTACCTATTAAATATGATACTAATACCAAGAGATGGTTAACTTAGCTTTACATAGACTGGAAACAGGGGGAAATGGCTTGCCTGGATGTGTTTGTGGTTAAAAAAAAAATCTGACAGTATGAGAGTGATATCAGTCTTCTTGTCTAACTCTTGGCAAGAAAGCAAATTTATCTCCCAAAACGCCTAACTATTCCTTTAAAATTTAACTTCAAATTAAAGGGATATTTCAGATTATTTGAAATGGGGTGTGAAGTACTTACTACAACACTACAACTATTACAGTACTTGACTTCAACAGAAGCAGGTAGGAGCATGGAAGCTAAGCAATGTACTAAGCAATGTATTTTCGACACTTTACCATCAGACTGCCTTTTCTGACAGGAAACCACCACTATGTAAGCCAAATATTGCTCTCTCCAAAATAAAAAAAACAAAAAAACCTAACTCCTTAAGAAAAAAAATATAATTTTACTTAACAGAACACAGAAGTTGCTGGTCTACCTCTGCCTCGATCTGATAGTTTGTATTATTGTGTGACTTTGGTGTTTTAAAAGGTTAGTTCTGATTCACTAAAGTCACACAAACTAACCGACTGAGGCAGCTATAAACCAGCGAGGAATCTGATCGCCTTGAAGAAGGCGATAGTTGGCTTAAATAACCATTGTTTCTTGTAGGGAAATGCTGTCTGTCAACAAAGTGAAGCTGTGAAAACATTCTTAATATAGCATACACTTAAACTGATACTGATTTTTTTAGGTGGGTCTTTTTCAAGTGGCTAAAATACATTTTCTTGCTGACTTTGGCCACAGCAGTATGTTGCTTATCTTCCATGCTGGTACTGCTCTCTGCTTTTCCAAGCAGCAGAGTGTATCAACTGTCATCTATTGTAGGTAATACACTGACTATCGATAAGTATCTCATGTAACCCCACTTCATGTAAATCCAACTATCCCTGTAACACAGACTTGACAAATTTTACTTATTAGAAGCCACATCAGATAAACCACACCCATCCTTTTCATATCCTCAGTGGTCATTCACTGGCTAACGTCATGGCTCAACGGTTTTTCTGCAACTGCAGCCTTCAGGAAGGAACATCCTCTTATCGTCATCTGACAGTGTGGATACACCCATTGTAATCCACACACACTGATACACAGAAATCAAGCTCACAGAAGTGTACGTGCTGAGATACACACACACACACCAAGCAGTTACAACATGAAGAGTTTCACAGTTGCAGGACTAATCTTCAGTCAGACAGTACCATTTCTTAAAGTCAGGGTAGTACTGCGGGTGGTGCTTGTCACAGGCCTCCTTCAGAGTGTTGTGGAAGTGAAAAGCATCTTCTTTATTAATATAAACTGGAGTCAAGTCTGTGCCTCCACCAAACCACCACTGCTTAGAGCCTGGAACACACACACACAGACACACACACACACAGACAAGGAAGAAGGAAACAAGGTTATCATTCATTGAGGCACTCAATAGTGTCACTGACACCAAGACACAGCTGCTGACATCATGCACTCACCATCTTCCTCTTCGATTTCAAAGTATCTGTAGTTGAAGTGCACTGTGGGGATGTGGGGGTTCTTGGGGTGGATGACAGAGCTCACACCCATGGCACAAAATGGCAACTTACCTGAAGGGAAATACACGAAACTTTATGCATAATAGATATTACTCTGAATGTAGGTTACCACACCTCTTGTCAACAGCTATATCAAGCTCTAAGCCTGCATACAAACATCAAGTTTACAGAGCTTACCATCTTTCCCTTTGAGGACTTTCCCTCTGCTCCTCATCTGCTTGGCAGCCTCCTCAGTCAGGTATCCAGACACCACTGACACGTTGACCCCTGCCTTCTCAAAGACCTTTCCATCTTGCATCACACAGCTGATTCCTCCACCACCTAACACACACACAGACAAAAAGGGAATAAATTGAAAAATATCGAGATGAGATTGGTTGTTCAGTTTCCTGGCTATGACATTCTCATAAACACCTTATTCTTTACAACTCATAACATTTTTAATTTATAAAAACCTCAAATTTGCATTAATGTCTAACATACATAATAGTAAATGTTTCAATTTTAGTATATGTGTTGTGTGTTAAAGTGCATTTTTTATATTGTATATTAAATTGATATTCTATGGATAAATATCCATTATCTATAGGGTATGTGAAGGTTTTTTTCTACTATTTTAGTTCATTTTTCTTACTTTGTGTGTTATTTTTCTATTTATATATACTTCTCTCTACTTATCTTTATATATATTGTAACACAAGTATTTCCCAATTTGGGATCAATGAAGTATAACCATCAATCCATACATCCATCCATACATAACTTCTATCTAGTATAGTCAGGATGAACACTGCACATGAACTGCAATGATAAAATGATTAGCTGTCAACTATCAAATTATTTTCCAACTATTTTGGTTTGGATATTAATTTGTTTGATTTTTTTTTTAAGAAAAAAAGTCAAAATTCTCAAATTCCAGCTTCTTAAATGTGAATATTTTCTGGTTTACTTACTGCTCTATGACAGTTCTTGACAGTAAACAAGAATATCTTTGGACTGTGGCAAAACATGATATTTGATTTGATTTTGACATTTTTAAGAGAAACAACTAATCGATTAATCAAGAACATGTTTTCATTATTGATTACTCTGCAGATCATTTTCACGATTAATAAAGTTAACTGTGTAGTCTATGAAATGTCAAAAAAGATTGTGAAAAATGGTCATTACAATTTCCCAGAGGCCAAAGTGACATTTTGAAATTGCTTCTTTTGTCCAGCCAACAATCCAAAACCCAAAGTCTCCTATCATAAATGACCCAAAAAAAGCAGCAATGCCTTACATTTAAGAAGCTGGAAAAAGCGAATGTTAAACATTTTTGCATGAAAATGACTTAAACGATTAATCGATTGCAGCTCTCGTCATCGCTGTATCAAACTCTTCCTCACCTTCCTTCCTCCGCCACTGGTCCACCTTGAACGTCCCTCCGTCCACCTCCTCCAGGGCTTTGCAGAACTCGGCCTGTGTCTCCATGATCAGCATCTCCATCTTCGTCCGCATCTCACCTTTCGTCTTCTGCAGCACACTGATGTCGGTCACCGGAGGAGACATGAACCCCCGGCATCTCTTCAAGATATCCCCCTCTTCCTCCCTCTCCTCAGCGACGGGTATATTTTAGTTGCCATTTCAGCCCGCTGGATGTGGTTAAGGTTGGCTAAAAACCCCGCTGCCGCCGCTGCTGCTGTGATCGCGGCGGCTCCACTGAGCGCCAGGGCTCCCCTTCTGGTTCGCCCTCCGGCTGCGGCTCTGCCGGCGGTCCCATGGGACATGAACCGCACGCTGGAACCTCTGGAAAACCATCTGGATCCCGGAAGCAGAGTCAGCGACGGGCTGTGAGTGGAGCATAGCGGCAAATGTGGCTCTCCTAGACTAGCAGGTCCCTTTAAATGTGAAGTGAAACATCGTCTGGTGATAGTCCGAGCCGTTCCGTTTACGGAGCAAAAGACGAAAGTGGCCATTTGTAGGAGACGCCCGCTCTTCACTCTGCGTGGCGGCCGTTAGTAGTTATGGTACTCAAAACATTATCAGAAGTTGTGCCTACGTGCTATCAGTCGTGCTTCATGAAGTTGCACGTCGTCAAGGGGCGTTTAGTTCCTCTATGACATAGGCACCATGGGAAATGGCGTTCCTCGTCATTCGAGGCTCGAAGCTCTACGAAAATGAAAGCCAACGGAGAACGTCAAGACCCAGAGTGCATTGCGCCCTGAAAACAACCGTTGCGTTCATGTACCTCTCATGGCTCCAATTTTGCGTTTGACAGTTAGGACGAATTCAAGTGCTTGTGTTTTGTCACATGAGGGAGAGTAACAACACTACAGAGAGAACAACAATTTCATCACATTTGTTAAAGAGAAAAATCATTTGATTAACAATTGAACTTTTATCACTGTCCAATGGTCATATGTATGTGTGTGTGTGTGTGTATGGTAATGCCTCCTTTTTTAATCTCCTCTTCTTTCTTCTTTAACATTTTGTAAACCTGTGTTTTTCAAAACAAAAGTGATATATAAATAAAGTTGGGATTTATTTATTTATTTAATTGTCTACAGCTATTTATCATTTCCTCTGTACTAGAGAAATAATGCAAGACTCACTTTAAGAACTGTATTAGTGAATTAGTGCATACTCACAAATTAATACAAAAAAAATATGTGATTGAAATGAAATTTATTTTCTGGCTAGTGCATAGACACACCCAGTTTATTATTCAATGTTTTTATTGATTTTTTTCCGCTTTTGTGCAAACATTTAAACAGACAGTTATACAAGAATAACATTGGACATCTCACATACAGCATACATTTACCCATTATATCACATTTAGGACACAATTACGTTAATTGTGCTCATTAATGGGATATAAATAATACTACTAATAATGTATGTGAATAATGTGAATGTGCACATTTATACGCTTTATTGTGATTTTTCCATTCAAAAGAACAGGTATTACATACGTAATATCCCCTATTTTAAATGTTCCGTCCCATTCCCACAAAGGTCAGTGTCCATACGCATAGATAGAAGTTCATCGAACATCAAATCTGAACAGTAATTGGATATACTGTACAAGTTCAGAAATACCCATGGGTGAAACTCAAACACAAAAAAAAAAAAAAAAAAATAGGGGAAAAAATGAAACATATTTAAAAAGCGTTATTTAATCTCTTGTGATACGTAACTTTATTCACGTACGACAGTGCTCTTTAACTTTTTACAGTAACCATTTAAAATCTCCTACAAGCTAGTTGTTCTGTTTTTTTCTGAAGGATTCATTTTGGATGTTTCTCTTGTTTACAGTGTGTACATGGAGATTTTATTACTTGACAGCGACTTTTGCTGCGCTTGTGACCCATGTGCGCATGCGCAAGTAGTAAAGCGTGTTGTTGGTCTCTATGGCGACGGGTCTATTAAACCTTTTAGTGCTGGAGAGGGACTAGAAGCAGATTATGTGCACAGGTGTAGCTCCACAAACTACCAGACACTATGTGAGGCGCTTAGATGGAGAGATAGTCACAAAGCCGCTGGATGTTTTCTCTCACCGCTGTTAACTCAACACGAACACTACGCAAGAACCTGCTGCTGGTGAGTTTAACAACAACCATACTGACACAATTTTACACCGACGAAGCCAAACATTTTGGGTAATATTATTCTTAAAGGCGCGAATAGTGCCCTACAACTCACTCTCTTGATTCTGTCTCTGCCGTGTTTATTTTTATAGCTACTTGGGCTGTAAAAATAAACAGGACAGAGACAGAATTGGATTACAGTCTGTGTATGTTAAAATCTACAATGTGACCAGTGAAACTGGTTCTGAATCACAACAGAACCATAGCTACAGTAAACATAACCTACATGTAAGCAGACAGGGTATATTTGTGGCAAAAAGCAAGAAAGATAGTTTACTGGTAACCCTGTAGTACTGACTTGTGTCCAGCAGGTGATGACCAATCCTCAACACAAGTAGAGTACAGTTCTTTGTAATCCATATATTCACAGTGTAATGATGTGATTATGGCTGAACAGGTTTTTACAGTGTGGATTCATTGATAATGAATCAGTGTGAACGGAACAGAATATGTGCCACAATAATCGAAAAAATCCAGTAGCTCTTCAATCTGTTTGACACAAAAACTAAAGTGAATGTCTTCAGAATATTTTGCTTGTATATTGATTTTTGTGATGTTTTGATTATCCAAATAGATGGAAGCTGATGACCTGGACTGTGCTCAACTGTATGTCTGCTAACATCCTCTGTCACCCAGGTCAAAGATGTCTAGCATTTTAACTTCAGTATGTACTGACATTATCAATTGCGATGACCATATATAATACAACTTAGAACACAGTCATATGTATTAATATGTTTGTATTTAACTGGGTTTATTTGCTTCAAAACATCTACTTTATTTGGACTGTCATGCGTAGGATAGACAAACTGTTTTAGTATTCAAAAAATATTTGTCAAGACTCAGCATTATTTTTCATACAGTTGTATTATTATTTATATTGATAAACCAGTCAATTAAAGCCCAAACACCTTGTACTAAATATTTGTAATTCTTTGATGTAAGAGTGAGAGTAAAACTGCATGAGTATCTCTGCCAATAATTATGACTTTTTTTTACATGAAAAATGATTAAAAATAAAGTTGAGTTTAAAGGGTTTCCGTCCATAGTGGCCAACAGGGACAGCAGTCAAAAAGCTTTAAACGTAGTGGAGCTCAAAATTCTGATTTTTTTCAGAGATGGCATCTATCTCTGGGACATCAAAAACATTTGAATTTAGCTTCTGCGGACAATGAATAACCAAATTAATTTTCAAGTAGAGTTGCAAAAAGCATCAATACTTGAATACTTTTTCAAAACTAACTGTTTAAAGCAGTACAATATCCATTGATTATGGTATCGAAATTACTGACACTATAAAAATTGTCTAAGTGCTCATCCAAGACCACAGTTCAGTTCAGTTTTTATTGTCCTGCCTGAAATTTGTCATTTGACATTGTTCAGTGACTTTTTCTGTACCAGCATTGAGTGCAGGTTGGTCATTAAAATAGAATCATCCATTTTGGGTGCTGAGGACATTTTTTCTTTTGGTAGTATTGAAATGGGTGTCGAAATTTGTATTATATCGAAGTTTAAAAAATTCTGGTTTTGTGACAGTTTTATTTTTGAGAGACCTTGTCATGGACCAAGTGTGGGTCAAGAGGATATTTAGGCTTAATGGTGGCACTAGATCCCAAATCATCGTGAATATTCAGAACAAATTCCTTGGTTACCTACCTTGAGCCTGAATATCACATTCCTTAAGCCCTGCTGCTAGTGTGGCAAGAATCATCACACCTGAAATTTGTCTCTGATCTTCTTCCAGTGAAGATTATGAGTGAGGTGGTTTGCACAAAGTCCCAGGAGGAATATGAGGACGACTTTGAAAAAGATCTGGACTGGCTGATCAGTGAGGAAAGCCGGAGTGAGGACCAGGCAAGTCAGACTCAGGCCTCACTGTACAAAGTGCAATTTACGACCACAACTCCAAAAAGTTTGGACTGGGTAAAATGTAAATAAAAACAGAATGCATCTGCATTTCAGATTGAGTGTACATTCACAGAAAAACATAACATGTATGAGTCTGAACATTAAATAACTTGTCACTGACTGTATTCAATTGAATATAGGTCAAAAAGCACATGCAAAACATGCAATTCTGTTTTTAATTACATTTTACACAGCTTCCCAACTTTTTTGGAATCAGTTTTGAATATAAGATCACTGGACAGACTGATTGCATCGCCTCTTTCTATTTTCTGCTTCTTTGTTTTATTGTGTGAAACTATATGTGGAGTGCTGCTCTACTTTCTGCAGCCTGGCTCCCTGACCTGCTCTGTGAAAGTGTGACAGCAAGTAGTGTTGAGTTACCTGAGCTGGTACATCTCTCTGTTTGCATGTGAAACCTCCTCTGATAACATACAGTTACAGTGACATACTTTCACCGTGCTGCCACCACTGAATGCAATATTGATGAACACACTTAAACATGTCTGTTATCGCACTATTACCTGTATCGACACTGCTCATCCAGTTACATTCAAATCTGATCAATGAATGCGGGGTGTGTGCCTTTCCACCCCACAGGGTCCTGACTATGAGGACATAGAAGCAGAAATTGACAAAGAGCTGGAGGAGGATGAGAAACAGCAAGAAATGAAGAGAAAACCAAAAAGCCACAAAGAGGAGAATAGAAGCAACAAAACAGAGGAATTGGAGGAAGATGAAGAGAGGTGGCCTTCGCCTATGGAGCCATTAGAGTACGACTCAGATGGAGACAACCCAAATAAGTCAGCTCCTATAGTCCCACCTCCTCCAGGGATGGACGACCAGACAGATGAGGAGAAGAAGTACATTCTAGAGAAGATCCAGCAAGCTAATCGGGAGCTACAGGACCAGGAGGCTCCAGACTTGACAAGGCGCAGGCGGCTGCATTTTAAAGAGAAGCTGGTGGACCTGGTGGTGCCTCCGCTGCAGTTTGAGAAAGATGGTGGTGAGGTGGAAAAGGGCATCAAGGATGAGGCCAAGGATTCAGAGGCAGAGATTGAAATGTCAGGGAAGCTTTCTGAACTAAAACTTTCTCCCCGGGAGGAAAGTGCAGCATCTGGAGTGAGGAGCAGCGAAGGAGGGCAGCAGAGGGTAAAGGAGGGCAGAGTCCTCGTAGAAAAAGATGGAAAGTTTGACCTTGTCAGCTTGAACGAGGTGGAGAGCCAGGGACTTCTCCCTCCTCTAGCAAACAACTACAATGACTACTCCCGCTCTTCCCCTCGTCCCCAGGAGCAGACTCCAGCGAGCTCAAGTAAGACCCACAGGTCCTCCTCCTCTCCTCGTTTTCGTGCCAGCTCTTCCACCCTCCAGCAAGGCATCGATCAGCTCCGCATCCCCAGACCTCCAGCTCAGCCCAGGAACAGGCCCAGTTCAGCCAGCCATGGCCAGAGAGGCAGCCAGAGGAACAGCAGCAAGCGACGAGTGCAGTCGGCCACCGGAACGCCCTACCAGGCCACCTACACCCTCTCCCCCCAGCAGAAGGAGCTGCTGCAGAGGATCCAGGAGAGGAAGGAGAAGCTGGCCAGAGAGGTAAGAAAGAAGATGCCCCCAGTTTGGTGAAGCAGCAGGAGTAGGCTTTTAAGAAAGGTTGTGGACAGGGTCAGCAGCAAAACATATTTTAGCCACCCAAAAAAAGCCTACCTAAAACAATCAATATCAGTTGGCGTGTACATGTGTGCATACAAGTGTAGGCTATAGAATATTTTCATTTTGCTGCCGATTCTGTAGCTTCCTACAGCAGTACTGCTTCTCCAGACTGAGGGTGTGCCAACCGCCATCTGTTGTAGGTAATACACTGGCTATGATCAAGTACCTCATACAACCCCACTTCAAAAAACCGGAACCTTTAAGGCTTATTGTTGTTTAGTCACCTTTTTTTTCCAAACCAGGCAGAGCAGAGGAAACGTGAGGAAGAAGAGCAGAAAAGGCAGGAGAACGAGCTGGCGTTTAAGGCCTGGTTGATGAGGAAGAGGGAGCAGTTACAGGAGGAGAAGAGGATCCACCGAGCCCAGGAGATGGAGAGGATGAATTCTAAGGTACAATCACAAGGGGGCACACCAACCTAACACAGCATGGAGCTACCACAGTGATATAATGGAGCCTTTATGCAGTATTTGGATTCAGTGGTAGGACTCGAGGCAGGCTACAACAGGAATTTTGCTCTTAAATTGCTGTTTTTATTAGACAGTGTTTCTTGGTTTAATTTTTAGTTTAGTTTTTTAGTGACTAGTTGTCAGCAAATATCCAGTATTAACTAATTATAATAAGAGTTATTTGAAGTGTTCATTTGCTAAAAAACAGATATCTGTTTGATTAAAGTTTTTTGAGGACTCCAGGGAGCATTAATCAAAAAACAGGTGTAGAGCTGTTTCAATAAGATATCTTTTTTTAATTTTCCACAAATCATGTTTTTTTTTTAATTGTGTACTCAAGGTAATATCTGAACTGCTGTTGATTTATTCATTTTAAGGGTGTGTTCTTCCAGCAGAGAGACTTGAATGACCCAGAGGAGTCCTTCAGGCTGTGGCTTCAGAGGAAGCAAGAGCAGCAGCAGAGAGAGAAACAGCTGGAGGAGATGAAGAAGCTGGAGGAGGACAGTGGATACCTGTTGCGCAGCCGCGAGGAGTGTGAACATGCCTTCAAACTGCAAGTTCACTTTTAGCTTTTCATTCATTTCAAGGCCTGCAGCAACAGAGAATACAAGTGTTAGATAACCTTATGACAGTGCATCAATATGTCTCTCGAGACTCTTGGTTTTAAATACACTCGCATTTTAGTTAATGACGGGGGAATGACATAGTATTAGATACATTACATAGAAATTATTACATTGATAATTTTTTTGGTAATGTTTTTTATCAATATGGCATCATCATCTCCACCCTCTTCCCGTCTTCAGGTGGCTGAAGCGGAAACGAGCAGAGAAGCGAGCAGAGCAGCAGGCGGCTCGAGAGCACTCCCGCAGGTTGGTGCTGGAGGAGCGACGTGCGCGGCGCATGAGGGACCTGATGTGTACTGTAAATGAAACCAAACCATTCAGATTCACTGAGCAGCTGGCGTACCGCTTCTGAACCAAACAAATCCACGTGCCCGCTGAAATCACACGGCATCACGTCACCTGAACCTCATTAGAAAAAGAGACTAGATTAAATTCTGTTTTGAGGCAATGAATCTCATCATACAGTAATTTAACCACAGACTGGAAAACACAGGACTTGGTGTGGAGAGACATAGCTTATTCTGTGTTCAGTTGTTGCTACAGTTTTGATTTATTATTTGTGTTGAAAAAAAGTAACCGCAGTGACCTCTACTCAGTGTGTACTTACCTGGGTAAATAATTCATACAAATCCATTCAAGGTGTGATAAAACGTTTTTTCGAGTACATGATTTTCTACTGTATTTACTTTGTGTAGTGGCACTTTACCACTTTTCAATTGAGCTCTTCTAAAAGGGACGGTTCAGCCCAAAATCAAAACTATCTAATTTCCCGAGTTTTGGAGATATCAGCTGTAGAGACGTTTACCTTCTTTTGCATATAATGGAACTAGATGGCACTTGGCTTGTGGTGCTTGAATTGCCAAAGCACATTTGAAAAACTCAAAAACAATGCGCTTTCCAGAAATTATGACCCAGTTAATCCACAGACCTTTTTATGAGCAGTTTCATGTAGCAGCTACTTTTGTTCTGCTATAGAAAGAAAAAAAGTCCCTACATGAAGTTGCTCACAACAAGGTCTTCATCTAGTGCCGTTATATTGGAGAGAAGACAGACATCTCTATGGACGATAGCTTCAAAACTCAGCAACTTACTCCAAAACAATTTTGATGGATAAATAGCACTACGGGTTAGAGGAGAAAGATATATTTTTGATTTTGGAGTGAACTGTCCCTTTAAATATAAGAGCTGAAACATTTGTTACTGTATACCTTTTGTCAGCGTGTGTGGTTACATAGATATACAAAGATACATTCAATTTTACAACAGGTAACTCGAGCAGATGAAGCTATAAAGGAAAGACATTTATCTGTAAGAAGGAAAATATTTTTGGTAAATATACCTGACTGACAGAGTTTTCTTCAAAGGTGTTCTTATTTGATACAAAATAATGACTGATGTTTAATTTCATGCTGGACAAAATGAAAAAAGTACAAGACTAAATATAGATATGGAATATTATATTTTTAATTTATAGGCATGTACACATACATTTTTGTGTGCTACAGCATTTCAGAATTAAATATCAGTGAAACAAAAGTGGCCAACCTCATAAAATGACAGGAATAAGTTTCTGGTTAGCAGTTTGAATCTATCTCTAAAAACAAAAAAAAAAGCCTCTCTTTGTATGTTTCTTTCCATTGGATTTACAGTGCACGACTCAGCCTATCATCATCTGTATCATCAACACAAATTATAAAGACATAAAAGACAGAACGAATATTTATTCCTTGAAACAGGAACGATTGACATCTTTTATGAATAAAAGTTCCTCATATTAAATGCCGACAGTTACAACAGCAGCTGTCTATTATTTAAAAAAACACATAAATTAAAAGTAAACCATAAACACATACACCATGTTCTCCTGTCAGTGAACATGTAAACCAGTATTGTGCTCTGTGTGCCCAGAAAGGAGGGGAGTGATTTATCACAACAAGAGTAACACAACAACAAGAGTAGAAGTTACAGAAGAGTATTAGGCATAAAGAAGAAGACTTTTTTTTTTTTTTTTTTTTTTTTTTTTTTTGAGAATAAAGTCAAAATGTTGAGAATAAAGTCAAAATGTTAAGAAGAAAGGAGAAATATTTAGGACAAAGTTGGAATATTGAGAAAAAATTCAAAAATGAAGTCAGAATTTCTAAAATAAAGTCAAAATGTCTAGAATAAAGTCAAAATATTGAGAATAAAGCCGAAATGTTGAAAATAAAGTCAAAACATTGAGGATAAAGTCTAAATGCCAAGAATAAAATCAAAATGTTGAGAATAAATTTTAATATTGTCAAAATTATGACCTCATTCTCAAAACGCAAAATCTAAAAAAAATCTTCTCCCTCTCATTTTTCTCTTTTATGCCTGGCCCTAGTACTCTTCTGTAAAAAGTGGACAAAAGTAGTGACAGAAGACATTTTCAGCTTCAGACATGACACACAGAGAATGACAGAGTGCATGATCATTAAAATATTCAGCATATTAGAACATATCTCTTTCATTAAGTCTTTGTATGAGTGCTATTTGAAAATCAGATACCCAGATTAGAAACACAGTGCACTGCCTACTGAAGATAATTATTACTGGCACTGAAATAAAGAACTGAATAACATAATGTTAGTAATAGCATATGTAACAGTAGCATTTGTGAAGACTGAATCTAATATTACTTTATAACTACTGACCACTGAAATTAGGGTATTTTTTAATATCTGTACATAGTGTTTTTTAATAAATTGAATATGTTGAAGAACAAGAACAACTCAAAGCAAAAAAAAAAGTCATCCACCGTTCTTCTCTTTGGCTTCTTCACAGTTCAGTGAGATAACAGGTATGAGCAGTCTTACATGAAACTCGCCATGTAAAAGAGAAAAAAGAATGAATTGGATTTCTTTTCTCTGTTAGAGGCCGTCACTGGAAGCAAAGACAAAGAACCAAAGGTAAACTCAAGTACTGGTGTGTAGCGAAACATGACCAAAAAAACAAAACAAAAAAAAAACACACACAACTGACAAGACAAAAATGACAACATTATAATCTTGCACTTCAAACAGTACAAAAATAGAAATGTTCTGATCCAAAGGTCAATTCAATAAATAGTTAAAATATATAGAAGGATTTGATCGGAGGGATGGGGTGAAGCTGTTTTTCTGCTTCTACAGTTCATCTTTAGGGTTGATGTTGAGGCCTCCCTGACCCCACACGGACTGAGTATCCAACGCCTGGATCACCTCGTCCGCCTGCAGCCTCTCCTGGGAGAGAAAGATGGAGGAAGAAAGTCAGACTGGTGAAAGAAGATTTAGAAAGAAAACAGTGAATCTTTTTATCATTTTAAAAGTTCATATTCAAGCCAAAGCAGAAGGATTCATAAAAAGGTCATCAGAAGTGATTTTGCAAGAGGTAACAGCTGGTTGATTTCTTTCCAAAGAGGAAATGGAAGGGTCGTTGTTTCTTGTGTCAGTCTGATAAATTTCCCGAATTTACCAACTTGGATTGGAGTTCCCCAGATCACAATCTGAATTTGGAAAAGTCAGCCTTTTATTTAATGCAACAAATTCTAGAGGTGATCTCAGACATAAACTAAAAATTGTTACCCTACTAAAATACAGACAATTTAAATAAATTTGTTTTAACTTATTTTTCCTTCTTCTCATCTGTTTTGTTCTGTTTATTTTTTTAACTTGTCTGCAGCTCGACATCGTTGTTAATGAGGGCAACTTCAATGGTTCTTTGAGTTTGAATAAAGGTTTGACTTTTCTCTCCAGTGTCCATATCTAGAATCCATAGAATTTAATTTAAGTACAGATTGGATCTAACACCTTTCATTTATGGGGACAAAATCCTTTTCCCAGTTTATGATTTGAAAAAGACGAGCCTCAAGTATTTAAAGCTACATTATTTGGTAGATTAAGACTGCGGTGGAGGAATTCTACTTTAGCTTCTTGAAATAAATCCGAATTCAACATAACTCTGAATAATTTTTGTTTAAAAGTTGTCTTATCCTATTTTATAACAAGTAAAAAACATCTAACTTGACCTTCACACTATTTGGACACAACATCACCATTAATAACTGATTCAAATTGTTTGCTGTGTACACACACAGACTTGCCTGTTCAAGGTGAGAAAATGATCAGAACAGCATCAGTTTCTTCTCAAAGCAAACACACTCACGTTCTCATGACAGTACCAAGACAAGAGTCTCAATAAAATTATGCTCTAACACAATAAACTGATAAAACCTCCCTAGAGCCATGCTGCTGGTATGGTTAAAAATGTATCACTACATTAACACTTCTGTCTTGCCTCCTTTAGAAAAATAGAAAGTAGAGAGTAAATCCCCGTCATAGTTATTTTATTTTTATTCATTTTTTAAGAAAAAAGTTTAGAACCTGTGTTTGAAATGAAATAGATTATAGCACAAAATATCTAATTTAACACCAGTTTATTCATATTCAATCATTTGCCAAAGTTCTTTAAATAGAGACATTAGTTTTTACCAGTTCTCTGAAGAGCGGGTCCAGGGTGAACCACAGAGCGACAGCACATCTCTGCCCGCTGGTGACGGCTTTCACGCCGTGTGGATTCTCCCCTCCTGACGAGAAACCCACCATCCTGCCACACCTGGGCTTCACTGATGCCTGGAGAGGACAGAAGAGACGGAGCAGGAAAAGAGTTTCAAAATACCATTATCTATTCATATTAGTAACACTTCGGTTGTTTGGTTGTTAAAGCAGATATTTGTCCTGCTGGAGGGTCATAGAGTGTACTTCCAAGTGACCACCGTAAACTGCGACTGTTAAAACTGTCCATATATTGTTTAACTGTCACATAACCTATTTTAACCGTCATTTGTGTTTATTTCAGCCAAAGGAGAGCCATCTCACCGTAACTGTTTTGGCATCCATTTCTGTGAATATGAACTCCCCTCCATCAAAATCTCCATTTAGATATAACAGTGCACTGAAAATAGAAAAAAGTAAAGGGGAGATCAGTCCAGACTCAACATTTATTATTTGTTATCTTTATTTATGTTGACAATAGTAGCCTCGTACCTGTAGTCCCTGTATGTGTATGCCGGTGGCTCCTTCCAGCACTCATTGGCCTCAGGGTCCAGCAGACAGTTGTCGGCATGGATGGGATGGCTCAGGTCGTTTCTGTGATCTTGTTGGCCTGTGAACGAACAACCAACACACAAAAAGCATGAATACAAATCAATACAGCCTTTCAAATACTATTTTCAATCAACACAGGAAACATCCTTTGTGTTTTTAAATACACCACTACCATATAATTCAGTATGTGAACCATTAATGATGGCAGAAACATCTATTAAATCTCCTGTTCTAGTACTATAGCTGTTTTGACTGTAATGATTAAATTAGAGGAACTGAAGCTCGTTCTGCAGCTAGTTCCTGAGACTGATAGTTGCAGGTACTTGTTGTTTCTGTGTATGTGTGACCTGTGATGGCTGTCCGGCACACCAGATGTGTGTAGGAGAAGTGCAGGGTGGAGTTGAGCAGGAAGTACGACTCAATAATCCGTCTCGCTCGCTCACTGATATCGTAGAACAGGCGAGCGCTCCTCATCGGCACTCTGCCCTCATAGCCGTACTACAGGAAAGAAAAACAACAAAAAGACTGTAACATGTCGAGTCAAACAATAAATAAATAAACTATACAGGAAAACTGTGACACATCTTAATTTTGACTTCTCAGTTTTAAAGTTAACTTTTCTCTGATTTTTGTTTAGAAAACATACTGGTGTCTTGCAACCTTAACAACTGTTTGGATGGGCACTGTTTTTGTTAATTATGCAGTGGAATGGTGGTTTATGTTTAGCGGTTGGTGTACCTGCAGGGTTTTGAGTACAGTGGCTCCTTCAAACTTCTCATTGGGAGTGTGTGGAGACATCCTCCCTCTGTAACCGTCTCCTGCCATGGTGACAGCCTGTGGGACAAGAAAAAAGAGGCTCGCACTCTGACTTTTACTGTTATTATGGGAAGAAACGCTCATTTATCATCAGTTATCTTTAGTTTTCAAATCTGACAGTCAATAGTAAATCAACTTGATAAGATCCATGATGGTTCCTGTGATTTCAAATGCTTATTTTATAAATGTTGCGTAATATCCTTACATGTGCCAAGTGTCTGAGGTCTGAACACTCCCCTTCAGTTATGACATGATCCAGCAGCACCCGCTGGGTCCCGTTCAAGGCTGCAGAATTCTGCACCAGCTGCACACCGTCATACAACAGGGGGCCACCTACACAGATCACACAGCAGCATTTAAAGAATGCAACATGTTATCTCAATCATGGTGGTCAGAGGAGATTTAATCACAAAACACCTATGACTTTTCTCAGCAGTTTAACTCCTTTCTGCTTCATCTCTGGCTGCAGGGAAGGTTTACCTTCTCTGAGCTGCTGTGTGGCAGCGACAGAGACGTTCTTCTTCTCTGAGATGGGAACATACTCCATCCAGCCGTCTGTCCCGGAGGGAATCCTGGGAGAACAGAGACCAGAGGATGTTTTTTTTTGTCATTAGGTGTCATTAAGTTGCAATTGTAAGACTTTAGCCTTTCTGAGGCAACAGAAACAAGCTGTGAACATGTTTTGTTAACTTTTTGGCTATCCAGCGAACAATGTAATGTTTTGTGAAAGAATACTTACTAGGTCAGGACAGCAGTTATTTGTTAATTATTCATTTATTTTAATTTGGATAAAAAAGTATCTCCATACTGATTAAACTATTTAATTCAACACTACTAGTACTTACTATTATATAATTAATTTGGATTTACTAAACTGAGATTCGTTTTTAATTGTGTAACAGAGCTCTGCTTAATATTAAATCTGGATTTTGGTGCAACCCAGTCTAAGTTTCACCAAGTTAGAGTCCTGTTTCCGCCCACCTGATGAATCTAAGTTAAGATTTCACTCCACTTTTAGCTCTGTTATGCTCTCCATAAACTCTAAAGGGAAATATTTGCCACTTTAGCTCTTAAATCTTCACCAACTGGTTGCTGTGTCTCTCTGCTGTCTGGTGCTGAGCAGGTAGAGTAGAACACGTTTGGCTTTTAGAATTTTATGGCTGAAAAAATTTGCTAATGAACAATGAGTTGAAATGAGCAATAAATCTCTATATCTCACTGCAAGAGACTGTTTCATACATTGTTAACTGATCCATTGTTATTACAAAAATACTGTTTATAGCCACTTTAATTTTTTAACATCTGCAGCTCAGGTAATGAGAAGACAATCTGTATTGTAACTTATTCAAGAGTCTGCTTGTCGTCCCACTTATCAAAGTTTCACAGATGCAGAGATCTCTTTACCTCTTTGAGTCATCTCTTCCACCTGAGCTGCTCCAGTAATTCTGCAACAAAGACAAGAGGAAATCTATAATATGCAAAGAAATATGAGTCACGTTTACACCAAATGTAACTGGAACTTTTAGGCCCAGGAATTACTATTGAGAAACTAAACTTCAGCCCATTGATGTGAAGACAAGGCCACTGACCTACTGTATGTAAAAGTGACAGATGTCTAACACGTAATTTTTGTGTGTGCTTATATGGCAATGATGGCAGCATATAAAGCAACAAATCAATAAAGCCTCGACTTTATCATTGGTCCATCTGTTGTGTTTTCTTCTATGACTCCTTGTTGATAGTGTTGAAACACAGTTATCAAAAAACAAACTGGTTTTTGGCTGCAGATATTTAAAAATGATGGCAGAAATGAACAAGTACTACCCATCAAGTCATGACATTTTATTTAGCAAGATAATGTTCCCAGAACTTAATTTAGACCCTGTTTACTGCAGTGGAAACTCACTGAGTTCTTCCAAAGAAAATAAAGAAAAATGGCTAAGGGGATATCTGTAATCTGCACACAAATGTGAAATATGACATGTGTCACTGTGGCCAGCGGGTGTCGCTGCTGGCTGAGAAGACAGCGGTGCACGGTGGTGGTGCCAGACACCTGTTACCCTGCTCTGAGTCAGCCAGGCAGGCAGCAGGGGCACAGTAATGGTTTCCACACCCAGCAGAAGATCTGCTCCGCATCATAGACATGTGGACCGGCTTAACGATAACTGCCCATTAAATTACCGTCTCTTTTCATTTCTGGGCAGAGCAGAGAATTATAGGGCATTGGTCTGTCAATAAATACTTACAGTCTGCTTTGAGTTTAGAGTTGCACATGAAAAATGAACAAGATTTGGGATTATGTTGTTTTCTATGAACTCACCCCTTCAGTAAATTCTACACCCATGGTTTTACTGCCAATCAGAAGGAGCTCCAGTTCCTGTTTGTGCCTCCTCAGGTACCACGCAGCTTCCTACAAACACACACACAACAAAGGTTTATGGTAAAGAGTTTCCTGAGGTATTACAGTAAATATGAATGCATGCTTCTGCCCTCGAGAGATGTTGGCAGAAGAAAAATAACTGTAGAAAGGGCTGTTTCAGCTGAGGGGATCATCTTTTAACTTGTTTTGATCGTGTAGTCACAAACTTATTTTGTCCTCTTTGTTCTTGTCTATGCACATGTCTACAAAAGGAAAGTTTTCATCTTTTTGCTATGTCTCTGCATTGTTCTGATGACAACCAGAATGAGTTTCTCTTTCCCTCGGCGCTCCCCGCCTCAGTGCCAGGACTAATGGAGTGTGATGGCCTCTCTCTTTCATTGTGTCCTTTCAGAGGAACACTTTTACTGGTGTTTCCTGCCTGGAGTAAAAACTTGAATGGAAGAAAAGTCTGCTTAAAATATTACAATAACGATGAGTGCTGCATCTGTAGGTCAATCGCAGGTCGGTATAATAATAGATTGTTGAGTCTCATTCACAAAAAGTCAGTATTTAATGATCCATGAATGAGACTCAACAATCAACTAGGGCCTATCTTTCTCCAGAATCAGTTACTGCATCTTTAAAGGCAAACTATGGGGGGTTTCCCAAAAAACAATGACTCATAAAATATCCCCCTCAATCACCAATGAGCAACCAAAAGTTTGTGATAGCGCCCATATTAGCAGAGACCCATACCTCTGCATGTACCTTCTAAAGTTGTGGAAAGTTTCACCTTATCATTTTTTTTCAATACCATATGAATAAAACAATATAATATCAATTTATTATAGTATGAAAACTGCCTAAGTTGTAAAAAACGAAGACAAATGTTCCTCTTTTCCTATTTTGACTTTTTCCTTTTTCGCCATGTGATCAAAAGACGTATCAAGTATTGTATCCAAGTTTAAAATTCTGGTATCGTGACAACTCTATTATATTCTTAAATTCTCGTTATTTTGCTGTGCATGGGACGCTTTGCCAACCCAAAACAACAGTATTTGATGTCCTGGGAGTGAGACTCAGCAATCAATGATCATTCTGGTGTGTTTACAAACAGCAACTGACAAAATCCAACTTATTCTACCTTTAAGACATTATGACTGGATACATACTGAGCAGGACATTTGTCAGTGGAAAATTAAACTTGTCACTGCTCTCTGTGGATTAATTATCAGTGGTGGAAAGAGCACTGAAAATCTGTTCTCGAGTAGAAGTACTCTTTTCAAAACTGCTCTGACTATTAGTTACTTTTTAACCATTGATGTTTAATGCATTGTCAATGGCCGGCATTCAATTGAAAAGAGTTTCTGTTTCGACAAATCTTCAGTCTTTTTTACTCCAAACTCCTACACTGTTCTGCTCAAACCTGTCGGCCGCAGCGTCTATATGTCACAGTGAAACTACATTAATATTTATTCCAACTGTAGGCCTTGTCACTACTTAATTAGGATTTTGAAATTAATAAGTAGATTATATAATGTCATGTATACTTAAGTAAGAGTAAAATGAGTACAGTAAATGACTTAGTGTTAGTCTTTTTGCACGGTGTGCTGTTTGACACTAAGCGACACAGTGTGCAAGGACAGTTTTGTGTGTAAATGTGCTATAAAACTACATTAAGTTCAGTTTTTTGTGTTTCTGTGTGAGGAGGGGGGGGGGGGTGGTTGGAGGAGGGGCTCACAGAGGCAGTGAGTCCATGATGATGAGTATTATGAAACTTGACCATCCAGTAGCTTTTTGTTTTTCTTGTAGTGGTTAAAAAAATAGAGGCCCCTTTTTTCCAGCGCCCTTAATACAAGCAGCCCCCAAATTGTTCCAGAGCCTTCTGTGGGCACTCTGACATGACTCTTCCTCCTCCTCCACTGTTCCTGAAAGACCAGATTCTTTGGCAGGGAGGCAGGTCGGGCCTGGCACCGAGATCTTAGGGCTCTGTAAATGAGCTCCCCGAGGCTAGCGGCAGAGAGGACGAAGAGAGGCGATCTGTCGGCCAATGACTGTACTGTAAACTGATGGGACTGGAAAGACTTGAGGGCTAGAAAAATGTAAGCTATGAGTAGAAAAACATAAGCATGAGCGGCAACACGTCGGCTCTCAGCCTCTCTTTATCTCACACACACACATAGGCCATGTCAGCCACACACACTCGCACATTCACACAGTCCTGCTGGGAGCCTCACTCGTCTAATGAGTACCAGGCTTTCTAGGAAAAAGAGGTTGCGTCGTTGGGACTTCAACAAGGCACTGCTTGACTTTTTCCTAGCAGCTGATCAGAGTTTAGGGAAGGACATATTCTCAGTGCAGAAGTGGCTGATGGGTAGCCAGACTTAACAAATCCAATCTTCTCAGACATTCAGACATTAATTATGCACACCAGAGGGCAAGGAAATCGTAACGAGTCAGCCCTGAGGAAGAAATATGTTGTCGTAAACACTTTGACATAGCAAAATTTGCTTAATACTTCCAGCTGGACGGAGAACATATACAAGTGAAAAGCAAACTTCAAGAGGCGACGGCTGCCAAACTTCGAGTAGCAAGTTCATCCAAGAAATACAGCAAATGGCTGGCTGCCTGCCGTCTCCTCCTTTTCCCCTCAAATCCACACTTTTCCTCCTCAGTCTCTTTCCCTGCATGTCTTCTTACCTTTCCTGCTCACGTTATTGTATTGCTTTTTCCACTCAGTTTTCTCAGTGTTAAATTAATCATCCACAAGTTCTTCAAGTCTCGTGCCAGAATTCAAACAAAATCTTCTTCTCACATGCACCGCCGTTTTAGCTTCATTAAACTGGTTCCAACTTAGAAATGTTTTTAATTACCTACAGGACAAAACCCCCAAAGCATACTGTTGAAAATCTGGACCATCTTCCGATATATATCTGCTTTAATTTAAATATTCAAAGCTTGGTGTGCATGTTTTAAATCTGTAAATCTTTCTTTCCAAATATACCTCTAATATGTCTTACTGTCATTTTTATTTCTACTTTCCTTTAATAATTTCAACCTGTGTTTTATTGTTCTTATGGCTCTTCTACCTTTGCATATGCCTTTCTTTTTTTTTTTTTTTTTTTTTAAGTTATTTTTTTGGCATTTTTGCCTTTATTTGATAGGATAGCCAGAGAGTTGACAGGAAAGGGGGCAGAGAGAGAGGGGAAGACATGCAGCAAAGGGCCGAAGGCGGGAGTCGAACCAGCGGCCGCTGCAGAGGACTAACAGCCTCCATACATGGGTCGGACGCTCTACCATTTGAGCTAAACGTCCGCCCGATGCCGTTCTTTTTTTTTAGTATTTTATACACCTCTGATTTTGGAAAGAACAATCCAAATAATTTAATTATTATTGGAGCTCTCAAATCTCCATTTTCTTCCCCATTCTAAACTTCTGGTTCATTCATTCAGCCGCTCATTTATAATGATCCAGCTTTTCTTCATACACAGGCCCAATGATCCACCCATCCTTCAAAATGTCCTGATGAAGAATCTGCTCCCCTAAGTTAATAAAACGTCTTTAAAAATAAATTGAATCCATCTATCCACAGAAAGATCCCACCTCACAATTACAGCAGATCCTCACCTCTCTTGGCTCGCCATCATGTCCCAGCACCTCTCTGTAGTACTCAACGTTTTCCGTAACAAACTCCTCTTCCTCGTGGAATAACAGGTAGGTCAGTGCACACTGTAGAGCCTCTTCTAGCCTGCCCACTGAAGAGAAACACAGAAAACATGGTTTACATACAGTGTGAACACAATTAAAGGTAACCTGTGGGGTTTTTGACCTTGAGCAACACTAAAGAGCTCTTTGCTGACAATATAGCTCGCTCTGTCGGTCAGTTTGTTGATGGGTCCACAAAACTTTCCCCACCCTTTGGTGGTTAGTTTCTGTCCTAGGAAGCTGAAATTTGGCATGGAGGTCAGGTGTGTGTGTGTGTGTGTGTGTGAAGGTGTGTGTTTGAGCTCATGCCAATAGAGTGCCAAAGCCATGCCCGTTCTGGTGGACCACCATGAGACCTAACTTCAGAAAAATATGAACTGTAGTCAGTGGTGAGGTAGTCAAATTATTTTTTGATCCTGTTTGTGCCACAAATTACACATATGATGTTTGTGAACTTAAAAAATAATTTTTCAAGTAACGACAGTCGCAGTTTGTTACAAAACTGTTTAAGTATAAGACTGTGACAACATGTAATTAGGAACACCCAAAAGTTGCATAAGTGATGTCATGATTTTCTACCTCCAAAAGCTAACTTTAGCCACTGAAGTTACGATGCCTGTGTGTTTTTGCACCAGAATGTAGTCACATAAGAGCTGTACTCTACTGCAGCTCTACTGTTTTCTACAGAGCTGTTGAGCTTTCTGCTGAATTGGCTGGGTGACCAGTGTGTTTGTGTGTGTGTGCATGTGTGTGTGAAATGTGGAAATGTATCTGTCACGAATGACATTCCAACATCATTACCACAATGGAGCAAAAGCTGCACTCTGATTGACACAGTGGAAAAAGCACACACACATGCACGCACACACGCAACACACACACACACACACACACACACACACACACACACCCCACACGCGCACACACACACCAACCACACACACCACACCACACACACACACACAAACACATTCTTTACTGGCTTGTAAAGGCGCAGGGTTAACCAAAGACTTCCTGTCTTGGCGGAGGCTGAGGCAGCGTATCTGCTGCTGTCAGCTGTGTGTTCCTGGGTCAATACGAGTCTGGAGATTTGAGTTCAGTCAAACTGTAAAACGTCACTGTAGATTTATTTAGGAAACTGAAGCAGCCAAGGCACAATGAGAGGCTGCTGAGTGATGGCAACTGTCCACTGCGGCAGTGTGGTGGGGAGCCTCTGAGGAGTGTAAAACACAGCAGGACACAGAGCTGCTGGGTGTCAGAGGACTCAGATTACTGACGTGTGGTGAGTGGTGACTGACATAGATTTACAATTTTGACAGCAAAAGGCTGGTACTTAAACATGGAAAATCCTGCTGCATGTCATGCACAGGAAAAAATACAGTCTAATTAAGCTTGATATAATTGAACTTGGCTCAGTGTTAGTAGCTTTGATTTCCATCTTTAAAGCACAACTGCAAATAGACAAATCAAATTTACTGCTTTGATTTTGAAGTGGATAACACCCAAGTGATTTAATGACTCCTTACAGCACGGGATCTTGAAGTTTTGTTGACTGGGTGCAGATTTGCCTGAGGGCTTCACAGGAAAACCATGAACTTGTGATAGGATTTGTGATTGGTCTGATCATCAAATTACTGAACAGTGTGCTTGTTTACAGCACACATAAGCAAACTATGGAGCGAGGATTCTTTGAATCTTATTTTAATGAAGAAGACTAAAAATACTTCCTAAGTAGTTATACTGAATTTATGACAGAATAACACCAGCACTGGCTTTTGTCCTCTGCAGTAATACATGCATGCATTGTTTCCTGTGAATCCCTTGTGCTTGGGTGTGCAGTTTGAATCTCTCATGGAAAAGAAGGACTGCCAGTAACAATGAGGTCAACAGGACTGTATAGAGAGGAAGAACACTGTGAATGGCTGCTGACAAATGCCAGCCATAGATGATATTATAAACGAATGTTTTCTAAAGCTTGAAAACAGAGTCAAGAGGAGTGTAGTTTTTTGTCTCTCGGACCACTTGAATTACATTATGCTGAAAGGTTATATTTTAATTAAAATAAACTGCCTACCTCAGTAAACTAAAGTAGATTGGTCATTTTGATACACACCGAGTCGTGAGCCATTTCAACCTTTACAATATAATGCAGCAGAAAAACTGACTCAATGAGACACTTTTTATAAACTTTATGAGGCTTCCACAGACTTACAAACACACCCATCAGTGGCTGTATAGGAATCAAAGCTGGCTTTCTCAGTGTGTTTGCACAGATCCAATGATCCACTTTTCTTTATTAGAGCCACATGCTTATGGCTCATTAGGTATAATCTGGTGATCTCACAACCAGTCAGCACACTGTCTTCCCCAACTAAGGCTTTATTCTGGTGCCAACACCCTCATCTAGAAGAGCTTTTCGGAAGATTTGAGGATAAATTATCCATTCACACACACACACACACACACACACACACACACCACACACACACACACACACACACACACACACACACACCTGAGAGTTCTGACACCAGACTGGACACACCCATATAAAGGTTGCCCAGACAGACACACAACTCGCCAGATAATGCCATTAATACTTGTGAGACAATATGAATCTCTAAATAGGGTGCGGCCATCTGTCGATTGACTCTCTCTGTCTGCAGCCCTTTGTGCTTCTTGTACGTGCATGTGTATGTGTGTGTGCTTGGGTGTATAACCTATGGGTGTATCCATCTCCTTTGTTCATAATTACACCAAGCATACTCATACAGATGTCATGTTTGGGAGCAGTTTTGTTGTGAACACCTCACCCTGGTAGTAGGCGAACTGAAGGTAGTCGTAGTGCAGCGGCAGGTAGTTCTCCATGGGCGAGAGGCGTCCCGGTCGGGTGGCGAGGTCTCGAACACACTCATGTTCACAGTGCAGCACCTGAGTGAAGTGATCTGCAACAAAATAGTGTCATGTGAGTTTTCAGATAATCAACATAACTTCGAGATAGTAAGCCACTTTTATATTTGTTATTTGGCTTCTTATTTGGCACACTTGGAGCCATGGTTTAAGGGCTGGGAGAGGATGGTCTGTTGAAGGTATACAGATATACAACTTTCAACCTCACTAGATGTCAGTAATCAACTTGCTATGTAAAGATATATTGGAGTAATGGTATCCTGAGCAGAGAATGAAGTCACTCTCCCTCTGTGTGTGTTGTTATCTGAGCTTTCTGTTTATCTGGGACAGCAGCGTCCCCTATCAACATGGTGGCCTGGTGAGCAACTTTCTCATATTACAGCTAAACAGTGCACTGAAATACCTACATGAAAACATTTTAGCCAAGAAACAGGCAATGTAAGATCATAATCTTGAACTATATTTGTTCAGCACTGCTGAGTTTGACAGTTTGATCTGAGATTTGTGAGTTTATTGAGTAAACAAAGCATGCATTGCTGTAAAAACCTACTATTTCCCACTTAAATGCATTAGTACTGTAGGATTCAATATTCCAGTGCCGTGACATATGTGACACTGTGTGTGATTGTGTTGATAGGTGAGGTGAGTAACGTTGGAGGCTTGTGTTGTCGTGAGTGCTGTCAGTCCAAAGGCTGCTATAGACAACTGAGAAAGTCGGAGAAAGTCCGTAACAATGTGTTCACACATTGGCACTACAAATCCAATTAATACATATAGATTGCTTCACATACGACTTTTAACTAATCTGGTTCTGAAACATTTCACCATATGTTCTTACAAACAAAAGCACTTGCACATCTGTAAATGATTTTTCAAACAAACAGTGGCTTGAGCACTTACACTACAGTTACAGTTTGTTATATGACTACACCCACACCTATTGACTCAGTTATAAGACTCTGTGTGGTCTGTTGCAAATTTAATGCACTGATGCACCATGGTCACTGTTACAGAATGATCTCATGGTCACAGGCATTAACTCTGCTGAGCTCATCAGTGTGATTTCAGCTCAGGGTTAAGGGACCGCTCTGATTTACACGCCTGAAAACAGCTGAGAATAATGAGTTACTTGTTGGCATTGCAGGCGGTCTAATGGAAACCAACAGCAGCTAATCTCTAGCTCAGGATTGATATACAGACTCATTACACTCATTTCCTTTGACTGCGGACAAATCTGTCTAGCATCAGGGCCTGAGGACTGAAGACAACAGATACTATCGTGAGAAAGCGGAAAAACAGCATGAATTTCAACATGATAAAGTTTTATTTGGCTAATGCTTCCTAAATGATAAAACCTATGTACAAACCAGATGTTGAAAATTTCTCTTAAAGAGATAGTTTGGATTATTTGATACATGGTTGTATGAGGTACTTATTGACAGTCAGTGTATTACCAACAGCAGATGACCGTCTGCACATCCCTAGTTTGGAGAAGCAGAGGAGTACCAGCTTGCTAAGCAATGTACTGCTGTGGACAGGGTCAGCAACAAAATGTATTTTGGAAAACCTATTATATAAGCCAAATATCGCTCTCTCTAACCCAACCAAACTCCACTGGCAAAATCAGTAATTTTAACTTGCAGAACACAGGAGTTGCTGGTCTACTGCTGCCTCCATCAGTTAGTTAATTTATGTTATTGTGTGACTTCAGTGAATCCAAACTATCCTTTTAAAACACCAAAGTCACACAATAACACAAACAAACTAACAGATTGAGGCAGCAGCGGACCAGCAACTCCTGTGTTCTGCAAGACAAAAATACTGATTTTACCTCTGGAGTTTAGTTGGCTTTGAGAGAACAATATTTGGCTTATATATAACAGTGGTTTCCTGTCACAAAAGGTTGTCTAATGGCAAAGTAAATCTATATATATATATTGTTGTATATATATAATATATATATACATATATATATATAAAATCTATTCTAAATATAGGGCACACTTAAACTGATATTGATTTTTTTAGGTGGACCTTTTTCAAGTGGCTAAAATACCTTTTTCTGTTGACCCTGTCCCCAGCTGCTTAACTTCTGTGCTGTTCTGCTTCTCCAAACTGGGTGTGTGCCGACCACCATCTACTGTAGGTAATACAATAAGTACCTCATACAACGCTACATTAAATAATCTGAACTATCCCTTTAAGATGCATCAGTGTCAGCCCCTGTTGTACAGTTTTGGATTCATCTAAGCATATATTGTTGGGGAAAAAAATTGGAATGAGTTTGACTTGATGAGCTGTAACAAATCATAACAACCAGTCCAACATGATGTCGTTCCCTGTTGCTGTGAAATAGATCAAGTAAATGTTCCCTCTTTAAGAGTGTGGTGCTTTGAGGCCTTTTTTGTTTCTCAGGTGGTGATGAATCCTGCTGTTTGTTGATCCTTCAGGGAAGGCGGATTTCACAGGGTTCTACATATCATTTCCTAAAGTTGAGCCAAGCCAGCAGAGTAGATGATTGCGTGTGCATTTGTGTGTGTATGTGTGTTGAGAGCATGAATGTACAGTGAGGTCACTTCTGAGCAGCTGCTGCAGCACCACTTTCCTCACCCTCAGACAGCAGAGTTTTGGTCTGTTTCAATCACTTCAAGAGTCTCAAAGGAGCAGAGATATGAGGTGTGTTAGGCCAGAATCACACAGTACTATAGAGGGATGTAAAAGATATTTTCTTCTGAAAATTAAACCACTACACAAAGAAGTAATTCTAGGAGATCATTCCTCTTTTATTGAACTCACATAAGAGATTATATTACTCTCAAAAACAACACACATCTTAACCCAAATAAACACCATAATCATAGGCTCTACTTCAGTGGTGCTATGGAAAATAATCCCCTGATTGTAAGGAAAACAAAACACAGCCAAAACTAATTAGCTGTCTTTTCTGTGTTTATGTAACCGAGCTGTACATATTTGAGATAAAGCACACTTGTCAGCAATTAAGCTGTGGCTACCGCGCAAAACCCGCCTTGATTTCCAGAGAGAAAGGCCTGACTCGTGTCAGCAAAAGCACCACTGACCAAAGATGATGTATACGTACAACGGTGTAATTGTGTAGTTGTGATTTGGCGGTACAAGAGTTTTGCTGTAGGTACACGCATCCCTCCACATCAAACACACCTGATTCTCTGCAGGAAGACAATCAAAGGTGGGGTGTGCAATTCTGGAGAAAGATTGTTGAAATTTGAACTCAACAGCCAAACAAATGCACCCCTCCCTTTAGGACTTTACCGCCCCTCTCACTCTCACTTTTTCAGCGCACACATAGAACAGACAGCTAGTGTACAATGGGGAGATACTCACTGAATTTAACAAGTGAACTGGATTGGGATTGCATACCCGACCTTTAAAGCCCTCAAACTCCTATTGGCTGGCTGCTATCTTGTACACAGTAAAAGATGTGAGCTTATTTATGAAGCTCATTGAAACTGCATGAGTAACACTTGGTGGTGAAATATTACTGATGCTCCTCTCTATAACTGCCAGCGGCTGCTGAGCTGTAACTGTCTTACAGTGACCTCTGTTGTTGAACCGCTCTGTCTTGTTTATAACACAGAAAGCAACATTTTCCCCTTGTATAAGCATATTCCAGCTCCGATTTATTTCCTCAGGGTATTAGTTTGCATGTGACTCAAAATAAATAAAATAGTAAACAATTAGTTGTGTACTTCGATCAGATTTATATTACTGTTGTGTAAACATGTGCAGAAAGCTGTATCTGATACTGTGGACTGTTTTGTAAGGAAGCCCATTTCTGCTAATGTGATGAAACAAAAAGATCCTGTAGGTCATTATAATGGCTTCTTAAAACAATGACTTAGTATCACAAAATAATGACTTAGTATTGGGGATGCCTCAACCACATATTTTTTGTCATCAATACTGATGACTGATCATCTATGAGCCACTGGTCATGTATCAGCTGATACGTGACTGATACCGGTCGATTTTTTTGTTTTGTAATAGCAGCTGCTATAGCAGTATTAAAAAGATGAAGTACTGGGATACCTTGTTAATACCCCATGTTTTTTTAAACAAAGTGCTTAACAAGTAAAATTCAAATGAGCCACATAATCCTGTCTTATATTTTGACCAAAGATTTGTTCATCATGGCATTATAGTTAAGTTGCTACGAATTAGACATTGCCTGTCACTGTCTCTACGTCTCCTTTCTTCCGCACCTTGATGAGCCTGTTACTGAAAACTAAATATGCCAGGGAAGTGTAAATTTAATGCAGCATTGCTGGAATGTGATCTCAATGGCAAACTGGCTTTTGGCTGCTCTGTTAATAACAACTGCAGACCTCTTACTCCTCTTAACTCGTTGGTTGGGGCCACAAGTCATCAACAACTGCTAGTATCTCAAAGTAATGACTTAATATCTAAGTTACAGGATCTTTTTTTCTCATCACTTTGGCAGGAAGTCTGAAAAGGTTTGTTATGTTTGGGTCCTAAATGAAAGCTTTAAAAACTGAAACTGCCAAACAGATTTGCATTAATAAGCTGCACTGTCAGAACTACTGTTTGCAGCATTAAAAAAGTTTTCTTTCTGCAGCCAACACAAAAGTCTCGTGTAAGAAAGCATCTGAGCCAAAAATTGAGAGCACCAAAAAAACTAAAAAAAACCCAACATATTTTCAGCTGGAATTCTACACAATAACTTTTGCAAATTGTAGTAATGAACATAAACATAAAAATATCGTTTAAGAACAGACAGGAAAAAGCCCTCAAGAGGCAGTAAAGAAACAAGGTCAAGTGAGGTTAAAGAGAGACGGAAAAAAGAAGAGGAGACAGAGGGCTGTCTTGTACTGAGTCAGGGGGTTTTGGGTGCACTCAGGCTGCTATCCTGGCCCTGGTTCAGGCTGTTTTCCTGGACGGACGGAGATGGTAATGGAGCATATCTACCAAATCCCACGGCTGGAATTGAACAGTGAACACAGCAGCAGAGAATATCATACGATGCATCATTACTGAGTCGGGCTGGGACTGATCTCCCTTTAGTTATTCCATTTTTTTTAGGAGACTGTGTGCAATAATTCAATGTATTAATTTAGTGGAGAGTGGGTTTACTAAAACATACAGTGCAAGCTCAGAAGAGCCTAAATCAATATATTGATCTGTGTACTCAGTTAGACCAGCAGGCTCCAGTATGTGTCATAAGTCTTCCACATCATGGGTTAACAGATCTTAATGGCATCATAAGTAGGGCTTAGTGACCCAGAAGGGTCTGTATGTGGTAAAATGTGGTATCACCTATAAAAGTAAGGTCAATAATCAGATAACTTTGCTTTTAACATTTGTAATGTGTGATGAATTAAAAAGAACTGCTCCATTCTTTCTCCAGATGATTTAATAATCCGACACCCCAGTGCTGTGGTAAACCATCCAACAATGAAAATTCATGCACATTTGTGTGAATAAATCTTGCAAAATCTGTGTAGGGGCCTGATGTCTATGTGCACTGCTCCGATTTGTACCAATGAATCTACTCTAAATCAGTTTGCAGACATTTATTTACACCTTTCTACCTCCAAGAAATCTCATTCTTGGGTTCAACATGTGGAATGCCGGGAAAAGCTTGGCGACCGATTAAAACAAATATTGATAAAATCGTTTGAAGCTTGAATGTAACCAACAATCTGTATTTCATTTGTTCAAATGTTTTTGGACATTTTGGGCCCTTTTTTATGAAGGTGAACAGTAGAGATGACAAGAAACGAAGGGAGAGAGAGGAGGATTACATGCAACAGAACTGAGATGGGGAAATGTATTAAAATATTAAAAGTACTTATATATGATTAGATTGGTCTTACTTATGCATTAATGTAAAAGCAGGATTTTACATTTTGTTTGTAGGTGGTTGAGGTGGAGCTAGATTTAACATTTTAATTTTAATTTTCTACAGGACTGCAACTATTATTAAATTTCATGGATTAATTTGACAATCCAAAGTCCAAAGTTATGCCTTCACAATGCTTGTTTTGTCCAATCAACTGTCCAAACCTCAAAACTTTCAAATTGTAAAGTGACTGTCAAACAATACAAAATAAATATTTGTTGTGGAGTAAACACACAATATTTCCCTCTAAATCACAAGTACTTGAATACAAGCACATCAAATTTATACTTGTACTTATACTAGAACTTGAAGAAATTTACTTAGTTAGATTCCACTACAAGTGATGATAAAATCGGGCATGAGATCGACTGGCTGGTGCACCATCAGCAGTAATACAGGTGCTGCGCCAGACCATTGTAGTGAAAAGGGTGCTGAACCAGAAGGAAAAGTTCTCGATTTACAAATCGATCTACACTCCAACCTTCACCTATGGTCATGAGTTTGGATAGTGACGGAGAGAATGGGATCATGGATACAAGCGGCTGGAGTAAAGCCGCTGCTCCTTTGTGTCGAAAGGAGCCAGCTAAGGTGGTTCGGAGATCTGATTAAGATGCCTCCTGGACGACTTCCTTTGGAGGTCTTCTGGGTACGTCCAATGGGAGGACAGACTGGAGTAGACCCAGAACTTGCTGGAGGGTTTACATATCTTGGGGACACCTCAGGATCCCCCAGGAGAAGCTGGAAAACATTGCTGTCACCATGACCCAACCTCAGATAAGTGGAGGAAAATAGATGGATGGACATTCTGTCTCTGGTTTTATGCGTTTTCATGACAAACATTACAGCTTTGTCTGAATTGTAGTATATGTTGCTACAAAACCTGTATGTACCTTCCAGCACAGATCGAGGAAACTACAGTAACATGGCTGTTATCACTTATCTGCCTTTGACTCAGTGCCAACATCCATTCAGTGCCAAACCACTGCCTGGGAGATATGATCACCTAGTGAGCATGAAGGGTGCAGTTTGGCTTCGTCTAAACCTCCCCAGGCTCTCTAAGAACAACAAACTCCAGCTCGGGCTCAGGGTCATGCAGACGCGTTTGGTGGAAACGTCACGATAAGTTGATAAAATTCTCTACCAAATAAACAGTCTTACTTCCTTTCATCTAAGACTACAATAGAATCAACTCAAGACAAGATTTATGAAACCACTGCCAGAGGGTTCAAATCAACACAAAGTGTTATTTACAAACCTACAAAAAAAGGAAGGGCTTCTCAGAAGATAGAGAAACTAAACATCCGAGCGAGATTTATGAATTTAAACAAACAGGAGATGGTCAAATTATATCAGTTCATAGCAGCACTAAAATATCACGATATGCTGGTAAGTTACAGTAAGATTCATACTATGCAGCTTTGAAAACCCAGCTGATGTCATGTCACTGGTACTTTGCAACTGTGGGTTTTTAAATTAGTGTCAGCTGTCAAATCTATTCAACATCAACATGTTATGTAACACAAAAAAGAGGGGGTAAACCTAAACAAGAAAGTCCTGTTTCTAATTAAAAACATACAGTGTAAATAGTTAATTATTTCTCTGATGCTGTCATCTGTACAGAATATATAAGGCTGATTACAACAATAAATCATTTTCAAAATCCACATTATGTCTATGTTCATGCTGGAAAATTAATGCATTATTTATTGCCTTAATATTACCCTGGCTCTTAACAGTGTCCCACATTAAACATTTACAAACGCCAAGTCCAAAAAAGTTTGGACACTGTGTAAAACGTAAATAAAAACAGAAAGACATGGTTTGCTAATCCTTTATGACCAATATTCAGTTTAATACAATACAAAGACACAATATTTAATGTTCAAACTTATTAACTTTATGGTTTTATGTAACCACACACTTTTTTATGCTACTTGAGGGTAAATGCAAGACAGATGTTCAAGTAAATGTATTCAAACACTGGCTCTCACCTGATATGACTTCATGGAGGCTGTAACGGTAGCGGAGGTAGTCGTAGCCCTCAAACCTCTGTGGCCATTGACACAGGGCCCGGCACTCCACATCTGCTCTATAGTACTCCACCAGAGCCTCTTCAAACAGATTGACCGCTTCTTCGTAGTCGCCGTTGTCATACAATCTCACTGCTGCTGTGAAGGAGCGCTGTGATGGAGGAGAGACGGAGGATCATGAGAGACAAAATGATGAGAGGAAATTTATGACCTTTGGTATCCAGCAAAGCTCTTTATGATTTGTTGGTGTATTCAAGTATTTACCCTTGACATTTTTATATGAGCAAATGTTTATCAGTTTACAGTTGAAAACTCACAACTGTGAGTGAGCATGTAGGCAGTTAATAAAATCTTTTACAAGTCCTCTGGTGCAGATCAAGTTTCCTGCAGCAGCTATGGTCATTTGTTTGGGATAAACAGAGGCAGAGGTGGGTGGATCATCAGAACAGTTGCCAGCAAGGATCGCCACTGTCCATTCTTCATGAATAAATTTAAAAATTTAAAATATAGATTAATTTATGGCCCCCGAAGAAAATTTGCTTTGGACTGGAATGTTGCTTCAAGACACAAAATGCAGAAAGTATAAAAAAAGAAAAAAGTTTTACAGAATGAAAGCCAAAAGAGCACCCTGGTTCAAGTGTAAAGGCTATTCATGTACATGACCAGGATACAGAGCTGAGTAATAATAAGCAAAGTAAATCTCAGAGTCAGTAAGAGTCCAGAGATGTTTTAAGACATATGTACATACAAGTATTCTGCTTTGAGTATGTCGATCTCGCGAGACTTCATATATCTCTTAATGGACGCACGTGTGAAAATATCGCGAGATCGACCCCATGTTTACATCCTACCGGCTATATGCTACAGTTGACATTTCAGCTAAAAACATGGCATAAATGGCGTCTTTTGCGGTTAAATTTTAATGTCGCAGCTCCCGGACACTTGGATTACACCACACGAGCGGGATGGAGACATTTTGTGTTTGTTTTGTGTTCTTTTTTTTGACGTTTTATCCGTGGTCACCATTCACTGCCATTGTACTGGATTTGGCTGCAACCCTGTTTTCTGCTGAAACTCCAGGATTGTTTAGTGAACTGAAGATCTTCACCCATCCTCACATCGGCATAGGGGTGAGTACATACTGAGTGGGTTATCATGTAAAGTGGAATATCCTTTTAAAGTTTTGTTGAGGTACAGTTGTTTTGAATGACAGATTAAGGTAGTTAGATTTGTAATGAGTGTGTAGCCTCTCCCAGATGGTCATGTAGGAGCTTTTACTAGCAGAGAGGGAAATGGGAGTCGGGGTGAGAAAGAAGGAGTGAAAAACTGTGAACGAATCAGCGCTCAAAGAATCAACTTGCAAGAACTCTGCAACCGCAACCACCACTGAAAGGCCTAAATGAGTTTCCAGTCATTAAACTGCAAGGACCATTGACATAAAGGCCTCTTCATACAGTGACAACAGATTTACTTTTCTCTTTAGGAAAGAAGCAAAGTAGAAAAAGTGGCTATGCATTTAGGCTAGGATTGAAAAAAGATGGATGAAAGACAGACGGTCACATTGATTATCTGAAACATGATCAGACAGAAGCATCAAAAGGGATAAAAAAGGAAAGACACAAAACAAAGTCAAGTAAGAAATAAGCACAAAGGCAACCTGTATCTACATCCAACTCGCATGTTAAGATTTCCTGGCCTACCTGGTGAGGTCGAGCTTCTCGGTCCACAAAGTGCTCTTCCTCAACGCCCTGCTGGTCTTTGTACTGCTCCAGGTTCTGACCCATCTCCACATGTTCTGGGTTGGCCTGGAAGTATGTGTGAGCTGCTGCCGCTGCCTTGTCGGGCTGCTTCAACTACAGAAAAACAGACAGAGAGAGAAGCAAAGAAAGATGTAATTGAGATAACAATAATCAAAGGCATACATTCACTTGATGAAGTTAGTTAAAATCAGTCATAACTGCTCAAATTAGGGAGTCTGAAAGTGCAAAAATAAGGTGTTCTCTTAGTATTTGCCTCCATCACAATCCCAACATGAGAAAGTGGGTTTTTCTGTCACATCAGTATTTATATCACCAAGTATTTCCATATTGAAAAGAAACAGATACATTTCATTTAAATCTCTTAACTGAAACTTATAAGTAATATGGCAGTCAAACCAGATACAAAGTGCGTAGTACATCTGTGTGATTTGAAACGTATATAATTTGGGAACTAAAGTACCATATATGACAATAAATCCACATATAATATTCTATATACGTACGTTTTTTTTCCATTTCTTTTCCATATGAGTTGAAATATGTGAAACCAGATTCTCAGAATTTAAAAAGAAACATATGGACAGGTCTCCATCACTAAAAATTGCCAAAAAGTCCATATGTTTCTCTGAATCTATATAATTTTGCGTTCTTTAAAAGAAAAACAGACAATCTGCAGACATTCTTCTGAAGCAGCTCCTGCAGGAAGAACAGACTACTCGCCAAAATACGAGGGTTCATTTAAGTCTTTTCTAAAAACTTGATTCTTGGCAACTCATTTGGGAATCCACTTGAAATAAAAAATAATTCTGACTTTGGTTCATCTGAACAGATTCACTGGGACACACTGTTCCCGTCAACATCCTGTCATTAAACAGAGTTGTCTTTATTACAGATAATATGATGGATGAGGTCTCTGCACTGCCAATGAACTTCATGGCTGCTTAGGCAGGGAGTAATACAATAAAATAACCACCACAGGCATCCCGTCCTCTTCTTAAGAAATGTATCAAACATAAACACATTAGAAAAAAAGACAGTTTACTGTTGATAGCTGCAGACTGGATAAGAGTTAAACACTAAGTGGTAGGAAGCGTGTGTTAATGAGTGATATTGATAAAGTACAGACCATGTCCTGTGTGAATGACTTGGAAAAAAAAAAGAAAATGAAAAACAGCATCTGTTATGTATCTGTGTTGGCAGCTGGATAATTGATAAACTAACACAAACAGAATCAGTTAAATGTTTAAAGATGTTTCATATTAAAAAGTTGATAATGATAATTAATATAAAATAGAATCAAAAAGGTACATGAAGGAATTTTTCTCCTTTAGGCTAAAGGTAATATGACCAGGTCATGTTTGGGGTCAGTTCCATAAAAACATAAAAGAACTATCTGTCTCTGGGACGGCCAGTGCAGCTGTCCTGATAGCAGTCTCCGTCTCCTAGAGAGACCAAGGCTGTAGGAGGATATGTTCGTGCTTTATCTTAGACCAAACAGACTCCCGACATCGCTAAAGTTCATATGCTTTGAGTGCAGAGACCTCAGCCATCGTATCAGCTGTCTTAAAGACAGCTCTCTCTAATGGTCTAATGAGGTCTGTGTTTTGTCTCCTGCTGGTTGTTTCAACACATTCAGAGTCAGTAACCTTTCTGCCATTAGAATTTAACAGGAGGTTCATTTCATGCCCCCAACCGTGGCTGATTAGTGGACACACGTTTAGATAATTTGATTTTTAATATATATATTAAAACAATCAATTATCATAAACGTGTGTCCACTAATGGACTAATAGCCTGAACTGATGACTACAGGTTGACTAGAAAAATCTTGAATTGGGGCATTCCTACTTATGTTTTTGACAATTTTTGATTTATCTGTCAGTGATTTTGTTAGTTAAGTGATTATTAATTTAATGCACACAATTTCACAAAAAAGTGCAAACACTTTTCCAGAGCCTACAGTGAAGTCTTCAAATGTCTCAACGATATCCAGTTTGCAATAACGTGAATCAACGAATAACCCTTGAAAAATGACTACAATACTAATATGTTCTCAAAATAAATGCTTATTAATTTTCTTTTGATTGATTTATCAATAAATTGAGTAACAGCTTTAGATCAGATGTCCATCTGTTAGAATTTGTGAATCTGTCTGAAATAAGACAGGAAATAGTCTATAGTCTTCTGGCGCCAAGTTGTTCTTTGTCATCCCAAGAACTTAATAAAGTTCTGTCATTTATCTTACATAGTTTATGTTGTCAACAGTGCACTAAAACTTCCAGATGTTTTTCAAAACTAGCTCATAATCTAACAAAAGCACCACATTCAATGGACTTATCCCCCAAGTGCCATCACCTTTGCTTATACCAACTTTCTTCTATCAAAACAAAGGAAAAACATGTGAGAAGTCAGGGAGCAAGAGGATCCACCCCTTCACCACCATGGCCACTGCATTACACTATACATGACAGTATATCAGTTAAGATGCTTTCCTTTAACATCAAAGGTCTGCAAACATCTCCTCTCTGATGTTACTTTAACACAGAACTGTTGTGCAACAAAAAAAAGCTCAGTTCAGAGAGGAAGATCCCAGATGTCTGGTATGGTATTGAGTGTCCTGTAGCTTTAGGATGCTCTTTTATCCCTTTAAACACGTGTCCTTTTGGAGAAACTCAACCATCAGAACATGTCTGGTCCCTATCAGATAAGATCCTAATCACGCTCAAGCCTCAACATGGGTCAAGTTCCTCCTAACTACAGTATATCCTCACAGGAACACAAACACCTTGCACAATAGCCCTTGATGAGTTTGGGTTCATGAACTCGACACAAATCAAAGCATAACATCAGCAAGCATGAATCATCTATAAAAAACAGTGTTCTTTTGTTTTTGACAGTGACTGAGCTGGGCGAAAAGTAGAAGAGACAGAGGAGAAGTAAAGCAGGAAACAGAAGGAGGATGACATGCTGATAAAATAGAAAACAGATACAGAGAGGTGAGAGGAGACAAGGTTGGAGACAGAGTTTGCTGTCTTGGATATCTCGTGCAGCAACATTAACTCAGTCACAGTACTGCAGAGAAGTCGGACTGCATTTGTTTAAGTCCTTCATGTTCCCAACAGGTGCAAACCTAAAGCAGGTCCCAGTGTTTCCAGTGTTGCACGGCGTCTCTCCTGACAGCTGAGAAGGTCAGTCGGGCCTGGCTGCCAAAAACACAACTGACTGAGAGAGAGCGTCTCAACACACTCATCTCTCTGTTGTACCATTCAGCACTGGTTCATGTTTGCCAGGAAAGACATTTGTTACAACTAAAACCCTTCCATTGTATTGTTTTATTGTTTTCATGGGGTGAATTAGAAGGATAAAGCTCAGGAATTCCCACATTTATTCAAGATCTGGGAAATACTGTATGTAGTTCCAGAATCGAAAAGATACAAAAACAAAGCACTTTGTGTTTTCTACGGGGGATGAAAAGAATTTCCACACAGTCTGCACAATAAATCATAAAACACAGACTGTACCACTCTGATAGAAGAAGCAGAAATTCTCTTTCCCACAAACAACCCACTTCTTTATGAAGAATGACTCCCCTGTCAGACAGAACTGGGTCTCTTTCATGTGGCAGCAGACGAGGCAGGAGAGAAAAACCCAGCTGGAAATGCTTGGTTACCCCTGAAAGGCCAAAGACTGAGGTGGCGTCAAGTGCATTCCTGGTCAGATCACCTGGCTGGAGCCACAGACTGCTTACCCACCCACCATGGGTGGAAGCCGCTAAGGCCAGGGGAGCGGCACATTTTAGGTCCTATATTGGGTCACTGTATGCAACAACAGAAGACAGACTCTAATACTGAACTAGAAGAGTGCCAGGCAAGAGATGGTGAAGCACCTGCTGCAATTCTACAACAACTGCCAGATGCAACCAGCAGAAGTTTGCAAAGTTTTCAATAGAGTGTTTGTGTATAGTTGCAGTTTTTTTCAAGATTCCATTTAATTTCAACAAGTAACCACTGTCATGTTGGAGTTTCAACAAATGGTCTCACAACAATGAAAGGGCCACTATGGGGACTAATGAAGCTATAGCAAAAGTTCAGCGAGATAAACTATCCTTCTTAGAATGATATGTCAAATCCACAGTACAGTTGTGAAAAAACAGTTGTGTGTCTTAAAGGCAAACCCCCGATTTGGATTAAATGCTTGCAGTGGTCATTCCATGTTGCCTTTGGTGACATTTTTCTCATGCACATGGAAAATGTGAAGCCAATTACATGTAGCTTTTTTACACTGACAGTAGTCGGGTTTTGAGGTCTTGACTTCATTATGTTGTAATAAAGTGATGACAGAAAATGAAAAGACCAACTGACTGCACTTACATGCAAAGCCAAAAGTAAATGCAACAAGTTAAAACCAGTTTACGTGGCAGGCATCAGGAGAGTTCTTACAAAATAAGTAGATGTAAACCAAGTTAAGTAGAAATACAGTAGAATGCATCTGAGGAAACCTGAATAAACCACAAACTCAATTGCAGACACTTGAGCACACCATAAAACATGGCGTGCATTAAACACTGATGAAATCAGTGCAAATGTGTCTGGGGGGTGGATTTTTCTTCTAACTGATGGCGCAACCTCAAGTACACAGCCCAGCTGCATCATGTGCTCCTGCATTCCTGATGAAGTTGGCCCGAGATATTTCAGGCAGAACATCCTCCGTGACGACACTATTGTCAACTTGGCTTTTTCTAGATTTGATAAGTATCTGTTGATAAGTTTCATATGGATTTCTGGAGACTAAACAGCAAAAGATCATAAGCAGGTAAAGGGGGTTTAAGGGGGGTTGGAATTGCACTCACCTCCCCCACCCTGCCACACACAGCCCCTGGGGACAACCTGGCTCAGGCCAGAGGGTCAACTGGAGGATGAGGGGATTCACTCCAGCACACCATCCCAGCACAAACACAGCTGTGGTCAACCACTGCCAGATCTACTGTCCAGAGACTAGACATCCCAAAACCTGCCTTGAACATAGGAGATTCACTGTATTTATAGTTGTTTATCACAGGGTTTCACTCTCAAAGCTATCATCTCTGAGCGATATGGCAATATGGTAAAACTATGGCATTAAAATAGTTCTTTAGGGAGAACCCTTTCTGTTTAAAAGAAAAAACCCTGCCAAAATCACATATTTCCACTTGATAAATGAAAAAAAAAATCTTCTGTAGGAGTTATCTGGACAGTTAGGCCAGAAAAAAAGACCAGCTCTACTGTGTGTTTCCATGTATGACTCACACTTGGGTGATAATGGATTTACAGTCCTATCTAACAGCATCTCTGCACACACATACACAATGGTTACTGCTACTTTATGGAGACAGATAATTCAGGATGGGGGATTCTTGGGAGTCTGAGTGCTGTATCAAACTGTCAAAAACCAACCCAAAAGGGTCCGAGCGGTGAGATTCTGAAATGAAAACACATGCTCATAAATCAAACTGAGTGGACTGAAAGACTAAAACACCCCCTCAGGATGACAGAGCAGAAATCAATCATGGATTTAAAGTGAAATTGCCATTATACCGAATAGTGTAATGGAAAACAATACAGCCTGGAAACAGTCAGCATGGGTAAATCAAAATGACTTGTCTCTCCTGTGTCTGCCACAGAGGAGAAGATGGATACTGAGAAAGTAAGCCATTTTCTTTGAAAACATTAGTTATTGTCAGCGATTGGGCTTCTTCACTCCCTAAGAGTGGGCGGTATGAATGAAGTCAATATATTTCATCATATAGCAGATTTTCTGGAAAATGAGTTAAGAAACTGTTCATTGTTAAAATAAGACGTCAGGAATGTCTGTTTGATATAAATGGCACATTCTGAGGAAACAAAAACACATGCTCAGTTGCCTTCAACTTAAAAGTTACTTTGCACCAAATACAGACGCTGAAAAATGTTGATGAGCTGGCCAACAGAAAACATATTTAATCTGAATTTATCAGTTGATACCTCGATATGACCTAAGCAAACAAGACCATCAGTGACAAGACTGGCTATTTCTATATAGTTATTCTTAATGCCTGTCGGATTTTCCTTCAAAATCAGATGAAATGATTTACGGCGTGCGTACTAGAATAGCCTGTGTTTACATTTTCCCAGGCAAAGTTACAGTGAGTAGCACGTTAGCCAGTTAAAAAGAACCAGGATGAGATTTGTCTTTGGATAATTGTGTTTTTGATGTTATTTGATGTGGTGATGGCAGTGGAAAAACTACTGCTTTTGTGTGCATGGCCTCCAAAATCAACACAATAAGAAAGTTCCTTGTAGCTGCTTTAATTCTCCCATTAAACTGTACAAGATTTAAGATCACAGCAACGCTAAAACTCAGTCATTAAAAGCAAATCTTTGAACACACTCAGAAGTGTACATCTTGTACAGCATGAGTGCATTTTTCCTCTCACATGAATTTCAAAGGAGCACCTGTAGAGGTGAATAACTACCACTCAGTGTAAGCCCTCAGTTTGCCCTCCTCACTAAAGAGCAACCTGTGTTCGAGCTGCTGGACCGCCCTGCCACTCTGAGAGAAGTGCTCTTGATGTGGGCACCGAGTTGTGCCAAGGCAAACCTACATTTGCATGCCTTTCTCCTCTGGGCCTCCTGCTGGATTCACAGGTATGTAAATATTTTGGGCTGGCGCCACAGACGCAGAGGTGATGTTGTGACAAAAAGCACGTATCCCAGTGCCACAAACAAGCCTGGAGACAGTTACACAGATGGCTTGTCAGAGGCAGAACTACCACCCAAAACATGAGAGAGGAGCTGGCAACAAGTGATGAACGAGCGGTCAGACCTGGCAACCACAGTCCTGAATACTTGAGAGACAAGCTGTTATACGGCTCCCAGGACAGGAGACCGTAGTGAATTAGACAGAGGTTAGTGTTCAGGTTAACACTGGACACAAGAACAGCTGCAGCAGATCAGAGGAAGTCCACACGCAGGGAGGATTTCAAGGTTTAAGAGTGCCCTACAGACCTCCTGGTGCGATTCTAAAGGTGACGTGCTGGTCATATGGTTGAACAGTGTCTGAAATCCCCTTCCACCCAAATGTTCTGACGTCAGATTAAAGGGAGCTGTGTTCAATCATTTTTATAACTTCCCGAAACCAACAATCCAACATTCACATCTACCTCATGCTGTGACTGGCCATCTGTGCAGAGATGAGAAAGGACCCAGGGTTTGAATAAACTCACTTTTTTAATTTGTTATATAACTATTTTTGTCACTTTTTGTGTTCACAACTAAGTGCAAAACTGGTGAAAATTAGAGGTCTTCACCCAAATCTGAGGACCTGGGTCAGGTACCTTTCCATTACCATGGATTCTGGGTCTATTTAACATCATGTGTAACGCCTGAATGGATCTAAAAAAAGACCTAATCAGATCAGACAGCACTGATCATGCAAAATGCATCTGTGGTCACAATATGGTATTAAATGACCTGCGCGAGTGAAGGGTCAGAAAGCAATGGTCAGAATAACAAATTAGCAATGCAACCATTAGCAGCCATGGCAAGGAATGAGCAAGCGTTATTATAGTTCTAAAGAGCAAACAATCAAAATTATCTTTATCATGTTATATGCAACAAAACTGCTAAACTAAAACAGTGTAAATAAAGCTTCAGCTGAAACACAGCAGGACACAGCCGAGATGCTAGCCCGCATTGAGGTGCAAACGTGTGGAGGAATGATTGACACATATTTTTACCACAAGTGTTGCATCATAGGGGCATTTGTGGGGATACCGCTATGAAATATTACCCTCCTCCATTTTACAATGTCTAGTCATACTTCTGCGTTATTTTGGAAAGTAACACAAAAGTGGTGTAAGACATTTTTCTACACAGAAAGTAATATTGTAAAGTAACTTACTTTCAAATAACAGTAACTAGTAATATGTAATACATTCCATTTTGAAAGCGACTTGTCCAACACTGTTGATGCATTACTCAAACTAGACTTTCTATTGCTTTTTATTGTCTCACTGGTACCTGTAACAATACAATACACATACAATACACCACAATTCCTGCTATTTGCAGTCTGAACTCCAGTTACGTGCTAATTGCTCCAAAAACGCTTTACAGCTGCAGTCAAATAACCATTTGGCCTGCTAGACCTGGACTGACCCTTTCTGGAAAGGTGCATTAAATCATTAGTGGTTACCTCCTGTACAGTGTGGCCTCATACCACTTTCCATCTAACGCATTCCAACTGAAACATCTGTGAGCGTGATAACAGTGTCCTCACACAGCCAATAATGGCTCGAAGCGAAGGAGAGAAGTGTTGCCTGCTTCAGAAGGCTCGATATGATATAGCCTTTTAGGAATGCACTGCAGAGGAACTGTCACAAACAATATCCAGTGGATGAGGAGATGATGAGGAGGTGTGTTTCCATGTCATCAGACATAAACAGCAAGATGATTTTTGGGCCAAAAGATCTCGTCTCTCTGGCGATGTCTGTTATAACGCAAACAGAAAATGTTTTCAGCTAAACCTGAGCTTGTAAAAACTCCTGAAGGACAGGGATGGAAAGAAAATAAAGCTTGTCCTTAAATCACATTGGCGTGGAGCTCTAATCTGTATTGAAAAGTAGACAGACAATATTGAACTGCCAAGAGCTTTTAGCAATCTACTTCTGAAACTATGGACTTATAAACACAAGTAAAGACATCTTTGCTGCACAACATGTCCTTAAATATTCTAGCCATCTGTCTGAGTTTGTTTGTACCTATCCAGGGAATGTTTTAATGGGAATAATATTTACTCCTCTGCAAACACAGTAGTCATTTTTCTGACTGGACCAAGAGCAAGTTTACTGTCACTAAACCAAATATTTGTGTCATGAGGTGGAGGGTTTGAGGAATTTTCGTCACTTGGTATTTACAATCCAAACAAGAAAGCGAATAACAATTTGCCTCTGGTAGGGCAGAAAATTTATGAGAGCAGGTGTCTTCAAGGAAGACATAACAGAGCCAAACATTTCAGCAGTACAACAGGAAATAAGAGAGTTTGAGTTTATCAACTGGATCGTGGCAGGAAATACCTTGAGTAAGGGGTTTGTTGCTTCTTGGTTGGCTGCAAGTTCATTAGAAAGGCTGGGGATCAAAATGTAAAACTTTGCCAAATGTGTCCACAGCACAGACTATGGACAATACTGACTTTTGGCATCTATCAGGTCATAATTGTACTAAATCAGAATTCTGGCCATTTTTCTAGACTACTTTATGGGGGCTCTTGTTATTATACAGCTGCTTGTGTTTGACAACATTTTAAATTTGAGAATCCTGGCTTTTGTTAAATAAAAAAAAAAAAAAAATTTCTCAAAGTAAGGAGGATCGTTTGTTATTGATGCTGTAACTCAGGCATCATATTCATTAGCGCTGTAACGATTATTCGATATGATGACTCAACAACTATTCAGAAGTAATTTTTCAAGCAAAAATGCCAAAAATCCACCTGAAACCTGGGACACGACCTGGGACCCATACAGGTTTGTTTCAACACTCTATACCGTCCATTCGGGTCCAGGATGGGTCCTGTTCTAGTACCACAAGTCCTCGGTCAATTAAAAATTATGGGTAATGCCTGAGTGGATCCAAGAAGACCTGGCCGTTATCAGATCAGCACTGATCGTAATGGAAGTGCTGTGTGTGTGAGTGGTTGGAGAGCAGAGGTCAGACTCATTGTGGAAAGAACAAATGATAGCAAATTAGCAACACGAGTCTGCATAAGTCGAGTTGCATTTGTCATCCGTCACTGTGACTGCAAGTAGAGTAGAGTAACGTCTCCGTTCTGACATTTCTTTACGTGGGTCCCAGCTTTCAAATAAGACAGGCCCAAGTAGTACATTTCTGGGTCTTGATGGGTTTTGGTGCAAATTTTTGCACTTGTCTTGGTCTTAAATTATAGTAAATAGAATATATTTGGTTTAGTAGTTTTGGTTTGGGTTTGAACTGTTGTTCTAGGATATTGTGATAGGCATTTCACTCATCATTTGTTTCACAGACCAGACAATAACTGAGTACTTGGCAGAATAACTGATAATTAGAATGAAGGTAATTACTGGCACATCACGTAGGTGCAAGGCTATCAGAAACAGCATCAAAGAAAAAAGATGCCTGAAGTGCACACTTAATTCATGCCACAAAGGTTTAATAATGACATTGTTTTCGATCCACTGGATCTTTATTAGTTCAGATTTCTGAACAAAAAACCTGATGAAGTATGATCGAAACTTTGTCATTATCAGAATAAATGATAATGAAAATCAGTCATTGGTTTCAAAGCTAGAATTGATTTAAAATGTGAATATCCAGTCTGCTTCAATATAAGTACGTCTATCTGAACAACTTATTGGTACTGACATAGAATGCACACAGTAGTCTTTATATCCATTACATCAACAATGGGGTCTTTATAGTTTCCAGCGTTGAGGTCCATTTAATTAATGAGTTTCAAGCCTGAAAAAACATATGGCACTTCAAACAAGAAGCTGGCAGCTGGATATGAGCATCTAGCTGGAGAGAAGATTGAGACTATTTCACAATACTTGCAAATCATTAACAAATGGGAGTAGGATTGGGATCACATTTGTCTGGCATGGAAAGCTGCATACGCCCACAAATAGAGCTTTTTATTGCCATTTAGCTGTTGTCTGAGGGAAGGTATTGGCACCAAGGCCTGGCACAGGACCTTGCAATAGGAAAGTTGTCTAAATGGCTGATTGCCTCCCCATGAGGCGAGCGCCCCACTTCCTTCCACTCTGGAGCATTTCAAAAGCACACTGCGAGGACTTTGATTGACGATTCAAGGAATGTTGGAGATTCTTGGAAGTCTGGAAAATGACTTATGTCTGTTTTTGAGTGTTTACACTGGAAAAGCCACTACTGTAAGACAATACGTAGACCCCCAGTCCAGCCAGAATTAGGTAGGATTTGACAAGATGAGGATGAAACATTTTATTGGACACATACTTGCACACGTGTCCACATATGCTAGGACACTGGAGGTTTGAGTGTGTCGTTTGAACACAGGCTGGGCTGCATGAACAGGGACAAATTTTTAAACCCGATTAAATCATGATTTAACATTAATTTATGTTGCACCAAACTGTTAAACTAGCTTAAGATTAAAATTTTAACTCTCTTGCACTTTAAACTATACTGGGTAACCAAACGGCTCCATGTTAATTAAATTCTATTTAATTTAGATTTAAATCGCTAAACTTGAATTTACTAAACTGAGATTAGTTTTTAATTGTGAAACAGAGCTCTGCTTAATTTTAAACCTTTGCTCATTTTACACCCAGTTTCCTAAAGTCTGATTAGGACTTATCTTAGATTTAATTAATCTTTATTAGTGCAACCCGGTCTAAATTATACAGAGGCACAGATTTATGTGTGACATTAATTGGACAGAAAAACATTACAGCCTCTACAAATTAACCTCTCCATCATGCACCCTTAAGTCTTTCGTTTCATTAACTCGGCAGCTTTGATGGACAAAAAACTGCTTCAGCACATGCTTACTGTACACATGGGCCACATAACGTCTGCACTGTACACTGAGGTGTGAAGTAGTAGCTTGATAATCTCAGCTAAATGAACCAGACAAGGGTTTGTTTTTGCTCTGCTGCTAAATCAAACCACACTTTGACACAAGATCTGGACTGTAGCTGTGTTGTGTTTTTGCCGTGCGAGTCAGGAAACCAGCCAGCCGGTCAAGGTGTACATTACATGCAACCTGCTGTGGAGAAAAAAAAAAGGTCTGTGCGTGAGGGGAGCTTTTTCTCTCAGTGATGTCATGGGTAAAAGTTGTCCACCTTCATGTCCTCCCTCCCCTCTCTTCCTTGCTCTCTCCATCACACCACCCCTCTTTCTCTTCATCTGTCCGTCCTGCTGACAGCTCCGCACAGTGGCCTCTTTCTGCCTGTCCTCGCTCCACCCTGGGTCGGAACGTGTTCCTCCTATAAGGTCATGTCAAAGGAATGCCTGAAAAAGCCTCACCACTGTCGCTGCTAAAAAGCCTCTTTTATTACCCCGCGAAGACACAGGAGACACGACGAGCCGGGAGAAGCCGACCGATGCTACTACCTTTGCCGGCCTCCATCCGTCATCTTACTTAGATATCCCTGGCAGGCAGAGAGCAGAGGCTGTGCATCCAAAAGAAAACAGTGATAGAACAATCATAATAACAACACCGTGCACAAGAAAAACCTTAAAGGGAGAGTTCAGATTACTTGAAATCTATAGTCAGCGTTAGGGATGTCCCAAACGTTGCAGTTTGGGCTTCAAAGTTTCAGTAGGAATAAACAACAAATAGTCAGTGCAATGCTGGACATGACTCGAACTCAGCCACACATTTGAGCTGAAGTCTGAACTGAAGCGTGACATTCACTCATTTGCTGCTATGAGTAAGAGGGATGTTAGATGCCCAAATATTACCACATTTTAATAGTGCAGTTAAAAAGTCTTTGTCACGCCTTTATCATAGGAGAATATCAGGGGTTTGGCCAGGTGAATTAAGCAACAAAGCAGCTTTCTGAGTAAGTTATTAATAACTTACAGAAACATCGCATGCAGTAATCCACCTTTTCTTCCTGTCTCTCTCTCTCTCACACATGCTGGCTACAGCGGAGCTGTGCATCCCAGCATCGGTGCAGCTCGTGCTGGCAGTGTTTTGTCTGCTTGCGCGGAAGCTGCTGAGAAACAGTGGTCCAAGAGATGACAACAGAGGCAGCAGGGGAGAAATGAGTCTGAGGCAACAGTGTCTGCTCTGTCTTCCCTCTGTCAGCGATAGAGGGAGAAGCAGACTGGCATACGGAATGGAGACCTGCCCAGCAGGAACTTCAGCACGAGCTGGACACAGACTGACAAAACCCCAGCTGCACACGCAACACAGAGGCAACCAGTGGGGAAAATATGAATAGTCGAATACCACCAATAATTTACCTCATACAACCCCACTTCAAATAGTCCGTATTATCCCTTTAACTTTGGCTTGGTTGTGTGCCCAAGCTGTGTGCTGTGTGAAGCTGCTGCTTTTGATTAAGGGGAAAAATGAGTGACCATACTTGACCACGGTGGCCTGAACTCATAAATAACCTAGAAAGTGGAACAGTCGCTCATGATCCAGAATCTATTAGTTATAAAAACACCGTTCATGTCCATTATGAGCTAATCTGGATCAGGAAACTTGAACGGAGGTGGTTGTTGTACATCTGTAGCTCTGTCTGCCCTGTGGCTGACATCATTTGGCTGCAGAGGGAAATGACTGTTCCCATTATCCTCTCCATCTCCAGTGACAGCCCAGTTAAGCTTTGTGGGAGCTAACACTGAGAGACTACACAACTCCTTTCTCTAAGCTATCTAGAGGCCACCCGACACCACATCAGCTACTGTATCCTTAGTCAACCATCACACTCTTTCCCATGTCTGATCTTGCTTCCTGGGCAGTTTCAGGACACACAAGGCCAGCTTTGTGTGGAAACCTCAAAAACACAAGGTGTGTATGTTTTAAGTAGTGCAGACAGGGTGGAAAATCACCTATAATGTCTTCCTCCTTCGCTGCCGCCCTCATGCCCTCCTCCCAACACGTCTCTCACGTTCCCTCCTGCCTAAAATACAGTAACACACACACACACACACTTCTCTCAGGAACTTCTAAAAACAGCCCTGGTTAGCCGTCGTCTTATTTTTGCACTACAATCCTCTGATTTTAAACTCCACCAGTTTCCAGTCACATAAAGGTGCCTTTTTCAAGACTGGAAAAAAACACACTATGACCAGTCTCAGAAACTGAAATGTGGCTAACAGTTGTGTTTTGTCTCTTTGCCTTTGGTTGAGAATGTGGTGTGTGTATTGAAGGTGTATACAGACTGGAACTGGAGCCCACACATGGGACACCACAGATACTAGCAGTCAGGCCTCTCCTCAGCAACCTCTACTGTGTTGCAATAGCTTAAAGGAATAGCTGGTAACTTTGGGAAATAAATTACTCCTTTTAGACATTTTTTTTTCACTTGTATTACGTGCGTCTGAATGAACAGACTCGCTTCTGTTTTAATCACGCCGTCTGATGCGTAATGGCTTGCATTTTACTTGTGTTTGATAATTAATTGTGCTTGTACACCTCAAGTCTATTTTTTGTTTTACACAAGTAACTACATAGATGTTTTGGACCCTGAGTGCTGCCAAAATGCAGACCTACAAATCAATACTGTGCCTGATCACATCCTGTAGAGACACATGGAGCACTGAGGCTGCTACCGCTCTGCTCAAGAGCTGCTTACGCTACACCTCCTGTGTTAGAGGACTGACATCTATACAGTAAATAAGCTGGAGCCAGCAGTTGTTCAGCTTAGTTCAGCACAAACACCGGAAACAGGCTAGTTGGCTCTGTCCAATATCTACCATCATGTCTAAAGCTTCCTAAGTAACACATCTCATGTGTTTAATCTGTATGTAAACTGACATATAAATACTTGAAGTTGTGGTTTTATGGGGGGTTATGTGATGGACTTGAGAGATGCTTAGGGCAGACAGAGTGAGACTCCCTGTTTCCCCTCGCTTCACAGTCTTTAAGCTAAGCTAAGGCAACCGTCTGCTGGCTGTAACTTCATATTAACAGAGAGTGGTCTCAAAGTGTCTCATTTCAGGATGGAATTACTCTGCAGAGTTACAGGCAAATATCCATGTGAACTTCTGCAGAAAGTGTTTTTAAGGGTAACCTGCAGATCCGCATGTCAAACTGATTGGTTAATCCAACATCCTGTCAGGATGCACACCTCTGGCGGTAGCATAGGACCATCCCAAAGATGATTTTTTATCACACTGATGTAGGTCCAAGTGTTAATTTTTCAGATATGTTTAGCTTTAATTACTTCCTTGAAGCTATAAACAATTTTAACAGCTGAGTCCTGCTCACGATTGAGTCAGCCAGCTGAGTGGGGGGAACTTGATACTGTGGCTCCAACCCTGATGACTACTGCACAGACTCTGGCTCCAAATGACGTCACCAGCACCGTGTCACCGGCTTCATTTTTGCACGGTGGGAGGAAGTAGAGACACGGCGTCCATTTTTATTTACAATCATTGAGGAGAACATAGGAAACTAAACTAATTTCCAGTGCACTTAATATAGTTTTTCATGTTTGTTTAATGGATATTGTGGTTTGTCTACATAGTCACTACAGTGAAATTTAAAAATGACACTGATTCCTAGTGGGCACAACTGTTACACCCAGGATCCGCACAAGTATAAAGGAAACACGTGCCTGAATGATGCTGGTATGTTTGCTTATGGGAAACCCAAGAGAAGCATAATTCCAGCTTAACTCTTGGCAAGAAAGCAAATATGTGTATTTTCCAAAATGATAAACTATTCCTTTCACATGTTCGCCTCAGCAGTCACTCCATCTCAGAGGAGATAACATGAGACCAAATCACTTCAGAAACTTTGTAGACCTTTCACTTTGTTTCCCCATAAAGCTCCAGAGATGAGGGGATTTCCCGTCTGAGAGAAACGTTACGAGGCACAGCACATTTGAAGGAAACATTTACGGGCACGCCACTCAGGGACAGGGGTCAAAGGTCACCCTCTCACAAGAGTGTGGGTGCGTTCAGCTTTTCCACTGCGCCTGTAAAGACGGGCTGGAAAAAATAAGAAAAGGTGAGCATGATGTGGTGTTTAAGTGTTAAATCCAGAGTGGACAAATGTTTAGTTCACACACAACAAGGTCTTCAAGTAAGCACAAAGAAGGACGTTATGGGGAACTGTGTGTAGGTGTGTTGTGTGTATGTGTGAGGCAGCCAGCATGTGTGTCCCTGCAGACAATGCCAGCATTCATCCAGCTACTCAGTTCTCACCCCGTCCAGCCCCCACATACCCCAGAGAAATACAAAATATATTTATTCATGTTGAAATCAATCTGGTGTTGTAATGAGCAGCTTTAAAAAGACAAAGGGCATTACACAACGCCCATAACTGTCAGCTTCAGCTGAGGGGGCTTTACTGAGAACCAGTGATGGACACAAAGATCCCTAATATGTAAAACTTTAACAGGGGAGATAGGAGTCCATCAAACACGTGTACCCTTAAAACTATAATATGTTACAAAAGTCAAGACCTATATTATATAGAACAAATCACAGTGTTTGAAGTTTACAATAACTTCTGGGTAGAAAAAACTCCGTCTCATATATAAAATTTAATGGCAGCAACATGTTGAATGTTTTATTTTCATATTATGTTAAAGTGTATACCTAAAATGCATGTTTTATGCTTTCACTAACATTCGGTTGGAGACCTAATTTACCTCTTGGGCCACAGACTTAAGGAAATAACTGCTTGAGTTTACCCAAACTAGCAGTTTGTCTGACTGGCGGTGAGAAGTTGTTGTTGGGTAGAATCAGTTCATCAAAGATGCTGGCAAAACAACACGGTCAGGATTTTTTTTTTTTTTTTTTTTTTTTTTGAGACAAACATGGCAAAAGCTGGAGAATGTGCATAAGTGCATGGCGTACTCAATTTAGAGTGTCCTGCACTTAAGAGAAAAAAAAAAAATCACTTTTTTGCTCAGCAACTTGAGAGCAGACAAGAGACTGGAGAGAAAAGGACAAAAGAGCACAGAGCCTAATATTGAACATAATATTTCTTTTGAAATTTTTATGTAAAATAAATTGCTTATGCATTAGCAGTCAAAATAGGTGTGCTACATGAGACCAATTGAATATATTTTTATTTTATCATATTATTTTCAGTTATATCAGCAAGTCAGTTGGAAGGTATTGAAAATAACATTGATTTCTTGTCATTCAAACTGGTAATTTATTGCAAACTGCGAGCTGTCTTCTCAGAATGACAGGTAGCATGACGTCACATCGTGGTTTGGTTTTGTTAAAGTTGTGTACTCAGATTATCCCAAATGTTTCCAACAATGGAAATGGAAACACAGAAGAATCCATAATTTATTCAAGGTAACTGTGTGTTTCCAACTAGCTGCTAGTTGCTATAACTCTCAGGAAAACACAGGATGCATTGGATACTTCAGAGAGTGAGGAAGAATGTGACTAATATATAAACACTGTACATAATATGAGTTAAACTTCGATATTACTTGTTCATGAACATGATTTGTGTTCTGAGTCATGTCAGATAGATTTTCATCTGTGATAATGAATAAGTTTAATAATGAAGACAACACCTCCCTTGATCCTTTTTACTTCACAATGGCATCAAACTACATCTCTTTTGTTATTGTTTTAAGGGGAGACAGACCCCTAACTTTAATTTGACATAAATCTACATAAATTGCTTTTTCATGGAATTGTGCACTTAGGAGCAATTTCCCATGCCACTAAAAAATGTTAATGAGCACGTTTGACAATGAGTGAGCCAGCTGCCCTGACAGCAATGTCATCTGAAAGACTGTTTAACCGCTCAGTGTCAGAAGATTTTTTCTGCAGATTAGTCTATGAAAGGTGGAAGTGCCTTGAAGGAGTATTTCCTGCTTCAAACTTCAAAGCCTCTTTGCTGATGAGGTAATGGAGCACCTTTCTCTGAAGGCTAAATCAAATGACACAATGACAGAGCGCTCTTGCCAATAGTTTCATTAAAAAATCATGCCATTAATCAATTTGCCACCCCCTGAGCCCTGGAAAAGAAATCCTCCCCAGGCATACTTCAGACAATTGTATAGAGAGGTCAAGAAATGGCCAAGAAAGCAAGCAAAAAAACAGTCGAGCCTGAGTGATTTAAGGATTACCTAAAGGAGAGAAGAATGCACTCCCTTTAGTCTCTTTCTAAAGCTGCTGGTGGTATGCGAGCTGAGACTAAGCTACCCAGATCCACAGCAGACCAGAGAGACCAGTAGTCCTTATTATGAAGCCTGTCTCAGCCTTCCAGTGTCACAGAGCCAGCTCAAGTGTTTTTAATGATAGAATCGGTCCCTTGCCTATAAAATAAACCTCATCTTCCCATGCACTGAACAGATAAGTTGGTGTAGAGTTTACAGTAAGTGTCTCTTCTTTCCTCCCCGGGTGTTGCACAGTTTAGCTCCTCCTGCAGAGACCACCGCTACAGAGGATGCAACCGGATCCAGGGTATGCTCCCCCCGGGGCTGAACGGTCAGACTTTCAGGAGAGGAGAAGGGGAGAGGAGCTTAGCGCTCAGCTGCAGAAGGGGGGCATGAAATACAGACAGAGGTTGGTCATATAAACACTCTGCAGGAGGCAAAAGGCAGATTCCAGCTCAGAAAATATAAGCAGTGTGACTTTTGGCTGTACTAGTGGGAGATAAACTTGATAATTCTTTTAATTTAATGTGTCGTGTCTTACAGGTCCTTTCGCTTCCTACAGAAAAACAGGACACCTCTTGCTTGCTTTTCTGTATTTTTCTCCAATCATCCAATCTTTACGAAAGCCAGTCTTCAAAACAACTACCAAAATGCCAGCATCACTGTTATTAGGTTTCTGTGATAATGACAATGAAGATGAGGAACAAGAACACCAAAACATTAAGACATCGAAGATTAATTTGAATTGATTGATGGGTTACATTCAGCTCTGGAGAGGACAGGCCTGCGAGGAGGAATGGGGCTCTGCCTGTGGTCAAGTGAAATGAGACAGCCATTGTCGGTGAGGATACAGCGAGTAACATGCAGGCTTCAACAATAAGCATTGCCCGCTTACAAGTAAAATGCCAAGTAAATCTGGCAACTGGCCTAGTCGGACAAATGGTAAAAAAGAATTTAACTATTTTGATAATCAATTGTTAAATTATTATTTCATGCAAATGGTAAAAATTGCCGTTATCAGCCTCTTAAATATGAAGGCTTCCTGCTTTTCTTTGTTTATTATTATATTACACATATATGATTGCATTTTCGACTGACAAAACAAGAGGTTTAGAAGACATTATCTTGGACTTCGAGAAACAGGGAAGGACATGCAGTACACATTTTTGAACACTATGGTCTCATATAATCCACCTTTAAAACAGTATTTTTTTCTGAAATGAGGATCCAGGCACCACTCAGACTGCAGGTCTCTGGCATTTTTTCTCTGACAAGGAGGGAGGCATCCATCACCAGCTGAGATTATTTAGTTTGTTTTTTATTACGGAGCAACTCTGACATCTTATTCAAGACTGACCTCCACTGGCTTCTCATAAATCTGAAACAATAGTGGGAATGTGTCTTTGTTGTGCGGTCCAATAAAGAAAAGAAAACAGCAAAACAAACCCCCCAAAAGACCTGTTTCAAGCTAATGGAGAAATACAGTCTCTGTTATGATGTAAATAAATCACTGCGCAGTAAAGTCAGTGAGGCTGTTTAAGAATGTAAGAATGATGACTTTGATATAAAACAAGAACAAGGTGCTGGATGTAAATTGCACTGACAGGCTGGAACTCTTATTGTGAATAGAAGAAATTCTTGACATAGTTTGAAACCCAACTAACAACTGAGAAATGATTTAAGCTAAAACTGTAAAGGGACTTGCACAAACACACACACCACACACACACACACTTTTACACTTTTACATTCACCCGCTGGGAGATCTTGGCACAGACTCATGCGTACGTGTGACGACAACGATAAGTCAAATTTATTGTAAGAACATTTTAACAGTCAAAACACACTCTGCACATAATAAGAAGATGCAGAAAGTAAATAAATCTTCAGTGGATGTGTTGGAAGAAAAAGCTGACAAGACCTCATTTCAGACATTTTCTCAGTCCGTCACCACTTCCCTCAGGGGTGCTGTTTCAAACCAGCCACGCTGCCGTGTCACGGGGTCAACACAACGCTGCATTACATCTGGATTTTACACACACTCGCTGCAAGTCAGAGTGTGTGGACACATGTGTGAGAAAACCCCAAAGTTGTGAATTTGTTTGCATGTGTGAGAAGCTGTGTCTGTCGGCCGGTGTGTGAGCGAGTCGCTTATAACTCCTCTACACAAGCGTGTGCACACACAGACACGAGGTGAGTTATTTACTGCAGAGAGGCCAGTTAGTGACACTGCTCCCTGGAAGAGTATGTGAGTTAAAGAAAAAGTATTAAAACGAGAAGATGAAGTCAATTTGGTAATTCGCTGTACAATAGTTTGATTTTCACAAAACCTTTGCAGCAATCTAAAGTTTTATGAGAGAGTCAGAACCTGCTGCAGTGATATTAGTTTAACCCAGGGCTGCTCCAGAGTTGTGCTTATTACGTGAACTTTCACTACGAGCCAAGAGAAGAACAAAACAGGTCAGTTTTATGACGTTTACAAGGTTCATTATTAGAAGATAGATCAGCTCAGTTTGATGTTAATTAATAATGTTAAAATCCCCTCTGCTCCTGGCGGTCTTTCAACTGGGCAGACAACCAAACTCCACTATAAAATCTAGTGTTTTATGGTAGGGTCATATTTTTCACAGTAAAAACTTTAATTTCACTATCACTGAGACTCTTCTCTGATTCACTCCCATCTACAGGCACATTTGGCACACGTTGTTGTTTACATCAGTCGCAACATTAATGAACCTGTGGTGTTTGTGTTAGCACATATGTACACTACATGTATTGACTGGCCCAACATTACTGCACTTGTTTTTACCAGACAAATGAGATGTATGTGGTTCATACCACTGAGCAGGATTGATGGGGGGAGTAAGTTTATGTTTGATTTTTTTCAAAAGAAGGGTTTGGTTTTATTTCAAAATAATTTACTCGGGGAGCGGACTTCATGATTTTAGGGAAACTCTGGTGGTTTACTTGTTTTTGAAGCATCTCCAAATAACATGACCTTCTTTTCACCTTAATTGGTGGATGTAATTACGAACCACCCACAGGGTGACGGAGGTAAATCTCTTCATGGGGCTCTAAAAGTGATTTGTGCTCCGTTCATAAACACGACATGTTCCTGTTGCTGCTGTCACATTACACAAATCTAGCATTCTTGACACACAGCATGCTGACTGGAATTCAGTCCAAATAAACTCTCTCTCTCTCTCTCTCCACACACTCACACTCACACACACACACACACACACACACACACACACACACGCTTCAGATCACATGATATTGATTATCAGGCATTATTTTAAGATCCAATAAGATCTGAAGATTTGGGGATTAAAACGTGTGTCCACTGTGTGTATATCTGATATCTGTCTCTTTGCCGTATCTGTCTGAGCAGATGTTCTCCACCACAGTTAAATTCAAATGATCAGTTTGTGCTTTCGGCAAAAATGTTATTTGCTCTCAGTTTTACAGACTCTGGGATAAACAAGTGTTGTGTAAAAAGCGTTTAAACAAGCAAGTCTGCGCCTGCCCACCTCTTCCTGTCTCTGCTGAGGCAGGCCCCCCCCCCCCCCCCGCCTTCTCCTTTGATGTGACTGGCTGTGAGCGGCTGGACAGGGCTGAGGTCAGGGGTCGTGTGGGTGCCAGGCTGATGACTTAGTGGTGAGACTTCCCAGGAACCCAGCATGCCTCACATTCTCAAGTGGTGACGGAGGAACCATGGTGTTCAGACAAGACACAGAGTGCTGGAGGCGACTGCTGTCCACCGACAGATGAAGACAACCTCAGATGTGTCAATTCAGTGATCATCATCGCTCCAATCAGCATGAAGTTTTGTTGAAAGGTTTTAGCAGTCTTGGTTAGTCCATCACTTCCACATCCAGACTAAATATCTCAACAACTACTGGATGGATTACCATGAAAGTTTGTGCAGACATTCATGATGTCCTGAGGATGAATCATACTCACTTTGGTGGTCTCCTTTGCTCTGAGCCACCTTTAGGTTGACATTTGTGAGTGTGAGTTAAGTAGGAGTGCAAGAAAAAAGAAAATGTTGAAAATATGGAGTCTTGCATTGTATTTTGTGGCTATACTGTGATATTATGATAATGAAAAGGGTTGTTACCTGTCTTCCCTGTTCTAACTGCATAAAAAAGTAAACTTTTTTAACTCAAATGTTATACATATGGTGTTAGATTTAGCATATCATCTTGCTTTAAGTACTGCAACATATTGAATCGTAACACCTGTATTATGATACGTACAACACAGCCCTAGAATTAAATGTGCGTGCAACAGAGGAATTTCAGTATGTACACCCATATCAAGCAAGAAAATTGCTCGTGTGAGGCTGTAATTAGCCTGCAGTGTTAAATCTGACTCTCTGTGCTACGACTTTGCTGCTGTTGCCATACAAAGCAGACACTTTCAATTCATAATTGTAGCATCCATCATCCATTTAAGGAATGATAACATGCTTGATGGTTGAGACAGTGGGCAAGTAATGTAATCAGTGTATGCCCAAACACTGTGTAACACCGCAGCAAGCCTGCCTCAAAGCAGCCTCGCAGAGCCGTTGGCTGTAGACTGTAGATGGCAATCATCTTGCAGTAACTGTCCACTACAGACAAATGGTAGACACATTTGACACTCGTCATTGTGACTTTCCGACCCCGTTTCTGGGTAAAAGACAATAAAAAAACTCTTATAGCTTCATCTTGTAAGAGCTATGAGCAGCCTGGATGTCAGCTTGGTAAAACTCAGCTATGGACTTTACATCTTTCGTTTACTTTTGAAATGAGGTGTGTCTTACCATCTGGAAATCTGTATGTAAAAGAGATGCTATCAAAGCCTCACCAGGCCCAAAATGTGGTTGAATAGTGACAGTGGTACAGCCCAGTATCGCTTTGCTTCATAAAAGAGACTGAGTGTGTTGTGTTGATAAAAGGGCAGGGTGGGACTGCTTGACTGCACCGTGTAATCTAGGTTGTGGTTTTGTACAACATGGATGAAACAGTGAAGAGTTGGATCCTGCTTGTAATTTGATGCTGATGTAATGTGATGCTGCGGGCTCATCTGCAACATCAGTCATCGGCCCAGCATAGGCAGCACTTTATGTAAAAGTTACTACGATGAAAAGATACAGAATTGGAGGACACCACAGTCTAAATCCTACCTAAAAATAAAAACATACAACAGTAGATCCATGCTAATCTCTTACAATCATAAATTCCAACCTGGCAATAATATGCTCCATGTGTTTTTCCCTCGAGGCCTTAAACATGGTTCCAGCAAGGATTTCCATCCTTCATTATGAAAAGCTGCTTCCACTTTACTTCTGCCCTCATTGTTCTTTGTTACAGGGGCAACCCTTGCATGCCTCTGCTGCTGGAGGCACTGGGACCACTCGGTCTGTGGATGCAGGCTAATGGAAACCAATTGACCCCAGTTGAGTCCATTCGGGTTTTATTCCATGCCAAATTAGAGACAGAGTAAAGGTCTGTGTGTCCATGATTGGGCCTATTTGGGGAAACTCTCATAATCCACAGAAACTAAACCCAGACCTAAATTCTCCATGGTGTGATAGGTAGAAAAAAAGAGGGCCAGAGGGGAGAGCTGGTCCAGATGTGGGCAGTATGTTTATAATCTTACACTATTTGCTTGTCTGTCGATAACATCGTTTAGATTCTATTTCCTGTTGTAGCAAATTCTGCATGGCCACACACTGAGAGCCACACTATCCTTGTCTTGTCTATCCATGTGTGTCTTTCTGAATAAGATAATGTAACTACTCCACATCGTAGACTCAACAAGTTGTGTTTTTATCAGTGAGATTCAGAAAGAATGTTGCTTTGATGTCGAGGAAAACATGCAAAAGTATGTGCAATTAAGCTAGTCTGGACAGAACAAAAATAACCAGAACGGACTCCGGCATAAAAATTGTGACTTATATCCCAAAACAAAAAATGAAATGAAAAAGGTAGTGAAAAAAATACATATATATGTTGTGTGTGTGTATATATATATATATATACATGTATATATAGAGATATATGTCCACATACATCCACAGCCCCAGACTTAGACCAGCACCTGAGGCAACTATCAGAAGATAGCACAGTGGGAGATGAAAATAATCACCTCGATCTCTCTGAATAAGATCTCATATCCTGTGGAGACAGAGCCTTGAATGTCCCTTGAGAATTACTTTTACATAAATGAGGCTTGACTGACTGACTTCAGATATAATCAAGTTTCCAAATTTTGATGTTTTCTCACAAATTACACGGACAAGATACTTTCTTATTTGCACGAATGGCAAACAGCTACAGTTTTTTCCACATCAAGCAGTTTAAGTCCTTAATGCAAAAGGCACCAGTCAAAGTGGAGCTTGTCAGCACAGCTGAGACAGTATTATTTAAGAGAAGCGAGGGTTTATTATCCTGTACACAATGGCAGTTGGGCTGAGACATCATTAGTTTGAAGCACAACAATAAACAATGGAGAGAAAATGAAAGAGTTGATGTAACTGGTAATTAAAGAAACACTTCAGTTCAAAATGTCTAAGCTCAAAAACAATGAAGATATTTTTACATAAGTTCATACCGACCACAAAATGTTTAAATGAGTTTACTGCAACACAGCTCAGTGAGGCTTAAAGAATAACTTAGGTATTTTTCAACCTGGGCCCTATTTCCCCATGTGTATGTGTGTGTATGATTTATAGGTACAACTCGTTTTAAAATTGGTTCAGTATTGAGGGAGGCGGATGCAGCCAGCAGCCGCGATACGAGTTATAATGGTAGATATGAGGGCAAATATGTCCGTAAAAGTTTGTGCATTAAAAGTGCTTTTTTTCACCACAGTCCGGCTCAGATTGCCAGTGTAATCTCTATCAACAGCATGCTTCACTTACTGCTTGCTGTGTGAGACAACATCTCACAGGATCTTTGTTTGTTGCCGGAAGAAAACAGAGGAGTCATGCTGAGAGCCGGTCAGAGCGGAGTTAGCTGTCCCGGAGTTCAGTTGAAAGTTTTATGGCAACTATTGAAAACAATGGTTCGTGTTTGTCTTAGCCGAATTGCAAGAACAGGATGTCGCGCAACACCCCATACAGCTTTCATAGGCTGCCTTTGTCGGAAAGCAACATGCTGAAGTTGTGGCTAATTGTGCTACATTTGGATGCTAACGCTCCTGTCCAGACACTGCGCCTCACAGACCATCGGGTCTGCAGTGCACACTTTTCCCAAGATGATGCATTCACACCATTAATTTCAATGTGGGTGTGTGTGTTTAGGCTGAAGCAATGGGGACGCCAAAGGGGATGCCAAAAAGTACCTTGTTTACGGTGTACAACTGTAGCACTGCAGCATTTGGCTGTTTGCAGGGCAACTGTGAAGATGGAGGAGAGACTGATCACTACTGCGTTGACCTTTCCAGAGCCGTTCAACTTTGCCATGAAGGAGTACAACAACATTAATTGCTGTGCAGTTGCTTGGCATTGTATTGCTCTTCAAGTTGAGATTTCTGGTTAGTATTTCTACTTGTGCAACTATTAAATGACTAAAGTTGGGTGATATCTCCCAGTGGTGATGTCCACCGTGAAACATTGCAGCTTACGATGATATCGTTTCTGGGTCTTTGTCTTGGGACCACATGTCTGTAATTTACTTGTGTTTGAAAAGAAAATAAATGAACATTATATGGAGACAATGCAATGAACTGCCACAACAGGTTCTTTTTATTTTTTCTCCCACATGTCAAAACAGAACTCTGGGACACACTACCTCAAATAAATCACGATTTTAAGATGTTGGAGGGCTCAGTGGTTGATGACGGTCAACCATCCTGATGGACGAGGGCGTCATCCATCTGCCTGACCCTAGTAGTGACAATCACAACCCTACGGTAATCACAGCAATGTCTGAGTTGGTGAGAAAACAACCTTATTTAGTGGTCAACAGACAGATTTTTAACAAGTAATATTTACCATCTTCACCACTTTAGTTTAACATCTTTGCATGCTAACATTGCTAATTCGCCCTAAACAAAAACTAGAGGTGATGATTGATATTGGGATATTGTGATATTGTGCAATATTGGGAATGTCATTATGTTTGACAGAGTAATTACAGTATACACACATCATACAGGTGCAAGGTTATCAGAAAAGCGTAAAAAAGGTAACTTCTACAGGTTTACTCCATGCCACAAAAGTTTGACACTGACAACATTTTGATCCTATTTGGATCTTCATCAGGTCAGAATGTTGTCTTTAACAAACTTTTGTAGTATGGCATAAATGTACAGGTGTTTTTTCACTTGACATTTGTCATTCGGTTTGAAAATATTTGGACAAGTTGAAATTTTGACCTGACAGATGAAAAGTTAAGGGCTCATTTTGATCATCATCCTGAGGGGGACATGAATCTCTGCACCTAAATCAGCCCTTTCAATTGTTGTCGAGATACTCAAACCCATAAATGTCATAAATGTGGTGGTACTAGAGGAAAAGTCAGGAGAGCACCAAACTCAGTGGGCTTCAATCTCTCATGAGCACAAACAAGTTTGTCAAAAGTATCCATACTTTGATGCTTTTCCAATACCATGTGTTTAAAATGATATAATATCCATTAATTATAGTGTTGAAAGTATCAAGGCTATTAAAAAAAATATCTAAGTGCTCATACTTCAGACCTCAGGTCACTTCATCTCTACTGTCCTGCCTGAAATTTGACTTGCAGCCAAATATTACAGTGGTCAGTGGCTTTATTTTTATCAGCACTGTGTAAAGATTGTTCATTTCTAAAAAAAAAAAAAAAAAAAAAAAAGAAGAAGAAAAATATTTATTATCATGTGTGCTTTCTTCCCTTTTTGCTGAGGCATTGAAAGAGGCATTGTTTTTTAGACTAGTATTGTATTAAAGGTTAAAAATCTGGTATCGTGACAACTCTAACCATGAATTTCTGCACAAAATTTCATAGCAATCCTGTTGTTGAGATATTTCAGTCGGGACCAGAGCAGTGGACCAACTGGCCGACCGCCCTGGAGCAACACTGCTTGCATGTCTAAAAATTTATGTCCTTTTTTTAATTGTCACTCATTAAATCTTTACTGCCTTTACTTCATGGAATGAGCAGATGGATTTTAAAATTGCAGGGTAAATATAACCAGTTTAAAAACAAACTGTAGCAAAGATTCAAAAGCCTCACTGAAGGCCTGTGTTTGAAAGCAGCTTCACTGACTGATGATAGACAGGCTGTGTGGCTGAAGATAGCAAGCAATTTGTCCTGGCACTGTCTCAACAACACAAACACTAGCAGCACCAGGCTACATTTGGAATAAGTGTTTCTGTGTGTATTGTTTCCCCTGACAGTGAATGACTGACAGCAGCCAAAGCCTCCGTCCATACCAGCCATCCTGAAACACTTAGAGACAGAGATATTCATCGACATCCCTCAGTCTGCACGGCGGGGCAGCCCACCTGGCAGTGGTTTCTGCTGCGGTCGTGGTGGGTCAGGAGCAATAAAATCAACACACCCTCTACTGTACGATCGAACAGCAGCCCCTTACTCCAAACGGCACCTCAGGAAATAAAAACATGTGTGGAGATTACCTGTCGAGGTTAAACCAGAGTCACCATGGTATCAGCTTCGATTAGGCAGAAGCGGGGTGAGATGTGTGTGGGCAGGGAGGATGCATGTGTTGAGTTATTGCTTGTTGATGTGTCCCACCTGCATCGGCTTCCCTGCACCTCAGGCGGAGGCTTGTTGGAGCATCTGTGTGCTCATGCATGAATGTGTGTATCTGCACGTTGTCCACCCATGTGTGCTCCAATCTCCCTGCTGGGGTTGAGCGCTTACAGGTCTAATTGAGCAGGGAGAATAAATAATGAGGAGCACTGACCCTCAAAAAGGACACCTTTTATTCTTTACTCTCAGTTTTTTTTGCACATTCTCCTCTTGAATGTCTCTGCCTCCCCAGCAACACACACAAGCAGATAAAGACCAAACTGTCCTTGGTTTTCCTCTGCCAAACACCACAACACAGGCTAAGAGAATATCTTTCTCCAAGAATCTCGAACATTCAGACTCTGGCAGGTCTGAAACTCTCTGCTGCACTTAAAAACTTATTTTCAGGGCTGTGACACTGGCAGGAAACAATGCCAGCTGCTACTTAAAATAGTTACAAGAGCACATGGCCTCTGGACCTCAGCAACTATTAAACCCTGGTGAGTATTTTGAGACGTTTGTTGGATGGATGTCACCTGGAACTACAGGAGATGAAAGGCACAAAGGTCTAAAGTTTCAGGTCTGGACTCAATGCCCTGTTAAACTACTGTGAGGAAGTGGTTTGGCAAAGCAGGACACACAGAAGGTCTGGAATTAGACATCTGTTCATTATAGGAAACCTGCTTCTCCTCTGCAGAGAAATCTTGGTTGAAGCTGGCAGACTGTGGTCAGCGGAACTCCCTTAACATCTGACTTTGTTTCACCAACACCTTAATCCTGATGATGGATTGAGCAGGAAATAAAACACAAAACAGATAATTATCTCAAAAAGTCTATAAATACCTGCACTGGAAGTACAAGACAATGAAATCTACGTTAAAATCAGTGAGGCACTGTAAGAAATAGTATAAAAATAGGCTCATTAAAGCTCAAACATTTTAAATGAATAACTGTTCCATCCAGCTGTGTGGTGGAACAAAACGTCACTGATGTTGGAGACATTCTGCCATCTAGAAAGTGAGTAGAAAGTATTGGATGTAAAAAGTTAAGCCACAGTTCTTTGTCCTTGGATTACATCAAGGATCACGGATGTCATTCAGTTCCTTGAGTTTCCTGGAGGATGAATTTGGACAGTTGGACATTCTTTCCCAACCTTGGACCAGCTGCTTGAGCTGTCACGCTATCACACAGTACAAAGAGTTTTGGTTTGGACAAAGACAGGTTTACTCAAAGGTGAGACTGTGGGCTTATTCTTCCCTTTGCAAGGATTTGTGTAAAGCTGGATTTAGCACTCTCATTTGAACAAAATCAATGCACCAGTCCAGCCTAGACGTTACAGATAAGACATGCACCTTCAACTCTACCCAGCATCTTGAAAGCACAACCACAATGAACATCAAAGTCAAATACCTTGTTTTACAACTAATAAATGACATAGACTGATGGTCAAAATGTTCTATCATTCTACCTCTTTAATGACCTGCAATGACTGATTCTTTTGGCCATTTGGGGGCAGTAGAAACAAGTCGTGAACACAACAGTTAGTTGTCTACACATCCAACAGTTACAGAGTCCAATATTCACTTTCCTTTTACCTCTGTTTTGGTCTCTGCCAGGTCCTGAGATCTATTTACCTGGAAACAATGCTACAAGACAGATAAGAATGAACCAAAACAGCTAAAGAATGAGCTGAAACTCACTACAGAGCTCTGTAAAGCCAACAGGAGCTTCAGATTCGAGTGATAATTCTCTGTAAGTTTATCACTACAAGTGACCTCTTTCATATTGCCATACTTAATACATTTTATAGCAAAATACAGATTATAGCTGCTGTTCACAAAGTATCCAATAGCAGCAGACTTTAATTTGAATACTGGTCACAAAAAAATTCATTCATTTCATTTCATTCATTCCTCTTAAGAAGGGGTCCTTTGAAGCTGAGGTGACAACCACATGTTTACAGAATATTTCGAAAATGCTTCCTCTGAAGCCTGTCTTCGTGATTTCACCAAATTCTCGAGCTGATGAATAAATATGTGTCTCTTGAAGATTGATGTGGATTAATTTCTAAATTCCAGACTCACAGTCTTCACACACACATGCTGATCCCAACATCCTGATCCAGACCTTAAAGGGAAGTAGGAAATGAAGAGAGGAAAATGTCTGATACTAAACTTGAATATGATCCAAACTATGAGTCAGGAGGCCCAGGAACACAGGTTTACTCATAAAACTGCAGTTTTTGGACACGGAGAAGGCAAACAAGGTGCAAACAGCCGTAACGTTGATGTTGGCGTCAAGATGTTTGTGCCTCGCTCTGTTTAGCTCACAAGCAATTTTGCTGTCAGCCTCAATTTGGATGCACAAATCCCAAAATCCCAATGATGTCAGTGAAAATCATTTAAAATTTCAGCTTTATCTTTTGCAGCATCTTTCATTATGATGACATAACCACTCTGCTTCAGTCTGAAAGGACATTTTGGGTGTGACTCTACAGAAATAGCATTAATATGAGTCTTTCTAGGGAGGGGAATACATTAAAAATTGACATGATAACCCAAGTACGGACCAGGGAGGCCAGAGTTCACCCCACCCAGCTATTTAACAACTGGCCCTCAGGAACAGCTGACCAATATCTATCTGTCCTCTTCCTTCTACTTCACAGGACGTAGTAATGTTAATTAGTTAAGTCAGGTTCAACCCGAGAGTTGTCACCATCTCTGACTGATCAGGGTCAGGGTGGACACTGAGGGAAAACAGGCATTAACACTGAACAAAGGCCAGGTCCTTTTTCATTTGGGGTGTACTTCACTCAAAGGTACAACAGAGGAGAAATCCCCAGGGACTGTCTTTTTTGTTCCAGATTTAGCCTGTTGAATTCACAGCTAGCAAACATTAGCAGAGGTTAATAAAGTGAGGTTTACTTCATCTGGTTTGATCATTTCTAATGATGATTGTATCTATATTGTTTCTTCCTGATGAGACACTAATGTACCAAGTACAAGCCAGTTGAGCAGCTGGCAATGAATCAAAGACATGGCTGCAGTGATTTCAAAGGGCCAAGACTTTTGAAGCTTGTGAGGCAGGAGTTGCTAAGTAAGGGGGACCATCCACCTCTGATTACAGGGCATTGACGTCATTTTTTAAGATACTGACATGATGTAAATTAGTTCCAATTGGTCGACTCAATGTCAGTACTGGCCTTGCAAGGTTCAGGGATGATTTAAAACAGCTGATGACGTGTTGAGCAATTTTCAACCCATGAGATGACCATTTTTATAAATTTGGTAAGAAATACGAATATTAACATCAGCATCGATGTGTTTCATCACAGTATCACGGTAATTTACAACTTAAAAAACCCTTTTAAAGAACCAGTGTGTAGCATTTAGTGACCTCATATCTCTATTGGGTTAGACCCTTTTGGACACTGGACCCCAGGGGACAAATTAATCAGGAACTGTTTTGCAGAAAAAAGTTATGAGATGCCTTCATTTGTCTGTTGTTTAAAGCAGTGGTTCTCAACAGGGTGTGGGGGGTTGTGAACACCAACCAGTCATGACTTGATAAAGATGAGTTGTCAAAGGACCAGTGTGTTGGATTTAGTTGTATCTAGCGATGAACCTGCAGTTTGCAAACACATCATCTCACCCTCCCTTTCCAAGCATGTAGGAGAACCTATGGAGGCAGTGAAACTTGCAAAAAACACAAAAAGCCATATGTGCCAGTGTTTGGTCTGTCCTCTGTAGATATAGAGATATACAGCTCATTGTAAGGTGACAGAAACACAACAATTCTTATTTTCAGGCGATTATACACTAATGAAAACAAAGGAATGACTATTGTATTATATTTTCTCCAGTAAATCCCTGTAAATGTTACACACTGGACCTTTAAGTGTGCAGTACTCTTTAAGTTGGAGGACTTGTTGGACCGACAGACAGTGACTATTTAAGCAAATAAGCTGACTTACATATTATTTAATTACTGCAAAGTTAAGATGATGATATAAGTTTCTGTGTTGTTGAATTGGACAGACTTGTTCAGGGTTTTAGTGCCAAAACATTCATCATCTTCCAAACCACATTTGACCTCACCTTACCTCTGGATATGTTCATGACAATGATTTGGTCTGAACAGATGAACTTTGAATTATCGACTCTCTTATACCTTTTTGAACTATAGAGAATGGCTTCACAGCTCAGTTTTTCCTTCCTCAAAAGGAAATCTTAGAGCTGTTATATTAATTTTCCATTGAAAAAGCTTTTGTCCAGACCTGAGTCATCCCACACACAGCTGCTAAAGTTATAGAGAATGACTGATCCATGTATCATTTGCCTTTAAGAATGTCAATTGAAGAACTTAATGGTTAGATTCCCTAACCTGATTAAATACACATCAAGTATAATGTTGCCACATGGCACCAATGTATTCAATGTGGAGTTTTAGATTAGGATAAATGGCTGCATCAATCAAATATAAAAGTTTAGAGGGAAGAAAAGTCACTGAAAAGAGGTCTTTCCACTGAGTCACAGCTCAGTCAGATAACAGGATGTCCCCAGGGGAGGAGAGGAAATCCCCAACAATCAGGAGGGGAAAAAACTCTCAAGACCTCCCAAAACAAAAGCTTTCTGAAGAGTTCGACCACCACCACTATTACGACTGAACCAGCTGGGTTTCTCGACAGGTCCGTCAAAAATAATTGAATAATGGAAAGGTGATGAAAAGAGCTTAAGAAATGCATCACCATTTTTGCTGATGTGTGCATGTGTGGGGGTGGTTCCCAAAAATGTGACTCCCTACAGTAAGTGAGGACTGACCTCATTTCCTCCCTGTTCACAGCTGGCTCATACGGAGCCCCTGAGAATGAAACCAGCCATATCTTTTTCCCTTGTCTCGTCTTCCTGCCTCCATTCACCCGGGACGGAGATGTGACACGGGATCCAACCACACAACTGCTGTTTCCATTAACTTCATTAGCTGCAGACCACAGTCCACAGACACAATATTCCAATGACAGCTCTTTTGTTTGGGTTTTATTGTGGGGCCAAGATGCCAGGAATTGCTGTGATCTCTATTATGTGAGGCACTGTGAGGAAGAGTAATAGCAGGCAGAAAATGAAATAATCACAGCCATAAAGCCTGAACTTCGCATTCTTCACCATCACGTCACTGGAAAAAGGGACTCACAGGATGGTTCTGATAGCCTGAGGAGGCACAGAGGCTACTGAACGCATGTGTTAGTCACTGACAACATCATAATGACATGCTTACAAAATAGGGGTAATTCCTAAAACACTAAAATTACAAAGCAAGTGGTGCCAGGTATGTGTCTAAACTTTCTCTGAACAACCCACAAAAGAAATGTACCAACATTTGCATGCCACAAGTGTTGGAATAAGCCACTTGTAAGGCGGTTAATAACACCTACTGTAGTCTTTCTAAGGCCCGCAGGATAACTGAGGATGAAGGATTGTTTTGAGTGTAAATTTCTACACTAAGCCATGACAGCTGTAAGTGGTGGGATTGCCAAAAACAAACCAGGCTGAGGACATTTCCAGACACCGTATGTAGCGTATAGGAGACAATGGAAAGCAGACCTCGAACATTATTTTGGTATAATTCTGAGATTTTCTTCTTACGTAACAGAACAAGTACTATAAGCCCACCACCACCAGCATTGTCTTATCCACAGCACTTATTCAGAGGATGATACAGGAATCTTTTGCCTCAGGGCATAGATGAGAGGTTGAAGCAAAGGTGAGGGTGATTTAGAGACAGCACTGCCATGATTGAAAACGCACAGTTCAGGGGTTCTTTTTCAAAAGCTTCACTCTGACACTGTGATTCACAAGCAGACTTTTAACTAGGCAGACAATAACAGATCTGTACAAATATGCACAGAAGCTTCTCCATTCCTGAGCTAATACTCATCTTCAGGTACTGGATACAGTGACAGAGTATCCAGTGTCACAGTTAAACAACACCAGAAGACATAGCTGAATATGAACATCAGTCAAGACTGTGGTCTAACTTCATGGTAATGATTTGAACATGTCCAGTATGACTACTGGCAGTGTCAAAAAGTAGCTAGACCAGTAATTTGGCCAAATCGGTATATCGGCTGATATCAGCGTATTAGATGCTTAAATTTACCAGTTTGTCAAACTGATCATGGCTAAACAAAGTAGTCAAGATGTTCCTCTCCCCAGCAACGCTTTCCAGCTCTTCCTGGGGGATTCCATGGCATTATGTATGATATGTAATCCTTCCAGCTAGTTCTGGGTCTGACCCAGTCTCTCCTCCCAGCTGGACGTGCCTGGAAAACCTCCTGAGGAAGTCATCTTGTGGGGATTTTCTATTACTACATTTAATGCTCAAGCTGTGTTGAGTCGCGCCCAAGATGGACCATCTCCGGAGTGGAGCCAAAGCAAGCCCAACCTGCCTCTAAGCTGGTTATGGAAAGTCTCGTCCACCACTGCCGACCCATTACGCCCTCCCCCCAAACAAGCGAGTGCTGCTAGACTCAACTCACGTGTGCAAGACAGCAGACAGAAAGGCATTTTTAAAAGTGTCTGTGTTCAGCTCTCAGCACTTTTGTAGCTTCTAACTGAATCTCTGTGGTTTGAAGTTTAGTTTCTCTTCTGTGTTGTTGTTTGTACTTTCACGTATCTCCTTTATTTTACCATTTCATTTGCTTTCAGCTGGATAGGAAGCGTGTTGTAAGTTACTGCTGTTGAAAAACAGACATTTCCTAATTTTGCGGTTTCATAATGAAAGCTTTTAAATAACAAAATAATACCGTTTTACTCAAGCTAAACTTCCTGTAATGGAGATGCAAATCCCTGCTGTGTTGGGCTGACATGCCAAGTCAAACCAAGCCAGCACATGTGCATAAAAAAAAGGGTATAGGAGGCATCCTACTCACCTCAACCAGCTCCCTTTGACTTGAAGGAGGAGGGTTCTACTCCAATCTCTCTCTGGATGTCTGAGCCCTCCCCCTATTTTTAAGGGTTCTGTTATAGTTCTGAAGGGACGCATACACAGACAGCTGTGGACCCATGAGCGCCTATTAGTTCTGTTTATACTACTTTCTGGAGCGCGCTTGGAGGACACACTCCACACATGCACAGTAGACCAACATTTATAGTGTCCGCATGGAAAGGTCAGCATGTGAGTCAGCATGGTCACGTCATGGTCGGGAATACACAGATGTCCACCTATAAAATTTACACTAGACAGACCCCAGCAGACCCTTGCACACTAGGAGCCAATGAAAACGTGATACCAGCTTAAAGCTGAGCCAAGCCGCTCTATAAGGGAAAATCATTTCACTCCGCTTGTATCAGCAATATCAGTCTTTCAGTTACTACGCAAAGCTCATGGCCGTGGGTGAGCTTTGGGACGTAGATCAATATAAATAAGATAAATTCAGAGTTTTGTCTTCTGGATCAACTTCCTCGTCACCACGACAATCCAGTACAACACCCACATTAGTGCTGATGCTGCACCAATCAGCCTGTCCATCTCACACCCATTTTACTGTCACTCATGTACAAGATCCCAAGATAAACTCCTTATTTGGGACAGCAACTTACACCAAAAGTTGAGAGGACATTATCACGTTTGTGTACTGTCATGTGATTTTGGAAAAATATCACCATCAAGATATCATCATCAAATCTCTTAAATATCAACACTAGTTTCAGCCTCAAATACCCACTACTGGTCAGGCTATAATGCTCTTTATCCTTACCCTAAAAAACTACATAAGAATCCTAAACATTTTGATACAGTTTGGTGCCTCATTCGTTCTGTGTTCATACCCACTCACCGATACTGAACTAAAGAGCTCCAGAGTTTGAGTAATTCCATTCAGACATGTTTGGTGTGAAAGTGGCACAAAGTTACTGTATGAGTAAGACGAGCATTGATCCCAGACAGAATTTATGTTAGGAAAACTATGACTACATGAAAATGTTATGCATCACTCATTCCACATTTAAATTCTATTGTCGCACCACCACTAATTCACATGAGCTCATCCTGCCCTGGCAGTGATACGATGTCTGAGGCAAAACTATAGTTTGCCTCTCACACACCACACATGCAGCCTGAGCTGAAGCCTCCTACAGGCTGACGGTGCATTAAAACCTCACCGCCGTGGCCAAAGCCAGAAAACCACAACCGGGCTGTACAGTAGACGTGAAGCAGCTCATGGAAAACATGAAACACGGAGGTTCGCTGTATGTATGACATGCCTACACGTTACTAAAAACCACACTGCAGCTGGCGAGTAAGAGGACATAAAGAGCTGTGTTATTGTTGGCTGTGATGGAGCCACTGTGAGTGCAGGCCCACACAAGACTTAAAGGGATAGTCTGGATTATTTGAAGTTAGGTTGTATGAGGCACTTATTGATAGTCAGTGTATTAGCTACAGTAGATGTTGTCGACACACCCCAAGTTTGGAGAAGCAGAGAGGGGTACCAGCACAGAAGTAGTTTGTTTATGCTATTGTCCGACTTAAGTGAATGTAAAATGTCCTTTAAAACACTTAAGTCACACAATAACACAAAAAAAATAACGATGAAGGCAACTTTCGTGTTCTGCGAGGTAAAATGTTTGCCTATGGAGTTTGCTTGGTTTGGAGAGAACAATATTTGGCTTCTATAACTGCAGTTTCCTGCCAGAAAAGCCTGTCTGACAGCAAAGTAAAAGGGTGAAAATATTCTAAATATAGCGTGCACTTTAACTGATTTTGAGTTTGCTCAATATCAGTTGCTGACCCTGTTCACAGCAGTTCATTGCTTGGCTTCCTTGCTGGTGCCCCTTTCTGTTTCTTCAAACTGGGGACATCTACTGTAGGTAACACACTAACTATGGATAAGTTACTCATACAACCCCACAGCAAACAATCTGAACTATCCCTTTAAAGAGTAAGGAGGCAGAGAGGGTGAAGAGGCTGCGTCATATAGAGAGCATCCACAGTGAAAAAGTTAATTAAAATACACTGTCTTTTAAAAAGTCAACTATTTGAAAAGATCCCCTGATGACGATGACCTGGTGTCTGTTTTTCATAACAGCTGGCCGAACTTGTGCCAGCTGTGGCCTGACGTATATTAAAAACTGTCAAGATAAGGTGACATATCGCCAATAAGACGTCAGAGAAACTAGACTATGGAATTCTAATAACCCATACCAAGAGTTTCCACTCAAACTGTGTATAACAAAGAACAGTTGTTTACTGTCCAACATCTACATGATGTCATGAAGCAAATTTCTGTACAGTGTTACAATGGCCCTACTGTACAGAAAGTCATATTCCTCTCTCTAGTCCAATCAGAGTCCATATTATAGACTCTCTGGGGGAATTAACCACTCATTTCCTCAGTATGACACAGTCTACGAGATGCTGATTTCTGCCCAAACCATGTAAAAATTCCTCTTTGATGAAGAGATGCTATTGGCCACCAAACCACAGAGCAGCAAGTCTCTCATTGGCTCTGTTTGTATCTCTGCTGCTGCTTAGAAACCAGCCCACAAGGTGAGCTCCCGCCCTGGGTTTAATTAATAAGTAGCCTTCTCTGTGAGGAAGTAGTAACAGAACAATGGCAGACATGTTCCTCGACACTGCTGCTCGGATCACACTCAACATCTTAATGAGATGTGGTTCAGTTTGTGTGAGCCGCAGTTAAAGTAAGGAATTTAGTTAATTACAGTACACAGTTTATGATTTATTTCAGCTGTGCCAGAGAACCCAAAACATCACACTCTCACAAACATGTGCCATAAACATGTGAGATATTCTTAACACCTATAATTAACCAAAACCACTTTAACCAGCATGCACAGTCTTATTTAGACCATTAAAAGCAAACATTTGGGCCTTACTTTACAAGAGCTTGGGGTTTGCCGGTAAAGCAACATAAAAGGAAATATCTGAGTACTAATACGTCATCTCTGCAGCCCTTCCATGGAAACCTGTTAAAGGGGAGATCTGGGAAAGTATGGTATTTCATTTTAAATGACATGCATGTCCTCTACTCATACCAACCTAAATAAGTCAGATGTAATTAGACTGAAATTTGACATCGCGTGTTGTTACTTTTGTCCCTCCCTGCTGGGATGAAAGTAACACAGGCACTGGTTGGATAAATCCACTTCAAAACAAGAAAGTACTTAATATTTCTAGCATATGATGCTCATTAACGCTTCAGTTAGTCCTCCAAGAAAGTGACCATGTAACTTAACTGATGATGTTAAATCTGTTTTTGTTTTTGTATGTTTAATTGTATATTGGTTTAAATCGTCAAACTCACCTTATACTTTTTTTTTACACCAAAATTAGCACATACAGTACATGCAGGTTTTTCAAATGTGTCTACACACACTATAAATAGGAGATTAACTCTTTTCCCATTGCCAGCAGAAGAATTTGTCTCTCTTTTTTTGCTGTGTGCTAGAAAGCCAAGACTCAACTCATGTGTGCAGGAGAGCTTATATTTTACTGTTTCATGTTCGCTTTCAGTTGTATGGGAGTCACATAGAGTTACTGCTGATGGAAACTCAACACTTTCTGATTTTGCTGCTTAATAATAATGTGGGACTTTTATTGTGAAGAACAGACACTAGTAAATACACACCTTGAAGCGCCTTGTATCCTTTTCTTAATCAGTTGCTTCCCTAGTTATTGTTAAGGATTGATAATAATTGTGGGGTGGGGGGCATGAACTTTTTTTGGCTTCTGAACGGGGGGGCATGCCGTAAAAAGTTTGGGAACCACTGTTCAAGCGGTTGCAGACACTACTGTGCTGTACTGTACTGATGCGCCGAGTCAAACCAAGCGTAATGTGTATGAAAAAGGAGCTAAAGAGCCGAACTTACCAACAGAGGTGACAAGCCTTAATTGCCTCTGCCGAAAAGCAGCGAAATTTAGCGTGTCCACTTGGGAATCAGGTTTCCATCACTGCTGATTGGAGCTGGTGCTGATAAATACTCGTGACTTCTGCAGTCATTTGATCTGGCAATGAATCCCATTTGTACACTTTCCCGGTGGCATGTTGACATCCAAGTTTAGAGGAACTAGCCACAGCTGCCGAAGGTCAATATCACGCAAAGGAATGCGGTGAAAGCTGTAAGGGCTATGGGACACAGCTTTGTTATTGCATCCTGGATAGCAACACACACGAACCATTTTCAAAATGTTTGAAGAGGTTTCACCATCTTCCGTCCTCGAATCGCAATCAACAATGACTCAAAACAGCTGATCGGCGGAGCACTACAGCGCTCTGCGTAGTACACTGTGTAAACAGCTGATCAGCGGGCGCTAACCCTGGGCGGAGGGATACGTGAGTTGGTTAGGTCCAAATAAAAACTGCGTTTTTTCCTGCACTTTGAGAGGCTGAGCATAGTTGTATTATAGCGAACAATGGAACTGTGTATTTTTTTCCGGTAAAACCTCTTTTAGGCCGCGAAAATAGGCCGTTTTTTTGGGACCGTTCACAACACTGTATGCTGGAAATCTTTGAGCAGGACTATGGGCTGGCGTCGCTAACGGGAGGAGTGTGGAGAGTCTTCTACTGCAATCACGGTACTTAGGGGCTATTTGTAGCTCATACAACCCCACTTAAAAATAATGCTACTATCCCTTTAAAAAGAGAAAATACTGAAAATACAGCTGATTTTGACAGGGTGTGTTTCGTGTGGACTTGAAGGCATGTTCCTGACTTCAGTGGCAACCGTCCCCCGGTTACTTTCATCCCTGCTCTCCCCAGCTCCTCAGAGGAAGCCAACTAGAGCTAAACATGTGTCAACTATCTGTACTGAGGAGAAGAAGCTGTTTTAATATTCATGTTTCATAGCCTGGTTAAATTTAAGAGCTCTGAGGACTCATCCACATGTGTTGACAGACAGCAGGACTTATTACAGACTTACGCATATGTTTGTTCTACAGATGTTCTGAGTAACAGCCATGCCTGTGTACAACAGATGCATTGTTGTTGGAGATTACAGACTCAATCAGCAGCACATGGTCTCTTTATCCACACTGCTATCTGTCTGCTGCACCACTTAGCAACACTCCTACACAACAGTGCAATCCTTTAGGATGAAGACACAATGGTGGATGTTGCCAGCAGCATTTTGTTTGGGCATCAGTGCCAATCCAAATAATTAAAAGTTCATCTTCGGTACTGAATGCAGTGGTGTAATTATTATTAGAAGATAACAGTCATTCTGCCTGTCAGATAGAGGGAGTTTTACAGTTGAGTCAGTGTGTTTTAGTGTCAACATGGCCAGTGTTAATATAATTAACTTGATATCAGCTGTTTACTCACTATGATTGCAACTTAGCAACAGTAAACACAGTATTACTACCCCCACCTTCACCTACATTACCTCACATGAACTGATAGTGTGATAGAATAGACAAGTTGGTAACTAAGTAAATATTAACACAGATTCTAAAGCACGAAGTGTCAAAATGTGAAAGTCATGTCTGATCAGGTCAGTCTTAATCCTCCCATGAGTGGAAATGTACTGCCTGGTTTAATACCACCCAACCAGTGCGGCTAACAAACAAGCACAACTACAACTACACAAAACGTTTCGACAGGAAAAATTAAAGATCAGCAGATAAGATCAAAAGTGAGGAGCATGCAAATACATGTGCAAGTGGAATGTACTTAGTGCAAAAAGAGTCAAAAGGGCCAGCTTTTAATGTGCACTAATCTTTTGCATGTTGAGCAGTACTGATGGATATAAAAGCAACCTGCTGTCCTTTTGTCCTCCCTGCACGCACTCCACAGCAGTGTCCTGATGGCAGCAGTTCAAACTCTTTGTACTGGTCAGGACAGTCCAGGATGCCCTTGGCCTTCCAGAGGACTCACATTCTGTAAATACCTCTGAACTGGGCCTAAAGCACCCCAAGTATTTTGCTGCTAAATTTAGAGGCCTGTCGAGCCTATTTCACTGCCCATGTGGAAATCTTACCATGCCAGACAACAATAAAAGAGGGTAATCCTGTTTCTATTAAATTCCAATGAACCGGAGCTGTCACTGCAGAAAAAAATGTTAATTTTCCTCCAAAAGAAAAGACACAGCTGCCCTTGTTTAAATGGCATCTTTATTAAAATCAAAATAGTTTCTTCTCATGAACAGCGGCCTCATATTTGTATAGCTGGACACAGGACTTGTCACACAATGAAACTATATTTCTGAGATGGATAAATCCCATATTTGCTAAAACTCTGAGGAATCTGTATTCTATATTACTGTAGGACTACAATCTAGGCTGTACACACCTGTGCCCAACCACCTAAAATTTAAAACTTAAGTTTGTCCTTTAACAAAATATCCCTCCTAAGTTCAGGGGCTCATTTTGGAGCATTGTTAGGTTGTCTCCTTGCCTAAGTGTTTGGACTGAGGCTTCCACACGGTCATAATACAGTTTGAGTGTGCTTCAGTTAGAACGGTTTACACTTCACTCACATCTTCATCACTCATCATAATGCAACTAGACAGCATTATTGTCAGTGTTAGCTAGCTTCTCCAAAATGGACAATAAAGAGAACAGAAATAGAAAAAGAAAAAGAAAAAGAGAGACAAACTGGACAAAAGATCAGAACGTTGTTCTCCTCGAAAAATATGGAACGCACAAGCACATAATCCAAAGCAAAAACAAATACAGATATGGGGGAAATGAGTTAGAAGAAAATTTAAGGGCAACCTTAGCCTAAATGGTTTTACACAACCATGCACAGATTCTTAAAAGGCCAGTGTGGTGGATTTCATGACATTTAGCAGTGAATAGGGATGAGAATCAATAACCAGTTCTAATAATCAACCAGTTCCAAATCCATCAGAATCGTACGCCTCTGAGCCTATCAAATCCTCTTACTAATGTGAACATGGTTTCCTGACAGTTTGACACTGCAAACTGATTAATCTGTTGATTATTTTCTCCATTAAACGATTAGTTGTTTTGTCTATAAAATGTCAGAAAATGGTGAAAAATGGTGATCAGTATTTTGCAATACCCAAGGAGACATCCTCAGATGTTGAGGATCTTTTTCAAATGAAAAACATATTCAGTTTACTGTTATAGAGGAGTAAAGAAACATAAAGAAATATAAAGATATTTATATTTAAGAAGTTGAATAGTTGACTTTTTTTCCTGAAAAATGGCTCTAACTAATTAATCAATCAAAATAGTTGTCGATTAATTAAATCATCCATTAAAAATTGATCAATCATTGCAGCTCTACTCAAGAGATAATAAAACAGTTGCACTGACACTGTAAACCTGTGTACAACTACTTTTCTTCCCACACAGAAATAAATGGGAGATAAAAAGTTTTTTTTTTTTTTAAATCAGACTGATAAGAAGAATCGGCTCATTCTAAGGTAACAGAAACAATGTTTCTTATTTTCAGGTAATTATACACTAATGAAAACATACTTATATTCCATTTCTGCCACATTCTGCCAATAAATCCTTGTAAATGTTACACACTGTTACACAGTTGGTCATGAAACACAGAAATGAAAACAAGTATGGAGTAAAACAAGCAATTTTCCTTCTTTTTGTTTGTATTTTGAAGAATCTGCGCTGTGAAGTACATTTCCCATCTCTTTTCAATGAAAACTATTATCCACCATAACTATAACAACAAAACTCAGGGCTTTACCAAACAGGAACCAGAGATGGAACAACAGAAGAGCTTCAAGGACAAAACAATAAATGATTGAGAACGTGCCACACCATTATACAAAGCAGACATACTCAGGATGACATCTGATACCCTCTGCATGAATACCAAACAGTCTGTGCACTTTCCCCAAGTCTCTTTTCTTCAGAACTGAGAGTGTCTCTGGCCTTGGCTGTGTCGTAATGTTTATGATTACAGCAGGAGGAAGCATTTATTTTCCTGTATTCCTCCGTCTCCACAAGTCAGATGATTACTTCTGCATGGGGACACTGAAGAAGACTGATGCCTTCCCTCTTTATTGAGTGCATACGGTCATGGAGTAATACATCGTCCTGAAGTGGCAGCGCTGAGGTTGTTTTCTCTGAAAATCACCACAGGAGCCAAAAAGTTTACATTCTTTGCGGGGGCTCTCCCACTGGGTGACATCACAGCGCTCTGCATGCTTTACACAAACTGAACTCCCAAATCTTCACTTTAATGACTCATTACTAAATTGGCAAACGGACATAAACGCTAATCCTCAAGCAGGAGCCAACTGTAAAAAGCAGTTACAAAATAAACTGCAACTTGGACATGAGGTGTGAGCCGACAGCAGTCTTCAGGGATTTAACTTGGCCTTACACAATTTAGGATGGGCTTTATAGCATTTTACATCATCCTGAATGTCTTATGATGTATTTGTTACCTTAAGATATACTTAGAAAGTGAAAGCTAATTTTTGAAGATATGAGTGCACAGAAAGTGAGAGTAAACAGTGAAACATGTCCTCGATAATCAATCTATACTTTCAGATAATCACAAAGCATTTGACTCAAACATGAAATCCTTCACCTGCCAACACCAATTCAGGTGCTGCCAGAACTGCAAGATTTGCCTCAAGTATTGAGAACTGATTGTCGTAAAATTAAGAAACAAAAACTGAATCAAGACCGATTTGATAATATTCAGTGTAATTTACTTATTATTGTGCTGTACAAGGTCTGATCTCAAGTATTTTCTACTTATTTCAAACGTTTGAACACCTATCAGTGCCTACTTATTTCTAAACTGGAACCAAATTATTTTAAGTAAAATTATCTTGCTGTATGGACAGATCATTTCACTGGTATTAAGTGATTTTCTCCTCAGATTCAGTGTTTATTTCTTATATTTTAGCTCATCTTTTTTGCAGTGTAGAGGAGGATGTGAGTCTTGTAAAAGATTACGTACAAGGAGAATAATTTTTACTACACAGAAACCATAAAACCATGATTTGTTTGTGTATCCTGCAATTGTGGTTGATGCTTATCAGGGTTGGTGCCGCAGGGTTGTTTTTCCCTGCATTCAAAATACACATGACATTCTTCAAACTGTGTTGTGAATAACTTAAGCAATTCTGAAAAGGCCACACAGCACGAACTAACAAGAATAATGTGAATTTAACTCTTTATGTTGGTTTTAAGTGGCTATAATTAATATTTTTATATTGGATCATATGACTACTTGAATGTGAAAGTGGTCACTTGTAGTAACAAGCCCACTGAGAACAAGAAGGTGATAACAGCTGTAGCTTTGTAGCAACTTTCAGCTCATTATTTTGGTTTAACAGCTGGCAACTTTGTTGTTTTGGTTCACTCCCACCCAGGGTTGGGTGACTGGATGAATATACTGGTTATCGGCAATTGACTGAGTTCATCACCGGTTGGTCTGTTTGGGTGATTTTTGTCATTTTATTTTGCTAATTTAATGGTCTGAACGAATGAGAACTGCTGCTCTGCTATGCACATTAATTCAGCAGCATAGAGCACACCCACTGAGCACAAGAACAAGTGGGAGGAAAACACCCTGTGGAGTCAAAATATATTTTACATCTAACCAAACCACAGTTGGTGATTGTTAGGACAGTGGAAAGACTAACCAAGACGGTTTTGGTGAGTTTTATTAGTTTCTGGCCATCAAGCTAGAATTACGTGTGTTTTACAATGAATTAACAAGGCAATTAAGCTGGTTTTAGTTTGGTAAAACAGAATAACTTTTCTTTTTGTGTTTAATAACAAAAAAGTGTAAGAATATTTTGTTTATTGGAGATTTGAATGTAAAATTTGCAAACTCACAGCTTGCACACATTTAAAGCTGAAACCAAGGATGCTGGGGTGCAAATTTTTTACATATCACCCAACCCAACTACTTTAATAGCATTGTTTTTAGCTGCAGCAGGCAGCTTTTTCAACAAACAAGCTCACTTTACAGCATTTAAGAGTAGGCAGACCACATTCGTGACTAGTTGCTGAACATAAAGAAGCATTTAGTAGTTAAACGGTCAGATATTTCCCTCAGAAGTTGACGGAGATGAAAACAGAGCTAAAAGGAGACTGAATATTGGACTTGTATTTGCAGGGAAATCAGAAACATGACTCAAAATGCAGGATAATGTTGATCTGCAACAGCTGGATTTGTTGATATCAATATCAAGTTAAAAGGTGACAGCATGTCTGTGACGTATTCATAGTTTGTTTACATTCCCCAGGTTTAAGCTAGCAGGGTAATTACTTGCTACAGTGACCAGAATTACAGATTTTCCAAAATATTAATTTCTTGCAGCCCTGCTTTGAGCTCACAGGCACTAACTCAATCAAATTTGTTTAGAACTTCTTTATTTCCTGAGCCAAAGAGCTGTCAAGGATGATCAGTCTTGAATAACTCCTTCTGTCTCCCTTTTTTTTTGCCCCATTAATCAGTTCAGATAATCTTTAAAGCGTGCTGTAGGAGAATGACGTGGAACTGACTTCACTTCAACGTTTCACAGATGATATATTGATGCTGCTGCTCGGGGAAAGTCCTAAATTTACAGAAAAGGCTCTTTAAGGACATTTGGCTCACTTATGAGGGGAGATCAGCACATACGCACTCTCGGCTTTTCATCCTGTTTAATCACCATCTGGAAGTCGTGAGATTTAACCCATCCACATGTATGCTGGGAGTCCAAAAGTACTTTCAGCTTTCTTGGGGGATTTATTTTAGAGAGAGATTAATTATTTTTTTCTAAATAACTGCCTCAATTCAATTTAAGCAGCTGGATAATGGCGTAGTGGACAACCAAGAGGCAGACTGATGCTATGAAGCAGCTCTCTGAATAAAGGCCACTGTGTTTAGACAGTGAGATGATATAAGTGCGTAAGTACAAGGAATAAAGTACCTTAGTGAACATTTTCAGCCTCTGCTTTACTTTCTCTAATTCCTGTCACACTCCTCTGATAAGGCCTGTCTGTGGCTCCTCGTGCCTGTTTAGCACTGTTATTAGCTGCAATTCACAAAGATCTGAACCAGATGTAGAGACACTGTGGGGTCAGTGTCGGCCAGAGGTCAGGTCAACACGGGATAATGAAAACTACTTTCTCCTGTCCTCTAAATACGTGTAATACTACCTGTTTCCCTGCAGGGAAAAACCTCTTGGGGAGAGGAGATGCTGAGATCCAACGACAAAGATAAGCAGGTCACAGAGCGGCAGGGGATAATAGTTGGAAATCCTGGCGTAACGCACTGCTAAGATGAATTATTCTTTGGCAGTTGGAGGTTGGAGGTTGGAGGTTGGAGGGAGGAGGGAAGAGGGGGGAGAGTGTGCAAATTGGAAATATTATCCTTCCCAATGCCAGCTGTCAAACTTAACTTGGTGATGTGTAGCGTTTGGTGGATTCAGAGAGCTGTAGTGTTGTCTTTTCATGGTGTGAAATAAAGACATCTGTACTAGAACATTTATAATAGAAGACAGGCAGAACGTGGCTGAAGTACATCACAGGCTCAACCTCGCTGACCTTTTGATGTTAAACATATTCTGTTATTGAATTTTACATATTTTAGCTTCTCATACACATAAACAGTGCCACATACAAGCACACATTTACTACGGAGTCGCCATGGGACCATCGCCCTGCAGGCTGACGACAGCGGAGTGGGCCTAGACAAACAATCAACACTGCTGATGGAATTTTACAGGAAACAGCTGTGGGGTCAAGAAGGCAAACAAGCTGCCCTCAAAATATGAATGATTCTCACTTCTAGAATACCAGAGGATTTGGCACAGGATCCACGAATTCAAAGTTGATTGACCAATCTTGTTGTGTCTGTTCCCAATTCTTTATTTGGATCCACATTTGCTGCTTCTAAGGTAGCAGCTACTCTTCTCAACATATAAAACAAGGCATACAGTATAACACATGCAAAAAGGCATGACAAGACAAGCCAAGACAAAAAAAAAACAAAAAAAAAACTCAAGACCACAACACATCAAACTGCAATCCAATGCAGTTTTTAGGTTGGTTTATTACCACTGGGTTATTGTTAATGTGTTTTTTCAAAAGAAGCTTTCTCAAGTCTAAAGAAGATGTACTAAATTTGATTTACTGTACTGCAGTTTATAGTTAATCTGACACGCCAATTGGTTTGTTACACAGAACCAACCCAGATGCTTCTGACAAACCTTCCCAGATGGTTTGTTACACAGAACCATCTGGGAAGCCCTCCATAGAAATTGCTTGGAAAAGGGCGGGCACTTTCATGAAAACACTTGGGAAGTGATTGGATGAGCCAACTGTCATGTCTAACACGGGCTTACTTCAAACAGTTAGACCAAACCAAAGCAGGAGAAGAACGAAAACATCTTTTCCATCAATTAAAGCCTGCAGTGATGTTCTTTGCTCTTCTTTCAATGAAGAAATACTCTCCAGTTCTAATATAAGTGATGCTATCACAGTATCTACGCTAACATCTTCAGGAGCCGCCGTTGTTTGATCAAGACAAGTTGTTTCCTTGGATGCTTCTTGCGTTCAGCGCACCTGAAACCATGCCTGTGGCTGCCAGTAGTCCCTGCGAGGATGCCGATTGGCTCACACCACCTCTGGTGCAGACACAAACAGACAAATTGGAGCCTGGCAAGATGGATTCTCACCTGATCTCATGATCTCATGAATCCAGCTGCTTTCCAAGGTAAGTTTTTACTAGCACAGAAAACCTACAATAAAGTAAGTACAGTAAATTACATTCAATTCATTTTTATTTTTAGTGCCAAGTCACACCAGAAGTTATCTCCTTTCATATAGGGTAGTTCTAGCCTGTATTCTTTATAATATTATTTACAGAGATCCATGAGTTCCCACCAAGTGCAAGCCCTAAGGTGACAGTAGCGAGGAAAAATTTCTTTTTAACAAGCAGAAACCTGGAGCAAAACCAGGCTCTATAGTGGGCAGCCACCCACCACATCCAGCCAGTGAGACTTAATTCCTGAATTTACGACTGAATTCTGCTTTAAAGTGATTGTAAACTGTGTCTCATGACTGGGCATGACTTGGAGAGTTTATACCATCATGTCTTGTGATATCTCCTTAGAAACAGATTCTGTTTGTTTGAAGAAAAAATCATGGATTATATCGTTGCTGCATAGCATAGAGGTCTGAAAAACAAACAGAAATAGAACAACAGTAATCTTACTACAATACTACATCCTGGATATGTCTTTGCAGTTAGGTTCTAGGGTTGTGCGATGTGTACCGATGTATATTTGCATATGATGATGTCCACAATGAAACACTGCAGTGAGCGATGATATTGTTGCTGGGTCTAAAAGCGTATTTGCCTCGGCACCACACGTCTGTTTCCTAGTTTTGAGCGCAATGAACAGCTGCAACAACTTCTTCAAAAACGGACCTTAAGCAACAACTCTATGACCTCTGAGGCGACACACTACCTCAAATACAGAAGGCTTTTAAATCAGTGTTACAAAGAGCTCAGTGGTCGATGTGCACCTGAACCACACGGAACATTTATGTTGATTTAACATCACAGCTCGGTTAAGGGTGCAGACTGTTGCCATTTGGCTCACAAAATCAGAACAATATATGCTGTGAGGGCTCTGTGGAAATGTATATGATCACATAATACCACGCCCGGCAAATGTGTGCTCCATCAAGGCGGTGGAAAAAGGGCACAGGAGACATGTGACCCTGCTGTGGCTCCTGAATAGGCTCCCTGCTACTGCAACCACAGCAGCCACATACCACCTCAAACCTTCTGCATCACAAGACTTAATGAAATGTTATCAATTTACCAGAAGAGCTCTCGGTTCAATACATGACTGGGCACCAAAGAATAAATGTTTATTAAAACTATACAGTATACTATTAAGCTGCTGAAAGACAAAAGTAAACTTTAACTTAATATAACACTACTAACTTGGAAAACGACAGGATTTTCCAGCATTTTCCACAACAGATTTGACTTCCTGTACCCTGTACTCTCTTTGTGGTTTCCAGCCCAAAGCCCCCACAGTTCTGCGCTGTGAGAAATGAGCTGCTGAGGACAGAAGCAACTTGAGACGTTAGCACAATTTATAGCTCATGGTTGTGCAGAACAAGCTGTGAGGTGGACATAGGACACCCCAGCAAACCTGAGGAACATTTTACTCTTTGTGTGGACTAAAAGGTTGAGTTAAATGTCTGTGCCAACACCTCTGTCAAAGCCAAATATGTGTTAAGTCACAGCACACTGAGACAGAATAGATCTTGAACTGGCTGCTGGCTTCACGTGAAAAACATTTTGGTAAAAAGAAAATTAACAACACCAATAGTAAGTGTACAATGGTCCTTTCTATCGCTTCTATTTAAACAGCTATGTTTAAAGTGTATGACACATCCATGGGTAGATGAAGAATAAACATTAATGATCAATGTATGTTCTAGGAAACTGCTATATAAATGCAAGTTTCAGGCTGCTTCGATCGGTTAGTTTGTTTGTGTTATTGTGAAACTTCACCAAAAATCACCAATTCACCAAAATCACGCAATAACACAAACAAATCAACAGATCGAGGCAGAGGTAGAGCAGCAACTCCTGTGTTTTGTGAGGTAAAATCGCTGATTTTTTTGTTGAGTGAGAGGACCGTGATATTTGTCGGAAAAGGCTGTCTGACAGCATGGTAAAGCAATGGAAATACTCTAAATATAGCGTACATATAGACTGATTTTGATTTTTTTCAGACGGACTTTTTTACGTGACTAAAATATGTTTTGCTGCCGACCCTGTCCACCGCAGGATATTGTTTAGCTACCTACCAGTACTCCTGCTGCTTCTCAAAATGGGAAGCACACCAACCGCCATCTACTGTAGATAATAGATTGACTATGGATAAGTACCTCACACAAACCCATTTTAAATAATCCAAACTATCTTTTAAGTAATTTTTATCTGCTTTTTTCTTTCTGAATATTAAAACTAAAGTAAAAGTAAAAGAGTACACTGAAATAATTCAAGCAAACACATTTCTACTCAGTTTGTGTGTATTGTGTGGGTGTCTTGATTTGACTGTGAAATGAAGATTATCAGCTCTTTCATGATTTGATGGAAAACAAAATGTGGATCCGTCTGCTGTGTAGAAGATAACATGACAGATAGAAGTGGTTTCTCTGCCTGCTCCCCTGCAGCAGCCAACAACACATAGTTCAAGTCACCAGTGAAGCTGAACAGATGCCTGGCAAACTCCTGTTTTTCCATCCCAGCCCTGATTTCTCCACTCAGACACCCAGGAGTCTTTGGCCAGACTGATAATGACCAAACACAAAGAATAAAACACACGCAACCAGAATTTACAGGCACACACACACATCTGCGGTGGCAACAACTGTCTTTGCTGCATGCACACACATACGTGTATCTAAATGCTGTTCTCCAGCTGGTTGGATCTGTACAGTGAATCTTGGTCCAAATCCTCCCTTCTGTGACAGGGAGTATTGTGATCTTCTTCCATAAATTGAGAGGACACTGTGGTCAGAATGCAGTCCCTGTGATAAATAACTCAATTAATCAAGAGTGAAGTTTTGGAACTTGAATCAAAAACGTTCTTGATTGGCGTCGGCTCCTGCTTCTGGCCACTCTGCTGTTTTATTTGGCCGCAGCTACACATTCACAGATGCCAGCGCTTGACAAAGTCACCTCCGAGCCAAGTCCGACAAACTCGCCTTCACAACCTGCCGGTGTCTCATCCCAGCCCACAAACCGCTGCAGCGATCCTTCACCAGCCTCCAGCCTCCTCCTCTCCTGCGGCCGTTTAATTGTTAATCAGGGCGAAAACAATATTGGTGTGTTACGCCACAGCGTGCCCTCACATTCCTGTGGGCCGTTATCCGCTCAAATCCAGTCATGCAGAAGGCCTTTGGCACAGGCAAGTGCCACAATGTCTGGTTGTCTGGGCAAAGCACAGAGCTGCACGCTAGGTCAGGGCAGCCAGGAAAGCAGCATGGTGGCACTCCAGGTGTGTGCAAAGGAGAAGATGGTGGTGATCATTTACATTTATTAACGACATATCCGGTGTTGTATCAGTTCATGGATCTGCTATTTCCATTATCAAAATGATCTAAAGCAGTAACACACAAGGTAATGATTTTCTTGGCAATTTCAAGGGTGTAAGGGAGTACTTAAGTCTTACCTAAACAATTTTTGTCTCAATATTTTACTGCCCAACAAGAACAAGAAGAAAACTTAAGCCTAAGAAAACACTTTCAATTCTATCATTTTTAGTTTATATGTGAGGAACAAAGAAGTGAAATAAAGCAAATTTTTCTTGTTCTTGTGCAACAGTCTTTTCACGTCAGGGTTCAGTATTTTTACTATATCACAATCACTGTCACTTAATCACTTAATGTATCAAGTGGCTACCTCTGGTAAGATACAACAACTTTGTTTTGTTTCATAAAGTTTAAGACATACTGATAGAAAATCAAACAGTTCACAGTTTGACAATCTAGGAAATACTCGTATTCACTTTCTTTCCAAGAGTTAGTTGTTCAGATTGAGATGCTGTCATGTCTCAGTGACAGTTTTTGAAGATCACCAACAAAATGTGTGAACTGTTCATTGACACGCTTCAAGAGTTCTCCTATGTCACAGACGCCTGAAAGATATCCAGCAGGTTTAATATCTGGTCAGGTTGGGAACATGTCAGGAAGCCAAGCAATGAGCTACAGCCATTGAGAACAGGCACAGGATGAAGGGAGGGAAGAAGCAGAGAAGGAGAGACCAAAGAGCACCGGAGCAGCAGCCAAACAAGCTCAAATATATAAACATGAGCAAAAGTAGTAGTAGTAGTTATAAAGTAAGTCAAACTAGCTCCATCTCCAGCAGTTACAAAAGTAATATGCACACTGATGTTTCATAATTAATAATCTAATGTCATTTTTTTCATGTGTTTTCATGACAAAACGTAGTTTGAAGACCAGAAAGGATTTACGTTCTGGACTATTTCTTGACAGGGCGCCGTAACTTCATGGAGTCATCACCGTGAGGTTTTCATGCATCCATTGGATACTACAGGACCCACAATGTTGAGTATTCCTTTAAAGGATGAAACTGAACCAGTTAATTGGCTTGAAGATACTAAAACTTGCTGCAGTATACTGTCGCTTCATTCCCCTTCATGCTGAGAAAATTAATGTATCCCAAACTCTAAACGGACCTTTTCAATGAGTCTTCCTTTCTTCCAGTAGTGTGCAACCAGAGTGAAGAGAGCCAGTTTTCTACTGTCATCTACTCCCACACTACTTCTTGTTCCCCTCTCAGGCTCCCAGTCACTTTGCAAAGAGGAAAACTACAAAACGACGTTGCGGTCACATCAAACACATAAATCTGACTTGGCTGCAAACAACCTGACTGCCTCTGAGCAAATGGCAGTGTTACCACTTGCTTTAACCAATCAAAAGAAAGTACTCATTCTCAGTGTGTCTTAATCCCCTTATTATCAGTTGCAGATGACAATAACATCATCTGTGATTCCAGTCTAGCTCACAAACACTCTGTCTGTACAAAATCTGTTCATTTTCCACTCAGATCTTTAGTGCATCCAACATTCCTTGCTGGGGTTCAAACGGATGTGGGAGCTGGAAAACTGGAGAGACAAATCCCCCCACAGTGCGGCCTAATTCTGTCAATTTATCTCAATAAACTGAAAAGGGAAGATGAAACAAATCACAGTGAGAATGCATCAAAGCATTGCATCACATTTACACACAGCTAACTTCTAATCACAATCAAGGCAGCAGACTTCATCTAAGGAGGACTGCACTGGAACTTCCTGCTGTGTTATAATCAAACCATCGTGTTCGCAGTGGAATCATGAGCGTGTTGGACTTCGGAGAGAAAATTCCAGCGGAGGCTCACAACATCAGCAGGCTTCAGAGAGCGTCCTGACCTACTGTCACCTTTTAACATCGTGCTGGGAGACACAGGGGGAAGTTCTCAAAATAAAATGACGATGGGATTCTTATTGAGTTATGTGTCCCAATTCCCAAGACAAATTAACTTAATCAAGTCATGAGAACACTGCCTCCTCCTTCTCTGTTATGTCAGTGCAGTTATAAGAAATGCTTTGTGTGTGTCAGTTCATAGTCAGGTCACATTTCTGAGTTTGTAAATGCCAACACCGATGGCTTCACATGTCTTTAGAACTGGGGTTGAACTGAGCACACAGGATGCGCACATCAACAGCGTCATTATGGAGCATCATCAACACCCTTAATTACTAGTAATTGCTATCCCAAACTCGTCTGGGGCACAGAGAATCATTATCAAAGAGGGTATATTTGTTGGCAGCCTTGTAAAGCAAGCTGTCAAACACACCTCATTACGGTCTGGTTATATGAGGCATAATGTTTTGTGAGATGAGAGCAAATACACACACTGGATGACATGAGTGTGTGTGTCTTGCTGTAATTTGGCACTGCATTCAGACAATGTGCAGATGGAGCATTTCTCCACAGGGATTAATGCAGGATCATTACTTCTGCAGAATATTTATCATGCCCAAAGCAAGAATTTCATTTTGGCAAAGAGGGTGAAGTTGGGGAGTTTGGGTTAGAAGAGATGACAGTGTTTGTTCACTAGCCTCAATCTGTGGTTTAAAAAGACTGACTGTAAGATTACTTTTACATAAATGTGGTATTTTCATGTTGTGTCATGTTGTTCCACCTCTTCATTTACTGCAGTGACTAAAACATTCAAGCCAAAGATCCCATCAGCCTGCTTACACCTGGCATTAACATGCATCTTGGGTGTCCATATCAGTTCACACCTGGCATTGCGATGCATCTCCACATGTCTCAAGTGATGACATATTATCAATCTCAATTCTCATCTCATTTCATCATTTCCATTTGAAAAGACTAAATGCCTTTTTGTTTAAACTGGCAGCCCAACAGCCGTAGCCAACATGCATCAAGTTTGAAATGACTGATTCATGAGTGGGTCACTGGTCTGCAGAGCTCGTGCCCGTGCATTGCTTTCCTAGTACCTAAGATTCATCATTTTAACTCATTTTTAATTTAAAAAAATACACAGATTCTTAGAAGGACATGACAGTTTGAACAGGATGTCTGTGAAGATTCTCATTCATCCAGGTCATGGTTATCCAAGAAAGGTTGAATAGAGGGCAACTGGACTGGTTGTGGATCCTTAAAAAACATTTCCAAAGGGCTTTGAAGCCCCTTGGATTAGAGGCGGATGAGTTTAAACAGATTTTCTTTAGGATTTAATGTCCCCTTACAAAATACTGTAGTCTTACTGCAGTAAGACAGTCCATCCAAGCAAAATAAAAATAAAAGTCACAGTGTAAAGACAATACAGTGTCAGAGTGTTTGCAACTCATACAGTACTTTTAATGCTAACTTTGCACCTGGATATTTGTCTAATAATTCTTATCTGGCTTTCACTCATTGTTTCATAATCAAAATAAACACTGATAAATTGAATTCAATTGAAAAATAAAACCAGGAATAATAAGCCCTGCTTTCAAAACTACTTACTGCTCTTGGAACAGCAGCCCTGTGAGAACGATCAGATTAAGGGTACAGTGGGTGCAGATACGATCTCCTCTTGCCCCCCTGGGGGCAGTTCAGGGCCTTTGATCATGACTGTATAGCACGAGCTGCGGCCAGTGGCAGGGATCACAGGAGGCCATGAGGGTCCAGCCCAGCGGCAGCTACAGTAGTCTCCCTTTAATACCTGCAGAAGGTGGTGTGTCTCTTTTTTTAGAAAAGCAAACAGACCACAACAGGAAAATAAAATATTTGCCCGGCTAAACGACGGGCGAGCTGGGGACATACAGCCCAAGTGAGGAGAACAGTTGGTGACTGTGGAGCCTCTTCGCACAGGAGCAATGGCAGCATTATGCAGGAGGAGGGTGTGTGACGCTGGAATGTTAAATACTGCAGGAATGTTATTTATTTTCACAAACACCACCAAGTACCCCCATACTGACATAGGTGAGGGTGCCTGCACACACACTCATTAATGTTCAGATACTACACACACTGACGGGTGTGATGTGCTCCGATCAGCCTGGCCAATAGGAATGCTCCAGCTCTGCCTCTCCTTACCTGTGGTAACATCAACATCAGAGTTCTCAACCTTGATGTGCTGCCATGTGCGCAGTTCATAAAGACGTCAACACACGAGGAGACACAGAGCAACACGAGGGGGGTGAAATAAAGATCTGCTAAAACATTCATGAAAGCTTCTGCTTTGTTGTGAGACAAAAAAAAACCCATAATGTTCCACCTTTTCTCCAACAGATGTTTGAGAAATCATATCTTTTCACTAAAGATTAGTAATATTTTTACAGCTGGCCGAGGATCTGTGTGGTAGGCCGTGTCTGTGCTCATGTCTAGACAGGAGCGTGCACTTTTATGAGAGGATCACATCAGCTCTTTCGCTGCCGATTCAGAAAAAAAAAGGAGAAACCATTTGCCCGCAGACAGTGACAGCACCGATTAACTTCCCACCACTTCTGAGCAGTGGAAGCGGTGTGTCATCGCCCTGGCATTTCTAAGCCAGTCTGCAGTCAGCAGCCATGGAAGTCAACCGGGTCTCAGGTTCATGTGAGGAGACGGTGCCAGCTTCCCAACTGAGCTCCAACTAGGTGAAAATGTCACTCGCACGAAACTGAAAAAGTCGAAACCACAGCCTGGGTTAATTGTTTGCAAATACCAACCTGTAAGATAGTTACACTTCAAGCCACTGAAGCTGTAAGTATCCGCCCCCCCCAAGTGTCCTGAAGCTGACCCTGACCGTGATGTTGGATGTAGAAAGGCAATTTCCCTGCACAAATCATTGGGCTTCATGCATGAATGAATGTTTTCCTGTTTTTCTTTCTAATATTTGTTCTTAAACAAAGCAGTAAGATGAAAATACAAAAATCCGACATGCAACAGCCAAAACTGTTCTTACCCCCCTGAATATATTGATGAATTGTGTTTGATCTTAAATTGGATGCACGTGCCACGTGCAATTAGCATATAGAAATACCCAATAAATCCATATAAAGGCAGGAGACTTAGGTGTTGTGTGCAAGACACAAAGCAACAAGCCACTGACAGGTGACATTAAATACAGACAAAAGATGAAAAGAAAGGAAAACAACAGGTAATTCCACTGAAGGACAGCAAAAAAAAAATTTAAAAATAATAATAATAATAAAAAAAACCCTTGTTTAACAGACATGGATGACTGTTTTGGAGTGTCATTGGAGAAGTTTCTCTGTGGGCGTGCAGCAGGTGCAGCCAGGTTGTGCTCCAAACATAATCATTCTAATCATTCTAAAGTGAATTGTTTTTTTCCTGTTTTCATAGAGAAATGTACTTTTTATTCATCATTATTAATATTTCACAGCACAAAATGCAAGTTGGCTTTTGTGCATACTGCCGTATGTGTGATTGAGGACACATGAAAATTTGTTTGTCCCTAAGAACAAACAGGAAGTAAGAAAGTACTGATGATTGCCACAAAAGTTCTTTAATTTTTCATTTGCACAATTCATGCATGAGGCCTATTGTATGATTGTTGCGATCACACATCTTACTGTACGCCTGCATGTTGAATAAAGTCTTTCTAAAGCTCGAGCTCAATTCTTTCCATCTGTCAGATGTCCAGTCTGAAACAGTCAGGGGACGTTCGGGATGTTCCTGTTGCAGTTTTTCTTCCACACAAAACATGCAAACAAAAACCCGCAGGACCATTATACTGCTGAATAGATCAATGCATAACAACGGGGATTCCCAGTTGTTTCTCAATAAGGAGCTTTGAATAAAATATCCATCAAGTGTGTGTTGTTTGTGATATTACAAACACACACACACACACACATTTGCTCCTTGGGGACAAAAACAGCCCACAGAGTCACACAGACTTTGTTCCCTGCTCTCTTGTTTTATGGGTCTCTTACATTGTTCCCACGCTCAACATCATACCAGCCAAAAGATGGACCTCATGGGAATCACTGTTCTGGAACTTTTTTTTATGAAGGTAGAGAGAATAACTAAGTGAACTGAAGAACAGTAGCAGTTTAGGAGTGTTGCAAACCGAATCTATTATCTGGCTGCAGTTTAAGTAGATCTGAGTTACACAGTCTCCTCTAGCGTGTGTTAACCACCACTGTGAGGAGAAAGAAAAAGTTGGGGCTGCTAAAACAAAAAACCCACAAACATTTATTAAAAAGTAACACCACACACAGAGGAGCTATTAAAAAGACAAAACAAAGCGCAGCTGTAAACAAGAACAGAAGCAAGTGCACAGACATCTGTAGAGTCAATCTGCTGCTGTGATTGGACAGCAAAGCCTTGATCTACTGCAAGTCTAATATCAATAACACGGTGGTTTTTGATATGTGTTTGTGATGGACACAGATACATGTAGTGCATGTTATATCACACTGCTTTATATTCCTGCTGTCAGGACTGAAAACATCACCTGTCCATGATATTACCTTTTAAAGAATGAGAAGATATACAGCTTTAGCTTGACAGTTGTGTATTATTTAAGTTTCTGCATAATCTCACTGATATCATCAACAGGTTAACATTACTGGTCAGTATTGGCTTATCGCATATCAGTATCGGTTTGTTTATGTTTTTATGTATCCTTTACTGAAAGTGAAATTCCAGTAACAGCATGTTTAAAGGACCGGTGCGCAGGATTTAGTGGCATCAATTGGTGAGCTTGTTGAGTGCAAACACTGGTCTCTATGAACAGGAAACAAGAACCAGTTCCAAAGTGTCTGATCCATCAGAATTATATACCTTCAAGCTGATCAGTCCTTTTTATGTTTTATGTTTTTGTAATTGTTCTACTGTAAAACACACTGAAAAATAATAGCTGAACTCTCGCTGTCCTCTGAAAGTTTGCATTACACTATGTTACTGTAAAAAGCAAAAAACTCTTAAATATCAAGACATGGAAAAGTCAACACTGGTTAGGTTCTACCTCTGCAGTTGAGTTTTCAGCCAACTGCTAATATTTTTCCCTCAAATTTCAAAGGTTTAATACCATGTTTTCTAACAAATACTTCACCTACAGTTTGCCCATTACATGAGGGTGTATTGCACAGGAGTGAGGCACTGGTTGTCCAACTTTGTATAAATATTTAAAGGCATACTATGCAGGAAACAATGTATAGATGCGAGTATAAACTCTCAATCATCACTTATGATACACCACAAGTGTGCAGTGGTGTCTGTATCTGCAGAGACCCTGCCATCTACCTGTATTTTCTCATCATTTGGCATGCTTTAACAACCCAAAGCAGTGGTATTTGTCAACCTGGGAACGAGACTGAACAATCAGCTATCTTTCTGGTGCGTTTACAGCTGCTGACACATCCTGCATATTTCCCCTTTACTGCTGAAGTGGAGATTGAATCCTCAGATTCAGAAGTTTTCTACATGCGCTCTGTGCAGCTCTCCTCTCAGCATCACGTTGCTGGGCAGCAGACTAGAACAGGTAATGTGGATCAGAGCAGATCCAGTTCAGTGTATGATTCCCATGCAGACCCCCCTCCACTCCCCTCCCCCCTACCTTCTGATAAGCCATCTGCAGATAGTTGTAGGGGATCCTCCTGTTGAAGTCCTGCACTACATCCTCGCTGACTTTATGCACAGACTGAGAGCCCACTTTCTGCTCGATGCATGTGTTCATACACGCTGCTCTGCGGAGCACCACGTCTGAGAAGCGCAGGTCCGTGAAGGTCTCATCAAACGGATGCTGGTCCTGGCAGCTCAGCCGGCAGCGCACTCTGGTGCGGCGGACCTCTTTGTGGCTGCTGAGCGCTCCCTCCATGTACCGCACCACACTCTGATAGTCGTTGTTGTAAAACGCCTGCACCGCATTGTCATATAACAGGTCGTAAGGCTCCAGAAAGGCTGCAGAAGAGGACAGCGCGACGGTGAGCAGGAATACTGAGCGGATAGCAGCCGGTGAGAAGTTTCCATCCATCCTCTGGATCCTCTGGTTCTGTTCACACGGTGAGGAGCGGAGCGACACTGTCAGTCACAAACTATCAGCTCCGGCTCGTTTTACAGTCCATTTAACAGCAGCTCCTCAAACAGACACTCAGGACGGCACCGGAGAGGAGCAGGGCGGAAATAATGTTGCTTTAGTCCGGGACACACATTTTGTTATGACCCCTCTCTGGCTCCGCTAACTCCGCCCCTCCAGGAGATGAATGGGCAGAAAACAATCACAGCTCCCGCTCCTCTCAGGCTCCTCACAGGCTCCTCACAGGCTCCTGGAGCAGCAGAGAGAGAGGACGCACATACAGAGGAGGGTCGCCCCAAATATGAACAATAATGCTCTGATTTCACTTTATTTAACCACGTGGACATTTGACCACAGTTGTGCTTTTATTTAAAACAAGTTAAGTTGTTCCATAAGACAAAAGTTAACTGTCCAAAGGCTCTGCAGGTCTGAAGAAGCTTCCAGAAAAAAAGTGTGGGTTTCCTCTCCAGAGACAAAAGTGACTGCAGACATGGCTGAAAAGGAACTTTTTATTTTAAGAAAGCACTAAATGCAAAAAAAGAGGTCTCTTCATTTAACAATTTAGTTTAGTTTAGTTTAGTTTAGTTTAGTTTAGATGCACATACAAAAAAGGCAGTAAGAATTTAAAGTAGAGTTTGAACATTGTGCAGGAGAGGATAATGATGATGTGATAACTTAAAACAATCTTAATCAACCAATTAGTGATGGAGTGACTGTAAAATGAGCTGCTGTGTGAAAACACAGTTTCACTCAGATCAAAGCTGTAAATGAACTGGAATACAAACTGTGGACTCAAAATGTGCTTCTGCTACTTCAGACTGTTCATGCCTGCAAGTAATGTTTTAATCTGCACATTCTGTTGAGTTAAAGGTATACAGTGACATTTTCCTGAAAAATATTGTAAAGACTCATATAAATATAATCCATTTTAATCATCACTTATGGCACACAAGTGGTGTAGTGGTGGCTTTATTTGCAGAGACGCTGTCCTCTGCCTGTATTTTCTCTGTTCCTCATTATTTTGCCGTGCCTGGGACGCTCAGGACCAACCAAAAACATTGGTATCTGATCTTTCTGGTGCATTTACAAACAGCTTGGATAAATCCTACTGATTCTACTTTTAAAGTTCATTGGATCTGTCGAAAATGCTGGGTTGATGCCTGATCATGAATTTAACATGGAAAATTATTTTATTTATCATTATTAAACAATTCAATTGAATGCATACACCACACAGCAATTTACACTGTGCTGTGGTATTTTAACTTCAAAAAGTTAGTATCCAAGCCGCCTCAGAATTTTAGGTCATTTTGTAATGATTCAAAACAAATTAACTTTTCTAGTCAAATAAACTTGATATTAATTCAGATGTGCCTGAGAAAAATGTTCAATATGTTTAAGAAATTACATTGTATCAACAACTTCAGTTGCACTGACAAACACTTGGAACATTTAACATTTACTATAATTTATTAATTTAATACTACACTTCATCATGGTTCACTGGTTTTTATCATTGTGAAAACATGCAACCATTGCTCATCTTAAAGTGTATAATAGGCACGTAGCAAATTTTCTCCATAAATGTTTTCTTCAAACTTTAAAAAAGAAGGGTCTCAGGAGAGATTCAACTGTCACACAATGCATGCTGGGAAGTCTGCTAATATGCTGATCATGTTTCTGTAGAAATTTGATAGAAGCCTGATCATGAATTTCACATGTAAAATTAATTTTATTTAAAGTTATACAACAATTAAATTTAACACACACACCACACAGCACAGCACTATACACTATGCTGGGGTATCACGTTACCATATAAAATACCCTCAATATGTTTGGGATAGTTCAATACATTGGAGCATGTTATTGAGGATTTGTTGAACGAATCCCATTGAAGCGACATGGACTTCATGAGTGAACATCTACGTTACAATACCGCCCCCTACTGATGATAGCTGGCTATGACCATTTTTGGTGCAAGTGTGATCACAGCTGTTCATAATACAAATCCCACAGCAGAGTGAACAACCAAACACTCATGAACCTGGAATAGATTAAAGTGCAATAGACCTTTGTCATGCACCATGATAAACTCTGAATCTAATGTTTAGAGCAAAAACATTCAGAGTACTTTTTTGGATTAGTAAAATGAAATGGGAACCACTGCTCTAATTGACTATGAGCAATGACTGTGTAGACTGGCACTTTAGAGAAGTTGGCAAAGTTAAGTGATGCAGTTGTGGGAGATGAACAATCACATGGACACATCATCAAGTCAACAAGAACAAGCCAATCACAGCACAGTAGGATGGGACCAGGCAGAACAGTCTTGGGGCAAAAAGTAACACTGGTAGCACAGGTGCCTCCCACACTGGTACTGGTTCAGGCCAGATTGCTTCTGTTTACTACTATAAATATATCTACATAGTATAATCATACATAGAATAATCATTAAATGTAATCAATTCATTAATAATCAATGAAAATAAATGAACACATGAATCACATTTCTGGACTTACATTTTTATTTTTTTTAAAAGAGAAGGTGAAAGTTCATGAGGATAACTGAGGTTCAGCACACGCAGAGGCAGCGTCTCTGAAGTCAAGCAGAACTTAAACACCATCGATCACTCGGTTGGAGGAGTGGTGGCATCACTTCTCTCAACATTCATGCTGTGGAGACCAAGGATAACTTGCTCAAGCTCCGTCTGAGCAGCTGTAGCATCAGGATCCTTCACATGGGAGAGAAAGAAAGGACAAAACCCAAATGGATTTAGCAGAATTCCAAAGAATAACATTTGCATTTCAGGTGTCCCTTATATAATAATTTAATGAATATAGTATAATGCTTCAAACAGTGCAGTGTATAAAAATAAGAGGCAGTAGTGCTGAGTGATTTTTATCAAACCTTAGAGATATAATTGTATATGTTCTAATGTACACTCAGCAAGCATTTATAACATAACAGCTCTGCCATAAAATTTGCTTTTACCAAGCTTAGAGATGTTAAAATAAACAAAAAAAAGTAACCTTCTGCTGGTTTGCTCGTCCTCGTGGGTAATATGCAATTCTGTCCCTCACTTTGAGAGTTTCAAGTCAGTCATCATGCCACCTCCTCACACTATACTGAGGCCGGCTCAGACTCAGACAGGGATCATTTCATTCTCCTTGGTAATATGGAGCAACTCCAGCTGTCTTTTCCTCTCACCAAGGCTACAATGAGGAGTAAACACAGGCTTTACAAGTGGGTGTTCAGTTTCATTGGTCGCCATATTTCTTGACAATACAACTTGTTGCCTGACTTACACTTACACTAATAATCCTGCCCAACTTCTACTAACGTTTTTCTTTCATAATCATTTCAGTTGCCAGCTCCTCCAGTGGTGTGTGATATTCTCTCCTTTAGTATTTTGTTTTCCCTCTCAACCTTCTTTGTCCGTTCCATGTTACGCTGAATTCAGTAACATATGCTTACAAATATAAACACACTGTATTTACATGACAAAATGTTTATTCTGAATTGAGGTTAAAAAATCTCATATTTATTTGCTATTAATTAGTAGCTTGAGACTTAACCGCCCACCTAACCCATAACAGTCCTTCCAGGTTTTGGTAACCAGAATGAACATCTGTAAAACTAGCCTGTAACGAGGAGTGTTATGAGGAACAACCTTCCTGGAACACTCATCTAACCTTCCCAGAACATTTTGGGAATGTATCAACGATAGCCTTATATGAAAAAAAACAGAAAAACAAACAAACAAACAAACAAACAAAAAAAAAACTTGCCAGTTTAATATTTAGGGACCGTTACAGGGAAACATTCAAGTAATCTTCCTGGAATAGGGAACAAACCTTTGCAGAACACGCTGGAAACATAATGTTACTTGTTGTTCTAACATCTTGGAAACGTTCTGCAGGAATGTTCAATAAGCACTCCCAAAATGAAAAAGCAAATGTTCCCAGAACGTTTTGGGAACCATAACAGCTGGGTGGACGTTTCAGCTATGAAACATCTGCTGCCACCTTGTGGACATGATGTGAGTTGAGGTTTAAAACATGAGAGAGAGAACAGCCGCCTTAAGTTTCCTCTGGTTGAAAGTCGGGCTCAGCCTGCAGGTCTCTGGTGGAGTTGTGTTTGTCGCTGGTTTTGCTGACTTCACCATAGGATAAAAAAATAACATTGATTTCTACAAAGCACAGAATGGTGATTAAAAAAAAAGGTTAATTTAGTTGGTTTGTGTGGTGAATGAAAGTTTGAAGTGTGTGTTATACAAGGTATGCAGTTATAACAAGTTACTCAGTCACTCCATAAACTAAAGCATGTTTCTCCTGACCTTTTCTGTGTGTGTGTCATAATCCTTTGTCTATTTCTGCTGCAGATATTTATTGTCTAAGCGAGGCTGGGGCCGGTGGGCCAGATGTGTTCTGGTCCTATTTTATGTTAGCTGCTTTGGTGTCTCCATATCACAACTCTTCATGTGCTAATGAGACTTTGTTCATGCACTGAAGCATCCAGGTTGACTCAAGCTCAGTCTTTCAGTCTTTCAGTCACACATGGTTTCCATGAAAGCAGCTGGAGAGAGAGAGATTTTGATATTTTGATTTGATTTAATTTGGTGTCAAACGATGTGCACGCATAGAGGCACAGAGATAAGTAACTAATTACAAATACTCACGTTACTGTAATTAAGTAGTTTTTTTTGGGAACTTGTACTTTTTATGAGTAGATTTTCAAGACTATACTTTTATTTGTGCTTAAATATTGATTACACCACATAATCTACTTAGTTACTTTCAAAATTATGGCATAAATTATATAGAATGAGTTGAATTATTATCCAAACCTTCCATCTGCATTTTAATATCCAATAAGGTGATCAGATCGCAAACAGGGCAATGAAAACCAGGACATATGGACAAAAAAACTACACTGCCAACACTGCAGCAGCACAAGTTTGGAGGAAGGGTGTTAATTAATAATCGATGAATCAGCATCAAGAATTTAACCAATTAAAACTGTATCCTTGAATATTTAATCAATAGTCTAGAAATGGCAGTAATTGCACCTCATTTGACATTGAGGATTGAGCACCATGAGGATTGTTCTGCCCTGGTCTCTAAATCAAACACACCTCCACTTTACTCAGTGTCAGTTCAGTTGAACTTCTGTGTAACAATATGAGATTAATTCCAGACTCAGAATATGATCATTTACCAAAATGTAATTAGGGTGTAGTTGAGCTATTTTTCGAAAGAAGTTTTGGTTTGAAAAGCTAAATTTTTCAAGAGTAGTTAAGATGTAGTTGAACTTGTTTTTATTGTGAAGGAGCTAGTAATTTGGTAAACTAGAATATTTGTTTTGCCTTACAGACACCGGATGATTGTAATATTTATAAATTTCCATCTTTCCCCTCCATAATCAATTATGATGAGATGGGTACATGTAAATACCTGCTGTCTTGTCTTCTTGAAGTTTCTTTTGTATGTTTAAGGGGTTCAGGATCAAGTCACATCAGATACCAGCCATTTAAAGGAGCCTGTCTCCCTCTGGAGGAGTTTTTAGTTATGAGCAATTTAATCACTGGACTGTTTTAATATTCAGTACATGTAAATTCAAATAAATAACCACACATTGTACATAGGGCTGTATCAGTGCTCAATACCTTTAAGATATGAACTAAAGTAGCCCAGTACTAAGCAGCATTGAGTATCCAGTCAAACAATGTCTGCATTTCATCCTTTGAGTACCCAGATATAGAAAAAGCGGTTTTGCCAGCACCCAATCACCATAAGCATGATTCAGTTTAATACTTAAGTGTGTTAGGCCTGTATCACAGCAGCCACAGCCCATACAGTTCAATGAGCCAAGATGCCACCAAAACAAAAGATATCAAATAAAGTAGTCTATTTGCATCTGCATCACTTTAAGGTATCAGTACTGGTATCATGATAAGAGAAAACAAACAACTGAGAAACAATCAATACATAATGTCATTGTTTGAAAAATGATCCACTTGTTTCATCAGGTACTTTGCACAGTTCCACTGCCACAAAACTTCCAATAAGTGACCATTTTACTTTCATTTCTTCTCTGAGCGTTCAGGAAGGTTTGACAGCAGTGGGCACCAGTGAGTCAATCCCAGAGAGACTCCTACAGCACATTAGTGCACATCCGCTGAGAATGACAACACAGTCTCCTGCTATTTGTTGTGTTTTGACTGAGGAATGAGGTCATTTCTTCCAACAGTTTAGCTACTGTTTTGTTAAGAAAATCACAGCCTGTCAAGGATGACTAATCTGTATATGAAATCCTTCTGTAGTTAATAGGTTTTAAGGATTGAGTCATTTTGTTAAAGGTGTTGAGTCCCCACACACACAATGTGACTCACTGTCTTTGTTACACTGGGTCAGAAAACGCTGAGGCTTGATTTACATTTTTTAATCCTTATTCATGTTCACATTTGATTTGCAATTTATCTTTCCTCTTGTGTAGCTGCTCGTCTTTTGTATTATTCTTAACAAACTGTGAATAGTATTGATCAATTATTTGTCCAAATCCAGGAACTGGTGCTGATCTTTGTTTATTCAGAATACAGAGTGCTAATCATTACACACACATTACACACACTCATCCCCCAAAAATATTTAAGACCCTTGGTATTTTTCTCCCATATAGACCTCATAAGTCTGACTCATCTCAGGTTTGTACAGAAATTCGTACTCCCCTTCCTGTTAATTCTCTACTCTGAGTCCGATCGTGCAGCTGCCATAATAACAGATGCCAGTAAATGCAGCATTTAGTGGGTAAAATGAGAGCAGATATGAAAGGAAGGAAACTGCTTCAGCATCAGGAAAGACCTAATTACTGGAGCACTGTTGGCCATTTAACAGGATCTACTTTGTTACAAAAACAGTTTTAATGGGATCTACACGAATTTACTCAAATTTAATGTGGGCTGGATGTTAAATTTGATAATGATAGTTTGATAGTGAAACACACTACTTCAGTGAAGTTGCTTCCATGTTGCTTTCAGTTTCCTTTAAAACTGCACTTACACAGTAACAAAGTACATTTTCATAAGTACTGTACTTAAAGTATCTTGAGGTACTTGTATACAAGTATAAAATATTCTTTAGTAACTTAATTTTATGCAACTTTATACCCTTTATAACTTTTCATGCAACTTTGTACCTCAACTACATTCTAGAGGGAAATGTACGTTTTACTCCACGGCATTTATTTTATAGCTTTATTTACTACTTTGCAGGTTTATATTATGAATTAGCCCCCCCTTTAAAAATTTAAGTAACGCTTACACATTAATGCATAAAAATTATAATCAATTAATATCAGAAATATAATCCTGAAATGGGCCATTCTGCTTAATGAGTACTTTTACTTTTAGCACTTTTAGCAAATTATGTTTTGATGTTAATACCTTATTATGTTTACTTTTGAAATCTGAATGCAGGACTTGTAACAGTATTCCTACACTGTGATGTTACTACTTATACGTAACCAAATGTTCTGAGTACTTCTTCCATCACTGACCATAGCATATTCGCCCATGTAAAGCATGGGAATATTCACTGCTTTGAGCTGCACTGGGAGAATCAGCATGTGAGTTTAAGTGTGAATTATTTAAGTAAGAAGGAGTGATTAATCCAGTGTCATGTGCAGAAGTTCACAGAGAAAATATAATTTATTACACCATATATCACAAAATGTGTGGTAAATCAGTGTATAAAATAATCAAATTGATGTCAGTTGTGATGAACTGTATGAACAGAAAAACTTTTTCACATATTTAGAACGAAAACTTTACTTCAAGGCAGGATCAGGATTTGACCAAGCTGTTCATTAATTCATCAGAAAGACAGTTGATTGCTGAGTCTCATTCCAAGGACATCAAATACTAAAATAAAGTGAGAAATACAGGCAGAGGGTAGGGTCTCTGCAGATACAGCCACGCTGACACACTTCTGGTGGCTCTTGAGAGATGATTGAAAGGGATTACATTTCTGAGTCTATACTTTTTTTTAAAACGGAAAATGTTGCATATAACATCTTTAATCATTTTGTTAGTTCCTAAGTTCAATTCACTTGTAATCATATAACTTGAACAACCAAATTTTACAAAACAAAAATTATATGATTATATCATCACAATATGATTACATAAGTTGGACTGATAATAACTGAACATGTCAACGATGATTTCTTGAGTTCAACACAAAAAAATAGTTTATTATTGTATGTTATATAATAGAATGTTTATTTTTCTTTTCAAAATGTATATACATCTATCAAACTGCCACATAACAATAAAAAACAACCAATTTACATGAAAATACAACAAGAAAATACAAAACTAGTCATATAATTCACAATATACATACAAAAACAAATCTATATTAACAGCAGTGTGAAACTGAAGAGGCAAAGGTAATGATTTGTGCAACGCAAAACTACAGAATTCTTGCTACTGACAGTCAATCCTTTATGTCTGCACCGTAAACCTTTATTTACAAGTGTTCTTCATTGCTATTTGGGAATAGCTGTGTATAAACGGAAGTAATTTAAAAATTGAATCCTGAGAAGGGATAGTTGGGATTATTTGACGTGAGGTTGTATGCGGCACTTACCGATCATCAGTATATTATCTATAGTAGATAGTGGCTGTCATGCCCCAGTTTTAGAGAAGCAGCAGGAGTATCGGTTTAGGAAAGTCAGCAATGTTCTGCTGTGGGCAGTCACCAACAAAACGTATTTTAGCCACTTAAAAAAGGCCCATCAAAAAATACCAATATCAGTTTAAGCATGCACTGTATTTAGAATATTTTTACAGCTTTACTTTGCTGTCAGACAGCCTTTTTTGATGGGAAACTGCTGTTATATAAGCCAAATATTCTCTCTAAATCAACCAAACTTTACTGGCAAAATCAGTCATTTTACCTCACAGAACACGGTAGTTGTTGGTCTACCACTGCCACGATCATTTAGTTAGTTAGTGTTATTGTGTGACCTCAGTGCTTTAAAGGGTTACTTTGGATTCACCAAAGTCACACAATAACACAAACAAAATAATCAACAAAACAATCTAGGTAGCAACAGGTTGCCCAGCAACACCTGTGCTCTTTGAGGTAAAATTACCAATTTTGCCAATGGAGTTTAGTTGCTCTGGAGAGAGCGATATTTGTTTTATATAACAGCAATTTCCTGTTAGAAAAGGCTGTCTGATGGCAAGATAAAGCAGTAAAAATATTCTAAATATATAGCATAAGCATACACTTAAACTGATACTGACTTTTAGGTGGCTCTTTTTAAGGTGGCTAACATATGTTTTGCTTCCTGACCCGTTCACTTCCTGCGCCACTACTCCTGCTGCTTCTCCAAACTGAGGGCCTGTTGACCACCATCTATTGTAGGTGATACATTGATTCTGAATAAGTAAATCATACAGACCCGCTTCAAAAAATCAGAAATATCCCTTTAATTATATTTCTCTGAATGAAAGAAAACAGCTGACAGCAGCAGAGGTTGCTGCAGTGACTGATGGCACCCAAGTAACAAACAAACATACAGTATAATTGTTGTACTGAAACAGAAACATTCAAATAAGCTAAAAATGTGCCTCAGAGTCATTACAGTCTGATCTGGTGTGTAATCCTGATCCTGGTTATTGTCTTTATGTTCAGTAGGTAGTATTTATCATCCTGCATTGGGCCATTTCCTCATTAGAAACCTGCTCCAGTTTGTAAATTCCCCGCCGGATTGACTGTACAAAGCCTCTCTTCGCCACTCCCCAGCTCTTCTCTACTAAACATAGTTGGAGTTTTGGTTCGTGGTGGGGAAGAGGTGGTTTCCGCTTATGGACTCGCTTGATCTGGTCCGCGAGCATCTCCGACAGCCCAGGAAAGCACCGCCAGCCATAGTGAGGAGGCCACCAGCCCAGCTGACAAACACTGCCTTACCAAACTCAAAGCTGTAGAGAAAAACAACAAACATTTAAATGCACATTTAACTACAGAATCAACTCTTATGTAATCCCACAGATTGTGTGTGTGTGTGTGTGGTGTGTGTGTGTGTGTGTGTGTGTGTGTGTGTGTGTGTGCGTACCTTTCCAGGCGATGAGATTTGTGGAAGGTATCAACAATCATTGTGACATACCAGGAAGTTATGATGAGGGTCAATAAACCTGAAGAAAGAAAACACATCATACTGTTAATCACAGAAGTGCCCATTTAAATTCTACTCATCTTTTTTTAAGATACTACAGTACTTCTATTAAAAGTGCAGTTTGCAATTTCGGATCAAGATAGCAGATTTTTGAGTCTCATTCTCAGGCTGTCACATGCTGATGTTTTTGAAATGACACTCAACAATTAACTATCTTATCTGTGACCTGTGATTGGTCAAAATCTCAGACTAGATTTTCTAAAGCCTGAAAAATGTAAACATCTGGCCTCTTGGCACTTTTTTCCAAATCTGACCCTTCTAAAAAAAAGTAATTGTATCAGCCCGCCATAAACTGGTGGACTCACTGTATCTGGGTATTAGAATAGCAAACTCTCTTTGTATTTTTAAAATAAAATTGAAGACCCACGTTTTGAATCTGGCTTTTAATTTTGAGCTATGTTTCTTTTCTTTTATTTACTTTTATTGACTGACTTTTAACAGTTTATTGTTGTCATTTCTACTCTTGCTGAATTTTTCCTTACTGTTGTTTGTTCTTCATTTCTGGCTGCATGTCTGTAATTTTGCATGTGAAGCACTTCAGGCTGCATGTGTGGTTGAGACGGTGCTGTATAAATAAAGCTGAGGTGGGCTGAGTTGAGTTGAGTTAAACAGAGATTAAAGGAATGATGAAGAGCTCCCTTTCATGACTACTATGGCTCAATATAATCCACTACATTTCTGAGAACTACTTTAATGAATTAAATGAGGTTTGAATTACGAAAACGTTAATAAACTGGGTGCTCGATGTATTTTAGAATCTCAATGTGTTTGTTTCAAAAAGGTCGAGTGTGTACCAGAATATGGCACAAATGTAATACAATATTCAGAATTATGTTTTCATTGGTGTATAATCACCTGAAAATAGGAACTGTTGTGTTTTTGTTATCTTGGAATGAGCCCCTTATATCTATAGAGGGTGTGGATCCTCCTTCATGGAGGCTGACATGTTAAGTGACAGTAAGCCAGAACGAACAAACCAAACACCGGCTTTCCTATTTGGAAGGATAGGAATGGGTACGAAAATCTGCAGTCTTACCGCTAGATGCCACAAAATTCTACACACTGGTCCTTTAAGTTATCGTTTTGAATTGGTCTTAATTATTTTTATGGCTTCAGACAGTTCTCAGGTTGGTTTAAAGTGCCATGCAGGTTGTTTTTTCGGAATAAATATTTTAAATGAATGTATTAGAAATTATTTTATAATCGCCTTTCTGTTTAATGCATTTTGTTTTATCTCTCTTACATTGTTTTTCACATTGTTATTGCTGCCTATCTTGGACAGGGCAAACAGACTGAAAAAAGGTTTTAAATCTGAACGAGGACTTCCTATTTAAAGTGGCTACAGAAAACTTTCATACCATGTTGATTTTGGAGGACCCTGTGGACAAAAGCTACAGTGTTTCGACTGCCATAGCCACAAAATGTAATGTCAAAAATATAATTATCTAAAGAAAAATCTCCCCCTGCTCCTTTTTAATGGGCGAATGGAACTTTGTCTGGGAAAATGTAAACACAGGCTTTTCCGCTCTGCACGGCCTAAATTGTTTTATCTGATTTCAAGGAGAATCCGACCCAGTGGCAATCATTAAGAAGAAATAGCCAATCTTCTCGCTGATGGTCTCATTTGTTTATGTAGGTCATATAGACACACCAGCATTAAATTGAGTCTGTTTCATAACCAGTTGCAGTTAATACAAAAAACATGAAGAGTCTGAGCTGCCTGTTAAATCCTGTCATGTTCTGCGGCCACTGAACACACCTGCAACCATGAACATGATTCCTCCAACCATGGCTGTTGTAGCTTTACTCTCAGGTTTGCCGTCCAAGAAGTGGGTGCACTTCATTCCCACTGTGGAGACCAACACGGCCACAGTGGAGAGGAAGATGCTGAGCAGCATCACAGCCCTGGTAGCCTGGACCTCAGCTGGAGGAGCAGAAGAGGGAATATTGGTCACATTATGTACAGAAAACTTGTCATTGATACAGTCTGAGATTGGTGGATTTGATCTTTATATAAGAGATTGCACAGTACACGTTGCCTCATTCTGTCACTAAATGTATTACAATTCATGGTCAGGCGGTACTGGATTTTTTGGGGCTGATTTTAAGGAGTAAACAAATTCCAATATCAATATATCCACCGATATTCTTTAAAAGTGGTTAACACTCTTGACAAATTACAGTATGTAATGGAGGCAGGATATTTTACAGTTTAACAATTAACTTTATTGTCCAAAATAAAATGAGGGCACTGAAACAGTAAACTTTCACTGGCATTTTAAGAATTATAAATAACTATAAATAAGAAAACAGAAATAGATGCAAAATAAAATAATCAAATATACATCATTTGGTTACAAACTTTATGCATTTTCTTTAACTGATGAAAACACTTGCCATCGATTAATCATTCATAATTAATAAGATGAAACACTTTTTTTCTAATTTTCAATTTTTCTTGAATTCTCATCTTTCCCTGTTTTTTTGCATTTGTCACTTAAGTTTAAAGGTTCTGCTATTCAAAAACTGAGTACCTGATAAAACAATGTCAAATGTGGTGCAATTACAGCCAATTATAGACTATTGATTAATTACTGATTCGTACATTTTTTCAAATGCTTAATGGCAATTAATTAATCAATAAATGATTAATCATTAACATCACTAATACATAAATTAAAATAAACAATCTACTTTATGTTATGTACATTTAACCTAACTAAATGCACAAAATAGTAAAATAAAGCTGAAATAAATATTGCAATTATACAAAATATCCTAGGAGAAGATTGTCAGTACCTAAATTGCAAGCTGCTCTACAAATAAAGCTTAACTGATTCCACAAGGATAAAAAACAAACAATAAATTCCCCATATGAATATCGGACTGGTGCCATATGAGGTCAAACCAAAGACCTTATACAACAAAGACGCACTTCTGGTTAATTATAGTAACTTGTTTTCAGTGGAAGGTATCTCAACGAGCAGTGCCTGGTTCTGAGAGGAGATGCAGATGTGATAAAAAAAACTTACTTGGCAGCTTCAGGAGGGACTGGTGAAGTTCACAGGTTGTTCTCTCGTTGCCGCTGCAGCTCATCCACAAGCCCTCGTAGATGCGGTGCGTCTTTCCCTGATTCTGTTTCTTCCATTCAACCATGAAAGTAGCGGCCACAGTGGCAGCGAGACCGACCAGAGACAGGAGGAACCCGAGGAGCTGCAGTCCAGAGCTGGCCATGATGGTGTCCAGATAACAGCGAGTTAAAAACAAAAATGTGACCAGGAAAAAAAAAAAAAAAAATCCAAAAAGCGATCAGAAGTGGTTGAAGCCAACAGTCTCTGATGTTAAAGTGACCTCTCTGAATAAATGTCTGCTTGCAGCTCTTCGGACCGTGATATGCTCGCGCTCTGCTGCAGCCTCTATTTAAAGTCCAGAACGCGTGACGCATGTGAGGTCTGCACTCCACCTGCAGAGGATGATGGGAGGATGTTTCTTTGGAGCTCAGGACCAGTTAAAATCACGGTAAACACAGACCATCTAAAGAAATAATATATAAATGATAAGAAAAGTTAGGCTGTAATATTATATTCAGGGTTGGGAGGGTTTCACAATATTAAATAATGCAACTTGATTACATTCCATTATTTTTGGGTTACTTCAGTGTAAAATATGGTGGATTTGTTTAGCCCAGCGAGGTGTTTGTAGAGCTGCAACTATCAGGTCGGTTATTTTCTCAATTAATTGATTAATTGTTTGGTCAATGAAATGTTGAAAAATGCTGATCAAAGTTCAACATCACGTCCTCAAGTGTCTTGTTTTGTCTACAGCTCAAAAATATTCAGTTTACTGTCAGAGCAAAGAAACCAGAAAATATTCATATTTAAGAAGCTGAAATCAGAATTTGGACTTTTTTTTTTTAATTAAAAATGATTTATCAATTGATCAGTTTGATAATTGTTAAGTTATTGATTAATTATTGCATCTCTAAGTGAGTATGTGTGTTGTTAGGTTTATTAGATTGTCCAGCTGTTCCTTCCTTTGTTGTGCGCAATTGATTGATTGATTGATTGATTGATTGATTGATTGATTGATTGATTGATTTAAAGACAAAAAGTGGTCAAACTTCCACCCAGAGAAGCATTTTTTTTTACTAGAGGCCATGGTAATGAATTGACAGCTGTGCTGTTCTTTATTTTAAAACTGTAATCCTACATATAATCCCCATTTTACTAAATGTATCTGTAACCTGATTACATCTTTGTTATCTGTAAATGTAATGGAATACAGTTACCTTTTTTAAAATCTACATTATGTAATCCTGTTACATCTAATCCATTACTCCCCAAGCCTGATTATATTGTGCTTCTCACTTTAAACTGCTACTGTGGGATGTGCCAGCTGTGGTTGCTATAGCAACACATTGTGGACTACAATAGAATACAATGAACTGAAAACATGCTGTTTTAAAGCTATAATATGCAGCACTTCCATATTAAAATGTCTGAAAACGCTAGAAATATGTCCCTAATTTGTTGAGTTGTGTACTTACATTATCCTCCATGTTTGCACCAGTGTTAAAACCCAGACAAAATAGTTGTATTCTAGGAAATGGTACGTTTCCTACTTGCCACAAATTGCTGTAACTTCCAGGGGAACACCATGGAGACTAAAAAACTCATAGGAAACAGAGGATACATCAGATACGTAAGAAAGAACACTCAGCTTGACTAAATGTGACATGAATATAACTTTGATACAGGACCTCAGATGAAAAAGGGGGTAATGCTAATTAGCTAATGCTAATTAACCTAATGCTAAGCTTTACTTATGGGCAGGCAACATACCTTAAGCAGCTGTTTTTACACTGACATCCAGGGACAAACTGGTCAGGAGGAATAGAATACTTTAATTTTATCACAGTTTTTGGAGGTTGGAACAACAAGAGAAAATACAGGGTTAGCCATTTTGAACAAACATTATCTGGAAACTCATCAGCAACCATCACAACTTGCAACTTATTTGGTTTTGAGACTTTTGAGAAAAAATGTCAGCAGCGGATCTCCTCCTCCCCCTTCTGGCTCCTCCATGTCATCAAAGTTACTTCTTTCCATTTTATGGTCAGTGTTGGGGAGCGTTACTTTTAAAAGTAACTCATTACAAGATTATTGCTATTAAAAAGTAACTTGTTACGTTGCAGCTTTACCTTCTGAGAAAAGTACCTTGTCAGAATTTTTTTTACTGTTACTAAAAATGGAAACCCCTTTGTGGTTGTGAAACATGTCGGATTGTCAGTACCTCTGACGAGACTTCACAAGTTGAAAAACCTCTCAACATGAGTACTAGACGCTGGAGTATTGACTCAGAGAGGGATTTGATCATGGGGAATTAGCACCCATCTTGAGACCAGACTTGAGCTTGTCTGCAATTTCATTGTCCACCAAAACCACAGTCTTTGTCTGTCCTCTGTCTCAAATGCAAAAAAAAGACACCCTCAGGAGTGTGAGGTATGACAGCTTCAGACAACAGTACTTCGTTCAATGGTTTAAATGTGGTAAAATTGTAATGTTTAAGGGATTGCATATTGTTTAAACGTAACTAAATAACTGAGCACCTGAATTGCAAAATTAACAGTTACAGGAAAAAAGTACTTTAATGAGTTGCTTTGTTACGTGTTACCCCAACACTATTTACGGGAGACACTGATGCATTGCTTTGTAGCTGTTCATCAAAAATCTGCTATTCTCATGTTTTTACCGGTGAGGACAAATACATGGGTTCTGAATATTGAGGAGGACGTGTCCTCTGCACCCCCCTGAAATCTACGCCTATGAAAAACCGTAACTTTCAACATTTTAACTCTTAGTGTGCAGTGATGATACATTAATTTATTTACACATATTGATGAGCACATACACTGATTATTTTACCATCATTATAGGCCTGCTATGTTCATGAAATCCTCCTCGGATGTGACTCAGTCATTACACGTACCGGGGAGGAAACTGCTACTTACGAACACAGCTGATTTACAAACGTCATAGTTTTTTGTGTGGGAGGACAGATTGCGGGATGAGAGATGACACCCTACCCTATGTTCACCTACACAGTCCTCCGGCCATGAGCCTACTGTAACAGGAAGTCTGTTTATATTCTGACAGAGGCCCTGTGGTGTGTTACTGCACATTTTTTTACTACTTCAATACTTGATGGATGGTTCTTGCTTCACCAGAACCAGAGGGATTAGAGTCACGGGGAAATTAGTACACTTTTCCTGATATTGTCACTAACCATCTGGTCCTGTCTGCAGCCTACGAGCATACGACAGGAATTCCTTGGAAATAAGTTTGACCCTGGCAGACTTTAAAGTGATCTTAAACAATGGGAGTGAAATCTTAACTCTTGTAAGGGAGGGATACATGGCTTGCTTTGCTGTAAAATGTTGTGATGAGGCCTACTTCAGGAAAGGGTGGACACTGATCCAATCTAAAGGAGACAAATGCACACTGTTTACAAACTGGCATCCCCTTCTCCAAATATGGTCAAATAATTTGGTAATTGTCTACGTAAAATGGATACTATTTGTTCACATAAACACAAGCTCACTGCCGTTAATTGCTGAGGAAAGGAATGACAATTGAGCATGCGAGCTGAAAGACCTCCCCTTATACTAATGTTTATGCTATTTTGTTGCTTGTTTTTGCTGCTTGTTGGTACTCACATTTACATTAAATTCATTATGTAACGGTAGACACATGTTGCACCAAGCTCTGTTATGTTTTGTTTGGCATATTATTCATAAATAAGATCAGGGCAGTGGTATACTAAACATTTGACGTATACAAAGCCACAGATGAAAGTGGATCAAATGAGCCGTTTAGCAGCTGAATGAAATGACTGTGATGATTAAAGTCTCACACTGAGTCTGCATGTTTTTTCATTCACTGCAAAAGTCAGTTACATTATTGCAGGCCTTGCAGTTAATACAATGGAGGCAGTAATAATAATAATAATGATGATAGGAAATGCAATATATGTAATTTATAGTAAATGGAAAATGCAAAATTACTGGTCCTCATGCAAACACACCATCAACTGCCCACAATGAGAAAGAATCAAAAATCTAAACTACAAATCACATAAAATTTGTACAATTCCTCATCAACATGTCTGTGTGGGTCCTACATGCATGCCTTGCAATCCATGCTCACTCCACGCGGTAAACAACAGATAACTTTGACATATGTGCGACTTTGTTTCTTCTCTCTTATTGTATCAAATCAACTAAACTAAACTAAAATACGCAACACTTTAAATGACATTTTTGCATTCATCTCATCCCATAAATTTTTCTCATTTGTTACAACCAAATATTGAAATCTTTTATGCCCTCGAAATACTTGATGCAGTATCTGTTGGTACTTTGTTTTTATTGTAGCTATTTTGTAATTGTTGATTTGGCTTTTCCGCAACCACTTTACACATCCCTTTTTTTACTTTATACTAGCTGTCTCACTCCAGTGTGCTGCTAGTACAACATTCCAACTGTAATTAAATGTTTGACTAACTGTATTTTAATCTTTTTACGTTCACTCTTTTAGACTGGGTATGTTTATGAGCTTTATCAGTGTTTTGTGTTCCTATGGGGACTTAAAGGACCAGTGTGCAGGATTTAGCAGCATTTAGCAGTGAGCTTGCAGACTGCAAACACCTCATCTCACTCTGCCCCTTTGTCCACTCAGGGCTGCTGAAAAAAAACGTGGCGATGCAACATGGCGGCCTCCTCGAAAGAGAAACCTGTGCCCTCTGTAGATATGGTTGGCTCATTTTAAAGTATTTTCAGCTGATTATACGCTAATGAAAACATACTACAATCCTTGTAAATCTTTCACTGGACACTGGATCTTTAATGTTGACCTTTCACTTCTGATATTTGTTTCCTCCTTCCTCCTCCTCCTGTGCTGTATTCTGCTGCACAGCCCCAACCCCAAGGCTCACTTTATCCTTTCTGATTTAACTGCCTTTTCTTTTCATTTATCATCTGTACCCACTTATCCTTTACAGCAGTGGTTCTCAGACCAGAAGAAGCATTATTAGCATCTGGTTGATGCTAATAATGCAATAATTTGAATCATCATGACGGTGAATCATCTTGAGCCATGTTGTGGGCATTATATGTTTTGCAATTTGCAACCAAAATTAAATTAGGCCTTCACACTTCCCTTTCAGCTTTTAGCTGCCCAGAAAAAAAAAAAAAAAAAAAATTCCATGATCCTAAAAACAGAAATCATGTGCTAGCAAAAGGGGAAGAGGTCACAGAGTGGGCGTGGGTGTCCAAATTAACCTTTAACATTAAGTAAGACACTTTTTAGGTCATGATTCAAAACAGGGGAGGGGTCACTGTGTATTTCTGTGCTGATCGGCAGGAGCATGATTCTTATGCGTGATCATCAGCAGATACATTCACTCCCTATAGACAGTCACGTAGAGTCAGAGCCTATGTGCCTACACACACACACAATCCACTTCTAATAGCAAATGTGATTGTAAGTTTTACAGTAAAATATTAGACTATGCTTTAGAAACTATGAACAAAACATGTGGTAGTATGATACAAATCTAAAAATTGATGAAATCTTACCAAATTCTTACCTCTGCACCCTGTAGTAAACATAGCAAAACCATATCAACTGCTGTAAAGTGGGGAATAAATGATTTGTTGGTTGGTTCACCACTTTTGCAACTATTGGAAGGATTGCCATGAAATTGGTTACAGACATTCAACTATTAGCAGGCATTTGCATGTTAGAAAAGTCATTTTAAGCATGTTAGCAATTAGCTCAAAGCACCACTGTGTAGTAGATCCTTCTTGTACTCAGATGAAATAATTTGGCCTACACTTGATTTTCCCAAATGGATAGAGGGCAAACTTAAGCCAGTGCAAAAGGCTAAGATTATAACACATTATAAAACACTTAAATGTGGAAAAACTGACAAATATCACTGAGGGAAAAATAAAACCTTATTACACACACAAAGGCATTCTCTGCATTGACATTTTGAACAAAGGAGGAGTCAGTTATTGCAGTCTTTATCAAAAATCAGCAGGCTGAAATTGTTTCCTCTAACAAATAAATGTCTGGGTGTTTATGTGGGTGGAAATGCCTAAAAAGTGTAAATGTGGTGTTTAAAAAGGTGCAGTGAAGGTCGTTTTTCTCAGGAAACTTAAATCCTTTGAGATCAGTTGTAAACTCTTATTTGTTTTCTATTAAAGCTTTGTGGCCATTGCCTTGTTTTATGATGTGGTGCTACAGTAACAACATTGCTTTCAATAAAACAGGATTGTTAAACTCCTAATGTCCCACAAAATCTATAGGATTATGCACATTTTTACATCTTGTGGTGTGTGTTGTGTGTGTGTGACTGTGTTTATGGTTGTTGTTTCTTTACGTACAAATGACCAAACCAGTCATCCCTCATAGAGTAGGCTGTACCAACAAAAATTAATTTAATCTAAGATTAGTTCTAAGAGTTCAGAGTTTAGCTGTCACAATCCAAGGGTTTACTGGTTTGGACCCAAATGCAGACAACGGAGACAGAGCGGAGCAGTTTCGTGATATTTAATCAACAAAATGAAACCATACGAAAAGCTTACATCATGTAAGGTAGAGAGTCTTCAAACAAGGCAGGGGAAAAACAAACACAAAAAACTTGCTGAGGAGGCAAAGGTTAAACCAAAATTCAGTAGAGGAAATGCAAAAATCAAAGTCCTGGGAAGAAAAAAAAAACCAAAACAAATCTGTTCAGGAGAAAAAACACGAGCAACAAGATTCAACAAGAGACACTAAGGAGGAAAAGACCCAGGATTAAATACACTTGGGAGGAGGCGGATAACAAGACACAGGTGAGGGCAGTCAAGGACAGGTGAAAATAATCAGTGATCAAAAAGAGCGGGAAAACAGACAAAGACAGGAAGTAAAAACAACAAAGACACACAAGGGAAAATGCACCAAAATAAAACAGGAAGTGACAATGAAAAAACCCCAGACCATGACATTAACAAAAAATACATTTAAAATGAGCAAATTCAGATTCAAAATTAAAACTGCAACTAGCATTGAACAGGCTCTCACACCCTTGTGGCAGCAACCCCGTCACCAGAAGCTGACCGATCGACAAGGCTCTGAATTAAATATATGAGTGTAGATATATAAGTGTAGTCCACACTGTAAAAAATTCATGTAAATTAGATGATGATTGTCGCACAAGTCTTACTTGGGGCTGCTGTATCACTAGACACCATATCACACATAATTTTCACCACGACTGATGTGTGATGTGTTTGATGAGTTTTTGAGCATGTTTAAGCCCTCAAAAAATCGATTCATTAGGAGGAATTTTAAAAAAAGATCATTTTAAATAAATAAAAATAAATAATATTAATTGTGCGGTGGCCATGGCCCTGCTGCGGACACTGACTGGGTGAGGATCCTCTGAATTTTCATGCATTTTGAACAATGCAGGAAGGAGTTCGATATAATTTCCTGTCTCCACTTGGTAGCACTACAGACACACATTAACACAGACACACTCCTGTTCTTAGATCCTTCTGTGAAAGCTGACGTTCTGGGAATTTGAGCATGACTTCAATGCATCACAGCTTTCAGTTTTGGCTGATGTGTTCCTGAAATAAAAACAAACTGTTTACAGAAAACTGATTTCATTAGCAGAACCACGTAACAAGCACAGGTTTCTTTGAACCTCCTGTCTAATTTACAGTAAATATGTGTTATCATCATAATTCATGGTTTAAATTACTTTTCCACAGGGGAAAAGGAGGGGGAACCCATCCTCTACACTGCCTGACCTCCCAAGATTTTGTGGGCAATTGTCACAGAGTGACTTCCTGCAAGTGCTGTCTAATGGTTTCCATCGTCACACAAAAAGCCAGGGAGGAGCTACTCTACAGTGTAATCTCAGTTCTGGGAATAGCTTTGAGCCACTGGACTTAATTACACCCAAATATTTATTTAGTTGAGCTGCTGAGAAAGGACGAAATCGAAAGGGTATTAAAATATTTTCTTTTTATACATATTTTCCTTTCTGTAACATTTGGCCTAAAATGACTAAAGCATGTGATGTGAGTCTCCAGTTTTACACTTGAAATTATAATTTCTTAAAGGTATGGCAGCCAGCACCTACTAATGAGTGAGTTGACAAGCCCCTCAAATACTGACCAAGCAAACACAACATGAGCAAACCCTGAGACACAGTTTCACAACCAGCAAAGTGCTGATGAAGATGCATTAACACTGTAAAATGTGTGAGGAAGATGCCCTCTAGTGGCTCCTTTGAGCAGAACAAGCAGCAACAGCAGGTGTCAGCGAATACACGCTGAGACACTTGTTACAGGCCCTGATGCTGACTGCAGTGTCTCTGAAGTTTCTAGTTTCGATCCCAGTCATTTCTCTACACCTGCTGCACCAAAATACAGGTGCACAAAATGCACACAGTAAAGTAGCATCAACCTGCAGTTTCAGTGCAAGTGACTTGAGGATGACCCCAAATCTAGCTGTGGAATCACAGGGCGATTTTATGGCCATGAGTTGATCACATATATAATGCAGGGGGACCGGGGAGTATTGTAACACAGAGTTAGCCGCAGGACCATCAGTTTTACTGATTAGAAAAGTGCTGCAGTGATATCATCAATGGCCTGTTGTACACTTCCACTTTCTTTTTTGAGCTCACTGGAGAAGTGCCATGTCTCTGTGAGCAATATTGTTCATTTTACAACCAAAAACAAAAATGAATTTCAGGTAAGAAAGCAGCATTTTTTTAACATTTTTTTTTGCCTACAGGGTTTAATTTACATAACTTAAAATAGCAGCCTCTCTAGTTTAATCTGATATTTTGCATGTATGCAACCTTCAAGCCCACATGCTGAAGCAGTTTGCTATGTAATAGCTGCTTGGGGTGGGATAGTTGTAACAGTTCATTCAAATTAATGAGAATTTCTGAATTTTGCGCATGGAACACTTTGCAAGCTGAAAGCCAAAAGAAGTGTGGGTCAAGTGTGCACATTGTCAGCTCTGGGCCCTATTTTGTGTATTTAAATAGTTCACTTCATTCAAATCATTTATTCTTTATTCTTCAATAAAGTCCTTTCATAAATATAAATTGATCAAATTATCTATTCACAGCTAGTGTCACAGCTCAGCCCAGTAGTGGGGTAGGTTGTAACAACAGAACTCATATAATCTCTGATTGTGTTGTAGACGTCCAGTTGAGTTTTATTTCTAGCAGACACATATGGGTACCATGTATCACAGTTTGAGAGATCTAGCATAAAGAACCACTGAGCTACTGCTGCTCTGGGGCCGTTTTCGGGGGTGTGGGTTAACAGGGGCCAGTCCCCTGTAACACTGACTTTCAACCTTCTCTGGTGCACTTCCAAGACACTACAAGGATGATAAAATTATTACTTTCTTGTAATGATATGGGGCTGACACCATGTCATTGAAACATGTAACTGAAACTGTGAGTTACTGAAACAAATTCTGTTACTGAAACAACAACAGATCATGGTGTTTTATGTGTTTTTGTGCACTATTACCTTACCACTGAGCTTAAACTGGTCTATAAGGCCACTGCTGACGCTCAACCAAAAAGTGTTACAACCACCCCTGGTCTCCCCTATTAAATGATACTTGCATGTATCTTTTCTACTCTTGTGATACTAAACTGACACAAAGTCAGTTAATCAGTGTGTAATTATCAAATACAAAACTGTGGACCTGCTGGCACCAAACCGAGTGGCTCAAACAAATACTGTCAGTCAGGCTTTGATTGTAATCTTTGCTCTTTGCCAGCCTCAGTCCAGACACTTTTTATTTAAAGTTCTTTTAAATATTGTATTTGTATGATCTCATTCACACTGTTACACTGATATCATGTGATGAGGCAATTAGAGTCACACTTAGTATCATTAGTGGTCTTTCTCACGCAAGGAGGTTTGACTAGTCAAACACAGGTGTGACTTCAGACAATGATGGCTGCAGTCTTGCACCGTGTATATCTTATACCATTGCTGTTCCTGCAAAATCACTTGAAGATCTGTAAGAGCATGTCTGGTTTCTACAAGGCAAGTGTTCTTTTTACTTTCTGTAATTTATTCTTTGTGAAGAATAACGGTCTCCTTGTTCACATCACCACAGAGCACTGCGCAGTAAGCTAATCATAGTCATTAGCTGAAGTTGGCCTTGCCTCTTTCTCTCTGATTTGTCCATGTGTCATTGTCATTTTATACATATTTGCCTTGTCTGTTTTTGATGTTTGCTGGTGGCGATTTCAGTCACTCAGGGCAGGCTTTCATAAACCTTGCTGTGCACTGAAAGCACCAAAATCATGATTAATTCTAGCTGCCAAGATGTATGAAAAAGACTAACATTTAAAAGTCCCATGTGTAAGATTTAGGGAGATTTATTAGTAGAATATTTCAGGAAACATTATGAATATTTTCATTTTTGTATAATCACCTGAATATAAGAACTGATGTGTTTTCATTACCTTAGACTGAGTTGTTTACTACAGAGGGTAGAGTCCTGCACTGGATCGGGTACCAGTGGGTACCCGATGAAGGCTAGCTGATAGCTAAAACTGATGTCATAAAGGCAAAATTACCCAGTAGAAGGTTAGGGTTAGGGTTAAGGTTATACCATATTGTGGACAATACATCACCAAAGGCTAAGTCAGACATTGGTGTGCTTGAAGATTGTGAGAGTAAAGTTATCACTTTGGAAACATATCGACAGCTGCAGATTCACAGGTTCTGTGCAGTTGAGAACACAAGTGAGTGACTGTATGTGTGTTTAATCATGGGTGCAGGTCAGGTCACAGGGTTTATATTCAGGGCGGGTGCGGACTTCTCTTAGAAGTTATTGTAGGTGATGGATCAGTTCTGGATCTCAGCTTTACAGAGGCTGTATACTATTGTCTTATATGTAACCCATATTGATCGTGGTAAAGCCAAAGACAATTTTAAACACTGTGGACAGTCAAGTTCAAACCCAACCCAACAACATTAACAACGGTTCTGTTTTATTCGTGTCGCAACAGTGTGACAGTGAGCCAGTATGCACAATAACAGGCACTAAAACTGAAAATGAAATTCAGTCATTGTTATTTTTATTGACTGTACCTGTGCTTTTCCATGTTAAAATGTCTTCTGTGGGAAAACTGTATTACTACCACACCTGTGCCAGCTGTAGATGACTGAAAACCAAGCAAACTGTTCTCATGATGTGTGAAATGCCTTTTGAAGCTACACTTTAAAGTTAAATTTTATATTTAAAGTCAGTGTAACATTAGGGCTTAATCTTTGAAATGCAACTGTAACAGTGCATCAATATCCTAAAATAAATTCAGTAGTACTCTGTCCTTTTGTGCAAGCTTAAACAAAGCACCTGAGGATTGCCTTGGCTTGCATACAAGGGTGACTCCCTGCACAGAAGGGCCTAGGTGGTGCTACAAACCAGTCCGGTGTCATTCCTGCACCAGGCACAGCAGTGGAGCGCCTCAGGCCAAACGGCCTGCTTGATTTTTTACACCTCATGATGAGAATGTTTGCTTTTGTCCACATGCCAGCATTCAGGAGCCGCTCCAATTTAACCTTTCATAAAATGTGACAGACACTCCTCAAAGGCTGTGAGAGTGTCATTCTTCACTCGATTAGGCTCATACAGGAAGTTTTGAGCCAGGGTAAGCTATAAAAGTGCATAGAGGACATGAGCATTATGCATGAGAATACAAATATGAACAAAATATGATCTGTCACATTAGTTTAATACTACAGGGCTACCTGATATCAAGTGATCTGGATTATATATTTTGTGTAGGCTCATGAATATATTCTGCAAATGCCAGGTGAATAGCTTTGAGTTTCTATTTTACAGTAAATTTTGCAGTTATAAGCAGTTATTACTGATTTTGGGAAAGACAGTTTGTGGGTGAAGGTGTGGCAACTCTGCTGATGCAACCCTATCAGAGTCAGGTTAATACCTGACATAAAGAGAGAGGATTAGTGTCGCTGTGAAGTGCTCAGATTAAGTGTATAGGAAGTGATGTATTAGAGTGCATATTCTCTTATTTTTCTATTTCAGTTTTGCATTTTATTTCGCAACTGTCTGTAATGGTTTCCTCATAGAAAAAGACAGTGCTTGGCTTTCCTCTGTGGAGGGTTGGATTAGTTTAAAGTCTGACTAAATAGTTCTCTGACCACCTCTACCGGTTTTTCTTGAAGATGCGCCCCAGGCTTCATCATGCAGGCCAAGAGTGAAAGAGAGAAAAAAAAAAACATGCAATGCATCAGATTAAAGATGACTTGTGCCTTGTGTGACTTTTTTCCCTGTTATATCAAAGAGTTTGGAATGGGTTTTTTTTCTGTCTCGGTAGGATTTACATTTTGATAAAGATCTGGATAGACAGAAACCTGTTGTGTGTAGAGTGTGATTGGTAGTTTCTCTCTCTGTTTCTCTGTCTCTAATAAGTGGGTGTGTCTTCATGTCTCAACACGGCGTGCTCCAGTTGATAGGCAGCTGCACTCACCTTCTTTACCTGCCAGGTGAGAGACACGAAACAACACTGAGTCCTCAGTGAATACAGCAGCTGGTCCCTCATTCCCACTCAGGCCGCTCGACTGACTGGATACCATCAGCCGACCAGGACGGGTGAGTTCAATCAATTACCTGTAAATACTTTTTGTTCTGTCATATCTCAGTACTTATGCAACACTGTTAACAAGCAGCCTTTGTAGTTATGATGGCGTGTCACCGTGTTCTGCTCAGTTTTCACTGCAAACACCTGTTGCAGCTGGCCTGCGCCCACTGATCACTGCATATAGTCATGAGTTGAGTTTAATGACAGACTGAAGTTTGAGCATGAACATGAATAAATATTTGCTTGCTATAGTGAGGATTGTTGTGTGTATTTTGTGATATATGAGCATATGAAGAACAGGATCAAACATGTACTACAGATTTCCACCACCCCCACACTCACACAACTAGGCTTGTATACTAAATTCTTCTTTGTGTTCACAGGATTATTAAGCAGTGTTTCTGTTACCCGCTCAGCTGGAAACTTTGCCTGGGAATTTGTGCGCTCAAAAATTTCAGTCATTGTTTCTGGTCGTGTGTGTAATATGCATCCAAGGCCAAACAGATGCACCACAGTGGAGGTTTTGGATGGACTTTTGTTGGGAGACGGTTAAGAGGTTGGATGTAGATGTCTCATGTTTGTAAAAAAAAAAAAAAAAAAAAATTAACAGGCACTGCAGAGCTCAGCAAAGCCAGAATTTGCATCGTCATTGTAGAATTTGCAAATATCCGTTAAAGCAGCATTAGACACTATTTCTGAAGAAATTGCAGGTGTGAGTGCTGCCTGTTGAAAAGCTGATACTAAACTGCATTTCTGGCTCGAAAAGTTAAATAATACCAAGAATGAATGAAAGATATGGGATATTTAATGTCTGAATGGAGTTTATAGCTCAAAGTATGAATGAGTATCTGAAAAACGCTGAAAACGTGGCAGATTTGACCGTTCATTTATTTTGAATGGGGAAAATTTCACAGAAAACTTTGACAGCCACGTCCTAATTGAGCTGAATATTTTGACGTCTGAATGACGCTTTGATGTTGAAAAATACTGAACTAGTTAGGTGCCAAAAAAAACGACAGGATTTTTTTTTTTTTTGGTAGAAGAACATATGTTTGTGAATGCTGACATCTGCATTCACACCCAATTAGAAGCTACCAGCCAAATATTGATAGACTTCAGTAATATATTACATGTAATCAGGATTATGTAATCAGAAAGTAACTATAATCAACCCAGATTACAAGTAGAAAATGTGTAATTAGATTAGTTACATTGATGAGGATTACTTGGTTTGATTTTTGATTACATCTTTAAAATATATAAATTTAAAAATGATTTTCATGTTAACCAATTTTCTGTGAACTTTCACATCTGACAAATTTGGGTTTATTTGCCTTGAAAATGTTTTTAGATGTTTAAAAAGGAAACAAGATATAAGTGGAACATTTTTTTTATTTTAGTATAAGGTGCAATATTTTCAATGATTTTGAAGTAATAAAATTCAACAGATACTAAAGCTATTACAGGAGCGCAACAGGATTCCTAAAGTCTAAAATCTGCCGGTGATTATGAAGGTGTATCCTGCAGTAGTTTGATTGTGACATATCCCACACTGTGGGCATGGCAGTGGTGTTACCACATGCAGGCTAAGCATCAGTATGTCAGGTATGTTGGTGAACCAGCTACACTCAGCCGTTCTCAGATGATGGGTGTAGCTCTGTACTTTTCTTCAGAGCGGCATTATTAATTAAATATGTTGACAATAAAAGCCAACCAGCCACTGACCGTAATCCGTTCACACAAGGAAATGATTGTACAATAAATATACTGAGCACATGACAGAGTTTAAGACACACATCCAAGAATTAGTACTGGATCAAAGCATTTGTGTTTCTTTTAATGTAAAATCCCAGCTAAAGACAAATCTTGCAAATGCTCTCTGTGAATATGCACTTGTGTATTTGTTCTGGAAAAAATAAACTTGAGAAACAAACAGTACATTTACTCCAGTGCTGTACAAGTTTGAGGTATTTGTACTTGACTTGAGTCTTTTCTTCTGCATCGCAGAGAGACATATTGTACTGTCTTACTTCAATACATTTATCTGACAACGTTACATGCTAGTTACTTTACAAATTAAGATTTTTGCACCCAAAACACATGGAGAGCTTATAAAATATGATGTTCTGTTAAAAATCAAACTACCCAACAGTTTATACATGTACAGGTGAAATGATTAGTTGGTAAATGAGAGTTGAGAAGTGAAATGTGGAGAAACTAATCAGCACATTAATCCATAATGAAACTAAGTTGCAACTCTATGCAGAATAGTTCAAAATGGGCTCCATCTCAACCAACTTTCACATTAATGCATGAGTCATAATAACCTAATATCATGATAGCACAGTCACAAGGAACATTTTTCTGCACTGATACTTTTACTTTTAATACTTTAAGTAAATTTTGCTGATGATACTTAATGCTTGTACTTAAGTAACATTTTAAATGCAGGACTTTTACTTGTGACAGAGGTTTCTTTAATAGTGTTGTATTAGTACTTTTACTTCAAGAAAGGATCTGAATACCTTTTTACTATCCTGTATATAGAACAAATTTGTTAAGTTTTTTTTGCTTGAATTAGTGTAGTTAATGTGCATATTCACAAACAGCTGGAGGTCCACAAACATAGTTAAAACAGGTGTCTTAAAACTCAGTTCTCTATCATTTACTGAGTCAACTTGAGTGAATATTGTCCAGCAGGTGAGTAACAAGCTATGAACAGGGTTTCTGCAGGTTTCAACAATTTAATACTTCTTAAGAACATTATAAATGCAGCTTAAGACCTACTTTACATCCACATTGGCAAAAAAAGTGCAAGTACAGTTTGCATTAGTGGTTTCTTGTTTTCAATGTTGGTTTCATTTTGTGGTTGTTAAGATTGATCAATACATTTTTTTCCCCCAAAAACACATCTAAAAGCAGGAGTGAAGTTAATGCAACTTTATAAAAGTAATGTTAATTTCATAATCTAATCAATTTTAAGACCTGTCAAAATTGTATGTGAGACATTTTAAGACCCACAGTTCAGATTATTGGATTTTAGACTTTAAGGACCTGCAGAAACCCTGCATGAAAAATTCAGAACAAATGTGACATCAAACTCAGTGTCAGTCAACTCTGCCACAATTTCAAATGTAAATGTCTTTTGTTGGTTTTGCTCTGCAGATTCTCCTCTGAGCCAAACGTTTCAGCTGGTCGGTGGCTGGAGGGACAGTACAGAGATGAAGTTATGAAATTTTCTTTCAAACCTGTCAGCCAGCAGTTAAACAATATGTCATCTTTGTGGTTAGGTAACATTCTGGGAAAAAAGGGGTGGTAAAGAAACTACTTAAATAGCCTCAAGGTATTTTTAAAGGTTATTTGAGGCCTCTGTTCTACTAGATGCACTCCTGTCAGTCAGTGATGTAAAGGCAAAATATGCAGGATTTCATAAGAAACAATACATCAACAATTGATAAATCCTACTGATTCTACCTTTAATAAATGACTCGTATGCATAAACAGTGGAAATGCTGATACAGTTTATTACATTTTGAGATGCTATAGATAAAAGCAACTTGTTAATTCATTTTACTTAAAAAAAAAGTTCTGTTACAGCAAGTGCCAACACATACAGTATGTGTTGATCCATGATTGGTAGATTGCATACAAGCCCTGAATTAAACAAAATTTAAAATGTAACACTCAATGTTTGATGTAGACAGTACTCGATTCCAAAGAAACGTCTGATGCACAACATCCACAAATACACAAAAGACGCATCCTCATCAGATCAATTTTGTACACTTCCTTCTTTCAATTCTCAAAATGTCCACAAGGTGGCGCTCTCATCAAACAATAAATTATCAGTCCCACCTTAGTGGGTGTGGTATCTCTGCTACAACCACAGCAATTTTCAGCTTTTCCCATTTTCAGGTCCCTGAAAAAAAAAAGTACAAACATATGGCACAAATCTCATTCGGTCAACAGCACATATAATTCAATAACACCTGCGAGTTTGTCCTCAGCAATTCAAACACCTCACAAGAAAACTGTGAATTTTCTCTGGACAGGGAGGGAATCATTTTGGAAACGGATTGATAATTTCAGCAACATTTATTACAACATGAGAACTAAATGTTCACTAAAGTGAATCACTTTGTGGCCATCACAAACATTTCAATAAACTCAAATGCCCGAATGTGCTTTATATTTTCCTTATCATCCTTATTCAATATGAACCAGAACGTCATGGATCCTGGAGCAGTAAAAAACTGTAACATAGGTCCCTTTGAGCAGTAATAGATATTCATGTGACTGATTTCCCTCCATCCAGATGCACGCTGTCTATTGTGGGAATGTTTGCCTTTCCTGCTGGCAGGAAGTGATATCTGCCTCTGAATTGAAGACAAAGAGAAGAGGGCTGGAAGTGACGGCAGGAAAGTTCAGGGGAATGAAAATTAAAGCAACAATCTGAGGAAAGACAAACAAAATATTGTATAAAAATAAAATATAAGGCTCCCTTTCTTAACAAAGATACGTAATGGAACACAAGATAAAGGGACTGAAAGGTACAGAGTCAGATCAGTGTCAGTATTAATGAAAGCACACAGGAAATTGAAAAATTTACATATAAATGACTCATATTTTTCAATCCACACAAAAATAGTTATTGTATATAAATGTAAAACAAATGTATTTCTGATGCACACAAATATTTGTTTTAAATAAATTTAGCAGATATCCACAAATTTATGTATTGAAAAGTAGTTGAAATTTTCATCAGGAACATATTTGGATGCTGTTACATTTATATACAGACTGTTGAATCTCATTTACAAACTGCTTGTCATGTATGAACTTCACTGCATTTGGTGTGGGATTTGTTTTTCCCCACCCTGTGGCTCGATTCCTGAAAGCATTTTTTCCAACAGGAAATGATCTGTAGCCAATCAGATGGCTTCTTCTGCTTATGCAGTCACATAGACATAGATTTGAGGGTATGATTTAATGTGACCATATAAGGTTTGTGGAATTTCACTACATTTATTTAAAACAAGAAATATTTGTGTTTATCAGAAATCCATTTGTGAATCATATATCTGTATATGTGGATTTGTTTTACATTTTTACACAATGATAAATATTTTGTGTCCACTGAAAAATATGTGAAGAAAGTCATTTATATATAAATGCTGACGTACATTTGTAAATCATTCTGTGCACAGTCATTAGATGCTGGATAGCAAGGCGGCGGGTCCCTCTTGTTTTTGTCAATGTTATTCTTCTTCCTAGGAAATCTGCCTTCTGTGCATGAAAGTAAACAGAACTTTGCACACAGGTCCACTCCTATGTCAAACTTCCTTAACTGACTTTATAAGCTAATAGTCCTGATGGTGGCACTACAGCAATCATCTAAATTTTAAAACTTTCATAACAAATTCATAACAAATCATCCATATAATGCTACTTCTTTGCAGCGTACACCAACATGTAGCCCCAGTAGAGCAGAAACTTTCACATGCTTTGAGCCGGCAGGAATTTTGAAGTCCATCAAACTGTTAAAACTAATTATATTTATCTCCTCCCACATTTTTGCTCAATAACTTGCTCCGCTGCATGTTCAGACCTTTCCCACGTGTTCAGATAGATCGTCATCTATATGTTGTCTAGATGAAGTACACAAATTCTCATCATTTTTCTTGGAAGCTTGAATTTTTGACACTAGTTAGAGATTTGCCTACATGCAGCCTGATTGCCAGAGTCACCATGCAAAGCCGTGTGTGGTTTGATACTTGACATGTAGCTCAACGGGTTGTGACTTGCTCCTGGAATCAGATGTTGTGAGTTTGCATCTTAGGTGATGCAGAAGTAATGTGCTAATGCTTATTTAAGCATTATGCTTTGGGGATTAGAGACGCATGATTTCAGAGATATTTTTAATTTTAGAAGTTTTAAATAATTATCAGTCTGGCCAATTCTGCTTACAGACCCTTGTGTATTTGTCATTTGTCTCCAGTTCTTCCTCTTCCTCTTAAAAATGCCCAGCCCTGACCCATTGCTGCACAGCAGCTATAATCAATATTGAGACTGATCTGGCCCCATAGAAAAGACAATCTTGTATTTTCCACGATGGGGAACGTGATTTGGTAGAACATGTTAAAAAAAAAAAAGAGAAAAGAAAAAAAATCCCATATTTACATTTAAATAAAACAAAGAACAAATATTCAATCGCACAACGTCTGCGCTGTAAGCACAAGCATGAACACAGACAAGCAATGTACATGCATTTCATTTTGGTACTGGTTCTTCTATGGACCAGTTTTGGTTTGTAAATGACACGCTGATATGGAATAGTGGCAGAAAAGTGATATATTGTACAGTAGTATATGAGCTACCACATTTTGTTCATTCACAAAGATAAGATTATTGGCTTTTTGTGGCTTTAGCCCTTTCTGACAATAAACAGGGAGCCAGATAACTTGATATAGAGCTGAAATGCATGTACACAGTTGTACACTTTCAGTAAGCATGCACATAGAAACAGTGACACAGAATATCATCCATACACTTTCAGTTTAAGGGTGATGGGGTTTAAAAAGTGCCCCTCAACAAGCAGAAAAAGACACAGCCGATTAAATGTCCATGGATCATCACAAAGCTCCACCTCCTCTGCACTGGAACAAGGTGGTAAACATGTTGGAGCCAAAACTACCAGCATCTTGATAAAGGCTTATTATTATTATTTGTTGTTGTTTTGTTTGAATACAGCAACAGAAAGTTTCCCTCCAGTCATAACGCTGTGTGGCACATGGATCGGGCCTGCGGAGCCTCGTTGCACAGACAGAACAGAAGTGCAGCATGGGTGTAGAAAGCAGCTGCCATGTTGGTATCTAAGACACTGTAGCAGCCATGTTGGAGCAGACAGGCACGTCCCATGAAGAGTCATGAGGAAATTTGAGATTGCATGGTTTATATCCAGCGGAGGCATTGAGCCCTTGTGACGGCATGGTCCACAGATGGGACGAACATCAGCACATGATGACCACAGCAGGTGAGGAGGCGGCTCCTCGATTTTAACAGCTAAGAATCACGGGAGTTTATGTCACAAGGCTGAGATTTTGGCTTGTCTTGATGTTGAGTCAGTTAAAAGAAATGATAATATTAAATCACAATTTACAAATAAAAATAAAAAAAAGGAAAAGATGAGTGTGGTTCCAGCACTCACAGACCCAATTCCTTAACTCTGGGCCCAACTTTGGAGGGTATTAAAAAAAAAAATCCCATTGCCAACTCATTCGATTGTCCCAAGGCTTTTGGTCAACAGAGTGCGAATGGTTGAAAACAAAAAGATAAATAAAAAAGAGGACGAAGGAGGACTGACAGCATGTCTGGACATGGTAGAAAGCCTGAGTCACCGCCTGTAATAGGCACCTGGAAAAGATGGAAGAGACACAGAGATCCATCAGCAGCTTGATCATCACAGTACAATTTAAGTTGTGTTGTACACGTGGTGATTTTAGACTAAACTTTTCAGTTTCATCACTTTTTCTGCTTCTAGATCCAGAGTTTAATTCCACTGACTATGATAACTACTCCTCTAATTCTGTGAAACAAGCACTGTTTATGCTTCAGTAAAACAAATAACTTCCCAGAGGCCCCTGGTGACCCTCGGGGTTAAGGCACAGACCCCCAGCCACAACATCACCAGTTATGTCCTGTCTCTCTCTCTCTCTGCGCTCATTTCCTGTCATCTCTCAACTGTTAACTTTAAGTATAGTATAGTATATAAAATTAAGACAAAAAAACCTCAAAAAACCCAGAAACTCCTGCTGCCACAGGTGTTTTTTCAAGGAAAATCTACCCAATACTGGGTGTTAAAAACAGCAAATGTAAATGTGTGCATTAACTGAGTATAGACTGATTATGTATGTGTTAAAGGTAGAATATGCAGGATTTGTCAGTTGCTGTTTGTAATCACACCAGGAAGATAGCTGGTTGTTGAGTCTCATTTTAGGAGGTCAAATACCAGCGTTTTGAGTCAGTAAAGTGTCCTGAACACAGCAAAATAATTACAAAATAAGACGGTACGGGCAGAGGGTGGGGTGCCTGCTGATGCAGTTAATGCCACACACTTCTGGTGGGTCGTGGGTGATGACTGAGAGGGATTATTGTTGGGAAAATCTTGCATAGTTAAGCCAAAAAAAGAAAGAAAAAAAGAAAAGAAATATGCTTGGGTTCGGGACAGATAGCGAGAGTCACTTTGAGCTCTGAGAAACTGATGGTAACTTTTTATAAATTAAATTATTAATAGATTTCTTTGAGAAAATAATCAGTTAATCAATGATAATGCATACAATTGTTTGTTTTAATGTTACCTTTTAGTACATCAAAGGAATGAGGGGTTTTATTTTAACACCAGCATGCTAAACAATTATTTGAAAGCCACAACTCAATAGTGAAATAGGTCATTTTTTTCTGGATTTAAACATTATAAGAAAGGTATGTGAGCTGATGAAATGTACTTGCAGATTTCTGGCTTTAGCAAATCCAAAACCAACACTTCCTTTCGAGAATATGTGAAGTCATTCTTTTTGGACACACACAGTGTCCAAGTGAAAGTTTCACATCATGTTAGAACTAGAATTACCATCTTGCGGCTGCATGCCTCTGCCAACCAGTCAAGTTGCAGTGTGCATCCACATCTGTCCCGACCTGTCCAATAATATGCTCTATGCTTTGAAGACTTTGAATAACTTTACATGTATTAAATACTCTTTTTGGCAAAATGAAAGTTAGCATTGTTTGACATGTGATTTCAGTGAATTATTTCCAGAAAGAAACATGCTGTCTTCACTGAGAGACTGAGGAGTACAGAGGACCGATAAAGTCCTGAACATTATGATGTCACAGAGAAGTTGACCTTTGTCCTTTTGGATATAAAATTTATCACCTCGTCATTTTATCCTATTAGATATTTACGTGAAATTTGGTTATAATTAATGTATAACTTATTGAGTCATAGTCAAAAGCATGTTTTATGAAGTCACTCTGATGCCTCCTGTCCCAAGAACAAACATCTGCTGATATCCTAAAGAAAAATAGTAAGCAGTACCCTAATGTTAAAAATATGCAATTTGTAGTTAAGATGTAAGGATGAAAGAAATCAGTGTGGGCCTTAAACAAAGGGTACATCTTTCTTTAATAAGATAGTACCTATATGTTAAATGAATGCAGCCACCCTGTCACATAGACTTGATACCTTTGAAAGCAGGCTCAGGTCTGGTGGGAGCACGAGGGGGGACAGGGTGGTCCGAGTAGCCATAGCCAGAGTTCACATTTTCATAGTCGTGTACACGAGGTTGCGGAGGCCTGAGACAGTCAGACAGACAGAGAGAAAAACAGAAAAATTAATGAAATTCCTGAGGTTTCAACTTCTTGACTGGCTGGAAATATTTGGTTTTAAGCAGTCGTCTTGCAGAGTCTTGTACCTGGCAGGCTTGTTGTGGTTCCTCTGCCTCTGGTGTTCATACTCATCTCGTGTTCTGGGCCGCACTACTTCCTCCGAACTTGGCTGCAAACCAACGAAAATTATAGCTCCTACAATTATGGTTCTAGTACCACAGTGGAAATACACTTTTATATAAAAGTCACAGTCGGCAAAAATATTCCACCCTAAAGCACACATTTTGAACTAAGTACGGTTACGGAAAATTACCCTGTAGTCTCCCTCCTGCCGCCTCCTTTCCATCGCCATCCTCTCCATGGCCAGCCTCTCTCTTTCCCTCTCCTTCTCTTTTTCTCGCTCTTTGTCATTCTCCCGCTCTCGATTCTTCCTGTACTCCCTTTTCTCTTGCTCCATCATCAGCCGGGCAATTTCCTGCCAGAGCGATACATCAGACACATCAACACTTCCAAAACCTCTGTATTCTACATGATTCGATGTATGGGCCACATATTGACTGTGTGTCATGTTTATATACTGTATATTTGTATTCTGAAAACACCCTGTTCACAGAATACAAGTCTATAAGAGCATTAAATAACTATGTCACTTGTACAGTGGTGCATTTCTTTTTTCTTTACACAATTCAATTGGCTGAATTCAGGAAATGAAAGGCACTAAAAAGAGTACAGACAGCATAAGAAAAGTTTCCAGACTTCATGCCCACTCACCTCATCCTGTGCCACTTGGGCTGCACGCACATGCGACTTGCTCGCCTGAAACCAGAAAACAATCAAAATGTCACATTTTGCCCAGAGTGGAACACACTGTCCCAACATTATATAACATAGGAAATGACTGAGATGGAGGCCTTTCAGTGTGTTTTTTGACACTCAGACTTCCAGTCATTTACAGCAGAGACGTTAAGAGTATATCGCTCACACCCGTGCTACTCCAGTGCTTCTTTCATACAGAATTCCCTCCAGACAGCAGGGGGAGAGTGCAGTTGCAATGTTTGTGTCACATTTTTTATTTTCTATGTTTTTGCATAAAATAGACACTTTTATGTTGTTACGCCCAAAAACTTAATTCTATAGAAAACTAAATAACCTCCACTACACCAAGTCCAATGGTGTGAAGAACTCATATTGTACTTATTATTAGCCTACTGTCAGACTTTTGATATCAAATTCATTATAAGCTCAATAACTGACCTGACTACACATTAGAGAATCATCCAGAGGCTGGGTGTTATATTCAGCTATTGCTTTAAATGTTTAAGTGCGTGAGGTTGGTCTTTGCTCACAGTATTTATAAATTACGTATTTAAATATTAATGTCTGCACTCTAGCATACACAGTAGGACATTATGGGATCTCTAAGCAGAATTTAGCAGTGTCAGGGAAGAAGAGTTGTTAAATATATAAAACATATGTACCATAAAATATAGTAAAATATCAACACAGTATCCTGTTTCTATGCTTTTTTTTGGCTGTTTGATTTAATTTTAAGCGTTTGCACAAAACTGTTAACCTTTTATATGCGTAATTAAAGTGGAAGACATGTATATTAGGACAATTCTCCATTCACTACCCCTTGTGGTTTCAAGTGGTATTATTGTTTGTGCTGCTGCCAGGAAGACAACACCACATCAGACCACTTTCCATTTCCTCAGAGTCTAGCTCTGTGAAGAAATCATCAATACCACTTTGGAAATAAGAGAGAAGGAAAAAGCATGTTCACTGAAGATGTAAACTGAAAGGTACTGTAATGATGTGCATTGCATAGTAATAACATAGGTTAGTTAATGTTAGCCTGTAGCTTCACATAAACAAGTAACTACGACAGGACGTGGCATCAGGGTGGTGAAGGAAGCAACGTTAGAAGAAACCATGAAGAGAAAAATTGTGAATCTGTTCATTAATTTGGTCTATAATCAAAATTTATTTCATAATGATAAATTAAAGCCAAAAAAAAGTCTATTTCCACTTTTAACAAAATCTGTCACTTTTCTGGTGTCTTTCCTTACTTTTATTTCCTCCTCTTGCAGTTTCCTGGCCACCTCCAGGTCCTTCAGCTCCTGCTCACGGAGATCAAGCTTCGTCAGGCCCTTGGTGGCCTCGCTCAGTCCGTATTCAGTTTCTGCTACTACTGCTCCACTCCCTTTGTGCACAATACGACCTGCGGATGTCGGCACATCACAGTAGCAATAGATTAATACTGCAACTGGCAATCTTTCTCATTATCGAATAATCAGTTTTTGTTTTTTTTTTTGTTTACTATTTAAGCCATTAGAAAATTATGAAAAATCACAATTTCCCAGAACCCAAGGCGATGTCTTCAAATTGCTCATTTTGGCTGATTTGTTCGGGCATTTTTCTTGATAAATGACAAATTTAATGATCAAAAATCAAGTAGTCAACCAATCATCTACAATAAATACAATTGGAGTTGGATTAAAACCATTGGGCACCTAAAAGGGCTGCAGTGCCTCTCCACTGGTGTTTATCACTGTGTTTAGTTTCATGGCTCAAACAGCTTTGGGATAAGATAATAATAAACCAGCTCACCAGCCCTGAAGCCCTTTATGAATGCCAAAAATTTAACTCATCAAAATCCATGGAGCTATTCTACTACAAAATCACCGCACACGTTTCACTCTCAGCACAGTGTAATCATTTCTTTGCAACAACCCAGCAGAGAAGGCAAGAACGAGCGACCCCCACAGCACAGCAGCAACAGATTCAAACCTTCAAAATCACATCCGTCATCAGAAATTACCGTGAAATTGCCGCCTTCCTCAAGAGAAAATTAGTGTCTTCATTAGTGATTGCAGTGTTAGATCAACCCACCACCTGAGACTGCCACAGCAAAAAAAATAAAAGCAGCTTCAGCACACCACACAAACACCCCCGCAGAGCCCGGAGGGGGACTCAGGGTGATACCTGTCTCTTCCATGGGGTGAGTATGAAAGCGTTTCCTGCCGGGACCCTCCCCCTGTCGGGTGTCCCACAACTCTCTGGTGTCCCCTCTCCCTTCGTCACTCCTGAGCTCATCAAACACCTCTTCAGGGCCAGAGTGGACACGCTGCCGGCCCCTGGCCCTCCACTCCCTCTCACCATCATCCACTTCCTCCTCCCAAGACGCCCTGCCTTCCCTCGGCCAGTCCCTGCTGTGCTGCGGCTCCTCGTCGAGTCCCCTCTCCCTGCTCCTGGTCTCGCTCGTTGTCTGTCTTTGTCTTTCTGTCTCTGCCTGTCTCTCTCTCTGTGTCTGTCCCCACTCTGTCCTCTGTCTCTGGATCTTTCCCTGTCTCTCCCTCCTGCTCTCGCCCTCCTGACGTCCTGCTCGCCGTCTCTCCTCTGGTCTTTCGCCATCTGTCTCTCCCACTCCAGGTCTATGCGCCTGTCTCGGTCACGTTGCCTGTCCCTTTCTCTGTCCCAGGCCTTGTCCCTCTCTATGGGGCTATGTGGTGGAGGTGGTCTGGCTGGTCTCTCCTTCCTCCTCACCACTCTATCTGTGTCCTCCCACCCTGGGCCCCTGCTCTGCTGTCTCGTGGGCTCATAGTCTGGGTATCTGTCCCCGTGTTTGCCTCTGGAGGGCAGCAGGTGCTCTGGGTACGGATCTGCATGCCTGTCCGCCCCCCTTCTGCCACTAGGTGGTGCTCAGGATATCTGGAGCGACTGCGGGGTGCTGCAGGGTCCTGTTTTGGGTACCTGCTCCTTTTGGGCTCTGTTGAGCTGTAATCTGGGAGTAATCTCGATGAGAGCTCACTGAAGCATATTCATCGTTTCGGCCAGGGGATATAGATTTGTGATGGGCACGTTTGTCCAAGTCAAGGGGTCTTCTTGCAGCTGAACAGGGCAGAGATGAAGGAGCGAGGGTGGGAGGAGGCAAGCGTGTAGAGAAGGATGAGGATGATGGTTGATGAGAACATGGAAACGTGAAAAATAACAGACAGGAATTAAAAAAGCTAAGATGGTTAGTAAGCTCTGAGTTAGACAGCACCTGTGAGGACAGTGAGGGTCAAAAGACAATGGACATGCTCCAGATGTAAAGAATGGAGGTGTTAGCTGCACCCAAAACGACATGTGGTTCATACTGTGGGCAAAATACAAATAAGGTTAAGATGAGGGCTTGAAATTTTCTTTTTTCCTTAATGTCCTGCAATGTCCCAAATTCTACTTTCAACTGTCCCAGATTAACAATCATTGTCCCAGATAGAAGTCCTTTTCCATGCTACATAATAAATATAGTTTAATAACTTTGTTTAGTAACTCACTTCACTGACTGACTTTGGTCCAACATGGACATTCTGCTAGTTGTTCCCTGCACAGTACGTCTGAATTAAAAAAAAAGAAAAGAAAGAAAAGAATCACCCTAGATGTTTGGCCACTATCAGTTCTCATTATTCTTTTAGTCATTGGTTAAGTAAATGCAACCCGGTCTCTGATTGGTATATGGTAAAGCTGCAATAACTAATTGATTAACCAATAAATTATTAGATTTTGATAATGATTTATGTAAGTTTTTTTAAGGAAAAAAAATCTCTTATTCCAGCTTCTTAAATGTGAATATTTTCTGGTTTCTTTACTCCTTTATGTTACTAACCTGACCATCTTTTGGTTGTGGACAAAACAAGACACTTGAGAATGTCATCTTGGAACTGATACTAATTGATTACTTGAGACAATGAAAATAATCATTAGTCACAGCTCTAGTATACATTCATGTAAATTTAATTTAACACATTTTAAACATATCTCACAATTAACACTTTTTACTTTAAACACCATGACAGTGTGTAAGTGTGTGTGTGACGAAGTGTAGAGCTCATGCCGATCCCACCTTATACCTTACAATTAAATGGGTATTTATTCCATGAAGCATAATTCGTAATGATAAAATTTCTCTATGGACACAACAAGACATCCTTAATTTTGAGCCCTGGTTAAGATCGTGGCAACAAGTGTTTGGAGACTTAACTGGTTTTTATTTTATTTAACCTTTATTTGACCAGCAAGGGTGATAAATTTTTTTTTTTTTTAAAATCACATTTGATTGTGACATAGCGAACAAACAATATGTGCAACACCCGTTAATGGTATGTGTTGTTTGACGGACACACATCAAGTTGTCAACATATAAGCAAAGCACATAATGTATTATAGTAAAAACACAGTCAACTTAAAGGAAAACCATGAACGTGATAGAGAACAACATGTTCTTCTAATAAATCTGTCCCGCTGGGAGTTGGCCTGTGTGACTGACTAAAGTTTGAATGAAAACAAATGAGTTGAAAGCACACTGAGGAAGCACACAGCAGAGGTCTGTGCTCTGTGCACTGAGAGTCAGCTCAATGGAATTCAGTTATCTAACCGGCTCTTTAACATCTAGTCGACTTTGTACCTGCCTCCTTTTTCAGAGGTTTGAACATCAACAAAGACCGGTACCTGCTCAGAGTGACTGGGCTGGTTTAAGTGTTTGCTGTCTTCCGTCTCATCTCACTTTCAAGCACACTTTCCCATCTATACAATCTTTCCACAGTTGTGTATCTGTCTAGCAGATGAGACAGGTTCTGCCCCCACACTGGTTTGTGTGTAACTGGATTAAGACAAACACAGCCAGCAGCCTCACATTCCCTGTGAGGAGCGGCCAATTACATGACCTGAAGGAAAACAACATGATTTCACATCAGTGTGAATGTGTGTGTGTGTGTGTGTGTGTGTGAATGTGCTGAAGAAGGATAAAAAAAATTAGTGGGGTGTAGATTTAAAACACAGCACTCTGTTGTGAAGAATATCCACATACAAGCACGTCTTAAAACTAAATACTTTTGTGCACAGTGACAGTCCTGAAACCTGCATTTAAATGTATCTGGTTACTTGCAGTGACGTCATTAGCTGCAGGGTAAACAGGTGCTGAATCTTTGTTCTACTGTGTGTACATTCACACTGCCACAGTTGTGTGCACACACAGTCAGCAGGGACATTATAGGTGAGTGGTTATGTAACTTGCCAGGCAATACTGCAACATAGTGAGGCTGGCAGTGGCACAAATATTCTAGTGTAAAGACAGCAGCCAGCAAGGACGTACTGTAGCTTCATCCTTAACACCTGCCAGGTGTGACATCTTTAGAAAGAGGCAACAGAACAGCTGTCAATACACACAGACACAACAGGAAGGTAGACTGACAGCTGGAGACACTTGCTCTGTGTGTTTATGTCATCAAAGTGTAAACACAGACACTGTAGTGTCTAAAGCCCTCCTCTGCAGCAGCCACTCTCAGTTCACAACTGCCCCCTCCCTCTGTCCTGTTTTGCATCTTATCACGCACCTCCACAGAGCTTAAAGGAGTGGAATAACCTAAAGCTCCTGTTGTAAGCAGACAATAACAACCCCAAGGTCAATATAACAGAGTCCTGACAGTGAAAGTAAATACTTTTGGGTATTTGAAATATAGGTATAAATATAAGGTATTGGGAACAGAAAAACAAAGCAGAGAAACTGACTGTTTCTTGTGTTATTAAGTTAACTAAAAAAGATTTTTCTCCATCTAGGAATGACATAAGTGCTTTAGGGATGGGAATCAAGAACCTGCAGCACTGAGAACTGCTTACACATTGTTTGATCCATTGGAATCATATGCCTTGAAACTTATCAATTCCTTTTATCAATGCTGGCATGTTGTATTTCACGAGAAAGATGACAACAGTGCTGGTTGTAATGTCTGCACTATGATCATATCAAGTAAGGGTGGAAACACCAGCAAATATGCTTAAACATCTTTAAATCTTTATAAAATCTTTACATTCAACATGGGCCTCAATTCTATGAATGTCCCGTATTTGACGCACTTCGCATGAGTGCTGCCTCTTCCCTATCAAGCAGAACATCTGTTATCAAGGGCCAATATCCTGTTTCAATAACATCTGAGCTACTATTTTTTCTTTGACTAAGAAAACTTAAATGAAAAAAATTAATGCTGTAGAAATACTCTCTCATTTCATCCATTTAGATGATGCCAGACAGACTGTTGCTATAGCTAGCTCTAAGGCCAGCTCAGGAATCAATGAAGAATTGGACCAATAAGCAGGATTGATAATAGCACTGGTATCAATAAAACCTTATCAATGCACACCCTAGGGTGTCCCTGTGGTGTATGCTAACTGTCAGCCTCTGGAGAAGACAAAATCCAAATACAAAATGGCCAGGGGTTCAGACAGGAAAACTGGGAGTTAATGTGCCAGATTTGATTCAGCAGGCTGAGAAAGCTGCAGAGAAAAGAGCTGAGCTTTAATGAGTCGAGAGGGAACGTAAAAAAAAAGAAAAGAAAAAAGTTAAATATACTTCCCCTTCACACTCAAAATCACACCTATGGCTCAAGAACTCCACATTCGGACCTCATCACAGTGCTGTCAAATAGCGGATACATTTCAGCAGCAACATTTCTCATGCTGACAAACTGATAGCCCTTCACTCTCTGTCACTGTACAATTGAACCTGCCTTCCTCAATGTGGTAATGACGCAGGATGAACCCTGATCTTGAGGTGAATCGTCTGCACGGGTTAGCTGACACAGGGCAAGAATTTACAAAACAAGTTGAAGAAGAAGATTCAAATGAGCCACTGTTTGTTGAGCAGAAAACGAACAGACCTTCAGTGGGATGAATCATACAGTAGGGTGAATCATGAAAAGACTTGAAACAGATTCCAATACATATTGAGAATTACGGACAAAAATGTCTTAAAAATGCTTTTCTTAATGCATTCATTACCCACTAACTGGGGATTCATTTAACATCTGAGGTTAAGCCTGACATCAAAGCACATTTTAGCTGCATCTTAAAACTGGAGCACAGTTAAACCCATTCACAGTGGTGTTTGCTCTTGAATGGGAGCAAAATGACAAATCACATCTCTGTAGGAACATGTAAGCCTCCCTTCAAGGTTAATTACGAGCTTATAACTGCATTCCAAAATCTTCGCTTCATGTCAGGAACCATCTCCAGTGCTGTGCGGCATCAAAAGACACCTTCACACACCCAGAGCTGGAAAGAAAATCCCAGTTCACAGAAGAAGAAGCATACCTTCTCATGTTCTTACACACATAGCTCATACTGGCAACAAACAAACATGAAGTAAGATGCATACACACACATACACAAACAGTCACACATTAACATGAAGCAGTGGTGCTCTCCCCACCTCCATGATCCTCAAAGTACTCTCTCCTCAAAGTTTGCTTCCATCTGCTTCTGTCTCCTCCTTTCCTCTTTCATCTCCTTCTCCTGCAGCTTACGAGCTATGGCCTACAAACAAAAAAACAAATAAGGCCACGGTAAACATGTTGTCCCACATGAATATGAACACGTCTCTGTTTGGGCCGCTCTGTAACAAATATGTCACTTTGTTTTGAGATGTATTTTTCTTCTTCTGCCAGTCAGCGTAGTTTCAAACATATCAGATTACAGTGGTGAGACGCATCATTCCCTCATGTTTCAAACAAGTAAGAAAGTGCTGTGGTGCCCTAACTCAGGACAGTTAGTGCATTTTTTCATAGAACGTTTTATATATCCAGACTGTATAAGGGCTTCATGACAAAAAAATCTTATTCCACAGATTATGTTAAAAAATAAATGGGAAAATAAAGGTAGTTTTGAGGATTAAAAGTGCAGATTGTGTAAAAGCCAGGATGAACGTCACAGGCATATATTTCGGGAATGTCCAGTAATAAGATATTTCTAGTCACAGATGCACAAAATATTGAAGGGCATGTTTAATACAAAATACCTAACCAGTTAAAAACTTTATTTTTGGAAAAGTTGACTTTCATTCAGGACACGTCATCAAATATCAATATGGTGTTCTGATATCTGCTTGTAATAAAAGCATCACTAGGCAGTGGCTGCTTCCTGACTCCACCCAATTAGAGGAATGGACAAATACAGTTAATGAGGGATATACAGTATAATGGGAATAATTACTTTTTACTTTGTCTACAAATGAACAGATTTACTAAGTTAAAATGGGTTTTCCATGTACAAAATCAGGCAACACTTCATGGATTTAAATTACTTGATCCTTTGTTATCTCCCCCCCCACCCCACCCCACTGTCTAAGGAAAAGGCTGCCTGATCTCTTAACCAATTCTTGGTTTTAATATTTATATAACTTAAAGGATTGTCTCCCACCATGTTAATATACATCTTAGTTATTATACATCCCTCTTTCAGAAAGTATAATAGTCACTGGAAATTTTACAGGATGCATATTGTTTCAAAAAAGGATAAGAAGGGAAAATTTTAAGTCACGCACTTCATGTCGCATCATATGATGTTCTATGTAACTGTGAGGCTACTTCCTTATACTTAGTGAAATGCTCTCAACTATCCCTTGAATAAAGAATTACAAAAAAAGAAGTATGGAGGAATGAGACCCATCGCTACCTTAAGTTAGAGGCAAGAAATAATCAATGGAGATATTTTGAAAAATTTCCAGAAAATTTACCCATTTGGCAAATATGTGTAATACTGGAAATATAAAATTTTAAAAAAGTGGCCGTGCATGATGGTTCGATAAAAACTGAACCAGAGCCCTTTGTGGCAGGAAGACACAGACACTGACCTCTGAAATTATTATCAACAATATCATGGAAAACCAAAATACTGTAACATCACAGTCCATTGAACTCTCTACTCTTTATGTGGAGCATAAACATTGTGATAAAGAAAAAATACAGGTCAGGTCACTATAGTCGTCATTCCCTTATTACAATGAGGAGGCAAACAGGGTGATGATTCAAGTGGAATGACCCACCCATTACAGAACGTCGATACTAGATGTCAAATCACTGACGGGTGAACGTAACCAACATTGTGCTTGAATGGGCAGAAATGTTTCTTACTGCATCTTTCTCTTCCTGCTGTCGCTGCTGTTCTGCCTGTCGAACCAGTTGTTCCTGAATCTCCTGGGCGATCTCATTATCTTGGCGCTCGCTGAGGTCCCCAAAGGTTCATGTGTGTTCGTGTATATATGGGAAGGGGTTTAGAGAACATTAAAACATTAATGATGGATATGCAACATTTAATAGCTTCAGGATGACACAATCTCTAACAATGTTTAATCGCTAATGTTTATAATCATACAAGTAAGGATGTAGATGATGATGATAAAGTCCAAGACAGTGAAATGCTTTCTAATTTTATTTTCATTCCTATATGTCTCTCATACATATTTGTTTAATACTTTAATGTTTTAGCATGTTTTTCAGCACTATCTGCTGATGCTTCTGTCTGGCACTTTTCTGACCAACATTTTTTTTTATCTCACTCACCTAGATACAATTTACCGCTTTCAATTTTCCAATAAGCACTGAAATCGAGGTTATCATAGCTTACTAAAATTAAAAAAAACAAACAAAAAAACATTTTGTTAACTGAAATAAAAACTACTATAACTTAAAGAAAAACAATTTTGTGTTGTTACAAAACTAACTAAAATAAAATAAAAATACACAGTAAATGTCTTTAGTTTTAATCTTAACCCAGCATGCATGAAGAGGCATTGGTGCATATGCTTGAGACTTGAATGTCTTCACAAAGTGTTGTGTTTGTGTCCTTATACCTACTCTAAATGTCTTAAATCTTTCCCCTAAGAAATACCCCCATATAATAAGAATAAACTATAACTAATACTGAACCCGATAATAAAAGTAAACAAAAAAAGTAAAGCTAAACATTTTTAAACAATAAAAACTAAGTTGAAATGGGGAAACCCACTCTTGAATCTAACAAACTATTTTTTTTTTTTTAAATGAAATTAAACAAGTTGTGAAAAATACAAAACTATAATAATTGATTAAAATTCTAGGCTTAAACCAGACTAGATTGATAAAACAGACAGACTTTTAATGAAAATGAAGCAGACAGACAAACAATGAAAACACACCAACATTGCAACACTTCACAATTATTAATCATGAAATTACAAATTCATAATGTATTGTATACGAATAAACTAATCGAGCTGCACAACAGTTGAAATAATCACATTACACCAGAGATACGTGATCAGCAGTGAAGTTATTATCTAACATGTGCGAGAGGTTGTGTGTGTGTGTGTGTGTGTGTGTGTGTGTGCATGCGTGCGTGCCTGTGTGTGTGCTTCAGGCAGGAGCAGGAATATCTTCACCTTCAACATTTTCGTGATGTTGATCTCAATAGCTTTGACTCACTCATGTCTTCAAACAACGTGATTTTAACAAAACCATCTGCCTGGAGGGCTGGAATGGTGATGCAAAGATCATCTCTCTATTTGCGTGTTCAGACAAACTGTACACGAGTGTAATGCCTTACTTTAAAAAAAAAAAAAAAAAAAAAAAAGGCACAGTAACAGCTTAACAACCTGACGCTGCAACTGCATTTGACCTGAGCAGCCGACAGCTTAGGAAGACTTAAGCTGGCAAACGTAAACAGACTGTAGTGTGCCTTCATCTGTATGTAGATGATGCATTCCCCTGTGTGTGTCTGTGTTTATGTGTGTGAGTGTGTTGTGTGTGTTCAGTCAAACGTCTGGTGGTGGGTGTATGTGAAGTGTCATTGGCAAGTGCAGGGTGGATGGCAGCGTGAGCTCCCAGCATGACGAGCAGCATTGGCCTGCCTGCATATACGGTGGAGCATCTGGTCTCTCCCTGGGGGTGAGATCCCACTACTGGAGCTTTCTATGACTGTGTGGGTTTGAAACAGTGATCTCAATAAACTGTGACTCAGCTATTTTATTTTAATAAAAATTGCAGGGTAGAGATGGGGGTAGGGGGGTGGGGGGGCTTCTGTTGCAGCTTCTGGTCTGGACTGAAGCAGAAGCAACAGAACACTCAGTTGTGTTTATGAGCCGTTACTGTCCACTTTGTGGCGAAGCTGCATAACTTTGGTGGTGCAGCTGGAGCTGACCCAAACCCCTTAAAAATATAATGATACATCAGGGCTATGGAGAAGCCACACAGAAACCACAAAAACTGAACGGCCTGCTCGTGTTTTCTCCTACATGTTTGCAATGCTGGTAGCAGTTGCTGATAGTGAAGACGGCAACTATCAAACTGCAGACAGGCTTTGTAATCTTCTCAGTTTCAATCTTTTCAGTAAAGCTAGACACATTTATACTTTGTGATCTAGCAAAGCCTTTATCAGAGTAAACCTCACAGCATAAGTTGCTCAGTAATCTCACTCTGTGTTACTCAGTAATCTTCTCCTCTTCAGTAATCAGAAACATCATTGCTCTCTAGCACAAATTGAATGAAACTATTCACAAACTTCTTTCTGGTAATGAATGCTGACCTTCTCATTTACAACATTAAAGGGTTAAACCTACACTGAACAATATTTTGGGTCATCTGAGGCGGGAGTGCTGGATCACCTTGCTGGTGAGGCATAAATCTGCCTTAGGTATAGGGTTTGGGAGTAATTAACACTAATCTAAAGCGGATGCTATCAACACATGCACACAGCTAATACTGCAGCATATTCTGACAGCTTCTTGAGATCTTTGAGGGGCAACAGGCATTTAATTTCAAACATTAGATTAAATTACCCAAATACAGATTCATAATTCTGAACTTACAGGTAAATGCTGAATCTCATAAAATTAATCAAACTAAATAAGTGCAATGAACTAATAAAGTTAATTTAATCTAAATTTCTCCTCCTTATAAGCTGGCTTCTTGGCTGTGTGAAGTGGAAAGAGTATATTGTATATACTGAGAAATCTAAATAAAATTTTTTTAAAAAAAAAAAAAATAATAATATTGCTTTGCAGAATTTCACTTTGAAATAGAGTGCTGCAGGAATGAGTCTGAAAAGACAGAAATAAATTAGCATATTTGCATGTCCGGTTCCCTTGTCTCTAAGTGGAGAGAGGCTAAATAACACTAGTTGCTTGGTAGATGTGAAGTCATGCGACAGTGGTGTAGTTTGTTTATAGCCTAATGTTTTTTTTAAACATCTGCCGACTGCATTTACGCTTAAGAAAATAAATCATAAAGTGAAGACTATCTTGCTGAACAAATCGTGTCAGTATCACAAACTTTTGTTTGCAACAGATCTCACTGGCTTTCTGTGGAGGGAACCAGAGTGATGTTAACTTCAGGGTTGGCCTACAAATATACTTCATCCCTGCAGCAATTAATAGACATGTATAAATTAAGTGTGTGTGCATGCGTGACTGTTGGTGTGTTGAGAGGAACCTACATTTCAGTGTACTGTTTCTGGCTCTGGACTTTGGCCCTCTGATCCTCCTCTTCCTGCAGCTTCTTGGCCACCTGCAGGTCCTTCTGCACCAGGCGATTCTTATTGATGTTGGATGCCAAGTGGCTCTCAACTGTAGACACAAACACATAAACACTGCTCTTAAAACTGTGTACACACAAACTGGAGTAGGTCAGCTGGCTGGACCGCTCTAGTGATGAGGAATTCGATGAAAGATGAGCAGCAGAGCACTGGGGAGTTTATTTACAGACGTTCTTGATGTTGTTCTCTCTGAGGAGCAGTAGTATTGTTTAGATGGTCTGCAGAGAACAAGATTAACGTGGAGGACGCGGATGCTTCAGTCTCTGGTAATAACCAGAGAGCGCTCTTAGTCACTGAGAAATGAATGTTCACAGCTGAGGTGCCGTTCCAAGGTTGTGTGATGGCACATTGTGGCCCATAACAGATGATAAATCCTGCTTGCTGACGCACTCCCGGCACTTGGTAAGCACAGAGAGCATCACTCACTCCCTCAGCTCTGTTCACCTGCCTATCGATCTGTTTCCAGCTTTCATGTGAAAAGGACCAAATTACGTTTGGCAATTTACCCGTGACAGCCTCCATAAAGTTTCTGCTTTCTGACCGGTGGGACTGAAAGAGGAAACTGTGAGTCACAGCTGTGGCAAAAAGTCGAGGGGTTGACATTGATTTTTGTGGATGACGCTGATCAATTGTTAAAGTTTATGACATCGTAGAAAAAGTATTTTAAGGCTAAACTGATGTCACAGCCCAAGATAAGGCTATCACTTATCCACTGCCACATTTTCCATTGATTCATCTTTCAAGGCAGAAACAAAAACATGACCGGACATTGTGACATTTGTTCATTCAACAAACTCAACCCTGAAAAGGTCTCACGTCATTCAGAAAAAGGGGAGTCAGGGTGAGAAAGCTGGACTATCTGAAGCATATCACTGTGGAGCTGTATGCTGAAACAAAGAAAACCCATTCCAGAAGTTTTCCAGAAAGACGCCAAGTGCTGACACAGCCATAAAGAAATGTTTTCCATGCAACATTTGGATGCTTCAGTGTTCTGCAGGCTCAACACTTTGAATAGAAATAAAAGCCAGCTGTGACTCCACATTAACTTGGAATGAATGTGTCCCTTTTTGGATGGCCATCTGTTGTTACGATCCAGGGGAAAAAAAAGGGACAGGCGACGTCAACCAGCACTGTCCTCAGTGACCTGCAGGGTCAAAGGTGAAACAAACATTTTGCCAGCTCAAACCAGATCAGTTAGTTTGTAGACAAATGGAGCAAAGAGAGATGAGCCTCGGTTACGGATCACTGAGTCTTTAAATGGCTAATGACAGCACAAGGCCAGGTCAGCCAAAACCAAATTAATCACAGCTAAAACAGAGCCTAATCTGCACTTAGGGTATGGCTGGGTGACATCTGGCCTTCTTTCTTGCAGAACTTGCTGCATAATTTATCTTTTGCTGGTGATATAGAGTGACATATTTGTGGAAACAGAAAAACAAACCATTGTACAAAGAAGTGGTTATGTTTCCAAATTTAAGCATCCCTTCTAGGGATGTTAATGATTAATCATTAATCGCCATTGTGAATTTATTCAATTAAAAATGTATTAACTGATAATGTATGTTTTATGTACCATTTCTCTGGAGGTTAGGTGAATTCTCACAGCTTGGCTTGGTCTGCCTTGTTAGTCCAGAAATGACAGTCATAGTGCCCCATTTCACATTTTTAGGTTTTGTTGTACCTATATCAGTATCAGTATCAGCATCAGCCTCCAATACTGCCTAAAGTGCTGGTGTTGGTATCGGCAATGTCTATGTACCGTTCAGATACCACATAATTTATTAACCCCATACGCCATCTTTTTTTCCCCATGGTGGTGAAGTCTTGATCTATGGCATTCATTCACTGTATCTGTTCATGTTTTACAAAGGTTTTAACCTGAGCCAGGCCATACAATGATTATAGCAATCATATCACATCCATCATCTGTTTAAAAAAAAAAAAAAAAAAAACAAGCAAAAAAAAAAACACAAACCCAAAGTTGTTTAATGCACTAGTATCGATATTTGGTAATGGTCAATGTGCAAAGTCAAAGTATAAGAATTGGTATCGGGTAGGTAGGTAAATTGATAGGGCTCTATTATACTCCTAAACGGACGCATACACAGACAGCTGTGGACCCCACAGATGCCTGTTGGTTCTGTTTATACTACCTTCTGGAGTCCACATGGAAGACGCGCTCTACACAGTAGTACGGCATCTGTAGCGGCTGCATGGAAACGTCTGGACGAGTCCACATGGTCACAACAAATGGGGGAAGCATGGATGTCTGCACAGAGCTGACTTGAACACCCTCTGATGACGAAATTTACGTCACACAGACCCCAGCGGACCCTTGCGCACTCACAGATGTGCAAAGTGTGACACAAGCTTTAGATGTCACCATTAAATATAGGTGAACAAGAGCAGCCATTTTAAGCGAGGGCCTTACTATCTTATTATTCTGTTTGTGCTTCATGAATTAATGTTTCAGATTGCTAATGTGCTGCTGGAATTGCGTAGTTAAGACTTGAACCAATAAAGAGATGTGCATTTTGTGTCTTATTATTAATGACTATTTGACTGTTAACGTGTTCAACTATCGGTTAAGAAAAATGAAAAAACTTTACAACCCCTAATCGCTTCAAAACAAAAGCTCACCAAAGACATCTTGAGTAACCAACTAATTTCCTGTATTCATCTAAAAGCGGCCACCTCTCCTGGTGGTTCCTGAATGAGTGCAGGTGATGGATATGAGAAGCCATTAGTAATTTGTGTCTGATGAAAGGAAAGCTTTGTTATGTCTGGAACAGTGTTTGTTGCTGCCTCTTGGCAGAAAATGTCTTTTCAACCTCACTCAGCAGGAGGTGTCTTAACCTCCAGTGAGAGGCCAGAAGTTCCTGAGAGTATTTCTACTGGAAACACTAAAACAAAAGAGAAAATCTTAAGATCTCAAATTCATCTGAATGCACTTACCACAAAAATGTGAATAAGATGCCTGCTAATAACACACATGAGCTCACATGAAAGCATCAGCTAATCTAATGAGACACACAGGGACAAACATAGCAAACCAGCAAAAGAAAAAGCACACAATATGAGCTTTATAAGCATACAAACACACACAGATAATAACATCTAACAGTGTGTTCCATATAAACTGACTGTTGTGGCTGCTAAAACAAACCGTTTAATTTTTCTTTTTAGATTAGAATTATGTTTATTATGAATTTGTTTAATGTAAATTTGGTGTTTACTGTTAACATTGTTTTGATTGATTTTCTTTTCTTTTGCTTTATGGAGTCAATTTAGAGCTATGTTTGGAACTTTTTTGAGCTCTCTAAATTAACAAATATGATTTTTAAAATGACAAGATGGTGTTAAACGTGTTGGAGCCAACCATCTCTTCAGTGCCTGAAAAGCCGACATGCTGACTGTGCCGTCTAACACCCAGAATTAGAGCCTCTCTGTTCTACAGCACACAATTATTAATGTAATCAAATCAAGTCACCCGGCACCAGCCCACCGTCATCTGCCTGCCACAGCCGTGCCCTGATACAGTATTTTTGTGGCATCCTGCACCATTCACACTGCTAACTGTGTGGCTGTAGCAGGCTTTATGTAGGCTTAATCAGGCTGCAGCCACTGACGCTGCAGTTTATCCTGCTGGAAACGAGGAGCGTGGCAGACTGAATACATTTTTCTACTGCTGCTACACACTGAAAACATCTTTCATAGTTTGTTCCTTTGCAAAGTAAGCATTAAGTGACCTACTGGAGGAATGCAGCAGGGCAGCTTGACAAAACCTCTCCACAGTGATGTCACAGGTCTGATGCAAAAAACATTACAACAATAAATGACTTAAATGTTTAAACAGACTGTCTGGGAAAAAGTAATGGCCCCATGTGTATGAACAGGAAACATCAAAGGCAGCTGAGCTTTTCACTGGGCAGATCAAGAACACTAAAAGCAGAAAAGCAGGAGATTTCCCTGTTTGAAATAAGAGTTTTGTTTATTTCACTCATTTCAGTATGTACTTTCCAAAAACAATTTTACAAAAACAAATAGGCCTAATGTATTTGAAACCCAAACAACTTATCCTTATTCCACAACCAAAAACAGAGCAGGAAGAAGAAAAAGAAAATCTTATTATTACCTGCCCCTTTCTTAAGGAGTTACTTGTCTCTAAAGGTGAAAACACAAAGGCAGAGGGAACACATTTTAAAAATTTGTACTTTCTTACTTTCTTGTTCCTGGAGGTTGTAGGCCAGGCAGTGGTCCTCCAGCACAGCAAAGTCTCGGCACACTGAAAAAAGAAGAAAAAAGAAGAAAAAAAGAGACAGAAACTGAAAACAGATACTGATACAGCCTTCTGTAAAAACTCAGTGTCAACTAGTGTATGCTTGTTCATTGAAACACAAGTCAGACTTGAGGCAGTTGACATGTTAGATCTCCATCTGACATTCACAGTTTCAGATGTTTCACATCCGGCCCAGCTGCCTACACACATGCTTAAATAGACAAAAAGATTCAAAAATTGACCCACAATCAAAAACAGCAGGCCACATTTTAACTAGGCCACAAGTTAACTAGAACACAAATTGAGGATTGGATGTGTTGTCAATGCAACAAGGAGAGATTTAATATGTGACTTTTTATGAGCTGACAAGTATGTTTTATAGCAAAATTAATAGAAAGCAGCACCGTACTTTTATTATAAACATGACTACTATTCTTAATTTACAATGTGATGTATGGATGGATGATACTGTATGATATTGAAGTGAAATCAAACAAGCTGTTTAACATAATTCCTGACCTTTTAACACAAAATGAAACTATTTTTCACAGATTAGAAACTGGGCTAAACAGTGGGTTTCAGCTGATAAAGAGTTTGGCCATCTGGCATGTGGTTTTCGGTATTTTCTGCCTACAAGGAGATGAAGTGAAACTGAGAATGAGGAACCATGGCTTGTCCTCAGCTTGTAAAAAACCTAAATGAAGAGGCAGGACAATGTTGTGAGAGCTTTTGAGCTTTTTTTTTTTTTTTTTTAAACTTATTTAGAGCTTAGAGGGACTTAACAAGTGAGAAGTAGGTTTATTACTGACAAGTTCCTGATTTAAATATCAGAAGTGGCTGAAAAAAAATGTGACAAGAAGACAAGCACAGTAGATTTGTGTGTCCATCAGCAAGGCACAGCCAGAGACAAATGTATTGATATTCATTTTAATCTAGTGCAGGGCACAAAAAGCAGCAGTAAAATGCTGGCAAGTGGATGGTATATTTCATGAGCGAAAAAAAAAAATGGTTATCTGGAAAATTCTGAACCATTAACTAGCCACTGGGCTAAAAAAACAAACAAAAAAAACACAACCTTCAATTCCACCCTGATTGGGTGATTAAACCTAATGCTGATGTAGTTACAATACATTATTCTGCCACAAATAATTAGTTAAATAATCATGAGATACAAAAATCTGCTAATCTTTTCAACAACCTTTTAAACAGTGAGTCACATTTACAGTAGCAGAGTTTTTGACACCAATTTATTCGGCCTATCCTCTTCTCAGCTCTGAGCTTGAGGGCTAAAACTGCTCGTGTATGGCTTAAATCATGATCTCAACTATCACTATATCACAATTTTTAGCCAGCAAGATTTTCCTGGAAAAATCAATATCTCACTGCTCGCTTTCCATCGTACACGGACATCTTCACTACAAATTTAAACGACAGCAGAGTTTCCATCTATGGTTTCAGTATTAGAGATACGGCCAAAACGCTGTGAACATTCATTCTGGAAACAATTGTGCAAATTGTGCTGTGGGAGAGGCGTTTTTCTCGTAAAACCCTGATACTATCACCACACATCCATCTGAACTGTTCTGAAAAAAGGCAGATATCTTTTCTTTCTTTGAATATTTCGGATCCACTGGTCTTCAAATGCTAGGAAACAGTACAAGATGAGGGGACATTTAAGATGTTTCTTAAAGCCTCAGCTAATTATGGATGTGGAGTTTATAGCACAGGATACATGTGTACCTTATAGGATCTGCCTCTACAGTTCAGTGAACATGGATTTAATTACCCTCTGCTTTGCATATATCGTGAAGCTCCGCAGCAGGAAACTTTTCTTCAGCTGCAAAACTTGTGTAAACATCACTGCATCAAATATAGAAGAATAAAATTAAGCCATGATTTCATCCTGGAAGAAGCCATGCAGCCATGCTCCGCTCTTCTCAGTGGCTCAATTCACTGAAGACCAAAATAAAGAATCACTCAACTTACTCAAGAGTTATTTCTTTTACCTGTTCTTCTTTTAGGATGACAATTATTCATATACACGATACAAACCCTTTCTCTGACACTAATCTCATATTTAAAGCTCTCCTCCTCCCAGCTTTCATTACAGAGCCTCACCACATTCAATAACCTCACACTGCCAGATTCCCAGCCCATCATCTGCTCTCACAAACATGACTTCATCCACATAAAATATTAATAAGCAGCAACAGTCTATGACTATGTGTTAGTGTGCATTAGTGAAAACAAATTATTTGCCAATATCACTGAGAAGACCAAAAACGCCTGGGACTCGAGCAAAACACTGATGTGTGGTCCAGATTGTGTGGCTGTATTAGTCGGGTGGTGACTGGGTGGATGGTTGGGTTTAAACAGATGCTGAGAAGAGGAGGGCAAGACCTCCACAAAGCCCCCACACTGCCTCAAAGCAGTATGGGATTTGATTAACACAGAGACCATTTTTCAACCATATGCTTAATCTTCTTAGCCAAGAAACTTGAGATTAATTCTGGCTGGTATACACAAGTTGTTTTAACTACTGTAACTATTTGGGTTTGGAGACAGTGCCTTTAAAGAGCTTGTAAAAGTTATCAGTTTGCAAAATACAGTTTCTTGGTCTAATTTTAAAAACAACACCAGACAAAAAGTGACAGACGCATTACAGCTGCAAGCTCTTGTTTAAGTTCTCACACCATCAAGAGCTGTAACGATTAGTTGATTAATTGATTAGTCAATGCAAAGAAAAAGTTGCCAAGTTGATAAATGATTCATTGTTTCAGTCATTTTTCAAGCAAAAATACCAAACATTTGATGGTTCAAACCTCAGAAATAACTGAATTTGCTGCTTTTCTTTGTCATTTCTCACAGTAAATGAAGAGTCTTTTAATCAAGAAAATAACCAGCAGCTTAATCAATAATGAAAATGTTCATTGGTTGCAACCCTAACACTATCATTTGATCACAACAGAATGAACGGAAACAAAAGAACAGAAAATCAGCCTAACATGACAAAACTGTGCAAACACCACAAGAATCAAGTCTTTGTGCTTCATGTGCAGTAGGACATTAGGCTATAAAAGACAAGCTCAGCTCTTATCTGTGAGTTATAGTACAGAGCAACTCAACAGCTCTCAATATTTACTATTTTCCTGACACAAGGGATGAAATTGAAACTTCTCCAGCAGCCTTCTCAGTCTTTCCCTCTGCAGACTAGCCAAGCAGTGGCAATGCACGTTCCTTCTCTCTCTGACCAGAATAACAAGCATCCTGCTGGGCAGCTGCTTCACACTAACAGGACGCGTCCTTCCCACCAGCACAGCATCCCATCCAAAATCTGCTCCAACGCAAAAAGCCCCAGTCACCACCTGCTTCTCACCTTCACACCAGTAACAGTTGTAGACAAAGTTTTGGGTGTGTATAAACCTATGTGGCAGGGGGTTGAAATTTCCGTTTTTATAGCCCAAGTGTTTTAGGGATCATGTTTCAAAGCAGTAACAGATTTTAGAACCAAACGCAAAGTGTAACTATGGCTGCAACTAAAGACTGTCCACTATAACTATAAACTCCATCATCCACTTGAGTTTGAGCAATTTTTAAAACAACATATTTATGGTTATTGTTATAGTTATCGTTGTGCACAACCCTTCATCTACATGTGTCTCTCACACAAAGTCTTGCAGCAAGACACTTCAAATGAGTCAGTGACATAAAAGCAGGAATTCTTATATGACTGTTCACACTGTGGTAGCACTGAAAAAAAAAATCAGATATGTATGCAATTTAGGACAACATATGAACGTGGAAAAGTGGACCAAATCAGATTTTAAAAGATCAGATTCCATGTCATATGTGCTGTTCACACGATCATGAAAAAAACCCCAAAACAAAACAGATCAAGTCACATTTGAGAAAAAAAAACAAACAATCTGATTTGAGTCACTTTTGCCTCAACTGTGAATGGAGCCCAAGTGTTTTAGGGTAATGTTTCAAAACAGTAACAGATTTTATAGCCAAAAGCAAAGAGTAACCAGATACATCAGATATAAAAGGGGGATGCCGGTGAACCCTTTCAGTCCACTGTCCATGCTGATTTCTTTACAAAAATAAATGCATCTTGTTCTCAGAGCTCTGGCTGAACAGCGTATTGTCATAGATGACAAAAGAAACCAGAAAATATTTACATCTGACAAACTGAAATCAGAGAAAATAAGACATTTTTTTCTTAAAAAAAAAAAAATGACACAACTAATCGATTAATCGACTAAGCACGGCAGCTATTGGTGTAACCAAATATTTTCTTTCTTGCTAATCACAAAGTGTTTTAGGATAATGTTTCAAAGCAGTAACTAGGGCTGCAACTAACAATTATTTTCATTACTGAAAAATAATATTGTTGATCAATTTCTCAATTCATCATGGTTGTTTGGTCCATAATATATCAGAACAATGTCAGTAAATAGTGAAATGTTGATAACTGTCCTCAGGTCAAAGATATTCAATTTACAGGTCACAGAAGACGAAAGAAACCTGAGTGTACTTGCATCAGAGAATTTGGAAATTCTGTTGAAGAAATGACATAAAACTAGTGATCAATTAATCAACCAATCGTTTCAGCTCTAGGTGTAATTGGGAATGTGTTAATGAAATTAAATAGGAGGAGGCCAGTGGACTCAGTCTTTCAGTCTCTTGCTTTCATCACAAAGCAAATGCATCTTGTCCTCACATCTCTGGCTGAACTACAACCTACAACAGGCAAACGCCTCCATGTGATCAGTATTAAGCTCAGAGTTCTCGGAATACTACACAACCACACTATGTTCATGCCAGATTGTGTACATCCGTATAAGTGTATGTTCTTTGCCCTCAAAGGATCTCACCATAACCCAAACACTTTGAAAAACATGAAGTGGGATACAATGAGCCAACCTCTCGTCTCTCTGCTAAAATCACGTTTATTCTTCTAACCTTGAATGGAAACAGATTTGGACCGGGATACAGAATCTGGCACGACACCTGCACCCAGGATAAGATGTCAAATCAGTGCGGACTGTCTGCCTCCAGCCTGAAGTCCACTGTGCTAGCATCAACTAGCAAGATGTGCTAACGACCATAACAATGACCACAGTGCGCGAGACCGATAAGAAACACCTGTGTTAAAAGTAGCCTTGCTAGGGTCACCTAGCTGTGATGCTAAACAGCTAGCTTGCTTCACATTCAGCCGGCAGGTTAAATATGTTGTGAACGTTACCCTCTTTGACTCCAGGTAGTTTATTCTTGTCGATGCTAACGTTACATTCAGCCATGTTGTCAGCGATAATAAGTCAAAAAAGCTGTTGACGTTGAATTACACTTCCGCGTTTCTTCCGAAGGTTAACCGCAGGCTGATTGATCGCCTTCACTCATAAACCCGATTGATGGTTCAGGTGCTGGACAGACGGCCCTTTTGATTAGTTTCGGTGGCCTCCCTCCCTCGATACGTCGCCGCTGTAATTGCCTGGCAGCTTGTCTGCTGAAGCTGGCGTGTCACAGTTTCTACGAGCGTCCCTCCTCCCTGATACCGCCCGCGCGCCAAGTCAGAGAGAGTCAACACACAACATCCGCTCATGAATGTCAAAATAAAAGACTTGGAACGTTGGAAATCAAAGCCCCAAATAAGCGACAATCAAAGTAAAATAAATAATAAAAATATATAATGATTCATCATAATTATAATAATACTAACTTTCATAAAATTAAGACTTGATATCTCAAAATAAAACATTCTTGAAATAATGGATTAGTGTGTATAAAATAATGATTTTGTGTTAATGTTTCTCATTATTTTGAGCGTTCCACATTATAATGACCGACAGATACTAACTCATTATTCTGAGACTCATTGTTTTGAGAAACAAATTCATTATTTTGAAATATTAACTCATTATTTATCTCGATTATTTTGAGATATTAAGTCAATATTTCAAGATATTACTTTTTTTTCCGGAAAGTATCTCATTATAATGATTTACCCATCACACTGGTGGAAATGGGCAACCCCAATAATAACTCCAACAACTGTTCTCTCAGTTGAGCGCTTCAACTTCAAACAATACATCTGTTGTTTCTGTACATTCTGTTTTGATGTGTAATAACCTGACCAAAGATGTTATAGTAGTGATTCATTCAAATTTTTCCAATCAAACATTTCAGAGGTTTTAACCCCTGCATTTCAAACTGATGAAATAATTGCCAAAAATGTGTACATAGGTCACAAAACGATACCAGGGCAAGTTTGCCGAAGAAGGTTTGTGAGATACAGTGTAATAATGGGTGAACCTTGACTTTTGATTTTGTTTGTTTGTTTGTTTGAGAGAATATTATTAATGATAGTTTGGGTGTTTGTGACACAAAAATGTTCATAATGATTGATTGAAGGCAATCCAGGGATTCCAAAATATAAGGAAAAACAACAACAACAATAGGAAGGGGAACATTAAAGACATTCTAAGTGTAGCCTGACTAACAGCGAATAGGAGGCAATAACATGACCAGGATAATAACACACCAGGTGAAATAAATGAAAAACAAAACAAAACAAAAAAAAAGAAATAAAATAAGACAATGCAGAAAAAGTTACATGAAAAATAGTAGGCTACTCATATATAGGTTTTAACATAGGGAAAAAGAAAAAAGAAAATCCCAAGATTCATTGAGTAAGGAGTATTCACAGCATATAAAACAACAACTACAATGTGTGTTAATAATAATTTACAGGTCATATAATAGCTACAATAGCCTTTATTACACTACCATAAAACCAAGAGAAGCCGAACAACAGCCATGTGCTCAACTTTCGATTTAACTTTGATGTCTCAATTGTCACACTTCCTGTATAATTCCTGCAAGATGTGTTTTACTTGACGCAGCTCTCTCTGCAAGGTTCAGTGACTGTAGACATCTGCAGCTGCAGCCACAAGCAGTCTTCACCACGGAGCGAAAGGGAACACACCCCCCCGGGCCAAATCTGTGGTCCAAATCAATAATGATGCCTCGAGGCACTGTACTGTATGCGGGCTAGAATGTCAAAACAGACAAAGTAGACTGACTGCACCCTTGTTTGTTTGAATGAGGATGATATATATTTACAAGTGACCGTGTGTGACAAGCTTTCACGGTGCTCCCTTGTTCTCTCTCGCTCTTTCTCATTTATTTACACAATCAAATACACACACGTGTCATGTGATCTGGCAGCAGCTGGTATTCTAATTAGCCTATGTTAATGTGATAGCTCCCTCTAGTGTTCAGCATTTCAACATGCAAGTGTCCACCACACCTAACCTGCTTGAAGTTCATTTTCTTTATAGGATGGCTACATCAATAATAATGAACTGGTATTAGTGGTCCATATACTGGCCAGTCAATAACAACATTAACAGGTGCCTACAGACTGTGTCCACACTTAATGCTGAATTAGTCTTATTGTTAGTTTACACTGAGATATTGTGAGGTCAACATGGCCCTGACCTCTTCCATTAGTGATGCAGTGGACTGTTGGGAGCAGATACAGGATCAATGACTGCATGGCTTTAGCTCACACATCACATACATTAAAAGTTCAATGTGCAAGATTTATAGGCAGAATATGCAGAAATTAAATATATTTTTTATAAGTATGTTTTCATTACTGTACAATCACCTGGAAATAAGAATCATGGGAGGACATGGGTCCTCTTCCATGTTGCACAGCCTGTTTCTATGGGAGTCCAGAAACCTCCGGGTGGGTGTGGTTTTCCAGGACGTAGCAGTGCACACTTTGGTAAAGCTCCGTTACGTCTCAGTTCGTATTCTGAGTACATGCCTATAATGTGAGGTCAGTTTATTTAATGCAAGTATGAAGGCATACAGAATATACTATTCATGTTTCCATATAATTTGTATATTTGGTCTCACTATATACATGGACAGTGATGGTCTGTTTTATAAGCCTGTTTGGGAATCTATTGATACGAGACTTACACTGATATCAGAATACAGACCTCCCCTCTGAGTAGATATTAGTTGTTCAACATAATTTAGTCCATCCAAATGTCAATATGTTTTTCAGCACTGTTTAGCTGTACATATTTCCAGGATAACATTATGATGGTCAGTTTCAGGTAAATGTAATTTGAAAATCTGCAGGGAAGTGATAGTCATGTTTGCAGCTGTGGCAACATTAGGAGGATTAAAATGTCCTAATCTTGGGGTTAAGGCAAAGATTAGGTTAATAAACAACTTTTTAAGTTGCGGTTTTGCTAGCTTATCCAAAAAAGTGACGAGATGGCCCAATGGGATCCAATGAGAATGTGCATCAGGCACACAGCACTCTGGGTGAAATACCAGGTTTTTAGGGATTCCTATGTTTCTACAGGAGTCCAGAACTGGCAAACCAAACACTGGCTTTAAATAAGGCCTTCTGCATTTTTTATGAGTTTTGCGGCCACAGTAGGTTCTGCACACTTGGAAGGGGAGAGTGAAGGTGCCCACACACGATCAGTGGTAAAACTGCTATGCCCTACCCTATGGGAAGAGGGTGTCACCTGTGGTGTGGTGCACCACTCAGAAACTGACACTGAGCGCTGCACTCAAAATTGAAATAAATTCAACTGTGACATCTGGCCACTGACCTCTCAGAGACCAACCAATGAGATAACAGCTGTGTGTGACAATGTTGCCAGAAGCGACACATACAAGCAGGGGAGGGAGAAAGTGATGGAAGAATAGTCTTTCAGAATTTTTCAGAAAGTGTTTCAGAATTCCCCAAACTCTGAAAAACAACATTTAAAACATACCATGATCTTGCCAGTAAACTAAATGCAATGTGAAATGTCAACAAATAGGGCTATGATATTGGTGAACAGGCATAAGGTATGTCCTATGCTAAAGCTAGCTTAGCTGTTTGCATACCAGGCTAACATGACGTATAGCGCTGCGCTTTGCATCTCTGTGTCCAACCTTGTCATGAGCCAAGAGAAAATTTCTGATCATGATCAAGAGAGCTTGAGGTGACATGTTTGCAATCTGCAATCTCACCATTGGATGGCACCAAATCCTACACACTGGTTCATGAATAGAAACTTGGAACTGGTTCAGTTGTTTGCAAAAGCATTAAACTAATTGCTGAAACAGATAGAGACAAAGTGAGGCCTCAGTGCATGCAGCTGGCATTTAATTGATATGAACAATAAGAAAATGATCTCTGGTTTGTGTTTATTTGTGACATACTCATTTCAGGTGCCTCATCAATACATTTAATTTTACTTTATAAAACTACAAATTGGTGATTCAATCCCTGCAGCAAACATTCTCCAGACCCTTGGTTGTTCCACATCACTAGTTTTATTATCCACAAAGTCCACGAGCTGCTGTGTATTTAAAAGCTGAATGGCTAAAGTTATGGGTTCATGAAAGACTCTTGGATATGAGATACCAGACGTCACCAGGCTCCTAAGTCAAGTCTGAAGGGGTGCAAGGCGGCGGCCCTTTTATGAGATCCTCACTAGCCAAATTCAGTGGATGCCAGCCAGCTCATTTCCCTAAAACTGCACAAGCACAATGGCTGTCCTTCTGGCAGACGCATGGGATGTGATTTCCTTGATGCACAAAATAGACCACAGCAACTTTAAGGAGGTGTTGGGTAGTCGGCTGTACCGCAGTGATGGATGTTCCTTCAGCTCCAAATCAGTCCCGAAGCCAAGATGGAAGAGCTCATCTCCGGCTATGATGCACTTAGAGTCTGAACCAATTTACTTACCTCCCTACATTCCCCCAGACCAACACACTCCTGTGTTCCTATTTAAGGAAACAATTAATGTAAAAGAAAAAGACTCACAAGTGCCAAGAACATCTGATTCTGGTCTCTCATAGCCAACCGGCTGATTGATAACCTCCTCTCTCTGTTTGATTTGCCCATGTCAGAGTGATGTAGGGTTACTGGCTGATGTCAGATGGCCGTATTTCACTCAGACGTGCCATTCTCCACGTGAAAAGGTAGCCTATTGACGAAACCCACAATGACCAGCTATTAATTTAGTACGCAAGTGGCAGACTAGCCCCTCCTCCTGGCCCCTGGAAGGATAAATATATTGACGGGATGGACCCAAGACAGTGGATTGCTTGCCTTGCCTGAAGGACGGCGCATAGAGCGGCATTAGTTCGGGACTACACAATGAGTGCTATGGATAGGGTTACAGTTGTGAACTACTGCTTAGGACTCCTGGGTTTGTTGCTACTGCAGGGAGTGCTGAATGTGGAGGGAAGGAGCATATTTAACCCTGGTAAGTGTGCAAAAATGGTATTGTTTTAGGCCTGTATGCAATGACAGTGCTGCTGAGGATGCTGCATACAACTACTGCACATCTTAAATTGGTGCCATTGCTGGTTTAATGGCTAGACTGCAACAGTTTAAGAGATGTCTCATCCTTATTTTTTGTCTTGCTTAGTATTATAAAGCGTTTTTATTCTCCATCCTATGGCATTCCATCCCTGTTTTTATGTTTATTCTGTGTCTATTTTCATGTGAAGATGCATCTTGATCTTATTTTTACTATTATTACACAGTGGGCTTTTCTTTTCTTTCTTATTTTACATCAATTATGGCATTCTTTCCCAGTTTTTATGTTCATTCTATGTCTTTTTCCTTATGTGAAGCACTTGGTATATGTAATTTCTTTGTTGTATTACTTTTGGTTGTGTTTCTTGTAGGAAAGGTGCGATACAAATAAAATGTATTATTATCAAATGGGATGGATACGACTTCATTTTCTGTTCATGTTTTGTGATACTTATGGTGTTTAAAGTTGCATTTTCATTTGCTTTGTGTTTGCAGGAAACCCTGTTTTTAATCCAAAAGAAGACACAGATCCCCAGAGCAAGATTCTAGCACTGTTACTACACAAAAGCTTAGTTCCCACTGAAAAGGACGATCCTCTAGGTGAGAGATACAAATAAAATAGTGAAACTAATACAAATATATTAAATATATTCTTTGCTGTGTTTATGACTGTTTTTTCTATTTGCAGGTGTTGAACTTGCAAATAAACTAGCTGAATTAGAGGAGGTAAGGATATTTACAGATTCACCTTGAAGGAACTTTGGAAGAAATGTGGGTTAGGCAGAAACATCATGATTTACTACATTGTTAGCGTATAAATCGAATGTGGGCATCTTGTTACAATTTTTCAAAAAAAAAAAAAAGTGTGAATCAGTGCTATGTAGACAGGATGCTCTGAATGAAAAGCTGTTACACCTCCTCCTGAACAGAGATGATACTAAGACAGCGGCAACACGTCTCACTGTGTTTAATCACTCTGATCTCTGCTTGTAGCTGCGGGCACTCAGGGAGGACCTGGAGCTGGAGAGGGAGATCACAGCCAATTTGGCAGAAGGCAAATCCATAGCTAGGAAGAGGGGTGAACGTGAGTTAAATCAGTGTTTTCATCAATATGGATAATACAAACTGATTAACATTTGTAGTCAATGATATCAGTATTTGCGGTATTCAAATTCTGCATGTAAGCCATTCTAAAGTCTTTGTCTGCTTTTGTCTGCAGCTTGCTTCTGGAAGTACTGTGTCTGACGCAGATGCAAGAGGAGGAGAACCACTGTGAAATGTTGCTGCAAAGCCCAACATAGCCTTAAGACTCAAAACACCAGTAATATGATCACACTGTATTTATCCCAGCAATATAGAGTTGTCGTCAATAAACATTTCATTTCCTCCGCAGCACCGAGGTGCTCTCATGAGAGATCTAAGGACTGTGGCTGTACATCTTTAATCTGTAAATAATCAGCTACTCACTGGAAATACTTGAGGGTCAGATTATGACAAAATGTACTTGACTGCAAAGACATCTGATTATTACAGGATTTTATTTGCTGACTGCTTGTGTTTATGTTGCCCTCTTGTGGCAGAATCGGGCACAACATTTTTTGTACCACTGCCAACAAACATCACATCTGTTACTGTTGTTCATTTTACAAAATAAATACAATTATGATGTGAATCTGTAGTTTTTGTTCTGTCTTTTTTAAAGATCATCTCTGAATGGACTTTTTTAAAGGTTTGAAAAAGCATTTCTCAAAATTTCTCATCAAATAAGACAAAATATAAGTGACAAAATATCAATATTATTAACCTTCATACCTTCTTTTATTCTTTATTTATTTTGGATATCAAATATTTCAAGCAGTAGAAAAAAAGTGGCTGGGTGAAGGAAAGTGACACGTTGTGCACATCTGTGGTGACTAATGAATTACTGTACAGTGAAGTTCATTTGACTGGATCTTTTGGAAGAGAGTGACAAAGCTGAGGCTTAGTCTAAATAATGGGACAGCTATTGTGAAAAGATGTGAATCACACAGCGAGCGATGAACACAGGAGGTTTCAGTAAAACCAGACTCAGTATGATTCAGAGCTGCATTCACAGCATCAAAGAAAGTGTTGACTTTGCTTTGAGCTAGTTTTCAGAGATTAGTAATGCTTGCACACAAAAATAGCCACATGCACAAGACACGTAGGCATACATAAACATGGGCACTATGCTATATCCCTAACCCATGCATAAATATCCCCAGTGTAACAAATTCATAATGCATGTTTCTGTGTAAGAAGCCATAATAGTTTTGATCAGTGAGTGCTTCAAGAGTCCAATTTTTTTCATATTTAAATTTCAAATATTGAAATGAAAGAAACAAAGAACTAATTCCATTGTACAACAGACACTTTAATAGTGATTCCAAGACAAACAGCACATAAATAAATAATTTTATTTTCTGTTGACAATTTGTATTTTTCAATCATTCAGAATAATTCATTGTTAATTTGTAATTACTGACCTATCTGTTTTAACACTATCTGACATTGTGAAGCAGGATACTAGGTAGTAAGATGTAGTTTAAAAATTTAATTTAATAATATCAAAATTGATTTTCTTGTAAAATTCTCCATTGCATAATTATATCAAGAACAATTCACAAAGGATTTTGTTTAATTCTATCCCAGTTTTGCATCAGTGCAGCAGCTTACAGCAACACACTCGCTCTTTGTGTGACTCTTAGCTCTCTGTGGTCTTTGAAGAAACAATAGAGAAAAAATATATCATGAGAAAACATTAAATAGATAATTGTGATTTTCAGTGTATATACTGTAGATTGCAACTGGCATGTCAGTGGTTTGGAGAAGCATGTGAAGGAAGCTAAGCAATTTACTGTTGTGTACAGGTCATTAACAAAACATATTTTACATATTTTAGCCACCTAAAATCATTATCAGTTGAAGTGTACTCTATATTTAGAATATTTTTTTTTACTGCTTTACCTTGCTGTCAGATACGGAAGCGTATTGCTGCCACACCAGGAAAAAAATAATGGATCAGTATTAGGTTATGTTATGTTATAACGTGAAAAGTTTATTGTTCTAACAAGAAGTTTTTCACATTATTACAAATATATTTTCACGTTATAACAATATAACAATATAACACGTTAAAACGTGATAACCTATATTGTAAAAACGTGAAAAGTTTCACGTGCCCAAATCTGAACTATCCCTTTAATTTCATAAAACAAATGAGTTTCAATTTACTCTGTCTGAAAATTCAGCGCCACATTAACAGTTAAGCTTTTGCACATTGCTGACATAATTATTTTGAGCAGGCATTTGCATGAGGCATCCACAACTTTTTACTGGGCTAAGACGGATGCTTCTGTAAGTCTGCTGGAATCTAGAAGTAAACAGTGCTGCATCTCTGTGTGGTACTGAGTTGATCTCACTGTCAGTGAGAGGCCAGTGAATCTTAAACACTAGTACACTTTTCTCTCTGTGTTTTTATTTTCTAACCAATATGGTTATCAGCTGCCCAGTTAATACAATTATTTTAATGCTCTGTCAGCCATCAGACACAAAAACCCTGAGTGACTGACTTTATATAGACATGTGTGTTATCTGTTTCACAAACAGGAGCACAGGCAGAGCAGGGTCAGGCCATCCTGTCAAGATACCTCCACAGGAAATGAACCAGCATCCTCTATGCCACTCATACGACCGTACAGCAGTAGAACACACAATAACATGTCGAGTAGAGTTCTTCCATGGCCAGACTTCACAAACGACAATTTCTGATATAACCCATGCCAAAAAAAAAAAACTCCTCAAAAACATAGCACATTAGGTAAGTAAACCTGAAGAAACCACATAAAAGGCAATTCAAAGATTCCCGTCCTGGAGTGGCAATAGTAAGTAATCACTTGCAAAGGTTGTAACAGTTTGTACACATACACATGCACAACACACACACACATACACACACACACACACACACACACACAGCACACACACACACACACACACAAACAAACAAACAACAACAACAACAAAAAAAGGATTACAATCCTACAATTAATGGGTCCAGTATTAGTGTAGAATTTACAAAATTAAGCGGTTCAGTAAAGTAGTCCAACAAATAGGTCCACCGAAAGATGTCCAATGACACAAGTCATCGCAAAGTCCAAAACTGTCATATTTTTCCAGTGGCAAGTGAAACAGGTAATGGTCAGTGGTTGGACAGAACTGAGGATGTGTGGAGTAGGTGGTATAAAATACATTTTTTAGTGGGCTGCATCTTTTAACTGTTGTGTCTTGGAGTACCCAGAAAAGCGCTTCATAAATAAAATGTATTATTATTATTATTTATTTATTATTAATTTATTATTACTCAAGTACTTTACTTAAATACAAATCTAAGGAACTTGCACTTTACTTGAGTATTTCCATTTGATGAAACTTTATACCTCTACTCCATCATATCTCAGAGGCAAATATTTTACTTTTTACTTATTAATTATCTGGCAGCTTTAGTTACTAGTTACTTTTCAGATTACAATTTTTAATATCATTCTTGACCAGTGAAAACCGCACATCTCCAAATTTGAATATTTTTATTTATTTATTTTAATGTTTCAGATAAACTGAAGGATTAAGTGTTCCTTTACGAGTTGAGAAACTTTTCTGAACTCATGAAAAGTTTACTTTTATATACATATACAGTATATACACATATACATATGCTGATTAAACAACCCAACTATACATACAATAATTAAAATAAGCTCAACCTTACCATCTACAGCAGTCAAATGCAACATACACATTAATGCAGCAATAAAACATCATATATAATAGCAAAACACTGACAGGGACGTTTTTCTGCTGAATGAGTTCTTTCACTTTTGATTCTTTGAGTAACTTTTAGGGGATAATACTTATGTTGTTTTATTTAAACGTGACATCACAGAGAAGACTGGATATTTTAGTTTATTCAGAGCCCGCCACAGGGTTAGATTCTCCTTGAAATCAAATTAAACTATGTACAACATGCAGACTGAAACATTTTATCCCAGGCAAAGTTACAGTGAGAAGTACATTAGCCAGTCAAAAATAAGCAAGAGGAGATTTTTCTTCATATAATTTTATTTTTGACATCATATTTTGTGGTTATGTTGGTGGAAACTACCACTTTTGTCCACAGGGGCCTCCACAATTAACACAATATGAAGGTTCCTTGTAGTAGCTTTACGTAAGATTTTACTTTTAATTGCAGAGGAATATATCAAACTGTGGTATTAGTACTTGTAATTAAAGTATCTGTGTACTTCTTGGGCAGGCCTTTGGTGGAGCAGAGGGCAGGGTCACTTGATAGACAGGGTGCCCTGCTCTTCAAGACAGACTCAAAGAGAAGAGAAGAGCAACACAGAGCACAGCAACATGATCATAACATCTAACGGACAATGATGGATTCTTACTTCAGAGGTTGGTAGAATTTTTTTTGGTTTTTAACCCAAGTCACATTTGGTCTTTTTAATATTACTATCTTTAATGTTTTTTGTTTTAATTGTTATTGTTGTTTGAGAACTACAGAATGTCAAGAATTGAATTCAAGATTTGTATAACCTGATCAGAATGTCAAAATGTTAGTTTAAAAGAAAAAGGTTGTATTGAAAGATCATTATAACACATTGCTTTTTGTGATGACTATGTTTAAAAGAACAAAATATTACTGTTTTAGCCCTTATTCCAAAAACACAGTATTCCTTCCTATTAAGCTATTTCCATGGCAAAGACAAATGAATATTCCTCTAATATTCCCATTAAAATGCAACTGTAGATATTAAGGAAAACTGGAATGACTGGAGCCACTTGAGCCTTTTTGCTTCTTTGTGTCAAAATAGCATTTTTCAGTCTTTTTACAGCCTCCTCTTTCATTCACTCAACCACCTTCTTGAAAAGGTCAGCATTGTGATATTTGTGCATATGCAAAACCCTGTTGATGAAGTCTTTCATAATAATTAAAAGTAGGCGAGTTCCTCCTTCCAACCAAAAATGTGGGCTTTTCTTTTGTGCATGCATCTCTAACACAGCTTTACTGTAAAAAATCCCAACTGAGATGCATACTCTGAATGAGCTGCATGTCCAAAGAATGCTCCTAAAACCTGAAGACCAGGAAGACCCACATGTCTCAATGGGAAAATGCCAAACTCAGAATAAGGGCTAATTCAGAATATCCAAAGGAATATGTTGTTAACATGACCTGTATATTCTGAATAGTAGTGTGGAGATTAGTATGCATGTAAATGTAGTCAGTGAGGTATACTTAATTTCAGACTTTCATGTGTCTTTATTTCAACTCTGCAGGCACAATGTGGATGATACTCATCCTCTTCACTCTGCCACACCTCACCTGTGACATGGTCTGCCCCAGCAGCTGCCAGTGTATTTTAAAGGCGCAGTCAAGTGTGTTGGTGACACCATCACCGATATACCAAAGCAGCTGCCTCTCCACACATACCTGCTGCAACTTAGTGACACAAACATGAAGGCCATCAATCAGTGGAGCTTGGCAAACATGGACCTCCTGTTGCGTTTCAGTCTGACTCACAGCCATCTACACACGATCCATCCCAGGGCCTTCCAGGTCGCTCCACAGCTCAAGTCTGTCAAGTTGTCCTCCAATGATCTCTCTACGCTTCCTGCTCGAGTCTTCAGTCCACTGACCACTCTGGAACAGCTGCACTTGGATGAGAACCAGTTGGAGATCTTAGCTCCAGACATGTTTGAAGGACTTGTCGGGTTGCTTGATATGGACCTGAGTCGGAACAAACTGAGTAATCCCACTTCAGATGTTTTTGATGGACTGACCAAACTCAGATTCTTGAACCTCGGCAGGAACACCATAAAAAAGCTTCCACCTACCATCTTTCACTCCTTGACAAACCTCAGCCAGCTCATGCTCTATAACAACGAGCTACAGTCACTAGAAGTTGGGATGTTTGATGGACTTGTCAACCTTGAGGAACTAAAAATACACCAAAACCAGATTACCAGCATTCCACCTCAGGTGTTCTGGCCACTGAGGAACCTGAAGACCCTCACCCTGTCCTCCAACCGACTTACGGCAATCCCGGAAAAGAGCTTCTACAACATGCCCCAGCTGAGAAAGCTTACCATTTACAAAAACCCACTATTATCTCTACCAGACCAGCTAATGGGTCACATGCCTGACATGACAGAGTTTTATCTGTATGCGACTAACCTCACCACTGTCCCTGGAAATTTGTTTGCCAACATGTCTGGACTCCTGTTCCTCAACTTCCATTTAAATGAATGGCTCCATGAGTTGCCTTCAGACGTCTTCTGCTGCCTTCCGAACCTAGACAAGCTCTCGCTGAAATCCAACAGCCTTGCTGACCTTCATCCTCAGCTGTTCTCCAGACTAACCAAACTGAGCATACTGGTTCTTAATGACAACAAGCTACAGAGCCTACCAGAAGACATCTTTCAGAGCCTTGCGCAAGTGTCATCACTTTCTTTGCATAATAACCAGCTCACGACTCTCCCAGGAGATATTTTCTTGTCAAATAGAGCTTTGAGCTCTCTTACTTTGAGTGGCAACCCCTGGGACTGTACCTGTCATATCAGAGGCATTGCAAAATGGATAAGACATAATGAGCAAAAAGTTGTTGACAGGGTTGATGTGTTGTGTGAGAGTCCACAGTACCAACTGCTTCGTACCCTTGGCTCTCTGTCTGATGAGGAGTTCAATTTTTGCTATACTACAACAATGACAAGTTATTTTCGTACACAGACACCCTTGAACGAGCCAACAAAACCATTCCACACCACCTCAAACAGTGCACAAACATCAACTGTTGCTTCAACAACCACACCATCCAAAACATCAACCACCACTCAGGAAACTACCCAACAAGTCACAACCCAACAACCCACTCCAACCACGAAACCATCCAGAATCCTATCAACAGCTCCTGAAAATCCCACCACCCCCCTGCCTAACAACGAGTTTCATCACACTACTGATGACTCCAGTAATGGGATTATTGACACTCCATTAATTCATTATGTGTCACGTCCTTTCTACGACAAACTGGTGGTTGTACAGGGACCCGAGTATGTTCACCACAACCATCATAAGGGCTGGGTCTATGTGTGGTTTCTGCCCTCTGATACGGCCCTGGCCAGGTTCCTCATGTTCTGTCACATCCTTCTTGTGGCCACAGGCTTGTTCCTCATTCTTGCTGCCATATATGGCCTGTATCGCCTCGCCCAAAGACAATGGATGAACTTAAAGTTAAGCGTACAAATACTCCAGGGTAAGAAAACATGTTACCCGGCCTGGTGGTGCACAGGAGACCAAGATAAACAATCCTTTTCCAGAGGTGGAAGTTTATACAAGGTTTTCTTCAAGTGTTACTTTAGGACAGTTAGACTTGGAATTTGGGATTTTAAAAAATTGGAGAAAAAAAGGTGAAGGTATCATTAAAACCAATTGTTTGCAAAATTTTATATATAATATATATAATATATATGTAATCCTATATAATAATATATGTAAAACTGCAATAATTAGTCAATCAATTAATATTCAATCAAAAAAATAATCAGCAGCTATTTTGAGAATTGGTCATTCGTTTCAATAACTTTGTATATAACTTATATCATAGTAAATATCTGTTTAATAATATTTGTGGTTTGGACTGTTGGTCAATCAAAGAATCTAAAGAGGACGCCTTGGGCTCCTGGAGCCTTTTTTTTTTTTTTTTTTTTTGTTTTTTACTAATCTTTGACAGTTAATACACTGAACAATCATTCAATACTCAGGGAAATGTTTAGCAGATTAATCCATAATTAAAATAACGTCAGCTGCAGCCCCAGAATTTAAGTTTTGAAATAAATCATGAAATAAAACATCTTCCTTTGCCATTTCCCTGTTTTAAATAGATAGTTCACCAAAAAATAAAAATTCAGTCTCTATCTACTCAGGTCAGGTTTATTTTGTTAGTCCGCAAAACACTGCATTTCACAGGAAAATAGTGTTGCAGAATCTCCCAAACAATGTAAGTGAATGGCGACCAGTTTTCAAACGTAATAAACAACTGAAAAAAAAAAAAAAAAAAACATAAAATGCCTCCATACTGCATAATCCAAGTCTCCTAAAGTCCCAACATGCCATTTGCACACTGTCACAGAATCTACACTGAAGATTTAGGCTGAAAACATGGAGTAAATAAATTTCTTGTCAAGCCGGCATGTCAGGGCTTTAGGAGACTTGGATTACACCAGAGGAGCAGTATGGAGGCATTTTATGTTTTTATCCTGTTGTTTTGTGGACTAAAAAACTAAACCTGACCTTCAGTCAGCATGGGGGTGAGTAGATAATGACTGAATTTTCACTTGTGAACTATCCCTTTAAGGATGCATACTACATGTTAAAAATACTAATGTCTACCAGTATGTTTTCCGTTCTACAGTTCTTTTCTTTTATGACAGCGAAATGTGAGACTTCATAAAGCAAAATCAAGCCAGTGTAGTAAATAGTAATCACAAGCGATTTGTTTCCCCTAGTGATGAAAATCTCAAATTGAAGAGATGATGAAAACACTGTTTACTGTAACTTTTGAGTAATCGGTCAGTGCGTTTCTGAATAAATCATATATTTGCAGATGTTTTTCTTTTTTCACCATGTTAGAAGATAAGAAATGCTTGCTGGTCTGTGGAAGAATTCCCGGCAGCTGTCATGATGATGTTCTTCCTGCCTCTCCCAGCTTTAATTATCAGTGTTCTTTTTTTAAACATCTGTTATCTTTTTACATCTAACTAAGACCACATGTTGCACTGTAGTAACGAGTGATTCTCTGCGTCACCAGTCCACCCCCCATAGCCAAACCCTTCAGGGTTCTTAAATTGAAATTGTTGAATGTTATAAATATTTGGGAATCTACCTGGATACCAGACTCATTTTTAATGATCATGTTAAACATATATCAAGCAAACTAAATGTCAAAATTAGATTTTTCTACAGAGAGACATCATGTTTATCTTATGCTACTTGAAGGACTACTGTAAAATCTACAGTTCTGTCTATGTTTGATTATGAGGATATCATATAACAGAAATGAGTGGCGATTTCTGAAGACACTTCTGTTAAATTTTTCAAATGTATTTCATTTGCCGCTTTGAGCCCACAAGCCAAGTGCCATTGTGTTTAATTATCTTCAAAAGAAGGCAGACGTCTCTAAAGCTGACATCTCACAAACTTTGCAACTCAGATGTAAAATGTATTTTTGATTTTGCAGTGAACTGTCCCTTTAAATGAAAGATGTTTAATGTGTGCCTGTAAAATATCTGTGCTTCTGTCTGTGTTTAAGCTGTAGATGTTTTTTTTTTGTATATAGGTCTTTCTGAAAAAGAGAATCCAATCTCAAGAGACTACCTGTTTAAATTTTAAAAATGCACATTCACACACTGGTATTTGATAAAGGGAGCTCAGCTGTTTGTTGAGATGTGGTCATATTGATCTGCTGTAGAGTTATCCCGTCCTGGGCCGTGCACATCTCATGATGCCAGTTTGTGATGTTTCCAGGCAGGATACTTTCTATTGCTCCTCCATAAAAGTTAACAAGAACATGGCACCGGAAGTTTGCCTCCTCAAGTTTCCTCAACAAATACAGCCATCTTTACCAGGGTATGTGATGTCCATGACAGGTTCGTGATGTTGATTCCCAGGGAGCCTAAAATTGTTGACCTGCTCCACCTCAGCCCCACAGACAGGGGTGTGCATCTTTGCATCCTTTCTCTGAAAATCAGCAATCAGCTCCTTGGTTTTGCTGAAGTTGAGCAGTAGATTGTTTTCTGTGACCACTAGACTTTTTTTTGTATTAAAGTTTTATTCACATTTAGTTACATTTAATCACATGTACAGATTTCCTTCTTACCCTCTGATGTAGCCGATGTGGCCGAAGTTACAGCAACCAGCTAGCAAGAAATGCATTGCTACCTTAAATAAATGGATTTCTCTGCATTTGAACAGTAATGGAAACATTTGGGATAATGTAAGTACTCAACTAAACAAAATATATAAGACATTTAGTGTTACAGCAGTTACAGCTTTAAGAAACTTCACTGCAGTGTTTTTTCTATGCACCAATAAACCAAAGTCTAAACACTATTTTCAGTGTGCTGTGCCAGTAAACTTGTGCCAAAACACCAGCCGTATTTGAGAACACTAAAGCTGTAAACATCTCCTGTCTGATGTTTTTATCTGGATGTCATATCCTCCTAAAATGGGAATGATGAAAAAAAATGTGAATTCCCAGAATTAATCATGACTTAGATAGTGGGAATATTACACATTCACCTCTGGAATAGCCCACAAAACAGGAAGTTCTGATTCAGTCATCTTTCATCTCACAAGGTCAGTGAGCAAAATTACATCTGAGAATGCTCCTTGTTTTGCACAAGTGTTCCTGTAATTTCCCAAGCCTCTATTATGAAACAAAACCACAAAAATGTGCACACAGTTATGATTCCCTTTATTTTTAACTTACAAGAAAGTCAGCGAAAGTACTGAGAGAAGATGGCTGCTCTCTAATTATATCCTAAAGTTTTTATAGAAATGTTTTTAACAAGAACTTTTGAGTGGATTATTTAAAGTTATAGTTAAAACCAGTTGTATTTATAATTACACACTGGACTAATATTGACATTTAACATCGTTCTAGGAGGCGAAACAATAAAGAGTTCTCGACTGCTGTGCAAAAAAAAAGCTTTCGAAGCTTTTAAACCTTCACCAAATGACAGTGGATGCCACGAATTCCACAAGAAGTGATTGGACTTTAAAACAAACAGCAAACAAAAGGGGATGAATTGGTGAGCAGCACCCAAGTTCATTGCTATGACAACGGGTGATTAGGCCTTTCCAGTACGCTGAGCTCACACAACAGTGGGCATACACACTCCCCCTACACACACACACACACACACACACACACAGACAGTGAGAGGGGGTGAGTGTTGAGAGAGGAAATGACACCGTGGGGGTCATTAGGAAAATTTGACCACAGGGGAAAATATTAACAAAATATTTTTTGAACCTGTAACCTTTAGGTTGTCTGTGATGGATGTATTTTATCTGTTATTCAGAAGGGATTTCCACAGCACATTTGTAACTCTAGTTTTAGCAGATTTTTTGGCTGTAGGGTTGAGCGATAATCCTCTTACCGAAAGTCCAATAATTAACTGTTAGGTAGCATTTTGACAATGACAAAATATAGTTTTACCCAAACATTTTGCCCAAGAGAGCTACAACAACATCAGTGTTGTATGTTTTTCTTTGGTCCTCAAAACCTTTCTACCTTCAATCTGTGAGTGTTGCCCATCAAGTTGGAAAATTACTAGAACAAATTGAGTGATGTTTAGCAATTGGAAAACTCCTAAAATGTAAAAGGATGTGTAAGTATATGGGAAGTATGGCAACTCAGACACTAAACTCTATTTTTCAGGTATCCAAGTTCATCTGTACTTGAAAAGAGAAGTAGTATCCAGAGTTCGCCATTTGTTTGTCTTCTTTGTGAAAGAGGGAGAAACAAATATACCGCTATATTACAACTTCGTCATCTCTATGTGCCTCTCTATGTCATTAAGTGTCATTATCAAATTTAATCTTTTAATTTTACTTTTTTCAGAGGTCTTTGTCACAAAAACTTGACAAGATCAGACTCTACATAAAACTGTCATATGTGTTTGGTTTTGACACATGGTCTTCATGAGACCATTATAAGTGTGTCATGAATAATTTCTGTCTGCTGTCAACTGTAGCTGGCGTTAGCTAGACTTCTTGGTTAATGTCAAATTAATGTCAAATTGTCGTAACAAAGAAATCTCAAACAATGTCAGCTTTGCATTATAATTACATCACTGACCAAATGACACTTAATGACAACAATCATGTTCATGACAGGTGTCATGACATGATTATGACATCGTAATGAATCATAGGTAGCTGACATGACAGGCTGAACAGCTAATAATAACATGAAAATCGCAATATGGGTGAGTGCAATATTGAAATCATTCAAGTAATAAACTGAAATGAAGCATCGTGGCGCTACGGAAATGCCCCGGCCTACAAATCATATTCTCCAGATGTAAGGGAATGTGCTTGTTTGGTACAGACCCCAGCAAAAGTCACCATGAATTCATGTAAAATCCTATTTTTTTTCTGTGAAAACTGAATGCAAAAATTATCAGTCTCACTAAAATCGTGACTGCAATAGCTGTCAAAATAATAATGATAGATATTTTTCATTCAGCCATAAAGTGAACAACACTGTAACTCTTAAGAGTCACACTCATTGCACAACGGTAACTTTTTAACTTATCACCCAGTCTGTCACAGTATGCCCAGTTTATCAGTGATGTTATGGCCCAATGTGAACAAATACCTGTGGAAATATCAGAAGCAAAGGTTAGAAACTATAATATGGTCGGTAAGGAATTGAGAGGGGAAATGTTCCTAAATTCCCTTTTGCTCTGCAATGAATAGCTTAATTATAATGATGATGTCCTGCAGCAGTTCTTACTCTCTCTTCAGTATCTTAAATATCAGAAAAACAGTGTGAATTTTGTGCGTTGCACCAACTGACAGTCTTTACGTTAACTCCACCCTCACTATCTGTTTTCAGTGGTGAGGTGGTCGTTTGTATTGTTACAAAACAGATGGATTTACTTATGGCAACACAGGAATGTTAAACGCTGCACAACACTCCCTCTCAACCTTTTTTTCCCACTAATTTATTGAAGAATGAGCCACATTTTGGCACCAAAGCCGAATCACACCATATTGACATGAACAGACCGAGAAAAGCACTAACAAAACCCTACTTTCAAATTAATGTTAGGAACATGCACATCCACAGAGGTTCATCATGACATTAAGCATACTAATTAGAAAATTCATTATTTCTGCAACACAAGTGAAACTGAGCAGATGTTTGCAGGTTGGTTTGCCCTTTTTTTGGCTCGTCTTGCACTTTGTAATCCTTGAACAGTGGTTTATAGTGTGAAAATCCATGACTGCCAAGTGACCAAACTGTGGTTTACAAGCATACCACTGAGGTCATACCAAAGATATGTGCAGCTAATACTTAAAGTTGCACACCCAAACAGGAGGGCACACAATATACACAAAACAATTTCACAAACAAAAATATAAAACCAACTCCACTGTACTTTGCTCGGCTTGTAATCTTCAACTCCAACATGAATAAATCTCTTTTTCCTGGAAGAAGACATGAAAAACATGTAGTTACATAGTTGAAAACATATGGATCCCCTCAGATGAAGCTCACACACCCCCTTACATGCATTCAAACGAGCACAGACGCTCATGGGGTGGGGCTTCCCCCTGTTCAATCCCCCCACCAAATTTAGCAAAAAATGTGAGTGAGTCTGTGTGAGAGAGAGAGGGAACGGAGGGGCCAGGGGGACAGCCAGGGAACGCTGAGCACTGCCACTGAAGCCTCGGGAAAAAGGACCTACAGATTTCATGAGCTCAGGGCAAAAACAATAATTAAAAAAAAAAAAAACACTGATGAAGGGAATTGAGTGATGACAAAGAGCAGGAAAATGTGATGGTGTGAGAGTTCAGTCAGTTCTGGAAACTTTCATCAGAGGATCTGAGAAGCTGGGGAGGAAGGGAGGACGCACATAAAAGATAACCACACCAGCTCACTGTCTCTCTCTCACTCAATCGTCAGCCACCACGAGAGGTAAGTTCTGTAAAACAGCATGCTGTCCTAATTAACAAAGTGATGATTGTTATTTACCTGTAAAATACTTGTCAGGGGTAATGTGGCAGGATAATATCATGGTGAGATTAATCAGAACTGAAATAAGATAAGGATAATGATCAAGTTATGACTGTTTGTGCAATCTAAGGTACTTTAAAAATACAACCCTCTGTGCCTGATTCAACCCTTGACTTTGTTGAATAATGAGTGTATTCATGTGTAAACTACAAAACTGCCAGTAGGATCTTAATTTTCACTGAATTTAGTGAATAAGTGAACTTTTCTCCCTGTATGTGTGGTTTATGTTGGATAAGCTGAGTCTTAACACTATGTCAGATAAAGTGGTAATTAAAACTCTTTTATAAAAACATGAATTAACTTCTGTGGCTTGACTATTGGTCTCTGGCAGTACAGTCCCCCACTTTGCTAACTCAGTGTTTTCATGACAGACAAAGTGCTGATCCTTCAGCTATGGTAAGAGGGGGGAAAAATGAATGCAATTAATGGTGAACTGAAATGCCTTAGCCATTACACTGTACTGCAGACCATATCAGGTTGTCCCAGTCTAGAGCAAACAGTGGTTTTGGTTGGACTGGGATGTCATAATGTACACCAGAAAGGAAGCTTTAGCTGTCAGGTTTTGCTGAATTCATACTTGTGAGGAGCCAGAAGAAGCACAAAGGCTGCACAGTAGTGATGCTTGAATGTGTCATGTGTCTGAAAGCCTCTAAAGCTGCTTAAATCTGTTGTTCCTGACAGTGTTTTTTTTAAATGTAATAATGTTTTCCACTGCAGCTCATACAAGGGAAGCAGATTCAGATACATTACTCAATGTATATCTGACCGTTAGTTTTCTGGTAGTTATGTAACAAACAACACACGCCTAGCTTAAATGCAAACCCTGACCTGTCATTTTCACAGCAGTAGAGAAAAGGGAAGTGCTGTTTGTAATCTAACCATCAGATATTGCCCAAAAAAACTCATTGAACAAGAAGGAATGATGTGAAAACCAGCTGTGAAAAGAGAACTGCAAATCTGTACTCAAGTACAAGTACTGAAATATCACACAACTGCAAGTAACTATCCCCGTAAGAACTTCTCCTCTGAAAAGACATTCAAAATGATTATGGTGACCAGTGAAATGATGCTCAGAATACGTTCAAAAGTGAAGGTTTTTCACACTATTTAAAGATATTGATTGAACATTCACACTTAGACCATCTGTATTCACAACAGACATTTTTCATCCCCTACAATGTGCAAAAAGTCTGCTGTCACTTTGGACCCTAATTGAGTAAGAGCATCCAAACTTTTCATCTGAAATCCAGTGAATTATGACTTTGGAGAAATGCCTCCACACTAATCAATACCGTCTCTTTTTCAACCTACAACTCAACAAATTATCAGAATAATTAAACAAATGTTGTGTTTTGTGACACGTTGATGTGGTATCCACATTTTAGCTTATTGAAAAGAGGGTGAAAAAACAATCTGAAACTTTCAGACCAAATATCAACCAGTTTTCAACAAGAACGAGACGCTGAAATCTCAGTTGGTGCTCACTGGGTAAATTCTTAAGCAGGAATACAAAGGATTCTTTTCAAAACCTAGAATTAGTATTAGGTTTTTATGTTTGTTTTTTTTTCCTGTTTCTCAAAATCTTCTGTCTAAATTATTCCCAACTTCTGTGCCGTCATGGTTTTCATCGGCCCGTTTGCGATCAGATAGCCTTACTGGCTACAACAATGCAGATTAAAGGTCTGGCTTTTAATTCAAATTGTAGGCCCACTTGTATTTAATTATGATTTTAAAAGAAACTAAGTAGACTACATAGTGTAATGCATACTTAAGTAAGTAAGTAAGTAAAATTACAGAGTCATAAAAGTACAAGTACCAAAAAGAAATACTTAATCACAGCAATGTGTGTAGTTGTAATTTGTTACTTCCATGTGATAACTAAAAATACTAAGGGTTAGGGTTATCGAGAGTAAAAGTAAAGAGTGCTGTAAAAGAAAGAGTACTGGTAGGGTTAAGAATAAAGAGTAACATATTTTAAAATAGCACAATAACGTAACATTTTACTAACAATGAAAGCATTATTTTCCCACTCAGAGCAGAGACCAGGCACCCTACCGCTCAAATGAAAGCAGACATGACTTCAAAATGTATCCAAAATGGGAACAGCTGTGTTGCACCAGGATGTATTTTATGATCCTCTATCTTTTGATGTGAAGACAAAAAAGAAAAAGGAAAAGAAAGAAAAAGAAAAGGGAAAAAGAAAGAAAAAGAAAACAGATCAGGTACCTCTGTTAAAAGAGGATAAATCTGGTTCATTTTCCTCTGTGGCTGAGCCTATTTGAGGGACCTACAGGTTTCTTTAGAAAGTTACTTCCTTGGAGAGACTCTTTCTGCACCCTAATATACCTCAGGCACTGAGAAACTACTCATGCTTGCCAACCTTAAGTTGCAGAACTTTAAATGGATTTGTATGGAGAAGCAGGTCATTGTCTTGGCACAGCTCTGTGTTTGGAGCCTCCTGTGCTATTGCAAACAGTGAGCACAGCCTCCGCCTCAGCCTCAAACATGTGCAAGCAGTCGTGTTGAGAAGCTGTAGACACAACACAGAAATCATTTTGCTTGTGGTGGCAAACCTAACACTATGTTCATTTAGGGCTTTACTTCTAAAAACACTCTGCAGCAAACTTGTTGAGCATATGTGAGCAAAACTGCTGCTGAAGACAAATCCTGAATGGTTTTAATGCCAAAAGCCCGCTAAGCATGGTGATTCACCGCCAATCCTGTTCACAATGCTGACGGGCAATGCTCCGAGCCACAGGCAACAAAATACAACACTGGATCAATTTATGCAAATGTATCCTTTTTGGTTAAAACAAGAATGCTGAGGCTGCAACATTTAGGGACTGTTACTAATTAGAGTTGCCTTCAGTATAACTGCTGTGTTATGGTGGTGATTTAAAGGGCAGACAATCCCCTTTGTGGCTCTCCCCTCTTAGTGAGAGGACAAAAACATACCAGTTTCTTCTTTTACTGTCCTGGAACTATTGAACATTAAATCTCAGAGAGCAGTGCGGTGATGTAAAAACAGAACAAATGCAAAAATGCTCCCCATGGCATTAATTAATGTTAACAGTGCACTAGTTCATTTCTCTTGACTCCTTTTACATTTTTATTTACATTTAAATTTGAATAACTTTACTAGAGCTGCAAACGTTTATGTTTTGTGGTCAACTTCTGCATTTTAGTCACGATTGCTTTGTGTTCCTGACACTTTGGTAGTTTTTTGGTGAGTCCTATGTTCAGCTAGCTAAGACTAAACCCCCTTTTGCATACACATGTGCTGACCTGACTTGATTTCGTTTGGGATTTGAATCTCCATTACAGTAGGGCTATCTGCTCAAAGTTGTGTTTTTCACTGGTATGCACTTGTCTTGAGTGAACTGGCCTTAAAATGGTGAATAAATATGTTTAATTTCCTATTTATCATTTCTAATACTTCACAACAAAAGTCACCCACTATTTTGCTATTTAAAAGCTTTTATTCTGAAGCAGCAAAATCAGGAAATGTATTTTCATCAGCAGTAACAAGATTCCTATCCAGCTGAAAGCAAACATTAGACAGTAAAATAAATTAACACTTAAATATACCTGAAAGTACATACAACAATGCAGGAGAGATTGATTTAAAACCACAGTGGTTCAGTTAACAGTTACAGTACGATAGTACTGAGAACTGAACACACAGAGGACCTTACAAAACGTTCCAAGGCTACTCCCAGTACCTAGTTAGAGTGACTTTGAAAAATGTCAAATTTGTGTCCCTTTAAGGACAAAAACATTAGGCATCCATGTACTGTATGTATATCTTCATAACCACCTTGACTGTAACACTGCCCTTTTTCATCTGTTCTAGGGAAACAATGGACCTGTCCCTGACCTTTCGTGTGCTTCTACTTCTCTGTTCTCTCGACGCTGTTGTTTTGGTGTGTCCAGAAGGATGCATATGTCAAGGAACCAAGATCCTCTGCAATGGCCTCTCAGACTTCCCCACAGCTGTGCCCTCATCTACCACCGCTCTCTACTTCTCCAATTGCAGTATCTACTTCCTAAAACCAGAGGACCTGGCTGATTTCTCGAATGCCCTTGGAATCTTTGTGATTAAAGACACTGTTTTGAGGGAAGTCCGCCTCGGCACATTTGATTCCACTATAAACATAGGTGCCTTAGGGTTTACTGGCACCGAACTGCAAGATCTCCCTGAGACCTTGTTCCAAAATCTTCAAAAGCTTGAGAGTCTGAATCTGAAGACCAACAAGCTCCTGGTACTCCGACCTAAGTGGTTTTCCCTGTTGACAGACCTGAAACTCCTGGACCTCAGTAGGAACCTTTTCACCTCTGTCCCAGTAGAAACTTTTCACCCTCTTGTTGAACTGCAGTACCTTATGCTTGCTGGAAACAATATCAGTCATCTATCTAAAGACACATTCAAGGGTCTCTCTAATCTGAAAACTTTACGGCTTAACAAAAACTCGCTACAGGAACTCCCCAGTGGCATTTTGGATGACCTTGGAAACCTGGAGGAACTCTCCCTGCATGACAATCTAATCACTCATCTCCCCCGTGATCTGTTCTCAAAGACTTTGAAACTCCAGAAGTTGTTCCTCTCCCACAACAGGCTCACATCTCTTCCTCAAGGGATCTTCTTAAACCTACCCCTCCTTTCTCAGATCTCCCTGTATGAAAACCAGCTGGAGAGTCTGGGCCCTGGGGTGTTTGGGCCTATGGCCCTGCAGGACTTGTGGCTGTACGACAACAAGCTGAGCCGTGTGGAGGATGATACATTCAAGAACCTAACTCAGTTGCATCTTCTGGTCCTCAGTCGCAACCAGATCAGCTATGTATCTACTGGTGCCTTTAGAGGGTTGGAACAGCTAGGAGAGGTATCACTTCACACCAATCTGCTCACAACCCTGCAAGCTGGGACTTTCCAAGGTCTACCCAATCTGGTCAACATTTCCTTGGAGCACAACTTCATCAGCTCCCTCCCTTTGGGTTTCCTCCAGGGCCTGAGAGAGCTGGGACAGATAGACCTGAGAAATAACTCCCTTCCAAACCTGCCACAGAAGAGTCTAGATGCCATCACTGTAGCATCAGAAGTACTCCTGCAGCAGAACCCCTGGAGATGTGACAAAGATATTCTGCCACTTAGAGACTGGCTGAAACAGCACCCATCCAAGGTCAACCAAACTCTCGTGGTGTGTGAGACACCTTTAAATCTGAATGGTGAGGTAATTGCTCTGCTGGCAGATGAGAACTTGATGCCTCTCAGCACCACTGAGGAGCCTGTGTTGACCCCCACAGCAAAGAGGAGGAAACCCCATACCCCTCCACCCAGACGAAGCACTTCCTCACCAGCTGTCAGGACCACCCCCACCTCAGACCTTGAGGAGGTCACTAGCAGTGGACAAGGGGAGAAAGGAACGGTTTCTAATGACCTTTCAATGATCCTAATCATTATTGCAGTAGTGTCCACTGTCATCATCACCACTGTCATTGTCAGCTGTGTGTGCTGGAGGAGGAACAAGAGAGGCAGCGGAAACATAGGCCGCAGGAATAAGAACTCTGTGCTGTAGACCAGACCACCCAACATCCCAGCAACCCAAGAACTTTTAAGGCCAAGGGAAACTGCTCACTGATTACTGCAGTTTACATGGAAAATGTGGAGCCTAGAGTTCATCTTAGAGCCTCCAAGGCAACAGAAATGACCACTTTAGCTCCATTCAGATGTACCAGCTAGAACAGGAAAGTTCATTAGCTTTCGATTTTTAATGATGAAATTTACCAGCCAGTATTCCTTTCATGTGTGCTGTAAAAAGACAATGGACATCATATATACTAACTATAAAAACGCCCTCGCTGTCTTATGGGCAACCTGGACATTTTGGTGAATGTAACCTCAGATGCACTGAAACAGTGTATTACAGTTCTTTTAGTAAAATTAAGACTGCATTCAGTATTTTCTTCAACCTCTTTTCCATTTTTCAGTACTAATACTTGCAGTTTGACAGTGGCTTTTTGTGCTAACATCAATACATTTAATAGACAGTTTTACTTTTTTTGCAAAATGGCTATCCATGAAACATCAAAAATAATTTTGACTCCACTGTAACATAATTCATCTCATGGTTTCCATACTTAACAATGCAAAATGTACATATACATTCAATAAATGCACTACTTTTAGTGGGAGCAATCTTATAGTGTTAATTATTTCCTGAAGTATGGTAATACAACTCATCTCCTTGAATTTAGGAAATTATTCTTTGCCTTCATACACAAAGGTATTTAACCACAGATAAAGGTTAATGGGATAGTTCTGATTTTTTAAGTGGGCTTGTATGAAGTACTTTTCCATAGTCAGTGTATTACCTACAATGTATGCTGGTGGGCACAGCCCCAATTTGGAGAAGCAGCAGAAGTACTGGTGTAGGAAGCTAAGCAATGTACTGCTGTGGACAGGACAACCAGCAAAACGTATTTTAGCCAACTAAATAAAGCCACACTTAAAAAAATCAGTATCATTTTGAGTGTACAAAAATAAATATAGTGTGCATTTAAACTGATATAGATTTTTATTGGTGGGCATTTTTTAGTAGTTTGCTACTGCCCCCATGCATCTACAGCATGAGCACTGCCTCCTACACCAGGCTTCTGCTGCTTCTCTGAACTGGGGGCGTGTCAACCACCATCTACTTTAAGTAACACACTGACTATGTATGAGTATGTCATACAACCCCACTTAAAAAAATCCAAACTATTCAATTAGGAAGGAGCATCACACTGACATCCTGTCTTACATTAGATAAAAAATGAGAACAAATACATGGACACAAAGTATTGATATTTTATTATTTTTACATTTTATCAACGCAGCCTCAACCGTATTTGTCACTCACCGGTATGTTTCTGATTATTTGTACCAATTCAGTTTATGGAATGTACAGAAGAACAAAACCAGTCCAGAGACTGTGTAGATTTAAAAGTGGTCATGGTGAAGGGAGGGAGGGACAGCATAATTCTTTACCACAAACTTTTGGAGTTGCATTCACAGCAATCTGTATTTTTGTGTGGCAAAGTTTTGTTTGTTGTGAAACCAGTAATGGAATGATGATGTACACTTAGCCACTTTATCTGACCTACGTCTGCTTTCCTCTTGATTAAATCAATTATATACAGAGACTGCCATCCGATGGAAGGAAGTCAGAATGTTTGAAACCTTTGGCTGAAATCCAAAGAATCCACCCTTTGTTTTTCATGCAATTACAGATACCAGACAGAACAAACAGTCACATATGTGGTAATTAAACATTCACTTCATTTGTATGCACTGATGGCAGAAAACACAAGTTTTGAAAACTACTCTAATTTAGATTATTCAGAATTTTGAAAACAAAGAATATAGTTAAAATATCAGTGATTAAAAGAAAATAAGATATCAATTTTGTCATTTCGGAGCCAAGCTGCAGTAACTGGCGGAAACATTAAAAACCTTCCATCCTTGCTCTTATCTCAAGCTGCAGAAATGTGTTATGCCACGCCTCACAGGATGTAACACACTCCAGGCCTGCTGGCCAACGCTGATACATGCGATAACTAATGAGACTGAACTTGTTTGTGTGTCCTCACTGCTGCAACAACCTGTTTCATCCTGGGAAAGGAAAGAATAAGGTAGGCAAATGTATTTTTTGGTATTTGACTGGAACAGCACATTAATTTAATGATAATTTGACATAGCAAAGCTATTAGGTGATGCTAGTAATACTTGATGACTCATACATTATCACAAGAAAGACACTAAAGTCATACAGTGAATTACAATAAAAGGTGGGACATTGTGTAAAACGTAAATAAAAGCAAAATGCAATAATTTGCAAAAACTTTTTGACTTGTATTTAGTTGAATACAATACAAAAACAAGATATTTAATGTTAAAACTATTTCATTTCATTGTTTATTGTAAATATGCACTCATTCTGAATTTAATGCCTGCAACATGTTACAAAGCCACACTGTTATAACATGCAGAGTGTGTCTTGACATTGTCTTGCTGAAATAAGCAGGGACACATCTGAAAAAGACGTTGTCTGGATGGAAGCATATGTTGCTCCAAAACCCATATGTACCTTTCACCATTAATGGGGCTCTCACAGATGTGACAATTAGCCATTCCATGGGCTTTAACACACCCCCATACCATCATAGATGCTGGCTTTTGAAATTAGCGTTGGTAACAATCTGGATGGTCCTTCTCCTCTTTAGCCTGGAGGACATGTTGTGGTCCATGATGTCCATGATTTTCAAAAACAATCTGAAATGGACTTGTCAAGCCACAGCACACATTTCCACTTTGTATCAGTCCATCTGTCATCCATCAGATGAGCTTAGGCCCCACAGAAGTCTGCGGCATTCCTGGATGTTCTTGATGTGATGTATGGCTGTTGCTTTGCATGCTAAAGTCTTAACTTGCATGCGTAGATGTACCGATAAGCTGTGTTTACTGACAAAGTTTTACCAAAGTGTATGTAGTATCCTTTAATTATGTGTGCTTTTAATTAAGTTTTTAATGCAATGCTGCGTGAGGGGTCAAAGGTTAGATGGCATTCACCGTTTGGGCCTTGCACCTTATGTGCAGGATTTCCCATGATTCTCGGAATCTTTTAATGATATCAGGGATTGTAGATGGTGAAATGCTTAAATTCTTTGCAGTTTTGTGTTTAAAAATGCTGTTATCTAATTGTTGGGCTATTTGACCATGCAGTTTTTAACAAAGTAGTTATCCTCAATCCATCCATACTTGTGAACGACTGAGCCTTTTAGGGATGCATCTTAAATACCCAATCATGATACTGTCACCCGATATCAATGACCCTGTTTACCTGTGGAATGTTACAAACAGGTGTTTTTTTCCCACAACTTCTACAGTCTTTTGTTGCCCCTGTACCAGCTTTTTTGAAAAGTGTTGCAGGCATCAAATTCGGGGTGTATATTTACAAAAAACAATAAAGTTTATCAGTTTGAACATTAATTATCTTGTGTTTGCACTGTATTCATTAAAAAACAAGTCAAAAAGTATTTGCAAATCATTGCAATTTTCAGTTCAGTTGTTATTTACGTTTTACACAATGCCCCATTTTGAAATTGGGGTTGTATCTTCTAAACAATGATGAATCTTGCAATTTTTATGGTAATACATTGTTGCCTTTTTCCCTTTTTATAGTGAACAACTATGTCAAGAGGAGAAATCATTGTTCTTTTTCTGTCATTACTGTTTGAGTCTTCATTGACTAAAAACAAAAGATGTGCAGAGGACAAAAGTTGCCCTCAAGAAGTTTTTGGTACATTCACGACAGAAATTCCACGCATCCTGAGACCAGGTGTAAAAGAGGTTTTCTTTCTGTCAGCCAGATTAAAACAATCCCCAAAGATGCCTTTGCTGGAAACCCCCAGCTTGAAAACGTGGAATTCATGGGCACTATACGACAACTATTGAACCAGGAGCTTTTGACGGTTTGGTAAACCTCAAGAATATTGAGATCTCCAACACTCCATTAACATCAATCCCAGTGGGAGTCTTTAAAAATCTCAGTAACCTGGATAAGATTATACTGAAGTTTAACAAGCTCCACAGTCTGGAAAAAGGCTTGTTTGATGGCCTTGAAAAACTAAGGGAGCTCCAGTTACACGGGAATGAGATTGAAACAATTGAAGATGGGACCTTTGATGACCTCGGCAACCTCCTCCTCCTCCATTTGGCAAAAAACAATCTCTCTGCTGTGCATACCGACTGGTTCTCAAACTTAACCAAACTGCAGACACTTCGACTTTACGAGAATCAACTGACCACCATTCCCGAAGATATTTTCCAGAATTTGCCAAACTTGAAGGAAATTGGCTTGGCAGGAAACAAAATAGCAGAATTATCACCAAATATTTTTCCACATAAAAACAAACTAATTAAGCTAAATTTGGATAGTAATCTTCTGACTATTTACCTCAAGAATATTTCGTTGGCTTTTCTCAGCTTAAATCACTGACCCTACACAACAATCCACTGACTAGTCTACCACCAGTGCTTTTTGGAGAAATGCCTAAATTGACTGAGTTAAGCTTTCAGTCAAAACAATCTCAGCACTCTTCCTAAAGGAATCGTGAGCCCTCTGAAGAAACTCAAGAAGCTAGATCTGTCTAAAAATCACTTTGTCACCTTGAATGCCGACTACTTTGAAGGCCTTGAGAAGCTCACAGATCTGAATCTACAGAACAACAAGATAAATTCACTCAATGCAGACGTGTTTGAAAAACTACAATCACTGACCACACTCAAGCTAGCTCACAACGACCTCCAGACGCTTCCTGATGATATTTTCCAGCCTTTAACAAACATCAGAAAACTCTACCTCAATGACAACCCCTGGAACTGTGATTGTAATCTGATAAATCTTCACCTCTGGATGAAGGCGAACTCTGACAAGATTAAGTCTCCTGTGGTCTGTGAGTATCCAGAAGCTTTAAAAGGACAGGAAATACAATCATTAACAGAGGATCAATTTATTTGCCCCACCCTCCCTCCCCCAACCACCACTATCAAAACAACACACATCCGCCAGTCTTCAAAAGATAAAGAGGGGATGTCTGATATTTCTTATCTAATCAAATAGGAAATGTGAATATATATGTATTTACATAATGCAGATAAATTGATCATGACTTGCAACAAGAAAAATTTAAGTTGGAATGTTGGAATGTATAAACCTGATAGAATAACTTGGAGAAAGTGTGTGTAAACTCTTTCCTCTGACGTCACATTCAGGGTGGGAAGCTGAAATGTCGTACTGCTGTGTTTGTGCTACAAGCACTTTAGCAGTGTGTGTTTTGTGTGGCAGTAATGTCTGTAATACTAGCTAGGAAGTGCTTGAATGCTAGTTTTAGCTGTTGTCTAACGATAGTTAATGGGTTATCAAATATGGTGTTTTAGCTTGACATATGGCCATATGGCTCTGACATATGTCCATCCACATTTTTACTTTCAGTTGTTTTTTCAGTTGCTGAATGTAGCAGTTTCTCTATGTTTATACAACTTGCAACCTGGAACGTAGCAGCAACATTTGACCTTCCCACCCTGAGTGTGACGTCTGAGGAAACACTTACCATCATTCACTGCTTTATCTGATATTCATGGTCTTCAATTTGTCATTATTTGTCTGTCCTGTACTCATGGCTTTACTCATGCATTTATTAGTTGTTCATAGTTATGTTCATTGCATTTATGCAAGGCTTCATTTTTTCTGCTCATTTGTATCTTTAGTAGTAATAAGTTGTGTGCTGTGTGTTGTGTGCTGTGTGTGTACTCAGTAGTTTAATAAACCTTTGAGTTCAGATGTTGAGTAGATGTCATTTTACTTGATTACAACCCACCACTGGTTGCAACTCTGGACTAGTTGCATATTTTCTTGTTTCCCTCTGATGACCTCTGGTTTTCTCTGCCTCAGTCCTCAGTGATATCCTGATGGACAGATAGTTTTACTTATTAGTTGTTCATCATTGTGTCCATTGCATTTATGCAAGGCTTATTTGTATCTTTAGTAGTAATCAGTTGTGTGCTGTGTGTTGTGTGCTGTGTGTGTACTCAGTAGTTTAATAAACCTTTCACTTCAAAAGAGTTTGGTTATGTGGTTGTGTGTATAACAGATTACAGTCACTGCACATGAGTCAAGAACTAAGCAACCTCCAGAACTGAGACTGAATTCATGAATTTGCTGAACTTTTCCCTTTTTAAGGGTGCATGGTACCCCAAGGTGAATGCAAGCTAAATCATTATGCATCAAATTTAACATTAAATTTAACAACATAATATTAACGTGAATATGAAATTCAATTCATTTGTGTGCAGTGATGACAGAAGACATTGTTTTGAAAACTAATCATAATAGTTCATATAACTCTGAAAATACTTAACTACAGGTCAAAGTCCGGCATTCAAAACCTTACTTAAGTAAAAAAAATAAAATAAATAAATAATGATAATAATAATAATACAACAAGTATTACCATTTAAGTATACTTACAGTAAAAGGACTCACTGTGCAGGAAAGTGGTCCCTGACAGTGTTTTACCACATGATATATTTTGGATTAATATCACTCATGCATTAATTTTGCATTTTACTGCTGTAGAAGTTTTAGGGTTGAGATCATTTTAATGACTTTATATATTGTTGTGTAGTTTAATCTACAGTAATTCATCATACCCTATAAGATTATCACACATTGTAGCATGGCTGTCCTGTGAGAACCACATATCTCTAAAAGGTAGAAAAAAAAAAACATCACTGTTTTCTGCTACGTAGATTATAAAGTACGGTATTTGCCTCTGGGATGTAGTTGAGTAGAAGGATAAAGTTGAATAAAATGTTAATATTCAAGTAAAGTACCTCAGTACTTGATGTAAAGTAGATGTAATTTTACTTGGTTACAACCCACTACTGGTTGCAACTAATGCAAGATGGAAAGTAATGGATTGACACTGAATATTGATTAAGTATTTAATTTGAATTAAATTAATTGACTGGACTAATTACCAGGTGGCAGAGCCAAAGCTCAGTGTTATGTTTTAGTATATTCTACATTTTTTATGTTTTAGAATTTCATATTTATGCTCATGTTAATGTCATTGGTACTGAGATACTAAATATTTTAATGATTAAATATGTTTGTTCATACCTCAGTCTGTTATGTGTAGATCTAATTATTCTTAGATTGACAGATTGAGAAAACTGCTTTAAATCAGAGAGGTCAGGGCTCTGCATATGTTGGCTTATTACGGATTTCTTTATATGTTCATCTGCTGCAAACAGGACATCCATGACGTACAGGGAAGCGCCCATCTACCTGTTCAGTTTGTCTACGATGTTCGACCTCTCTGCTCAGGACTACGTCTTGTGTTTCAGTATGTCTCACAGAAAGTGCTTTTTTTGGTTGTGAAGTAAAGTTGCATATTTTCTTGTCTCCCTCTGATGTCCTCTGGCTTCTCTGCCTCAGTCCTCAGTGAGTTCCTGATGGACAGATAGTTTTACTTAAAACCTAAAATAGCTAACCTCTAACTGCTGCTAACTGTAGCTGCTGTTTGCTAGATAAAAATGTTATCCATGCAGCTGTCCGTCTGGATTGGGAGCATAGATCACTGACTGTTGTGTACTGTTGAGCACACCTGCAAGAAGATGAGGCGGTACTCAAAGGTAGTGGGTGCTGCCCCTTAACAGACTTCTGGAAGCTCACCAATCAGACAAAAGTGGGCTTTTAGGGAGGGGCCTTAAAGAGACAGGAGCTAAAACAGCAGTATTCACATAAAGGATGAACTGAGGGACTGCATTAAGGGCCACTATAAGATAAATAAAGATGTTTTTTTCAGTGTGAATCATACAAAGCTACTCTAGTGGAATCCCAGAATAAAAATAAAGAGCTGGAAAAGATCATAGGTCCCCTGTAAAAAACATCCGTCCCTGCTCTTATCTCAAGCTGCAGAAGTGTGTTACACACACAGTGACGCAACGCACTGCTGGCCAACGTCGATACAAAAGATAATTAATGAGACTGAACTTGTTTGTGTTTCCTCACTGCTGCAACAACCCATTTCATCCTGGGACAGGAAATAATAAGGTAAGCAAATGTATTTTTTTGCATTTTGACTGGAGCAGCACATAGATTTAATGATAATTTGACACAGCAAAGTTTTTAGGTGATGTTATTAATACGTGACCACTCATACATTAAGTCATACATTAAACTACAATAAAAGGTGGGACATTGTGTAAAACATAAATAAAAGCAAAATGCAATAATTTGCAAAAACTTTTTGACCCTTTATTTAGTTGAATACAATACAAAAACAAGATATTTAATGTTAAAACTATTTCATTTCATTGTTTATTGTAAATATGCACTCATTCTGAATTTGATGCCTGCAACATGTTATGAAGCCACACTGTTATAACATGCAGAGTGTGTCTTGACATTGTCTTGCTGAAATAAGCAGGGACACATCTGAAAAAGACGTTGTCTGGATGGAAGCATATGTTGCTCCAAAACCCATATGTACCTTTCACCATTAATGGGGCTCTCACAGATGTGACAATTAGCCATTCCATGGGCTTTAACACACCCCCATACCATCATAGACGCTGGCTTTTGAAATTAGCGTTGGTAACAATCTGGATGGTCCTTCTCCTCTTTAGCCTGGAGGACATGACGTCCATGATTTTCAAAAACAATCTGAACTGGACTTGTCAAGCCACAGCACACATTTCCACTTTGTATCAGTCCATCTGTCATCCATCAGATGAGCTTAGGCCCCACAGAAGTCTGCAGCATTCCTGGATGTTCTTGATGTGATGTATGGCTGTTGCTTTGCATGATAAAGTCTTAACTTGCATGTGTAGATGCTGAAATGCTTAAATTCTTTGCAGTTTTATGTTTAAAAATGCTGTTATCTAATTGTTGGGCTATTTGACCATGCAGTTTTTTGCAAAGTAGTTAGCCTCAACCCATCCATACTTGTGAACGACTGAGTCTTTTAGGGATGCATCTTAAATACCCAATCATGATACTGTCACCCGATATCAATGACCCTGTTTACCTGTGGAATGTTACAAACACAGGTGTTTTTTTCCACAACTTCTACAGTCTTTTGTTGCCCCTGTACCAGCTTTTTTGAAAAGTGTTGCAGGCATCAAATTCGGGGTGTATATTTACAAAAAACACTAAAGTTTATCAGTTTGAACATTAATTATCTTGTGTTTGCACTGTATTCATTAAAAAACAAGTCAAAAAGTATTTGCAAATCATTGCAATTTTCAGTTCAGTTGTTATTTACATTTTACACAATGCCCCATTTTGAAATTGGGGTTTGACCTTCTAAACAATGATGAATCTATGCAATTTTTATGAGTAATACATTGTTGCCTTTTTCCCTTTTTATAGTGAACAACTATGTCAAGAGGAGAAATCATTGTTCTTTTTCTGTCATTACTGTTTGAGTCTTCATTGACTGAAAACAAAAAATGTGCAGAGGGCAAAAGTTGCCCTCAAGAAGTTTTTGGTACATCCACGACAGAAATTCCACGCGTCCTGAGACCAGGTGTAAAAGAGGTTTTCTTTCTGTCTAGCCTGATTAAAACAATCCCCAAAGATGCCTTTGCTGGAAACCCCCAGCTTGAAAACGTGGAATTCATGGACACTAATACGACAACTATTGAACCAGGAGCTTTTGACGGTTTGGTTAAACCTCAAGAATATTGAGATCTCCAACACTCCATTAACATCAATCCCAGTGGGAGTCTTTAAAAATCTCAGTAACCTGGATAAGATTATACTGAAGTTTAACAAGCTCCACAGTCTGGAAAAAGGCTTGTTTGATGGCCTTGAAAAACTAAGGGAGCTCCAGTTACACGGGAATGAGATTGAAACAATTGAAGATGGGACCTTTGATGACCTCGGCAACCTCCTCCTCCTCCATTTGGCAAAAAACAATCTCTCTGCTGTGTATACCGACTGGTTCTCAAACTTAACCAAACTGCAGACACTTCGACTTTCCGAGAATCAACTGACCACCATTCCCAAAGATATTTTCCAGAATTTGCCAAACTTGAAGGAAATTGGCTTGGCAGGAAACAAAATAGCAGAATTATCACCAAATATTTTTCCACATAAAAAACAAACTAATTAAGCTAAATTTGGATAGTAATCTTCTGACTAATTTACCTCAAGAATATTTCGTTGGCTTTTCTCAGCTTAAATCACTGACCCTACACAACAATCCACTGACTAGTCTACCACCAGTGCTTTTTGGAGAAATGCCTAAATTGACTGAGTTAAGCTTCAGTCAAAACAATCTCAGCACTCTTCCTAAAGGAATCGTGAGCCCTCTGAAGAAACTCAAGAAGCTAGATCTGTCTAAAAATCACTTTGTCACCTTGAATGCCGACTACTTTGAAGGCCTTGAGAAGCTCACAGATCTGAATCTACAGAACAACAAGATAAATTCACTCAATGCAGACGTGTTTGAAAAACTACAATCACTGACCACACTCAAGCTAGCTCACAACAACCTCCAGACGCTTCCTGAGGATATTTTCCAGCCTTTAACAAACATCAGAAAACTCTACCTCAATGACAACCCCTGGAACTGTGATTGTAATCTGATAAATCTTCACCTCTGGATGAAGGCGAACTCTGACAAGATTAAGTCTCCTGTGGTCTGTGAGTATCCAGAAGCTTTAAAAGGACAGGAAATACGATCATTAACAGAGGATCAATTTATTTGCCCCACCCTTCCCCCCACAACCACCACAACAACGACTCCCACAACTACCACGACACTCCCAACTACGAACCAACCACCACCATCCTTACTACCACAACAGCTCTTCCTACAACACCAACCACCACTTTGCCAACCACCACTACACCTCCCACAACCACCACACCCACTACTACACTTCCAACCACCAAACCAACCACCACTATCCTTACTACCACAACACCAACAACCACTCTACCAACTACCACCACCACTGTCTCCACCACACCTCTAGCCACGACCACAACGACAACACCAACAACCACTACTCTGCCAACAAACCCCATACCCACAACTATAGCCACCACACTCATGACCACCATAGCACAACTGCACCAACCACTACTTTAACAACTGCACCGACTACCACTATAACAACGACTGCACCAACCACCACTTTAACAACAACTGCACCAACTACCACTATAACAACAACTGCACCAACCACCACTTTAACAACAACTGCACCAACTACCACTATAACAACAACTGCACCAACCACCACTCTAACAACAACTGCACCAACCACCACTTTGACAACAACTGCACCAACTACCACTATAACAACAACTGCACCAACTACCACTATAACAACAACTGCACCAACCACCACTATAACAACAACTGCACCAACTACCACTATAACAACGACTGCACCAACCACCACTATAACAACAACTGAACCAACAACTATAACAACAAGTACACCCGCTACCACCACTACACTGACAACAACTATGCTCATTACCACCATCCACAGTACTACCCAACCTACCACCACCCGGACAACGCCTCCTCCAAAAACCACTCCAGTGATCTTTACATGTCCCATGGAGCCAGCCACTCAGGAGGCATCACCTTCCTTCACGTGTCAGTACAGAAACAAAGCTCAGAGGTGCAAATCTCAGATGATGATCTACCACGCACTGCTGGTGGTGGAGATCACCTGCACAATCGTGCTGGCTAAGTTCACCCTGTCTCTTTACCGCTTGCTGCAGCACAGGGAGAGAATGTACCAAAGGGTCAAACTCACCCGCTTCTCCTACAGGAGAGAGGTCATCCTCAGGCCCCTACGAGAGGCAGAGACTCACAGACTTTAAACAACAACAGCACTTTAGAGAATGTCCACTTGCTTGATGCTAATGATGGTAAATGAGCAGACTTTGACCTGTCAGAGCATTAAGTAAGATGTTTAACCACCATACCTCAATCAGAAAGCCTGATAAATGGAAAGATCTATCCAGAGCCAAAAAAGTTGCCTTTAAGTTAGATGACATGGAGCTTACACCACCAGAGCAAAACTGAAAGTTGGCATTAAGGAGGCGAAAGTGGAGGTATCAGCAGAGACTGAAAAGAGCCCTCAACACCAACACCAAAGATATGTGGGAGGCATTTAAAAAGCTACAAATGCAGGAGTGGCCCCATCATGTGTAAGCACATGCTGCCGGATGGACTAAACACATTTTATGCTTGGAGAGTGAATATGAGTCAAGTTGCTGGGCCTGATAACATCCCTAACTGTGTACTGAAAACATGCAAACAAGCTAGGAGATGTCATTACTGTTTTTAACATATCATTGCTGTCTGGCACAAACTGTGCATCTCCATATTTTGACATTTTTCTTTTTTCTTCTTCCTTTTTTTTGAATGAATCAATGCTATTGGCCTTCCATTACACCTGTGTGTCGGTTTTACAAATATTTGACCATCAAAAAGTATTTTAAAAAGGGCTACTAACTTTTGGCCATGCAAGGTTTCTGCCCGACAGTGACAATATTATGGTCACAAGGTAGTGTTCCCACCTGCTTCAAGACAGCCACCATCGTCCTTGTGCCTAAAAAATCTGCAGTGTCTAGTCTAAATGACTGCTGCCCTGTGGAACTCACCCCTATTCTGAAGGAGTGCTTTGAGAAACTGGTGCTCCAGCACTTAAAGAACAGCATCCAAGCCCGCCTGGACCTTAAGTTTGGATTCAGAGCCAACAGATCTGCAGAGGATGCCATTTCCTCTGCCACTCAGTCTTTGCTCACCTGGAGGAAACTTAAAGCATAACGGTGTTTGTTGATTTCAGCTCTGTATTCAACACAATTCTCCCCATGAAGCAGACTGGCAAACTGAACACTCTGGGCTTCAGCACCACTCTCTGCAACTGGATATTGAACTTCCTTACAAACAGACCCCGGCCAATTCGGACTGGCAGTCTCATCTCCTTCACCCTAATACTCAACACCGGGACCCTGCAGGGCTGTGTAATCTGCCCTCTCTTGTTCACAATGTACAGCCATGACTGCAGCCTCCAACATGGAGAAAATTCTATTGTAAAGGCTGTATATGACACCACCATCATCAGCCAGATTTCAAAACAACAATGAGTTCACTGAGTTCATATCAGGAGGAAATCAACAGTCTTGCAGAGTGGTGCAAAACAACCTACAGCTCAAGTAAAAAAAAAAAAAAAAAAAAAAAAAAAAGACACAATCAACATCACAGACAACCACCTCCCTGTTAATGAAGGCTCAGAAACATCTGTATTTCTTAAGAAAACTTAAGAGGGCAAAATTCCTGTCATTCTTGTCAACTTCTACAAAAGAGCAATAGAAAGCATCCCACTGCAAACCTATACATCATTACATACAAACACACAATATATATATATATATATATATATATATATATATATTACATATATATATTTATCTCTTCAGCCAGTCTTGCTATACTACCTTGTTGTTTTATAATGAATTAATATTTTGTATCCATTTACTCATATAATGGTGAACATGCATTACACATTACAGCAGCTTTAATAAATATTAATATTTTTAGAACAATGTGAAATTGGAACCTGATAAGAAATATTGCCTGAATCTGCAGCCCCCTTTGGCTTTATAGTGAGTTCCAGCTCATTGTTTAGCTGAAACTCACTCACAAACAGCTGTATAGTTTAATGGACCTGTGCAGGGGCTCTTTGATTCTTTGAAAACCATAACAATGACATAATATCACCTTGTAAAGTTGATACAAACTTGTTAGAAAAGAGTTGACCTTTTACACATCCAGCAGATTCATAGCAACTTTAGCATTAATTTGTAGGCATGTTTATGGCCAATGGACGAAGTTGAATATTCACTCCCCTTTTAGTTCTGTTTTGGGTCTTGTCCAACCCACAAGGAAATATCTGACTTTCTAGCTGTTAAATGCTCCATTATGTACACTAGCTAGATGTCAACTGTGTTTTTCTGCTGTGCTGCGTTTGATGTGCTGGACCCAGGTGTTTAAGCGCTACATGTGCTACAGTGGTTTGTAAAGCTTTTTCACAGAAAACAGACAGCAGTGAGAGAGAATCAAAAAGGTAATGGAGTCGTAAAACCAATGCAATGACGAGAAAGACACTTTAATGTACGTACAGTAGAGCTGAGGGGGACTGCAGGACTATCGTGCGCTCGTCACTTTCAGCCACCCTTTTCATATAACAAGTCATGTGTTCCATAACTATTAGAAAAATATTGATTATTGCAACTAATAAAAATGTTAATGAAATATTCATAAAAGTAATGCTACACATCACTACAGTAATATTATCTTGTTGCTGAGGACTTGCTTTAACATGTTGTACATATCCTGTAGAAATATCTCATCTGGATCTCTGACATACATATAAACATAATGCATAATGCAAAAAGATTAAAAAACATTTTCCTGGACATCTGTTTGTCTTGTTATGACGATACCCAGAGCTTGGCCATAATAGATACACTCTTCCAGCAGGGGGAGCCCAAAGATCCAGGATACTTGCTTCTCTGTCTCATTCACTGAAAACAAGAGGAACTTAGGAAACTATATAGAATTGGTAAACATGTGTCTGCAATTTATATGAAATCCTAGCAGACTGAAGGAAATGTGTGTGCTTGATATTTCTGCACAAGTCAAGAATTACAGCATTAATTTTTTCTTCATCAATGGTTTTCTATTAAAGTAGTAATCTTAGGATGTCACTTCCTACAAGCAGAAATTATTGCACTTTTCAAAGATAGATCAAACAAAAACACAAATAAATTTCTAGTCATAAATTCACAAAGTGTCCAAGTGAAAATCACCGAGCCAGGGTCTGGGACTGGGATTTGTGTTTGGTTGAGGTGTCTGCCTGATAACTAAAGGTTAAATGCATTAATTAGGCCTTTTATTAGAAGGTAGCACAGGAACAGAACAATAGGCCAGATTCATTAACCCAGTCTGTGTGAACATGTGTGTGTGTGTGTCTGTCTGTGTGTGTGTGTGGGGGGGGGGGGATAATAATTAAAAGCTAAAATTCATCTTAGTAGGAATACATGTAAGTGCCAACTTCAGTTTTAGGGTTTTTACACATACCTATGTAACCTACATCCCTACACTGTCCACACTTCAGACTGCCAAAGAGAGCCAAAACTTATGAAAAAAATATCACCGTCCTCACACTTGTGCAAGACGTACTCTGTTCATTTACTTTAGTAAAAGTAGAAATATCAAAGTCTAAAAATACTCCATTACAAGCAACCATTCCAGGTCTAAATTCAAAATGTAAAAGTATTTAAATATTATCCAAATGTACCAAACCAAAATGCACTTAAAGTGTCAAAAGTAAAAGTACCTGTTATGCAAAATGGAGTGTTATATTATAAGCGTATTATATAATATTGTTGCTGTTGGTCAGAAACCTTGCACATCCGAAATTTTTTCTTTTCAGGAAGTACTTCAGTCATTGTATTTGGTCACATTTAACCAAAGCTGTGCAGTGTATCACATTCATGTTTCCCAAATCCAAATATGTTATTCAGGAAAGCACTAATAATAATAATAATAATAATAATATGATAATAATAATAATAATCAAAAAATGTAGTCATGTTAAGAGGACTTCTTTTACTTTGATATAAGTAAATTTTTTCACAAGTATTTAATTTTAATATTTAGATATTAAAACATTAATATCTATATAACATTCTAGTACTATGCACACATCAAGAAAATGAGCACAGCATCACTGCAATTTAAGTTTATTCCATCAACTCAGGGATATTTTTTATGTATTTATTATAAAGAATTTCAATGCTCGATGCAAAACAAATTCCTCCAATTTACAAATTATATTTTTCAGTTTCTGATTGTTCAGCGTCTGCCAGTTTAAGGAGCATGGGGTTCATTTCATAAACCATGTTTGGTTAAAAGTACAAATAAAAAAGAGAAAAAGAGAGATGAAAAGTAAAAGGATGTGGAAATGTATTTCATAATTAATTATTATAGTTCTGAAGGTATTTCTAATCATGCATGTGTCATGTTGAGAGCACCTACAGGTGAGTATCAACCTCTGCTGTCAGAGTGCATTATATGTCTTGGCCCATTTTAAAAGTTTATAGTATTAATGATTTCATGTGTACTGAACCATTAATAAACTGACATGTTATAATGTTCTGTGCTGCACATTTAGCAGTTTGTTTCTTGTCTGTGGCTTTTACTTTTTTTTTGTTTACTTGTTTGTTTTAAATACATTTTCTTGTCTCTTGCTGTGCAAAGAAGAAACTCAGCAATGTGGAGACGTAGAGATATGAATCTCCTCCACTAGAGGGCACTTCTGTATCAGATAAAAGCAGCACAAAGACAGGAAAAAAAAGTATTCATTTAACCGTTTCACTTCTTAAAATGTTCCCAGTGGTGCTACTCCCCATGGACAAACTGTTGTATTGAATTACAGAGTAAGTTCCCGCTGAAATCAAGTGACACAGACAAGAGAATCTAGTTTCAAGTAAAATAAAATATGTGTTCATATTTAATCAGATGGGATCCGAACTGAGACGACTCCAGACACGGCAACTTACATAAATCCCTTTGGAGGAGGCTTCTGTGATCGAAAAAATGTTATGACGTTGTGCCAGACAACAAGAATAGTGAATGAAGAGACTAAATGAGGGTAACATAACTTTGCTTTATCAGATTTACCTCGGGGCTATATGAACAAACACTCACAGACGCGTGCGTACACTCACTCACTCACACACACACACACACAGAGCTGGAGACAGAGAAGACTTGATTACATCAGCTTTAGATCCTCTGATGCTCTGAGAGGGGAATGATAAATAAGCAGCTATATGAGAAAGGACGGAATAAACCAAAGTTAAATGCATTTGTTAATATCAGTGTCTTAATCATATAACAAGTCTGGACCAATCACTGCAAGTACACAATCAAACCTGCTCTAAATCAAACAGCAAAAAAAGACGATGAATACCAGCATGCTACACAACTCAACTGAAAGACGAAGAGAAACTCAAACAGTTGTGTTGCTAAATATTTCATCGTACTCTGAACTGCAGTTGAGTGAAATGTACGGTTAGCTTTTGTTAAGTCGCCTCCTGTGATGTTGCATCACAAAGCTATTCTTGTCTCCACATGAAGTAAGCAGTCTGATGTCTTTATTACTTATCCAGGTTTGAGTGACTGGTCTATTTTAGCCCACCCTATACTTTCCTGTGTCTCTGTGATTACAAAAAATAAATAAATAAAGCCGTTGCAGGTTTGGAGAGGTTGTGATTGTCGGAAAGGGCAGACACAGTTGAAATCATCCACTCCATTACATCTGCCAGGAATAAAATTCTGAGGGAGCGCTGAATATTTATTTATTTATTTGTTTTTTTTTTTATGAAAGGAATAAAATTTAAATAATAGAATCAGCCCATAAAAAAATACAGAGGACATGACCTCAGTCTTCTCAATAGAGCTGTAATGATTAAGTGATCAACTGATTAATTGACAACTATTAAAACAATCACTAACTATTTTGAAAATCACTTAATTGGTTTGAGATTTTTTTTCTTCAAGGAAAAAAAGTCAAAATTCTCTGATTGCAGCTTCTTAAATATGAATATTTTCTGGTTCCTTTACTCCTCTATGACAGTCAACTGAATATCTTTGGGTTGTGGACAAAACAAGACATTTGATGACATCATTGTGGGCTTTGGGAAACACACAGTATGATCAGCAGTTTTCACCATTTTCTGACATTTTATGGACCAAACAAGTGATCGATTAATCAAGAAAATAATCGACAGATTAATCCACAATAAACCTAGTCCTATCTTAGCTACGGTCCTGTGTAGCACTAACCTGGGGACCAGATGAATCGGCAAGCTCATGTTTCATTTGCTCTGGCAGATACGTCTGGCTACCCTTCTGTTCAGAGATTTCCATTCCTCCTGGATCTGGTCGGGCTGAAGCCTGAAAAACAAAATACACTGGGAGAACAATGACAAATCTGAAACAAAGAGTTCTGGAGAAACACTGTAAAAAGAGTGCCAGTTATTTTAACTGTTTTTAAATATGGTGTTGTGAACCTAAGATTGAAAATATTTAACTGTAAACACTGTAAATGTATTTTCTGCAAATTAACTTTATAACTATAACTTCACTTCTGAATCTTGAATCATGTATAATCAAATGAAATTGAGGGGAAGTTAAAAAACACAAATCTTTCAAGGAACACACTGTTATGGAGCCAGCAGTAAATATATATAATGGCTTGGCCAAACCATATAACAACTTACTTGCGTCCTTTCCTTGCCTCTTAGTCCCTCACAGGGAGGATTCATGGAGAGACACGAGGAAACCAAACGAGGAGAGAGGACAGGAGGAAATCTGTTTTAAGAGACGTGAGATGTCCTTTCCTCTGAAGCGTCACGTGAAGCAACGTTTGTGATGACGGTGGCAGCCGATTACAGCTGGATCAGCTGTCAGTCGACTTTAAAACTTCTGATGGAGTTTGTGTCTGCACATAAGCGCACTGTGTTGATATTAATAAAGACTCACAGTTCTCATCAGTGTCAGAGCAGCAGCCTGTTACCTGTACTGTACAACAAACACCTGCGCATAAAGAACAACCCGCAATCTGTATTTATACTGTGACTGTGTCCTGATCAGGTGCAGAATTATATTATTTATTCAATGTTTGCATCTGTGTATCCTGATATTCTGATAGTGAATTAATTATTTAGTATGATTGCTGTGTATTATGAACATTAGAAATTATTTATTAAGGTAAAAAGTTTCAGGAAAAATTAAAATGACATAACTGGCATCAAACTAGGTGCTCAGGAATGATCAGCTTCACATGTGACTGAATGAAATTTTGATAAATGATGTAAAAGTGTTTCTCAGATGCTCTCTGACTTAATTTAGAATAGAAAATAACAGGGGAACTCATGAAAAGAAAAATGTTTCTAATAAATGAAGAAGGTTGTTTCTGGTGAATTTCAGTGATGAGCCGATCGGCTTTGAGTTTGTCTGAACCTTCCCGTGCGTATAAATCATCCATCCTCCTCCACCTGAACAAATTACTTTCACAGATTTCAGCACAGAGCCTCCAGGTGATTTCTTTACTGTGTGTTGTAGTTAAGATTGAGTGTTTTCCTTAATTATTATAGAGGCTGCTACAGACATTTCCCTGCACACATTATAGACTTTCAATCAACCACTCCTTATAGAACTGGCTTTAGTGCACTGGCAACACTAGTTGTGCATTCAAGACTATGTGCATCCATCAAAACGTCCTTTCTCATTTCTAGGAACAACAAAAACAACCATTTATATCCTAAGGTCAAGCAACAATCTGAAAAAGGACAAAGCTCTGAATGTGAACTGCCTGATCACTTCAAACTCTCTGTTCTTTGTAAATGTTTCTGCAAAGAAAGAATGTGATTTTACTACCGGTAAAAAAAAAATGGTTTCATTCACTTTTAATTTAAACATTGCCTAGAAGACTTTCAGATTTTCTCAAAATGATGCAAAATAAAACCTCACAGAGCAGATGTGCATAGCGTGTCTGAGATTCAGAAGGCAACAACACAATTTACTTGTAAATGGCCCAGCAAGAACTGCCGACAAAAGGTTGGTTATATCTAACAAGGTAACAGGTGACCTTGCCAGGAGGCATCGTGACTATAATGACTGGCCGGAGCTATTTGCTGACTATGGAGTTTTGTGTGCTGCTCTGAAGGTTATCTACATTTAAAATGTTTCCACAGGAATGCAATTGAGCCACTGCTACATGGGCTCACGTTTGACAGTAAGCAGCTGACCCTCTTTGAGCCACAGAAACATACAGTGAGGCAGAGGTCAGAGGATACTTGCTCTTAAACACCTTGAAAGGTTACATGGTTGTTGTAGGGGTCAAACCTCTAAAAGCCTTCCTTTCATTTCATAAATATGGAGGAATCCTTAATGCTACTACTAATGTCAGTGGCCAGGAAACTGTAGGTTGATAATAATAACTTCAGACTTGCTTGCACTTGTCTTCCCTCAATGATCCTTTCTATTGCCACACAGAAAACATGTGCTCAGTTTATCTCACCTTAACTTCCCATTTTGAAATTTAATGGCTTTACAGTTCTCCAGTTTTAGATGAGCTAAACGATCCTCCACCAGAAGCAGAAGAACTTGTCATATCCCTTGAAGCCTCTGCTTTTAGGGAAGGATAAGCCTGCAAGTCCTGCTAATGAGCCTGAAATGGAGCTGAGGAGGTAATTGTGTGTGAAAAGGGCAATGTGCTGAAGAACATAAGAGGCCATAAAATGAGGAGGAGCCCATTACAGCCAAACTAAGACATTTCAACTGGAAAATAGTTTGCAGTAAGCAGGCGGATCTTCAGCTGGGATGGTACAGCTGATTACCTGGGGTTAATGACCAACAGAGGCCGATTATAGAGAATATGTGGAACATACGATAGAGATGAGGCTGACTGATTTTTGAGCACTCTGCCTCCCATTTTTCTCCGTATTTTCTTGCTTTATGAAGTCATAATAAAAGCTGAGAGAAAACTCTTGGGGGAAATTCAGGTCTTGGTCAACTGTGGCTAAGAATAGAAATATTAAAGGGGCAGTGTGTAAGATTTAGTGGCATCTAGTGAGATTTACGGTGTTGGAAAACTGGCACAAAACACAGAAAGCCATGTCAAGAGCCAATGTTTGGTTTGTCTGTTCTGGGCTACTGTAGAAACACAGTGGTTCAACATGGCAGACTCAACAGAAGATGACTCATGACCTCTGCAGATATAAAGGGTTCATTCTACAGTAACAAAAACACTATCATTCATATTTTCATATAAATATACTCCAATAAAAACATACTTATGAATATCATACTCAATTTTCGCCATATTCTGCCCATAAATCCCTCTAAATCTTACAGACTGGACCTTTAGTCACAGTGTTGATGAAAGTTGCCAAGGATGCAAGGATAAATGCATTTATGATAGAAAGCAACAAATTCACAACCCCTTTGTAACTGTTGTCAAAAGTCATTCTGGGAAATCACCCAGCACAGATGGACGAGGCAGGTTGAGGAAAATTGCTAACAGCAAAAAGTAATGACAGTGCTTTAGTAACAAGATGCTCCAATCACTCTGACCATCGCACGCCCACACTGTGAAACTTTAAAAAAGTCCTATTTTCTCATTCAGTCTCATAGTAGAAGAAGTGGGATCCTACATGAACGCAAAATGTTCTGTTTACTTCGCTGGGAGGGATTAGTTGGAACATCATGATATGATTTCCATGTGACAATCAGAGGTTAGCAACATTCAAGCAAAACCTGATGACTGTTGTTTAGTTGTTTGCTTTTGTACAGTCCTGATGAAAAGTTTTGTGGGTTAGCTGTTAATAAATAAAAACTAAGGATGTCTTTTTTCTTTAACTTTAATCAAAGTTCCGATACCTTTTCAAATCAAATTCAAGTGCTTTTCAAGCATTTCCAGCACATTACAGCTGTGGTAAATTATTATTATTATGTGCTCAAAATTAGGGCTGCAACTAATGATTATTTTCATCATCAATTAATCTGTCGATTATTTTCTTGATTAATCAATAAGTTGTTTGATCCATAAAATGGAAGAAATTGGTTAAAAAATGTTGATTGCTGAGTGAAGCCACTTGCAGAAAGTAGCAATCATGACTGGAGCTCAACTGTCTTCATTTGTTTGAAATGCAAAAGAAATTAGGTTCTCTGTGACTTATTTCATTTATTTATCTAAAAGTGGATTTATTCAATGAGATGGCAACTCATTATGGAAGTAATGCAAAAACATTGTTACGTTTGGTGCCAAGACAACGAATAACTCTGGAGGTGGTGGACCCAGAAATGCAGACGGGAGCACTGGTGCAAGTTCAAATGATAATTTAATGTAACAAACAAAGGTAACAAAAAACACCGGCTTACATGAACGAAGGGATCCAAAAGAAAACAGAGCCAGGCAGAAGTCCAAATCCAAAAAGGGGAAACACACATCCAACAAACACTGGCGAAACAAAAACCATCCAGAAAGGGAGAAAACCAAAAACACTGGAGAACACACTAGAGAACACACAAGAAACTGAAGCACCAACTCAACGCGACGAACTGACAAAGACAAGGAGAAACACAGGGACTAAATAGACAGGGAGGTAATCAAACACAGGTGGGTGGACAACAACAGGTGAACCAAATCAGTAGTCAACCAAGGGCGGGAAAAGGACAAAGACAGGAAGCAAAAGCAACAAGGACACACAAGGGAAACCAATACTACAAAATAAAACAGGAAATGACCACGAAAATGTCCAAACCATAACAGTACCCCCCCTTTAAGGGACGGATCCCAGACGTCCCAAAAACAAGTCCAAAACAAAGTCACAAGGGTCCACAAGGAACTGGGTGGGTGGAGGGGGTCTGGAGGAGGGACAAAACAAAGGCGTCACTATGCTCAGGTGCACAGCCTGGCAACAACAAAAGGCAGGGTCCATAAGTCTGTAAACCCATGGACGGGCAGGGGCCAGGTCGAAGCCTCAGGCGGGCGGCCTGGAGGCAGGGCAGAGGCGGAGCCGGAGACCTCAGGCGGGCAGCCTGGAGGCAGGGCAGGGGCGGAGCCGGAGACCTCAGGCGGGCAGCCTGGAGGCAGGGCAGGGGCGGAGCCGGAGACCTCAGGCGGGCGGCCTGGAGGCAGGGCAGAGGCGGAGCCGGAGACTTCAGGCGGATGGCCTGAAGTCCACCCAGGGGAGCAGAGCCGATCAGGAGGTCGACAACGAAGGCAAGACCCCTCAGGGGGATGAGCAGGAGGCCGGCGGCGAAGGCAAGACCCCTCAGGGGGATGAGCAGGAGGCCGGCGGCGAAGGCGAAGACGAGACCCCTCAGGAGGATGAGCAGGAGGCCGGCAACAAAGGCGAGACCCCCCAGGGGGGCCGCGAGCAGGAGGCCACAGGAGAAGACGAAGGCGAGACCCCTCAGGGGTCCGGGCAGGAGGCCACAGGAGAAGACGAAGGCGAGACCCCTCAGGGGGCCGAGCAGGAGGCCACAGGCGAAGACGAGACCCCTCAGGGGGCCGAGCAGGAGGCCACAGGCGAAGACAAAACCCGTCGGGAGGACGAGCAGGAAGCCACAGGCGAAGGCGAGACCCGTCGGGAGGACGAGCAGGAGGCCACAGGCGAAGGCGAGACCCGTCGGGAGCACGAGCAGGAGGCCACAGGCGAAGACATAGGCGAGACCCCTCGGGGGGCCGAGCAGGAGGCCACAGGCGAAGACAAAACCCGTCGGGAGGACGAGCAGGAAGCCACAGGCGAAGGTGAGACCCGTCGGGAGGCCGGCGGAGCTGGCGAAGATGAAGGCGGGACCCCTCTGAAGGCCGGTGGCGCTGGCGAAGACGAAGGCAGGTCCCCTCTGAAGGTGACTGTGGCCCAGTCAGGACTAGGAGTGGCTGCGGCGATGTAGACGACCCAGCCAGAGCAGGAACAGGAAGGGGCTGCGGTGGCGACGTAGATGGCCCAGCCGGAGCAGGAAGAGTCAATGATGATCCCACCAGAACAGGAGGAGGCTGCGACCCAGTCAGAACAGGAGCAGGCGCCGACGGTCCAGCCGGAGCAGGCGATGGTGGCGACAGTCCCACCGGAGCAGGAGGTGGCGGCGACAGTCCCACCGGAGCAGGAGGGTGGCGGCGACAGTCCCACCGGAGCAGGAGGTGGCGGCGACAGTCCCACCGGAGCAGGAGGTGGCGGCGACAGTCCCACCGGAGCAGGAGGTGGCGGCGACTGTCCCACCGGAGCAGGAGGTGGCGGCGACTGTCCCACCGGAGCAGGAGGAGGCGGCGACTGTCCCACCGGAGCAGGAGGAGGCGGCGACAGTCCCACCGGAGCAGGAGGAGGCTGCGGCTACCAGCCAGAACAGGAGACGATGGCGACAGCCCAGCTGGAACAGAAGATAGCTGCGGCGGCCCCATCTGAACAGGACATGGCTGCGGCCCAGCCGGAAGAGATGATAGCTGCGGCCCAACCGGGACAGGAGATGGTGACGGTGACCCAGCCGGAACAGGATATGGCTGCGGCGACCCCACTGGGGCTGGAGATGATGGCGACGGCCCCACCGGAAGAGGAGATGGTGGCGGCGGTCCCACCGGGACTGGAGATGGTGGCGGTGACCCAGCCGGAAGGGGAGATGGCCGCGGTGACCCCACCGGAGCTGGAGATGATGGCGACGGCCCCACCGGAAGAGGAGATGGTGGCGGCGGTCCCACCGGGACTGGAGATGGTGGCGACGGCCCCACCGGGACTGGAGATGGTGGCGACGGCCCCACCGGGACTGGAGATGGTGGCGACGGCCCCACCGGGACTGGAGATGGTGGCGACGGCCCCACCGGGACTGGAGATGGTGGCGACGGCCCCACCGGAAGAGGAGGTGGTGGCGGCGGCCCCACCGGAAGAGGAGGTGGTGGCGGCGGTCCCACCGGGACTGGAGGTGGTGGCGGCGGCCCCACCGGAAGAGGAGGTGGTGGCGGCGGTCCCACCGGGACTGGAGATGATGGCGACGGCCCCACCGGAAGAGGAAGTGGTGGCGGCGGTCCCACCGGGACTGGAGATGATGGCGACGGCCCCACCGGAAGAGGAGGTGGTGGCGGCGGTCCCACCGGGACTGGAGATGATGGCGACGGCCCCACTGGAAGAGGGGATGGTGGCGGCGGGTCCCACCGGGACTGGAGATGCGGAGCCTCCGTGGCGCTGAGCAGCAGAGCCTCCGTGGCGCTGGGCAGCAGAGCCTCCGTGGCGCTGGGCAGCAGAGCCTCCGTGGCGCTGGGCAGCAGAGCCTCCGTGGCGCTGGGCAGCAGAGCCTCCGTGGCGCTGGGCAGCAGGGGTTCGAGGGCGCTGGGCAGCTGGGGTTCGAGGGCGCTGGGCAGCTGGGGTTCGAGGGCGCTGGGCAGCTGGGGTTCGAGGGCGCTGGGCAGCTGGGGTTCGGGGACGCTGGGCAGCTGGGGTTCGGGGACGCTGGGCAGCTGGGGTTCGGGGACGCTGGGCAGCTGGGGTTCGGGGACGCTGGGCAACTGGGGTTTGAGGGCGCTGGGCAGCTGAGAAGCATGGCGTCGGCGAGAGCTACGCTTGCGTCTGGGGGGCTTCTCAGATAATGAGTCCAGGGCAGGTTCAGGCAATGAACTGGCTGGCAGAGGAGCTGGCTTAGCAGGAGGCTGGTGGCTTAGTGAGTCCTTGCTGAGCTCAGAATTGGTAGAATCCAAGTCAGCCTGTAATTCTCGCTTTAAGTCCGCAATCACTGTTAGGACCCGAGTCATTGGAGGGAAAAACAAAATCTTGGGCCTTGCTAAAAGAGTCTTTTCCATCAAAGTATACACAAAAATCCTCCGCTTAAAATCTGTGCAACCTTTGATGGCAGAGTTCAATTGCTCAAATTCAGAGCAGGCCCTTTTCAGCTCCTCTGAGGCCAGTGCAAGGTCTGCGGGGTCCATAGTTTTGGTCAGTGCAAGGTCTGCTGGGTCCATGATTCTGTTCAGTTCGTACTGTTACGTTTGGTGCCAAGACAACGAATAACTCTGGAGGTGGTGGACCCAGAAATGCAGACGGGAGCACTGGTGCAAGTTCAAATGATAATTTAATGTAACAAACAAAGGTAACAAAAAAACACCGGCTTACATGAACGAAGGGATCCAAAAGAAAACAGAGCAGGCAGAAGTCCAAATCCAAAAAGGGGAAAACACACATCCAACAAACACTGGCGAAACAAAAACCATCCAGAAAGGGAGAAAACCAAAAACACTGGAGAACACACTAGAGAACACACAAGAAACTGAAGCACCAACTCAACGCGACGAACTGACAAAGACAAGGAGAAACACAGGGACTAAATAGACAGGGAGGTAATCAAACACAGGTGGGTGGACAACAACAGGTGAACCAAATCAGTAGTCAACCAAGGGCGGGAAAAGGACAAAGACAGGAAGCAAAAGCAACAAGGACACACAAGGGAAACCAATACTACAAAATAAAACAGGAAATGACCACGAAAATGTCCAAACCATAACAAACATAACCCTAAAATTCAAGTGTTTTCAAGGATTTCCAGCGATCTGAAATTTTTTAGTTTTTTTAGTAATGAATATTTATCTATCTCTCTATAAATGTAGACATAAGATTTGAAATGACATTTTCAGGGGCATTATTAGTACCACAGAATGAAATTACTCCCTGTAATGTGAGATGATTGCCCTGCTGCTGATCCCACTGAGAATCAACACTAAACTGCAGCTATGTGCTGCTTTCAGATGGTTTTGAGTGACCTGTCCGTACGGTCGACTACCAACAATTTTCATTAACCTCATTGTATAAAACTGTTATATAACACCATATAAATCCATATAAAACTCTCAGCAAGTTCAAGCACATTGACAACATGATACAGCATAGAGACAATGCAAACAGGTGACTATTAGAGAGAGAGATTTTCTTAGAATTTGGATGACCAGTCCAGAGATGAAAAGTGAGTGAATGCTGGACTTGTTTTGGAGTCTTTAGTGACCAAATGCAGCTTTAACCACTACATCACTGTGCTGTGGGCACAAAGAAAATACAATTCATATACTCCATAAGCTTTCTTTGTTATTTTGCATTTACTTATTTATTTTTTTTACCTTTATTCTCAGTTACTGCTTATTTTTGCAGATAATTTATGCTATTATTCCTGCCTTGAGCTGTCAGTGACTCTGTTGTTTCTCAGACCGACAGACGTCTTCTCTTGGCTCAGTGGACTCAGTCCTACAGCTGCCCTCCAGCCTCCAGAAACCTCCTTATGGTGCATCTGCAACCTGGTGTTGGGAACACACACATACACATGTCAACACACACAAACATACTGAAAAAGAAATAAATTCTTTTCTTTTTACATTCAGAGTACTCTTCTATGTAAATACCCTGAAAGCACATAGGAGAAAAAAAATCAGGACAATTATTTCAGCCAGAAATGATTACTGTTCCCTCAATGTGTCTTCTGAGTAACAGATAAAAGCCCCGCTGGGATTTCTTGTGTTCTTGTGTACAGTAGAGACAAAGAGCGCCTGGAACAAACAGTCCAATCGTGAGGTCCATCAGATTTTTTAGATTACTACCTCCCTGATATTGGCAGCATTAAAATTTGACCTGTAAGGGTGTTACACGTTTACTCTGTGCCATATTTCAGAAAGACACAGAACACCTGCCAGCCCTAAAATCACCTTCTGGTGTCTTGCTTTGACTTTGAATCCTCTATTTTTTACAACTATCCATCATCAAGATGCTGTATAGTATATTAGGCAAGATGAAACAGTTTTGTTTTCATTGATTTTTCAAAAGCAAAACCTCTCTTTGCATTTTTCATTTTTCATTTTGCAATATAATGAAAAGCACTCTGAATTTAGTGCATTTCAATATTATGCTGCCACCCAACTGCTCACACATATATACTTCATAAGTCTTCATAAGTATAGTGAAACAGGAGCACATGGGCACAGTGTCACACAGGCAGACAGTGCTGAGGGGCAGCCCTGGCCTCTGGCACTGGAAACACAGCCGTCTTGGCTCTGGTGTCTCACGCATCCGCTCCCCAAACCCAACCTCCCACCCGAAGAGTCTCTGGCATCGCCAGCTGAGTCCAATCTCTCCCTGCCAGCTGCACCCCCCCAGGCAGGCTGCAGCAACATGGAGCTGGGGTCACCCACGACACCTTCTCTCTCACTGCTAAAAATGGAAGCTGACAGGTACCGAAACTTGTCATGCTACATGGTGGCACAGCGGACTCAGAGCAAACTAAATATATGTTTATATTTTTAACATGAAATTATTTGCTCCAAACAGATCTACACAAAGGGCTTAGCCCCTCAGGAAATGAACAGATTACTAAATTGCAGTGACATTTTTCCAGACAGAATTTTTAACCTTTAACCAGTGAATGGCAGCGTTTACATTTAAAGCACAAAAGTCTGGTCTTTGACCTGTTAGTTAATGATATGGTAGTTAGGGGTGATCACTGTGGACTCACAAACACGACTGAGAGCTTACAGACATGCGAGCAGCTCTGTGAGGATGCACTCAGACACAGCCATGCTTTGAGCTAAATACTAACATCAGCATGCTAACATGCTCACAGTGACAGTGCTGGCACGTATAATGTTACATTTTAGTTCACTGAAACAAAAATATAAGCTATGTAACATAATGAATAATGTAAGCATTTAGTTAAATAAAAAGTATTACCAAGGTGGCGGCACTATAAAAAGTCCCAAAAGTGATTACAATTCACCATGAGGTGGACATGAATGTCTGTGCAGAAGAGTTGCTGAAATATTTCAGTCAGGACTGAAGTCATGGACCAGCATTAACATCACTGGACCCATTCGCTAACATGGCTTAACAAAAAAGTTGAAAGAGCACCACCAGAAAGTTTAACTGCATCAACAGCAAAAAAAATCTAAGGAAACTATTACACTTTCTACAGTGTGAAAATACCACATAAAGGCTGCACATGACAAACCTTGGGGAGGTCCACCTCCCATTTTGAAGACCTCTGATCTAAGTCCTCACTGAGACACACAGGGATTTATGATAGGAAGGAAAAAAATCTCCAGCTATATATAAAATATTTCATCAGTCAGGGATGATTACTGTTAAAAAAAAGTCAGACTGCTCTTCACAAATATATCACTCTGAATCCAAAAATAAAAATACAAACTAAAGATTTGAACCTTGAATCTTGAAACTTTGTAGTTGAGATGAAATGTGAAATAAGACGACATTTTTCAGGCCTAGAGAGAGAATATTCCCTATTATTGCAAGTACTGAGAATCCCACTATTGACTCTCCTCATGATTTCTTGACTCAGAGTGCAATATTCAGCAAGCACAGTGCCATCAAAGCCTTTTCCCGACTTATTTGGTCGATAGAAATTGGCAAAGAGGTTAGAAAGGTGAAACCACCAAAACTCCTCTTGAGAAAACGTCAAAGAACACAAAAACAGCTAATGTGCCATTCAATGTACTGTCCCATTTTAAAATCTCAGTGAAAAGTTATCAAATCTAATTTGCAGTTTCAACCTTTAACTACAGTGATCTCAGTATTAGTAACTACAGTGTATATTAACAGTCCCCGGAGAAAATTTAGAAAAAAGGGAGTGAAAAATGTTGAAGCGCCTGAGCTGATGAGAAGATGAATCTTGGATGATACTTTGAATAACGATGCCAACGACCCAGCTGCCAAAACAAGAAGAAATAATGGCTTCAAATAATGACTTGTCAGGATTTGTATGAGCAAATGAGACAGAAATAGCTCTGCTTGAAAAAAAAAAAAAGACATGCCTATTTTTACCCTGTCCTCGTCTCCTTTGTCTAATTTTAGTCATGAATTACTCTTGCTGGCTGCCCAGGCGGAGGTCTCATCCATCTGCACAAGGGTGTTGCAAATATTAGAGGAACAACTTTGTGATGAAAATCTCTCACATCAACGTTTAAACACCTGGATTTATACACACAAAAATGCTTAGTTCTCAAAGTCATATCACTTTGTTCGTTTCCAGGTCAATCTGAGTCACTACTTTGGAGCAGAGTTTGAGATATTTTGGGATATTTTGGACTATGATGTCACTATAAAACACACCAGTGATAATGGTGTCATTGACTTAATGAGATGTTTCACCTTCACTTTATCCCGAGTTGAGTAGTCGAGTAGATGGTGAGGCATTAGCCCAGTGTACAGGACACATGAGAACACTTTGCCATTCAACTTTCAGATTCATGGACGAAACATTTGGCTCTTAATTGGCCATTTGCAATTAGAGTGATTCTTTCTCCTCTGTTCTCCTACCCCACAGGACTGCTCCGTGGGTCAAAAACAGAGTAAAGGTTTGGGGTTTAATTAGAAGAAAATTAACTATATTGCAGTTTTCAACATGACCTATAGATATGCAGCCATCCAGCAATTCTATATCAGACTGTGCTAAAAGGATCATTCCACACTGGGCTGCACTCGCACTGAAAGTCATTCACTTTTACAAGTTAAAAAGCTTAAAGATTACAGCACAAATCAGGGACTTGACATTTTGAATTGAAGGGTAAACACTATATGCAGGGTCTGTGGTATACAAATATTTTATGAAATGAAAAAATTGATTGTCGGGGCTGGTTTCACAAAGACAGACTTTTACTATGGCTTAACAGGCAGTCAGACTTCAGATAGATGTCTAAATTCATCCGTTCCACAAAGCAGTTCTTGACTATCTTAAGTAGTACTATGAATTCTGGGTAAATTAAGACCTTTAAGCTTCATTTAACCCAGCAGAAAATTCAACAGTTGGACATTTTACCTGGAAAGTTTAATGAATAGTGTAACAATACAAACAAAAATCTGATATGGAGAAAAACTGCAGTGACAGTAAACAGTGTTAATCCCACAACTTAGAGGAGAATCAAAGATGTTCAAAAAAGATATACAAATATGGTACAAGATGCACAGAAATCATTGCTCTCTCCTTCAGTGTTAGCAAACCACAAATTATGACCCCATGTTTTCATCTTTTTTGTTGCTGGGTGCTACTGATCAGTTGGTGGAATTGTCTTACAATTAGTCAGTCTTTATTTTTGTAAAATTATCTAGCCTGCAATATAATAATCTGTGAGCAAAATTAAGACTAGTCTAAAATATCTTTGTGCAGCTGGCTCCAGGTCAGTCTTAAACTGACAAGAATTTTAAATGCAGTTTTATTCTGAGTCACTTACTGAAAATTGTAGTTAGTTTGAAGGATAAGTAAGTATTTTTGAACCTGGGACCTATTTCCTGATGTTGTTGTGTTTATGTATCTAATAAGGACAACAACTCTTAAAACGGTCCAGTACTGAAGGAGAGCGCTGCAGCTGGCAGAAGCGAAACTGAGCTCCAACATAATCCCTCTGGGCAACTCTGCACCGTGAAAGTATGTGCACTAATAGTACTTGTTTTTGCCACTGACAGGCTCAGATTGTTATTAAAGTCTGCGTGAAGCAAAAGGCAGCTTGTCTTCTAACACATGATACATGTTAGAACACAGTTCCTGAAAAGTCGTGAAAACACTGAGAAATATGTAGTACTGAATTCTAGAGTTAGATCAACTGTTGTTCATGATATGTGTACTCAGAATTTTTGGGGCGGATCTGAAACATGGCTCAGTGGCATGCCAGAGCCATGGTCGCCCAACACTATATGAGCCCTGACACATGAATATCACCACCTCACCCTCCGTAACGTCAGTTGTGAACATACCTCAGGGACTCTCTCAGTCCAAATCAGCTCAGCAGTTCACTTCAGCTCATTTCACTTCCAACAACCTGACACAGAAAAAAAAAAAAAACATCCTGTCACAGTCCTCTGGCTCTGGTGGCTCAAACATGTCTGGACATGTCCAATAGAGCTGTCAGACTGAGTGTCCATGTTTCAGGCTGTTTTTAGGTCTTACTGGTGTCTGACACTGAGACAGCTGAGCGGACATGCCCCCAGCCTTTCAGGACAAGAGAAAAACTGTTCATTTTTTCATGATACTGAGACCTAATTTAGATGCTTAGTGATTTTTTTAATCGCTCAAATTTGGCTGGGTGGTTCATAACACATGTTTCTGTGGTGTGACAAACTCAGAACACATTTATTGTTGCTTTACAGTCTCTTTAAGTGTCTGACAACAAAGTGGAAAGGACTGCTACAGAGAGAGACTTTTATTTTGAAAGAGTTTAATGTTTTGTTTAACCAGAAACCGTTTTATTGCTCTTGCCAAACTAACCGGACTCCCTTTACAAAACTACAATTTTAACATCATGATCTTCATTCAAATTCAACAAAAAACAAAATAAAACCCAGCAAAAATGTCTTCTTTCCAGTGCTCTGGTTTGGTTGAAATAAACCCTAAATTAACGGTGTTAGATGTGACAATATCTAGAAAGGAGAGAGAGGGGAGCAGAGGGGAGAAATGGCGAGTGCAGCCAGAATATTTTCATATCCAATGTGGTGATTGTTTGAGCAGTGAAGAGGTGAGCCAAGATGTTTTCAGTTAGTTTTATTCTGTCTTTGTCTAGTTTGAGTTAAGATCATGACAGTGACTATGTTGAAATTACAGTTTTGCAAAGGCAGTCTAGCTAATGTGTGGTGAGAGCAATAAAACAGCTATTTCTGGTTAAAAAAAATAGATCTTACTCTTTAACAAAAATATCTATCTCTGGAAGGGATCCTTTCCATAATGTTGTCAGACACATAACTTAAATTAATACAGACTAATAACAAACTGAATCTACTAGTGGCAAAATCAAGCACTTTTAGCGGATGTACTTTGATGGTGTGCAGTTGCTTTGAGGGATTAAGTTGCAGCTCAGTTTCGCTTCTGCTGTCTGTAGCCCTCTACCTCAATACCTGACCAGTTTAAAAAACCATTGTCCCCATTAGTCACTTAGAAACGTAAACACAGGAAACAAAAAATACATTAGTTACCCTATAAAGTCACATTTGTTGATTCTGTCAGTGTTTTAGTCAGAATTTTTTCAGTTTAATGACAATGTAATGGATTTTGCTGAAGGATATTTCTCTGGTAATAAAAATTCTTATGAGAAGTAAACTTACCTTGAACTATGTGTTCAGTATCTACAGGTTGAGAATGTGTGTACTGGCTTGTACTCTTTTATATACTTGTGTGTTTTGGTATGTGGTGTCTTTTCTCTGTATTGTATGTAGGTGGGACAAAAGAAAATGAATGACTCAACCGATGCTGAAAGAAACATCATTCATTATTAACGTGCTTAAGGATGACTGCTGTCCAAGAGATTTGCGAATTTACTACATTAAACTCATGAATGTATGTAGCCTATGTGTTTTGGAGGGAATACTTGTTTTTTTAAAACCTGTCTGCCACAATAAATCAATCTAACATATCTGAAAGAAAACTTTTAATTACCACCATTTTTTACAGCCCAATATTTGCTATTTGGTTGAAACTAAGCTGCTTTCTCCACAGGCATCCAGCCCAGATAACCATCTCTGACAAACTCAGTGTATGTAACCTCGTCAGCACCAAACGGAAACCAAAGCTAATGTTAGCAACTAGGTAGTGGAGAGTCAAACATCTTGAAGCTAAACACAGATATTTTTCTCAGGTGTTTGTATATGACAAACCAGAGCTAAAACGAGAATGTATGAATATTGTTCATATATTTGTCAGGAGAACAGAAACATGACTCCAAATGGATGCTAATGTCTGCTGGTAACTGTGGGCTAACACTAACTGTGTGATAAGTCAGAGGCGTGGTGTTGGATGTGAATCTTGATATTTTCTGCCCCCTGGTGACCAAAATGTGATTACTGCAGCTGTAAGCATGCAGGGGCTCTTTCTTGTAATTTATGAATGTGATAATGTGCCAGTGCCTCTCCTGCATATATGATACCTACATAAGAAAGAAAACTAGTTGTTTAATGCATACAAATTTACAAAAGTAATGTAGCGTACCAGTATGTAGGTGACCAAATGTAATCTATTGCTCCATGCTCACTAAGGGCCTGTTCAAGAGAAAATGAAACTGCCTCACTGAGTTTAGCATAACTCAATCAAATCAAACAAAAGTATACTGTCATAACAATAATAATGATAAAACTCTTTTGGCTCTTATGCAATGTAAAAAGCCTTACAGCACAACTTCAGTGTTTATAAAAATGTGATTTTAAAGTGTTTTACTCGCAGTCTCTGTTTGTCCTTAGTTGCGCTGGTCTTGCTTCTTTCATGTTCCAACTGAAAGCTGGATATTTTTAGATGAGAGTATCACCATTCTGTCAAATTAGACTCAAACATTATAAGACGGCCAATGAAGTCCTCCAAACAATTCAACAACAAAGTCGCATTAACTGAACCGTCTTGGATAGGACGGCCAATGCAGCTGATTATATCACTCTGCACCAATAACACACTCGCACTCACAGAAATGTGCATATCTGGAGTTAAAGTCTCTATTCTTGTGCAGCAGTCTCTCATGACAGATTTCTGAGTAAATTTTAAAGTACAGGCTAATATAAGTGTGTCTTAAATTTTTAAAGGCAAAGACAGCACAGGTTTGTATTTGTTTGCACGAACAAGAAGAAGAAGGTTGCTACAAACAAACTCAACTTTAATCCATCTATGGATTAAAGTTGAGTTTGTTTGTTTTGTTTGTTTGTTTGAGTTTGTTTGAGTTTGTTTCACTCTATAGAGTGAATCATCTGTCACACCAATGTGTGACTGCTGAAAGACTCAGCGCTCCCCCTTTCTCAGATCTGAAGATCTAACATTTCATATTTGCATTTAGCCTGCTCAGCAAAGTATTGTACCCAAAGCTAAAGATGGAACTGTCACCTACCTAAAAAATAGAGAGCTGAAGATGGAATCATATCAGTCTCAGAGCTGAATGATACTCTACTCCATCTTTTATCATAATAAATCTGTGCAGAGTTCTATAACTGTAGGTAAAGTAAGTTCTCAGTAGCAGCTATCCATCTCTGACCAGACAGTTTCTTGCAGAGGTGGGAGTTGGGACCAAATCAAGTCTCATGTGCTCCTCACTGAATCAGACTCTCAACTGAACAGTCTTTGTGCAACTTCAAATGTCAAACAAACCTGGAAGTTGTGGCGTCACCATCTGTAATTTTCAATTCACCATTCAAAGTTGGCACCTCCTCCCACGCTCAATGAACAAGAGCGAGAGACACAGAGGGTGAATTAAGAGAGGGAGCGCCATCAGTGAGAAGGAAGCAGTGAATTACAGGAATAAATAATTATTTTCTGGTTGTTTCACAGTGCTTTCTTTCTGAAGCACAAATAAATACACGCACAGCCCCACACAACACCAAATTTTGTCTGCTTCAGTCTGCTCTGCCTGTGTGTGGGTATGCGTGTGTGTCTCTCTGCAGCTCACACAGACAAAGAGCATGGCAGAGAGATGGGGACACTGATATAAAAGTGGTTGCTACATTTTTATGCAGAGTCCCAACCTCAGAGCGTGTGTGCTGTATTGGCTGAGGACTACACAGCACTGCCAAACAGGCTGATTCCCAGAAACATCCAGAGTAACGCAAAATATGAGAAACTCTCCCAGCGCTTTCGAGTAGTATTACGTTTGCAATTTGCATTTCTTCAGAGCCTAGCTCTGTGAAGGGATGACTGACACTACTTTGGAGGTACGAGAGAGGAAAGAAGCATGTTCATTAAAGAGGCAAATTGTTGTTACCTTTTTGGAAATAGTCAAAGCTATTGTCATGACAAGCACTGCATAGTAACAACATAGTTTTAATAACCTGTTGCTTTGCGCAAACAAGTCACTACACCAGGGGTTGGTATCAGGGTGGACGGGGGAGTAAAATTAGAAGCAAGCCTTAAAAGAAAAAATGTGAGTGTGTTCATTAATTAAGTCTGTAATAGAGAAATCACTGTCCAAGGTATGGTAGCAGACTGAATGGCAAAGTGAAAACAAGGCTTATGTGGAACCAATCTAAACGCAGATAGTGTTGTTTTTCTATAGCCATTACACTGTGCAATCAATATTTATTTCTTAGTAATAAGTTAAAGGAAAAAACTGTCTTCTTCCACTTTACACTCACACTATGAAGCCAGCTACCTGAAAATGTATTTTCTAGAACCTGTTTTTTCTTTATTTCTATTGTTGTTTTATTGAATGTAATGCCTTCAGGCACCTACTGCTCACCCAGAGCAATCTTGGACAAGCAATGGCAGGCAGCACTATAGACAAGGTGCCCTTTAAGGTTATACAGTTAGATGACAGCAGCCTGGATCACAACACTCACACTGTGAATGCACCTGTGTAGATGTGGCGAAGCGTCACCTCAGCCAGAAATCAATTGCAATCACCCTCCACTCTAGTCTCCCAGGAACTGGTTGTTCCTCCATCCCGCAGTCCCAGAAAACTCGCTGCCGTATCAGGACACAATAGTACACTCTGAGTCTGAGTAAATTAGCTACAAGTTGATATTTTTTAGTGATGGTGACCAGAATGTAAACTAATATAAAGGTATTGTGTTGTGTAAAAAGTTTTTGTAATGATGAAGACATCCAGTTTCTTGTGTGTATTTCACAGTGCCGCTCAGTCATTGTGAAGTGATACAGCAGGGTGAGATGGAACAGCAGGTGATTTAGAGCCCAGCGTGCTGCCGTCATCAGACAGATTTACACTTTGGACAATAACAGCAACCACATGATTTGTCTCTGTGAACAAAATTCTCTGCCAAGGTCCCAGTAAACTGAGTCTGATTGTCAGATTGTCTGAGCTCTGTTTAGGGTTTCATTTCAAACGTTGTCTTAAAACATCCCACTGAGGAATGTTCCAATTTCACCAACTTTCAAGTTAAATGAACAAACAGCCAGTGGTAAATATAGTTAAGACTTGATTACAGTGTAATTTGAGTTGTCTCTCTCTCTAGATTTTAGAACAACTTTCAACTTAGACTTTGAAAAGATTCAAACAGCATTTTTACAGGAACCAAATCTATTAAAAATAAGGCCACTGCAACATTTTACACTCTAAATAAAAATGCTGAAATACTACTATACATGTTGAATGTGTTACACATGAAGATAGACAATGGTATTGAAGCAGTGAACTTTTCTTTTACTCTTGAATTCCCTTTGGTGTGTTTTTATGTTTGCAATGTTGTATGAATGATGATAGTGTTGTATGAAAGCATTTGAAGCTGTGATGGGGCAATATTTTTTATCTCTGCTTGGCTGGAGGGGCTCATGCGATCGGTTGTGTGTTTGCCTGTAGGCATGTGTGACTATTTGGTCCTTTGTCCACAGCTAATCTGGCATACTACTGGACCAACCAGCCTGAATTTTCTTGTGTAGCTTTATGACTGTATGCTCAAGGACCTCTTGGTTGTGTTCATTCACATTTTTTCAAAAATCTTGAAAAACCCATATAAAACCTGTATATAACCTACATTGACTCTGATATTTTTCACTCTACTGAGTGCACTCTTCTTGTTGAATACTGTAGTTTGTTTTGGTCTAATGCAGTATTGGTTTTATCAAACATTTGGACCTTTGGTATCATAACAGATCTGCATATACAGTCTTGGGGTAGAATGATGTTGTGTAGATCTATACTGTTGTATATCAACACAACATATTCTGGATTAGTTCTAGTGGAGCTGATCAAAAAAATTAGCAGGAAAGGCAGGTGGGGAGGGAAAATGGCCGATCCCCCTTGTTAACCTGCCATCCTCCCTCTCCATCAACTAGTAGAAGAGAAAACGCAGTGTCTGACTAATTGATCGTTTATCAGACTGAGGTTTGTGCAAATTAGAATTTATGGCCCTGACCATGGCTCTGAAATACCAGCAGCCTAACTCTGCTGTGCATTGATAAATCCATTGCACTGTCTGAGGTGCTGAAGTAGCAGATGGATTTGTAATTGTGATGTTTTCTCTCAGTCCCTCAGCTATAAAATTCTCTTAATTTAATTACTCAATTATATATTATATTGTAGCCGATACAATCTATAGAGTAGCGTCACCTCCTTGTTTTAAGTGACATGTGGCAACGTGAAGCAACGAAAGAGTGCGAGGATCTTAGGGACACACTGCTGCCTATAGTATTCAAATATTATTTCTAGGATCATCGAGTAGCATCTGTGCTGCTGAACAGACACCTTCAGACCAAACCACCTCTGTAACAAAATATTTTAGGGGACACATAACTACAGCTATGGTTGTGTTAGGGTTTGGGCCATTAAAAACTAATAAATCACTGACTGCATATCTATATGTATATCCAATGTCATGTCAAAAGTCATTTGTGTGGTACTTTTACTCTGTTTTTTTTTTTTTTTTTTACATGAAAAGGCAACTTCGGTTCAAATTAAATAGAGTTTGGCAAACAGAAAGATGTTTCATTACTCATTGACTTCTGGTGCCAAATGTCAGCTCCTCAGGAAACTGTGAAGAAGTCTGATAATAAGTGTCAACACTGACATAATGTCCTTTACACAAAGGCTCTGATAATCTGGTATCCTGAACTTAAAAACCTGAAAACAAACTGAAGAGGGCCTGATTAAACTTTTCCACTTGTTTCAGTCTCAGTAACTCAGTTAGTGACAGACTTAACTCAAAAATCAGGTACTTGTTTTACCTTTGTAAACAATACTGATGTAAACAGCATTAAAAAAACTATAAAACTTTGATTTAGTTGTTACGTAATGTTAGTCTGACCTGTGAGGACAGATTCAAATGATGTCATTTCAGTTTTGGTTGTGGTTCTTTTTTGCTTTTAAAATAATAAAATGTCAGGCTTTTTTGTCTTAACACGAAAACATCAGACTCTTTGGTTTGTGTGTAATTTGTTTGTTTGTGTCATCCAACTGAGGGGGAGGATGATATGAATAATTCCCGCCTTGCTGCAAAAATGGACACATTAAAATAAAAAATCAAAGCTGTGCTAATTGACCAACTGCTTTTCAGTCTGTTGTTTCAAGAGTTGTCAACCAATCACTCACACCAGTAAACTAAACATGCACATATTAAACACTAAACTCCAACACAGCATCCACTCTGCTATCTTTGTAGACAGACACACACACACACACACACTCGACCCTTCCTTCTCCCTGACATTGAGCTGACCCATGGCAAGTCATCTCAGTGCACACATCAGCGATGTTGGCCCAGCGAGGGGCCTGTCTGCTGTGTCAGGGTGCTTCCTGACTCAACCACACAATGAGCGACTGCGAGCATTAAGTAGCAATATAAATGGAAATTAGTCCCTTCAATGTGGAGAAGACAGAGTGCAAGGAAACAATATATGTTTCCAGATAAGTAAGAATGATAAAGATGCTGTGGAAATGACTGTCTGGATTATTTTCTTGTTGTGAGGACATAATCCTCAGAGTGAATGCCTCATTTGAGAATTGTGTAGATATTTCTTTATTTATGTGTCTATTGTTTAAAAGTACTCTACGCTTTTGTGCTGTATTTATTTATAAACACTTTCTATGTCACTCATGCATATAATGCATTATAAACATACTTATAACATGTTATACTGTACTTATGGCATATAATTATAGTTATAAGCACTCATAAATATTCATAATGCTTTATACCAATGATCATAACACGTTATAAAGCATTATATAATGACTTCATAGTCAAGTATCATTATACTTCATGATTGCTGGTCACTCACTAACATTTTTTAATTTTCTCACAGCTGCAATGCATTTTATCATACATTACAATCGCCGCTATAATACATTATAATGCGATTAAAATTTGATTTATTATAAATGTATTACAACTAGGGTTTTTTGGGAAATATTACATTAGTGAACTAAATGTCCATCATTCAGGTGTTTTATCATCAAAAAGTCTCAAATTGTAGAATGACCCAATTCTGTTATGACCTGTTAAACCAATACATTAATTTTATGTTTTGTGCGCTGTTCCAGCACATATTTAATGATTTTATTTTCACTTTACTTAAAGCAAACACAATGACCACTTAACCACACTTTGTTAAGTTTTCTTTAACCTAACCAGCTTGTAAGGTATTACTGTATATCTAACTAACCATCCATCCATTTTCTGTAACCGCTTACTCCCAAAGGGTTGCGGGGGGGCTGGAGCCTATCCCAGCCGACACTGGGCGAGAGGCAGGGTACACTCTGGACAAGTCGCCAGTTCATCGGAGGGCTGACACACAAACAACCATTCACACTCACATTCACACCTACGGGCAATTTAGAGTTACCAATTAACCTATCACGCTGCATGTCTTTGGACTGGGGGAGGAAGCCGGAGAACCCAGAGAGAACCCACGCGGACACGAAGAGAACATGCAGACACAGAAAGGCCCTGCCCCAGCCAGCTAGGGGATTCAAACTCAGGACCTTCTTGCTATGAGGCAGCAGTACATCTAGCTACACCTTAGGAATTTCATTACTGTATTTACAGCACCCAATGACCTCTTAGACTAACTAATTTTATAATACAATATAACAGTGACTCTAATGCGTTATAAAATGGTTATAATGTATTACAACTATTACAATCATAATGCACAATGATTCTTGCCAAAAATTGTCAGTTAGTGACCAGCAATTATGAAGCAATATGATACTTTACCTAATAGGTCATTATTAAATGCTTTATAATGTGTTACAGTTATTGTGATAACGCAATATGAATATTTATTAGTCCTAATAATAATAACATTGCTATAAGCACAGTATAATGCATTTTAAGTATGTCTATAATGCATAATGCATTGTAGATGTGCGTCACAGAAAGTGATTTTTTTTTTTTTTTTTTACCTGAGGTTGCTGCAAACCTACTCCACCACAGAAAGATGTTTTTTTCAGCTTCAACATTTTTCAGTCCCAATTTCAATAAACCTTTGTTGAATCTGCTAGAAGCAGAAAGAGAAAAGCTATTTTCTGGCGTGATCCAGGTGGTGATCATTTACATAGCACACAACTAAACTAAATAAAGACAAAAATAAATACTAAATAAAGAGACCATTTAAAGCTCTTGCCACTAACCTGCCTCTCTGGCCCTATAACACCATGTCTAAGTCCAGTGACTTACAATATGAGAGTTCGATGGTCAGGTTCCATCAGTCAGTGATCAGCCAAGATCAGGGCTTTCCAGAAACACATACAGTAAATTACATGGACGGGGAGAAGACACAATACAAAACTCATTAAGGAATCTCAATCACCATTATGTTTGGGGGGTTGATATCAGTTGTTTGCAATCGCCAGGGTCACCAAAGATGCACATTCTGGCTTTGAATACAGTTTAACCCAGAATCTGTGGTTCTGCATATGCCTCATGGACTTGGAGACAGCTACCATGGTGAGCCCCAGTAACAAGCTGAAAAAAGTTCAACCATCATCAATTCTGACAGCAGCGGCAAATAGCTGTGTGAGTTCACGGGAATGGCAGTCACCCTCTCTGTCACCCTGCCGCTTAGCAACCACCTCCTGTCTGCAAAGTACCTTGGGACACAGAGATCCATATAGACATTTTACTACTGTTAACCATTTAAATTAACATACATTATGCAGCTTATAGTGTAATGTAATGTCTATGTGATTTATCTGTCTGTTATGTAATACATCATTATTTTATGTTGTCTGTAAAGTCCTTTTTGAAGGGGAAATGACTTCATACGAACACAAAATGAATCTGATTTAGTTTATGTTTATTGCATAATTATGATAAGACAACAAAGACGTGTCTTGATACAAAACAACAATTTCAATTTAATCATCATTATTGCTTTCAGCGGTTATTTTTCTCTTGTACTTCAAATTACTCGCTAAGACGCTCTGATCAGCTCCTCTTTATGGCCCCTTTTTCTCTGAGGAAATAAATATTAATATTAATATTGCTCCTTCCACTTGGAATAATTTGTGGCTTATTATCTTAAGACACATTATATGCTATCATGACTAATTGTCTCCCAGTAGTTTGATCAATTTTCCTGTGACAGTATCTATCCTGATGTTATAAATCCTGATGTTTGTGATGTTTGTTACTCAGCTGGTTGTTGTATTTTTTTAAGATTATTATTAGTTTCATTGCATTATGTGTTTGTATTTTGTTTTCATTTGTTCTTTTAAGTATGTTTTGGGAGTCCCTTGAAAATAAGATGATACATTTCAGTCCTGATATAAACTAACACCACTTATTAAGACATTTCATCATCTACTCACCACTGTATTAGGGTTAAGTGCAATTATCAAGGTCCCAAAAGATGATTTATATTTATTATCTTATGCACACAAGTTATTATTGTGTGCAACAAGATAAAAACTATTTTTAGGGACTCCAGGGGCCTTCAGCGCATCTGTTAGCTTTATCGCAAAGGCAATTTACAACTTACCATTATTTTTAGGAATTCCTTGATCCGATGCTATCGTATCAGTCTAATGCTGACCAAAATCACTGGATCAGATATCGAGGGAAAACAGTATAATTTGATAACGATGCATTAGCTATCACATAAATGATTAAACTTTGAGCGACATGCCATAAAGAGAGATGTGTCACAGTAACACAGATGAGCAGCATGTGTCAGCAGCTAGAATGTTGCTGTCATCATGTCAGCTGGAGTTATGTTAATTTTAAGGGAAGAAAAATGCAAAACAGGAATACAATTTATGCATTCATGTAATTAACTTGGAACATTTGAATGTTCCTGAAAACTGAAAACTGCTAAAAGTTGTATGAAAAGTTTTAAATAAAAAATAAGCAGCAGTATTGCATAACTGAGTCATGTTGCGGGCTGTGTGTCTTCTTTCATGGGAGGAGAATATTTGTTTCACAGTTTGAGCATTATGTTTTTTACATGGCAAGGTTAAGCAAAGTGCATCCATACAAATGTATTATTAACAACTCATGTATAGTATAAGTAATGTAAGTATATGATGACCTCACATAAATCCCAACATAGCTTTGCACAACTCCAACCCCAGGGAGTCTAATTAGCAACATAACTACAAACACCTGTGAGGCTACATGGGGCCTTTAATGCATAATATTCAATAAGATGATGATGTTTTTATGTAAAATCAAAGTAACTTGTAACTATAGCAGTTAAATAAATGTACTGATTAAACACTACAATATTACCCTCTGGAATGTGGTAAAAGTATAAAGTATATGATAAATAAATGATAATAAGTTACCATAAATGGCTCCTGGGTGTGAATGCGTCCTGCAACAGCCTGTCGACCTGACAAGGTTGAAACCCGCCTCTCTCCCAGTGTGCACTGGGATCTGCTCCAGCCCTCTGCGACCCTGCACAGGATGAGCAGGTATAGAAACTGGATGGATGGATGTTTGCTGTTGTCTGTGTGGAGAAGGAGCATGACTCAGCGGTCAGCCGCTGGGACTCGGACCGGCAGGTTAGAGGGGAACAGTCTGCTTTACCAGAGCTCTCGAACGTCACATAACAATCTCACATCTCAGCTCGCCTCAACTTGCCACATCTCATTTGATGTTTGTTTATCAGACCGGGGTCGCACACCTCCTCCTCCTCCTCCTCAATCAAAAAAACACGACTTGTATTTTTCAAGACAAGCTACTTTGAACAATGCAAAGTTTCAATAAATGTTTGCAGTTCAACGGAAGGAATCATGCAAATGCTGCTCGCAGAATTATGCAAATTGCTCATCACAGCGAGACCCGGGAACAAAGCAGGAAGAAAAAGCGATGCGTATAAATAAAACAAAAGTGCTGATAGGCTGAGAGAGGTTTAGATATGAATAAAGAAAATGGCTGTGAGTGTTTATACAATATCCAACAATTCCATCGACAAAAGTCAAAAAGTATGAAATATAAAAACAGCAAGAGGTTTCAAAGTACAGATTATAATTGAGTGAACTAAATGTAAATAATCAAATGTCCATGTAAATATACACATAAAATAATATGTGCTGTATATAGAATGTGCAGATTTAGATACATGTGTGTCCAAATGTGGTGAGTGACTTAAAAAACAGTGCACTAGTAATATATAAATAATGCAGTGGTCCATTAGAGGCATTTAAATTTATGAGTCCTAAGAAGAGCGGTGTGCTCTGCTCTCCCTTGTGCTTTGTCTCACGTTGACAGAACAGTTTTTGTTGGCTGTTGATGCTCTTATAATACATCTTTTCTCCAATGACTGATTTAAATGCTGCCTCGCTCCATTCTAATCAGCGGCTAAACCTGTCCTCTTATCCTCCCTCTCGCTATTCGCACTGATGCACAATACTCGTGTCATCAAAAAACGTGTCACTTTGGCTGTGAGCTAATCCCCAGAGGTGTAGAGAAGGGAAAAATGTGTGGCCAGTGAAATTATCTGATAACCCATTTAATTTCAAAAGAAATAAAAACTCTTGCACACTCTAGTAAATTAATAAATATACCAGCAGTAAGCGAGACGCCGTGCAGAGTGTTTTCATTTTAATTCAAGCTGTGCTGTCCTCCAACACACCTGTCACACACCCAGGTGTGCAAAGACTTTGTCCAAGTACAAAAACACTTTTTAACTACAGGCCATCTTGATGCCAGTCAACAACCTATGAATACTCAGTCCTCATAACTACATAACTATTTAGTACTCATGGGTCAGACCACATCCATCTTCAGACTTGGTCTTCATTTTTTTTTCTTTAAGATGATTTTTTTTTAGTCTTTTACTGCCTTTATTAGATAGAAGCAGCTGAAGAGAATTTCATGGAATCAAACCTTGGCTGCTGTATAGCCTTTGGGTACAGTAAGCTACTGGAGAGCCCCAGCTCAGCTTTCATTTTGATCTCAACTACACACCTGTAAAGTTTTGTGATGCTATCTTGGATGGCTCTGACACTGTTGTGCTGACAAAATCTGTGCCCACATATATAAACACCTGCCAAAGTACTTCTGTGGTAGTTCCTGATACAGTTGGTATCTCCAGGACCACATTTTGGCATGATGACATACACACAAACTCACAAGGTTTAAACAACACCAGCCATGTACACTCAAGTCACAACAACTTCCTGTTTCATGGTGAAAAATGTATAATCATGGCAACAGCATGGCTGTGTTGTGTTAAGGGGATAGGTGAACTATTAACCCAACATGAATTTGAACATGTACGTGACCCAAAGTCCAGACAGAGGCCGACTGGTGCAGTTCAGATTATCTGATTCTAACTCAAATACAAAGACAAAATACTTAAGACTTAAAACATGACACGAGGTATGGCTCAAGTCTAAACAGTCGAAGGCAAGCAAATTTACAAAAAAAAAAAAAAAAGGCAGGCAGCCAATCCAAAATAAAAAAGGCAGTGTCCAAAACTGAGGCAAACACTCCACAAAGGCACAAGAAAACACGAGGATATATGATGTGAAGACGATAATGAACTGACACTGATATGAAGAAGCGGCAGTAATGAATACACAAGAAAACTATTAAGGACAGGTCAAACAAATCACAACTGTGATAAAAAGATAAAGACAGGAAGTAAACAACAGAAACAAAAGAACAGACAGGACTTCAAAATAAAACAGGAAATAACAAAAAATGAAACCTAAAATCATGACAGGCAACTCATCAAAACTAATAAGCTATTTAGCATCATCAAATGGGATCAAAGTCTCAACACTTTGCTGATCACATATGAGGATCTGGTTAACCTGCTAGGAGCAATTTGTAAGACAACAGCACCTGTAATTTTCTGTTGCCAGTAGGTGGCACTTTGACTATGGTTCATACCGCCCTACTTTGGGCAGCATTATTCAGACCACACCCATTTTAAAACTCTGCTTTGTTGTATAGTGCCCACTCTTGCACAGTTATGACACTATCATACTGACAAAAGCTGTCATATGTTTGTCAGACAGACTTATAAACACCTGCCAAAGTACACAAAACTGCTTCACGCTATAGTAGGTGTCTCCAAGACCACCGTGATCACACACACACACACACACACACACACACACACACACACACACACACAGTAAGAAAATACCAGCCACACACCATCGCTGCTGGTAACTTTAAGTGACTGAAGCTCATTGAAATCATTTTCTAAAGAATCTTCTCTCAGAATTACACATTTAGCCTCAGGATCTGCATTCTTTCTTCTTTTGTTGTCATTAAATCAAGGAAAAAAGACTCATTTATGAGGCAGTTTTTAGGTTGCAGCTACACGCCAGCTATTCGCCCTTCACCCTCTACACTCATTTCCCTCACATTTCTTTTAGATTTCCATCTTAACAATCCCCCTGTGAGACTAATTACCTGAGTTGATTAGTAAAAAAACACAGGCTGCTGCCAGCTCACTGACTGAGGAGCAGCACAGAGTTGGCAGAGGAGTGACAGTAATGTGACAGAGACGTATTCAGGAGTTGATGCACTGATGCAACTACAGCCCAAACAGCCTGATGATATTAAAATTCAGCCTGAACTCCTCCAGCATTAAACTCTACCATCAACCTGCAGCTCAAGCAGCGTGGTCCACACCCATGTTGTGCATGATTACCCTACTTCAAATTCAGCCTTTTTGAGTTGTAACTGTTTTATAAGAGTTTCTGATTGAGACACTTGTGTCACCACCAGCAGTGGTTCTTAAGTGGTGAAGGTTTCCTCCATCACTGTGTGTGGGATTCATCTCCAGAGGAAAGAAAATGCAAATGAAGTACAGCAACATCTTGAGACCTTTCAGGCAAGTGGCTACAAGGTCACACCTGCTGCTGGTGAGTGGCCTACTTGAATTTCCATGATGTGAACACATTACTGATGTGAGGTCAGAGAGTTTCTCACAGTTTGTGCCGCGGGGATAGCCTTTTTCATATTCAGTGTGCTTCAGGTGGTACATTGTATGGGCCTATATCAAAACCAGTTGCAGCAACCAGCTAGAGACCACAGTGTGAGGGTTAGTTTAGTTTATATTTGTTCCAGACACACATAAATACAAAAAAAGAAAAAATGAGGGAAATATAAAACTATGGGGGAGGGTTGGGGTGAGGGAGTTGGGGGTGGGTATGTCATGTCAGAGGGATTAAAATCATAATAGTTTAAAGTAACATTTGTTATTTTGAAAATCAGTCACAGATTCTGAAGATGCTATGAAGCACAGTGTCCTGGTACAGGTGACAGTTATTATAAACATATTTTCAGTAGCTATAAGATCGTTATTATTACTGTAATTTCTGTAGGAGCTCACAAAAACTTTTTTAAAGATATTTTTCATCACAAATTCCTCCCACAGTGGCAGCTGCACTCTACGCCATCTGGTTTAAACTAATTGTATGACATTGTTATTATGATAGCCTAATCAGTGAAATAGACATATTTCACAAAAACTTTTTTTTAATCACTAAAAATATGAATTATAGGCTACACTCATATTTTGTTCATTATCTGTCACTACAACGGTTAATGTTCAGGACAAAATCAACAGGATTCAGGACAACTGCTTGTAATTTTGGACTGTCCTCTGTAGTGAGGGTGTGGTAGAAACCTATACTGGCTTATATGAAGACTACACCCAAAAAACATAAAAAAGGTAAAATAAACACAATACAAAATCATCTATTCATTTTAAATATTATTATTAGAAAATAGAAGAAATGCACATATAAGATGTGTAGAAGTATTAAATTGTTAAAAAAAAAACAACCTACATAGTTAGAAATACAAACAAAACAAAGAAACAGGACTAAATGCAATGTTAAAACAACAGTTTCTAAAAGTGATCATATTTCTCCATAACATTTTTTTTTTTACCACCACCTGTTTAATATATGATCTATGGCTATGGTTCAAGCAAGCTGCAAGAACACTGCAGGAGCACAAGACATGCACGACACTGTAATTTGACAATAACATGCGATGACGAGTCTCTGCACTGTAAGTTGATCAGCTGTTTGTCAATGTAAAGTTAAGTACACTATCCTAAAATAAACAAAAGCCCACTGCTACAAAAATACACAGTCTGGACTTAAGGTTAAGTGACTGCCTGCCTCACTGCCTGCCAGACTTCATTAACTTACTACTCAATTTAACCGTTATAAATATCTACACCTTCTACAAGATTATTAATGATTTCTTACGACTCATAAACAGAGATTTACTCATTCGGCAAACATTAACCTGAAACAGGAAACTAAAACAGTTATTCTGGCCCAGAACAGAAGCTTCAAATGAGGACACTGCAGCTGCAACAAGTATTTCAACTTAACATATTCCTTTGATCTTTGATGACATATTGTGCTCATTTTATTTTTTATTAATTACAGTACATACATCACAGATTTCTCCATTAAAAATAAGAGAGGCGTTTATTGTTTCTCTTTTGTAACAAGCCTACTGCTAGATTGTCATTTTATCCACACTGAAACCAATAAGTAGATGTAGGAAACACGTGTGCTGCTTGGTGCTGGCTGTAAAACCTTCACAGATCACAAAAATGTATCCGGTGGCAGAAAGAGGAGCTGACTGTGCCCATATAAACCATTTTTTATATGCATAGAATAGCTGTGTGTGTATATATGTGGATGTTTGTTGCTGCTCACACACAGGAGACTTGTTCAAAATGAAGAAAAGAAGAACTGTGAACTCCCTTGGAGGCAATATAGCGGACTTGCCAGTGTTATGTAAGGCAGTGATTGCTCCTTTTAAAGGCACTGGCACCACTGTGCTGTTCCTCAACTCCTGGCTCACGTTTTGCTATTGTGGCCAAGAGATTGGATCTATTACATGTCAGTAGTTTGGCTCTGACTTGAAATACTATAAAACAATGGAGCGAATGAGCCAAATTTATCACAGATTTTCTCAGTTCTTAAGGAGAGAAGGACATTTGCTTTTAATCTCTAAGAGGCTTAACCTCCCTGCTGTGAGGGGAAGAAATGTTTATAATCCCTACAGACACAAGTTTATCAAAGTTGTGGATTTAGTGATGAAACATCCTCGCAGCGCTGTCCTTCATCGGAATAATTTCAGACTAGTTTGAAAGAAAACCTGCCCCCAGATCAGTGATGTCAAATACAGAAAATACTAGTGACGTTTTTGAGGTAACCTCTTTTTTGATTTGTCTCATTATTCTTAATTTCCAGTATTTTCAAGCATGAGATTAAGCACTGGTTATGCTCTATACAGTAGTATGTGTATGTGTAGAGTTGTTTAACAAATGGGTTGACCTTTCTTCAGAAAAAAAAAAAAAAGTTTCTACATGAAACTGCTCACAACAAGGTCTGTGGATTATCTTGAGTAACCAGGTCATGAATCCTGGAAAGAGACACTGCAGTTGTGTTTTTGTAATCTAGTTCCTTTATACTGGAGAGAAGGCAGACATCTCTACGGCTGATATCTCCAAAACTCTGTAACTCACATCAAAACTATCTACACGGATAAAAAGCACCACAGGTAAGAGGGAAAATATGTATTTTGGTCATTCACGGTGCTCCTTCTTATCATCCTGGTTGGATTCATATAGAGGGGGCAGACTATAATGTTTCAGGGTGTGAAGCCTGAAACATTAAACGTTGCTTTTAACTCATTACGAGGGCACCACACATTATCACTTATAGATCTGCTTGAGCTACAGATCTTTTCTGTGTTGACTACTTAAACACTGTCTTGATATCAGTAGGCAATTTGAGGGGAGATTTCAGGGGATGCCATCCCCTTTATTCACAAATGACCAAAAGGCATCCCCGTGTTCACCTGCCATCACTCCTCCCCATCCCTTAGTTGAATATGTCAGTCTAATCTGTCTGACTCATTGATTGATTATCTGACTGAGGTTTGTGCAAGTTAGAATCAATGGCTCCGAAATATCAGCAGCCTAACTGCAGACGGCTTTATGATTGTGATTTTTGCTCTAAGTCCCACCCCTCTGTCAGTTTCTTTTTGAAGTAACCAAGAACCAAAGGAGCCATTCATGAGTCACTTTGTTTGTCGTGGGCCAGCGAAACTGCTGCTCCTGTTGTGACAGAGATTTTCAGTGCTATTGGCGTAACTTGAGTACTTAGTTTAGTTTAGTTTATTTAATTTAAACAGGACAGCGTGCAGTGGCATTAATTATTCCAGGGAAATAAAAAGATGGCTGCACCAGATTTAGCAGGAAAGCTAATTTCCATCTGTAGTCCTTGACATAAAAGACAGACGTCATAAATAAATCATCCTTCATCATACTGAAGACAACTTGCCAATGACAATTTTTTTTTTTTTTTTTTTTTTTTTTTTAATTCATGGCAGTGGTAATAAACACTGACGGTAATGATACCGGATCACATTTGGGTTTGGAGTTGGCTGTTAAGATGTGTGGTTACTTAAATTTTCTCTCCTCAGGGATTCCCGTGCATACTTAGATCTACTTTGCTGAAGGAGCTCACTATTGGCTCATGAACTGCATAATTAAAAAAAAATAATAATTTGACTTAGCTTGGCAGAGGTACTGAATGCTTGGGGTACGTGCTCCCGTCTGAACAATCTGTTCAGGTGCAAAAAAACAGTAAAGTCAGAGCTCATCTCATGACAGCTTGCAGATATGTATTACTTAGTTAAGGCTACTTTTTATATGCAATTATGTATTTATATTTATAGAATAATGGACTTCACTTGCAGTACTTGCTTTTTTATTTTCTTTATACTTTCTTTCTGCTTACTTTGTTTGCCCCAAAACAACAGGAGTCATATATGAAAACCTATTTGGCAATAAAAGTGATTCTGATTCTACTGGTGGAAATAATTAATTAAAATAAGTTAGTTTCAAGCCATTCATTATTTCTCCTTCTGGTATAATATAAAGTATATGTGAAATTAAAACAACCAGAATCTTTTAAAAACTAACATAATTCACCCACTACAATGGTGACTACAATGTTATGTGAGATGACTTTTAATTATACTATGTAATAAATGATAATAATGAATTAAATTAAGAAATCAAACAGTCAACTCATCCCTCATATTCATGCCCTGCCCTTCACAGGCCTAAACCTGCTCTACACTTAATAAGCTGGCTTCAGACCCAGAGGTATAAGACATGCACAATAAGGATTTCTTTTATTATTGCATTTTGAAACAGGTTTTTGTGTTACTGTTTACGTAGTTTCACCAGACCGTTGTGCAACACAGCAATTTTAAATCAAAGGAGCAAAACAAGTTGATCACAATTTGTTCTCCTACAAACAGACAGCATAATAAATATAGAAAATAAGAACAAGAAACAGCCTCGTTCATCTTCCACACAACGACTCTGTGAAAGTGAATTAATTAAAAATAAAAAAACAGCAAGTAGATTTTTCATTTGTAAAAGACTCACTGAAGCTGCGCTGGCACAGAGGATTGAGTAGTTCAACTCTGAGTCCTGACGCCTCACTTCATTGCATGAGGCAAAGGGCAATCACAGATCAGTCTGATGTCAAGTTCAGAGGTCACTAAAGGTCACCAGTAATTGGTCACTGATGAATTAGGTGTTTTCAGACGGGTAGAGACACGGCTAATCAGCATGTAATCCGTGTGTGTTTACTCCGAGAAGCAATCTAATTTTCTAACTGTGCAATAGTAGAATAAGATGTTGGTGGCATATAAATTAGCACCTGCAATGCTGAGTCACCTGGTGGGCAGACAATACAATGTACAATGACTGGACTCATTTAAATAGTGTTCTATTTTTAACGTCAGAATTTTTCCAAAGGAACAGCTGTCTGCAATGTGTGCATTTTGTCTATTCAGTAAATCGCACATGGCAAAGATTCTTCACAGATGAAGGAAAGTGAGTGTGGGAGCCGTTTAGATGTTTGTGTTTGAGTCGGTGAAGAAGAAATACAGAAAGTAAAGTAAACAGGACTACAAAAGAGTGAGAGGAAACAAAAATCTGTCCCTGTCCTCCAGACTGGCACTTCATATGTTTCCTGAAAGCAGTGTGCACAAAAAATATCTCTACCTGTATGCCTTCTGCTTTTCCTTCTGCTCACCTGTCACAACGGTGACAAGACTGGGCTCACAGAGACAGAGACAGACAGCCACAGAGAGACAGACGAGACAGAGAGAGAGCGCTTATTTGCTGCATTGCTGGGCTTGCGCCCCATCATTTCTCCATCTCATTTAATTTATCAGATATAGCCTGGCAGAATCAGCCAACCTTGGCAGTGATTATGCTCACCTTGTCAGTCATTCTCTTAGGATGTGTCTGTGGACTCACATGAGAGTTGCAGCAATGCTAAGAGTGGTAAACTGCAAAGTCATTATCACAAGTGGAGCTACATATAGTGTGTATAATTTGAGATGGCTGTTTTAAATAGAGAGGGCTAATTTGCAGGTGAGAATGATGCATGGTGCTGGCACTTTTCAGATATAGATGCATGCCAATATAATAAGCTCTGCTTTTTGACTTTTTCTGTTTTGTTTTGTTTTGATAGCTTACTCAAGATATTTTAGATGCAGAAGTCATACTGTCAAAAAATGTTCACAAGGATGAAGGCAGATCTGTCATAAGCAGCTTTTAAATAATAACTTTAGTGAAACAAAATAGCCAAAAAAATGTTTTAGAGTGACCATTCAAACATTTGGAATCACCCGTTTTATTAAAGTTTTTCTTCTTTGCTTACATAATGGCTATTTTAACATAGACAAAAACCATGTTATTCAAATGTATTATTTACATCTGAAATAGTTTTGGCCCCAAAAGAAGAATACTTAAATGATTAAAACTTCCACTAGTCGTTGTCTGTTGCACAACAAGAGGGAAAGTACTGTTAAAAAGTACTTTTTTTACTCCCACATACACTTTCAAATTTATGTTTCAGTCCAGAAAAGCATAAGTGACCCTTGATGATTACTGAACCACAGCAGTGCCTCTGCCGTCAACTATGTGGTTAGATTAAACATGTTTAAACTGTGATTTGTCAGTATTTGCAGCTGATATTCTGTGATCCAGTTCCAATAGTGCTAATCCTAGACTAACCTTATATTTCTGTTTTGAAGTTTTAAGAATAGCTTTGCTAAAGCAACACACCTGATAATCCCAGTTTGTTATTTACATTACTGTGCACTTGATACTGAAGCAGGAACCTGTCCCTGTTGAAATCTGCGAAGCTTCTGATTTCTTTTACTCATGACTGTTGACTTCTTATATCCTTGTTTAACTGTTGCTCAGAGGTATCTTTGTCTCCTTCTAGCTCTCTTTCTCTTCTATTTTTTTTGTCCATATACAAAATATTACTTTTTGCAAACCTTCACAAAACAACATTTATTTTTAAAGAGGACCTTCTACAACTAAAAGCATGAAAGACCATTCAAAATATATACAGTAGTGCTCTCAGCCATCTGACTGTACTGAATCAAGCTTTTGTGCCAGGGGATTCCAAACTTTTGAAATTATTATTTCGGTGGCATTTCATTCCTTTATTAAATATTTTATTTAGGGTGTTCAAAATATAGACACACATGTTAGTATAAGACTACACAGCACTACAAACTACAGCCCCCAAAATGAGCATGAAGTTGAATCAACACCTCAACAAAAACCTACATGTAGGGAGGATCTATTGCAGGATTGTTGTATTATAGAGTCCTGCATTACTTTTAAACTTTGGCAACTTGTATATACATCACACTGCACAGAACTATTATTCCAAAAGCATTCTGTGAGCAGAAATTATTTCCAAAACTGATGGAGCATTTAACTGTTCAGATACCATATGGTGATGTGATTAACACATGCTTACTTGTACGCTCAAGTCCCCGGTGTCAGTTTGTCAGAACAGCAGCCAGCTGTTCTGTGCGAGGGGTCAGCTCAGGATTGTCTTTACTCCACATGACACTACACAGCTGCCGAAGAGTGCCAGAGTGGGTGACATAATGACACAGTTGGGATAAGGTTTCCATCAGTGGCTATAATGTCGAGATGCCCTTGAGGAAATGTGAATTTCCAAGCAGATCTGCTTAACAACCAATAGCAGCTGTGGATGGGTGTAGACTATTGTGCAACTCCAAGCTGTGAACATGTGAGTTATGTGGCTGAAATATCCCATCAAAACTGAGACAGGATTAATTTCCATGCTGATGAACTACATATTCACAAGTAGTTTCAGTTATGATCAGGTGTTTTAGAGTGTCCTCTCTTAGAGTGTCCTTTTGCATAATAACAAGCCAGTGTATATGAGCTGTCTGACTCTGAAAGAAAATTACAAAAAGATCACACAAACTTTTCAAACAGACTGTCTACTCTCTGATTTCCTTGAAAACCTTTGGTAAGGGTTGCATTGGCATAGCCTCATAGGCTCCAAAAAAAAATGCGAAGATTAAGAAAAATAGGGAAATCTTTAAAAGCCTGAATGATGTGACCTGTTACACTGCCAAAACATAATTATTTCCCTCAACTTTTCTTCTCACAATGACCCTCTCTTACTCTATATTGTCGAAGTGTTTAACACACTGTAAGCAAGATGTGTCCATTGGTTAGGTCTGACTGTGCATTAGCTTCACTTTGCAGAAAGCTTTAGGTATATTTGTTGATTTATAGCCTGACTAATGTGGATACATTTTGTCTATCCATGCTTAACATAAACTGGAGGCTGCTGAGTTAACTGAATATATGCCACACTGATAGGTCACTGTCTACTCGGGCTAGGATTTCTTCACACATTATTACTCTGGCATAACATTTTTTGGAGGGTCTGACATCTGTCTGCTATCTTTATAAGCACATCCTCAAATTAAGTGATGCAGTTGATCAGAAAATTCCACAACAACAGAGTAAGCCAAAGCTTTTCATTTTAAGAGCAATAAATAAATAGATTTTTGTGTACCAGTAATAGAAAACACACTTCTATTTGGTCTCTTTAACTTAAGTCTATTTTGTTATTCCTCTAGTAAACACAGTCCATTTATCAAATAACCAGACTCATTACATCCATCTATACTACACTCTGAAATAATCAATTTCACTTTATTTCTTTGTGTCTGTTTCCTTCTCTTTCTTTTCCTGTAGGTTGCTCATGACTGGTGGCTGACTCTGCAGGTGTTTTTCTAAATCTCACCAAATATTTGTGATGTGTTCAATGAATGGCTGGTATTTTGTACTCAGATGCTGCATTTGGATTAAAACGTCCACTCACAAGGGTACTAATGTAAGGAATGTAAATCTGATGTGAAATAATATCTTTATTAGGATAATAAGTGTTGATTTCCTTAGTGTGTGACAGATGTTTGCATTGTTGCCATGAGTGAAGGAAATGCTGTCCCGAGAGCAACCCTTTCCGCTCTCTCCACATCATTAGTCCCGTCTCTGAACACTTGTTCCAGTGTAATATTGACAAATGATGAGTAATGGAGTTATGGGTGTGTTGAGTTTTGGTCTCAACTCTAAAGGGAAAAGTCAACTGAGGTCTGAACTGAGCCACGATCATTCAGGATCGGGACTGTAAATTTTATTTTGGGGGGTCAGGCTGGGTCGGTTACATTGACCAACTGGTCCTGTAAGCATGAGTAACAACTGCTGAAGAGACAATTATATCTAGAAATAATTAAAGAGATTCAACAACAGAAACGCATGCAGCAGAAAATCCCTCATGGAGGATTATCTCTCTCTTTGATTGAGGTGACAGTGAACAACTTAAAATTGACCAATGAAGGATGATGAGAGGTAGGGGAGCTTCATGTAGCAGATAACAAACAGCCTACTTACAGTTTCCAAGGTGGCAGTTTAACAGTTTATTGTGAATCAAGCGGTCTGAGTAAAAAATAGATTTGTGCACCTCCTCTAGGCTCTGTTTTCAGGCTTTAGGAAATCTGGCCCACGACGGGAGACTGACCAATCAGAAGTCATCTCAGAGACCCAGCATTCCTATTGGCTACTCTACTAGTGCAGGAAAATTTGCTATTCCAGCATTGGCAACTACTGCCTAAACTACAGAACAACTCAAAAAAGGAAGACAGAATCTTTAAGAGAGTCCAGCTAATGAGCAACATGTTCAGCCTAGGAGTTTGTCAGCTCACCCAGCTACTTTTGACTTTACCTTCAGTTGCGTTCCTTCGCATCTATTGCAGGGCTTTTGCAGAGTGTTTTGTGAGAGGACCAGGCGGAGCTGAGGCGCAGAGCTGACAGACAGCTGCTGAGAGCCAGGGAGCTTTGGGGGAGAGAGCCAGGGACAGACTGGAGGAAGAGCCTTCAATGTCATACCGATTTTGCTCTGATGACAGCTCCTTTACTGGCAGGAGCAGAGCTCAGAGTTTATGTTTCAGACCTTTGGGATTAAAAAGCAGTTTTATCTTCAGCCTCGCCTCTCAATCCATCTGCAGCAGTAACCCATGGAGTTTGACTATTTACTGTATGCTAATTAGTCCGTCCATGCCTCTGTGCCTCAGATCATACGCAAATGCGCACACAGGTTGTCTCTTTCTCTCTCTGGGGAGACGCTTCATCCTGTTTTCCCCACCTGCAGCCCATCCATTACTAATCAGAATGTTAATTTTTATGACCCGGCCCACCCGACCCGCGGGTTAACCGCAGTGTTTGCATCACTACAGGTGGGTCATTTTAGTCCTGCTCGTTTCTCCAACTTGACAAATCCAAGCCAAGCCAGGCTCTTACAAGGAATGAGATGATATTTTGATTATTTTCAATGATGTTACAACCAAAACACACCTATGATTAATTAAGAGACTAAATAGATTAGATTATGCCAGATTATGCGCTGTTTAAATAGCAAAGTGGAGTTGGACACGCCCTAAATGCCCTCGCACCACATCAGACCATACGCTATAGATGGTTTAAATTTTCTTGTCTTTGTACTTTAACCCATACAAACTGCTCAGCTCCCAAAGCTCCTCATCTCACAAACGCAATCCATCTTTAAAGGTTGCTCCAATTGATTGAGGAGCACAAGAACAGTCTTTAATAATCCATCAATTGAGAGAGGGTGGAGAGATGTGACCCTATTTCTGGTTTTTAACGTGTGTGTGTCTGTGTGTGAGGGGAATGAGAAAATTAATGAGGCTTACCATGGGTGAACATACACTGTATGGAATGGCTGGAGCCAGGTGTGTAAAACATTTTAATGCCGTGCAATCATCATTCTCCCTCCTTCTATACCACCAAACTACTATACGTGTCCTCTGACAAGGTGACACTGACACGTGACAAGGTTTTAGACAGTGTTTGCACTTTCTCAACATTGTTTGTTTTTACACAATTAGATTAAAAGCTGTGTGACAGAAGACATTGCAATGTCACCAAGACATGTTAGACAAAAAGGTATTTAAATCAATTTAGTGGTTTAAATAGCATTTGAAAGCATATGACTCTACCTGATATGTTCTGTTAGTGAAAAGCTAAATTATCTTTTGATCCAAGAAGAAATAAATTGTAGGACTAAGTTTGACCACAATTTCCTCCTGTAGTCCTCCAGGATGGATGTTTACTGTCTTGGCGTTGAAGGGGTTAAGAGGTGAAAGGCGTGACAAATACAGCCAACACGATGAGTGAGGAGACGTCCTCTGGTCTGCTTAACAGCAAATTTCGTTTTAAAAAGCCTCCGGATCGAAGTTTAGATAAAACCAAAGTTGTGTTCATAGGCAGTTTTACCATGAGTCATAAGTAAGCGATTGCCCGAGGCTTCTCCTGCCAGGGGAGCCTCGTGGATTTGTCGCTACATACACAGACATCACACGCTGTGCGTATGGCACCAAGTGCCGGAGGGGACACCAAAACAGCCTGATGGACATGGGAATTTACTTACTCACAACAGAGAGAGAAAGCTCATGGTGAGTGAAAGAGAAAGAACATGTGAATATGGACAGAAGTTTGTCTATAAAGTCTGATGTTTATATTTCCCATTTCTGTATACATACACACACACATACATATAAATAAATAAATATACACACACATAACCCTAGATATTTACATGGAGAAATGTTATATTTATAGCATATTATATATGTTTTGAGTTGTTGTTTCAAGCTGTCTACTGAGTCAGTAAGTCTAATATTTAAATGCAGAGTGTTTATATTGTTGGGAGTCAGGGGCTAAAAGCAGCTTCCCCAAAGGTTTTTGTGCCGATCTTGCGAACAGCTAAAAGAGAAGCTGTGCAGGATCTTAAAGTTCATGGAGGATCATAAAACGATAGGGAACAAAGCCATTTAGGGCCTTAAAAACTAAGAGAAGGACTTTAAATGAGTTCTAAAGGAGTTCTAACTGGAGTTATATGATGTCTCATTTTAATACCCTGACAGTATATAAAGTGTTACAATTGTCAAGTCAACCAGAAAAAAAAAAGCATGAACAAGCTTTACAGTGTCTTGATGGTTCAGTAGAGGTCAAACCTTCACCATATTGTGCAAATGATAAAAGGCAGTGTTGGACAAGGAATGAAAACGGGCTGTAAAATAGAGGTCAGAATCTAAAATCATACCAAGGTTTCTTACTTGTGGTCGTGTTTGAGAGGCTGGATGTCCATGACTGTACTGCATGTTGCTGTTTGTAAATGAAAAATGTAATGCATAGATACAAACCGTCATAGGTATTTACTGTTTGTTAGTCATGTTTTCCACATACCGGCTCCTTTGCTGCATTTCACCAACCTTGGAAACTTATTATCACGACTCTCCTGGCAGAAAACATGGTGTATAATGGCCTGTCAGCTGGGACTTCACATGTTTCAGATAACATCTTCCAGCTCCAGGTTACAGAGAAGAATAAAACTGATGTCATTCAAGATGGCTGAAATCCTATACATGAATACCTCAACGTTTGTTCTTGACCTTGGGAAGCAACCAGCACTTGACTAAACAGTCACACCTCAAGGTCAATTTAGTCGCTGTTGAGCATTCGTTAATATCGCATGATTGTCGCCAACAGAACCAGTTGGCATGGAAACGCACAGTAAATGTTGGCAATTTCATTTCTCTAAGGCCAAGGTCTGCTGAGTAAACTGCAAAAAACAAAATAAAACTACAACATGGGCCTTGAGGTGAGATTGTTTTTACATCTCTGAAGTTACTGTACGTTTTTAACATGCCAGGATAAAAGAGAAGCTTTTTTCTGTGGCCACCATCGTGTATGTGTGACATATCCAAAGTGGCAAGATGCCCTTCAGCGTAAATGAAGACATGAAAAACTGACATTATTCGGTTTTCACCCGGCAACATTATACCTGTGTGTGTGTCGCTGAAAAGTCTATCCAGCTAATTATCCCATTGTACTGTTGTGTATTGGGAGGTCACAGAAGTGTTATTGGCACCACTGACAGGCGGCACTGAGAGATGATCATACCATCTCTGTGTCAGCCTGAACGCCTGAATACACTGCACCCGGTCAAAACACACACCAGGCACACAGCCAGCAGTGATGGGATTTACACAGGAGGAAAAAAAAAACAACTATGTCTGATCCTTTGTGAGCCAAATGTAATCATTTTTTGTCATGCAGGTTGAATATGAAGATATTTGTGTCACACTTGGCACAACTGTTACTTGTTTTTTTGTTCGGATCTAAATCCAGCTCAAACAGCATAATGTAGGATTATATAAGGTCGTCATATTACAATGTAATACACCTGTGAAATTATTTGATAAAATGACTGCGGTTTTAATCCTGGTTACAAATTCCTGTCATTCTCAATTTTTCTCTCATATAATCCAGCCGTTCCTGTCCTCACCTCTACATCTTTCTCTCATAGTTTGGATGCAGTAAATGTTAATGTTTTATGCACAAAACAAAACAAAAAGTTGGTTCACAACATACAGTTCAATCAGTAGAGGTATTATGTTAAAGTTTTTTCAAATTATTATCAGTTTTCAGTTGCTGTTTGGTTAGGCTTATGTAACAAAACAACTTGGTTAGGTTTAAGAAAAAATCATGGTTTTGGTTAAAGTAATAAGTAAACGTTGACTTAGCGTTTTTCATGGATCTCAAACAACGCTGTCTGGCAGAAAATTGAAGGCAAACTTCTCCCATGTGCAAGCCACTTCGAAATATTAAGAAACAATGGCTACAAATCCCGCCCAAAGTCCACAAATTGTGGGTTACCAGCCAAGACTCTTTCACCTAGTACTGCCCTTCTGTGCTGTGATTGGCTGGTACTTGTTGCCCGATGCCAGCTGGGAGTGCAAGTCCCACTGGACAGTACTGCTAGTGTAGATATAAGCAGTTGGGAGAAGTTTTGACAGGCAGACATACCAATGTTTTGGGCAGGAGGCCTCATCATCCTATGGCCCTCCTCAGATGAACATGTGCAGATGCACACACTTCATGCAGGCATGCAACAGCTTACCGAGGCAATCGCAGCAAGCAAGCACAGGCCAGCAAGAACCACCTACATGTGCATGCTATATCTGTATAGATATAGCATGCTGGCTATGATTGGCTATGGCTATGATGTATGACTGTATGACTGCACTGTGGAACTTTTGGCTTCTCACATTACAAAACTCAGGTAATTCATGAATGCACTGGTGACAAGCAGGCTAGTAAACAAGATGCAATATGTAAAGAAGAATACTTCTAAGTATTTTGAGGTAGTATTTGTCCTCATTTGTTGGAGGCTATCTATTTCCACTATAAACACATCCTGGACCAACCTACTGAACATACAGACATGAAACTGATACTCTCATATAATTCCTGGACAGAAAGTTCATAAGAAAAATTCTTTGCAAAATATATTTCTTCGATATATTCTTTCTTATAATTTATCACCATATTCATTTAAATTCTGAATTCCTGTAACTCATGACATTTCTTTGTCCCTCAGTCTTGTTTTTGTGTTGTGTTTCTTAACAGGGTTGTTGTAGTCAAACTTACACAATGACGTCTCACAGTGTCCTCACTTAAGGAAGTCCACACCTACATAAACGCTGCAGCATGTGGGAGTCTCAGTGCTAACAGGAAGCCTAATTAGCATCTGTGTGAAACTTGCGTACTTACCTACTGCGACAATTAACCACCCTCGGGCTACACACAGTCTGGATCCCTCTGTCTGTCTCATCTCTCATCTCATCATATCTCCATCCCTTTGTTCTGAAGGTGTCAGGTTTCTATTCATCGGTGTGAGCAAGCAGATGAGACTGGAGGATGAGAGAGAGAGATCAGATACAGGGATGACTAACCACTCATTGTTATGAACAGGGAGCTTGTTCACATGTGAGCCAACCTGTTCGACACAGTAACACCAAACTGCCATCAAAGTACAAATGTGCTTCATCACTTTGTGCTGCAGGACTCATGGTGCAATAACAGTGGAACAGTTGAAAAGACTGAACGCATGAGAGACAGATTTACACAACAGTCTGCTTGAATGTTTCATACAGCTACTGACCGATTCATCAAGTAACATAAAGTAACATAGGTAACATAAAGGTGCGAACTAGAACCATAAAGCACTCTTCAGTTTGTCCCCATAAAAGAACGCTTTTTGGTTTCCAGCAGAACCTTTTATAAAGGAGCCCTGTCAGAGAGTTCTACAGAGAACACGACATGAAGGATTATACCTAGAACCATCTGTGAAAGGTTTCACTAAAAACCCCCTCTGAGAGGTTCTACAGAGAATGGTGTAATGGTTCCACACAGAACTCTCTCTGGGCATTCTATCTAGAACCTTCCCACCTTCTAAGGGTGTTAACAAGAACCCAGTCAGTGCTGTCTAGTGAAACCCTAGAAACCTAGAAAACCCTAGATAAAACCCCTTTACCACCCAGGGGTTCTACTGAGAACTCTTTTATGTTCCAAGGGTTTTACCTAGAACCCATTCTGGGGGTTCAACCAAGAGCCCTTTTATAGTTTTGGTTTTTTTTTTTAATTAAGTCTTATACCTAGAACCATCTGTAAAACGCTTCACATGAATCCCCCTATGAGAGGTTCTACAGAGAACCCTTCTATGGTGTAATGGTTCCACCCAGAATCCTCTCTGGCAGTTCCATGCAGAGCCTTCCCATCTTCTAAGGGGGGGGGGGGGGGGGTAACAAGAACCCTTTTATATTCCAAGGGTTTTATCTAGAACCCTACTACTGAGAACCCTTTTATATTATGGTACAAAGATCCATTGACAAAAGAGTTCTTCAAGGATTTCAATCATCCTTGAGGAAATCTTTTTTTTAAAGGGTTCTTCAGATGAAAAGGGTTCTTGACAGAACCCCTAGTCTTACAAAGAACCACTGACCCTTTCTTCTAAAAGGGTTTTTTCAGAAGCAAATAGTTCAGTCCTTTTGGAAACCTTATTTCAAAGAGTGAAGGTCATCCATCAACTCCTCACATTCATTTTAAAGGCAGCACACCAGAAGAACATATTGTATTTTTGAGCTGTAAACGAATGTACAACATGTGGCTGTGGGGAAAACAAGTCCTGGTTTTATTCAAGTCGAGTTTCAGGTCAAGTGCATTTACTGCATCACTGCACTTCTTTTCCGATGAAAGAGTCAACTAGGGGCTTATGTTCCGAGTGGAAACACATGTCACCAGCCAAGTCCTGTGATGTTTTGGCCCCAGCACACAAGATCTTTCTGTCTTACTCTCCTGGCGTATTTCCAGGTTTTTTTAATTAACACTTTACATAATGAGGGTGTTTATCAGGTATCAGTGTCAACTGCCAAGGGTAGGGTAGATCAATACCGAGAGTATCAATAATACAAACAGTAAGCCTTGTTTTGAATATTTAGAGTTGAATCCATAGGATTGATGGAAAAAAGTGTGTACACTCTTTGCCTCTCTGCTGCTTTTGTGTGCATGTGCAGAGCCGTCGCCTTGTTATTTCAGATTTTTCATACATTAAAAGAAAATATTATTTACTCTCAAAACTCCCTGTGTTCTAACATGCGTATGATTAAGTAAGAGAAGAGTAAAGAGAAACAGTGAATGTCTGGTAAATCACTTGGTGATGATGAAAATGTATTCAGAAGTAGCTCTAATGGCCTCATAAATCATAACATATTACTCTCCCCTACAGAATAGTACATTAGCTGCTTTTAATAATAAAACGTAAAATCAATATTGGTGGTTCATTCTATCCTTGAATTACTTGGTATTGGAGTGAAACCAAATTTTGTGCAACTGCACTGCTCCATCATTAATATACTCCATCGTGTCTTCGTTCTTAACAGTTTATTCTGTTTGAGGTTCTGTACAAGGGACTGGAGTCTATCCCAGCATGCACTGGGTGAGAGGCAGGGTGCAACCTGTACAAAGGGGCGTAGTACAAAATTCTCGACCTTGTACTGCACACACACACACAGGGGTTGCGTTAACTGAATGTTTTCAATCTCACTATCTGGGAGCTGACAGTGTGTTGATGAGCCACAGACTAGAGGCACTGGAGTGTGTTTGTGATCACACAGACACACACGTGATCATGTGTGTACTGCAGGATCAGGAAATCCCATGTTCAGAGAATCGTTAATATTTGCATTGCTCATATTTGCCTGCTTAGGCTTATTTGCCTGGCCTCAGTGTTTCTGTGCGCTCTGGTGTCACTGCAGAAAAAGAAAAATAACATGAAAATTGGCCGCACAGTGTCTTTGTTTAGCTTTTCTCTCTATGCCCTTATAAATGCCTATTCTGTAGGTCTGTTCTGTATTAAAGGGAAAATTCTGCACTTTCCATGTGGATGTCCAATCATTGCTCATGGTAACTGTTCTCCTGCTGAGGCACCCATGCAGCAGTGCCTAAATATACCAGGATGCATTGAAGGGGATGCCTGTGTTGCACTTTTATCACCATCCTACCTTTCGGGTATAACTTTGCTGATCAAAAAACAGTGTTAGGTGACAAAAATACTCATTTAGTACACACCCTGGCTACCCAGACGAGGAGACTAGAAATCCAAGCTGAAATATTCTGTAATTCTTCCTGCATTTACTGACATCACTGGATGCAGGAAGAACTACAGATTTCGCAGCAGGAGAACTCTGATTTCTCAGTCAATATCACATACTGATGAATTTATTGCTTCAATTGACTACATTTACCATCAACACCACTGAACATTCAAATGAAAAGTGCAGATTTTTTCCTTTAAATGTTATTGTGATTGAGTTGTTTTTGAAAATAAAACACTATTAAATAGGATATATTCCATTAACATAAAAAAAAGTCTATGATAAAGGTAAGTCTGCAATCTTTGCATAGGCATTTTCTAGGGGTCCTTTCCTGCATCCATGGCTGTTCATTCTAGTATCTTTGTGGGGGCTCCTCACATGAGGGCCACCGTACACACAATCCCCTCTGGTCCTACGCACCTGCCTGCACAGGCAGTACAGGACAGCATCATAGGACTATCACACACTGACACTCACATTCGCTTAAAGCCACTACAAGGAACTTTGATATTTTGTTGATTCTAGATGCCCAAGCGGACAAAAGCAGTAGTGTTTACACTGAAATAACCACAAAAAAACCACACACACAAAAAAAACCAACAAAGAAAATTCTCCTCCTGCTTCTTTTTAACTGGCTCATGTACAACTCACTGTAAAGTTGCCTGAGTAAATGTAAACAAGGAGGATTTCAAGGAGAATCTGACCCAGTGGCAGGAATTAAAAATAACCATATAGAAATTGCCAGTTATCTTGCTCATGGTCCTGTGTGCTTATGTAGGTCATATAGAGGCATCAGTCTAAAATTGAGACCGTTTCATAACCAGTTAAAAATTCCTTGTAATAGCTTGCCTTACCTGTAGGTAAACCACGCTGACATGGCAGGAATATGACCTTATTATACTGCTTATCTAAGAAGTATGAAAACAAGTGCTTTTCAATTACAGTACAAAGCACTTTGTACTTTCCATTTATATTGCTTTGCTGTCAAAATTGTTAGTGCTACACGGCCCTCTGATTGTGTTTTCTGCCAAGCTGAGAGGAACAGAGCTCACCTTTGGCATTAGCTAAAGAGGATCCTTACAAAAATACAAATAATCTCTATTGCTACAGCAATTGACCTTGCCACAAATAGTAAAGTGCATAGATAAAAAGAGAGGCACTGAGGGGTCAACATTGTTTGAAGGCGCTCGCAGCTCAGTGGGCTTGTGAATGCGACCTGCTTTTATCGGCCACCAAACAACTAAACGCTGCAGAAGCAGGCAGCTGTATTTGCATTCTAAACACTCTAACAATCAGCGGGTAGTGATATCAAAGCGCTGCAGAACCCTTGATCTACTTTTGTATTCATCAAGAAAATCCTGCATTTACTGATAAATATAAATACTTCTGCATATGAATATTCCTAGTTTGGTTAATCTGGAGCAGTTGAGCTGACATATGAGTGTGTGTTTGCATTGGAGATGAATGGGATTTCTGTGTACGCCTCTACTCATCTGAGGGAATATTTGAGAAACATGAATTATGAATCCCATGCCGTGCACAGATAACCGTGGTAATGAAGCCGGCAGAACAACTGGATAGGCTACATATTTAAAGAGGCTACTTCCTTTGTGGACATGTCATCTGGGCATTAAAGATTCAGTCGTTGTGATAGCCCAACGTTAGAGAGGACTGCAGGGTGAGTGGGCTGGACATGACAGCATTATCTGGCCACTATTATGATGCTTGCAAGAAACTAGAGCTGGCGGGGCAAGGCTGACGTAAGAAGACGGCACATGTAAGCTTTACTCTGAAGTGTCAATAATACCTCTGCAAATACTTCAAAATATCCTAAATTGTTAATGTTGCACATTTAGGATGCTAATGACATTCATATGCTGAACGTATTCAGCATTAGGAAATATACAGAAGCACATATGTGGGGATTATTTATTGCCTCCAACTTCACAGAGTCTACAAACAACCTCTTTAATCGCACTAGAAAAAGGATTGAAACACAAACCCTAAACCCTTGGCTCCGGTAGCAATAACCACAAAATATAACAACAACTTCAACTGCAAAATGTTTCTTTTCTCCAAATTATTGTACAGTCATCTGGAATAATCTGAAAAATTATTTCCCAACAGGTAAAATTCACATGAACACCCCAACAAGTCGGAACAACTCAGAAAAAGACAACAGTTATGGTGCACGACTTGCTCAGTAGGGATGCACCTGAATCTGAATACAATATTAGGTAAAGCACAAATAATGCGAGGGGAATCGATATTTCTTCCATCCAAAGTTGCTTGTTATTATTTGGAAAAAACAATTTCTAAAATGTAACACAGTAACTTTAAGAGCACTACTTCTTTTATCTAAGTATATTCTTACACAAGTACTTAATTTTAACATTAAAATATTATTATAATATATTACAATATTAATATATTATGTATATTATTATAGTACTGTGAACTAAAAAAATAATATGATAATGGCGTTATTACGGTGGAAGAGTTAGTTTCAGAAAGAGAAGTGACTTCAGTGATGTGGAAGTAGTTTGGTTACAAAGGATCAGATGTCCAACAAACCACAGTAATATGTAAGAAGACTGTAACAGACAAAAGGAGGCAATACAAGAAACTAATTTCACCACCTTAAGCAGAAGCACACAGTTATGTACAAGGAGAGACAAAAGTCCCAAGAGGAGCGCTTAACAGCTACTGTGAATTCTAAACCAAAAATATTTTTCAGAATTTTGTTATAGCATCAAGAATATCATCATCACAGTATACCCTGAATAACTGTGAAATTATTTTAGGGCCATATTACTGACCCCTGACAAAAACAACAACCGTACCCTTTGTCCTTTATAGAGTCCATGTTGTTTCCACATAATAACTTAAAGCCCATAAACACTCCAAAGTCTGATGACTGACTTCCTAGAAATGGGTCCGTCCAAGGAGCACATGCAGTATTAGTTTCTGTGTAATCAGACGTTTCTTCTACAATGGGACACAGTTCTGCACACACCCTCCAGTTTCTCTGCAACTTAGACTTACTTGATCCTTATCCTGTCTATGATACCAGGCTACAGACGTGAATCAGGCTATAATTTACCAGAGGAGAGAACAAGGCCAACGCAGCTGTTTAATCCTCCAATACATCATGGTTAACTAAGACCATTTGTTTAATCAAACTCCAACTGGAGTCAGTTCACTGCAGACACTGATAAAGAAACAGTAAACCACCCAAAGGTCCTGACTGTCATTAAACCTCTGAGAGGGTATGTCAACCTTTGGTCAGATGAGCTCTTAGATCCACTTACTGCTGGGTGTCGAGATGACTACAGCTTCATCTCTTTGTGTTGGGCACATGTTTAAGGTTATGATTAGCCAGCATGTGCAGTTTTACTTTTTTAAGCAACATTCACTTCAAGAATTTTGACACTCTGTATACTGTAGGAAGATGAAGCACTTGGTTTGGGAACTGGATTGTGGCTGGTTCAAGTCCAGCTTGGACCAAAGCACAGAGTGTGGACTGGTTCAAGTGCTGGTTCCTGGTTCCCTCCAGGGCACAACTGAGGTGACCTTGAGCACGACACCAAACAACTAACTGCTCGGGGCACCTGATTCCAGGCAGCCCCATCACCCTATCTACCACCTCTCCCAACAACTGCACATGCATGTGTGCATTTGGGCCTACGCGTGTGTGAAAATTAACAATGGAGTGAAAAAAGCTGAATAGATGGGTTTCAGCACAGAGTTTCGTTTGCAACTAGGGGGCACAAGGCAGCGCTTCTCCACGTAGAACAACCAGTGTTACCAATAGATTTAGCAACTTTTCAGACTCTTTTAGCAACTTTACTTATACAAAGTGAGTAGTGACAAATTTAGCAACATTTTCTGCAAACAGCGTAGGGGTCTCTTTATTCTTCTCCCTGTCTTGCACCATGCTAGGCAGGCAGGAGGACGGTCGTGGCTAGAAGGGAACTCCAGACCTGCAAAAAATCTCTCGAGAGTCATTATTCTAGCCTAAACCATGATCTTGCCAGAGTTTTGCAAATCAAGGATTCCCTGCTAGACATGATCCAAGAGGACACTGCAGGAGTTGTTCCTACAGCCTGCTAACATGTAAACTGTTTGTTTGAGCTCCTCTCTCAGTTTTCCTCTCTGGATTTCTGGCTTAGTGTGTCCGTATACAGAGTAGATATATGAGTAATCTGGTTATTTCTCACCATTACTGAGAACTAATTTATCATTATTATTATTATTATAACCTTTATTTCAACGAAAAATCATTGAGGGCTGGCCCTCATTTACAATGGTAACGAGTAGACAAAGGTTTAAAAGATACAATATACAAATAAAAGATAAAATAATAAAAAATACAAGGTGAATGAAGTAATTAACAACAAATGAATATTGTTCAGAAAAATACAAGACACACAAACAATTAAAGTAAAACGGTCACAAACAGAGGCAGTTTTTGCTACCAAAGCTGTTTTGTCCCTGAATGTGCACGCACCCTGTAACGTCTGTAAACAAGAAACTTGTCTATTAAATAATGTACATTCTTCCTCTTCTACTTTCTTCAGTGTTCTTCTGACTTCTTCTCTAGTGTCACCATGAGGTTGACATTTCTGCTTCTTATTGAAACATCTTGGAAACTATTAGATGGATTGCAGTGAAATGTTGACACATCCATCCGCTAAGGATGAATGTAACATAGCTTTGATCCTTGGACCTTTTATCTAGTACCGTCATCTAGTCACCTGAAAAACTCAGGACTGAGCTAATTATGTTCTAGCATTAACCTGTTCTCTTCAAACTGCGTACAAATAACACGACCTTACACTTCCAAATCGCATGCAGTGGATATGTCAAACTAAAATTCTGTGTGCAGGTGATACGACAATAGAACAGATCCATAATCAGGTGTCATACATCAACATGATATCATAAATAAACACATGAAATGGTCACAGTTTGGTTAGGTTTGGGCAACTGCTACACACTCTCCCCCTACTGGTCATGCTGAATATGCTAAGTGAACCAATAAAGACACAATAAGATTAAAGATTCAGTAAAACTACTTGGTTAGATTTAGTAAAAGATCATGGTTTGTGTTAAAAGTAAGTAAGTCATGATGTGATGGTGATGCACGTAACTGGGTGAAAGTCCTGTGTTTCTTCAAGCCATCCATGCACCCTACTTTAATATGCAGACTTTCTCGCTCTTTGTACTACGTCACCTAACATTTTTTACTGGGGAACAATTGGCGAATCACTTGCATGCAAAAATGGATTTTTTTTGCATATACACTGTCTACAATTTCAAAGTCTAAAGCTGGGTTATTTGTACACAGATATAAGACAAAAGGCTGCTTAGCATCCATGTTTAACTAACACGGTAAACATTATACTTGCTAAACATCAACACGTTAGCATCTTTATAAGTGAGTATGTTTGCATGATGATGTGATGCATGAGATACTACATGAGAGGCACAAACTCGGGCAAAGTGAGATCATGTACGGTAAAAACACACTGTAGTAAACTACAAATATGTAAAATTATGGACAACATTAATTCAGAGTTCAGTAATATTAGTCATGTTATCACACTGTTCCTTTACCAAAAAGCTACTGTAGTCAACTCAGGGCGAAGCAGAGCTCATAAACGTGTTTGTTGGAGTGTAAACTGGTACAGAGTGTCTGCCACTCTACATCATTTGACATAATTTATTTGCTCTATTAACTTTTTGTCATTCTCGTCCTCAGCTCTGTGTTCTGTTGGCTCACTGCTAATGACTTGTCCTCCAAACAGCAGATTAGGTGTTAGTGTGGTAGTTACACCGTGTGCTAAATGAAAATAAATCACATTTTGTCTGAGGTGACCTGATGGAGCGTGTAGTTTTCAGGTTTGTTGTAGAGAAAAAGGGAAGGTGTCGCACAAAGTACAAGAATGAGCTCTGTGGTGCACAATTCATTCTTACCACTGATCAAGCAGAAAGGCAGATTATTCCTGTGAATATTGCTCTGAATAACTAAGGTACTGAGGTCCCTCCGGTTACAGAACAAACAAACAACACTCCCCTCCTCTGATAGGTTTGTTTGTGACAATACACACACTTTCAGATTGCTGGGTGACACAGACTGAAGGTCAGACTCCTCTCAAGCAAACAAAGCATGATGGTGATGTCACTGCACTCAAACAAACACACAAAAACCCAGACTGAAAAATGACTGGGATGTCGGACAGCAATTTCCATCTGATCATGAATTGAGGTACAGGATTGTGTTGACTGACACAGTCTGTGACCTGTTGCTGCACGTTGTGCAACAACCGGCTGCCAGAAAATCACTGGTGGGAAAATGACAGTTACATGTTGAGCAGTATGCCTCACTATAATAAATGTGTGACTGAATTTATTTTAGACACAACTCTGAAGGTAGAATTGGCATGTACTCTCTGCTTGGTGCTATACCATGCAGGTTTTGTGACATGAACAGTGTAGGAGCCACCTTGTAGCGCCTCAGGGCCTACTTTTCATCAAACATGAGTCCTAAATTTAATTAAAGGATGTGTGTATGTGTATGTGTGTATGATGTGTAAGAGCTTCCCTGCATTCAAAAAGGAGGACTGCAGTACAAATAGCAAATTAGAGCCATGGATGGTACAGACCTATGTTTTAATTAGCACATTATCCCGAAAATAAAATCCCACTGCTCTTAAAATACTCACTCAGGAGTTCAGTGACTGCCTGTTTTCCTGCTGTCAGACTCTTAACATATTGCTCAATTTAACCGTTCTAAACATCTGCTCCTTCTACAAGATTAAAGATGATTACTTATGACTCATAAACAGACACTAACTCATTCAGCAAACATTTGGTATTAATTTTAACCATAATAAATGTAAAACAAGGCAACCAAAAAACATTTTGCGTGATTAGCTGCTGTTGTTGTAGAGAAATAAGTATTTCAACAAGTGTTAGCATGTTTCCTTAATCTCTGATGACATCATCATGGTGGTTTTAGTACAGCAAATGCATTACATATTGCTCCTTTAACTTTACTTTTGTTGGGGTTTTTTAGCAAAAACAAAACAGACAGAGCAGGGGACTACAGACAGTCTCTCATGTAAAATGAAGAATTAAAAGAAGCCGGATCTGTGGGTCCTTTATGACCATGATTGTCCTTTGCGATCTTGGAGGTCCTTATTATTCATGCAAAGCCAGGGTATTTTTAAGAGGGAGGTGTCTCAGACTCATACATAACTTAAGTCTATTCCTTTGGTCTTAGTACAGAAGGGAATAAGGCAATGTCTTCCAAACACAACAAGTGAGCCTGTATAAAGATGTCCTGTTTTTCCAGTATTTTTCATATTTTTTAGTGGCATGTCTCAGAGAAAAAGTCAAATATTCTGAACTATTTATATCCATTCAGTGACTGTAGACGCTTTACTCAGCCATTTCCAGGTTATTGCTTTTTTTTACCACCTGCTAGTAGTATTTATAGTAAATATCTGTCCTCAATTCTGTGTCATATGCCACCCCTTTGCCCATATGCTCAGCTGCAGTACCTGTTTGGCAGAAGCCTTACCTGAACTAGTTAATTGAACCAATTGTGACGTTATCAGCAAATATATGATACATGAGGAAAAAAAATGGAGATTTTAATTTTTAATCTGCAAATTTGTCAGGTGACTTTGGTAGGCTATATGTCTGCTAATAATGGGCTCAACCAAATGTGCCAACTGTGTTCTCTCATTCATAAAATTCAGGCATTACTTCGTTTAAATTAGTGGGAGATATTATGTATTACGACATATTTTTGAGTTTGTGATAATTTTAGACTTCAAAGACCTGTCCTGGAAGGTTATTTCAGCAGTGGGCATTACCATCTGTGATACAGTTTTTAATGCTGACAGGTAATGTAGTGAATGCATGTGTCATAAATACATACTCTATACTGTAAAAAATGCTGCTGTACTGGTGACTATATATGTTTTGCACTAGAAATACCACTGCTGCTTGTGATCAAAACAAGTGCATAATTTATTTTGATTATCATAACTTATAATAATCATTATACACACTCATCTGAAGTGGCACTACAAGTGTCTCTTGAGGTGTGATTCTCTCATCAAAGCAATTAAGCGAAGCCTGAGTGTCTTTATGCAAAAACAATTCACACATACTGTTGTATTCCTGCTTTCCTGCTGCATGAAAACCTCACATCCCCAGGTTTGGCGAAGAAAACAGACAGCATGCTCACCTATAATGAGCTGTAAAAAAACTTGAAAATGAGTAGGATGAGTTGGATATTCACATATTGATACATCCGCTCTCTGCTTTAACTCCATTTACACTAAATGAAAGATGATATTTAGCTTTTTCACTCTTTATTCCCATATGGTTTGAGTTCTCTAAAATGCAGCTTATGAAATGTGTTCAAAATCTAAAACACGACAGTCCCCAGCCATCTGTAGCGCACTTAAACAGCCTTCAAATGGGGTTGGATTTACCGTGTTCAGAATTCACAAGTTGTGACATTTTAGCTGACGTTTTCAGAAATGGCAGAGGCCATGGAAGTTCATTTTTCAGTGGATGGTAAGTAAACATAATGTCCTTCCAATCTTATAGACTTTTATTTTAATTTTATAACATGTCTGAGGAAACACTGATATTTGCAACTGCCTCATCTTATCATTATACCTTTGCATTCCTTGCATTATGTTACCTGTTAGCTTGCGAAACTGTTAGCCTCTGTGGCTTCGATACATTGACAGTTTTGGGGTCGACTGTGTTTCAGTGCTGTTCTCACGACTTAACCACTTAATGCAGTGATGATTTGTTCACAGTGAAAATGCTAGCATGCTGATGTTTATCAGGTAATGTTGTTCACCATCTTAGTTTAGCATGTTAGAATGCTAACATTTGCCAATAAGCACTAAACACAAAGAGGCTGATGAGAGTGTCACTAGTCTGCAAATGTTTACTGCGCTGTTGTTGTCCTTGGCACTACTGTGTGTATTGTTTGTCATATGTGTTCTACAGCAACTGAGAGACCACGTATAAGCTTTTCATTATGCTGCGTACCTGAGATAATGATAATAAAGCTGAAATTAATTGAAGGCCACAGACATGCTGTGCACATACCTAAAGTGAATATTATATTGACTCATTTTCCAACGTGGACATGGCACACAGTGGAGTGATGACAATTACAGAAGATGGTTGTGGTGTTAGCAAACTGCTTTTTTTATGACTCATTTGACTCTTTATATCACTTTTAGTCTTGGCTGAGAAGTTTGGCACTTAAACCAGCTAAATTCCAAGGTTATTTCAAACAAGCAAAGTCAGTCCACCACTCTGGTTCACTCAACACATTAATTCTCATTGAACCAACACAGAGAACTAAGAACAAGATCACCTTTAATTTGCTGCTTTCTGCTTGTATTTAGCCAGCTAGCAACATATAAACAGTATTGATGATCTTCATGTAATGGTGTGGTTGAGCTGCTATCGCTATTGACTGTTGTAACAGACGTCTAATGTCCGTTTGTCCCTCTCACTGGTTTTTGCAGTGCTACACTGTTTAAAATGCAACCCTCCATCAATTATGACACATTAATCTTGCAAGTATTTTTTATTTTTGGGGAATAATTTATTATGTTTGTGACTCAGCAGGAACAACTGCCCCAACATGTGACAGAGGTAGAGGTACAAGAGGCCGTAGTTGAACCCATTACAAAAAACAAGGTCCTGTTTTGTTTACTTCAGGTAGGGGTATTTGACTAACAAAAGCCCTTTTGAGGATTTGGGCCTGCACTAACTGTGCCCCTCTGCCACCTTCAAAATAAAAGTTCCAGCCCTGGAACAATGGCTCCAATTCTATGTGTTTTTCATTCAGTTTCATGCTCTGCACTGATGAAAACTTTGCGTCTTTCTCTCTCTTTCAGCTGGTACACTTCAGACACAGATAAAACATTTCAATTTGGCAGAAATAATTTGTCCGTCAGAGAGCGCAGACTGTCTGGTCCCTTGTACGGAGAAGTAATTCCCCTCATCTTAACATTAATTATGTTCTCCTTGTGTCTGTCAACAGAAGGAGATTGATGGCTGAGGCAGGAAGAAAAACACAGAACGACAGTCCGACAAAATCTATAAATAGAACTCAGAGGCCAGCACGTACACATCTGTCATCTCACATCACATGAGCACGAATGTGTAATTATTCATTGATAAAAACACGTGGGGGGGATATGAAAGAGTGAGAACGTATTGATACACAGCCTGGCAAATTTATGTCTGTGTGTTTTTGGTAAACAATATATGCAGGAACACAGGGCCTAATAATCATGCTGACTTTCATGCCTGGGGGCTGGATTTGTTTTCATCTGCTGAGAGATGTTGAATATCAAAACACTGTGGATGGAAAGGAGTGCTGCGTTCCTGCTGGTCTACAACACATAATACTGAGTGTTTGCTGCATAGGAACAGATTCAAATCATTAATAACAATGACAGCGTGTTAATTATTGCAGAGTGGTTTTTTTTTTTCAAATCCACTGAGGTCTAAATGCCAATTTAAATAAATAACAAAGAATAGTTAATGGTAGAATAAGTAGGTTTTGTCAGTTGCTGTTTGTAAATGGAACAGAAAGATAGTTGATTGCCAAGTCTCATTCCCAGGACATCAAATACTTAAAATACATTTTAGGTTGGTAAAGTTTCAAGAACACAGCAAAATAATGAGTAAATAAAAAGGGTACGGGTGGAGGACGTTATCTCTGAGGATGTAGGTGCTGCTACACATTTCTGGTGTGTCGTGGATGATGAGTGAGAGGGATTATTGTTGTATGAGTCTATGCATTGTTTTTTTGGAAAAAGCCTGCATAGAACAGAATTAAAGTCTCACCAACTAATATTTTAGTAACACTTTCATTGACGCCCTTCCATAATGCATTGTAAACATACTTATACTGCCTTATAATCTGCTTATAGCACGGTACAATTATAGTTATAATTCTGCTTTATAATAAAAAAAATTAACATTAAGAATTGCATATTAGCATATGACCAATTAACATTACTTTTGTACTCCTGCTATTGATCTTTCTTTTCCTTTAACCATATAATAATACACTATGATTGCAAAAAACAAAAACAAAACAACAACAACGACAACAAAATAAAAATAGAAACACACAAAAGGAGGACATCCACTGGTTTCAACCCACACTGGGCGGAATGTTGTGATTCCTTACATAGAAAAAGCCCAAAACTGGTCAGCGTCCTCCTTTTGTGATTTTTAACTATGATATGCCCTAAAAGGAACTAACTATATCCCTGGGCCGGTGCAGTTGTGTGCATTTCTCTATAGTTTGCTAGTTTGACTTCAAAAGCATCTTGCATCAGCCTGGAGTTTACTACTTTACAACTGTGAGCACCAGTAAACTCTGCTCATTGCCCAAATGTTTGCTGTCAGGTGTGGACACAGGTGACAGTCTTTTGCCCTCAAGAAGTGACTGGTCTAAAATAAAGAGTAAAACAGGACTGAGGACTCTGTAAAGAGAAAAATAGATTCACTGACATCAGATCCTTTTCCCTCCTGGCAGGCAACAGCCATGAGAGCGTTGTGTGTGCTGTTACTTCACATTTCATGAATGAAGTTCACATTTTCATTTACCCCTTGTCGCCATCTGGAGCCACCAGCATGAGAAGTTGCTGAGCGCAGCTTTAATTCACACACTCTGTTTAGTGCTAACATGTGACATGAGTACAGTGTATATGAGTATCTGTCCAGATGGTGGTACACTGTGATCCTTTATTACTCAAATACATTTAATGAGCAGCCGCAAAGTAAGAAAAGGGTTTACCTGCATAACATATGGTGAACTCCTGAAGAGGATTTTCTTTATTTAGAAAAGGTAATATAAAAGAAGTGTGAATGGATCATCACATGTTGTTTTTCATTGAGGGAAAAAAGGACTAACACAGGTGCAGGCCTGGATAAGTAATGCAAAAGCTGAACAGCACATTATAAGTCGCATATCAAAATAAAAGTATCTTTTCAACAGCTATAATTGATAATAATGTATGAAATGACAATGTGAAAATGGGCTCGCTCATAGTGATGAACCTACAGAGGCAGCTCCCCTCAGCTTTGTACAGCTTTAGTGTGCAGTCTGGTCCGCAACTTTACTGTTTTGGTTCACTCTCATTGCTCTCATGGTGTCATTTTCTGCCACAACAGGCACATATGTTAAGTGAAAACACCCGACTGTACACTACCTGTTCATGACCAAACAGCAGAGTGGTAGTTAGACACTTGCCGGTGATCATAGAGGTGCATTTAGCAGCTAGAGCTGGATATTTCCCTCAGCAGTTGGTGGAGACCAAAAACAGAGCAGACAGTGAATATTTGACTAAATGAGCAGTGGTTTGCTAAAAAGTTCAGCATATCAACCTAAAGTGGTAATATGTTAATAATGTTTCATAACTTGTTTCCCCTGCCCTTTAGAGGCCAAAAAAAATTGCTACTGCAGGTTTAAGAAGAAAATCCACTGTAATTGCTGCACAAGCTTGGATAAAATAGCTGTTGTGTCACAGAATATTGTTCATTAAAGAGTGTCATTACCAAAGACTTAAAATCCATCTATCCATTTGGTGGGCGCTGCTGTCCCACCATGCATTGTCTGTTACAGGACTTAAACACACCTCACATATACATTAAACAGCAATTAAAAGTTACCATTAACCAGTATGTCGTCAGACCCCCAGAACACATTAAAATCAAATTTTGGGGCTGTCTCAAAATTAAATTACTTATTTTCTGTTTATCTATATATGTAAATTCCATTATCATGGTTAAATACTGAAAGGTGAGGAGCACCACAGAAAATGTGACAGTAATAACAAGCAACAAGCAGTTAACATGGACAGTTGTGCAGGCTGTAATTCTTTAAACTATAAAAATGAATGCATACGAAACAATACTCTGTGGTTCTGATCCTCTTCCATGTATATGAAAGACTGAATTGATGGATCTCTTGGTTGTAAGACAGAAAAATCCTTCACTCTCCTTTTTTAAGTAAAATGCTGGGTTCTTAGCCTTGGCATTGCGGCATCTGGTGAGGCTTTATCAGGCCACTTAGGGACCAGGGGCCTCATTACAGAGACTTCCTAAGTCTGAAATCCTATCAGTTCAGGATGACATTTAAAATTTTTGGTATTATAGAAATCTGTTTCCTAACATCCCATCTTATCTTAGGATATGAATTTAGCTATTACAGAGGTGTCCTAACTGAAGATTTCCCTAAATTAGGAATCCTAAATTGGGAATGGCACAGATACTGTCCTAAATTCAAAATAACTGTCAGAAATGGCAGCACCACTGTCTTAATAGGTCTGTATGGGAATAATAATACTAGAGAACAATATGAACACAAATTATTAAAATTGAAAGGCTAATCAAACATTATGATGATGGCTTTAAATTTCCCGGATCACATATTAATGTGTATATTAACTGCCAAGATGATTAATTTGGACTTTGATCAATGTGCTCCGCCTGCTCAAATCATTATCATCGGTTGATAATCGGCAAGAAAATTCCCAAAAAGGTGGTGTTTCCTCTCTTTCAAGACACAATTAACTCCTTTCACTCATCGAAGCTAACTGAACGCTTGTCTTTTCTTGTCCATTCACAAGTGAAGTGAGACAGCTGTTGTCATGGATACAGACAGTGTTGTGTACATTTTCAACACAGATATAGGCATGTCAGGATGAGTGCCGGTTGAAGGATCAAGTTTCCAATTCTAGTTAGGATTTCCCAAGTTAAGATAAGATACAAGGTCTAAGATAGGACAAGACCATGAGTTTTGCTTCTGTAATAGAAAGATAGGATTTTTCCCATCTTTTTCAGTAATGAGGCCACAGATTCTTTTCAAGTGAGGGGAGTGTGGGTCAAATCTTTTGTCCCACTAGCAGTTCTGCTGGGCTTACCCCAGCACACCAGCACATTAAAGCTAATAATGGGTCATTGTGTCTGAGGATGCATGTCCACTTCCCTGAGGGTTGTGAGCGCTCTGCAAGACGCGCACAATGTCACACCGTCTGCAAAAGTCTTTCCAGATCTCACTTGTGTATTGTGGACCATTATCACTTGTTAGGAATGTCAAATCTTGAAAATGTTGGTTTCAATTACATCACGGTCTGTTGTGGTAGAAGGCAGGTGCAGGATTTCTAAGCAAGCATGAGTAATATTCTGACAATGTAGCCTGTGCCTCGATATTCACATATGTCTGTGGCAGAGGTGTAGGTTGTAGTGACTCTTTGCGATGTGAATGCTTGCTTTCCTGGCAGGTTTCCACTATGCATTCAACATAGCCAGATATTTTAGGCAACCACACAGTTTCCTTGGCCTCCTGCATTTTGACAGGCCTTAATGTCTGCCATGTATGCTCTCTAACATTTCCATTCTCGTTGACTGTGGAATTACAAAGTGACAGTCTAGTGTGATAAGGCCCTCACATTTTGACAATGAGTTTTTCACCGTGTAATAGTCTTTTGCACTGTGTGTGATGCCAGCCACCTTTGATCAGCTTCAGCACACTTTGCAGCTGCTCATCCCTCTGTGTAGCAGACTTTATCATCTACAGTTTGTGCATTTACATGACAAGCAACGTCTGTATCTGTGTTGTTTCTTTCATTTACTGGGCTGTGACAATGCATTAGTAATGTCCAGTGTTTTCTCTGGTGCATACTCTGTTATGGCATAGAACTCCATCTGTCACATCAGGGCATTGCACCAAATCCTTACAGTTAATTTGTGATAAAAGAGGCTTGTGATCAGTGACAAGCTGTCCATGGCTACCAGGTACTTTGGGAACCTCTCACAGGTTTGTCCTCCTTCTAAATATTTCTTCTTAATTTGCACATACCTGGTTCCACATCTGTTTGTTTCCTGGAATGATACACAACTTTCCAGCTTTATCTGTGCATCTGAGGAATGCTGTGTATCCCATAACTGCTCACAACTGCTGGTTTCAGCCGTCTGCCTTTGACAGAAAGTCAAAATGGATGAAGTGGTGAGGGCTTCTTTGAGTTGCTGGTATGCTTGTCACTGATCCTATGTCCAGGTGGCTGATCAAACCTACTGCTGGTTGCCCGCTCCTGCTTGTGGACATGTAGGCTCCTGTAACTTGCTGATGGTGTTCATTTTACCTGGGTCTGCTCTGATTACAGTATGTGGTTCAGAAGCTGCAGCTCTGGCTGTCTGGACACACAGTCCTGTTGAGTTTCAGGTCAGCCTGCTCCATGCTCTCCAGTATGCACAGCAAGTGCGTGTCAAGTATAGGTATGTCTTCTCCATGGACAAGGACATCACCCATGTACACAGCTCCCCCATCTAATCCTTCCAACAGTTCATACATTTGCACTGAAATAGGGATATTTATTCAAAATGGCAGCAGTTTGAACCTCCCAAAAGGCAATATAAACATAGTTAGGATGCTACTCTCTTCTATCTGCCAGAAATCTGCAGTTGAATCTCACAGATGTTAATGTGAAGACTGTGGAACCTGACAGGTTGACCAGTGTCTTCTCTGTCAATTGGCATCCCACTCTTGTGACATTCAGCATTTGAAAGATTTGGGCTGTTGGCTTCATGATTGGCACCACTGGTGGTGTCTGTAGGCTGTGTGACTCTGTATCACATCCTGTTCTTCCACTCGCTGCAGGCTGGACTTGGACTTTAGGAAGAAGTGGTAGAAGAACTCTTCTGTGTGCTGTATGGTGCAGCTCCATTTTTGGGTGGATCTTGACTTGATCTTTCCCTTCAGCCTAAGTACTCTGAATATTTACAGTGACATCAGCTCCTGTATCAAACCTGAACCCAACTGCAGTGTGACCTTTTGTTATTTGTTCTGTCCATTGCTCTACACTGCCCAATTTTCCTAGGTAAAAATTCTCCTTAATCTCCTCACTAGTATTGTACTTATGGGACTCTAGCTGACTTTGAGCAAGTAACATTTTTTCTTCCAATGGCCTTTCCCCAGATTCTAATGCTGGACTTTTGGTTGGGGCTTTATACTTATGCGACATCTTCTGCTTGATGTGCCATCTGCACAGTTTCCAAGGTAAGGTCGGATATGAGCTGTAGTTGCCTTGAAAGCTCTTTGTTATGAATGTCAACATCCATTCTGTCTCTGATGTGTTTGCCCTTTTTATCTCCAAAGTCACAGTTCTCACTCAACTCATAGAGGGTTCTGATGAAGGACCTCTGCACTTACTGTTGAAGGTACGCTCTCTGATATGGTGTTTTTCTTTGGAAGTATTCATCACATTCAGGTATCACCACGCTGTAGATATCCTCTTTGTGACTCTTCTAAAGGTGAACTTGAAAATATTTTTGCCCTCATAGCTGTGTAAATAAGTTAACAATAGCTAACAGTCTTCATTTCCCAACTTATTATCTATCTATTGTCATGGTTGTGTTTTTGGTTGGTTACTTCCTGTTTTATTTTGTAGTATTGGTTTCCCTTGTGTGTCCTTGTTGCTTTTACTTCCTGTCTTTGTCCTTTTCCCGCCCTTGTTGATTACTGATTTGGTTCACCTGTTGTTGTCCACCCACCTGTGTTTGATTACTTCCCTGTCTATTTAGTCCCTGTGTTTCTCTTTGTCTTTGTCAGTTCGTCGCGTTGATTTGGTGTTTCAGTTTCTCGTGTGTTCTCCAGTGTGTTCTCCAGTGTTTTTGGTTTTCTCCCTTTTTGGATGTTTTATGTTTCACCAGTGTTTGTTGGATTTGTTTTTCCCCTTTTTGGATTTTGGACTTCTGCCTGGGTCTGTTTTCTTTTGGATCCCTTCGTTCATGTAAGCCGGTGTTTTTTGTTACCTTTGTTTTTGCATTAAAATTATCATTTAAACTTGCACCAGTGCTCCCGTCTGCATTTCTGGGTCCACCACCTCCAGAGTTATTCGTTGACTTTGCACCAAACGTGACATCTATCTTACTTAGCTAACCTGCACCGGTTGAATCTCTGTCTCGTGGCCGTTCAAACCTGAGGTTCAGATGTCTCTCCGAACACTTCTGACACCATGTCAAATAAACTGCAGGTCTACAGTGCCGATTTGTACTCTAAACATGTATTTTTATTAGCTCCGTTACAACATCTCAACTGAGCAGTATGTGACAGGCTCTCAACCAATGTTGCTGACCCATGTACAGCTCAGCAGCTCATTTATTTTGTTATTTTTGATTGATTTATTTGACAGGGATGATACATGTAGATATTGTTACATTTAAGTAAAAAATGCAACCAATGCAATGTACATAGGACTTATAGTTATAGCTAATTTGCTGTCATTGTCACTGGTTAGCCTTTTAAATTATAGCTCTCTGATTGGTCCATCTAGGGACACACCTGAATCTGAATATGTTGGAGAGCACAAATAATGCAGTGCAAATAAATATTTCTTCTATCCGTAGTTGCTCATTATCAAAATGAAAAGGGAGAGAGATTTTTTTTTTTAAAAAGAGTAGTATGAGGATGTGGAAATATTCAATTATATTTCAATGTTGTGTATTTTTCATCTATTTTGTTTAGTTTTTCTGTCTTATTTATTTTAGGAATCAGTATTATTATTGTTGTTATCTCACTCTTTTAACAATAATGATAATATCTTTTTGTATGTTTTTATCATGTCCTACCTGTTTTTATATATGTAATGCTTTCTTATCTGATAAGCTACTTTATGTTGTGTCATGTACAGTATGATGTGTATGAAGCGCATTAATTTTAAGCTCGTCATGTGAAATGTGCTATATAAACAAAGTGGACTTGACAATATCAAATCATTTTCATGCTTTGTAGGCACATTTGCACATTTTCTTGATTTAACGTGACTCCCAGTAAACCACGTCCACATCCAGTCTTACTTATTGATTTATTACCATTCATTTACGTCTGTGTTGTGCATCCTCACAATTGTTGCCTGTACTACTCAGCAACCAGCCTAAGCCATATTTGATTAGCCTCCGGGTCCTCCTACTCAGGTCGTGAGTCTTACATTAACGTGTCAGGGCGGTCCGGTCTGAAACTGAATTAGATATAATGGCTGGTAACAGGTCGTCAATCAATACTGAACTTTGCAAGTGTGTGGCAGGTGTGCAGAAGTGGAAACTTGCAGGGATCTAGACAATAAATAAAACACTTCTTCCCATTTTGCAAACTTTACAGATGTTTCAATAACATCGGTTATTCCTTTCACTGCATATTTACTAGTATGAAAAATTGTGTTCATTAACGTGTAGCTGATGTTGATTTGTTTTATATAAAAAAAGTATTTTCGCACACTGATGTGGGTAATTTGTTCTCTTACATAATTACCTGGAAACTATATGACTTGAATGGTTTTGGTTATATAATTGTTTCTTCCACTAATTGGACAGCTGAGAATAACACGTTATTTGCTCATCGGATGCAAATATCACACATAACATGTCTGTGCACAGTTTGCTTTGAGCGTTTAATTAGGAAATCTTTATGTGTTGTCTGTACATTGCATAATAATATCAAAAAGAGAACTGAGAGAGGAACATAAACATGTTTGAACAATTGAAAATCCACAAAAATTGGCCAATATAGGTATATATAAAATTTATCTAAGAAGTTTTAAAAATACTGAGAAATACTGCATTTCAAACAAAGATAGCTCCTGGCTAGGAGACGAACATTGCTTAACTGGAAAGAAAGATTTCTGCCAATTTTCAATGTATGGATTAAAGAATATCATCTAACCTTAAATTATTATTATTATCCCCCCTTTCCTTACCTTATATGTGTTCTTTGTATGGATTTATCACACTAACCACTGAGCTTATGTTTTGATCTGTCATATAATAAATTTGTTATGGTGCAGCAAGGCAGGGCCACTTGTGGGATGGGATTTTGTTAAACTCTTTTTCAAATTGTATTTTATATAACCTGAAAAACTAAGAAAGTACTTTGAAAACAAAAAAAGCTTGCAAGGTGTTGTTTACAGGATGAAAAGGAAAAACATATGGCTTATAACTAAAGATGGATAGATCAGTAGCTGCAACCAAAATAAATCAGACTTAATGGCATGAACTGTACATTTTGGACATTTTCTGTGCGTTTTTGTGATCATGCTCTTAAGTGTGAGTGAAATGTTCTTGTGTGCCTCCTTGTGGAGCACGTCAGCACAGGAGGAGGCACCAGAGGGCTGGGTCACAGGGAGTAGTTGGCAAACAGGGAAGAGGAGCGCACTATAAGAAGAGACTGAACCCGCAGGAGCGTCAAAACATTTAAACCAGAGCCGAGTGTGGAGGAGAGGACAGAGGGAGACAGAGGCGAGCTGAGAGACACGTATAGGAGGAGACGTACGTGGAAAACGGCAACACGTTCAGGATGAAGACTTAAATCGCGGTGTGTTTTTTTTTTTCCTACAAGGTCCGATAGCCTGCTTTTTAATAACCTGAAACGGCACTTGTGACAACCCAGCGTGAAAACAGTGTGAGGGAAAGAGGTAAAAGTGCGGTCCGACGTCGCACTCCTCCTGCGCCCGGCGCGCCTCGGTGTCACCGCGCAAAGAAAAATCCTGGATGAGCGCAAAGTGTGAGCAGCTTCAGCACCTGAGGAGAGGACAGCTCCGCTCCGTTCTGGACCTCCACAAACTCCGCTGTCCACAGCTTCTCATGTCCACACTTTCAGTTTGACAACAATCTGCCTCACAAGTCTGGAAGAAGTCTGAACAAGATCCATTGACGGAGAGATCCGCGACTGACTGTGTGCTCAATATGTACCAGGGGCATTTACAGGTAAGACGGCAGCCTTGTCTCATGAAAAGGAACTGTTTTAGTTGTGATGGAACAAATGAAGTGATGTGAACGGGACCGAGTTCATGTCAAGGGCATTTCTTTACACAAGAAACGTGAGATAATCATGTTTAGTGCGAGACAAGTAGGGATTCCTGCGATCAGCTGAAAACAGAGGCATGCATGGTGTTTTTAAGAAAGAAAATGTGCTCATTTTCACCTCTTACCTAACCGAGGCACGTCTGCTCTGATCAATTACACCTGAAAAGACAGCATGGCTTAAATAGATGCCAGGGAACTCTAAAAGCTTATAAAAGCACGGATTATTTTCTATATTCACTGACAAAACAGAGAAAGAAGCACTGTAGCGCGCCTATTGCACATGCAGGTGCATGACAAAGGTAAACAGGAGGTGTGAGCATATAAGCAGGGCAGCCTCACACTGCTGGGAAAAACAAATCATTAGTTTCTCAACATGCATGCTTATGCACACGTGACGTCATGCATCCTGACGTCAGTTTTCACACAGCAAACTACAGTGCTGACAATATACTTTGTGTTACATCACGAGAGGAGACTGAAACTCAACCCAGACACCAAAAAAATAGGCAGAAAATGATCAAAACATGCTGGAATAATAATGAAGAGCCTGATCATGCCTCAGCTATTCTCCTCCTGCAGAAATCAGAGGACATGTTTGATGTACAATATAATCACACACTGTCTTTCAGCACAATAAGCTCACAGTGCAAAACAATAATCAGTCAGTGGCTCAGATGCATGGATTGAAATAGATACTGTTGTTTGACAGAGATACTTCAGCTCCCAGACAGTTGATTATGTAATAAAAGACCACTCCTGACTCAGTACTCAGGAGCATTTAAGACCAAAATTTAATATTTCATGATATATTACTCAAGCAGCAGCGTTCATTGAAAATGCATGAAAAGAGCGGTCAGCAGTTCTTGTCTGGAGTGTGTTTGTTAAGGGTCAATGAAAAGCCTGTGATACTGATGCTATGTAAAAAACATTTAATCAGTCTTTTAGTCACAGTTTTCCATGTTTCATCCCACGATGTTTCAACTATCTCACACTTTACATGTTTCTCATCACATGCATGCAGGTCATGACATTGTGCCATGTTTAGATCATGAGTGAAACATGATACCGCTGTTTCTCAGCCATTATATGAGGCCAATTTAGCAGCAAATGTCTGGTGATGCTCTACCTGTCGGTATTGGATCTCTCGCCTTGACGCTCGCTTGTATGGATTTAGCTTTCTCCTTTAATAAGTCAATGTGTGGTGCTTATGTGTGTGTGTGCATAGGAAATTAGAGCTATACCTGAGTTTGTGAGTAATACAGCCAGACCTGGAGATAATGTATTGCCTGTGTGTTGAATGGGTGGGGCTTGTTATACCATGACGTCTACAGACATGTAAGAAATTTCCAAAACTTTAACCATGGAGCTCTTTCTTTTAAAGCAAAGGCTTAGAAACATGTTTGCACTGTATTTAATAATTTATGATGTTTGTGCAAAAGCAATATTTTATAGATGCAAATTTAGGTAAATTTTAGGTCTGCTTTCAGAACAAAGGTACTTTCTGAAATGTGTCCTGAAAGGGGAGCTTTTTCACATGTTGCATGCATTTTATTCAAGCCATAATGCCTTAAAGGGATAGTTCAGATTATCTGAAGCAGGGATGTATGAGGTTCTTATTGATTAGTCTCGCATAGCCAGATCTCTCTTCACAGCGCTCAGCACTGGAGAAAGGTCTGGCAACACACATAAACATTCTGCTATAGGGGGAAAAAACGCCCTGCCTTGTTTGCATTTCTTTCAACCAATCACAAACGTCTTGGGTGTGCTAAGCCCAGGATGCAGTGATGGTGCTGCAACAAAATAATGTCAAGGGGGAACTTGTTGTGGTGGAACATTTGCATGTCGGGAGGTGAGCTCTGGTATTAAGATGACTACATCACTGCAAAAGAAAAGGTAACAGCTGCTAGCTTGTTTATGTTTGTACGATTAGCAGTCCAGGCGCTAATTTGCTGTTTTCAGTGTGCAGATTGCAACTAGGAGGTTGTTCTTGTTTCCTGGGGACTTTGAAAATGTACATAGCAGGTGCTACGATGTTGCTTGAAGCAAGCAGCCAGTGGCAGGACTTATACCATCCGTGTGCATCCGGTGCATCAGACTACTTATCAATAGTCAGCGCATTACTTACAGTAGATGTTGGTCCAGCACACCCCTAGTTTGAAGAAGCAGAGAAGGGAACCAGATAGGAAGATAAACAATGCACTGCTGTGGACAGAGTCAGCAACAAAAGCCATTTTCACCACTTTTAAATGGTCCACCTAAAAAAAAATCGATATCAGTTCAAGTTTATGCTATTTAGTAAATTTTCACTGCTTTACTTGGCCATCAGAGAGCCCCTTTTGACAGGAAATTGCTGTTATGTAATCCAAGTATCACTCTCTTCAATCCAACCAGACTTCAGTGGCAAAATCAATTGTTTTACCTTGCAGAACATGGGAGTTACTCGTCTACTGTTGCCTCAATCTGTCAGTTTGTTTGGGTTACTGAGTGACTTCTGCGCATCTTGAAGGGTTCAGATTCCCCAAAGTCACACAAAAACGGCAACTGTTGAGGCTTACAAGGTTAAATGACTGATTTTGCCAGTGGAGTCTGTTTGGTTTAGAGAGAGTGACATCTGGTTTATAAAGTGGCAATTTCCATCAGAAAAAGCTGTCTGACAGCAAAGTTAAGTGGTGAAAATATTCTAAATATAGCATACACTGAAAATAATACTGATTTTTTAGGGTGACCTGTATTTAAATGGCTAAAATACAATTTACCACTGACTCTGTTCACAGCAGTACATTGTTTTGTTCAGTGCTGGGGCTCCTCTCTGCTTCTCCAGACTGGGGGCGTGTTGACCAACATCTATTGTAGATAACACACTGACCACTGATAAGTACCTCATACAACCCTGCATCAAATAATCTGAACTATCCCTTTAAAACTTAGTAAAACTTGACATGAATGTTGAGCACGGCCTCTAAGATCCTCATTTTTACATAATTTGCTGCGAGTCTGAATGCAGGCTTGGGGCATGAATCATTAAGAGATGTTGGTCTTCATAGTTCGGAATTTTAAATGAAGTTCATACTGTACACACTTCATGATGTAACGGCGATGCAGCATCAGTCAGTTGCTCATAATCAGAGCTATCAGATTTCCTTCCTCATAGTAGATACATTTGTAAGCCCCTCTTTATTACACGATTGTCATTTTGAAAGATTTGTCAGCTTATGGTGGTGCAGTTCAGGAGGCAGTCAGCTGTGAGAACAAGATAAGGATGTCCCATCTTTCCCTCTCCTTTTTTCATCCTATTTTTCATTTGTTGACCTTCTCATTTCTCTATGACCTGACGCGTCTATACGGGTGGGTTGATGTGGCGGTGTAATCCATGGAGCGTAAGGTATTTCCACAGTAGCATTTTTGCATAATTGCTGCGGATCTGCTGTGCACGATGATACAATATTGGGTGGATCAAATATCTTGGCATTACTCTGACGAATGACGCCAAATCATGTCCTCATGGTTGGCATGTGTCGACTGTATGGGTAATATCCGAGTTTGGCATGACCAGTGCTGCTTGGCAGAAATATGATGCTGGACTCAATTTTTCATGCTTTTTGTATCATAAACATGTGAGTAAAGGTGTTGTCAGCATGCTACAGAAATGTTTGGCTGAAACAAAGCGTGTGTTGCTCCTTTTTTTGCGAGCCGAGGATCACTTTACTGTATCAAGTGTTGTAGAAGATTGATGCTGTTAAAAAAGGCGATTCAGAGGTGTGGATGTCAGCTTCATTGCTCTTTCTGTGAAGGTGCAACTGAAGATGCTGTGAGGGGAGCTGATTCAGCATGGCCGCTCATCTTTATCAAACAAGAAGAGATATTGTTTCAGTCACTGTACTGTATATATTTGCTTTGATGTACTACATATAAGAAAGACCTTGAGTTCCTGTTCATTCATAGTCCTTCGGTTGGTACTTCCTCATAACATTTTGACATTATAGATTGAAGTGTAATTGCTGTGGTAGTTTCCCTACTTGCGTATTCATGTTTACAGTGAATTTAATCACGAGAGCGTTTGTACTGTGCGTATAAAATACATCCTGGCTTAATGGAAGTGATGCTCCAAGGCCTGTGGATATTTGCTCAGTTAAGCACAACATGATTACATAATTTGATTACCATATTCCAAGTCCCCCGGGGTGAGACTTGGATGGATGCTATCGTTGATCAGAAGTAGATCGAGTCTCTTAAGATCTCACACCATCTTTTCATTAGGCTCCTGATTTGTTTATACAGTTTGGTTTGTTGGGTGAACGATTACTTGTTCAGAGGTTGTCCTCCAGCACTCTGCCAGAATAAATAGGCCACCGATACAACATGAAAACCGCTGAGTTGTTCAGAATCAGTTGTCTCTATTTGCATTTCCTGTTTTCTGCTCTGTTTTGGTGGTGTGGATATTTGTGGTAACTGACTGCATCTCTTTGTGTTTCCAGTTTCTCCTCAGTCAGGCCTGGTGAAAAACTTTCACTTTCATTTCAAGGCTTTATTGGCCTGACTTTTGATTGCAGAATTACAATCATGAAGACAACTGTTAAGAATGAAATTAAAAAATAGCAATAGTTGATAAATTAAATAGATAATGAAATAGATTTAAAAAATGAAATATAAAGTATAATTAAAGGTAAAGGTCAACTTCATTGTGACAGTCAGATTCCCTTTGGGTGAAAACAAGCAGTGTAAAAGCAGCCAGTCAGTATGTGTGTCTGTATTAAACACTTCATCACAGGTTAGTTAATAATGTTACTGAGTAAAGTAAAATGTGTCGATTGTGCCTGTAGATCAAAGTGAATCAGAAAAGACTCTTAGTGATGCTGTAACTTAGGATTTTACTGTGAAAAATATGTCACTATCGTAAAATACCTGCTTTTAAAATGGAGTTTGGTTCAAAACTACCAAAACAGCTAAATAAATTGTCTTGAAGATATATAAAGTGACAGATCTTTGAAATGCATTGCCTGAAGATTCAATAAGGTAGTTGCATGTCAGATTGTCCACCCTAATGGAGGCAGACTGAAAGGACCCCTATTCATTAATTTTCCAATGTAACAACACTGATCGTTGATTGGCAAAAACAGCATAATTTCTGATCCGAGTGGCTAGAGGATTTGGGCACTAATTAGCTAAACAGCAATATGGATTTCTTATTTTATCCATTGGCCAAAATCATAGAATTGGTATTGACTGCCAGTAAATTAGAGTGGTTGTTTTTACCCAAAAAGAGGTGGGGGCATGAGTACCCAGATGGATTGCACACACTGTGGGGAGGACATGCCAGCTCCACACAGAATCAGGATACAAACCCACAACCTTCTTGCTGTGAGGTGAAAGTGCTAATCAGTGCACCACCATTTAAATACTCATTCAGTCAAATCAAGTTATCTGATTTTGCCAGTCAGAAGTTAGTTAGTACTAGGGATAAGACAACCATTAGTCTACTTAGTAAGGGATACTGTAAGTCATTATTCCAAAATAAACCCAGACAGGGTAATGAAGTGTGTCAGTGTCTTAAATTACCCTAAGGGGTTTATTACATTATCCTGCTAATTACACAGCTACTCACAAAAAAATCAATAATTTGGCTCAAAATAATAATTTAAAGATTATTTCACTGGTCCTCCAAAGCCTATGATCAGAACTGTTCTTTATAGCAACAGCCTGATATTCGGAAACAGAAACAGACCCTAGAATGCCAATCAGAATCAAGTATTTCACAGTGCAATAAAAATATGTAAAAACAAACAAACAACCAAATGGAGATGGTGGTGGATGGCAGTTTTGTGCCTCTTCCTCTCAATGGACACTAAATTCCTGTCTGATTCTTGTTATTGGAGTTTCCTTCTTAAACTGACTTCATAAACAGTCTGACACAGCAGAGGAATTGCTCCAGTTTTTTTTCCTGAAGTATCCTCTGCTGTTCTGTTCTGCACAGTAGGACATTGCATAGTTTCCTACACTGGTACTCCACTCTGCTTCTCCAAACTGGGGGCAGCTGTCATCTACTGTAAATTATACACTAACTATGGATAAATACCTCATACACACTTTAAAAAAATCCAGACTACCCCTTTAAAATGCTGTCAATTAGCATAATCAGGTGTGTTTTATGAAATGCAAAATAACATGTTGCAAGTCCTAATGGTTTAAAATATTCCAATCAACACTAAAAAGAAAAAAAACAGTGTTTAATGGAGGAAACCCCTTGAAGAGATCTTGCAGAATAAACAGACAAAACAGAGCAGAGCAATCAATCAAATCAATAATCAACATACAAGTCGACAGGGCATCACAACACCAGCGGGATTCTCTGCACTGCACACCACAATACATGCACTCATCAATCATAGCTGCGCAGTCCGTCAGGCCATCATTCGAGGATGCTGACCTCTGGTTTAAGTCCTCTAAAGCTTGTCTTTTTATTCACTGTTTGATCCAGACGTCTCCCACAGTCGGGTGGTCAGTCAACCACAGGCATGACAAAGGGGTCCTGAACGCTTTTTCCACAGAGACTTTTTAAAGTCTCCTTGATTTAATGAACCATGGTCTTGATTAAGAGTGATTTAATAGGCTTGACTATTTCAGGAGCCGGGATAATGAGTGAAATCAGGTGGTATCCGGCTGGAACGAAAGCTCCACAGACAGTACTGTTCTCCTTGTTGAAGACGTGTGTGGCCAGGCAGAAGCTAAACGTCTACAAGAAACACAGCCCGAAGCTGCTCAGTCACTGTATTTTGGAGCCTAGAGTCAGAAAAGTGTGAGAAAAAATGCAAAATAGAGAAGGAAAGATATTTCCACACCAAAGGATAATTAGAAGGAGAGGAGGCGAATACAAACAGGCCATTGTTTGAAAGTAAAGCTGGGAGGGAAATTATGTGGGGTCAAGTGTAGGGCAGGTTAATATTTTTGTCTTCAACTTTAACAACTTGGATTTATCCCAACAAAATATCATAAATACTGTCAAAAACTCAAGAGAAATGTTCTTTTCACTGTTCTATCTCAAACAGGAACAAAATCTTACCTTAAAGAGGATGTTTACTTGCTGCTTAAATGTTTCAAAATGTATTAAAATCAATGCACATTATCCAAGTTTGTGCACAATTTTGTGATAATATGGTACATTCCTTCACAAGGAAATACACACTGCTTCTGCAGTACTTATTAGATCTTATTCATCCAAAAAGTTCAACGTCAAAATATGTATAAGAATAAATGAAAACCAATTGAAACAACTATACCAACACTGAAAATAACCTACATAATTAACACAAACATATCAAAATAAAACTAAACATGAGTTGCATGTAAGTTCACCATACAAGTTTTGTGGGTTTTTTTTTTACTTTACTTTTTCCTTCTTTAAAGAAGTCATAAACAACCTCAGGATATCACCTGCAGTCCAGTTCCTTACAAAGTAGGGGTTCACTGATTTTTCAGCTGAACATCAGTATCAGCTGATATTTGCTTTCTGCTTTGTTTTTTCAATTATTTCTTGATTCACTGTCATGTTTAACAAACATATAGAGATAATAAGGATAACGATATTCACCTTGCTGACTGCAACCATCCTATCAGCCAATAAGATGACGTTCACTAACAACAGTGGACGATTTTGCGCTCACTACATGTGTTGCTTTTTTGCAGTTGAACTCAGACAACAGTAGCCACAGTAGCATATCCAGCTGCTGTTTTGGAGAAGAAACCACTGGCTGGACACAACTCTAGTACAATTTTTCCTTGGCACAAAAAAGGGGAATAAATAACAACAAAAACAAAATAAACAACCACAAAAAAACAAGTATGGCATCAGCCAAATTGTTACTCTTAACACTGGTATCAGCACAAAATTTCACAATCAGTGCATCCCTGTTACTAAGCACATTATCCTTCAATTATCACTCACAGTGTTGCCCCGTTACCTTCCATTAGTGGTGTCCACATTTCTATAAAAGAATCCCTCTGTAACCTTGGTATATATGTTTTTTTCCCATTGCATAAATATTCATCAGAATTGCTAATCATTAAGCATAGGAGTGGGAGGAGGGTGGGGGGTTCCTGGCAGGTTTTGCAGCTTAAGTGCAGCTTTGATCTTCCTGTCAATACCACAGTGGTATTCGGGTGTTGACAGAAGGCGGCAGTTATGAAAGTGGCAATTTTACCGTAGAGAACAATAGTGGAAAAATTAATTTGAGCTTCTCTGACTGAAGTTGAACGCATCGTAACTGCTTGGCAGAAGGAGACCAGATTAAAAGATTAATATTGCAATAATTTACAGTAAAATGCAATCCAGAACATCCTAGTTGTCTCCTCTGTGTTCTGTACACACAAATTGTTTGCTCATTCAATATCTGGTCTGAAACCAGCAATATTGTTACTGTCCCTCCATCTTTTTACAGACATTTCAGTGAATTACTCCCATCTTATACATACTCTGTCTCTCTCTGCTCATGAATAAAGAAACTAAAGTTAAAAGGCACAGTGAAGTTTGCAAATCCTGTTTTTTTTTTTATCTGGTCTCTTCAGCAGTTTGTCACTGTGCTCACCCAGGTGGCTGGCAGCCATCCTGAGCCACTGATGACAGTGGGGGGCATACTGGGAATCTCTCCCTGTCCCTGGTTGGGTAGTTAAGGCTCTATAGAGGCCCTGAGCAGCTTGCGGGGCTTGTAAAGCGGACTAGAGGGAGACTAAGAGGGATTCAAGCATACATCAGCAGCAGTTGTGCTATAAGCTGATTGAGGAAACAGGGGTTGTTGTTTTTGCCCACATAGCACAAGAATTTGGACATTTTTCCATTCATCTGTGCTCTCCTAACACCCACCATCTATCCTATAAAATAATTAAAAATGTGAACATGAGGGACAGATGTGGGTGTGAATAATGAAAAGAGATATGAGAGATAGGGATGAAGAGGCACACACTATCGTCATGCTCCCAATCATTTTATTTTATGTTTATGTTCATTTTTAAGTAAATTATAATCTAATATCGGCTCTAATCTGTGCCCCAGCAACATAATTTCACATGATGAATTCCTGCTGTCTGACTGAGATCAGGACCTCCTGGGTCTCCGTCATACATTGTGCTACAGTTCATTACAGTCAAATTTTGACAGTAGGAGTGTGTGTCTGTGTGCCGGTGTTTGTGCGTGAGAGAAAGAGAGAGAGAGTGAGAGAGACCCCTCCCCTGTTTAAGAATCTAACCCAGGGTTAATATTCTTATTTAACACTGACAGAATCGAGCTGTGAGGGGACTGAAATGATGAGACTGGGCTTCCTGAGAATTTGTGTCCTGCTATTGTTCCCACACAAGGCAGGCAGTCTAATAAAGACTAATGAAGCTGTGTTTTTAGACTGATTACATAAAATTGTTTACATCTTCAGGGATTGACAGAGATTCACAAACACAAAGTGAAGCATTTAATTGTTAAAGGGAAGTGAAAACAAAATATTTCTCACCACAGTTTGATTTTATGGTGTCTAATCTTCACTGTTTATGAATTAAAGTGTGATCTGCTGTTACCCTCATTGTTCAGCACATCAATTTATGATTTAAGCCAAAAGTCTAAAATGTAATTGCCTTTTAATGACCTCGTACTGGTTATTGTCTGACCATTGATGCTCTGCTAAAGGCTACCATAATGCAATACTTGATGGAACAAATCCATTGTATTATTGATAATTATGGTTTGAGCTAGATTATAGATTTTGTCTGACTGCCATTCATCAATCTGACTGACAAACAGACAGAGGATTACAATAGGATTACAATACATATATTCTAATAGCTTTGTATAGCTTTTGTAAATGATACAGATATTGTAGGTGTCTTAAGTTTATGTAAATTAGCAGTGAAATTATTGATATTTGATACTATATTTAAATGGCTGTGGATGGATGTGTTTCTGTGTGAAATAAAACGTGGAGGTGGAATTTTATTTCATGAGGGAGTTGATCTGAACATGCATGTATGAATGTTACTGAAGGACTTCAACCCCACTGTGGTATCAACATTTCTGAAACTGACTAACCAAGATCACAGCTCTGCTACCAGACTACAGATGATAGTGATAATTAGTTTAAGCATGTGATGGATGAAGAGTGGCAATGACAACTAACAATATGTCCACTCAAAGCTACAATATAAGCTATTTTACAATCCCATACAACTTTTATTTTTCAATATTTTCCAATTATTTTCAGAGGACATGCCACATTTTGAAGTAATTATCAGTAGTCAGTGTATTACCTACAGTAGATGGCTGTCAGTGTGCCCCCAGTTTGGAGAAGCAGTGAGGAGTATCAGCATGGGAGCAATGCACTGCCAAGAAATGTACTGCTGGACAGGGTCAGCAACAAAAGGCATTTTAGCCACAAAAAGGATCTACCTAAAGAAAAAAATACCAATATCAGTTTAAGTGTATACTATTTTTGGAAAATTTTGACTGCTTTCCATTGCCGTCAGACAGCCAAATATTATTGTCTCCAAACCAACCAAACTCCATAGGTGAAATAAGCAATTTTACCTTCCAGAGCATGAGAGTTGCTGGTCTACTGTGACCTCAATCTGTTAGTTAGTTTGTGTTATTGCATGACTTCATTGTTTTAAAATGACAGTTTGGATTCACTGAAGACACAAAATAACACAAACTAACTGACAGATCAAGGCAGTGGTGGACCAGCAGCTCCAGTGCTCTGCAAGGTAAAATTACTGATTTCACCTATGGAGTTTGGTTGCTTTAGGGAGAGTGATATTTGGCTTGTAGAACGGTGGTTTATCTTTGGAGGAGGCTGTCTGATGGCAAAGTAAAGCAGTAAAGATATTTTAAATATATTGCACACTTGAACTGATATTGATTTCACTAAAAATATCTTTTGTTGCTGACTCTGTCCACAGCACTTCATTGCTTAGTGCCTGTGCTGATAGTCCTTTTTGCTTCTCCTAACTGAGGACGAGCCGACTGCCATCTACTCCAGGTAATACACAGACTATGGATAACTACCTCAAAAAAACCTATATTAAATAATCCGAACTATCCCTTTAACCAGCAACAAGAAAGATTACCAGTCTGTAAAGGAGAAAATGTCACACCCACCCTCCCTAGGGAGGAAGTGATGCAGCCACTCCACAGAGAGAGAGAGAGAACGCCTTTTCTGTGTCCATATGGGATTTGTTGAAACTCACAAAATCACACTTTTCTACAATGTTTTTAATTTGAAGTTTCATTAATATGTGACGAGTTTGAGTTGCAGAACTTTCACCAGATACCAGAGATGCATTGTGGTATAAATGTGCAGCTCTTCTGCATGAAAGATACTTGTGTGCGTCACACTGTACGTCAGACTTGTGTTTCTTATTTTATGCTCAGATAAACTCGTGCTTCTGAATTTTGACAGAAATGGTGACAGAGGATAAGTGTTACAGCAGCTCACAAGCCTTGCACAATATTATGAGTCTCAGGCTGAATGTCATGGGGCCGCCTTGGTCTCACACACACATGCACACACCAAATGTCAACACAGTGTAGCAGGCTTCCTCAAACAAGAAGCCTGTATCTGAGAAGGGATATAATCAATGTGAAGCACCCAAATTCACAGCGTCACAGCTTGACATCATTCTCTCTCTTGGTGGATGTCCTCTGGGTATCTTTCCGCTCCGAGTCTGTTAACACGGCAGCCCTTGCAGCCCCACATGGAGAGTCCCCTGAGCTACTGTACAAAGCCACATTCTTCCTCCCACAAAAGTAGGACAAGCCCCAGCATCTTTGTTACTGGGAGCAGAGGGCTGTGCAGAAGAATGGGTAGCCCATCCATCTCTCTCGCCCGGCCCATTCATAACAGTCATTCTCCAACTGGGAATTAATTTGCTCCAGAAACCAGGCGTCTCAGCGCCGGAGTGGAGGGAGCATGTGTTTGGTCCTCGGGGGAGATGTGAGCTATCATGGATGAGAGCTGCTGATAAACAAATGTGCACTTCACAGTGGCAGATGTGAGCAGCATTTTCACCTAGATATTTAAAGGGACTGCCAAGTGATGAGTTAGTGCTGCCCCGCCTCTGCAAATTTACAAAATACAAAGATTGTGCCCAGTGGCCATGGTTCAGTTTATGGGGGAGCTAAGGAGAGCTCAGCTCCGCTGAAAAGGACATGAGCTCCCCTAAAAGCCTACATTGGGATATTTTGGGGGGAGTTCTAAAACATCACGTTTAGGTCCGATCAAAAGTTTTAGGCTGTGATGTTCGTAGTATAAACAAATCATTTGCCAGTTTAAGTATCTTCATTACTTCATGAGCAGTGTGTTACAGCCACTGCTGCTTGTGCAAATGCTGACCGTGTCGAAAAGTCGGGCAAATCAGTGGACCACTTCCTGCACCTTTCTCTTTTGCATATGCACTAACGTTGCCTCACATCTCACTCTGAGAGACTCCTTCTGAACCCTCCTTGAACTCTTGTGGGCCCTCTGGGGAGGCACGCCTCACAGTTTGAAAGCCTCTGCTCAAGGGCTGCCATGAGGTTCACATTTTTGTTTTTTGGTGAAATGTCTCAACTAGTATTGGATGATTGCTCTGAAATTTGGCACAGATATTCATGTCTACAACACAAATAATATTAAAAACTTTGGTGATCTCTTAAAGGTAGAATATGCAGCATTGTAAATAAACCACTCAAAGTTGTCCCCTCCTCCCTGACTCAACGTAGGAGAGAGAAGGTGAAAGAGATAAACAGTGAATGAGAGCGAGCACTTTTAGGAAGAACAAGGCAGTGAATCAGAAGAATAAAATCTTATTTTCTGATTGTGTCACAGCATTTACATTGTACAGCACAAATAAACACCCACACCTCTGCATAATGCCTGATTTTGTGTGAATACAGCTTAAGTGATTCTCAGTCAGCTCTTCCTGTGTGTGTTTGTGTGTGTATCTCTGCAGCTCTCACAGACAGAGAGCAGAAGAGAGAGACGGAGAATGCCATGTAACCATTGGTTGTTATGTTTTAATAGAGTCTCAACCTCAAAATCTGTGTGCTGTATTAACTGGGGGCAACACACTGCTGCCAAACAGGCTGAAGCCCAGAAATGTCTTGTGTGCAGTGAAAAATATGAGAAAATAAGAAAATACAGGCAGAGGGCAGGATCTGTATTGATGCACACACAACAACACACTTCTAGCGCATCATAAATGATGATTGGTAGGATTTTCCAGTTAAATGCTGCATAGCATGTCTTTAACTTTTCTTCTAGATGCAATTTCAGTTTTTACTACTTTGGTTTCTGAGAAGATACCTGCAAAACTAATGACATTCCAATCAGCCGTTGCTGTACTTTGTGCTATAATTAACAAGTGTTAGCATGCTAACAAAATCAACTGAGGTGGCAAACATGGTAATAATCAATAATAGCTATCAGCATGTTAGCATTATCAAAATGAGCATGTTAATGCTGATGTTAGTTCAAAGTACTGCTGTGCCTATAAGTACAGTCTCACTAGAGCTGCTATAGCACAGCTGTAAGCCTTGATCATAAATTAGTACAGATGTGGACAGAGACAGCTGTGGACTTGCATATGGACAGTGGACATGCATACGCTTCTATATGCATAAACTAAGGGGACAGAAACATGATGGTGAACTTCTGACAGCCAGAGGAAGAGCTTATTTGTTTGTTGTCTTTGGCTGAACAACATAAAGTTTAAAAAAAAGAGAATATGAGAATAGGACCAAAGATGGAGAATACAATACATACATGCAGTACATGAAACATGCATCCTGTTAACTTTTCTAGTACATGCGCAGTAGATGTGCTTGTGTTTTTCTAATCATTGACTTAATGATTGATGATTGATGAATGATTGATGTTCATCATTTGAGCTCTATATTTAGAAAGGTTTTTGAAAGCTTATTGAATCACAAAACTGTCAAATTCATGTCATTTTCTACTGTCCACTCTCATTCCTCAGACAGGACTCAATTCTGAGTTCTAATTTTTCAAAGCTCATACAGTTTAAACAAACAGATGCACATTAATGCACGTTATGTTTTGCTCTCTCTTTGTGCTTTTAAGGATACTGAATCTACAGTAAACTAAGAATGAACAGTAAGGACACATTCACACATTAGAAGTGAGGTATATCCAAAGGCTGTTCCTACACGGGGAACACATGAAACACCGTTTTCGTCTTCATCACGGCTCATTCTCATCTATGTTTTGCTGGGAGAATCTGTTTTCGCGCCTCGAGGAAGAGATACTCATCTTTTGATTTGCCGACTCCCGACATCCTGCCTCTGGATTTGAACCTAGCAACTCTATCTTCACCCTCAGCCCCGCACAATAGCTCTGCCTCTCTGAGCCAGTGATCTTGTCAGATAATTGCAGGAGAACACGCCGCAAAAAAAACCCAAGGTCTGCATATTATCACAGCAATTAGTGTGTACCCACAAATACCAATTACCTCCCTCTCATGATCGCCACTAATGACAATTTCAACACTGCGTCACAGCCCTGTACTTACAACTGAGCACTACCCGGCAGTTTACAGCAGGGGAAAGCAGAGAGAAGTCAGAATAATGAAACGTAAACTGAAGCTGCTCTAATTTCCCTTAAATTAATTTCGAGAGCTTTTTGCCACATGAACCAATAATTTGTCTCTCCAAAGCTCTCTTGTGTAAGGCTGGAGTGGAAATAGGAATCTTTGATGTTATTTGTACGCCCTGAATGACGGATGAAGTGTGGAGGATAATGATGCTGTGGCTGGAAAACGTGGCAATTTTTGCAAAGACAGATGCAGAAAAAATGTGAATATGGAATTTGTTTAGTGTTTTTGTGTTGGATGGATTCACAGCAGTAGTCTTCATTAGGCAGTATTAGACCCTTTACTAGACCCTTATTAGACTTTGTTAGAGGGTAATTAGGGACATTTTCCAACAGAACTGCACTGTAAACTTGAAATCACATATCAGTTACTTAAACACCAGTGGCTACTTTTTAGATCAGATCACATGATCTGCCTACAGTAAGTTTGTGCTGTCAAATAGACAAAATATTCCTCTACCTCTATCATTTTGGCCTTAACTTGCTTGATTTGGTTCACATATTGTTTTTAAATGGGGAAGTAGCAGATATGTGATTTCACAGTTTACGGTACAGTTCTGTTCTAATGTGTCCCTAATTACCCTCCAAAAAGTCTAATACGGATTGAACTGTGGAAAATAAAACACTTTAGTTTACAGCCCAGTTCTGTTGTAAAATTACCCCCTGAGAAAGTCTAATAAGAGTCTAATACTGTCTAATACAGAACATATTTCTAGTTTTTTTCTGATTTGATAGAAAGTGTGGCTTTAAACATATTAGTGTACTGTAAAATAAAGTGCGACTGAAAGGACAAATTATACCACTTCCCTTCAGTTGTTCACTAAGTGTATTTCAGTGTCTATGCACCATAACTTTCTGTATGAGTTTGTCTGTTGGAAGCGGGCAAGGGTGCCTTGCATTTCTATAAATACCTATGAGACGTGCAGTTAATGAATTCGCTGGCAGAAGTGGAGGCTGGGCTGCAGAGCGGAGCACAGAGAGGAGCTGGGAGTACAGATGGGATGTATGCAGAGTTCAAGGGTACACCGGCTGAGAGGTCTAAAGGCAGGAAGGTTTCGTTAGCAGAGCAGGACCGACTCTTTGCCTGGAGCGCTCCCACAGGCCCCAGTCTGACTCTGTCTGCATGTGCATCTCAGTTCATGCCTGTAAGTGTGCAGGTAAAAGCTTTAAATATGCGTGTGTGTGTTTCCCAGATGCAAATAAAATACCTGCATGCTACTGTGTGCATGTGTGCATCTGTATGCCCATAAGCATATGGGGGCTTGTTCACACAAGTGTACAGTTAGGCCCAGAAATATTTGGACAGTGACAGAGTTTTCATGATTTGGGCTCTGCATGCCACCACATTGGATTTGGAAATGAAACAACTGAGATGCAATTGAAGTGCAGACTTTCAGGTTTAATTCGAGGGGTTGAACAAAAATATCCTATGAAACGTTTAGGAATTGCAGCCATTTTTCTACAAAGTCTCCTCATTTCAGGGGCTCAAAAGTAATTGGACAACTTAACATTACCATAAATAAAATGTTCATTTCTAATACTTTGTTGAGAATCCTTTGCAGTCAATGACTGCCTGAAGTCTGGAACCCATGGACATCACCAAAAATGCTGGATTTCCTCCTTTGTGATGCTTTGCCAGGCATTTACTGCAGCTGCCTTCAGTTGTTGCTTGTTTGTGGGTCTTTCTGCCTTAATTTTTGTCTTAAGCAAGTGAAAAGCAGGCTCAATGGGGTTGAGATCTGGTGATTGACTTGGCCGTTGCAGAATATTCCACTTCTTTGGCTTAAAAAACTCTTGGGTTGCATTTGCAGTATGTTTTGGGTCATTGTCCATCTGTACTGTGAAGCGCTGTCCAATCAACTTTGTTGCATTTGGCTGAATCTGAGCTGAAAGTATATCCCTATACACTTCAGAATTCATCCGGCTGCTTCTGTCTTCTGTCACATCATCAATAAACACTAGTGACCCAGTGCCACTGGAAGCCATGCATGCCCATGCCATCACACTGCCTCCACCATGTTTTACAGAAGATGTGGTGTGCTTTGGATCATGAGCCGTTCCAGGCCTTCTCCATACTTTCTTCTTCCCATCAGTCTGGTACAGGTTGATCTTAGTTTCATCTGTCCAAAGAATGCTGTTCCAGAACTGGGCTGGCTTCTTTAGATGTTTTTTGGCAAAGTCTAATCTGGCCTTTCTATTTTTGAGGCTGATTAATGGTTTGCACCTTGTGGTGAACCCTCTGTATTTGCTCTCATGAAGTCTTCTCTTTATGGTAGACTTTGATACTGATACACCTACTTCCTGGAGAGTGTTCTTCACTTGGGTGGATGTTGTGAAGGGGTTTTTCTTCACCATGGAAAGGATCCTGTGGTCATCCACCACTGTTGTCTTCCGTGGATGTCCAGGCCTTTTTGAGTTCCCGAGCTCACCAGTGCACTCTTTTTTTCTCAGAATGTACCAAACTGTTGATTTGGCCACTCCTAACATTTCACCTCTCTCTCTGATGGATTTCTTCTTTGTTTTCAGCCTAAGGATGGTCTGTTTCACTTCTATTGAGAGCTCCTTTGACCGCATGTTGTGGGTTCACAGCAACAGCGTCCAAATGCAAATGCCACACCTGGAATCAACTCCAGACCTTTTACCTGCTTAATTGATGACAGATTAACAAGGGAATAGCCCATGCAGCCCATGAGATAGCTTTTGAGTTAATTGTCCAATTACTTTTGGTCCCTTGAAAAAGAGGCGGTTACCTATTTAAGAGCTGTAATTCCTAATCCCTTCCTCCAATTTGGATGTGAATACCCTCAAATTAAAGCTGAGAGTCTGCACTTTAAGTCCATATTGATTATATAACTGTATCTTGAATATGTTTTGGTAAACAGCTAAAATAACAAAACTTGCGTCAGTGTCCAAATATATATGGACCTGACTGTAGGTAATGAGACAAGGCATGGATGTGTGATTCATGTTTCTCCACATGACAGGGGCTGCAGCATTGTGCCATGGACAAGGTCAAAGGCCCTGCTCCCCCCTGACTTCTCTACATACATGCAGGGAATGAGCATTGCTTCTCGGCAGCCAAGTGAATGATGATACTGTACATACGTGTTCATATGATGACGCAAGCATCAGATCTCCTAGGGATAATTTACCTCCTAAAATTACCTGCATGTTCTACAGAGGGTATGTACTGCATCATTTTCATGCTCCCTCAGGTGGTAAAACATCCTGAAACATGGCTGCCTTTAGTGGGGAAACTGCAAAATCAGGAGAAAATAAATGATTCTCTGCTTAAATTAATGGCAGTTGGACTCAACAGTGATCCTTACAACTTACCAAAGAACCAGTAGTCCATGGACACTGACATGTGGCCAGGAATTCCTGACATTTATATGTACTTGATTTTGATGTCAGGGAAATACAGAGATATAAAAGCCTTGATGTTTGGCAGGACTTAAAGGCAGGATTTGTTGGCCAAATTAAATCAAAGTGACAAAGACCCCAAAGGGTATCCTGGTTGTACATGGACAGGTTAGTACAGATATTTTTATTTTATTACATTATTGGAGAGACATGTTCACATGCAGCAGCACTGATGCTTTCAGTGAGGACATGCAAAGCACGTTTGTAAAACAAAAGGCTCAGTTCCACAGAATATAAATGAAATATGCCAAGTATTTAATTAGTGAGTAACTCTAGTAAATACAGTATATAATTTATGATTTTACCAAAAGAATCCAACATACCTGACACAAAATGGCAACCGCAAATCCGTGTTTCAGTGCCTGGATTCTGTCTGTGAATTGCAGCAGTCTATTCACTTCGCTTTTCTTTAGCTTTTGGTAGTCCCTAAAAAGATCGCTCTGATTTCTCTCCAATTTTAGATGATTTTTTTGTATTTTCATGCCATTCAAGCTGAACGCTGCCACTCAGTAGCCCTTTTCAACTCAGGGGGTATAACATACTGTGATGTCATATGCGTAGCCTCTATATGGCAAGGAAAATATTGAAACAAGTTTCTTGCATAACTTTCGACTTAGCTGACACATTTGATTGGTGCTGATTTGTAGGTTTACTGGAGTGCAGACACTGGTTTTGCAGATGTGAAAACTCAATTAATCCTGTCTGTGATGTGTATGTTGCATTATGCTGGATTCAGCCCATGCACTAATTTTGTCTTTTATGATGGTCACTGTGTCAGATTAAGCAATTATAGGATCATAAATTCTAAAGTCTTTCTGCCAGGATGTCATGAGATCAGGGTTGTGAGGTTATGAATAAGAGTACATGGTATATTGGAGAAGAGTTGTATTATGTACAATAGTGTTTAATTTTGATGGATTTGCATTAATAACTCAAAGTTAGAAACTATTGCGATCAGGGTAAATATTTATTTGATGGTGGATAAATTTCTGTGCGCATTCATTTTGATCAAGGTTCACAATCAAAATAATTGGTTTTCTTTTTCTGAAAAACATGATTTTATTTTCCATGTGGTTAAGTTATTTGACCTGTAATTAGCTACATATCTCAGATACAGAGTCTACACAACTGCACAGACATGAAAACTGAGACTGTAGAGACATTCTTAAGACCTGATCTACCCAGACTCATACTGCCAAAATTGACACCTGACCTGAGCCTGACATAACCTGATATAGAAGTTCAAGTGACTTTGTTATAATCAAAAAATACCTAGCTTCACACCATTGTGGATAAAAGAGAAGAAACAATAGGGCTGTATTTTCAGTGGGAACGACTACCTTTAACAGATAAACAATACATTCTAGTTATTTGGGAACAAGATAGAGTACATATGTTGTTGTCAAAGATGGGAACACACAATGTAGACATGACAACAAAATGAAGGAACATCTCACTTTATGCTCCTGTTTGAAAAAGGTACCTATTCATTTCTACAACTTTCATCTCTTGTGGCGAGATGAACGTTGTTCCATTGTATCCTCCAATTCATTCCCCTCTCAGTATAATCCATCACTGACAGAGGCAGTGAGAGTGTAGGTGTTTCTGTGTGTCTGTGACAGTGTCTGTATCCGAGGAGAGAGGCCTGTGTGTCAGTTAGAGGCCTGCTGTCGCAGGGAACGTCTAGTTCAAGCAATATAGATACCAGAGTATGTTGCTATTTCAGGCTGTTCAAGCCCTCTATCTGTGTGTGTGCGTGTGGTATGTTTGTGTCGGATCATCACACACTCTTGGAGAAAGTGATTAGATCAATAAAGTTGGCCAGTCTCCCATGCCTCTTTCCCCTGTATGACAGTATGCATATATTCAGAGATAATATTTAAAGTAAATCATGTCAAACCTTGGTACCTCAGTTTCTTAAGCTGTCATCACAATTGACCTTATTCCCTCAGGCACCAGTTTGTCTAGACCGGTCTTAAATTTTGTAAAGTAAGCAAGATAAAAAAAAAACAAGTATGCAATGTTGTACAAGCATTACAAATAGAAGAATATATTTTCCCTAACGTGCCAGAACGAGAAAGAGGCAGCAGTCCATCACTGAGATAGTATGGTAGGATGGATGTTGTGGCTGTACACATTTATCAACATAAGAAGGTAATTTATTTGTCATTATATATATTCATATATTTATATATATATTTACACATTTACACTCAGGAAAAAAAGGCATAAATTTGGAGGGGATTGCTTCCGTGTGTGCATGAGTGAGTGAGTGAGTGTGTGCATGCGTGCACGATCACAGGACCTACAGCTTGCCCAGAGCTAATCTTGAATACCACTGCATCTGTCAGCTATTCAGTCTATTATCTGACTACTCTGTTTAATACAACCATTGACAGCAAGTGATCAACAACTGCTTCGTTTGAAATCTTGTTTCAGCGAGGAACAGCGTATGTGGGAGTCATGTTAATTTTGACAGGGCTTTGCAGATCTCTGCTGGTGGCATCTGGCAGTCGTGGTGGCATTGCAGAAGGTGCTTCACCATTTGTTGCCTGATGGGGATCTGCAGTCTGCTGAGTGCACTCTTACAGCTGAATTTGCATCTGGCTGCCCGTTGAGTGCTTGATCGTGGATGTTATGGTGGAGCAGGTCTCTGTAAGATGTGGGCACAACAGTCTCTGAGTCCCATTTTGTCCATCTCATTTTCCTGACCAGAAATTAGCCAGTAGCAGCCTTAAGTCCCAGCAGGGTTAGCATGGCTCTTTATCACAGCTCTCCTCCTCTCCACCTGGGATGGTCACACAACCTATGGTGGTGCATTCCAATCATCTGGCTGGGTGGTCGAAAGAGGCTGTGTGCATTGTTGATCATCTCAAGGTCTCCTGCTCTTTAATCCAAACCCCACACCTCTTTTTCCAATGCCTTTGAGCGTATTTATGTTATAAGTGATACATGTTTCAGCAATAAAACTGGAAAAATAACAGACTAAAACAAAAATGTAGCAAAGTTTGAAGGAGCTACTGTCCACAACTTCTGCATGTACCACCATTGCAATGGATTTGAGCTGGATTTATACTTCTGCAATTAAAGGCAGGGATCTCAAAGTGGCAGTTTTCCCCAATCCAATTTGAGTTCGAGAGCCCTAATTTAGCATTCAGGTGCGCCTTTGTAAAAATCTGTAGTAAGGCTGTGGCGGATATAGAGATACAACGTGGAGACAACAAGAACTCTGACTAGTCAGCTTGGACTGTTTGTGTTTTCTCCTACATCTTTCTGATGCTGACAGAGATTGATCAGAGCATTTTTAAGAAAGGCTCAGTCACCCTCTGCTTTCTTGTAACAAACATCTAGAAAACCCTTTTTCACTGCAAATCTTCTTCAATCACTGCTCTCTATCACAGTCAATGAAACACAATGACTGCAGGGAATTGTGGCATATTCAGTTGAAACAAGATAGACCTTCATCGCACATATCACAAAGTGAATGACATACTATGGGGAATGTAATTTACGCACAATACGGCTCAATCACGTGCAATATCATAGTGGTGCTATCAATGGGTAAAGTCTGACTCAGAGCTATAAATCAAAACCTCCATCACAGGTATCTGGGACACCTGTTCACCCAGCTTTACCCTCACCTCAAACAACCCCTACTCATAACAACTATTCGGATGTTAGCGAGGATGTAATTCTTAGATAATGAGAACAAACATCTGGAAACATGCAAGAGCCTGTGCTAAGGTGTATAGATCATTCCAGATTAGTAGGAGGAAAGTACACTGTCACCGACAAGGAAAGGGTACTGCCTAAATCGTTTGCTCTCATTCCCATCTGGGAGATTCCCAGTATAACTACTGTCCTCTACTGCTGGTCAAAGTGCAATTGTATTGGACCAGATGGGAGTAAATGATCTCACTCAGGGTCACCTTGATGAGGATGTTTTTTAGAGTTGGGGACAACTTCACTCAGGCCTCACTCATTAGTTTTAGAACCAGTGACTTTCTAATGAAAACAAAATGTTGTCTCCTCACAGAAAGACAAGCAGATGTCAAAGTGACAAGATGCTGCTTTAAGAGTTTAATGTACACAAAAGTGTGTGTCTGTGTGTGTGCACTTGCATGAGGATGCTAGCATACATAGAGGTCCAGATTTACAAAACAAATGATTAAAAAATATTAACTTTGGTCAAGTCCACCAAAGAAAAACTTTAATATATTACTAAAAGATTATACTTAAAATTCTGATATCATAATCTTAAGCACACATTGAGTTAGTGATACATTCTGAAGCAATAAAAAAACAAAAAGTAGATGAAGCAATAAAATAAGACAAATCAAAGACAAGGTACACACTGCAAAGCAACCAGATGGGAGAGGGAGAGATGGAGCAGGTGGAGGTGGAGATGGTGTTATTATGGATGTTAGAACTCAGTAAATTCAGTCAAATACACACTTCAATGTCATTCACAGATGGAACCCGTCTGGAGGCGGCTACTGACATCATCACTGACTACATACTCTTCTGTGAAGACGTGATTGTCCCAACTGAAACTGTCCTTTCAGATAGTAAAGTATGGATCACAAAGAATCTGAAAAACACTCTTAACCTGAAGAAAATAGCCTTCACCTCTGGCAACAGGATTGAGGCCAAACTCATTCAAGAAAGGCTAAATAAAGAAATAAAAGAGGCCAAAAGAGTTTACAAGGAGAAAGTGAAGAGGCTCTTCTAGGCGGGCAAAGCCAGGGATACTTGGAAAGGTGTTCTGACAATGGCTGCCCTCCCAAATAACCGACCTCATGCTACCTCACACCAGAGGAATGTGTGAAGCTGCAGAGAACATGAAGAGCTTTGACTGCAGGTTTGACAAGAATAATTTCACACGGGAGAGGAGCTGACAGGGCTGCTCCCGACCAAAGGTTTTTCTAGTCGACTGGTAGTCGTTAGATCAAGCCAATTGTCAACTATCTGACCCACGTTTGTGATAATAATTTAATTATTTTAAAGTGGAATCCACATATCTGACCCATGAAATTGCTCTGCTACTACTATGATCAACATGGTTAGCTTAGCTAGTTAGCCCAAATCACATCTGATTGGATATATTATGTATATGATCCTGTGTTCAAGATGAGTAATAAAATTATTTTAAGGCTTTTCAATAAAATAACACACTCAAAATGATTATTTTCTGACTATATTTTAACATGTATTTATAAACCAAGAAATAAATAAAAAAAATAACAGAGACACAGAATTAAAATACAGAACATTTTCATTTCACTGTATCTTTACCTCCTAATGTTATGCAAACATTATTAACATGAGCAAAATTCTGCAGTGTATGACACAAATCTGATGTATGGATTCTAGGATTTACAAATGCAGCAAATATTACGCAGATTAAAATCCAATTGTAAAAAGTACTGTAGATGCTGAAGTGGGGATCTGTTCCTGAAGAGTCTCTGCCTGCTGTTTCAGCTCTGGTTAATGCCCCGCAGTAGAAGAAAGTGACGTGCCACAATCATGTAGGCCAGGGGGAAAAAAAACGCACCAATGCACATAATGTGCTGCACTATACATGGAAGCCTCTGGACAGATGGAAATAAACTTCCAGCAAAGACAATGAATCACAACCCACTTCTGTGTCTGTTCTGCTGAAAACTCAACTGTGATTCATCTCAGTGGATGATTACCTTTGACTTTAATGTACAGACATTAAAATATTGTGCCACAGGGTTATTTTATTTTTTTCTATTAAATTCATTTTTCAAATTAATGTAAGGGAGCAAAGCAAGATTCACAGTTCATTTAGAGTTGAGACAAGACTAAAAAAGATTTATCTTGTTCCAGTTTACAAAGATAAGTGAGCTGTTGAGATAAGAGTTGCATGTCTGTGGTACTTAAAGCAGGCAGTGGAGCATTTTCTCAGGCCTGGCACCATTGTTTTGTTTCCAGCTCAACCACAGCAGAATCCATACAGTCTGAAGAAAAGGTCATAGAAAAAAACTTGGGCTCAATTGGGTGCAGTCAGGCAGTGAAACATGTTTTCATTGAATAAATTCAAAATGACTTTCCGAAATTGACTGTACAACTACTCTAAAGTGGTCTTTAACCGCAGGCAGAGCATGGAGGAGGAAGATTTTTGAAAATTCCATCAGCAACCTCATTTTGAAGTAAAACCAATGACCACACCACCATGTAGTGGCACTGTTGGAAAAAAAAATCCTTCAAATTAGTGAGAAACTGACTCCTCTCACATCATCGTCATCATGAGGAGACATTTCCAACCTTGAGCAAAGACAACTCAAGAGTGTAACCTTTCTACTTTCAACGTTTCTCTGCACCTACTCCTCCTCTCCCTCACCTTGCCCAACCTCAGGAATGCTATCTCGTCAATTAAAGCCTATCCTCCAGCTATCATATACCCCAGGGTAGTTAGACAGGCTGCCACAGAAAAGGTCAGTCACAGCTGTAACAATGGTGCAGAGAGAAATAAAGACACAGAGAAGATTGAAGAGTGTTGTTGGGAATGATAAATGAATCTGACACAAAACAACAGCTGGTCAGAATAGTACTTACACACAGTTTTACAAACTTTTCATCACATTTTACAGTATGCTAATAAGATGTAACAAGCTGTGCTTTGTATTAAATTAAATATATTCTGTAAAAATATTCTGTACTAGTCAGGGACCAACCTGCTATACCAGATTAGACACAATACACCTACTGTTACAAGCCGTACCGAATCAACTGCAGTTTTCAGTACAGATCTGTTGTAATGTGTCCCTAACAACCTTCTAAGAAAATATAATAAGGGTCTAATACTGTCCAACAAAAAACATATTTCTAGTTTTTATCGTATCTAATACAAATCACTGCTTGTTACATCTTACTGCAAAATAAAGTGCGACCAGATTGTCTTATATTGTCACACAGGATGTACAGACTTGGTTTTGTCTACCTTTACCTTTAAAGAACAAATTAACTGAACCCTTTCCAAACCACATTAAGTAATTAAATAGGGACAACCTAAGCTTGATTAAACTTGGACAGTTAGTTTAAGGTTTCCGTGATGTTTTGGGCTAAATAACAAAACCTGTAATGTAATTAATTGCTTCCCAAAATAAATATTTTCACTATTGATTAATCTGCCAATATTTTATTTATTTATTCATTTATTTATATACACAGTATTTATTTTGGGGGCTTTTAATGCCTTCATTGCGATATGACAGCTGAAGATATGACAGAAAAGGGGGAGACAGAGTGTAGGCACGGCATGCAACAAAGGGCCGCATGAGGGGATTCAAACCGACAGCCTCCGCGCATGTGGCCAACACCCCACGAACTGAGCCATTAGGCCACTAATCTGCTAATTAGTTTTTAAAGCTACTACAAGGAACTTTCATATTGTGTTGATTTTGGAGGCCACTGTGGACAAAAGCAGTAGTGTTTCCGCCGTCATAAGCACAAAATAAATAAACTTATCTAAATGAAAATCTCCTCCTAACATACTACTCACTGTATCCTTGCCGGAAAAATGTAAACACAGGCTCATTTAATTTGATTTCATGGAGAATCCATCCCTGCAGCAGACATTAAGAACAACTATAGGCCTACAGAAATGGCCAATCTTCTTGCAAATTTCTGTAGGTCATGTTGACCCATCAGTAATAAACTGAGACAGTTGAACTCCTTATAGTGGCTTCAATTAATTGTTTACTCTAACCTATAAATGTCAGAAAATAGTGAAAATAGTCTTTATATCGCTTGTTTTAAACAAAACGCATAGATATTAAGTTTATTATAAAGAAAAGCAGCAAATATTAATATTTGAGTGTTTTTTTTCTTAAAGAAAACTTAAGAGTCCACAGCCGTGCAGCAGCTCTGCCAGGCTGTTTGTCAGGTAATATTCACAAAGTTCACCATCTTAGTTTAGCGTGGTAGCAAGATAACATTTACTAATTAGCACTAAATATAAAGCACAACTGAGGCTGATGGTAATCGGCATATCGATTTTCAATACATATTGATTCTGAATATTTTAAATGATTTCAATGCTCATTTCACACAATATCAATACACATGCACCAGCAGAGTTTTGTTCCCCCAGACAGCAGCAGAAGAGATGTTGCCAGTGGGCTGCAAAGGGAAGTGTTGGAGAGCCAGCTGATGGCAGTGTTAAATACAAGCATTTAAGATAAGAACTGTAAAATGAGATCGATATACTGTCTGTGTGTAAATACTAAACATCAACTGCTACAGTAACCACTATCGCTACAACATCACACTGAAACCATGTTAACTGTGTGTTTGCAGTAATACAAGACAAGCTAGCTGGGCTACCCAGTTAATTCTTTGAGAGGCAATCAGTCAAATAGTTCTTAAGATAGTTCACTCAAAACCAATATTGTGTACTCCATGGTCACACTAGAGGAAAAGTTCATAGGGGTCATGCTCTGGCAACCATCCATAAATGCTGCTACCATTGGTGGAAAAAACTTCAACAAGCATCAAAATTTTGATCAACTTATTAGTTAATTGACTAATCATTTCTATTCATCTGCCAGCCCGATATCCATCCATTCATCTGTATTATTTTAAAGTCTAAAGTGTTTCCACTGTCACTTTTTTGAGCACATATCCTGTAACTTGTATTTGAATCCATTGCTTATTTCTCAAAATTTGTAAATCCTGCAGACATGTTGACTCCAATCCTTCTAATAACAAAATCCATTCCTCTTTATATCCATGACAGGCAGCACTAAATTCAAATGAGAACTCAGAGGTATGCAGAAAGACACGCGTACAAACACCAGCAGGTTCCAGCTCCATCAATCCTGTTAGAACATTATTATATAGCATCAGCCTTCTTTTTTTGTTAATGTAAATCAGTCTGTTGTGCACTACAGAGGATGTGTTCATGCTTTGAAGAGCGAGATAATGCGTGGTATTTTCACTGCGCTGTTGGCAGCCTCTTTTATGGCCAACAGCTTTAACTCCTATAACAGACAGTAAGAGAAAAATCATATATTGGAACTATCAGAGACGAGATGGTTGCCTTTTCACAGCATGTTCATTATCACAGTTTGTTCCTCTCTGCATTCATTTGCTGCACAAAGTTTTCAGAAGGCAGCCAGTCAGAGCGGAGATGGAAACTCTCCAGCCTGGCAGAGGGTAAGACATGGTAACAAACTAAGCTGTATGACGTGATTACGCGCGCCTCACAGCCCCTTGTGTAATCAGCACCGCTGCCCACATCTAATCTTGTGTGAAGGGCCCTCCCCATCCCACCACACCCCGGTACACACACACACACATGCACATGTACACGCACACACCCATCAGCCCATCCTAGATGACCAGCAGCGAAATTCTCCTTTGATGATGAACCCCTCAGCGTGGTGATTTGTGCTGATATCTGATATTTATATGAGGAAAGCTACAGCAGCATCCACCCTTCATCAGAAATAACAGCTTGAGTCTACTTGAGTGACCCCACATGAGAAAATCATACTTTTCTGAATTGATGAGGCCAGCTCTCTGCGCTGATTGGTAGGTCATGTGATGTTCCCAGTCTGTTATTATCAAAAGTGTTTTGCTGGTGTTTAAGGGTCCAAAGCCACATCACTGAAGTTGATGAAGTAATGGCACCAACCACTCGCTGACAAACATAAGGCCCACTCAACACATACAAGTGTATTTTTAAAAATTGTGCTTTAAAACCAAAATGATCTCTGTCCAGATGAGGTTTTTACACCATTTCAGAAAAAAATCTCTGTCCATATTAACACACCTGAAAACTCATATCACATGAAAATTCACAGACACTGGGGGTGCCAGTATAACCAAGAAGCAGATTATAATGATGAGCCACAGAAAAGTGACTGCTGTTCAAAGTATCCTCCCGGATAATGCTAGCTTTATTAAAACGTTTTCAGTAGAGATGTACCGATCAGATTCCAATATCTGAATTTGGATACCTGCTGATACCAATACCTTTGCTCTTTTTTTCTTGATGTTTATGATTATTATTATTATCATTAGTAGAAGTAAGATTACATGCAGCTGAAGCTGAACTTCAGTCTGGAAAATGTGTAGTTTGTATAATGTAACTTGTGTAATGGTGTCCTGCAATCATTGTGAGGTGCTGTAGGGCTCTGGCTTGTGAGATTCTCATGTGCAGCTGATAGGCTGAGAGGCTGAGAGGCAGCCCTCATTTGCATTTGCATTCCCCATAATGCATTCCTGACAGTTTAGGTTTGCTATTTTATGTTCCAAAATGGAAATATTACCGTTAACTAATATTTGAACATTGTGGTTTATGTTATCATTTTTGTGCTGGTTTATTGTTGCACCATGAGTGAGGTGGCTAGTTCATTTCTTCACTCGTGTATTGTTTATAGTAATATGGAACACATTTCAGTTTTGTTGTTGTCAATACCCAATGAATGCTATCTTTAAAGCATCAAAATGAATCTGTTACTCTCATTAACATCCACGAAACAGAACACTTGTACACTTAAAGAAAGTTTCCCCTTTCTGTCCATGTTATCTGTGGATTTAGCTTGAGATTGTTTTACTTTGACGTGCAGTTAGTTGATGTTGTTGAGTTGTTGTGATGGCCATATAGAAATGTTGGATGATGACTGATGTGACTTTTCGGGATAGTCCAAATGCATTAGCAGTTTTCCAGTGTCACTCGGGTAATACAACCTACATCCACAGGGCCATTTTTTGTATGAAGTCTTTTGCTAAGGTTGATCACACCAACTATTCAAAAGTTAAAAAGTTTTTTTCTCAATCCCCCATTGTACAAAATAGCCCCTCTGATAAACAAACGTGATCACAGTGTAGCCTCTGATAGCAAACAAAGGAGACAACAGTGCACACTCTGACATTACAAGCCAAAAACTCTGGTTTTCCTGTCGACACTGAAAAGAGAGTTTTTAACATTTTTTGACTTAAAATGTTTTTGGGTTGATGAAAGGCAAAAAGACAAAAAGCTACATTTTTAAAAATACCTGTGTGCATGTAGACAGGGCCTAAAAAACTGAAAAGAGCTGCTTTGGTCTTCAGTTGTAAAAATAGGAACCTAAATTGGCCACACACCTCGAAACTATTGTGAAATGTGAGATCTCCCAATCGATGGCCGGGCACAAAGCCAGCCTCTGCTCCAAACTTGCGGATGTCGTGCTGAGGAATCCCTGCTTTGTGCCCTCAGCGAATATCTGTTTCCATGCAGAAAACATCTGTCTTATTCCGATATCATTCATGCAAGCACCTAATAATTACAGATTACCAAGTGAACCCATGCGTCTGGTTAAAGGACTGAAAATAACAGTGCTTCTCCTGTCATGCTCCTCCTCTGCTTTAGCTACTTAAGAGGAAGGAATGGCGAAGTTTGAAGTTATCACTCCTCTGTGCAATGAGACAGCATGTCAATGTGATGCTTTTATCAAGAACTCTTAGGATTTTATTTTACGAGCATGTCAACCCGGCATAATCTGGCATTGAAGGACATCTGTATGTGTGTTTGCCAAAGGGTGAGGTCATAATAGATTAGCCTAATTACATGTGACGCTAATGGGCTGCTTTGCGCTGATTCATTGTTTGATGATGAATGAAACTAGCGCTATCTTGGCTTGCTGGTGCAATTGACTGCTGCTTAGTTTTAGAGGGAGTGACAAAGAGAAACGTCTCAAGGGAAGAGACAAAAAGGCACACAGTGTCTAAATCTGCTTTAAAAGCCATCAGGACAACAGCAAATCAAACCCAGTGAGCCAGTGTGCAGAGAATTAGAAATAACTTGGCAATAAAGCTGCTGTCAGTATCTCACCTTGCCACAGCTACTCTGCATGAATGGCCATGGCCTCCTCAGAAAATCTGTTTTCGTGGCGTTCGGCTTTGTGCTAGCAGTCATATCAGGACATCAGTCTTCTTCTGATAAAGGGCTCAGGGGGAAAATCCAGCCTGGTCTTAGTTTTGCCAAAGATAGAAGACGTAACGCTGGCACTGCTTTTTGATGCTTGCCTTACATGCAATAAATGGCAAGAGGCCACAGTGGCCCTCGATCAGAGCTTGATGTACGGTCACAAATTTAAAAAGGGATTACAGTTGATTTTAAGTTAAGACCCGTAAAACATTTAATCTGAAAAGTGAGAATCTAAGACCGAACAGTGACACATCACCTCTATGTTTTGGCTACTCGACAGATTCATGGCTGTGGTGACCCTGCGTGTTAGTAAGTGATGTCTTGCCATGTTGAGTTAGATGGCATCCTGCTCCCATTGAGATCAATGGTGTTGTGAGAGGACATTTATCTTCTGACGGATTCCTTGTGATTGTGGTGGACGGGTAATGAGCTGCCTGTGGGCGTCTCTCTCTCTTTCTGTCTTTGTCACAATTTCTCTTTATCACACACACTAATCTGGACACACAAACCCTGACCCACACACACACACACACACACACACACACACACACACACTCACTCAAAGATCCGCATGCAGACATATTGAAAGAGAAGGAATTCCTGCACATTTTTAAGCATTTCCACAATAGAGAATCATCTATAACAACTGGCAGCTCCCATTAAAGGCATGCTCCTCTCTGTGGGTCATACTTCACTTTGATAGATTTGTACTATTACAATGTGATGATCACAATAGAGCCATTAGATGGTTGACTGCACTCTTTCTTAAAATGAAATGACTTTGCATGCCTTGCAGGTACAGTGTCGTTGTGTGAATGTCCGTACTATTCATTCAGTTCATTTTGTGCAGAGAAACAAGCTATAAATAAGCGACAAGCAGCTCTTCATTCAAAACCCTCTAATTTTCCACTTTACGGAGGATGTGAGGTCATCCACTTCACTCAGCTGAACAACTCGCAGTGACTGGACATGCTGAACTGGTCCAGGAAATGCTTTTAAAACATAACAACCACAAATGATTTGCTAAGTGCACAAAGACTGCTTAATGGTTCCCCTGGATGTAACTTTACATTAAGTTTGCATAACGCCTGAGACATTTGTGTCTTCTCAAAACTTAATAATTATAAACTTACCAAGAAGAGTGAACTCAGTAGAGTGCAGATCTTTGCCAGACAACAGATGGTGAGGCACCTACTGCAGCTGACAGATGCAACCAACAGAGATTTACAGTTTTTTGATTTTTTTTGTTTAGTATAGTGTTTTTCTTAGATAGATGTAGGCAAAGTTTTGTATTAAAATGCTTTTGTATTTGTTTTGTTTTGTGTGTATAGTCTCAGTTTTCTTTAGTGTAAGACACATAGACATAGAATAGTGTAATGGTATTGTAACTGGGTGACCTGGGTTCACCTAACCGTATTAACTTACTCACTTCACTTCAATTTAAACATTTTGATTTATTTAGAGCATTTTGTAATTCATCTTGAACATCACAAGCATCCAGGAGGCTTTACATCAATATAATAGATATAGAAATCTACATTTTTTGGAGAAACACACAAAAGCTTCTGAATAATTGATGTTGGCAATTCAAAGGTTGGAGCCCAAATGTCCCAGTGGAAGCTGAGGATATTCAGAAGGTTAATGTTTTGGCATAGAGCTTATTAGATCACCCTCAGTAACTGAATTTAATTCCAACAAGTAACCACTGTCATGTTCAATTCTGCAGGTGTATAACAAACCAAATTTAATGAAAATCAGTTCAGAATTAAGTGAGTTATAGTCATGACAGAACATTAGCACCAACCACCAGCCAAATGCATGTCAAATATGAAATTACCATGATTACTAATGATTTACTACTGACAGATGTTAACAATTTATAGTATTTAGTATTTTAAGTTAGTTTCCCACCTGGTTATAGTCAGTTTTGTAGGGAAGTCTACATCTCTTATTTGTTTACTAGTGTACCTTAAACAGTCTGATATGGTGACCATGTGTATGCATAGTGGAGATGGCAGTGAAGCAAACAAAAGGATTTATTAATCTTGTGTCATGCCTAATTTTAGTGGATTATAACATATTGGGTATGGAATTCATGCAGTTGCTCCAGTTTAAGAGCAAAACATTTCTATGGATGACCACGATAAAGGCCAAAATGTGGCCTGAACACATGAGGTAAGTTTGTTTTTAGCCTAGCAGTTGTTGATGACTTGCAGTATAAGAGGACTGAGGAGTCAGATGTCGGTATAAAACAGAGCAGTCAATAAAATAGTGTTTTAAAAAATTGTGAATTATCGCAACCATGAGAGGTCCTTGATCATACAGTCCTAAATATGCTCAAAAATGTTAGGCTCAGTTAAAATCCACCAGGATGAAGTGAGTATATTACTGTATATGTAAATGTGGCCACAGTCACCGTCAGCCCACGTAACTAATTTTGCTGCTCAAACATGAAACCCTGCTAAAAACAGAAACCTTGTCTGACAGCTGCTTTCGAAAACCTGTAATTCATCACTTTATTGAAGTTAAAAGGGCTGCTTTTCTCCTTTGGTGGAAATTAGTTCTATAAATATCAGGTATTTCAAAAGGGGCGGTGTGTCTGTGTGTGAAGAGAATGTGCGTTACTTAGAAAAATGCAAGGACGACAGAGGAAATTAAGAAAAAGAGGGATAGAGTAGCTGGTGCTGGCAGTGTGAGGTGCAATTCAGCCTTGTGTTTTTTGGTTTACCTAATAGCTTTTTAAAATGTTTGCTTAATCACTTGGATCTGTCTGAGCACTGGAAGTCCAAAGAGCTTCCTGGCTCAGTTTTACTGATAACAGTATCGGCCCAAATAGGCGCTGGTCCAGAAAGTGTTCTTTAGAAAAAATGCCTGACTGGAACAAACTGGCAGTTCTCTTCAGAGTAAAATTACTTACAATGCAAAGAAATGATTCAGGAGAGATTTTTGTAACTGCCAAATTTTGTTATTGTGTCATTTCAAGTAATTACAGAAATTCTGCAACAAATCTCAAGAAAATAGAAGAATCACAAGACTGACTGTATTATTAAAAGCATATCACGATGGAAGAAATCCTCCATTAACAACTGATGAATGATTACTTTACTGTCATATGCTCATGTAGTCAGATCTTTTTGTGATATGTAAATGGCTGCCTCTAAAGAGTATTCATTTCCTCTCACAGCATGGGTGAGCATCCTCAAACAATAAGCCATTACTGGCAGCCTATCTTGTTTGCACAGCAGGACCTCGATCCATTCCAGAGAAGGACCGGTGAACGAGAGGCAGGCTGGGTGACAGCAGGGAGGTGGGGATGGGTGTCAGGCCCTTCAGAGAGGCAGTGCACTAATCAGGGCGGGGGTGGGCAAATGTAACATCATTACCTACACTTGACCTGGGAATGCTTGTTAATGTCAAAACACTGCCTCCTGCCTCCTGTTTATTTTCACATTTTTCCTTCCATCATATGGATCAAATCCAACCATCTGAGTTTATTAAATATCTTGCTAAGTACTTAAAAATAAGAATATTGTATTTTTAAGTATATCTGTTGTTAAAAAAAACTCCATCGACCATCTGTTTCTTACTTTGAAACTTTTGCAGCTCTAATGAAAAGCACGGCAGGTAGGTTTTTGGATTGTTTGTTGGCCTTTAAGGACTGTAACCAGTAAGACACAAATACTGGCAAGCAGGAAATAATGTTAACACTTAATTTGAAGGGATGTGCACTGTCATAACCACTTCATGACACATGTTTATGACTGTTATGATGTTAAAACATGTCTTAACATTGTCTGGATGTAGTCTTTAACGGTTCTAATCAATAACATTTTTAATTAAACACATTGTTTTTTTGGAACTGGTGATGGAAGCAACTAAACAGTGAACAATCTTGCTTCCTTCTCATTTCTGTTGAGAGCTACACATCTGCATTACTGCCATGCTAACGACATCAGCATCTTGCTGGCCGAACTGGAGATCCTGACCAGACCATGACCGCAACACAGCCTCCGAGACTGATGGTTGCCAGTTTGACAACAAAGAACAGTACACAGTACCAAGCTGGTCTTCTTGCTGGGTTTGGCTCCTGGCACACAGAGTCAGCTAATTAGGTGGCTAGCCCCACAGCTAACCAAGATAGCTAACCCCAGCTACAGATAATAATAGCAGACAGCTGTTAGCTGGTTTACTTGTTGCTGAAGTGGGCTGTTGTCCATCAGCTAACTCCATATATCACCTTGGCACGGCCTCCCTCATCCAACTGGCCATAGAACATTAATGACATCTTTATGGTATAGTACTACTTTACTTAAAGTTCAGGAAATTATTCAAGACACCATTATTAAAGCATTTGACAGTGTAATAAAACATAATGATTTCTCCATAATAAGTCTAAAATGCACCACTTTACTTTAGGTCAATGAGAATATTTATGACACACTTACAATGGTCTCAGGATCACCAGTGTCAAAACTAGACAGTTTAATGTAATGCTGAAACATAAAGCTAAAGACTTTTCTTTAAGTTTGATAATGTCAAGTTGTCAGGACAAAGACTTTGACAGGTTATGCTGTCTTTGTTAACATAACAAAGACATAACTGACTTGACAAATGTCAAGTTGTCATAACAATTCTCAATTTTGCATTGAAAATGACTCAACTGACTGAATGACATTCAATGACAACAGTCATATAGACTCCATGTTTGTGACAGGTGTCGTGACACGGTTAAATGACAGTTTTATGCACACCCCTTCAAATAAAGTGTTATAGAAATAGCTGATGAAAATATTGATGGGATTTTTCATCAGAACTGACTGGTGTAAGACAATGACTAAAAAAGAAGGATTGGGTAAGAAATTGGTCGTGATCAGCAGGCTGGGAGGTTGATGGGGTGCTGATGCTTGCACATAATGACCCGTTCCCTCCTCCCCCTCCTCCTCCCAACAATTTTCTACTCCTGCAGCTGCTGTTTTCAAAGGTTTTAATTGGCCAAAGTCACTCAAGGTAACAAGGGCCTCATGGGCCTGTGTCTGGGCAACCTGATTACTGTGCATGCGTTTGTGTGTGTGTGTACTTGTTGGGTAAAGGTACCACCACTGGGGCTCTGAAGTCAACAAGGGTGGCATGTAATTGCCTGTGGTGGTAGAATGACTTAAATAAGTCAGCGCTTTGTTCTGAATAAAATCCAGTTTCCCTGCCAGAATTCTGGTGAGAAAACTGATGTTGGGTAACATCCTTGCCAGAGCACACACACCATGAAAATCCAGTGTTCTTATTTGTGGTAATACAGGTCACCCAGGTGAAGCCTCACAATTTAGGACATTATGCTTGGATGACTGACGGTAGAAAAACAGTTGCTACTGGCACGGCTTTGTGGACGGCAATGACGGTCTGTCAATGGGACTCAAATGTCCGAACAACTGCTGCTTGGATTGTTGTCATATTTTCTACAGATATTCATGATGCCATGATTTTGAGTGAAATATCTCAACAGCTCCTGGATGGATTACATGACAGTCGGTTCCCTCAATCATGTCCCAGTCAGGATGAAGTGTAGTAACTTTTGCGGCCCATCAGCTTTTAATCAGCACCATCAGGCCCAACTTCTTTGGTTTATGAACAAATACCTGCAAAACTAATAACATTCAGCTGATATTTGTGTTTAGTCAATTACCAAATGTTGGCGTGGTAACTAGGCTAGTTAAATCAAGACAGATGTAAAGATGGTGATAAACAGTGAAGTCTTTTCACACTGCCGCATGGTAACTCGCCACCTCCAGTCAGTTCAATGAAGGGAAGGGGCCAGTTCAATCATGTTGGTAGATGTAAGACACAGTTGCCACCCATGTGAATGTGCACAGATTTTGCTCTGCTGCTCAGAGTTTACTGTGCTGAACTTCGGTTGCTGCCTGGCTTAGGCAAATCAAGTAAAAGGAGGCGGGTATTACAGAAAGAACGCCAGCATGGGTTAGAAAGAAGCAAACAGTGGAGCTGATAACGCTGGTATCTGAAGACCCAGAGCTGTATGTACATGCTAGCCACAAAGGAAAAACAATACATTATACTTTTGGAACCAATGATTGAAGCCTTCTTTCTTAGGCAATTATTTTTTTCCTCCCTAACTTTATTGTAATCATGTTCATATACAGAGATTTGCAAGCTAGTATACGTGTGGTGGACTTTTGTGTGGGTTGTACCACTGCTATGACGTTCACCAAAGCACCTGTCTGTCATGACAGCCTTGGACCGCAGCAACAGAAGCCGCTTTCAACAACACTTTGGTTTTCGTGAGAACACTCTTGCAGGCAGGCGATTGTCAGGGTGGTTACTAAGCCTCAGCATGTTAGCATTGTCATTATGCATGTCAGCATGTTAGTATGCTGATGTTTAGTGAAAAGCATCATTGTGCCTAAGTTAAGAGCCACAGTGTTAAATTACAGGTGTGAAACCTCCTCAGAGCCTAACCTCTGACCAAAAGAGGTGGTCTCAGTCTGGATCAAAGTGTAGCATGGTTCAGTTCATTTCTAATCTGAAAACATTTTCCTGGATGAGTTGGACCAATTACAGGAAAAGCAGCAGAACAAAACAAAATGAGACATGGTTGTATGGGGAGAGGAGGAGGCCAAATGTTTAACTGACATTTGTTCCAACATCTTTACAAAGAGCCAACTGGAAAAAAAACAACACAAAGATTCTCACACTTTTCAATTACTTTTCAAGAGGATGAAAGAGAGAGAAATTTAACTTACAACTTGCCGATGTATGTCCGTCTACTAACCAGTCCATTGCAAGTACAGGGAGACTCAGCTCACATAGGTGATGACGACAGTATGTCACGTATAGTTCTTTAGTGCACTCATGTAATTGCACTGTATTCAATGTAACAAAAACACGAGCCTTGGTTCAGACTTTCAGGTGTGAAAAGGCCTTTAGTCTTGTTTTTTTCTGAATGTCTGTGACACTGTTCATCTCTGTCTCTTTTTCTACTCTCTCCTCCTCCCTCTCTCTCTCCATAAATAGCTCTGGGTCTATTTCAGTACCACAGATACTTGAGACAGAACAGACAAATGAGTGGGCCTGGATTGAATTGCAGGTATCCAAATGATAAAAGGCAATTTTCTGGTTTAAGACAACTCATTAAAAGGTCGCCATGTGAACAATATGGTCCATTTTTTTCCTGCTGTCCACATCTGAGCTGTAATTCTCTGTAGCAGACTGTACTCAACAGCATCTTCGTCATGCAGCTGGACCTGCATCCCTTATTGTAGGCGGATAATTAAATCAAGACACATCTTGATGGACTGGAATAGTAATGCATGAAGAAGACAGAAAGCCGCATTTTGCAATCAAAGCACTCAGGGGCAGACAGCTGCCCAGCAGCGGTGTGTACGACAGCTCCTTACAAAGCACAATGATAAACTCATCCACAGAGAGAGAAAGACTCTGCAGCCGCCCGGATCTAGGACAGTCGGAGGCTCAAAGTGAGAGACGGGTCTGCTGTGAGAATGTAATGCCATTTTCCAGGCAGCCACTAGTAATCAGGTTACTGTACCCTCCTGCTCAATGCACAGAGGGGATCCTCCTCCTCTTACTCCCATCCCTCATCATTAGCAGCTGCAGGCCGAGCTGCAAGTAGCGACACAGCCATAGTGTAAGTAATGACTTGGGCTGGCTCTGCAAAAGGGGCTCAGTGTCCTCTTTCTCCACAGTTTTTCTTAATGGGGAGGTAATGGGGAAAGAGGAAATTGGTCACTGGGGCCTGGAGAGGGCTTTTGCTTTGCCAGGATATGAGGAGTTATCAGAGTGGGAGAGAGTTAAAGTGGAGGCAGAGAGAGAGAGAGTTCAGCCTGAGGGTGAGTGTTACCGCCCAGCCGCCATTACCTGTCTTCATTCTTCAGTCATGCTCTCGCTTACCATGATGGCCACCCCTATTATCTCTCAAAGTCACTCTGAGATGTGTATGCGTGATGTCTGGAAGAAAGGAGGACCTGGAGTGAATTGGACATATCAGATTTTGTGCTGGTTTGTTTTGATTTTTATTTATACAGCAGGTGGAACCATGGCTGACTGAAACTAAAAACAGGTGCCAAATATGAGTCTGGTGTCTTTAATGAAATAATATTTATATATTACTAATTTGCAATTATGTCTAGGCCTATATACTACTAATATACAAATAATGAGCATAAAGTATCTACCACATCGCAAAATGTTCATGCTGAATGTGTTTGCAAACATTGACTAGCAGCCAAGTTCCTTTGTTTTCCCTTTTGCTACAGTTGACCATGTGATTTTAATATCTTAAGCTTTGGGTTGGCATAGCACATACAGTTTTATAACAGTTTTATTTATTTCTGTGTTTAATCCTCCACCTCCCATTTCTCCTATGGAGTGCCTCTATGATGATTAGCGCTTGGCCCCTTATCATTCTCAATCAATATGCTACCATTAGGTCAAATATTCCATCAGCATGGCATCAGTTTTCATTTCTATGCGGATGACTCACAGATCTGTTTCTCATTTGATTTAAACAATATAACACAACTGGCAAAAATACAATCCTGCCTTAAAGATGACAAAATCTGTCTCTCTCACAACTTTCTTCAGCTAAACTCAGTATGTAAACAGCAGCAACAAAATGGTGATGATAATTTGGTTAACAACTTATTTTCCTGATAAGCCAGGAGCACCCTTAAGGCTAAAACACACCACTGGTGCAGCGTCACATCACGTCGCATCATTTGCCACCCATAACATACATGAGCTGCAGCATGTCAGCCACATCCAGCACAATGGGCTCGAGACTTTTCTCAACCTCAGCAACTCTGACCTCCCATCTCTCCACTCAAATAAGTGTTTTGTGAGATCGGGCTCCTGTCTGTGCTGGTGACCAGCGGCAAAGTGGTCTTAAGGAATGTCTGTGTGTTCAGCTCTCAGTACTTTTGTAGCTTCTGAATGAATCTCTGTGGTTTAAAGTTTAGTTTCTCTCCTGTATCACTGTTTTCCAATTTGGACCTGATGATGGTGCAAGATTAAAAGTCAGAGGTTCACCAGTCATTAGAATTCATACTCTGGGGAACATGAATGTCTCTCAAAATTTTATGCCAATCTAATCTAATATTTGTTAGGACTAAGGTGGTGGAACATCAGACTGATACTGCCATCCACAGAGTGCTGAAAAAAAGTAGCACTACCCTCACTGGAAAAAAATGTCGGTGAAAACAACCCAGGTAACAATCAAATTTCAGGCAAAATGTATGTGACAAAACAAATTAGTTTATCAAAGCAATTTCTAGGATACAGGGTAGTGAATAATTAATTAAGACATGCCTAATTTTTTGATTTGCAATACAATCTAAGATAAAACATAAACGTGACTGTGGGAAAAGTGTGGGGAGTCAGCTAAAATGTATATCCTCTGTTGTAGTTCAGTGATCTTGCTCTTTTCTCCACTCATTCTTTTCCCTTATAGGTTAATTATAGTGAGAGATGTGTGCAGCATTTCAGTATCAGAGAAGAAGAAGCGCTCTTGCAAGACTATAATCTCAGCCTCTTTTATTACCCTCCAGCTGGTGGCTGTGCTGCTGGAGGAAGAATTACAACTCCAAGTTCAGCACTGAACCCCTGCAGATCTTACTGGGCATTGATGAGAGAAATGGACGAGTCGGGGTCAGTTAATGGGAGTTGGGGTCATGCACCTATGTTTAAAATGCACAAGGTCAATTACAAAGACTGTGTGATGGTTTCTGATCAAAGATGTTTCTTGTTGGGTACACCAGCACGGAAGGAGTCTCGCGTCAGGATGAATTCATTTATTCATTAGCTTCTTTTTGTCTTCTCAAGTCGTTTCTGTCCATCAGGGTCCTCACGATCAGATCAGATAGATGACTTTGGCTTCTGACTCATGGCAGATGTAATCTGAGATCTACCTGATTCTACTTGATCCAAACTAGTCTGGCTTCAGTGCAGTCAGTGACCTCTGTCACAAATCAGACAGATGACTTTCTTCCATTTTTGAATAATGATTGAGGGAAGACGGGTTCTCTACACAAGACACAGAAGGAACAGAACTGAAAGGTACAGAACTTCAAAAACAAACAAGGTAAATAATTACCACAATGATGTTTTACCTCAAACTTTATGCTATAATCTCAAAACACAAAATCGTATTCAAACCTTTTTGTGGTTCCCAAAAGGTTCCCAAACTAAGAAAGAACTTTGTGGATTATCACTTGTACTTTGCACCATGGGTGTCAAAAGGAGCAGCCTCATTACTTGACTAAAGGGGCCAGTCAGTCCATCAGAGGTGCTGATTGTCTGATGATCTGACATTCACGCTCACTTCAGCCAGCTGTGAAGAGGAGTGAAAGGAGCCAGAGTTTTCTCTTTTTCCATTCTTGACAAAACTGTCATTTTTCAGATGAACTACCGAGTGCATCACTATTAATGTCTTCAAGGATAGACTGTATGAAAATGTGTGCCAGAACCCACATCTCACAACACACACACACACACACCCTCTCTATGACAGTCGGCATTTCTCTCTGTCTTCCCAAACAGCTTTGGGAGCCGATGGGTCAGACAACAAATCTTTTATTTTGCTGTTGTTGCCATTTCTGCAACAAGAACTAATTATTAAAGGACAAAATACATTGTCTGCCCAAACCCTTCAAACCCTTCTTACATACAAGCATTTCTGAAGTCATAATCAGTCAGTCCTTTCCAAAGTCCCCACAAATCAGTGTGGAGAAATAAATCATGCTGTTTATGATGTGACAATACTATGGTTAAGGTTTGGCTAGGCATAAAACCAACTTGGTTTAGTTTAGGCAAACACCGTGGTTTGGATTAAAATGACTGCTTTGTTGAGGTTGAGGGACCTTTGATATGATCATGATAAAAATAAACACAGGTTAAGGTTATGGGATAATCTTGATCAAACTTTAAAAAAAGTAATGTTCAGATGAAAAGTCATTTCATGGCGATCCATCTGATATATGTCAAAATTTGTTAGTAAAAGTCAAAAATATGAATGTGAATATGAAAAAACGACCAATTAACATGTGACTAACTACAAGGTCCATTAGAGCTGTGTGAAGTGTAGTTGACCCGTGTTTGAGTGAGACTACACAGATGGAAGTGGAGCATTACTAAGAAATAGACTTTCAACAAGTCATTCCTTGATAAAAACACACAAAATAAAAGCGTCCCAAAAACCATTGATTGCTTAACACCACATAATAAAATTTATGAAAAACACACACCTGCTCTTTGAGGCGTTCAGAGCAGGTGTGTTGTTTAAAATAAAACAAGCCAACACTGCATATCATTAGTCTTAGCCGACAGAGTGCACTGGGAGGCAAATTCACATGAAGAATTGCTGAATTGCTGGTATTTCACAAGTTCCTCCAGTAGCTCACAGATGGCTTATGTGTTTCTGAGTCTGTAGCTACTGTACAAAGAATGATTAAGGAGAGGAACTGACTCACTGATATTTGTTTCACAGCTGAAATAGAGACTCTGCTTCACTTGCTGTTGTGTCAGGCCTGGCTGCCAGGTCATTTGGACCTCTGGGAAATGAACAATAAACTCAATATAATAACACTGTATAAGCCAGTGCACCCTTTAGAAAGCTTTCATTAAGTATCGCCATAATGCAGGGGAAGAAATAAGTATTTTACAAAATGCAATTTTGCACCTTTGATCTTATTTGTGGGGGTACTGCAATTTTCCAAGGCAACTTATTTTAATACTTATCAGGGTGCAAACCCATACACACTGGCAAAACATATTCTAGTTTCTGCAGTTCTATTATTTATTCCATCCTGTCGGCAGAATAGACCCATACTCTTGTAAGTAAGTTGTGCATAGCCGTCATTTACACTGGGGACCACTTGTTGAAATGGCCGATTTTGTCAACATCACTTTTTAAAAACATAATTTGTTAAAAATGTTCTATAAATATCTTCAACCGAGAAACAAATGAGAACACTTTAACAATTGTTTATTTGCACAATAAGAAAACAATCACTAAACCCTGATTGGTTGAATTTGACTCATGAACTCTTGTAAACTCTGTTTCTATAATGTTTAAGTCTGCAGCAATGAAACAAGGCAGTTTAACATAACATCTGAAGGTAAGGTTGATTTATTATCTTTACATTGTTTACATTATTCCTTCAGTTTCTATTTTTTATCATATCTTATGGCATTGATACTGGATATTGGATACTGATATCATCTGGCTGACTTACAAGTACTTTCTACAGTAAATGTGATACTGCGTTGTTATCTTATTGTTGACTCTGTAGAAGCCTAAATTATGCCCTTCAGTATGTAATTTTTTTCCCAACCTGCCATAATTTTCTACTTTGACCTCAGACCAATTCCCCATTACATTGCATAAATGTACTGGGGGATTGGCATGTTAAACACTGTTAAAAAACAATTTTTTCATATTAGTCCCTTTGTCACCACCACTTTCCAACTTAAGGCGAAGCCACTGTGTAGCCTCTGGGGATAAGTTATGCTAGCGCATGGTAATAATATGCTAACCTGCAAACAAAAGAAAATTCTAGTCATTTAAGTTTGCATGCTGTCATTATTCACATTGGTGATGAAATAACTATTCAATCAATTTATTAATATCTTTAATGCATTGATTAAATTCACCTTCAATTTACCAGATGTTTATTGCATGAGTTCTCATCCATATTGCCTTTTGGTCATGGGTCCAATCTTCCAAACATCCAGTGGGCTTTATAGTAGAGAGAATCCAGACTGTACCATGTTGAATAGAGAACAAAGGGCTTTTTTCATTGTTTCAGGGAAAAGTCTTTTTTAAGTACCCTAAATAACTTAAATTGTTAATATTTCACAATTAGAACAATGATTAGCAATTGTGTCTTTTTTTTTTTTCTTAGACATGTTATTTGAATGTCTTATTTGATTATGAACTAACTTGTCTGTAGGAGAAGCCTCTTGTTTACAAAAAGCAGGGAGTAGAAGTTCCTCAGGGGAGGTCACTGTTGGAACTAAAAGTTGGTCCAGTTCAGGTGCAGACATGCTGAAAGATTGCTGCTAGCTGTTCAGTAGCTATTTGCCTAGCATCAGTTTCCTTTCTGCTGTATATTGAGTTTCTTTAATGTTCTTTTGAAAACTTTATTTTATGTAGATTTTTACAACATCACCTCCACCACACAGCCAGTCCTTTACAATATTGTATGTGTATTAAATAATATAAATGCAGATAGTAAGTTTGTGGCACTCATATTTTTCTTCTTTTCTATTGTTTAAAATTGGCAGCAGGTTTTACTGCTGAGCATTAAGAGTTGATTTTCCTCTTTCAGTTCACAGGGCACCTCTCTCCACTTAACTGATTACTTTTTTCTGATACTGTTGTTGTTGATGCTGTGGTTTGTGTTGAGTGGACCTTTTGTTCTCCTGCTGGCTGCAAACATTTTGTTTTGTCCTATTCTTGTGTCTCTATTGTTTCCCTAAAGGCTAGCCTGTTTTTCTCAGCCTGGATTTAGTGAAATTCATGGTCCAGGTCAAGGTCTAAAATCTGCAGGGAACAGTAGCTGAAAACGAAAATATGTTGCAGTTAAAAAAATGTTCATGTAAAGGAGCACAATGCATTGCAGAGGGCATTAGCTGACCGTTGAATTAAAATTTTATAAGCACTTTATTAACTTAAAACAGCAGGTTTACCCCGATCCTCCTTTAATTTCTGATTCTTCTCATGGGTGATACAAATAAGGCACTGAGGGTGTCTTTGGCCTTGACCGTAACCATGAACACATTGACTGAATGCACAGTACGTGAGGCTGCAGCCATTATAGTGGCCGAGAAAGGTCAGGTTGTAGAACAACAACAGAGTGAAGGGTCCAGATGGCAGCAGGGAAAAAGCAGAGGGTGAATAAGCTTTGTTTTGTAAGGAACAAACTGTAAACCTGTACAGCTACACTAGTTGTTGTGTGTTGTACGGCTGTCTGATTGATGTCAGCAAGGAAGGAGCATCCCTCTCTGACTGATCTGAGACTAATCTAAACTAAGGTCTAAGACCATGGGAAATGTGATTTTTTGTTCAGAATCTGTCACCTTGGATAACACACTCGTCTTGTGTAATATTCCTCGTGTTACTTGCTCACAATACAGCTGCATTGACAAGCATTGACAGTCTCTCAGGTCTAAATTAATGAACTTGTCAATCAAAAAGAGCAGCAGTGCCTATCTGGAAGTTGTCTCTGATGTGTAATTTGTGGTTATTTAAAATATGTAGCAGGGACAAGTTGTTCATTTCTGGAGCTAGTGGCAAGGTGACACAAGTAACTCCTATATACTTTAATTGCAAATTCAATATTTTATGTGTCCTGTACCTTTAATGATTAACAGGTGACAGCAGGGCTTACAAGGTTAATTTGCTTCTGTGTTGACTATATGGTCATGGCTGCTCACATGAAAACCTGTTCCCTGTCCTTGTGGCTGACATGACCATAAAGTAGGGCTGGGCGGTATGGCCTAAAATTTATTTATTTTGAAGCACAGATGGTAATGGTATAAATGTGTCTGAGGTAAACCACATGCACTGATATGGCAACTGTTACTGTTGAAAACGACCTCAAAGACAAAAACAACGTAAAAGACGTAACAAGGGAAAAACTATGAAAATAAAGTAAAAGATGAAAATGTCGTTAAAGATGAAATAGAGGGAGACTCGACTACTGAGATAAGGTGATGTTCAGTTAGCTTTGTGCAGAAACAGCCAGTAGAGATGTCCTTCAGAGGGCTACTTTTTCCTTTTATACTTTGCATACATTTCAGAGGATGTCTTTTTTGTTTTACTTTAATAAATAAGTTGAATCAGTACTTGTACTTTTCCCAGAGTCTTTTTTATACAAGTATCTGGACATCTATTTGAGTAAAGACTGTGTGTACTTTTGCCACCTCTGCTTTTTCCAGACAATCAGCTGACACAGGCTGAAAAGAACACATCCTGCCACAAATTTTGATAATACTTTTTTTTTTTGAACTAGCAAAGGGAGGGCTCTACCAGTCAGCATGTTACAATCAAAATTCATAGGGTGTACTTGCTATATCATTTATACCAACCACCCCTACCATAAAGAACCATCAGTGGGTTCTTCAAAAACAGGATCAGTGCTGCGCGCTGTGGATGAACTTCTCTTTAGAGCTCTACAATTCAATCTCACTCCAGCGTCGGCAGAGTAATTTAAAGAGTACAAAGAAAGAATCAATCTTCTCCTGCTAAGATGAGTGGAAGTCAAAACAAAGCCTATTATTTGTTGCGGTGGTACCTAATAGTGGAGGCGTCTCCGAAGAATACATACAGCTTTAGGGGTGAAAAGAGGAAAGAAGAGCATGTTGAGAGAACGGTAAACACAGTATAGTGAATCTGAGGGGGTGCAAGAGTGTGTGAGCACACACTTGTGAATGTGAACAAGACACTTATGCAAGTGTTGGAATAAATAAGATAAAAGCAAACAGAAGTGCAACTAAACAAAGAGAAGCCATATGGATTCCAGGAATGTTGCTTAAGTCTGAGATGTTATTATTATTAAATACTATAAATATGGATGAAACCAGCCTGTAATTGTTTGCTCATGAAAAGAGACATCATAAGTGACAAAATGCACATTTATTGACAATTTAATTAGTTTTTAATCTCATTATCCCTTCCTTTCATGCCCTACATGTACTGTACCTCCAGTCAGTGTATGTGCTCTATATTAGTAGCCTGAGTTACACAATATAAAAAATGTTAATATATGCAGTTATAATGAGAAATAGGAATGCATTATCCGCTACTCGAGTGCTCAACCAAGCACACTAGAAACGTCAGCAAAATCCTTGTGTTTTTCTTGCCAAATCGGATTCTAGTTAATGAAATGTTCAAGTGCCAAAAAACATCTCATGTGAGTACTCCAGCTGGGAGGGGCCCAAAGCCGTCTGTAATGAATACCACAGGCCACTTTTTACACTAATGCGCACACTTCCTGAGCCGTTTCTGTCACCAGTTCACAAGCGTTTCCAGCCAAGTGGATGCAGTGTCCAGTGTGCTCCATATTAATGATTAAAACATACAACCTCTGGTGTAGGATACCAGTTTGCCCTGGAGTCGGGCCCGTGTGCAGCCTAAGTTGAAATTGACATGCTTTTTACATGCTCTGTGATCCAGTGTTAATGTTTTATGAGCAGCAGCCTGTGTTTCATGTTCATGTTTCAGCATGAGACTACAGTATCCGCAGGGATTCCACACACAAACACACACACACACACATCACTCCTGCCCATGTTGGTTGGTTAGTATGAGTATCATGTTGTGATCCGTCAGGTCGGCTGTTTTTTTTAATGATGTGCACCCCTGTTTCAGTTCATGTGGGTGGGAGTTTGCTTTACATTAGGGAGGTGATGTGATCTTCTTGCAGTGTCCTCCTGTCCTCCTGACCCCCTGACCACTGACCTGTAGTAATACAACATATGTTGACCAAAGACCAAAGGTGACAGTTCCTTTGAAACGTTAACCCCTGTACAGTAGACACTTTGGTGTCACCTTATGATTCCTTCCTCTTCTTGAATTCTTCTTCAAGTACATTTAGGCTTTACAATATATCGTGTGTCTGGGGCTGGGCCATAAATAATATCAAAAATAATAAATAATCTTTCTGACAAAACAATCCACTTACTCCTGCATGATATGGCACCACATGCTCCTTATAGACAAATGAAGTCAGCTCAGTTGTCCTGGCACTCCAGATGTTGTAATTTTTCATTGTATTGAGTGTTTGTTGACTTGAGGGCTGAGGAGAAAATTCACTACTTTTTATATGGATGATCATGTTTATGGAAAAATGTAGTCTATTGCAGTAATACATTCCTCAGCGCTGCTATATTGAGTGAGAAAGTTGAGTTCTCCTGCAAATTCTGTTGTTCTTCTTGCATCCAGTGATGCCGCAGTGACGACACCTAACACCTGGGCAACAAAATGTGGTTATTATTATACTATGTTTAACCTAGTCATCTAAAAAACATTCTCAAACTGTGAAACTCCCTTGAAGAAACAAGACTCGGTTCAGCAAGACTGCTGCTTCTTTTCATTTTAAACTTTCACGCACAGAACTTTCAGCAACATTTTTGATTGGTCTGCACCACGTTCTAGCTACTGTTCATATGACAGATGCTGCTCAACTTTGTTACATGTGACCAGTGTTGGGCAAGTTACTCAGGAAGTGTAATGTTTTACTCTTTACTTGTTACTCCTTTAAAAGGCTGCAACATTACTTTTGATACCAAGTAATAAGTAAGGTAAATTGGTCATGTTACTCACTATATTACAAAATAACTGTCTTGCCTTGTTAACTGTTCAGATGTGGTGTAGACAAAGTCAACTTCTCTGAGCGTAGCTTTCAAATTAGATTCCATCAACAAATACACTCTTTCAAGGTAGCCAAACAAACTCAAAATAATGAATATACTTCCACCTGCCACACGTACATGTCATCATAAGATAGCCTACCTTGAACAAAAAGTAAGTCTGTAACTCAGAATTAGTAACTGTAATATAATTACTTTGGAAATGTTTTGGAAATTTTAATCTCTTACACACTCGTTACTTGATAAAGTAATAATCTTACAGTAATAAATTACTGACTAATGCATTACTGCCCAACACTGATCGTGACACATCTGTCTTTATGACATGTCACTAAAAGTTTAGGTCGGCAGCAACAGTTGAGGGTGATGAATCATGCTAGATTATACTATTTTCCCTGTGATATCACATCCTGTGATTTTGCCCAGTATCAGGCCAAGACAGTTACAGTAATGATACACAGCAACATGGGTGTGGGGCATCAAAAGATCGAGAAGTCAGCTTTAATGATCAATATAGCAGCACTAAGGAATTTATTGCTTTCATTGACTACATTTACCATCATCACTGATTGGTAATCCACATAAAAAGTGGTGAATTTTCCCTTTAAGGCAATTTGAGCTAAGCAAACTCCAGCCTTGACTCTCAAGAATGAACTGTAAAACTCAACAAATATTATTGACCAATTGTTTTTATACAATGTCCCACAAAATATCCAGAAATTATAAATCACAATAACTCTTTTAGATGCAATTCAGACATGAGCACAATACCATCCACCAAAGATGGCAACAGACTTTCTGTATGTTGATATGATGATATACTGTATTATTATTTTACACAATTTCACTGTCCAAATACAACATGATTTCAAACAAACTGCAAATACAGTAAGACTAACAGAATTATCATCGCATTGACATCCCATTTTTACAACAGCTTTACTGTTTGATGTGTGGGATTGGATGCATACTCTTTATTGTATTGAATAAAATATCATAATTTGAAAATTACTGTTAATATAATAAGATATCACACAAACCTAGAGCTTTCTTATTGATTGTCATTTTCTTTGGCTTCTACAGTGTTTAGAGGGCCTGCTGAATGTTAAATAACATGAATTTTGTTGTCAAGCGTATAATAAATTAAGACTAAGTCTGACATGTCTCATCCTTTATGTCAACTCGGTTATCATTTTGGTGGATCTTCTACCACAGATGTACAAATGTGAGCTGAGATCATAAATCTGCAATATTGCATTAAAATGTGGAATACTACACATCATATATAAATGATGGAGAATAATCAATAGAGGGTGATTAACATAGAAAAATGATTGATGGAGACATTAGATAAAAACTGATGGCATTAGAAGTCTGCTAATGCCATTGCTAATGGAAGAAGGTTCACACGATCAGCGAGTGACTCTTTGCATTCATTTTTCATATTTAGTTCAGCAGCTCAGCATTCAATCAGATCATTTTCAGGGTTAGAAAATGGCTGCAATCGTTCATTTGTATTATGGTGCATGCAGTTGAATTTCTTGGCAGACTTAACAAATTCTATTTCAACCAAAAAGGGGAAAAGAGAAACCAAATTTGATTGCTTGAGATTAATTGTTAGTTCATGTAATTCATTTTTGATGACACTAATCAAGTCAAGTCAGTCATGCCTTTTCAGAGGTGTAAAGCAAACAAAAGGAAGCATTAAACAAAGAGACAGTCGGTGTATTATTGCTTTGCATAGGGAGATTTTTAAGTGTTTTAAACCTTAATGGGATCTAAAAAAAAAAAAAAAAAAAAAGCAGCTATAGCTATATATAACAACTAGGCTTTTTTACACCAAACACCCAATTAAAAAGGACATTTTCATCTGTTAATTTTCTTCCTGTTCTGAGATCAATAAAATTGTTGTCTGTTGTCACAAACATCCTCAGGTGTACAGTTAAAATCCCCATTTTCTGCGAATAGGTGAATCCAGAACAACCATTTCAGACAGACAGACAGACGATAAACTAGATCATTTAATTTTTATACAATGAGTCATATAATCCCTTATTTCCTTTTTTTTAAATGAACACACTGAGGATTATTTAATATTTTTGCTTCTAATAAAAGCATGAATAGTTATGAGGTTTTCAACACCAGACATTTGTGTGTTGTCAGTTTTGAGAGTGGTGATGGCAGCTGTCCAGGTGTTTGTGTGCACCAGATTCATAATGAACTGCACAGCACACTGCACTCCTCTACAGTAATTTGATGTCAGCTCTACAGGGAAAGACACTTTTTAAACATACTTGCTTTATAAAAAGGTCAAAATTGTACTTGGTAGCTGTTCAAGTGACACACAGTCCTACATTACTATGCAGATCAGTTGACAGCATGTTTCTTCTCTTTTGTAACCAAGTGAAAAATCAATTAAGTAGTTTGAGAAGTTAATAGGCATTAAGACAGCCATCTGATTTTTTAAAAAGAAAACAGCAGATGTTCAACACATCCAAAAGGGATTTTTTTTTTGTTTTTTTTTGCAGCATGTGAGAAAGTTTCCACTTCCAAATCTTTTTCCTGATGGCCTGGGGATCAAACTGGCAACCATGCAGAGTAACATCAGCATGCTTAAGCTCAAGGGTACTGCATCTTCTGCGTGCTACAGCCTTACATATCATCTGTTGTTAGACTGTTTTCCCTTAAGTAGCTGTTTTGTAAGAGATAAAAACATTTGCAGGCCGCCCTTATCTTCCATTCAGGCTCTCATATACTGGAAATGTCCCAACGGCAGGACTGTAATTGCATCTTCTGAATATCCAAGTGTTATAGCCTGTGACGGTTGGGTAGAAACAGCAAACCCAATATCACGCCAAAGTGTCCCGGTCTCCTGTGTTTTACTCACCCATCTACGACAACTTCATGTGGACTTTCTCGCCCTTAATAGTTCTGCATCTTCATGGATGTATGTACCTTTCACGCCTAGGTGAGGCAAAACGTGACACTGACATTGACACACTGAGAATGGATCAGCAGGTCTATTACACGCTTTATCATGAGACTGGGCTGCAGCACCTGTATACCAATCGTTGGTGTATGAAATACCTTGTGGTTATCAGTGGATCCTCGGTATGGCTTCTTGTTGATGCTGTAGCTATAGTCTATAGTCTCAATAATAACATACATGTATGACAGTGAACAGACACATGTGGTGTTTATGAGTGGAGACTTTCTGGTAAAATTTTGAAGCTTTTTGTCCTGTATGGCATTTTAATATTTCCTTTCATGCAACTTTGAAGGTACAGGGTATATTTATTTCTCATTTTACAATACAGGGTTCCATCCCACAGCCTGAGGGAAGAAGCTAGTATCCTTTGGGTTCTCTGCAAGCCTCCCACCTCATCCATATCACTGATACTGTGTCGATGGGTGCTGGTGGTGTTCTGGGCAGTTTTAATCATTTGCTTTTTTTTTTTAGGCTTTTTGCGCCTTCATTTGGTAACATAGCTGAAGATATGACAGGAAAGGGAAAGAAAGAATTGGGTATAACTTGCAGGAAAGGTCCACTAGTTGTAATTGAACAGTTGCAGAGGACTCTTCCTCAGTACACGGGGCTCTACGCACTCTACAAACTGAGCTACAAGGCTGCCCTTTGCCTCCTTTTTTCCAATAATCGAGAATCAGCTCCTTGGCTTTGCTGATGTGGTGTAGTAGGTTGTTCTCTGTACACCATTCTACAAGACTGTTGATTTTCTGTGTATATGTTGTTTAAAATCCCACGATGATGGTGGAGTCATCCTTGAACTTCACAACTTACATGTATTTTGGATATTTTTGAGACTTGATATGATGTACTACTCTCTCATATTATTTTTGAGTTTTCATTGTACTGTATTGTTGAATGGTTAACAACATCTGCCATCATGGAGCCTATCACCCTCTTGGTATATAAGTATATATGAGTGTGGTGACCATTTTAAACTATTGACCTGAGAGACATTTCATTGTGATCAAAATGTTGTGCATTTAAATACATTTGTGGAGTCAGTGCTGATTTCCTACACACTTTCCTCTTTCTAATCAAAAAAGTCAATTGTTTACCACGACTCTCTTCCATGTTTTGTGCGCAGACAGTCCAGCAGCAGCCAGTGGTGTGCTAGCATTGCTAAACGTCCCGCCAATCATGTGCTTTGGCACATCAGTTATAGCGACAGTAGCTCGGCCAGGTGACTCTTAATGGTGCGAACTCAGAGGTGGGTTTGTGGGCGTTTGGGGGATAATAGTCTGGCACACACACTAGGCGGCCTGATGCCGTTGCACTGATTTCTGTTTAAGCTGTATTTGCTCAGCTGTCCTCCGGAGCAGCAGCCTGTAAACCCTCAGGGACAGTTTTTCGCCATCTATCCCCATTATAAGGCATTACAGTCCTCTGCTTTCCCAGAGTGTCACTTCATTTTCGTGAAAGCTCTGCCATGGCACATCCTCTCTATAATGAAATGTATTCAGTTGTGCTGCTGTGCTGAAATTAGGTTTACAGGGAATCAGTGGAATAATTATTTCCCTGTACGTAAATCATAATAGTCTGGTGGACAGTTACTGTGGATCATGTTTGTTGATGAAAATGTAGTTAATTAAGTCTTGGTTAATAAACAGGAGACTGTACTGTGTATAAGATTGAACTTTGTCTGATTTGCCATGAGTTATATAAAGTTGCTTAGTGCAGATATACAGTAGTTTAGTGTCTTTTTTCAGCAACTGCACAGACCAGCTTATCTGTGGATTTTTTTTTTATTATTTGGTCCTATGGGCTCTATTACTTTAGTGTGCATCCTGCTGACATTCACAACAGAGCAAGGTTGAACAATTTTTCAACATAATCTTAGAGCTTGTTGTTTTAAGCTGCTGTATGGGAAACCAGAAAGTTTTCACATGAGGACACTTTAGAAGGTGCCAGGTATTATTAGCTGAAAAAACACGCACAGACAAGTTGCATCCAAAAGTCACACCCCTCCTTAATCCAATGAACCAATGCTGAATGTATGGACATTAAACACAGATGGTTAGAAGTGGCTCGGCTAACTTAAGACTTCCAGTGATACATGCTCCTTCTGTATCAATAGCTGCATTTACATGGATCATAATATTCCACTAATAATTAGAATAAAATTCCTTATAATACCCTCAAACTGGCCTGACCTGGCCCGATCAAAAGGAATTTTCAATCAGCTTGGGATGGGTGGTGTAAACCTTTGATAATCCATTCAATAGGAAAATAGCTATGTAACTACTTAATCTGATCGTTTCTCTGTGGTTGGACTAAATATATTCTTCCTGTGCATGTTTTGCCTCATGTGGGAGTACACTGGGGGATGTCAGTGAGTTTCCAGGAGGGACAGAAACATGATGGTAGCAAAAAAAAAACTGATCTGTGGCTGATACAACTTTTTTTGTTGGAAACCTTTAGATGAAGGATTGTTGAATGCTTCAAACACGTGTTTAAAAAGATGGACAAAGCTGATAACCGACATCCAAACTGAGCAGATCAAAAAACGCTGGAAAAACTCTTCTTCTTTTTCTTCTGTATTATTTCCAGCAGATTAGACAGACATGGAATGGGAAAAAAAAGAAATCTTTGGTGCATGTAAAAGCACATCTTATCAGATAAGTTTATTTAGTGTCCATGTAGAGAGTTACATTAATCTGAAATCAGAATGGGTTAAATCAGGCTGAAGACATATTGTCTATGCAGCCGCAGCTAATGAGAGTTGTGAAAGTGCTGAAATGATTTTGATTCTACCACTTAATGAAGACATCATAGTTTTATGGTGTTAAGCTTCTACCCACACAATCACCAATCAAATTAGTTATTCAAATGAATGAATTTAATAGTTGTTAACATGTGAACCCCTCTGAGTCAACAAAATGTAAACAAAGGTGATAAATGCTGAAAAAGGTACATAATGTTGCTATGGCTCATGAGATACAGTATGCATTATACCGGGGATACAATCAGTGAGCTGCATGGAGAATGTGACACTGAGTTCAATCAAAACAAGCAAACAATAAAAGTTTCATTGCCTAATTTCAGTTTAATAGCTGCTGTAAATCATAACATAAAAAACAGCTGTGGGATCAACTTTTTCAATATCGTTTTATGACTGGCTCATCAATTCTACAAGGCCAATCTCACCTAGGTATGACACCTGAGTAAGCTAAAGCAAACTCTAAAAAGTATTTGTCTTGAGTCTGTTTCACAGCAAAAGTCTGACATGGCCTCCAGTTAGTTAAATGCTGCAGGTGCAGAAATGCAGCCACAGGGTGGCTTTCAGCAAATCGCCTGAAACCTCTTTTGTTGACTGAGGGATTTAAAGCGTCACCAAAGCTTAAATCCATACAGACTTGTCTGTCACAGTACTATGGCTGACATTCCTGACAGGCAAACACTTTTACACAGATCACCAGCTAAGCGCTGCTGTCCAAGCAATCTTTGGATGAAAATCTGTGAAAATGAAATAAGCTGATTCACTTAAAAGTGACTGAAGAGTTTGAAGTGGATGCAGAAGTGATTGGGAGGAGTTTGGTCAAATGCATTTCCTGTATTTACATTGGATTTATAAATGTATTAATTTGAATCAAAGCAGCAACCACATAATATAATTTCACTTTTGAGTAAATTAGCCATTTCATGCTATTTAAGTTAATAGAAAATACAATGTTCCATATTGTTTTATATGATGTTTATCTGCTATTCTACTATTTTGTGGAATTTTTGTTAGCTAATGTTAAGCCAACCCATTTTCTTCAATCTGCATACAAGCAACACAACTTTCGACTGAAATAGCATGTAATGCATGTAACAAAGATCTAATTTTGCATCCAGGTGATACGCCAATCATTCCCATTAAAAAATGTCAGTTGACGCGGCAAGAAAACAGCAAGAAAGGCAATGAAGGTCACCTGTCTATGGCTCTGCTGTTCACATAAATTAATGGGAAGGATTGGCATATCACCTACATGCAAAATCTGACTTTGGCGTATACACTGCATACATGCATAGAAGTGTAAAGTCATGTTACTTGTACACATTTGAAGACAACGGGTTTGGTTGACTGTAGAATATGTAGCAATGTTTGCAAATGCACCATTCAAGCAACAATGAATACCTGATATTTCAAATACATAGCTTGTTAGGGAATAGTTTAACATTTTGGGACATTTTCTTGCTGAAAGTTAGATAAGAAGATGGGAAGACTGATAGCACTCTCATGTCTATATGCTAAATATGAAACATAAAGCAAGTAGTTGGTTAGCTTAGCTTATCAGAAAGACTATACAAAAGTGCAAATAGTTAGCCTGGTTCTGTTCAACACGGCCTACTTAAAAATAAAAATGTCATGTAACATGTTAAGCCTTAGAAGTGCTGGTGGGCGGCTTTTGGTACCTTCGGACAGAGCCAGGCTAACTGTTTTCCCCTGTTACCACTCTTTGTGCTAAGCTAAGCTGGCTCCATCTTAATATTTACCATACAGATGTGAGCATGGTATCAATCTTCTCATTTAACTTTCAACAAGAAAGTGAGTAACTTTATTTCCCAAAATGTTGAACTATTTTTTCAACTCGATGCAGAAATGAAGCAAATTATTTAAGATTTCAACACTGCTGATGTCAGTGTAAATGTAATTGTGCTTTGCTTGTTTAATTTTTTCTAGAAAACAATCCCACTGAAAACAATTTACTGACTTTGGTTGCCTCTAGCACTGAAAATACTTTCCTATGCAACACTATGCTGCATTCGATGACATTATATGCACACAAGAGACAATTAAAAACAGACAACTTTGTGGTGTCTTCCGATGCCTCTAATTAGTTCTGTGGCCTTAATTGCACTTTTGTTATGGAGAAAATAAGGTAACCAAGGAATAAAAAACTTGATTAGAGATGCGAAATAAACTCACCATGTTGTTTTTGAGGGTTATAATTATATTCACGTTAGAATAATTGCAATTAAATAAGATAATTTTGCCTCAAGCACAAAAGAACACTGCTTCATAAACGAGAAAGGTTTCTGTGATCCTGAATGTGCTTTTAAACTCTTCTGTGCTTTAAGAGTTAGATCATGTCTAGTGCTCTGACATATTTATTTGGCTGGCAATGACTTAATGTCACATTTTTCAAGTCTTTATAAACCGCTCTGGGAACATGAGTGGGTACTAAAGGTATTCTCAGGAGACAAGACTTGGTGTAGAGGGCAGTTAATTTGTACTGGTACGTAAATTTCCCTCGGCTGCAGGCAGTAATTCCGGACATGATTTGTATAAGGCGTCATCGACAACAAAATCGCTTGTCTTTGAGGTGACTCAAAGACTATCACAGTACAGACCTAATAGTTTTGGACAGTGATGTACGAGCAGCTGTAAGCACAGTAAATTTTTCAAATTATTTTTCAAGACCACATCAGGCTGCAGTTTTCTGTGACATATTATGTGTGCTGCCGCCACACTCCATTCATTATAAGAAGCAATCCCCATAAAGTGTATGAAAGCCAATAAACAGTGGCAGGAAATGTCACACTGACAGAAAACCTCCTCATGAGCCGCTTCAGTTGAAATGGCAGCAATAAAATTGAAGACCCATGGTAACATTTATAGGTATTAGCCTAGCTTATCCCAAGTATTAGCACTATTGGAAGTCAGTTATTGGCTTTAATATCTGGAGTGTTCAGGATCCTATAACACACTGAGCCCCAGTACCAGAGAGAGTCACCCTCAGTGTGTGTGTGCATGTGTCCATTGTGATTAAATGTGTCTGACTCTGCATAATTTTCTCTTCCTTTCAGTTTCCATGTGAATGCACGTGTGTTTGTAAAGGATATCACGGTGGCCCATAATTTCCTGCCAGCAAAGCCAGCAGAAATGCTAGTCCAAGCTCTTTTTGTGCATGTGTGTGGCTACAAGCAAACCTGCTTGCCTCACTGTGAATAGAGGGACACAGCTGAGGTTGCACTTAAGGAGACCTGGTGCCATTCTGTAAGTCTGTTACCTGTTTTAGCAAAGAAATTCTCTTTAAGGCTGCCCCCTGATAGTTGAAGATTTCGAATCATTAGTTGCAGACTCTTTAGTTGACTGAGAGTCGTCCAGTCAAGCATTCTTGTTTTTTTCCTTTATCAGTCAGTGTACATTATAGTTACAGGACAAAACAGACAGAAGCTTACAAAAATGCACAGATCGATCATTTCAATGAGGAATTAAGTCTTACAAACCAAGTCTCAAAATCAACAACAAAAAAAAAAGAACTAACTGCGATGGAAGTGGAGAAGTGCAGGTGATGTGCTGTCAGCACCCTCACCAGAGGGCACCTGCGGAGTGTGCAGGGCAGGTGACGCTTACTTTTTGCTTGTTTTTGTTACTGACAGGCTCAGATTGTTATTATAAGTGTCTGACAGAATTATGGATCGTGACAGTGAGAGACCTTTTTTAAAGGGTAAGATATGTTTAGTTTAGTTTTGCCAAACTAACTAGTCTCCTTTTGTTAAACTGAAACTTTAACAATGTCATAATCAGTTTCATTCAAACTCAAAACTCACCATAAATGTCTTGTTTTGTCTCTGCACTGTTTCAACAATCATCAACTCTGGTTTGGTTGAAATAAATCCTTAATTCACGGCGTGAAGGAGCGCTCTATGTGCAGGGCAGGTAACACTGTGTGAAAATCTCATGTTTTCACATCACAAATAGTTTAGTGTGAACTGTAAAAAAAATCAGCCAGATCTGATTCAACTGAAAAGATCCGGGAGGGGGCTGAAGCCTATCCCAGCTGACATTGGGCAAGAGGCAGGGTACACCTTGGACAAGTTGCCAGTTCATCGCAGGGTTCATCTAAAAAAGTTACTTTGCCAATTCAATGAGAAAAGGTGAATTACTAGTCACAGATTGGTGGAAACACTGAAAAAATGAACATACATTTGTGTGGTAGAAATGTCTTTTTTGATGTCCTACCTTGTTAATATTCTCACAACCCCTCAGATTTAATCTGCAATCCCTTGACCCTCTGCTTTAGACAATCAGTGTAAAACCACAAGCACATCTATTTTGTCCATGTCATGAGTCCAAAAATGTTAATAATTTCTATTTAAAGACAATGCTGTTAAAGGCTCCATTATCATTTAATTATTATATTTATTGAATGAAATAACCAAACCAAAACCTCCTGATCTTCAAGTACAGACAGAAAGAATGTACTTCATTCATGTAATTAAAGCAAGAGAAGCATTTTTGGTTAGTTGTTTATATCCATCCAAAGAGCAATCAATAAATCAAATGCTCTGACAAAAAAAAAAAGAAAAAAGAAAAAAATCAGGTCCTGTGGCTGTTGCATGCCTGTAATAAGCCCATGATTTAAAATGATTTGATGGCCTATACTTGCCTGTCTACCTGTAGATACCTGTGCCTACCTGTGCACTCATTGCACATGACTGTCTTCCATGAGGCTTGGCACATATATTTCTGAAAGCTATAGCAAGCTAGGTGCACAAGAATAGTGGAGTGCACCAAAATTACAACCCCTTGTAAAATGACCAAAATGCATCCCCTTGTTAACCTGCCATTATCCCTCTCTATCCCCTAGTAGCAGACAGAGTGCAGGTCAGAGGGATTGTTTAGTATAATATGCTGGTCCAGTCACCCTGACTCACTGATCCTTTATCCGTATCTTTACCATGGTTCTGAAATATCAGTAACCTAACTGTGCTGTGTGTTGATAAATCCATGGCATTGCAGATGAAAAAACAAAGTCATTTATGAATCAGTTCGCTGGTCACAAGTGAACAAAACAAACCAAGAACATCCTCGTTGTTAAAAATTAACAAACTTGCCTATAAGCTGCACTCCTCTCTCCAGCACAGACTCAATAGTCAATGTGAACACTTGCAAAATCTGGCTTGCTGTTTTGCTGGTTTATCCAACATTACCAACACTAGCTTTAATACAAGCATGAAATAATAACTGCAGCATTTTACATTTTAGTTTTTAGAAAGTTCTCCAAATTCTACCACTATCTTTTTCCAATTTGAGCTGCACCAGGATGGCTTTTGCACCTCTGGCCACTAACAGTGCAAAACTTTACACCCCAAATTTGCACTAGTGATTGCACTTGTGCCCATTTTTAGTAATTAGCAAGTTGGAGTGTAACCTCAGAGCATCACTGCCAGCTTATTACTAAGTGAGAGGCTTGTATGAAACTCTGCTTAGTTACCAGAAAGTTGGCCTCTGTTGGCCGCTCATTCCCATTACAGATGATCTGCCTTATCGTGATTAGTTTAAACAAGTCCCACTTAGAATGTTTACTTGTTATTAGCTATTGTATATCAGCTCCCTGTAGTGTGCCACACATTGTATGTGCCCATCCCTGGCTGTGATAAATTTTCCATCTGCAGAGAGGCATCCCAGCTATTGTTTATGGCACTTCTCTGAAGCCAAATGCGAATCAGGCGAGAGGCTAGGGGTATGCCAGGAGCGCCGAGACGCATCAGAACTACGCTGTGTTATCACAGCCAGATGATACAACCTGACAAGCAGATTGTGACTCCAGGTTTAACTTTGGCTTCAACTTCAAGTATGGCTGCCCTTACCCCTGCGCAGATACAACATAAAGCTTGTAAAGACAACATGGCAGACAATCGGTACCTTTAAATGAACTTAGCTTTACAGTTACTTGTTTAAGATCAATACTATGAAAATTTAATGTAGAATTAATGCAGTGGGGAGATGTTGACTGAGAAGAAAACATTATTTCTTGTCTTCCGTGGTCACTATAATACAGTAAGCCACAGTACAGGAACAGGAGCCTGTGTTCATCCTTTCAAACACAAGGTTACAGAACGAACCTCTCCCACTGACCTCTCGACGTGTGTTAACATCCCAAAATGATGGTCCCATGTCCAGTGACATGTTTTGACCTCTAACCTTGAAAAATGTCTCTCCTGCAAATATTTATGGTATTTCATCACTAAAGAGGTTTAGTGCACACTTTACTTCTTTGTGTAGAAGCAATGACATATAAATTCAGTCTAGATTATTTCATTACCGTCTAGTGAATACCACAAAAAATGGTGCAATATAGCTGGTCTGCATTAAAAATGTAATTTTATACCTCATTAGCCACCATGCCTCGATTGTTTGGGATGTATTACAGTATAGAAGTGATTTTTAAACCTGTTCAGTTGACAGACACCGAAATTAAAAATGCCTAAGAAAAAATAGGCTATTAATAGCACAAGTGGCAGTGTGTATTGTAATTTAAGATAACACATTCATTCATGTAACGCACTTCCTGACCTTCATTGTGTGTAAACTGCTTGATGGGGATATCACAGGTCATTTGGTCTCAAACGCGCTCACACTGGAAACGCAGGATAGTCTTTAATGGAAAGCGAATACCAGACCTTCATTAAAACCAGGTCAGGAGCAAAGCTGTGATCTTGATCAGATATGACACCTGTGTCTGAATGACAAAAAGGCATCACTTTAATAGGCCAGTGAAGGCAACAATGTTACTTTTTCCATGTCTGAAAAGGGCTGTGACAGTTCATCCAGCACCTCCTCAATTGGCCTGAATTCACCAGTACTTGTGCCAGTTGCTGCCAGTGGGGAAAACAGTAATATTGAGGAACACAACACTTTAGAATTTGCTGGAAACAAATAAACACAGGCCTGTTTTCTTCCTCTGTGCTGGCAACAGCCATGGCCAAAGGCATTATGTTTTCGTACTGTCCGTCTGTCCAGCCATCCTTATGTCTGTCCGTCCCATTTTCATGAATGCGATATCGCAGAAACACCTTGAACGTCCACTTGGACTAAAGGATGAACTGATTAGATTTTGGTGGTTAAAGGTTAAGGTCACTGAGACCTCACAAAACATGCTTTGGGCCATAATTCAGGAATTCATGTGCTGAATATGATGAAATTTCACACAAACATCTGACAGGACAAAAGGATGAAGTGCCATTTTATATCCAAAATATCAAAGGTCAGCATCACTCTAACATTATAATTTTCTGTAAAAAACACTTTTCTGGGTATTATTTAACACCATAACTCACAAACAGACGGAGAGACTATAAATATATTTCATGCTACTTCATATTCAATAATATTCTATAGATCTTCTCTGATGCAGACGTGTGTGAATTTAGAGTTTTTAGCATCTTTGCTGCGTCCATATTTGAAGCATTTTTTGTCAACCACAAGTTCTTTGATTTTGCTGATAGTGAGCAGCATCATATGACCAAGCTCTCTATCTTCTCTGTAAAAATAGCATGTTTCTTACTGGAAATTATTCACCAGAATCATACATGTCAATATAGAGATAACCTCAATTCCAACTACACTAAATGCCTTTTATTTAATTCATTCAAAGTTTTCACCATATAGTATGAATCTGGATAGATATGGATGCAAACTGCAACTTGACTGGTAGGCAGAGGCACAAAACCGAATCGTAATCGTAGGTATAACAGTCCTCTGACGTGTACAAAAGAGGCCATCATCAGCTTCTTGGCTCAAGGATTCATCATTGTTACTTCTTACTGTCTGTAGACAGGAACTTTGAAAACAGCAAATGAGACAGAAAGCAGTGTGGTCAATAAGGCAATCTGTCGAGTCAGGCTAAAGCCTCCTTCACCCAACAACAAACAAGCAAAAGCAAAATTGCAGTGTTTTGACTCCTCTTCAAAAAGGATTTTTAAGTAATGATGCTGTTCCCTAGAACAGATACAACTTATTGCATGAGGAACAAATTCTCTCCAGACTGAGAAAAACAACAGACTTATGTCACTACCACTGAATCATCTGGTTTTAACTTTGCTGTGAAATTCATAAAGCTTGTCAATCCTCTATGAGAATGCCTGTGCAGAACAATATGATAAACGCGTTGTGATGGCTGGGAGACTGTAAATGAATTTCCTGAGCCTTGAGATAAACAGCAGCATTTATGTCCTCTGCCACCAACAGCACCTAATGATTTGATTAAACTCTTTGCATAATGCTGCAGTCAATCTCATCTGCTGTGGATAATTTGTTTTTTTGATTTTATCTCCCACAACAGCCCCACGGTGACCAAATCTTTAGTCAGATGCTGTTGTATTAGGGAGGGAAACTACTTAATGAAAATGTGTTTCATTCAGCTCAGACACTGAAATCAGATGTTCTTAAACAAAACAATTAATAATTCATATTTCTGTCTTTGGCAGCCTGCATGCTTGACAAAAAGCCTTCATTCTCTTCATTTTCGGCACATAATTATCTTCTATTTGTCGTTTCAAAGAGCTGTGTTAATCGTGAAAACAAAGTTGTAAAAAAGAACAAAGGCTATCAAGTTTCTCAATAGCTATCCACTACAGTGCTGCCAAACATATCTGTATTTATTCCTAGAAAAAATAAGAGCCACTTTAGTAAAAGTCGACACAAAACAACACAGCAGGCCAGCCAAGAAACAAATACAAACGGTGTGCCTGGTGGAAGACATCCTCGACACTGCTGGCTCTCACAATACCTGCACATACGGCACAGAAGGAACATTTAGCACTTTTTGAATTGCATCATCTTCCATTCAGAGAAACAACTAAAACAAATGTTCAAGCTTGTTTAGAGCTTTTCTGAATCATCTCTGGCCGTATGAATACTGCTCTCCTACTGGTATCGTCTTGGCAATGGGCGTTGTTCATTTATACTGACTGAGACCGAGATAGAGAGCGAGCGCAGGTGGCTTTTGGGACTTTATTAGGATCATTAGGCTTTCAAGGGAACTCTCCCTCAAGGCCAGGCACATGCACTTTGTGACATGATCGGCTGAGGAAATCAGTGGAAGAAATGCCTAATTCATTTTTCTGGCAAGTGGAAACGTGAAAAGCCCTAATAAGATCCAGCTAAAAGGCTTCCAGCGAGCTTCGTGCTCAGACTGAACAGGCAGCTTCACTGAGTCTACAAAATGTAAAAACTTGACTGTGATGAGCAGCACTTTTGTCTCTCTCTGGTCAGCAAATTTCATTGCAGGAAGATGAAATGTGTGGTCTCCTGTGGCAATCCTAATTCTGCGACATCTGTGTGTCCTGTAATGATTAATAGTGTACAATATGATGTATCATCTGGCTGTGGGTAAAATGTGAAGTGAATGAACGTCTGAGGGTTTCTGCTGTCCAGCCTCTGCCATAAAGTCAAGGTGAAAATGATGACAATAGGCTGGAAAAAATCAATCTGACCTCTTATGTAATCAATTTTTACTGTTATGTAATGTCGACTTGGCAATTATAAGATGGGCTCTGCACAGTTTTCTTCCTATGAGGGTCTGTGGGTGGTATGCTCGGAGCATAAGTTTAGTATAGTGAAAGTCAAATGACAGTCTGGATAAGCTGTTAAACAGTTTATTTAGTTTGTTCATGTAAGTCTGACCAGCAAACTTGCATGACCACTGATGAACAGTATAAAGATCACTACTCAAAAAGAGCAACTTATATTTGATATGCCTTTATTTATGATGCATTGAGAGCATCAGAGCAGTTTGGAAGTTGGTGATATTTTGATCATGCAGCAGGTGCAGCAGGCTGCTGTCTCAGAGTATGACTCAAATAAAATCCCATAACTCTGAGATAAAGCTTCAAAATGCAACTAAGAAATTGGTGGGCGTGTTCATTTTTGCATCACAATTTTAATATTTACTGATAAAAACTATTAAAGTCATAATAGTGTGACATTTGTTGGGGTGTCTACAAAACAAACATGTTTTCTTACATCTGGAGAACAACATTTTTAGGCCTGGCCATCTCTGCAGCACTACAGTACTTCATTAAAATTCTGTTGTGTCACACATTTTACATTTATCAAAAAACTGCAGCTTCTGCTATTTGGATATTGCACTTGGCCATCTTGTGATTTTGATAACATTTCGCCCAAGTACAAATGTTGCTACAAGTTGTCAAAACTCCATGGGGTAGCTTTAACAAGGAAGGACACCATTCAGAGAATGGACTCTATTTTTTCCTCTGTTATTCTTTCATAAATTTGGTGTTCTGTGGTGTGAAGCTTCACAGAACAGCTGAGTTTGACAGCATGAGCACAGTCTGCAGTTTACTGACACTTCATATTACTTTTCAATACTGAAGTTTGAGCCTTTAATTACCTCTAATGTTGTGATTCCAACATGCCTAATGTAGCTTTACAATCACAACAACCAGACATTCATTATAACTGTCAGCTGCCCAGTGGACATGGACGTTCATCTGCCACACACTGTACTGTACATAATCCTTAGTAAATAATATGGTCTGTGTAATGAGCTCTGTATGATATTCTGTCATCATAAGTACTGGATAACTACTGCTGTGGACAACCATGCTCATCACTGTCTACAGTCAACCCTCTACATTGTGCGGTGACCCTCTTTTCATTGCCATAGTCTTGTGGAAATGTCTTCAGTCGATGTTGTGTTACCGTAGACAGCCCCATCATCATAAGGTAAAGTCTGTTCTGTAAGATGCCCCAGACGGGGGCAAAAAGCACTGAGTTGTCCAAACTGTCCTGACACAAGTCGTTGTTGATTTCACTGTTGTAGGGGAAAGACTCTAGGGCTGCAGATAAGACTGTTGCCATGGTCCTGAAGGAGATACCAAGTAAGGCGTCATCAGAAGGGAAGCCCCTCCTCACAGTGACTACCAAGGTGGGCAGAACCATTTCAGAAACTCCCCTGCCCTCCCCCCCTGCCTCCAAGTGGAACGTCCTCCTGTGTTGGTCATACTGAACAATAGCAAAGCTTTGAGTGTCCTATGACTGACCTCCACTGTCTACTAACTCATTAATTAAGCCTTATGACTGTTGTATCTAACATAGAAGCAACGATTCATTTCCAGCTGCTCTATGGGGTATAAAACCCGTCCACTACATTACTACAGCTACACAAACAGTAAGTAATGATCTTATGATCTATAGAGGCAGCCTCAAATTGCTGCAATTACATGTTACATTTTATCTTTTCAAATTAGCCTCTGAAAGATTCATAGTGTTCCTCTAGTTAACATTTATTATGCATTTAGTGTGTACAGTATGGGGGGATTAACCAGAGGGTCACACAAATTTCCTCTCTCCCATTTCTAATCAGGACAGACAAAACTTCCTCATGAACTTTTTACACCTCATAAGCAGCTAATCCTCCACACAAACAGCGTGTGTGAATGCATTTTCCAAAATGCTATGCCACACAGCATGGCATTGAGCTTTTGACTGAGCTCTCTGTGTACAAAATACTGCAGCAAATTACTGTTTACCCGCTGCTGAGCTTTCCACTTCTCTTTTGCTTTTTTAAGTGTTGGAGCTGGATGGAGCCAGTGCTCCAGATGCCAATATGAGTTTTCTTGCTCTGTGCTTGATTGCTTTTGTACAGTATGTGTGCTGCTGCGTGTGTGTCCTCTTGTATATCCGTCTGTGTTTTAATAACCTGTGGCATTGCTTTTTATACTTGTCTGACTTCCTAATACAATGTCTAGTTTGATAAGCTGTCATACAACCAAGATAATGCTTCCACTCAAGTGAAAGAGATTCAATTATACCTCAGGATATTTGCTGACAACTGAAGTTGCTGAGTTCACACTGACAAGATATGACTTGTATATTTTTAAGAATATACAGTTCATTTTGTTGTAATGTGTAAATCATGATTTGTTATCATTTAAGTTACTATATAAAATGGCAAGAAAAGTCAGTGAGGAACAATTTCAGCGACAACTTTGGTTGTTAAAGGACCAATAGGTAATAACTGACCTTACTAAGTCCCATCCTTTTTGCTCTGTGCTCCAATAACTCCAATAAATAAAATTAAATCTTGAAGATCGTTAAAAGATTTTACTGGAGGACCTGGAAAAATGATATATACTCACATTCTAAGTTATCTAATATTAACCAAAACACAAGCTAACACGCAAGCTAATCTACATCAATCATTTGCCAGCTACTTAGCTGGTGTTTTGCAAACAATGGTAAGCTAGTTAGCTAGCATTTTGTTCACATTAGCTTACTTAAGATGTAGCCCTATATGTTGCTTTTACAGGAAAAGCAGGAAGTTGATCAAGGAATCAACTTTGGACAACTGTGATTCTAGCTCAGAGCAAAAAGGGTCAGGAATTAGGATGGGTCAATTGCGTGTCAAAAAATGAGTACTAGAGTCCAAATAGCAATTTAGAGTCTTAGGATCCTACTTAATATGACGTCTATGGTTGAAGCGAGTTGTTTCCCCCCGCCCCCTCCTCCCCAGACTCGAGGTGGCCCTGGCAGGATGCAGGTACACTGCAGGAGCCCAAGAAAAGCGCAGCATTGTAATTTGACAATCACAAGTGACATTGAGTCCTCCACTGTAAGTTGATCAGCTGTTTATAAATGTCAAATGTCCGTCATTGTAAAGCAAAGCCTGTTATCCTGAAAACAAAAGCCCACTGCTCCAAAAATACACACTTGGCATTCAGTGACTGTCTGCCAGACACAATTAACATATAGCTCAATTTAACCGTTTTAAATATATTTTCCTTCTAAAAAATTATTGATTATTTCTTACGACTTCTAAACAGACACTTACTCATTTTGCAAACATTTGGTATAAATGTGAACTATAATTAATGTGAAATGGGAAAATAATGACACAAGTTATGGGCAAGAATAGACACTTCAAAGGAGGACACCAAGGCTGTACATTGTTGTCAGAGATTTTTATGATTTACTACAGTAAATGACAGATTTCTAGTTTAATGCTCTGGCATATATCTACTGTATGTCAGGAGAGCTGCTTATTGCACACATCCCTGAAGCCTTTTCTCCTAGTGCATTATATTCCCTTAAGATGCAGCAGTTTCACAGAAATCAATCTTATGGAGACAATAGGTTGACCTGCCCAACCTGTTTACAACATTTTACCACCTGCAAATGTCAATACCTTCATACCTCAGTGACAGAATCAACTGAGAAAAACATAAACACATACATGTAGTGACTACACTGTAACAGACTCTTACAGCACAATAATGACTGAACCATTATTCATGTCATGAAGGTTTTCAGTGAGTGTAAGCAAGGCATTTTCCCTGGAAAAATCTTTTGGTTCACAGTAATTACTGTAATGAGTTTCATCATGTTTCCATTATCAAACAAAGTAAACACTTGAAGACCTGCTCATGCAGAAATTAGCTGCCACTGCTGAAGATGGACTGCTCAACAAAGTCAAGACTACACAGCCACAGACTGTACTAATAATGACAGTAATAGACAGTAGTAACAATATTTTTGTCATTTATATATTGTACAGTAGATATTACCATGACTAAGGCAGTCATAAATCAAATTGACAAAACATTATGGATCTCTTACCAAACTACATCTTCTACTATAATTGCAATTATTCAGTGACAATAACTACAACAACTAGTGACATCTGATCGGAACCAACCAACAATCCAACAACCTAGTCATACTGTAGTTTAACAGAAAAAGTCTGGAAACCACTGGTATAGTTTATAACCTAATGGTAGCTTTTTACCTCTGTTGATTGCATTTCTGCTTCAAAAATCATGAAAGTGGTGTCTGTTTGTTAAGTTGATCTTGCTGAACAAAACTTGTCAGTATCATGAATGTTTGCTTGCTACAGAGCTTCTTTTCTAATCCAGAATCCAATGGAAAAATCCCATTGGCTTTTTGTTGAGGGAACCAAAGTGACACAAACTTCTGGGTTGGCCTACAAAAATATGTCACCCCTGCAGCACTCTATATCATAGAGTAAATATGTTGTAATGATGTGCAAAAATAATCATTGTTACATTTTTCATTTATAAGGGTAAATCTGATTAATCTTGAAATGGCTTTTAGGTCACACTGCCTTGCCCTAACCATGGTATACAGTAATATATGAGAATATATATTTTTCCTGCATATTATAGACAATTCTTGCCTATACAGTATAACACAACAACCCATTTAAAAACACCATTCCTCCAAAATGACATGTTTTCCAAAGAAATTAAGAGAGACTCATCTTTTTGACTTATAACAGCGACATTGCCTAATCGGCTTCAAAACAGTTTTATTATCCTGAGAGGCTGTAAATTCTTCTTCAAGAGGAAACACACAGCTGTTTTCCTCAGAGTCTAGCTCCATGAAAAAAAAAAATATCAATGCCACTTTGGAAATTAGAGAGAATAAAGAAGGATGTTCACTGGAGAGGTAAATTGAAATTATTACAATTTTATATTGAATTTGGGAACAGGCAAACACTATTGTGGTGATAAGCATTACATAGTAATAACAGTTTGAGTAACATTGCTTTGCACAAACAAGTAACCACATCAGGCATGAAGGGGGGACTGATGTTAGGTGAAAATATTAAAGCACAAATTTGCCATTAATTTAGTCTATAATAGAGACAACATTTTCCTGAGGAAAAAAAAACATGCCCAGTGGCGGGGGTGGTGTCATTATTCTGTTACATTACACTGTGCAATCAACATTTACTTCATAATAAGTTACACCAAAAAACATGTTTAGTTCCGCTTTAAACATACCTGAAAATAGAAACATGCTGAGAACTGCAGTACAAAACAGCAACAAACTCAGGATGCCTCCAAAAATCAAAATCTTGAAAATGCTCACTGTTCAGACCTGCTTGTTGTATGCACTACGCAAACTCTCTCATATGCAAACAAGCACACACACCATAGAAAGCAGCTGTTTCAAGTCAGCATTGTTTTGCTAAGAGCAGCTGGTAAATATTTTATTCCTGAAGAGAGTAAAGCAAGCATCAGGAAAAAAAAAAAAACAGATTAGATCGTTTGTCTTTTGTTCTTATCTAAAGAATTGTAGATTTTCAGGCCCTCAAGTCACCTCTCAGTCAAATGTTTTGTATATTGCTTTATTTAAAACCCCTTTTCAGAAAATAACTCAATATTGAAACAACTGCAGTGTCAAGCTGAACATTTGACAATTTCTCCATGTGGTCAGACACCACTCATGACTGCTGTGCTCTCCAGTGGCTGAGGCTGCAGTTTGAGGGGCATCATGTCCCAGTTTGATGTCACTTAGCAAGTGGCAGAGGCTAAGTGACAGGCCGTAGCTCCTCACGCCACATGTCAAGTCAAGTCAAGTCTGTTTGCAAAGCCCCAAATCACATACAATGTCTCAATGGTCTTCACAGGGTCAGGGGTCTCAGCCCTGCTCTCTGAGGAGATCAGGAAAACTATAAAGAAAGCCAAGCACATAAAAAATCATTATCTCACCATCTGTCTGTAGCAACAAGGTGAAAACCCCACAATTATTATTTTAACAGGTCTAAGCCCTCAGTGCCACTAAGGAGAACTCCTAGTAGTAAGATAAAATGTGAATATGACCCTTAATTTGTAGTCCAGATATCCCAAACTCCAAAGAGTGAGAGTGCTGCTTACTGTGAAACATATCGCCATCTGTACCAAACCAAATCACGCTTTACTGCAAACTTAAGGACCACATTACTGTATGTAAAATAAACATATTGTTGCAAACAGCATCCTGACAGCCAGGAAACAGCTCTCAGTGACAGCCCCTTAAAGACATTCAACATAAGGCATGGGCACTAAAAAATATGCTAAATACAGCTGGTCTCAAGGAATGTAACAGCTACCTCACGAATGTCTAAAACTATGAACCAGCACAAAAATTACACAAAATGACTATGACCAACATAAACCACTATGTTCTAAACAGACACAAATACTGACAAAAACTAACATTTGCATTTTGTAACAGAAAAAGCAAACTAAACAAACTACTCAGTCCAGCACCTGGCATAATGGGAAATGACTTACAGACTGTATTTTGATTGGGAAATGGTTATTTCATCACATTACGTTGTCTGTACCAGTGATGTAATGTGAGTTTAGAAGCTTTCAAGTGGTATACAATAATCCCTGAACAGTCTTGGATAGACAGGGGATTTTTCTAGGGGGTTTTGCAACTGAAAGAGGTTGAGAACTACGACTTAAAGGATAAGGCTGGTGATAGTCTATATTTTTCTTATACAGACCAAAGAAAAATACCAAAACAATGAATTCATTCTACCAGTACTACCTGTGTAGCAGAGGCCTGAATAGCTTATTTCTGTAAGCCAGAGAGTTAAGTGGTCAGCACATCAATGAGCCACAAATTTATATTAGGTTTTATGTTCTTTCATTACAATTAACATGGGCATAGTTTATTATGGTACCACATTCCCCTGGTGCCATTACACACTTACAAAAGTAGCCTACCAAACATGTCCAAATGTGTATTAATCTGCAGCTAAAATAGTCCTCAACAAATGCACTTCTTACTGTTTGTGTGACGTTTTTGAAAAACTACACTGCCCAACTCTTATAGAAAATTACTAAGCCTTTTTTAAAAAAATAAAAAAATAAAAAAATAAAACTATATGACCTGTTTGTGAAGATTTGGACTTGGGGCTGAGAAACTGGGAAGTATTCAACAAAGAACTATTGCTTTCAGTCTAGGATTGCAACAATATGCAATTTGCACAGAAAAATAAAGTCTTCACAATACCACAGTAGCCTATATTCTATATTCTATAAATTACCCTTAAATCAATGAAAGCAGAAGTGTTTTTGGTTTAACAAACACTTGGTTATTTCACAAAATATCATGTCCTGACATGAAATGTGATATAAGCATGAAATATTTTTTTAAATAACACTAATGGTAGGATTCAGTAATCACACTATACTATGAACTGGTATACTGCTCCAACCCTATTTTGGTCTTTTTATGGGGTTTGCTGAATATTAGATAACGGAGAATAATGCCAGTCTTAGCCTTTATAAAGTAAAATACACAAAAGTAGAACATTTTATCTTAGCTATACTTTTTCACAATTTAATTTCCAATTTTGCAGCCTAAGGAAGAATCATGTAAAACCATTATGATGAGTCATAAAATACCCAACTAACTGAACTCCAGTATGCAGGCCTGTGGGAGTACATGGAACAGTTTGTTACCACCCACAATAACAGCTTCAGCACAACTGTAATGAGTAAACAACCTGCTGCATTACAGAGAAGATTTACAAAGACATATAAGAATCAAGAAAGCACATTTTAGTATTAAAGAATACAGATGCTGAAGAGTTAAATGTGATATAATTCCTGATCTGATGGTCTACATGTGATCTGTATACTGAAAGATGATGGATGTAATTATTTTTTCAAGAAAACCATCCCTAACATAGCCCCCGGGTTTTATCTAACAACCATTGTAAGTTGTCTTCTTTGATATTTTTCATCCACCTTTCCCTTTATGTAGTGTTTTCCATCCTCTCCACCTCCCCTTATCCTCACCTCAACCTCCCTGCCTTCAAAGATCTGACAAGTTTAACTGGTACACTGCTCCCATAACAGCAACATCTGAGAGATCTCTTGGAGTCAAGCCCAAGCGGCACAATTAGCTGAAGTTTTCCATTACATAATTTTCTAGATTACTCCTTAAAGCACTTGTAAACAAAGTGCCAAACTGCTTTGCACAGGAGAGGAGCAAAAAGGTATAACAAGAGGGGAGCAAAGGAGGAAAAAAGCAGTAAAGGAAAACGGTACCCTCCTCGTCGTAGCGAGAGTAATGGGCAAGCAGCTCAGAGAGCTGCTCTCTTGGGTTAAGAGTGAACCTATAATTGGCGTTTGCATGCAACCTGCTACCAAAGTGCCTGATGCATCTCCCCAGACGAATGTGGTAGATCCTCTGTCCCCATTTTCTGGATGATTAGAAGAGGAAAATGCAGAGTCTCATCGTCTCAAAACCATTATTTAAAATTGGCCCCAATGGCAATCACAGGAAGTGCTTTGAAGAACATCTACAACGATCATGTAGTCTGCAGCGCAGATAAAGCCGTTACCTCCATTAGCAGACTGCCAGCAGCAATGTACAGACATATCTTTGATCCCAACAGTTAACACTCAACTTTCAGGTTCAACACTGTGAAATGTGAGCTCAAAAAAATCTTGAAATAGAAACCTGACTGACAGTTTTGGCATTATTAGATGAGACCATACACGGCTCAACAATAACATTGCCCAGGGGATGTAAATGCCATGCTGGGCAAGCAAATCTAGCAACTGACTTGCCCGATCTGGGTTCAAAGCATTGTTTTTTCAGGAGCTGATGGTGGAAGTAGCTAGGGGGTCATCTTGCTTCCTGCAATCTCCTGCAATCACAGCTGAACATGTGCCGTACAGATGGGGCATTTGCAAAGAAAATGGCAGCAGGAAGACAAAATTTATGAGCTTAAGTGCAAGTGAGCATTATTCTGGAAAAAGTAGTTTAGTTGGCTTTCTGGAACATGAACGCTGAGACAAGCCAGGTAATTGCAAAGTTATTACCATAGCTCCACTAGTTACTTTGTTGTTATTTGATAAGCACTAACAAATAAAGTAATGTTATAGGAGCAATTAAAATGGATTGAGAATCAGCTGTTTCTATATAGTTAATCTTAATGCCTGCCATAGGGTCAGATTCTCCTTGAAATCGGATGAATCATGACTTTGTTTAAATTTTCCCAAGTAGTCTCTCAATACCAAACAATCTGAGCTTGCAAGGTAGTTGCTTGGAAAGACACTAACCAACCTATGGCCTTTACATTTTTTTTTAAAGACATGCCTCACCAGAAACTATGTGGTAGGCACACGACTTCTGTATGCCACCGTCCCAATACAAAGCACCGCCCTAAAGACTTTGGATTGGTTCAGCCACAGAGGAGTTTTTTTAACTCTTGAATTATTTCTAGTTTTAGCAACATTTGACTGATTTGTGAGCCTAACATCAGGGAGGAAATAGAACAAAAGTCAGGGCATAGCCAACATCTCACGGCAAACCATCTAATAGTTGTTTATCTTTTCCACTGAGAGCCAAAGTTATGGACTGACAAACCAACTGAGACGCATCTCAGTTGGTAAAGCAAGAGACTTGCCGTACCAGAGATCCTGTTTTTATAAACTCTATCAACTCTAACACCACTGAGTCAATTAAGGGCCAAGCTGGTTGCAATTTATCACAAATAGTGTGCTTGTTTCACAACTTAACACCCTGTCATATTTTCTGAACAACACTGCCAACTTTCAGCAGTAAATATGACTCAGCAGAGCTCTTAGCCAAGATTCTGTCAACATGTCTCATTATTCTCTAAAAACATCAAGACTATTTAATGAATTAAATGTATCACTTGAAGATTATGGGAAGCTGTAAATGTCTAGCATGCTGCTCTTTTGACAGCACTGACCTTCAGTCAATCAGTCACAACATCAGAAACAGTGACTCTGCAGGGAAGGCTTCAGCCTGCATCCACAGGATATTTTCAATGCTCAAAAATATACAGAGTGGAGACATCCAAGGTCATCTATCGTTCTGGGAATGTTCAGACAGACTACAGAGGATTTATCAGTGCACCTCTATTTAATCGCAGACAGTAACTCCTGGATGTCCCCAGTAGTGCTTGGCAGCCATCACAAAAATTGTTATTCACTGACAGATGTTTCTCTGGTTATCATCCACTCAGCCACTGCGAGCATGTGCATTTATGAATGTCATTTACATTGTTAAGAGATTCTCCCCCTCCCAGTCCTGAGGTCCCATGTCTCCAGTGAGTTTTTAAACAGAACACTGTATTTATACAGCTCAGCTAGCATTCATATTGAATGGACCAGTCAGCTAAGAAGTTGTTTGGATCTGAGCTACAACAGAAAAATGTCTTTTAGAATCCTTAAAAAAAAAAAAACACACACGAAGGAAATCCTATCTTCTCATGAGAATCTATAATGTATATCAATAATGTATCATACTATAGATTTTCATGAAATTTAAACATTATCTCTCTGTGCAGTAATGTATTAGTAGTGTATGAGTCTGCATTTGATAATGATAATGATTCATAACAAACTAATGTATATACATTAACAGCACTGTACACACTTGGTAAAGGGTAAAGGAGATCATTTATGTCACAGAAACATAATGTCGTCTGCGTGAGACGAACTGAGTTTGAAATGAATATAAAACTGTAGGAGCCCTGCTAGTTTGTCTGTTTATCAGTTATTGATTTGTAAACCATGATTGTAAGGAAACCTAAGTAATACAAGTGGACGATCTGTCTGGCTGACAGTCCAAAACCAAAGATGTTCAATTTACAATATCACCACAGAAGAGGACAGAAAACTGTCACATTAGAGAAGTGATTTGAAATTAATATTAATTGATTATCAAAATGGTTCCTGTTTAATTTTCAGTTAATCCAAGTAACTGATTAGTCACCAGCTCTAATAGACTTCAACAGGGGGTCTGTGACTCCTAGGAGGTCTTCAGAGTTCCTGCAGAATATGACTGAGACATGTTAATATGTATCCAACATATTATTAACAAAGATAACTTGGCCTATTCATTACAAAAATATTTATGTGCACAGAATTGACAAAAGCTAGCTAACCTACTACATCACTGTGTGGCACCTATCCATAACAGCAAACTGGTTAGATATGTATTATTGACACAACTAGCTGTATTATTATTCCAAGTGTAGCCTACAGACACACTTGTGAGTCACAATGGATCTGGACATTAGCCATGTACAAACAAGAGAAAACCCATTTTAATGCAATCTATGTAGTAGGGAATCCCTGTTCTGTCTGTATATCAGTTAAGGGATCCATGACCTGAAAAACATTAAAGACTCCTGTTCTTGGATTATCAGATCACACACCTCCCGGGCATACAGCTAAAATCAAACAAATGAAAACCGGTTAAGGTAATCTAAGTTGTTAAAATGTTTGCACAGAAACATACACTGTACCTGCCAGGGAAATTATGTTTGATCATTCATGCACATGTAATCATGTTAATTTCAGCTGAATTCTGTATAGTGGAACCTTTGCCTAGATATGACCTTGGCCTGATTGCCTAAACAAAGGCATTGCTGCCCACCTGGGTGTCACCAGAAGATCCTAACTTCTGTCTTATGAGCACTTAGCCTTTAGAACAAAGGCACGCAAGATGTTAACTGAAAGAAGCAACCTCAACCAGGGAGAGAGGACTGAGCTGAGGTAAGACAGAGAGAACAGCTTTCTATCGTGTGCATATTACAAACTAACATTTGTCTTGTGTACCATGCTCTAAACATTAAAACTGTGAGAATACTGTAAGAGATTTGTGTCTCTTTCCTCGTCAGAGTGTGATTACAAAATTGTCACGACATACCAGAACAGTGAGCTGGACCACTGCACCCCACACACACCACCAACAACAAACAGACACAGGCTAAAAGGGAAAAAGTGTTTTGATGTGGTAAATAATAATAGCAGGCTGCTGTTTTCTCCTTCTCCCTGCCTGGGTTGAGTCTGTCAGTTTAATAATGCCTACCTATGTTTGAGGTGGTATTTTAATCAGGTAGTCTTTCAGCTGAATATGGGTAAAAATCATCTAATTAAAACAGCAGGAGCCATTTGAGAGGATTCATTTCTTCCATTAAAGGCCAACAGTTGAGTGGTTATTATTCAGATTTTATGACGTTTTTAAGATAAAATGTCTTTCACAACACTAACTACTGTAACTGAGTCAGTGGTGGTTCAGCCTTCACTCAGACTCAATTACACTTTTCCCGAACAAGCACAATGTAAATTGCTGAATAAATCTGACCTTTAAAAACAAGTCTACCCCTGTGTATTCTCATCCTATGATTTGTCGCTCTAGTCCAGAATTGGGGGAAAACGCATGGGCTGGCAGCAGCAGACGATGAAATCAGGTTACTTCACACTGTGAGACTTCCCATGAACCAAAGCTTTATTCTGACACCAGAACTGCACAAACTCTAATTACCTGTGCTGGGTCAGCGTTCTTGCAGCGCAGCGCAAACTCTCACTCCACAAAGTAATGACCCCTTCCCCTGGATATTATTTATGTAGTTTTTTCAAAGGATTTCTGTCTGTTGCAAAAGTTTGAGCTTCTTTTCTATAGTGCAAAGAATATAAAATATTTTTTTCCAAACTAGTTGTTGCCATCTTTTACATTTCTTCATTCCACTCATCTCTTTGTTGGATGTCATTTTAACTGCTAAGTGAAGAAACATTTCTGTTGTTTAAATATTCATGAAGCAAAATTCATAATCGACCTTATTGTGAATTATAATTGTTTTCTCTTTTATTGTTTTAATGTTCTTTGTTCATAAGAGGTTTAGCAGGAAGTCAGACCTCTCTGGTGTCTAATGCTGTATTCACACTGCAAGCCTTCGTGCTCAGATCTTTTTTTTTTTCCTTTTTTTTTGTTGGGCTATTCACGCCATTTTCAAAATATGGCTCAAATCAGATTCCAGTGTCAAGTGGTCATGGTCCTGAAGTTAACTGCAAGCAGTACACTGTCAGCTTTAATGGTTTAATTTCCAAGTTAAATGTACAGTGGAAGCCAGCAAATTCATGATCAGATGATGAAGAGGACGAGAGCCAAATTTTTAATTATGTTTTTTGTGGAGCAATGGCTGCTATTTCTGTATGGAGGTGTGTGTATATGGAGAGTGGGAACCAGGAGTGCAGGGATTGTGAAAGTAAATGGCTTCACAGAAACAGATTTCAACCAAAATTTTGGAATGTCATGGCCTTCTTTTAATTACACCTGTCAGCGCCTTTCCACAAGACTCTTGCAGTAGGACACATCAGGCATAAAAGTCACACAAATCAGATAAGACTGCTCAGACTGACGTTGCATTGCAAAAAAATCAGACCTGTACCTGATTTAGGACTACATATGAAGGTGGCACAAATCAGAACTAGAGAGACAGGTTCCATGTGATTTGTGCCGTTCAACTGACAGAAAAAAACACAGTCAGAGTCACATTTGAGCCAAAAAAGTCGGATTTGGGCCACTTTTACATGCAAGTGCGAACATGACCTAATTGACCTCAAACATAAATAACATTTCTTTTTCTGTGAATGATTTTTGACAAACTAAAGTAACACATATACCCCAGATAGCATATGGAGTATTCCCTTACTCAGTATAATAATAACACTTTATTTAATTCAGTCCAGATTTTATTTGTACTAGTTCAGTATCCATTTGGGCCATGGACATTTGGAGCATCTGCCCATTCAGTGTGCCAATCGACCCTTCGCTAAGCCCCGCCCTCCTTAGTCACTGTTGCTAAGCCTGCCAAACTTTCCATTCTCACACAGTTTACAGTGATAATGGTGGCAGATATAACATCGAAATTGGGAGTAATTGTTGAAACAAGAGGTCTCTGAATCCTTAGAGATCTATACAAAAGCAGCTTCTCATTTCTAGCTGACAAAGGTGGATTTTGTCAGCTAAAATAATACCTCACAAGCAGATTTTATAAGTGCAGCTGGCTGATGTAAGCTACTGCTAATTCCTTGACTTGGCCGAACAGTCCGTTTTAATGTTTCTATCTGACACATTTTAAAAGAAGAACCCTGTGAAAGTGTAAATGTAAAGTTACCTAACAGCTGTGCATATGGTATAACGTTAATGCTAAAAGACTGAGGCTAAAGCTAGCTTATATCTCAGCAAACATTGGTCAGATGGTGAAATGCGGCAGGTATATCTACATGATAGATGACAGAAATACACTCATGAACGTGGGAAAAGGAAGCGCAGGGGTCAGTTAGTGCAGCAGACTTGGAGACAGGTCACCCAGCCAGACCAACCGGACTGCAATCGCGGAAGATAGCCAGGATAGCCGTCGTCGGCCCACTTTGATTCTGCACCAGCCCACATCATCCTCCTCAGAGCCCCACATAACAAATGCAGATGCAGTGGTATCTAACAAGTTTGGCTGAAGGTAAAGTTACTGCAGCTAGTAAGCTAGCTTTAGTTAGCAAGACATGCTAACGTTTGCAGCTTATGTTAGAGCAGATGAAGACAGAGTTTAATCTATTCACCACACGTGTGCTCTTGTGTTTCACATTTTTGAGAGACTACAGAAAAGACGCCACCATTCAGACTCATGAAAACGCTGATTATCGCTCTTCTCAGAGCCTCCTGCACATTGCGTCAACATGTAGAGACATGGAAAGCTTGTCAGCTCTAGTTATGGATGCTAAGCTATGATTGGACAGTTGCTGTTGGAGGTGGGGCTTAGCGAAGGGTCAGTTGCTCTGCCCCAAAGAGTGCTGCTTGCAGCTTTGTTAGGAACCATGGTATGGCTGCTACGCAAAGGAGAGCAACACAGACGTAGTCCTTTGAGGGCCAGCTACAGCAAAATTGTATGGTGCATAAAAAATACAAAAAAATCTAAGACAGTAACTTTTTCCTGTTTGGTCCTGAGATGTTTTGTGCTACATTGAATGACAGGTGCTCAAAATTTGTTAGAGGAGTAGAAAAACAACGGATTTGGATAAAAGTTAAAATCAGTGACACAAATGGGCATGGCTTTTATGGATTTATTCAAATGGACTCACAGAATCCATGAAAAAAGGGTCAAAAAGTTACTACATAAGTTAAGTTATAACATAAAATCTGTCACTGTTATTACACCCACCAACTGTAAAGTAGATCAGATGAACAGTTCTCGAGATATGGAAAGGACATACAGACAAATATTCCTTCCTTTATATTTAGATTAGATTAGACAGCACCATCTCATACAAAAGCACTTCAAAGTTCTTTACATAAAACCAAAATAAAACAGTAAAAAACTTGCTTATAACAGAAAATGCATACATACACATAAATGCACACATACATAAACAAACATATACTGTATAAATATGTTGTGTTAATTTAAGAAAATACTTGACTGAAAAGGAAGGTTTTTAGTGTGTCTAAGATCAGCAGACAAACTGCTCCATTTGTCAGTATAAATGCTAAATCCCATCTCACCAGAGTTTAAAAACATGCCTTCGGCACACGGAGGAGATGGTCATTTCTGTGTCAAATGTGCATCCCAGTTTGTTGCAAAGGGAAAGGTTTCCACTTCAATACTTTTACACATATTGGGTTTTAGTGAGGTCAGAAGAAAAGAAAACACAGCAGTGGGCTCTGTATGAGGATGTAGAGCCAATTTCTTTGTTATTGCCACAGCAATGCCAAACTATAATACGTGATGGATATACTATACATTTATAATTGTAAGGGCACACATAGCGTATGAAAACCCCATTCAGCATATGGCAGGTTGTGTGCAGTCCATTCCTGCTTTATAATTAAACTTTTAGCATCTTCATTAAAATTCTGCTTGCGAGCACGGCCTGGAGAGCAACAATAGCAAATGTCATGTTTCCTGGCTGCCAGCATTATATACACGCTGCACAGGCTGACAACAGTGGTGGAGGCTTACCCTTTCTATGAGACAAAACTGGTTTTCACCTCCAAATTATGAAGCATTGGTTGGCAAATTGCGGCCAGCTGCACCTGGAGTATTGAGGCTTCAGGGTACCAGTAATGAATTGGATGCAACCTATTCTACAGCTGCACTGGCAGGCCTACAAATTGGTGCATCACAGGCAAGGTGATTAGCATTTTCATGGTTTGGAAGGTGAGATAAGCAATAATGGTTAAGCAATTATTTTTTGGGACACAACCACCGGATTTCTCTCAGCCCAGCTTATCTCAGTGGTTACCTCAATAGAACCCATTCAGTGAGAATACATGCTCTGTAGTAACCTGGTCATCTTTCTGTAGTAATTTGATTATATCATGTAAATGAGAGTTTCAATTACCTTAATTTTGTTAGCAGGGTTTCTAACAGGGTTTTTACATGTGCATGACAAAGACTTAAAAGAAGGGAAGTATGACTGTAAATGCACTGCAAAGGAATCAAAGATGTTTGTAGTTGTGTCTTCTTATGTGCTAACAATAGAATCTTTAATAGTCAAAGTGCTACGCACACACGTTTTCATTCATCATGCCTGATTAGACCTCCTCTGAAGGTGCAGTCACACCAGATTTCCACATTCATTTTTATGATGAACATATACAGAAGTATCTACTCCCAGTTCTGAACACAATCTGACTGAAAGTGCTCTGCAGCCAGCTTGAAAAATAGGCTGACACTAACCTCCCATTCAGGAAATATTGAGTTTATATCTGTGTTTATATTAATAGATGGCAAAATAAAACAAACCAGCAGAAAAGGAGGGATGCTGCTTTACGGTAGTAAGAACAGGGACAGTGACAATGACAGTGAAGTTATTGATAATGTCCTGCTGTTTTCCATGCTGTATTCTTTTTGCCACACAGCATGACAAAACTGCTCGGGTAAACTTGGGTTTGACTGTACCACTTATCACTCTTACTGGTCAAGATAGTTTGCAACCTTAAGTAATTTCAGTAGAGCTACGCCCCGTGGATGATTTGTTCATTTGTCACTGGGGGGACGGGCCAATGGGAGCACCTCCTTCCCCCACCAACCAACCAACAAATACATACATGTACATCTCCCAGAGGAGATTGTTGCAGGATGCCTTACTGTGAATATAAAAAGGCAGCAGTGTTTCAATGATCCACAAGCTCTTCTGGGACTACTACTCATTTGATCATCAAGGTGACAGTACTCTAAAGAGTACAGGCTACAACAAAGTACAGAACTGAGTATTTGTGGTATATAGGTTAGAGAATATTATAGATCCAACTCAAATCTGACAGAAGGACAGGACTGAAAAAAAGGTGCAATTACAAATCTATCTGCTACTTCAGCTCCATGGACAGCACCATGGATTTATCAATATGCTGCACAGTTCGTCTACAATAAGACTACCCTTATAAATGAGTAATAAATTAATTTATAATTAGGTTATTAATAAGGTTGTAAATACTTTATCAAGATCCAGTTGCTGTCAGTTGCTTTACTACTAATTAATCTGTTTAATTAGGCTAGTTCCTAACATGTATAGCTGGCAAAAGGGAACCTCACTGTAAAGTATAAAATCCATCACAATTTACTAATGACTTACCACAATGAATCTGGTTATTCTATATGTTAATTTAAGGCCAAATTAAACTTTTGGACTGTTAAGATACGCTGATGATGGCTAAATGCTAGTAACTTAATAATTAACAAATATGTGATGATGCTAACAAGTATAAATGCTGCTGATGGAGAAGACAAGTGAACTCTGTTAGAAATGAGATCTGAGGCTTAAAAGAACAGATAACTGGGTTCACTATTTGGCAAAAAACAGCAGGCCAATGTTGCCCTCTTTATGTGATATGTTGCAACAGCTTATTAATGATTTATAAAGTACTGACAACCTAATTAACAACCTCATTATAGACCATTTAAGTATCATTATTATACAGATATTTCAGAGCCGTGGTCAGGGCCATAGATTCTAACCTGTACAAACATCAGTCACATAAAGGATCATGAGATGGGCAGACTAGACTTACATATTCAACTAAACAACCTCTCTTCCTCTGCTCTCTCTCTGCTTCAAGAGGATGGAGGAGGTGGGGGGTGGCAGGTTAACAAGGAGGACTGGATGCCCCCTCATATCGCCTGCTGGCTACACCAGCTTCAATCTAAGAGGAGCTCTTTTTAGCCAGAAAAGAAAAACACCTACGTGGGTTTGCAGGGTTTTCACACCCAAGTTTGACTAAAACTGCAATTAAAAGTGGTCACCAGCAGCTCAACAACAGTTAAATCCGAACACATATAGAAGAGGAAGAGAAACTGCATTCTCTCTCCCTACAGAGCCTGTCCTCTCAGTCCAAAAACAGCTCTGCAGGCAACAGCCACAGCGTCATCACTAACACATTCAAAATGCCAGTTCGGTTTCAAAAATATGGTTGGGGGTTTGGGAGACATCTTTTTGTAGATTAGCTGTATGTGCATTAACCAGGTAATTACAGTGCATGTAAAAGCAATCTCCAATTTCCTGCCTTACTCTGATTTCTTTCAATTACCATGTGCATGCAAATCATAGAGACATGTTTGTGGTGAAGGTGATTCTCTATCAGCCAATGGGCCAACAACAGCTGTGTTTTGATGTCTGTTAGAAAAGCTTGAAAAAGAAGCTGGCTACCACTCAAAAGCACTAATCCCCAACTAATGCAGCAAGGCAACCATATGCCAGTTGTAAAACATCACTGGAACATGTACCCAGGGGTCAGTTTGCAAAGAGCAGGGTCTGACTCAAAATATGCAGTTTATGACTGAATGTGGTAAACAGAGTGCTCAGGAGGAACTCTGAACTTTCATTTAATGAAATATTTTATAACATATACTGTAAGATTCTCTGTGCTCTTCACATAAACACAACCCAAGTACAAACTCTTAAAACTGTTAAAAAGACTGCAAAACCTCCAATATCTGAGTGGATAAACACTCTGAATCACTTCAGTGTATCTATGTCAAGATGTTGTGAATAAATGATGTGCTGCAAAGGAGCACAAATGTGTGTTCCTAAAATGACACACAGACAAGTTGAAACCCTTTTAGCAGTGGAGGGATGTGTCAGTATAGAGAGTGTGGTGTCATCTGTATCATGACCAAAGGGCTGAACTTCACTTAATGTTAACATACCAGGGACTCTTGTAGACATTATGATGGGAGTTTCATGCTCAGTGAGAGCCTGAACTGTCTTTTTCTGTTTGCCCTTACAGCTGGTGAGTGAGCAACAAGAGAGCCGCCCGCTTCTAAGCCCTTCCATCGACGATTTCCTTTGCGAGACCAAGTGTGATGGGCTTTCCCGCCCAGTGACTTCCAACACAGCTGGTACAGTACTGTTATTTTTCTGTTTGCAAAAAACTGTAACTGTCTAGCCTAAATGATGACGTGCAAACATGACGGTGACTACCGAGAGCTTCAAGTAATTTTTCAATTTAAGTCATTTCTTTAATTTGCTGTTTAAGGTGCCCTATAATCATCAAGACCATGTCAAAAGAATAATATGGAATACAAATGTAGACCCCTTTTTCTGTCGGTAAACATTCTAATGTTTTTTTGTGGGAAGAGCTTAGGCGTAGGCAAAATAATTCTCTTGACATGTTAGCTAACGCTAGCTAGCAAGTTTTGTTGGCTTGTTTCACTTTGGCTGAAGAAAATACAAACTCCACTGAATATGTACAGCCACACGCTCTCCAGGACCGCAAGAGTAACTTGAAAAAAATTCACATTAACCACCAGAAAGGTCGACCCATACATGCTCACTCAACTGATGGACCATCTTTCTACAATTGCCATATGGCTGGGCGACTGGACAACTATATCGGCTGTTGCCTGAGTCCATTGCCAGTTGTTTTTTTGGCCAAATTTTGTCATTTTATTTTGCTAATTAAATGGTCTGCACAAATGACAGGTGCTGCTCTATGACGCAGTGAGCGGCACAGTACACACCCACTGGGCTGGAGGACAAGTGAGGGGAAAACGGCCTGTAGAGGCAGACTATCTTAACATCTAACATGATGAATTACAGATTTATTTTGACCAAACCAGAGTTTGACTGTTATAACATGGAAAGACTGACCAAGACAGCTTTGGTGAGCTTTATTTTGTTTCGTCTGTCGAGTTTAAATACAGTGTGTTTTACAGAGTTAACAAGGACATTAAAGCTTCTCTTAGCTTAGCTAGAGAGCTAGACTATTCAGAAGGTGATCAGTTATGTTGTATTTTTCTGTTTAATAAGGAAAATAGGTGTGAGACTGTATCCTTTCTTGACATCTCGTGAGTTCATGTTGTTTATTTTGTCGCAGCTCGCACACATCTCCCAGCTTTCATCTTAGCCGTAGTTATCTTTGTATATATTGACTGGCAGAGGAAGCTGGTATGTGATAAAACCTGAATTCTGAGCCATTAATACATCAATTCTAGCACCCGAAAACACAGCAAGATGACATTTTCACTTGGTTATGTGGCCTACTACTCAGGTGATTTGTGTTTGCCTCCAGTTTTTCCATTGTTTTGCCTAACATTGTGATGCAATCGTGACGTCAGCACTAAAAAGGGTCTATAGAGGACAAGGTCTGTGTGTGGTTGTTAACGAGTGAGGGACTTGCCTCCTGCAAACACTTTTTATCAACCATAGCAACAGTACTGAACAGAGTGTTTTTATTCAGCTGTGCCATCTGTGTGTGTGTTAAATCAACATCATACCCATGACCACTGTTACTAGCAACACAAAGAGTGTATATCTGAGGTTTACAAGCAGCACAAAAGCTCTCTAGTAACCACATAAGTTGGACGTAACAACAATAGGCCTAATGCATGGCTGCCTGCACAATAATTCACTGTGTATCTGAGGTACATAATTAATGTGTGCTGCCATTTATGTACTTGAGTTTAAAAGGGATCATCAATGGACAATGCAATACCAATTCCAATGCAGATTTCCTCTTGTCTCCTATTTGTCAACTAATAATTGACTGTGGTTCTCCATGTGCTTACTCTTTCTGTTTAGTTGTGCTGTACACTAATAGAGGATTTCAAGTAAATAATTTGATTTATTTGACAATTGGCAGGTTTTCATCCAAATGTAGCATAAATTGGAACCAAATTCCCAGAAATCTGCAACAGAAAATGTGAATTAATCTGCATTTCCATCCACTATACTTATATGAATATTAGTTGGGGTAGGTCAGGTGCATCAAAATAAAAATGACAGTGATTCTCTAGTCAGGTGCCATTATTGCATAAGTGCCACAAGATGATGTAATTGCTAAACCTTAAACAGTAGGAAACAATATAGAAAATTTGATAGATATATGCCAAATCTGTTCAATGTATACATTTTGCGCATGTGATGCTCCTCACAGCTCCATATAGATCTGATGTTTTAATCTGCCAATAGATAGTCTCACAATGCACTTTTTTGCTTTTTTTAAAAAACACAAATTAAAAATGTACGTTAAAAAATGTGTGGATGGGTGTTAGTTAATGTGGAAATCTGAAGTTTTCACATAAAGGATTATAATCATGTCAGACTGCAGTAAATGCACTAAAACATTTACTTCCAGGTAAATTGTGAAACTCGAGTTTGGGGTCACTACAGTCCACTGAGGTATAATTGGCCAGAGACCATGCATTGCACAATATTTCTCATAAAAAATAATACATTAATGATTATAACGGCCTACTGAGTACCACACCACTCCCACTTCCTATTCAAAACATTGGTCTAAGTTGGATTTTAGTTGGAAAGTAGCTCAGTCTATCTGAACATGAACTATTTATATGAGGGCAACATCTTGACATGAGCACAGCACATGTGAAATTTATGTTCAGTGCCTCCCTTAGTACAATATGTGTCTTATACAATATTTATCATAACCTTTTTCATTCTGCCAGAAAATAAACTAAAAATCAACTAGGTCAAAGAACACAGATAATGTTCTGATTTCAACAGATGCTAAGTGCCATCTTGGTTTCCACATGGATGGGACCTTGATCACTGAGCTGTATGATCTTTTGAATGATGATTTGCAGGACCACACTGCACAGCTGACATGTGTCATCTCCAAACTGGCCACTGATAGTGCTGATTCACCCGGGCAAAGTCTGGGGGAATGTCGCAGGAAACTCTCCACCTTCTGTCTCCCAAATGCCTCCTGCTGCTTCTGCTGTTAGTGACGTAGTGGCCTAAATATAGTTGGTCATGAAAAACTTCCCAAAATGGTCAAATGCGGTCTAAAATTCAGTTTGTGTAACATTGTAAAGGTACACTGTAAAAACAAGTCAGCCTTTGTGAGTTTACTCAACTAAGGGCTAATTTATTGTGTCAACTTAAGTTAAGAAGTTCATTAAAATGCTGTCTTAACTTTGTCAAATTTAACTTTTTTTTGATAAAAAACACAGTGACACAACAAAAAAAGCCCTTAGCTGAGTAAACTCAAATAGGTTTTGTAGCTGGTTGCTGTGCTATGTTTTCTCAACTTTTTCTCTTTTTTTTTTTACAGTTTATGTGCCATTTAAACACAAAAGTTTTGGAAAACAAAAATGTTCTGGATAAATCCGTGTACACATGAAATCATCAGTGTCAATTGTTTGTGAAAGAGGAACATCTTGTGTTCAAACACTGGTCCTCTGTGTAGGCACTTCTCATATTCTCCACATGTTCACTTGGGTTTCCTCCAGTTGCTCTGATTTCCTCCCACAGTCTAAAGACATGCAGGTGAACTGGATTTTAGGTGTGATTGTCTATCAATCTGTTTTCACACTGTGGTGGACTGGCAGACTCCAGCACTAAAGCAAGAAAAGAAAATCAATGATTAATGATAATTACCAGCTCAAATATGCTAATCCACACGAGACCTTCATCATGTTGTGCTCTCTCTTGCATGCAGTTTTCACTTTCGTCTGGTTTTGAGGTTGATGACTATTTTTGCCAGTTGATGTAATTTTAAAAACTCCATCATAAATTATGAATTGGTTACATGGGTATCTGGGGTTTGGAAACACACTACTCAAATAAATGTCTATTTAAATCTATTTAAATTTTTAGTTTAAGGAAGAAAATGGAAACAAGTCTGAAGCTACAAACTAAACCATGTTCTTCCCCCTCCAGTTAGGATATCCATCACCACTTGTTTCTAGTTATAGGCTGAAACTAATTTATTCACGAAGACCCTCTCATCACCACCCCCTTGCTGCATAAAATCCCCTCTCCTCAATACTCACTCAAAAATCTTTCTTTTTTCTTTTGTCAGCACTTGGCGCTAACATGCTAGCTCAATAGTCATAGGAAAACTCTAAAGACACAACAGTTCTCGCCTTTGAACTCTTGACAATTGATTGCTTGAGATGCCAGTGATCGATCAATTTATGATCAATCTCTTTTCTCTTGTCTGCTAAATGTAAAATTGTAAATCTAAATGTTGTCTTCTTATTAAGCTTCCAACTGACCCCTGAATTCGAATTTCAGGTCACCGCTCTAAGGAAGATGCTCTGTATAGAGTTTGGGGGCTCAGGTCTTTTTTTATTATCTTCCCAAACACAAAAACACAAAAGTAAAATTGTAAGTTTTAAACTGTGTTTTTCTGCTCTATCACAAACTGCAAATGTTGGCATGCCTTGCCAACTTGCTGACTAGTGATAATCTAGAGTTACTCCCAAGACGAAGGAACTTTCATAAACATCATCATTAGCTAAGTACATTATTTTGTGGGGTTAAAGGATATGTTTTTTTGTTCAGGACTGACACTGCCACTGTGTGATATTTCCTGAACTGCACAGGAGCTAGCTAACATCGCAGCTCTCTCCTGCGCAATTGGATTCAAGGAAGTTCACACTCAAGCAACCTCAGCTGAACTTGCTACCCAAGATCGTGTTACATTAGTCACACTCATCAGTTTGACCTCATTCTCAAACCTTCTCTTGTTTTGGTGGAACATTTGCACGTTGGGGAGGCGAGCCTGGTATTAAAAACCTAAATCCCTGCAAATAAAAACACCTCATAAAACAGTAAAACCGTGCAGGCTTGCCTTTCTGCACAATCCAAAACTTCTATCTTGGAGGTTGCTGTTTTACATATAGTTTGCAGACACTTTGAAAACAATAACATGCAGGTAGTGGAAGGAGCAACAATCCCTGCTCATCAAATAACGATGTTCTGGTATGAGCACCAAAACCCTTGTGAATTTTTATTGCAGCACCATTGAGTGTCTTGACAGGCTGCATCAAAGTCCTAACTGCCCGGGACTGCAGATAACTTCAGAGGACTGTAAAGACAGCTGCAAAAATCATTGGCATAGAGCTACCACAACCACACAACATTTACACCACTAACTGCAAAAGGGAAGCCCAAAACATCATTAAGGACACCAGCCACCCTGATCATGTTTGGTTCTCACTCCTTCTATCTAAAAAACATTACCGGAGCATCCAATCACACACCACTCATGTGAGAAATAGTTTCCTTCCACAGGCAGTCAGGTTTGCTGAACAGCTGATGCGTTTATGCACCATGCTTGTTGTGTATATCATATATAGACCTTGTGTTCATGTTGTGTTATGTTAGGGAGGAGTGAGCCAGAGCACAAAAATTTAATTGTATTTTTAATATACATGACAGTAAAGTTGAGCTTAACTTTTGACGCAGCCCTTTGGCATCTCATACAATTGGACAAGGTACCCTTTAGGTTCTGTGGCACACCGAGCTGTCTGTTTACTCCAATATAAAACCCATTCATGGTGCTATAAGACGCTGTGACATCCAAAATGTTCTCATCTCAACACATCAGCAGGCAATGCTGCTTTGTCATGCCTGTTGGTGTCTCATACTGTATGAGACTTTTCTACCTTTTAAACCCTTTAAATATATGGACCCACTGGGTAGGAGCAAAAGAGCTACAAGCTGCTGGCCCCTGGCCTAAACCTGCTCAAACTGTGACTGTTAACCACATAACTTTGACAAAAACATTATATGGAATGAATAAAGGCTGTTTTTTTTAAACATTTTAATTTCAATATATCATTGCTGTAGGCCTAATGTAATTCTTATGTTCTCCCTTACCCTACGTCTACAGCTCGATGCATTTTCCTCTAAATTTTGCCAGTGAGTCTCCCTGTACTAGCTATAATGCCAAAGAAAAATTCAAAGGAAAGTACAGAATTTAATAGTTGCACTTCCAGACAGATTTTCTTTCTTTTTCTTTCCAAAAATGGCTCTTTTCATAGTAAAGGTTATAGACCCCTGGTTAAGCACAAAAAGTACTTGGGTAGGTTAAGGAAACAAAAATACTTATTTGGTTTAGAACTAGATCATGTTTGTGGTTACAATAAGTATGTCACATGATGTCACTGGAACAACCCACAAGATGAAAGTCACATGACACAAGTAACGTAACGCATGTGCCGTCATATACCTTACATATTCTAATAAAGTTTTGATTAAACATGGACACAAACCCCACTCTCCTAGGTTAAAGTCCTGTGTTTGTTTGAGCCATCCATCCATCCATCCCACCTCCTCCAAATATGGACTTCTCCCTCTTTATACTAAGTTGACAGGACAGTGCGTCTCATACAGATGCTAATGGGAACCATGCATGTCTGTATGAGTCATTGAGAGGCCGTAACAATTTAGTAAATTTTGAGCAGGAAAGCTGCCACTGCTATTACTGTAAATTGTACCCTCTTGTGTTGTGCTATTGTGAAGGGCTTGGCGAACTGTCACCTAATGTCCAGGCGCATTTAAACTCCTTTAAGGGTTTCTTGATGGCCCAGTAGCACACAACAAATCAGTAATGTGATGGGTTTTACTCTGTTGTATTAATATGTCAATCCCCCTTTCACTACCTCACATTTTTGTCAGACTACTTTATTTGTAAAGCTGAAAAGCTTCAGACTCTGTTAAAATACTCAATGGCCACATTGATTTGCTCACCATCAGTCCATTGGTCACCACAGAGCAAATCATGATCCATTAGATAGCTAAACACTACACAAGCATCCATGCTGAAATATCCAGGTGAGGAGGAAAACTTACTTGTCTGAACAACTGTCTTCCCAGTCTCATCATTTCAAGAAGACTCGAGGGTGCCAAAACATTTTTGACATCATTGCCTTTTCATGAACAGCTTGTGTTTCTTTTTGATGCTGAAAACTCTTCAGGCACCCTTCCCCACGAGTGTGTCTCCCTTGATTTGTAATTGTACTTGTCATCTAAAGAGCACAAGGCATGGAAGACAAGCATACTCTCTAATTACGCAGAGATTTCAGTCAACAAATGCTCTCAGTTGGTTGTCATGAAACAGCAGTACGCCAATTATGCAGTCATGTGTCTGTAGTTTTGAATTTGCATTGCACAAAAAACAGTCAGGGTCCTTGAAAATGAGCAAGAAAACTTTGTAGGGTACTCAAATAACCAATGCATTAAAAGGCTTTGTGACTGAGGTTATGAACTTATCTTATCATGTGTTCGGTCTACAATGATATAAAGAGGAAAAATGTGACCCAAAGTTAGGAGCCTTTGTTTGCATTTCACCCTGTTTGCTTCTGTTGTATTTATTCATTTTCATTTACAGCGACACAACTAGAAAAACCAGCCAGCAGGACATACTGCTGATTTGACTCAAACCACAGCAAATCAAATTACTGACAGAAAAATATCAATAAACATGTGAAAGCAAGGTGGCTGTAAATAGCACACAGAAAAATCAGCAGTGGGAAAAAGTGTGTAATGTGGGTTTGAATCAAAGATATCTTGTAAATATAAAAGGCTTTTGGAAAGGACTTACTGGTTACATTTATTTTACAGGACACTAAGAAGACATACCAAGTCATAACTGTATTAAATTATTCAAAAACTAAAATTAATATGTTCTTTATTGGACAGTAGTTGTACCCTGATTAGATATTATTTGTAAGCCGTAACAAGCCGTACTTTGTATTAAATTGGACAAAAACTAGAAATAATAATATTGATAAGACCCTTTATTATACACACTGGTGAATACAAAGAATTCCCTCAGCTGATTAGCTTAGCTGATCAGCTACCCAAACAAAGTCCATCTGCAGTGATGCGATACTTACCTTTAAGTTACATTACTCCTATCCGGCTACTGATACCCACAATCATTTATTTTACACCTGCATTGCCCTTTCACAACCTAAAAACTACAATGCTCACCTGTAATCAATAGAGTACACACATGGGCCTATTGTGCGGCTGCACTGACTCACTGAAAAATGTTTATCTAGTGTACAAGATAAAAAAGAAATAACGCCTTACAGGATTTTAGGCATATTATGTTCATTCACTAGCACTTGGACTGTATGAGTGGGTGTAGGGATGAGTAAGAAATAACACAGGCATTTATGTAGCTGTAAAGGTCTTGTGTAATTTCTAATTTGAGTATACTTTGGTATAATGGGGTCCCAAATTACCCTCTATTAAAGCCTAATAAGGGTCTAACAGTGGGAATTAATACACTTTAGTTTACAGTTCTGTTGTAATGTGTCCCTAATTACCCTCTAATAAAGTCAAATAAAGGTATAATAAAGGATCTAATATTTCTATTAAAGAACATATATATTTTTTGTTTAATTCAATACAAAGTATGGCTTGTTTTGTCTAATTAGTGTACTGGTAGCTGTATGGTGTCTAATTACGGAATAGCTGTGTCTAATAAAGAACTACATTATATTATTTCCAGTTTTTGTTAAATTTGATACAAAGTATGTCTGATTTCTTATGTACTATAAAATAAAGTGTGACCAAATTACATACTCAATTCGAACATCTTCTAAGAGTTTTTTAACTCTGTCACTGAGCGTGCAGCCGTGAAGCTACACGAATGACAGCACGGACAAAAGTTGAGCCCCTTGACAGAAGGCTCTGTCCTTCTTTGCCGCTCTACCAACCTGAGATTGAATTACTTAATTGACCAAACTGGAGCTCCTCAAGGGGCTGCCTTATCCTTATCAAACTGTGCAGTGGGCTGTAGTATATTTAGATTCTCTGAAAAGAGCAGCAGCAAATTTTTTAGATGTTGACCCAGGAGGCAATAATACCATGACAGCTTAAGTGCCCTTGACAGCTCAACTCGCCATGTCGGAAAATGTGTAGATCAAAATCAAACCTTCATGCAGTACAAAAAGTGAAACCTGTCATTCTATTCTTATTACAAAAAGAAAGTGTCTGCCATTTAGTGGAGTGAACAACCTTGACATAACTGCAAAATGAAAGCTGAACTATTGATATTTAAAATGACCATCCACAAGCTGAGCTGATATTAAGTCTCACTAAATTTCAAAGGGCTTTAAGGCAACAAAAGAATAGGGAACAAAAGATGGAAATAGTGTTTTTCTTGCAAAAAAGGGCAGTCAAAGGACCCATTTATACCTGAAAATAAAAGTGATATAGCAAATTTATTCAGTAATAGATCAGAAATGTTGGAAAACTGCATGTTTGAGTAGTCAAATTTTGTCACCAGATTACTTATAAATAAGTGCAAAGACATTCAGGAGCAACTGATTTTCATCAATATTGTTTTCCCTGATGGCAAACTTCAAGAAAGTATCTATATATTTTAGTATATATACTTTATATCCAGACATATTCAGATGTACATTTCCTGCTTCAAAAGTGAAACCTGTCTAACACAAAATCCCAGATGAGGTTAATGCATTTTTATAAACCACCAACAGACGCAGAAGTCATATTACTGGTGCAATCTACAGTACATTTGGCCGTTAATGTCCCTTATGCGTGTGGAAGATGTGAGCCTGTTCAGTGCAAATTTATGCTCTGCCTCTGAGAAAAGAGGAAGCCTGAACTACTGTAATGTTCCTCACAGTTTTGTCTTCAACACTGGACCTGCTGGACCTCAGTGAACCTGGCGAGAGGAGGAACAGCAAGGACAGAAAGAGTCCCCTGTCGTCCCGGGGCAACATCCAGAAGAACTCTAACAGGAAGAAGACGGATGAGACGGAGCTGATCCAGGTGGAAGTTGAACAGACAGGACCAAGCATGAGAACCCCAGAGAGGGCGTCACTAGACTCAGGTAGAGATGGATTATAAACTTTGGATTTTTCCAGTCTTTTAGAAGAGCATTGACACCGCATTGCTAATATGCAATTTACAGGCAAAAGGGACAATAATGCAGACCAACCATCAGTTACTCGGTATGCATTGAAAATTCTGCTCCACGGAAACAGCAACATCATAGCGCACAGTGGAAGCACTTAACAACACATACACTATATATAATGGCCTGCATTTCTGTAGCACCAAGAATAGAAAACTGTCAAATACAGAAAGTTGCCATTGACTACTTATTTGTTCAGACTCTTGATTGCTTATTTTTTTACCTGATCGTACCTGGATTTAATTCAAAATTTGACCATCTTATACGGTACTTTATTTATGCTGGAGTTCTTGTACAGTTGCTTTTATTCAGATAAAATTAAACAGCTGAGTTGCTTCTTTTGTTAAAGTCAGTGGAAACCAAAATCCACAGCATCGTCTAAGTAATTTAGGGTCTTGTATACATATTAAGTGAGCATCTAAAACTATTAGAAATTTGTTTTAATACAAATTCAAAATACTGTCAAAAAAGTTTTTTGTACACTTTCCTGGTTTGAATTGATCGTGATTATGCTTGGACATTTATTATGACACCTGGGCAATTAACCATGAACCAATTATTAAAAATCCCTGTCAGTTGTCACACTTTAACAGGTGCAACAAAACCTATCTGCTCCCACTTAAGTCTCATTTATGCTAAATGTCAGGTCCACACTCGGAGGGGAGCCTATATGTCTCATCCATTTCGCCCACATTTGTGCACATTTCTGAAATCTTACAGATGAAACTAAGCATTTTCCAATTTCCGTGACTTAGATTTCCTGTCGGAAAAGGCTGTCTGATGGCAAACACAAGCGGTGAAAATATTCTAAATACAGCGTAGACTTAAACTGACTGAGCAAAATGAGTTGAGTTTTTTCACTCAGATTCTTGTAGATGCTCAATGAGACACTCATCCTTGATATCATATTTTGCTGTTTCAAGCCAAATTTCCAGACGCTTCAAATGAAAAAAATGTTTTGTAAATTCATATTTATGTTTCTCAGTGAGTTAGGTTTCTCTTTAAGCTTTGTTTTGGTATCAGTCCTAAAATTCAGGTATTGTATTGGCACTAGTATACAAAATTTCAAATACTAGCCAGGTCTACCTACATGTACTGTGAGTTGTGATACTATTGTAAATATAGTGTACAGCCATACTGGACAGCACGCAACAACGCACTGGTAAATCATACAGTGAGTGTTTTTGTTATTTCTCTGACTGTGGATTTCATATAATATCATGAACATCTAAAAACATATAATTTCATCCAGTACCCTGCTTTATCTTTCCATCAAGCTATCTCTAGTTTCTCAAAAGCTGTAAAACTCCGCCAACCCCCTACATACCAACAACTTGGACTCCAATCATCCCCTATGGAACTGACCTCACACATGTTCGAGATGGGCCAAAGACGGATCAAGCCAATTTACTGTACTGAAAGGGATCATCTTTAAAGACATTAAGAGGAAATGGCCAATTAGTTTCATATTTGCCAGTTGAAAAGGTTAAAGTCTTTAGTGAGAACTAATTATGCAGAGTGAGTCAAACTACAGTACAGTGTGGTGAATAATTCATGCAGTGAGATTGATTATAACTCTAGTGTCATTTAGCAGCAAAACTTTATGTCCTGTTTTTTTAGTTTGGACACCCACAGCACTAATTTTCTCACTGTTTGTCCTATCAGGGAGATTCCATTAGTGGTCATCATTCAGTGTTAAAAGGTTTGTTTTGTTTAAACTGATGGAAAACATAACTAGTTTCTTTTTTAGTGTATTTTAGTGTAATTGCTAATGGCATTGCAAAATTGAAATGTACTTTTATTTTTTGCTTTTTCATAAACACATTATCATTTGTCCAAATGAACAGATAATAGATGTTCTGAGAGGTGACATCGTGATTCATTTGATTAAATGTGAGGGTGTTTTTGATTTAAAACAAATTAACTTAATTAACATCCTTTGTCCTTCTTGATTTTATTATTTTATTCTTATTTTATTACTGTCACCAGTCAACATTGGTTCCCCGTTGGATAAATGGGAAGAGCTGAACCCCAACCCTGAGAGGAACGGCAACAGGAAATGGAAGTTGGAGAGACGGCGTTCTTCTAAAAATTCATCGAATGAGTTTCTGTGGTGGGTATTGCCTGGACCAGGTATTAATGGGATATTGACATTTTGTATCAGTCCAATATTTATAGAAATGTTGGACAGTTAAATTCTTCACAATTTAAATCCTGTGCCAATACAGGAAGTAGTGTGCCCTTTATGTAGCAAAGAAGACAATGAGGTCAAGAAAGTCAGGGTTTCTTATGAACGTGTAGTGCAGACTTTCATACATGGGACACTATTTAGCAGCTTAAGAGCCAGACATTTCCCTCAAGAGTTGGAGAGTGAATATGGGACTTTGATTTGCAAGGTGGCCAGAAACACAGCCCTAAATAACAACGTTTTTCCACATCTGCTAAATGTGTAAATTAGAAACTGTTTTCCAACACGTTAGCTGTATCACTTTTATAAGGATGTTGTGCTTACAGCTTGTTGTGTTGCCCCCTGGTGGTCAAAAAATTTGGGCTGTTGCAAACAGCTTCTGCGGTTCTGATGATGGAGGCATGTGGCATGTGCATCCTCCTCTCCAACCTGCTGGCCACTTTGGTATTGCTCTTGCTGCAGGTGTTATGTTGCACTGCGTCCAGCTCGAGCTGAAGCTGCTGTCTCTCCTCTCTGTCAGAGAGACAGACAATGGAGGCAGAGAGGTAGCGATAGTGTGTCCAGCTTGTGCTGAAGCTGCAGCTGCTGTCTACCCCGTTGATTCCACTGAGCGTGGCACGTCTACACCATGGTTCTAATCCGTCCTTAACACAGCTGCATATCCCACTATCAGCGTTATAGCAGCTGAGCCTTTTGCCCACCTGGTTATGTTGACTTGCTCAGATTTTGTTGATTTGGTCATCTTTCCTTGATATTTGTGTCATTACCATGGATAAGTAGGCTAAGTAGTACAATAGTTTATTTTTCATCTGTTTTTATGATCCCAAGTCTGCATGCGTTTTTTTAATTTTAAAATTCACCGGATTCTCTTTCTGGTTTCTGGTATCCATCAAAAATAGTCTTTGCGCATAGAGCAGAGCACAGAACCGCTTCTGGGATGTACTACAGCACAGGTGGTGGAATCACAAGCATTCTGTAGAATGGCTGCAAAAAGCTTTGGTGGATGTGGTATAGCTGTAATGCAGCGCAGCCTAGATTTGGATTTGGGTTAGAAATGGCCCCCTAAAAGTTTCAGTGCTGTTAACAACTAGTCGACCTGTCTAGTGGAGAAATCTTCTGATACAGACTCAACTTGATATGAATAAAACATTTCTGATACCTTTAAATAATACAGTATCTCAAATGTGTGCACTTGTCAACCACCTGTCTCTCTTCTTTAGGTCCATAGACTGTAAAACCCAGTTAGAGCCATCAAATAAGAACTCCTTGGAAGTAAATACCAAAGTCGAGCCGGAGTCTGCCCTAGCATCTCAAGTAAGTGCTCAGTATAACAGGAGCAGGCAGTAATCATCATTATTGTGTGCTCTGTCTGCACTTGAAATCAACACTCTTTTGAAGTGCAAAAGCTTCACATGTCTCTACTGATGGTTAAGCCTCTGTAATAATGTCATGAAATGATGAATTTAACTAGTTTATGTAGCAACTGCATGTTATTGCATGATAATGTATTAAATGTTGTTTCTAATAAGACACCCTGTTGTGTAACTGTGTACCCCGTCATTTTGTCCTAACACCTACAATTCTTCCATTTCAGCTCAACAGGCAGTATATTAGTGGAAGACATGTAAGCCTCCCTATGCATCCTTTCATACAATATTGAAAGACTTCTACATTTGCACCGGGAAAATAAAGCATCACAGCATCTCATAAAATTTGACTTAAAAGAACAAAAAGAGGAGATTGCATTGAAGCCAAAAGGCACCTTTGAGGAGATCCAGATATACTGTTGGCCTTGAGATTGTTCCTTTGTGGTGCTACGAGGTCCAAATGTCAAGCGCTTTCCTCCTGAGTTGATGTCTCTGTGTAGGTCTGCATAAGGGGTCTTGTTTCCAGACGCCATTATTAGATTAATAGCCTATGAATTATTCAGCAGCCTTACTCTGAGCCCATTAGTGCTGATCTCACCAAGCCAGCTAAACATACATCACCTTTTCAGCACTCTGATAAATAATAGATTTGGGATTAAAGATAACTGTCCGAAATGGAGGGAAGTTATTGGCAAACAAACACACTATATTTGTTTTGCTCAGGAGTTACATAATAGCTGACAGAGATACTGTAAGGAGTGGTTTTAGTTTCCTGCTTGGCAGTAACCAAACACACACACACAATCAGAAAATGCATGCAAATAAGGGAGACGTGTTGCATGAGATTTATATATGACACAAAAAAATGGTCCAAAAATCTCAGCCTTGAGGAAAAATCCACCCTCAGATGATTGTGAAGTGTCAGATATCATCAGTCTGGAGTGCCCAATACATCCCAGGAGTGACTAAGCAGGGAAGTCAGTGTTAACCATTAATTGCCTAGACTGTGGTGGCCCATCACAGCCTAATTTCTCCCACCATGGAACGAAAATTATTTTTACTCTTCTCACACATTTTAATCAGTGTTCGGCCCAAGACGTTGTCTTAGGTTGAAATGGTTTTATTTTTGCCTAAAAGCTCAAACTTTTCTGGACCGATTTTTGAGGCAATATTTGTCATTTTATTTTGCTAATGTAATAGTCTGCAGACTGACAGCTGCTGCTCCACACCGCACTCTCATCCAGCGGCACAGTACACAGCCACTTACTGGACCATGAGTGCGCTGAGCTGGGTGAGGAGTGAGAGGTAAACGGCCTGCAGAGTTAAACTCTTTGCACTCTTTTCATGCGGTGAATTAAGGATTTAAATCTACCAAAGCAGAGTTGGTGTTTGTTGGTAGAGTGGACAGACTAACAAAGATGATTTTGGTGAGTTTTACATGTTTTTCTGTCGAGTTTGAATGAACTGAATTTTCCGAGGATTTAACGAGCCAATTAAGCTCATCTTAGTTTGGTAAAAGACAGAAACTTGAATTAGAAGGTATATGGTCGTATCTCAGCACTTAAAAAGGAAAATAAGTGTAAGAATATTTTATTATTATTTTGTTTATAGGACATTGTGATTATATGCAGTGTGCGTAACGTAGTGAATTCACTGCTTGCGCACATCTCCAGCTGAGACCCGAGAGGATGGGATTGGGTACAAAGATATTGCCAATCACTGATTGATGGCCTGATGATGGTCGTTTGGAAAATTTTAACATATCACCCAACTCTACCAGATTGATCTATTTAACTTTAAAAGCATGCCCCCAAACCCTCTTAGAAGGTCCAAATCCGCCCACTCACAGTCTCACAAAATTCTGTGGGAAACACACACATTGAACTAATGGAAATTGAAATGTGTATGGCTTTTTTTTTTTGTGTGTACCCAATAGACTTCCCTGAATGCAAATAAATATCAATACACACGGCAGGTCCATTAAACTTTGGATTTTTTCCACATGCTAACGCAATGTTCATAGAGCTATAGTACTTGGAATTTTTTTGGGCTTTCCAAAATTAAAAGCACAAAAGCAGAAGTGCAAGGAATGGATTGAAAGGTCTGTTTTTGTCTACTAACATAAATTACCAATGGTATCACACTCAGCTAACTAGTTTACTAATTAAGTTACTGTTTGAAAGGCAAATAAATATGTAAGCTAAACAAGAAAACAGGATTATGTTGAAACAAAACAACAGTCTGACCTAACTGGCTCTACACTACAATATTGTGTACAATTATATGTGTTTATTTCCATGTCTTCTAGCTACATGACTCATCAACTGGTAAGGATGCTGACCTTTTTCCTCAGTCTTTCAGATTTTAAAATGAGCCAACTGGAAACATCAACAGGTCAGTCAGAGACAGCTAGATAGCTATAGTTCAAATCTACCAAAGACAGCTGTAATGTCACTCTGCAAAATTAATAGTCACTACCTCAGCTGTTTTTTTCTGTCTCTGTATGATACCTAGGACCCACTGTCTCAAAAGTTACTAAGTACCTCAAGTGGTAAATCTGCCACCATTATCACTGTGTAGCAACAGTTAGGAGGCACTGCTTAATGAAAAGTCAATTTGTCTGAATGTGCCTCTTCTAGTTCAGTGTTTGATTTCCTCCATTTCCCATACTGCGATTCCAGGAAATAAACTTGTTCATCTGCTACTGTAAATCAAGGATGGAAATATGGATGTACAGTATGGACACATTTAACTAACTGATGATCAGGCAACGCCCCTGATTCAAAACCCAACATCAGACTGCATTGCATTCTGGTTTATTGAGTATTGTGTTGGCAGATAAATTAGTGTGGCTGCATCTTCTACACTGACTTTCTTCCCGTATTTAAGTAAAAAAAATTGTGAGTCTGGAAAGAAGCCCTCTTTGTTTCTGGCACCGGGGCCTGACATCAACCTCTAATATTTTCCTGAAATTCCTTCGGGTATTAAATTAAATCTAATAATACAACCAGAACACAACAAAATGGTCAATACCTCTTTTGTAAACAATGTTACTGTGTTTTTGGGTGGATTTTTCCTTTAACAAGCCTACTCTTGCAGTTTTTTCACACAAAACAGCAAAGACTATTATAAATGTGTTGAGCTTTTTCTTTTAACACTGCATGTATTTTGTTCTTGTAAATAAAAATGTGGTTATTTACAATAAATGGATGAGACAATTTCCATTAATACTGAGATTAAGTAACCTCAATTAATCTTGCAAAATGGCAGTCTGTAGAGATAGGGATTTATACAGGTTCTGGCTGCCCTGACTGCTAAGCAGCCCTTTCTGGGGGGAAGTCACTGAATCCACACACATTCCTCAGTCACTATAATGGATTTTTTTGCTTGCCCCGGGATACATATAGTCAATGCTATTTACAGTAAATCTAGGGCCACATTACATCTGAGCATGAAAGGATATCTCAAAATCATTTACCCCTCGCAGTTAAATGCGTAGGTGTAATGTGGAATCATATAGACTACGCCACACTTTTGAAATGCAAAACTACATGTGTGTAATTGGTCGATTTTCATCTGCACAGCCGAGCAGAGCAGGGCTTTATATGCAAGTTTGTAAGTGAGAGGCTATCAGCATATCTTGAGTTTGACACTGCATGTGCAGGTGCACGGGAAAGGGAGATGGTGGGGGGTGAAATTGCGAGAGGCTGGATGAGTAGCATGGCATTCAGATGAGGGTGGGGCGAGATGCTGACAGTTGTGATTCCGCTGGCCTTCCTAAGCATGTCAGAGGCTTTGTCGAGGCAGGGATATTTACTCGTCCCTGAGAAAGCAGAGACGGCTGACCCTGCACACACTCCCTGCCTGTCTTTCCCTCTGCTGATTGTGTGTATGTGTATGATGTGATGTGCTATGTGAATGTGAGTGTGTACGCGTGTGTGTTTGTGATGTGTTGTGTGAATGTGCATATGTTTAATGGATTTTTCTTTGTGCATATATGTATATGTTATGAAATGTGTGTGTGTGTGTGTGTGTGTGTGACAGGCTCGCCTAAGCAAGGAGCAGCGGTGGGGCAGCGCCCTCCTGTCCAGACATCAGTCCCTGGAGGAGGAGTTTGAGCGAGCCAAGGCTGCTGTTGAGGTAAGCAGAGTGCTGCTTAGTACACCTCACATCTGTCACCTGTCAGCTAAGAGCCATCTCCACCACTGACTTATAATGAGATTTAACAGGAAAGACCAAGTTGGTTTTTCAATATTTAACAGCAGAACTTTGTTTCCTCAGTGAGCTGTCCTTGTCAGGTTTGTCTGGGTTTTTGAACGTTTGAGCAGGAAACTGAATCCCGCATTCTTCTGTAGATTACCCTGACCTTAGCCCTAAAATGCAGAGACTCATACAAAAGTACAAAAGTTATCCCTCTCAATCTTCACCCACAACTTACCAGAAGCGTGTGTCAGCACTTGCATCCTCTAAAACCACCCTGTGCCAGTACTTTTTATTTTCTCATTAGTTTGCTATGCTCTGGATGCCAACCCAAAAAGTCGGCATTTGACATCCTGGGAATGAGACTCAACAATCTACTGTCTGTCTGGTGTGTTTACAAGCAGCAACTGACAAATCTACATATTCTGTCTGAAACAGCTATTCATTATGCTCAGCTCACACTGCAGCAGTTTTGGGCTGATTCACCTCAGATTTGGTGGAGAAATCGCTCGGTGCCAATGTTCATCCCAGATTATCAGGTAATGTGAGCGGCTTACAGATCCGTTTTTAAACACCTCAATCTGATTGCAGACTCACCTGGGCTTCCCCACAATTTTCAAACATGTTAATTACAATTATGTCAGTATTTTCTGAGACAGACCAGAGTAGCCAATGAGAGAGACAGTCTACAAGGAGACAGAAGCAGCTGACAGTGTAGCCAAACAATGGCCAATTTTCTTGCCACTGAGGCTAACATTAACTAGGATACTACTGTTGACAGATATTGAAATTAACTGACAGTTCAGATCTCACCTCTGGTTCTCACTGAGGAATAGAGAAACCTGTGTTGACACAGTTGCTGAGAACTGCTGTTATAGTGGGAGTTATTTCCTCCCCCCACAAGGGACAGCAAGGAGTCCATTCTGGCTGTACCAGAAAACAAACTTGGATAAGCCACACAAAGTTGACATTAATATGCTCTATCACAGGACTGTTTTTAAATAGCCTGTTTCAGTTTAATGGAAAAAGCTTCAAGAATGAAAAGTAACTGATTAATTTAACAAATGTACATCACCAATAAAGAGGAACATATAGCCGCTTCTCTAAACTCTTCAATGAGAAGCATGCAGGACCGTCTCTCATGCAGTGAATAAGATGGGTACAAAAGAGGCTACCTGGACCTTTGACTATTCTATGTTGATCATAAAAGCTTTGCAGTCAGCAACTGGTGATCATAGCATATGCTTTTAATACTTATTAGAAAACTAGTTTTGTTTCTTTTCCTTAGAAGAAACTAAAAACTCCGACCCTGCCATTAGTCTCCAACTTTATTGCAAAGGCATGGCACAATCTCTTGAGTGCTTGTAGAAAAGACAGATGCAATAAAATGAGAATTCTATGAACTTTAGGCCAAGAGACCTTTTTCAATATCACATTTCCAACATAATTGCCCATGTAGCCTCATAATCGTTCTAGCAATTTGAATATATCCACCTGAAGCCCTGTGGAGCTGATTGCCATTTGAATCATACAGCCCTTTTATTTCTTTGTCAAATGGTCACTATTGCGCTTCCTGCTATGTATTCGCCCCTGTGGTGCTAGCAGACAGTTTTAATAGTCCATGCTAAATTCGCACACTCAAGTTCATGGGGTGTTTGACCCAGAAAAATATTCACGACTTTCAGCTGGCTAACAATAGGAAGGTAAAGAGGTCAGTCATTTTACGGCCAGACGTATCAGATACCACAGGAGATGGCGAAGTTACAGTAATTAGATATGGCTTAATTCTTCATAGGACTGTGTATGGACACGCTGCATGTGTGGAGTTGTAATGTATGCCTGATGTTGTTGTGCTTTCAGGGAGCTGATAGGGTTTGCCAAAATGACAACATGGAAAATTACCTGAAAACCTCCTAATGTACATCTATGACAAAAGATAAGCTTTGGTTTGAAGTTCAAAGCACTTTTGTCTTTCATCATCATTTTCCCCAGAAAAAAGAAAATAATAAAACTATTTTCTGCAATTGGATATATAGACTCTGGGATGACTATTTTAATACTTTTGTAGGTCTCTTTATATTAGGGTACTGTAATACTACCAATGCTCTATATTTGAGAAATGTTTGTGTCAATTATTTGTGCTGTTATGCTTATTGAATTTGCCTTTATTGAATATGCCACTCACTTATTCACTCACTTCTACACTAGCTTCGCTACAGCTGCTACTTTTCTTAAAAAAGAGACAAAGCTTGCTTCACCCAAAACTGAGGGATGGCTAACTTTGGCTTGCACTAGCCATCTATCTTGCAGAGAAAACTATGCCTACATTTGTCAAATGAAATTAACTTGCAATTATAACTACTTGCATTTCATTTTCACTTGCTTGAGAAAGGGAATGATACTCTGAACACTTAAACACAATGTTTAAATTGTACCCTACATCTCTTCTAGTATTGATGCACAACAGAGTGTTGTGTGCATGTGCTGCTGTTGCAAACTGATTTCATCCTGCAACATTTGAAAGAAACCAACAACATAGGGAAGGGGCCTATATATGTGTGTGTGTGTGTGTGTGTGTGTGTGTGTGTGTGTGTGTGTGTGTGTGTGTGTGTGTGTGTGTGTGTGTGTGTGTGCATGCACGCATGTGTGCGTGTGTGCTTATACTGAAACAGTTTTGCATTGAAAATAATAATAATGGTTGACTGAGATAGATGCAACCTTTTTTAACTGCTGGAGTAATTATGGAGCTGACTTTCTCCAAATGATAATGAGAAACTTCAGATAGAAGAAATATCAGTTTCCAGTTACTACTGAAAATTTCCATCCACGTTTCATAAGTTTTTTTTGCAAAAAGTTTGGATACTTTTTTAGGTTTTCTTTTAGCTGAAGATATTTTTGAAAGGTTACATCACATTGGCCCAACAACAGCTACCTGAGAGCCCCAAAAAAGCAGAGATTCTGTACTGTACAGGAGTTTAGAAAACCAAGAAAGTTTTTATTTTAAACTTGCATTAAATCCACTCTACCACTCAGCAGACATCTCCCTTCCCAGAAAATGGGCGTGAATCCTGCAGTGTTGAGTTACTTCAGCTTTACTGAGGGCTACACTACACTGTTACACACTGAGCTCTGTGTAATGGCCAATGAATAATAGAGCAGGGACAGGAAGACAGTGGTGAGAAAGTGAGAGGAGCAGCTGCAGAGGAGTGGACCATTCACTCGGGGATCCCTACCCAAAGTTAGCCATGATGTCAGATCTTGTATAAGCCGAGAGCTGCATCCTCCCAAATAATCACACAGCTTGAGTACATGCGTCAGCCTGGAGGGCAGGTAAGTGATGAGATTCTGAGATGCTCCTGGACAAGCGTCTGAGCATGGAGCATCGATTGGTAACAGTATCTTGCAACTTCGATCGAGGCAGAGTGCTGGCCTCCACTCTAAAGGAGCTCTTGATGCAAGTGGTCAGCCATTTTGGCTTCAGCTGCCAATGTCAAAGCCCACAATCAGATAATTTCCATTTAAGTAGCTGTGCATATGCATGCTCTTTCATACTTATAAAGACGTGGAGGTAGAGGCGGCTCAGATGGCAGAGAGAACATTAAATCAGCACACCGCCTTTCTGCCAATTCATTCAATTAGATGAAGCAGCCAAATGTAAGAAAATTAGGACCCACAGAGGGAGTAGACAAGGAATTAGGCTCCCAAATATAATCCATTTCACAAAGCTGGCACTGATGAGAAAGTGTAGATTTTATTCCTTTATACATAAAAAAAACCACTGAAAAGGGAGCATAAAGTGGCAGTGGGCCAACTCAGCTTTGAATTCACTGACAAAGAGGCTGATAAAGAAATATTTTCTGAGTAGGTTAGTGACTGTCCATGTCACATGAGGATACCGTCAATTACTCCGAGCTGATGACAATGTAATACTATTATTAAATAGAACCACTGGAACAGCTGCAGGGTAAAATGTGACTTCTGGGAACAGTGTTTTTGTGGTGAGGCATGAGAAAGCGCTCCCACAGTGACGATAAAGAGAAGATGAAGGTGACTGTGTGGCCTCTTGTTTGATTAAAACAGCAGCAGGACAGGTTCACTTTTATCTTGCAGAAGTTTGGTCTGAGGCAGTTCGGGTTTAGTGAGAGATTGTGGAGGAGGCAGTGCAGTTGCCTGAAGTTAGAGATGCAGGCTTGTGATCAAAAGGTCAGTGGTTTTAATCCACAGACCTCCTGGGAAAATGCGGATGGGGAAAGTAAATGAGTAAAGCTTTCACCTCCCTCAACAGCTTCCATCAGTGTGCCTGCAAGCAGACCATGAGACTCCGAACTTTTCCAGTGGAGCTGCAAAGTTTCCAACATGAGGGCGAGGGTGCACAAGGCATCTGCCAAGAACCCTGCAAGTCTATATTCCTATTTAACTTAATTATCCCAAAGAGGAAATTTGGTTAGAAATACATACAGGGGTGAATATTAGGGCTTGATAATACACTTATCTCCTGATTCGATATTATCACAATACTTGGCTACAACTAATGATTATTTTTATTATCTACTAATCTTTATTTTCTCAATTAATCAATTAGTTGTTTGGTCCATAAAAGATTAGAAAGTGTTAATCACTGTTTCCTAAAGCCCAAGGGTACATCATCAAATGTCTTGTTTTTTTCCACAACCAAAGGATATTCAGTTTACTGTCACAGAGGACTAAATAAAACAGAAAATAGTCATAATTGAGAGGCTGAAATCAGTTGGACATTTCCATGTGGACTCTTATATTTGTGATGTGAAAGCAGAACGAACCAACCACTAGGGGGGTAAAGTTTCACCATGACATAATATTATATCGATTCTTGGGACAACAATATATTTGCTGATATTACCAAGCCTGCCACAATACGATTTTAATTCGATTCAATTCAGGGGCTTGAGATCAATATCAGATGATACCATACAGTATGTTCATTTAATACAATCAGTTACATTTAAGTCAACTCACAAAAAGCAACTAAATTATGACTCGACAATTTCATGACTGAACTCTTCAAGACATTTGTGACACAAACATGGCATGGGAATTCCAAAATAAAGGTGTATCTTAAAGATAATGATAGAGATTGATATTTTCAGTTTGCATCAATCATATTGGATGACTGAACATTGAATCGATATATCGATACAGATGAATATATTGTTATACTCCTACCAACCACAAGATTTAAGGAAAGTAGATATTTGATTTTAGTATTCATCCTCTGCCTGTAGACTACCAAGGAAGCAATCTCATAAGCAATCCGTATGTGTGACATATATTTATGCAAATCATTTGGTAACCATGGTAACACATTTACACTATCATGCAGGGATTTTCCCTGAACAATCAAAAGGTGAAAAGGAGTTCAAATGGAGGTGTGTTGTGTTCAAATGTGTCCCTGTAAAACAGGGGTTCTCAAACTGAGGGGCAGGCCCCTCTGACGGGCACAGAGGCACTGCTGTTGGGGCGTGGATGACCAGGGAGAAAATACAGAGTGATACTCAGTTGAATAAATATGATTTGTGGGGCTGCTGATGCTATCATGCTTTATTCACTACAATTATACTTGGATCATTTTCTTGTAGTTGCTTCCTCTGTCATAATTAATGATTGACAAAAAATGTGGGGTGGACGATGTGAACATAGTTCTGTTTCTGAAGGGGGGCATGACAGAAAAAACTTGAGAACCACTGCTGTAAAAGATGCTTCTTTTTCCATTCTTTTTCTGCATTCCTCGTCAAGGCTCATACTCATTTCTTAGTTATTTCTCTGTGAGATTTTTGTGACATCAGAGAACATAAATATACACAGAGAAGAAGCTGTCAGTCACAGGGAGTCACTGGAATTTGATTTCCCCACTCAGTCAGTAAAACCGACCAATAAACAAGGTTCTTGTCAGTCCATATGACTTTATGCTAACAGTGTTTGGTTTGCCTGTAAAAGGCTAGTGTGAACACAAACTAGACCAGAACTAACAGGCAACAATATCATTTGTTTCCAGAGGTGGGAAATAACCAAGTACAAATACTTGATTACTGTACCTTTCTTGTAGTTTCAGGCATCTGTATGTTATTTGAGTATTTATTTTTATGACAATTTTTTGCTGCCTACATTTTAGTGCAAATTTCTGTACTTTCTACGCTTGACATTTCAAAATAACCTTGTTTCTTTAGTTTTAATGCTTTGGAAGGCTACTTTTTAAAAATGCTTTCAAGTACATTTCAGAGCCTGTACTTTTTCACTTTTACAAAGTTTTATTCAGAAGTTGGATCAGTACTTCTACTTTTACCAGTCTTTTTTTTACGCAGTTTGTTTGAGTAACATGTGTGCATTTTGCCACCTCTGTTTCTTTCCTTGGTCAAAATCGAAAAAAAACAAAACAGGCATGAAAGCATCTTAATCTACCCCACAATTACCAAGCAACAACACCAGAACACTGTTCTGTGTCATAAATTCACTTGCAGCACTGCAATTTTTGTGGACATCAGCCGTAAAAGAGCAATACCCTGGCTCTATATTTTCTTATCACAGACATACATATAGTGGGTAATCACATTGTCTGCCAAAATGCATTGGTAGCACTTCTTTGTCCAGTGAAATGTATTTTATTCTACTCTGAGTGACATTATCAGGACTCCAGCTTCCTATTTTTGTCTCGCTGACCAAGGACTTGGCTTGCGCTGCAGAGCAGTGGGTGGCTCATTAACATTAAAAGGCCAGACCAGCCGTGCTCTGGAGATGAGGTGAGCTTTTTTTTTGGAGGTCGCTCTGTGTCACTGGTAAATAATGAGACTTTTGTAATGTAAGCCCCCTGGGCAAAGTGGATAAGTAAACCCTATTCATGTGCTTGGTTTACTCCAAAGGTTGAGTCTCAAGTTAACACAACTCAAACTGATATAAACAGATAAGGTTAACATCCACTTGAGAAGCATCCACACACATATGGAGATTGAAGATCAAATATTTTCACTGAACATTTTACGACAGCATCTGATTATTCAAGCACCAAGAATTTAAAGCAACAAATTTAATGGATGTTCAAACATCCCAATCAATTTACCAATTCAACAAAAGGGAGCAGCTTTAATTTATGGGGTTTTAACAATGTTCATTTCAGCACTACAAACAGTGAGTAAGAGGATCATGAAAAATTTGTCACTTTACTTTCCTGAAATAGCATGTTTGATGGTTGCCAAAAGCTTCAAAGCCTATAGCCTACATTTCCCTCTGTGCTTTTATTCATGTGCAAAACGGTCTACAGATTTTCATAACAGTGTCATCTGACTGGCAGACTTTTATGAATCAAGACGTGGTTGTGATCTGTATTTGTGCTATATCCAAAGAAAAAGCAGGATAAAGGCCCATATGGAAAATAAATAGAAAGAACTTAAGAATTTAACATTGCTGGCAGCTCAGTTGGTGAAGCATTTGATTCCATCTTGTGGCCCTTTGTTGCATTTCTTTCCCCAAATCTTTCTCACCCATTTCCTGTCCGTCTAAAGCTGTCCTATCAAATAAAAAGATCCAAAAATATTTTTTTTTAAATCCCATTGTCTCCAAATGTTAATGTTTTATTTGTAGTGTACATCTTATAAGACTTACTGTAAATGTATCATACTACTAGTATTCATACGCATTTCTCCTCAAGAATTACTATGAATCAACAGTATGCATGCTATTTATATATCAGGGGCATGGCAAATTATTTTTCCCATAAAATATTTATAGTTTTTGGTTTTGTTTTTTGTTTTGACTTATGCAAGATTTTGGTTTCACTAATGGTTGCCCAACTCATATAACTTTCATATTACTAATAGGCCTATCTACTAAGGATATTGTATGTATATATACTATCATATATAGTACTTATTAGTTACAAATTATAGAATTCAATAATATAATTACAAATGAAATTATTATGTCTATGGTCACACAATATTGATCATCTTCATAGTTAGGTTTCCAATTTAAAAAATGTGAGGTGGCACCAGAACAGCCTTTACAGCTACATCATACATACTTTGAGATATGTTCAAAGTGTGTACGTAAATTTCAATTGCTGTATTCAAACCAGATATAGGTTTACACTCCACTTGCACTGATGCATTTATAGATCAAACAGAAAAAAACACGAAAGAGTAACTCAATGATTAGAAGAATAATGAAAACTGATTCTTGCCAAACACCGTGGGTGATTCAATTTTCTATTCAAGTGTGTTTATTCAAGTGAGGGGAACAAGTAGCAGAACTTCCATGGCGGACCACTATGAGTTAATGAAGTGATGCAAGGTCATGAAATTAAGTTATTCAACTATATGTATTAGCCTATGTAGAATGAAAAAAGAGCTTCAATTTGAGACAATGGTTGTTAAATCTGGGACAGCTTAAAGCAGAATTTGGGAAGTTGCAAGACACTGAGGAGGAAAGCTCATTTCAAGCCCTGATGAAATAATTCAGTAAATTTTATCTATATCTTTTCCATATGGAGCTTAATGTTGCCATTTCTTTATATAGGTGAACTGACACCAAACAGGCCTTCCAGGTGCTGTTAATTATAGCAAATCATTCTTCATTCATGTGTTGATTCTGAGAGTTAAATTTTATAGATGTGTGTTTTACATCATGATTTATTCCATGTCAGGACATGACTATTTTTGGGAAATAAAGTCTCAGGCGATTGTTTTGTACCACTCCTTTTTCAGAGCGTCTATGTTTTAGCTGACCTAGCATGAATTATTACTCTGCAAATTACCTTCCCTGGCGGTATACATTTATTTTCACTGTATTTATTACCTCAGTCCAGCTGACTAAGAAACACTAATTGGATTCTGAGGCAAAATATAAATATACTATTTCTAAAAGTGTCAGCAGAGGCTCTGTGTAACTCTGTATGTGTTTCTATGATCATCTATGTTGTCAATAATGTATTCATGAAGTAGCTAATGAATCCCCACCTCCAACCCCCAGTTCATTTCCAAACAGTGGTGACACATTTGGCGGCAGGAAGCACTCTGGATTCAATCCATTTCACGTAACACTTCATCAGAGCTGCTGAAATTAGAGTCACAGCTATGGGTTCACTCCAGTGAAACACAGGATATAAATTACCTCGCTGTATCTTCGCCTTGTTCCACATAATTAAACAGCCAATGTCGGTGTAAAAAACGTTAGAAAGAAATACGACTAAATATAACTTATAAATTAAAAACACATCCATATCGTTACTCATTTTCAATTGTGCAAGCAATTTGTTGTCACCCGTGGTGCCATTAGGGGGTGGACAAGTTACACCCCGGATGGGATGTTGCAGTGTAAACAACTGATTGTCTATGAGACACAAATGACAAGATGATGGACTGGGTCACAGTGGAAATACAGGCCCACAAAGCCACAAGAAATAATGAAAAAAAGTACACTATATTATGTAAATGAGCACAATGGGTGTTAGAACCATTCACCTGAGTATAAAGCAAAGATTGCATGAGGCCAGGAGCAGTGCTGGGCTGTGCAGCGTGACCATGGAACAGTTGGTCATTTCACTACCCTTTTCGTGGCATCTTTTGCAACACCAATGGTAGTGGAAAAGAACTATGTACATTTATTCAAGTACTACACTTACATTAAGTATTTGAGGTATTTGTACTATACTTAGAAGTTTGTTTGTTTTTTCATTTTCTGATAGAGTACAACGTTTTCCTCCTGAATTTCCATGTGTTCACTCAATATGCAACCAATTTTAAGGTCTCTTTTTCAGCCATTTCAGATGATGAGTCACTTATATCCAGAAACTCTCTTGTATCTTATTTATCATTAAACAAAACATCACAAAATCTACAGTATGAAGAGCAGAATAAAAAAGTTTGTAAAAAATAGTGATGATTCAATACCACTTTCTTATGTCCAATACCGATCCTGACACCACAACCTTGAGTAGTCTACAGTATCTGCTCATAGCAACCCAATACCATTTTTTCCCTTCCTTAAACAACCAAGTTGTTATTAATACATTTGTGTGGATGCACTTTACTTGACCTTGCCAAAACATATCATTCTCAAACTATGAACTACTCCCATCAAAGGAGGAAATATACTGCCCACAACATGAGTAAGTTATGCTATACCACCGCTTTTTTTTTCATTTAATTAAATTGTATAAATTTTACTTGGTTGTTTTGCTTCTTTCTTTCTTCAACTTAAAATACCTCCACACAGCTGACATATGGAGAGCACTGCTGACAGGTCTCACTCATGTCTCTCTTTATGGCATGCTGTTCATAGAAACAATCTCTCATAATCACTCACTTGTAAGTGGGAGTTAATAAATATCGCCTACATGTAAACAAATGTAACATAACTGAAACTTTACCATCACAACCAGATAAAACCACATCATGATCATGTATCTAAATACATGTGCAAGTGAACTTGTATGCATGTAGCCTCACCACTGCCTCCCTAGTCTTGCAATACCAGACAATCAGAGATCTCGGTGCCTGTCAATCATCTTCCTAAATTTCTAGGCACAAGGTAGTTGCTTTAATGGTGGCGAGTATACCTGCTTTACAAACCTAGGGCACATTACATTTTTTCAAGGACACACCTTACCAGAAACAATGCTCTCCCCCTATTCTCCTCAACAGTTAGCACACAACTTCACCATGTCACCACCCCAATATGAAGGGCAGCTCTTAAGACTTTGGTTTATTTCTCCAATGCAGACTTTCTTCTTTTAAACTCATTTTTTTCCACCCATTTTTAGCAACAAAATCTGGGAGATTGCCTTCAGTCTCTATTGAACAAAGCGTTTAGAGACTGACTTGTACGTCCATGTGGCTCCATGTATTTCCTTCACCTGAGGAGCTCTGATAATGCACTTCCTCACAGAGCCAAAGAGACTCACCTTCAGGTAATTTGTCTGAGAGTCAGCAGCCTGCAATTACCTGCCATCTCTCACCATCAGGGGCCACACTGTAGCCTCCATGTCAATCACACACCTCTAAGATGTGGAGATGAGAGGGCCTTTGACACAAACACACATACACACATATCCTTACAGTAGATCTTTGTGACCCTGCTCTACAGTGGCACTACACACACACTTACTGTATACAGTGCTGTCATGTACTGATGAGTTTCTAGCTGTAGAGGACTCAGTAAGTCACACGAGGCTGTTCTGCTCTGTTTGGCATTATTCTTCCCTGTTTGCTCTGCCTCTGACAGGAAGACAGCCAAGAATCATGGACTCAGCCAGCTGGAAAAAAAAAAAAACTCCACCGGATGAATACCAGTTTTACATGAAAAACAGACATGATGTTAACTGCGTCTGTAGAGCCAATGTTGTTTGTTTGAAGCAAAGGCATAGCTCAGGAGGAACTGTGTGCACACTTTTACCACATGAGGAAGAAATGACAATGACAGAAAAAGAAGCTGTGTATCCAAGACATCAAACTCCATCCTGAGATATCTCAGCAAATATTCCACTCTGAATAATGTACTGCAATGTACAGGTCAGTATAACAATAGCAATACTTTTTACTTCTTGCAGGCTAAAAATAATCAATAATTAATAAAGACTGTGGAGCAAGGCATCATTGGTACAATAGCAGCACCATTAAGGTCAGAATTCACACAATCAGACAATAAACAAGCATCTGCTGTCTGATGGTTGAAAAACAAAGTGAACTGAAATGCAAGCAAAACATTAATAGCATAGTTTTAAGCATAGCGCCATTTCTAGCGTTATAGGACTAGCTTTGCAAAACTGCAGGTGATGTGCGTTATTCATGTACAACGTCAGTTAACTGTTGCCTCTAAGTTGTCACGCAGCCACCAGCCACCAGCGAGTGCTGTAGCCCCGGCAGATGGCAGCCCCTCTCACCCAGCAGGAATGCCCCAATGGCCCAGTATTGGATGTTGTTTTCTACAAAGTGGGATTAATGACAGCTCATAAAACAAGCATGGTTTGTCAGTATTTTGATGTAGAAAATGAAATCAAGGATGAGTTTAGGCTGTGTCAGAATAAACTGACATATAACCACTCAATGCAGCAATGTGTAACCATATTCAGCACCAACACAGACATTAACCTGCAAGCAGAGCAGGCTGCTGTTGCTAGCACTGCTAACATTAGCCACTAAAGTCATTGGCCACTAAAATTAACTAAAATAAACACTGTGATCCTGTTCGGTCGTTGTATGTTTTGAAGAATAATGTACAATTTCTATAATGCCTGGCACAAAGTGCAACACATTTTGGCATTATTTAAAATATCATGAGGTCACTGAAAAATGTGATTAACGGCTTCAAATCATTGTTGGTACGAGCAGTATTTTTTCTGACAATGTTTAACATGATCAGTTAATAAATGGTGCGCAATTTTAACTGCTTTCTAGGTGTTTTCTTACTGTAAAACTATTGGACTAGTCTAAATTAAAATTTGTGTTTAATTAACAACGAAATTTGCCACCAGAAACATCCCTAGTATAGGCTACTGACTTGTAGATTACAGAGCTGCTCCCACTGGCATCGATGTCATAATCAGAATACAACTTTTTCTGTGTAATCACGTCAGCTGGTTGAAAAATGTATAATCAAAGTGAAAATGAGCATAAATGAAAGTGTGTGGGTGATTTGAGAGATGTTTACATGGGGGTGTGCATTCACCAAATAAAGCACCCAAAAGATTTTAAAACAAATAATATGCTGACTAGGGGTGTAATGATTCACCCGAAATCGATGCATTGGACCTTAATGTGTTAGATATGAGTGCATCGGTTCGGACGGCCTGTATCGGTAAAAAGCTGAACATGAATCGGACAAAAATCGATTCAGCTCTAGCGTATTGAATACATCTCATAAGGACACGCATATGTTTAATTTTTGGCATCAATGAAGTGCCATTTTAACTTTCCTCGTTTTCTCTCTCCTCCTGCCTCTGCCTGCACCGCTCTTGCTGAACGCCTGCTGCTGCGCTCACACAAAACAAGCGCTCCCTCTCCCTCTCCTGTGTCTCCTCTTCATCTGCTCAAAAGAGACCCGCTGAAAACAGCGACAGAAACATTGTACTGCGTTCGCACCACCAAACTTTCAGAACGGCAGGTGTAGAATAAGTTTGTGTTTTAAAAGAAAGATGAGAGACACTGCAGATCATTTATGCAAAACGTGTCTGACAGCAGAGAACAGAGACACGAGTCTGACCCACAGAGATAACACGGAGCATCACTGTTCCTCCACACTAATCAAAACCACAGCACTCTTCATGTGAAACTTGAGCTGCACATCATCTTACTCAAAAATACTAATATTTTAAACAGTTTCAAGTTTGTTCAGATTCTCATTTAGGCTACACTATCTCATTTACACATGAGATTCATAAGATGTTAACACCACTGTAATGTCTTCTTCATTCTGTCTCTACTGTTACTATATTTAGTAAAAATATCTGGATGTCTTTTTGCAACTAATAGCACTCTACAAATGTAGCATTAATAGAATCAAAATGTAAAGATTCACACATTGCACTTTCTTGTATTGCATCATATCGAATCGTATCGTGACAGAGCTGAATCGTATCGAACCGAATCGTTGGTCATTTAAAAATTTCTAAGATATATCGTATCGTTGAACATGTATCGAGATACATATCGAATCGGTCTCAGTCAGTGAGATACACACCCCTAATGCTGACTTGACGACTTGCTCTGAGCTGGCGAGACACACTTATTCTTGGCAACATGATTGCAGTGCAATGCTTGATTGACATCACCTCACCCTCTATTGCACCACTCCGCTTACCTGTGCTCAACTCAAGGAAATAACCTTAGTGCACCTGCATTGTGTTTGATCTACAGGCATGGCAGCAGCTCTGTGAGGCTCCACTTAAACCCAGCAGTGTTTTGAGCTAAAGAGCTAATGTCAGCATGCTAACATGCTTACAATGGTTATACTAACATGCTTATATTTGCAATGTTAGTTTAGTGTGTTAGCATGCCAAGATTTGTTAGGCACTAAACACAAAAGAACAGCTGAGGCTGATGGGGATGTCATTAGTTTTGCGGTGGACTAACCAACCAACACCACCATCCCTAGAGCTACGCCACTAGCATGGCTATAAGAAGCATTACTTACCATGCACCACAATTTTGGTGCAATGTCAACCAAACCACTGGTAAAAGTTGGTTAAAGTACAAACTAAGTAAAAGTTAGCACATGGACATTTAAATCATCTGTAAAATAAAAAGATGATGGTACAACAGGAGAGATACTGTATGGTCCTGTTGAAGAGTTTTAGTTAAATCCCTTGATGCCGCTTTTTGAACACTGAAGCTGTTTCAACTCCTCTTGGCTGAGGTAAATAAACAGACTGTTGCACTACTCAAAGTGAAAAGAGATAAAGGCACCTATGATTCTCTCTCTTTCACTAAAATTCATGATGGTTCTAATTTTAGCAGGGCTCCAGAGATGGAAAAACCATGACTGAACAGGTTTTAAGCATCTCTTTTTTAAGTACAGCTTCAGACTTATCAGACTTCTCAGTTTTTGGAGGCAGACTAGATGCGTGTTAATTAAGCAGCAAGAACAGGTTGAGTCTGGCTGGAAACAAAACAACAAGAGGTCTTGCTAAGAAAACAGAAATTCATATTCAAGAAAAGTAGAATCTCTTATTAGTTAAGTAAGACGAGACCCAGCGTAGGATATATCAATATGTCAAACTTGGCAATTAAAAAACTTCATGCATGTATTTTATAAAACTATACACTGATTTTCAAGTTTCATACAATGAGTGCAAATTTGTTCAAATATAAGCAACTTCATCATAAATTTCACGTTTGTGGAGTTTGAATCTACTTAGAAACAACTTAACCTTTGGTCCAAGATTAAAAATGAAAAATGAGTTTCAAGTTTTTCCACAGCACTTATCCTGTGCCATCACAATAAACAATCAAATTCAAGAGGAAAATTATATGTCTGACTCATGATTAGATTTCTTCAATTTGCTTTTCACTCTGCTTTTCCTTTTGACTGCATCTTTTCCAAACTACTCATCTGGTCTGATCTGCATTTCAGGCCTTCATCTTTGTTGAGCTAACCTGATTAGTTGAACAAATAACACACACACAGCCCTCACTTAAATCTAATCAAACGCTGGGTTTGAGGCAACGTACGAATGAACAATTTCTTCAGTGTTCTTAAGTTATGAAATAAGGCAAACTCATCATCCAAACATTACTGTGATTATAACAGTTAGTGGCACAGCGGACTCTTCTGAGACTGTCGCGCTGTTGATTGTTGAAGTGAACAATGTCTGGCAGCAGCAGAGTGATGTGTGTGAAGTTGGAAATGTGCACGGTTTTCTATTTAGCACCTAATGTCTTGATTTACTGACTTCTCTTTACTGACATACTAAGCCAGTGTTTCTCAAACGGTGTGTACTAGTACTCTGAAGTACAGTCTGCAGGGGATACGTGACATTTAAAAAAAAATCTTAATTTAAAAAACATCAATCATGCATAATTCCTAAAATAATTATATTATAATGAGTGCAATAAAAAATGAAAATGTAAGTTCAACTAGACCACATTTTATATTCAATATTCTGTAAAAACTCACAGAAGAGTTTACCGTGATTATAACACTTTTTAGGTGTTGAATGACAGATGAAAATCAAGCAAATGGATTTGTGGTTGAAACGTAGCAGTTATACAACTGAAAACAGAAACAAGTGAAAAGAAAACAAAAACAGCAGATTAAATACCATCAGTATCAGAAAGAATAGGTTTAATTAGAATTGCTTTGTACCTCAACAAGCTGACAGTGTATTTTACCTTTTTATATAGGCTTTATTTTTTTTCTTACCAAAAAAGTTTTGCGCTGGTCAGGGGGTATTTGGCTGAAAAAAATGTTTCAAAGGAGGTACATTACTGAAAAAAGTTTGAGAACCACTGTAGTAAGCAACTGTCAGGTGACGCTGACACGTTGGTCATCATTGTATTAACATATTATTTAATGGTAGAATCATATGCATCATATCAAGTCGACAAATCTATCCCCTCTCTCTTTTCTCTCCTCTCTCTCTCATTTATACTGCGGTAGGTCGGTATAGTCAAAATCATATCGTTTATACCATATACCGTTTATACCGCCCACCCCTATTTAAAGCTGTAACATGTATAACATGTTTCTGCCTTAAAATGTCTAAAAATGCCAAACTTATATCATATATTTTGTTGAGCTGTGTTTTTAAATTATCCCAAACATTTCCAACAACAGTCAAGTCCAGAGAAATTTGTGATTTATTCTATGTAATGATACGTTTCTCAGCTGTTGTGAGCTAGTTGCTAGCTGCTATAACTTCCAGGAAAACATGAGATACATGAGATACATCAGAGAGTGAGGAAGGAAGTTGGTGATAGATTTTCATCAGCTATGGTGGTTGTTTCAAATGAAAATAATGACTCCAATGTTGCCACGCTACTTCACAACATCACCAAACTACATCTTTTGTTATTGTCTGAATCAGTGTTTTTTAAATCAAGTGTAAATGCTTTTTCTTTGCAAGGACTTGAAGCCCTTACTTTATCAAGTGGAACCAGTTTATTTTACCTATTTATTTTAAGGATTTTGTTGCATTACATTAAACAAAGATGTCATATTTGGATGTTATGGTCACTGCAAGCAAAGAATTGAAATACACTTAGACCACACTGGTTGTTGTTTGAAGAAATTAAATGTGAGACTCTTTGCATCTAATTGATTCACAGGCTTTAGTTTTTAAGAGGTATAGAAAATGGAAAGCTATTTCAGGAGGTGGATTGGCATATGAAGGTTATTCATCCATGATAACCTTCCAAGGATGTGGTCAGCTAATTGAAATGTCAACAAACAGCAGTTCAAATGTCAAGCTAATAGTGAGGTTAAAGCCCCAATCTGACATTTTTTGACCACATAAATGTGTCCATTTATAAGGTTTGATACAGACGTGTTGTGGATTTCTTAACTGATTATATATGAAACTACAGCTCTGTTTTCCATCTGCATATTTGTTGTAAATTCTTAAAATGCATTAGAGAACATTAACCCAAAACATAATTAGACCTGTCAATCAATTTGAAAGTGGAAGCAGGTTCTAATCTTGTGTATTGATTTGTTGTGTTGGGACCATCCATTTGTTTCCATTTGAAGTGTAGCTAGTTCCTCAGAGCTCTGCCTTGACTTGCAAATGTAATGAGTCATCAGAAGTGTAAAGTCCATATGTTACAGCCAGCCAGTGAGCTGGACAGACGTGACATTTCTAACTGTAGGATAATGGGAAATTACAAGAGCTGTTGTTGGACCGTGCATTAATCACTCATTCCCTTCTCTCACCCTTCCCTTCATCTCCCCATCCATCTTATATCCATCCACCCTTCCTCCCACTGTGTCTCCCTCTCTCCCTCTCTGACATCTGTAGTCAGATACCGAATTCTGGGATAAGATGCAGGCAGAGTGGGAAGAGCTCGCTCGGAGGAACTGGCTGACGGAAAATGAGCAGGCGCAGATTCCCTCCACCGTCTCTCCACATGAGAAGGTCACTATCATTAAAATGTTTCAGTCAGCATGTGCCGAAGTTTGGCCTGATGACACTGATATAAAGATATTCAGAATTGACAGAATTGCCTGTGCAGAGTAAAGAATGAATGCCTGTGTAAAGTTTAACTGTAAATTGAGTTACCCAGCACTTCGAACAAAGCATGTGAGCGTGTGTACACTACTTTTGACTTTACAATTTTATATAAAATACACCTGACTCGTGCATAACTCACAGAGTGAAGCCAACCCTGGTCCTCAGGGACCCCTGCCCTGCAAGTTTTAGATGTTTCCCTGCTTAACACACCGGATTCAAATGATCAGGTTGTTATCAGGCTTCTGCAGAGGCTTGATGACGAGCTGGTCATTTGAATTGTTGTTAGCTGTAGACATTTCACTATTCACAGGAAGTGAACATTTAAAACCTTATAGTAAAATACAAGCTGAAGACAGAAGCCTCTGTGGGCTCTTTTGAATGAAAGCCTTATAGAGCTTCCTGGCTTATACACATGAGCGCTCACTGTCATTCAGAGCCTGAAATGTGCAAGGTAACAAAATTATTTTCACAAATTGCTAGTTTTTTTTAATGTTTTGAATTATTAGGATCATATTCTGCTATCTTCACCAAGTTAATACATATAGATCATTTTGGAATGCATGCAGTATTGCCTATATTCTATCCTATGTATATAGCATCACCACAGATGATATACTGTAAAGGGATTTAGTGGTTTTCAGAGGACAGAGCATATGGCTGAGCAGTACAACAGGTCAGCTGACGTTCTTATATAAAAAAATCAGACAAAATCAGAGTTCAGGGCTTCCTGATTGATCCCAGTGCAGAGCTAGTTCTTAAAGGAAAAGCTGTTTCCAAAGTCATGGCGCTCAAAAGCGGTCAACAACACACCAGGGTAATCACAGTTTGAAAATGCAAAATTTAACATTTAAAGAGAACAGACATACCCCGGGGAGCTCAGCCCAGGTTTGATGTGAAGCAGAAAAGATCAATTCCTGCTGCTGGAGCTTTGCTTAAATATACAACTGCACAGGACAGTTGCCCTGGTTTTCATTTGAATATGGAAGAGACAAACTGACATTGCCACTGTCCCTACTTTTTTTTTGTTGTTTTCTTTTCGCTGACAGGGTTACTACTTCCACACAGATAATCCCTATAAGGACTTGCCCAACGCATTTGAAGAGGGACTAAAGAAGTCTCGAGAGGGAGACTTGCCAAACGCTGTCCTTTTGTTGGAAGCAGCTGTCTTGCAGGACCCTCATGATTCAGAGGTGAATTCATTCAGTCCACAGAAGCACAGACATGTTAACAACACACACACACACACACACACACACACACACACACACACAGTATTTTACAGTATTTTTTCAAGTTAACCGTGCAGAGATTTGTATTTACAGCTGGGGATGTATTTTCAAAACGGATAAAGGCACACCTACAGCACAGATGGCCAATAAAACTGCAGTCAAGCACCAGTCAATTGACAAGAGTAGTTGGGTTTTCAGGATAAATTTAAAGGGATAGTTTGGATTACCTGATGTGGAGTTGTATGAGGCACTTATCAATAGTCAGTGTATTACCTACAGAAGATGCCAGTCAGCATGACCCCAGTTTGGAGAAGAAGAGAGAGGCACTAGTGTTTAAGTGTGCACTATATTTAGAATGTTTTCACAGCTTTACTTTGCCATCAAACAGCCTTTTCTAATAGGGAACCGCTGTGATATTAGCCATCCAAACTTTCCTTCTTAACACCAAAGTTACACACTAATGTGAGCAAACTAAGGGATTGAAGCATCGGTAGACCAGCCATTCCTGTGTTCAGCACAGTAAAATTACTAATTTCTCCCATGGAGTTTGGTTGGGTTTTTAGAAAACACTATTTGGCTTATATAACCGTATCTCCCTGACAGAAAAGGCTGTCTGACAGCGACATAAAACACAGAAAACATGCCTGATATAACGTACGTTTGAAAATGATATGATTTTTTTTTTTTTTTTTGATGGACGGTTTTCACATGGCTAAAGTATGCTTTTATACTAACAATGCCCACAGCAGTTTATTGCATAGCTTCCATGCTGGTACCCCTCTCTGCTTCTCTAAACTGGGGGTGTGTTAACTGCCATCTACTGTGGACAACACACTTATTATCTTTAAGTACCTCATCCAACACTACATCAGATAATCCAAACTATCCCTTTAAGGCAATATCCAACCCCAGTAACTCCACCTCGTGTTGAGAGAAGCTGGAGAAGAAGAATGCCTCGCTGACCACAGGCTGTGTGAAGCAGATTTAGTAGGCAGTGCCCACAGGCTAGATGCTGATTGCCTGTCGAGGGCAAAGATTTTTCTTGTTAAAGGAGTTGTTTACTGTACCATAAATACTCAACTTCATCATACTCTTGATGAGAATTTCCATTTGCCCAGTGAGCTGAATAATAGCTCATTCTGCAGGTTTTGCCTCTTTTCTTGTACTCTGTAAGAAGTGACCTCTTTGCAGGCTGAAAGAGCAAAGCCTTCATACAAAGTATTTCGGAATCCCCTGGAATATACAGAAATGTGCCAGTTATTCCGAGGAGAGGATTATCCCGCGGTGTATGGAACTAATACGATTCCAAAATTCCTCCTAGGGCGCTTAGTGGCTTATTGCCCCACTGTGAAGACCTCTGAATCATTCAGAAATAATTTCGACCCTCATTTCAAAGAGTGGAACAAAAAAGAATCAACAGAGATTAGCTTTAGAACAGGTTATTAAGTGTGCCCTTACAGACACAAAATACAGAAGAGTAATCTCATAATCTCACATTTTGGATTTGAGGTTAGCTGTATCATTGTCTGCCCTCTTGTGCTGATCAAGGGTACTTTCCATTTACACTCCCTGCTGAGGGCCAACAAAGATCAACCGCAGTGGCTCACACACAGTCACATTCAATGTTCATAAACTTAACAAGTATATTGTTGAATAATCTAGTAGATGCTTTACAGAAAATTAATCAACAACTTGGCTCCACCTTCCCTGCTGTAAGGATTTGCTGCTTCTCTCTATTTTATGTTTTTGCAAATTGAATATTTTGGGATCTTTCACTGTTGGTAGGACAAAACAAGAAATCTGAGGACGTCATTTTGGGAAACTGTGATCTGTTGTTTTCTGTCATTTTCTACACAAAACAATAGGCTTTACTGTACAGTCTGAAGCTTTATTCATAAAGTGGCATTCAAATTCTTTTTTTTTTTATCTGCTTGTCTATTCGTTTCTGTTCCGTTGCAGATAATGATGGGGCTACACTAATATTGTTTGTATTATACTATTTGTAAAATAAGATTCCAGTGGTAGCTGCATAGGATTGTCTCTGACTTGTGTGATTCAAACAATCCCAGTAACTCTGCAACATTTTTTTCATTGTCATCAGCTGATGAATTGTCTTGTCTATAAATATCAGAAAATTTTGTACAGTAAAATGTGACTTCCTTCATGTACTTCATGTACATTTGAAATCCAAATATTTTAAGTGTTTAAACAATAAATTTTGAGCTGCAACAATTAATCAATTATTCATTGATTACTAAATTAATCACCAACTATTTTGATAATCGATTAATTGGTTTGAGTAATTTTCCAAGAAAATTAATTATTTGATTGTAGTTTCTTAAATGTGTATATTTTCTGGTTTCTTTACTCCTCTGTGATAGTGAACTGATTGTCTTCGGGTTGTGGACAAAACAAGACATTTGAGGACGTCATCTTGGGCTTTGGGAAAATTTCTCACCATTGTCTGACATTTTTAGGCAACCCACTATTGAATGAGAAAATAATCAACCAATTAATCGACTATGAAAATAATTGTTAGCTGCAACCCTCATAGTCCCTGATTTATTATCTGTTACCCAACCAAGACTTCTTACCCAAATTAAATCTTCACTTTTTTAAAGAGATAAAGCGGTATGTCAGAAAGTCATATCTGAGCTTTATTGAATAATAAATGGCTTCCTACTGCTCAGATGATTTAATAGAGTATCTGAGAGTATCTAAGGACAACCCTCCAAGCTAAACACTTTGGCAATTTTTAATCATAATTGCATGAACCTCTATTTGACCTCATGAAGGTTTTACTACAGAGTCCTGAATATTTAAATGCACTGTAGCTCCTCTGTGAAGATGTGTCTGAAACACTGTCATCACATGCTCTGTGCTGGATCCCACTCGTTATGCCTGACAGATGATGCTGAGCCGCTCTGTGTTTCAACCCCTGGAGAATACCTGCTATGGAGTCCAGGTTTCCACCCTGCTGTTTACCTTTACCTATATTTTGTCTCCCTGCAGGCTTGGCAAGTACTGGGGACCACGCAAGCTGAAAATGAGAACGAGCAGGCTGCGATTGTCTCCCTCCAGAGGTAAGGAGAAACAACTGCATCAATTTCCCAATTTAAAATCAGAAATCGCTCTCAGACTTGGCAGAGCTGTCAGCTGTTACTGTTACTGCTCGGGGACACCATATGTTTGCACAAGTGGGAAATGTCATGTTAAAAGATTAAGTCCAGCATATGAAATTTGCCTGAGAGGTTTCAATGAACTTTTTAGCAGCAGCGGTCTATTCAGCAAGACAACTCAAAATTCCAGAATTTTACTTTACCAAACAGTGATTGGGCAGAAATGTTATGCGACTTTTATTCTTAAAATAGAGACACCCCACATGGACAGTGATTGCACGGTGCTGGGGTATGAGTCCTCAATGGGAGGTGGCCCACTTTCATTCATAACACTGCTGAAGCCAGAAATTGCACCTATCTGGGAGTGTGAACACTGACAAGTCAACTGAAAACACAAGAGACAGCCATTCAGGGAAAAAAGCATCCTTCCCTTTTTAAGCGTCACATAGATGGTCCACTCTCTGAAATAAAATACAGAAATAAAAACATTTCATAGCTGTACTACAGAAACGAGATTACAAAAGATGTGAAAAATTCATTTCTCAGTTCCTTCTAGAATCTCACTTAATCCAATAGACTCGTGCATATTCTGAAGCACCATTCAGATCTCATGTAGTTTGCATGGTGTATACTTTAATTTGTTTGTTATGTAATAGCTCCATCTGTGAGGGGAGTGTATGGGTATGAAGTGAGATTAGATGTTTACCTGGCATTAGTCCTGTTGTTGCTACACTGGCAACACTTCAGTTGGCAAAGCACCATATTATCCTGCTCTATTCCGGGTTTCTTTACCACTTCACTGAAAAATGTCATGCAGAATTTGGCCAAAAAAAAAAAAAATCATCATATAATATTGAAATGTTTGGCTGAAGTCTGTTTTTTTTTTAATTATGTAAAGAACTTTTGTTTAGTTTTGCTTTATTCTGTCATGGCTATTTTATGCTTTACTTTCGATGTTTAAAATATGTGAGCTTTGTCTTCACAGTTCTCTGAAACAATGTGACTAATGTTGGTATTTTATGTTGTTGTTTAATAGGCAGCCAGCTCAGTTCTGTAACTATACAAAAAATCTGAGAAATGTGGGACTGTCCATGTAAAACATCATTCCACTTGAGAAAAATGTGTATTAGTTGAATTTCTCTCTGCAGTTTTACACCTTGTGCCCATGGGGAAGCTAAAAATCCTGCACAAAGAGCACATCCTTGTAAATGCACAGTGGATTTGAGTGGCCTTAACCAGAGTTTATGTAATCTTCACCTACAGCACATTGAAGTGGGGGACTAAAATAATTTGGCTTGACTCAAGATTATGAGGTTTTAAGGAAGTTGGCGCATTGGCTCTAGCAAATCTGGCTTGAAAATTATCTTGATGAAAGCTAAATCTTGTTTTGGCCTCTTCTCCAGTCCCTTAACTAATCCAAGTTGTTCATGCAACACAGTGCTGCTCTTCTCCCCTTTTCAATTACAAAGGCCAGCGTAGATCTTAGCGGCAGCAGTCCCAATGATATAACCAGTGATGTAACTTAACACGCAGTACAAACACACTTTCCATCTCTAGCTCTGGAACAATCACCAAGGGCATTTCGTTTTCCTAAATGCAAATCATCTAACCCTGCTGGTGAGGGCAGCATGCAAACCTGGTCCTCTGCAGTGGCAGAGCAGAAGAGTTGCAGCTCCTCCATCCTGACCCAGAAATCATTAGCCTCCTCCTGATGTTCCACTGCTTTGGCCCGTCCCAATTAATGCCTGTCAAATCTCAGATTTCCCTTTGAAGTGCACACCTTACACCATTTCTTCTCTCCCATGCCTGGGTCCTGTCTCCATCCAGGTGTTTGGAGCTCCACCCAAACAACCTCCCAGCCCTCATGGCTCTGGCAGTGAGCCTGACCAACACTGGTATGCGCAACGATGCCTGCGAGGCCCTGCTCCGCTGGATGCGACACAATCCAAAGTACAAGCACCTGCTGAAGGGCAAGACCCACCTGATGGGATCCCCGAACTCCCAACGCAGGATGTCTCATGCTCCCAACATGGGCAGACACGAAAGGTGGAGTATTTAGACTGAACAAGCACAGTTCAACTTCTCTGATGTCAACAAAGACTGGAGCAAGCACGTGAAGCAGTGGTTGCCACTTTCACCTCACAGCAAGAAGAATCTTGCATTTGAATGCCCTGTGGCTTCCCCCACCATCAAAAACATGCATGCTAGGTCGATTCTCCAGGCTTAGAACTGAAGTTCGTCCCTGGGTGCTGCATGGTGGCAGCCCACTGCCTCAATACTATGATGGGTTAAAAACAGAGACTAAATCTCACTGTATAATTGTGTATGCGACAAGTTAACCTTTACCTTTAGATAAATAGAGATTAAAGAATACATAAGCAGCTAAATGCTCCAGTCTTTGTTGACATCAGAGAAGTTGAACTGTTGCTTGTTCAGTTGATTGTTTCAACTCAAGTTGGTAATGTTGCAAATCAACGAGCAGAATTCATTAATGAGAATACTGGATTTTTATTAGCCTGCATAGCCAGACTTATGCAAATGTGAATTATAGTGATAGTAGCAAATGAAAACATGAACTCGACAGTGCTTTGATTTGTTAGGTATTTAATTGACCAGATTAGCCATCTAGTGTAGTTATTTTATCCACTGTTTTCTCAACTGACTTTATATTAGTAGTGTGGTAGCAGTGGTAGTAGTAGTAGTCATGTAGTGGTTTATTATTATTATTATTTATTATATTATTATTATTATCATCACTACACTGATTAAAGGTGCATAAGCAAATCTGGAGAGAGGTACTTGATTGTTGAGTTCCTGTCTGTGAATCGGTCATACACAGGTAGATTTTCTAAAGCCTGAAAACAGCCAAGAAGACGAGCAGAGGTCTAGTTTTCTCTCAGACCCCTTGAATTATTAAAGGAGCAATTCACCCCAAATCAAAAATACATATTATTCCCCTGGCCTGCAGTGCTATTTACCTATTCTAGATTTTTTCTGGTGTGAGTCAGAGAGTTTTAGAGATTTCTGTCTTCTCTCCACTATAATGGGACTAAATGGAACTGTGCTTGTGTAGCTCAGAACACCAAAAAATATGTTTGAAAAATTCAAAGCCCGAGTCTCTTTCCAAAAATCATGACCCAGTTACTCAAGATAATCCACACACCTTGTTGTGAGCAGTTCTTTCTACAGTCCAAAATACTGGAACAACTTTCCTTCTACTTGAAAGTAAGTAGTTCTGATTATCTTGGGAAAACTATGTATTTATGATGGAACTTTTGTCCAATGATGCAAAAAATTAACTGCCTACACCGGCTTTATCAATCAAAGAGAAAATAGTCAATAATCTGTAGTCATTGGTGAGTTTTAAGAGTTTTAAACTGACATTAAAATGCCACAGCTGAATTTCAAGTGTATATCTAACAGCTCAGAGCCATTGAGTTACTGACAAACATATGATCCATCTTGTGCTGCATGTTGCACACTCAAAAACAAGATCTTTACCAGCTGCATCACACTCTCATTTGTTTTACTTAAACTGCTATTACTGTGTCAGGGAGCAAAAACTTGTTTCAAGGTCTCTCAACCGCAGATGGTTTTGGTGTAATTTTACTGGCGAGACGGCATGTACATGTATCCATCTTGTCAAACCACTCTTACCAATGTAGAAGGCCTACCATCTATGTTATCTTAAGGCAGAAAAATGAGGCTGTTAGATATATCAGATTGAAAAAGTCTAATTCTGCTCCCAAGGTAAAGCAGCACTTTATCAAATCATTAATCCTCTTGTCAATGTGAAGTGGTAGAGGTTCATCCCAGTTACTGTGGTCTCCTCTAATCCATGCAACATCATCCTTTTCATTTCTGTTGCTTACTCCATCAATCCTTTACCTTAAACTCCTCTCTGCAGTTCTCCTCCACTCCTTTTTTCTCTCGGTCTCCTAACTTTCCTCTACCCTCCATCCTTTTGTTATGACTGGCCTGGAAACTAAGATATGACACAAAGGGCAATCCTTTACCCAAAAGCTAAGGAACAAATGATCACTGAGGCAGAAGTAGCTGTCTGGCTGTCATTTGTTTCATTTTTTACTTCAGTGCCATGGTTCTCAAGCTTTGGGTATAGCCCCTCTAGGAGGACATAGAGGCATTGCATAGGGAGGCTTGCATGACATAGGACAAAATGTTTAGTAGAACATAACATGGAGTCTGAACAATAAACAAGTAAGCAAAGTTTTCAAGTTCCAGCTTATCAATATTATTGCGTTTGTGCTATTCCTCCGTGCAATATTAAAAACTGACCCACACAAACCAATAGCACAGAATATGTCCATATCTCAACTACTAGACCTGTTATTGAAGAATAAGACCACCAATGAAGCTACACTAACTTGGTGACAAATACAAATGCATCGTACCGGTTTGCCAGTGGAAAGTGTTTAGGCTACATTCTACACTGGATTTCTCTGTGCTGCTTCTCTTATGTCCGACCTCCCTCTTGCTCCCCTCCTGATATTTTCACATTTAACACGGTAAATTAGGGTTTATATCAGCCAAACCAGAGTGGGTTATTACTGAAACAGTGGAAAGACAAAACAAGATGGTTCTGGTGAGTTTTATTTTGTTTCTGTCGAGTTGGAATGAAGTGTGTTTTAAGATGATGAAATAACTTTTTTGTAAATGAAGTCTGATGTCTTTGAGAGCAATAAAACAGCTGTTTCTGGGTTCTCTTCAATAAAAAAGTCTACCTCTGTAGGGATCCTTTCCATAATGCTGTCAGACACTTATAATAACAATCTGAGCCCTTCAAGAGCAAAACAAGCACTTTTAATGGATCTGCTCTGACAGTGTGCAGTGCAACTGCCCATAAGAATTACATTGCAGCCTGTTTCACTATTGACAGCTGCAGCAGTCTCGCTCAGTACGGGACCAATTTCAAAAGTTGTTGCCTCCATTAGTCACTTGTTTACAAAAACATGTCGAAATAATAGGGTTCAAGTTTAAAAATACATAAGTTACCCTTTAACACAGCTGAAAGCAATAAGGAAATAAGGTTGAAAGTACACAAAAGAGGAACACGGGAGTGAAACTACATTCCAAACCACAGAGATTTAGGTAGAAGCTACAAAGTACTGAGAGATACAGACAAATTTTTATTAACAGAGGTTTCTCTCTAGTCTAGTAAAGACATCACCATGGGGTGACCGTGGTCAATCCTGCTATCAAGCAGGACCACAGCAGTGTAGTTCAAAGCAGATATCCCCTGCTGTGAGGCTGTAGTGGAAATGTATGTCATCACGGCTTGACGAAAGTAGACCAATCTAGGCCCATGGAAAGATTCAGAATTTCTATTATGTCATTATATATTTTGTCTGTTTTGTTAATGCTTGATAAAATTTAAATGGGGGAGGGGACTATGGATTAAACCACTGACTCCTGAGATCACTTTTACTATGGACGCTCGCTGCATGCTGCTCCTCCTCATCCTTCTTTCTCCAGTCATTCTGCTGTTGACAAGCCAATAAAAACATAAAATGCTCCTATAATCTTAAGAACCACCGCTTTGGTTGTAGTAGCAGTGGTAATATACATAAAAACAGATAAAAAAAAGAGTTAAGCCATGTTTTCAAAGACAATACTTAACAACTTTTTTCTGTCACAACCAGTGAACAAAAACAAATCTGAGAACTGTATTGGCCCTTCTTTTACCCAATTCTCTGCATTTTTCCTTGCTTTTATTTTTCTCTTCTTGTCTTTCCTTTCCCTCACATTTTCTTACACTATGTATAAATGTTGACATGCAGTACAGTGCACATCATAGCTCTGCCGTCTTAAGAACGCTCACTCAGCAGCCTTAAGTCACACTAATCCTTTTCTGTGTGTGTGTCCACAGCTCCCTGCAACCCGAGGTCAAGGAGCTCTTCTTGGAAGCAGTTCAGCACAACTCTGACAGCATCGACCCGGATTTGCAGACGGGCCTCGGGGTGCTTTACAACCTCAGTGGAGAGTTCAACAAAGCTGTGGAGGCCTTCAATACAGCCCTGTCAGTGCGGCCCGAGGTAGGAACCACACACACACATATGGAAACATGCAGATTAGACAGAGTGGAGCTGTAGTCATACCAAGGCTTGTCAGAGGCAGAGATGCTCTGCAGGAACAAATAAACTCATTAGTCAGAGTCCGAGCGAATTTGTTACCCTTTGTCATCACTTATAGAACAAGCATACAGGACACTGACCTATATAAAACCAAATAATATAACAAAAATATAAATTTGTGGAGGATTCTTATATCCTGTATATTGTGCAATATATAACAATATTTTGGTGTGTTTAAGAATATATTTGAGTAATTACACAAAAGAGAAAGTGGCATACAGTTTGATAATGGCACGGCCGTTGTAGAGTACCACATTCTTAAAGGGTGAGTTCACCCTAAAACCCCGTACAGTATTGTGCAATTCCAAGTAGACCAAGTGATATCTTATGCAGGTACTGTACATCTTCAGTGTGAACTGTACAGTTGCCTGTAAGCTGTGGTTGGTGAACACATGGGATGCCGTGCAGAGACAATATGTCTGACAGCTGGTTGACTCCAGCTGGCACTCAACTGTGCCAATGATCTAAACTCTGCACTTTCATACACTGTGTACGGCTGATCAGAGGCCCACAGAGAAATTCTCAGGTGATACATTTTACAAAATTCTTTCTAGCCATTTTTGCCTGATACAAATCCAAGGATGGTGCTTCATTTGTGTATCCTAGCTGGTGGATGTTCATAAGTTGATTTACATTACAGGGAGTAATGCAACATTTCGTAGTATGATTTTGGCCCAAATTATCCCTGTATATGATTTTATCTCAGTGATTACTGAAATAAGCAAATGGCATCACTCTAACATACTTAATTTAAAACTTTTTTCATTTTAAGCATTTTAAATTAAACAATGAAAAAAATTTAACTTCGCAAGACTGTACACGTTCACTCTGTATTATAAATTCTTACATAATGATGGTAATAAAAACACAAACAATGGGAACTGGACTGTCTCTAACACCCGTCCATTGTTTCCAGCAAAACATAAATAAAACAACTGAGGCTGTAGTGCTTAAAGGGGTGTGGCAGGACTACCATACAATTTGAATGTGAATATATTAAAAAATGAATGATAATAACCATCCATGTGTAGAATATACTTCATGTTTCCATTAGGGCTGGGCAATATATGAATATTATATCAATACTGTGATATTAGACTAGATATTGTCTAAGATTTTGAATATCATTATATCTTGATATGACATTAGTGTTCTTTTCCTGGTTTTAAAGGCTGTATTACAGTAAAGTGATGTAATCTTCTGAACATAGAAGACAGCTGTTCTATCATTTGACTTAACCCTGAGATACTGAGATATTATGGCTGTTGCATTTTTTTTTACTTTGTAGTAAAAGCCCAATAATATTTGCAGAAACAATTAAAAAAAAATATTAGCTCCCCCAATAGTTGGTCTGTCTGGACACTAAACTGAATTGGCAACACATTCAGTGCCTCAGATCTGCTACAACACACATGCACAACACGCAAGCGCAAACTTGTAAAACCATGATCTGTCACGCACCACATGTTCCCTTGCGAACACATACAGCCGACATGAAGCCTTCAAGCTTGTCCACATCCTTGGAGAGATGGCGCCACAATTATCAAGGGAGAGCTCATGCAAACAGACGCGGTGAAGCACGTCACACTGTCACAGTGATATGTGAAGCAAGGAGCTGCCAAATCTGGCCTCGTGAACTTTTGACTGGCACACATACTGTACGCTCTCACTCATGATCCAGCATAAGAGTAAAGCAAGATCTAGTTCACACACACGCAGAAAACTAAAAACAGACTTTGACGCATATTTCACGCACTTGAATGCACGCATTTACACAACAAACAAAATAAACACGCACACACATTTACAAGCACAAACTTTTTCTCCATCTCTGCATCTCCTTCATGCAAATCAGTCTCTGTCCTCCGAGCACTGTCCCAGGCCGGCGAGAATATTACTCACTGTTAAATCCAACCTCCCACATTTGACTTGGTAATATCTGCTCCCCTGCTGGAAAAATAGCTCTGAACACAAAGGGAGATAATTATATCCCGCTGCCAGGCTTAGCCAAAGATGAAGGACCCCTATACTGTAGCAGACCATGACCTCTGTATGTGCCTGTCTACCTGCAGGTGGGAAACAACGGCAAGGACATCCAGTGTGATGTAACTCAGCTCTCCTTAAATTACCCTTGTTAGGTTACTTCTTAGCAGGGAGCTGTGTAAAGCTCCAAACGCTTCCTTGTTATTTGTGCATCAAAGAAAAAAAACAGCATATTCTAGCTCTAACACTGCTTTGTCACGCTGTCAGTGCAGATACAAGGCTGCGTGTTGTGCAGCAGCTCAGGTTATTCAGCTCTATTTCACTTGCACTTTTCTGTTAAAGACACTGTCAGCCTGATTAAGTCTTTCAAAAGGTGGAAAGCACTTAACCCCTTAAGTCCCAAGCTTTAAATTTTGTAAGCATTATTAATTTCTCCTTGCTATTTGGTATTGGACCTGATAAGTATACAGCCTAAGCACTGTCTATTAAGGAAGTAGTAAAAAAAATGTCGTCATATGAGGACAACGGGTTTATTTCACAATACAACACAATAAGGTCACCGCTGTGTGACAAAGTATAAAACTGGTTATTTCAATAACTGAGCCTGGCTTTTGCAAAAACAAAATTGCACTGCTACATATCTAAAAGCTTTGTGATTTGCCTCTTTATGAAGCTCCATACTCCAAATTAGGAATGACCTTCTGAAGGAACAGACTGTCACTCCTATTGGTCTGTGTAAACTGCTGCACAATACTTTTAACATTCAGTTTGCAAGCACAGGAACACGTTACATGTCACATACTTAACATGATATTTCTGTTGGTTCTCTCAAATATGCTGTATGTTATCTTACTTTGACACCATCACTTAGCTCGAACAGTTTACTTTATTAAGCCCCAATGTCCGCATATGAGTATGTCCCACTTAACAGTGTCCTAGCTTGTTACTGTTGCTAAAATTTGTATGATATATCAAATTAAAATGTTATGAAGCATAATGTACTTTTTCCACTCTTACCTTGGCCGGAAACTGTTTTCACGGAGACTGCCACCATCTTGTTTTTAAGCATATTGTGCGTTGGCTACCACTAGATGGCACAAAATAGTGTCCACTAATGAAGACAACAGGTCTAAACCCAAATGTAATGTCCACAGATGTGGACACTGGGTCTCAGAAAGTGCTAACCAGGGCTGCATCTATGTTCATTATCTATTAGTCTGACAATCATTTAGTTGATAAATCAATTAATTATTTGGTCCATAAAATGTCAGTAAATGTTGAAGAATGTTGATCACTGTTTCCCGAAGCCCAAGGTGACATCCTCAGATTTAACTGTCAGGAGGACTAAAGAAACCAGGAAATATTTACATTTGAGAAGCTGAAATCAGAGATTTTTTTTTTTAATTTAAGAAATTACTCAAAACATTTGATCAATTATCAGAGTAGCTGGTAATGAATTTAACACTTGTCAACTAATCAATTAATGGACTAACTGTTGCAGCTCTAAAGACAACTGAAGAGATGTTGCTGATGAGTTTTAAATTAAGGCTAAAAGGAATTCTCCAGTGTGTTTACTAATTAAATACATCTAGAAACATACAAACATACATGCAAGTCACATTATCAAGACTGGCAGCCTCTAACAACACAGTGAACTTTAGAGTGGCGACTGACGATTATGTTCATTATCAATTAATCTGTTGATCATTTACTCAATTAATCGATAAGTCGTTTTGTTCATAAAAGGTCACAAAATGGTGAAAAATGTTTCTCAATGTTTCCCAAAGACCAAAATTTTAATCTTATTATCATAGAGGAGTAGCAACCAGAAAATATTCACATTAGAGAAGCTGAAATCAGAGAATTTTCCTACAAAATAGCCCAAAACAAGTAATCAATTATCAAAATAGTGGCGATTAATTAACAGGTATAAGATTAATCGACTAATCAGCTAATTGCTGCAATGTTCAGTAATGTTGCTGATGAACTTTTAATTAAGGCTAAAAGGAACTCTCCAGGGTGTTTACTAATTAAATACATCCAGAAATATATAGCCTATATGCAAGCCAGATGCTGGCAGCATCTTACAGCACACATCACACTGACTTTACTTAAAACAAATCTTTCTTCTTCACCTTCTGACATTGCTCATCCCTCAACCAACCCTACCACTTGCCCTCCATCCAGGACTACTTGTTGTGGAATCGCCTGGGGGCCACGCTGGCGAATGGGGACCGGAGTGAGGAGGCGGTGGAGGCTTACACGCGAGCCCTCGAGCTGCAACCGGGGTTTATCAGGTCTCGCTACAACCTGGGCATCAGCTGTATTAACCTGGGGGCACACAGGTGAGTGTCCCGGGGCTATGAGGTGGAGCAAAGTTCCTACACTTGTTTGAGGCAGCGGAGCGGAATTACGTGATTATTACACTCACCACAAGCATTGGCAAACCCAGCACGCATAGATTTGGGAGTGATGATTATAAACTAACAGCATATTAGATACAAGCCCAGCATCAGCTACTATGTGGAATGTTGTTTGTGCAGACCAGGCACCAGCTGCCATGAGTCCCTTTCCCAACAGAGCACTTCCAGCCATTGAAGAGAATATACAATCTAGTGAAGTGAGATGAATAACTCTAGACTCAGCAATCCATCTGTTGTGCAGCAGCAGACTATGTACTTTCAACTAAGCAGCAAAACATACAAACATTCAAATTAGGGCTGCAATTAATGATTATTTTCAGAAAATACTGAAAAAGCACCTGTTATAATTCCCACAGCCCAAGGTCAGTGCCAAACTTAAATATAATCACTTGACTACTATATGTGTCAAAGAAAAGCATCAAATCATCACATTGAAGAGGCTGCAAACAGAGAATGTTCTGCATTTTTGCTTGTAAAAAGATGAAAATAATAAATTGATTATTAAAATTAGTGTTAATATTCACTTGATTGACTGACCATTGTATCCCCAAATTAAAATCACAAAAATCCATTATTTTGGAGCAGACCTCTCTTCTCATGAATTAGTATTTAGAGCGGCGATCGCTGGTGATCGTCTCTGCGCAGGCCTGGCTCATCTCAAACACAGATACTGTTTGGAAAAGGGCAAGCACTTTCAAAAAACACTTGGCAGGTGATTGGATGAACCATCTGTCTATCACATCTAACACAGGCTAACTTCAACCAATCAGATCAAACTCTTGGCAAAGCTGGTTGGGAGAAGAGCAATAACCTTTTTTCCAACAAAAAAAGCCCTCAGTGCCTTTTTCAGTGCTCTTCTTTCAATGAAGAAATTCTTTCCAGATCTGATATAAGTGATGTTATCGCCATTGTTCGAGATGAGTCGCTTCCACAGATACTTCTTGCTGTCATCACACCTAAAATCAAGTCCATAGCTCAGTATAGTCCCTTCTAGGACACTGATTGGCGGCACCACTTTTGTTGCAGACACAAACAATATAAATCCAGCAGCCTCTCAGGATAACAGATGATTGTCAGCACATGCATATAGGCTTAGATGAATGTGGAGTGCAACAATAATGGCTTTTGACTGATATTCCTCAAATGATGAAAAAAAAAAATGGCTGATGAGAGTTAAGTGTGCAGAAAAGTTATTTTGTGTTTGACAAAACCAAAAAGCCAACATTACAGAGGCAAAACTTGATTGAAATGGCAAAAAAATCTCAAAGAAAATATCAGGCCAAGCGATATGCCCAAACATGTAACCTTAATCAGTAACATAACAGACTTGAAATCGACCTGCCACACAACATCCGAACAGCCACAGACGCCAAGTAATAGTCAGGTCCCAACAATTAACTAGCTAACCTAAACGTCCATAGTGGCCAACACACACACACACACACACACACACACTCGCTACAACGTATGCTAGTTATCATGTAGCCCCTTAAAACAACAGACAATAAACGTACCTTGGTGAAGAGCAGCTGTGACCCTCAGTATCAATCCTCATGAAAGCGTGGCTGCCAGTCTGAAGTAACGGTTAAGACTAATAAGTGATATAACTAACGGTCAACTAACTGACATAACGTAACCAGCTCATCTGTTGTGATACAAACACGCTTGTTCCTTTACTGGCTAAGTTAAGTTCTCTGTACCGTTTAACTACAGTAGTCGGCTTAATGAAATTAAGTTGTATTTAGTGAGATGCTTGCTTATCAACGTATATGTATATGGAAAGGGGGGAAAAGCCCCATACTCATCCCCAGTAGTACCAAGTTAGCTTGGTAGATACTGTAAGTTAGTTTAACCAGGCAGGTTTTATCTGTCTCTGAGGTGTCTGCCTTCAGCCAATACAGAAAAAAGTTAAACAAATGTGGTTAACGTCCTACAGGTGTTTTCAATATTGTAAAGTTAACAGGTGAGTTCAGGAAGATGCCAAACACAAGTTTTACACATCCTGCCCAGTCACAACCCCAAATGACACAGTATTAAAGGGATAATTCACCCAAAAATAAAAATTTAGTCATTATCTACTCCCCTCATGCCAAATGAAGGTCGGGTTTAGTGTTGTTGTTTGTTTGTTTTTTTTTTTTGTTTTTTTTTTCTGCAAAACACTGCTGGAGTTTCACAGCAAAACAGAACACTCCCGTCTCCCAAACAATTTAAGTGAATAGTGACCAGTTCTCAAACATACAAAAAAAACAAAACATAAAATACTTCCGTGCTTCCACAAGTCTCCTAAAGCCCCAACATGCAAGGTTGACTTGAAAGACATGTTTTTAGCCTAAATCTTCATTGTAGATCTTTAACTTGGAGCCACGTTCATATGCACAGTCTGAAATTAATGTGTATGGGGTGACAGTGTGCGCACACAAGTGAAAGGCTCAAATAGTTTTCCTATGTGATCTGACATAGGTTTCTGCATAATGAGGTTGCAACATATTTACATATTTGTCTAAATACCTAACTTTACAGGTCAGACATAGTAAATGTCCCTTGGCACTTTACTTTGTTCTAATCTGGCCCATCTAAAAAAGTAATAGAACAGGCTTGCCCTAGGTTGAGGGAGAGGAGGGGAGTGCATGTGCCCTGTAGACTACATCACTGCTTTTTGCTAACGCCAGAGTGGGCACCTCCATTTGAAAATGGAAATCTACGGAGTTGTCCTTTAAATAAATTTCACCCCCTTTAAAATGATGGTGTGGGGCAGACGTTTAGCTCAGTTGGTGGAGCATCCGACCCATGTGTGGAGGCTGTTGGTCCTCTGCGGCGGCCGATGGTTCGACTCCCGCCTGCGGCCCTTTGCTGCCTGTCATCCCCTCTCTCTCTGCCCCGTTTCCTGTCTACTCTCTGGCTGTCCTGTCAATTAAAGGCAAAAATGCCCAAAAAAATAACTTAAAAAAAAAATGCTGGTGTGACCAGGCTGTAAGAGGATGTCTACAGTAGTTAGTCCAAATTATAATAGTGTACCATGGGTGTGTAGGGCTTGAACTGGATCAACCCTTGCAAGTTTCCTCAACCCACACAGCATGTCTTTAACCAAACTGACTCCTATTATTGTTGCTCCCCAGAGGAGGCGGCCAGTAACTTCCTGACTGCCTTAAGTCTTCAGAGGAAAAGCCGGAGTCGCCAGCAGTCCCACCAGGTGATGTCTGGAAACATCTGGGCTGCTCTGAGGATAGCTTTATCCATGATGGACCAGCCCGAACTCTTCCAGGCTGCAAATATCGGTGATCTGGATCTTCTCATGCGGGCCTTCAACCTTGACATTTGAGGAACAGGAGGTAGAGACAATAGCATCTCCCTCTTCTCTTACTCTTCGATTTCTACCCAACAGCCAAAAGCCCAAAGTGCACACATCAGAATGGATCAAATCTGATGTTCGAGACTATAGTGTGGTTTTTATGCACGCCGAAATTAACTGCAGTCGTCAAAGTTGCTATATTTTTCGCCCAAGTACCTTGGAGCAGTTCTGAGGACAGGTTCTTCCAAGTGCTTGAAGTGACTGCTTTGTGATGGATTTGCACTGCAATTTGTGATTTCCCTGAAGAGCACAAGGACGGGCAAAGATTGTACGAGCAATGCCTTAGAGAACACATCAATTAAAAACTGACTCATCCAGTGGAACAGAGCTAAGCCAGGAGAGACAGGCAGACAGACAGTTTGAGAGTCTCACAGAAGAACCCTCACATGCTGTTTGCAGAGAAAAGACGAGGTCTTGAGGAGAAAAAAAAAGGTTTCGTTATCCAATTACTTTCAAAGACTCAAAACTGTCTCACTCTCCTGAAGGATGGATTTAGTGAGCAAATGATAAAGACTGCACCATATGACCTGGAACTCCAAATTCTGTTCCTGGCTTGTTTTCATCCTCTTTCAATGGAGAATAATGATACTGCATGAATAAGCATTTTCATAAATGGATTCTTGTTTAAAAAATTAACATACTTTTAGAAGTTTTCCCTTTGCACTTCAGACAAACAGATAACTTCCTCAACCCAAGTGGAATGTGCAAGCCAGGTTGTAAAGCCTTACTCAAATGCATGCGAATATTTATTTATACTATTTTTATGGCAACACAAAAACACTAAGCCATTTTCAGACTGGTTTTGATTTCTTTAAATAACTGCCGGTTTCTGAACTTGAAAGCTTTCTGAGCCATTAATTTTTGTTTTGTTGGGTTTATTTTGTTTGGTCTTGGCTCCTAGCTTCTCTTTGTTCCCTTTATGCTGACTGGTTGGAGAAATACACACACAAGCTGGGCAATATTGGTCTGTAAAACCCGCATTAGTGTGGAAACTTTCTCATATGAAAAAAAAATGTCTAAAAACAGCTGATTCATCTTAAAGGGATTGTTTGGACTTTTGAAAATGGAGTAGTATGAGGTGTTTATTGATATCAGTATATTACCTACAGTAGATGGTGATCAACTTGCCCCCAGGGTATTTAGCCATCTAAAAAAGTCCCATCTAAAAAATACCAATAACAGTTTAAGTGTACACTGTATTTAGAGTATTTTCACTGCTTACCTGTCAGCCAGCCTTTTCAGTAGGGGAAACAATATAAGCCAAATATCAGTCTCTCCAAAGCAACCAGACTCCATTCACAAAAACAGTAACTTTACCTTGCAGAAAATGGGATGTGCTGGTCTATCATTGCCTTGACCAGTTTGTTTGTTTGTATTATTGGTCACTTGGGTGTTTTAAAGGCTCAGTTAAGTCACAGAATAATACAAGCAAACTAACCGATTGAGGCAGCAGTAGAACAAAAACTCCTGTGTTCTCCGAGGTAAAATGACCGTTTTTGCCAATGGAGTCTGGTGGCTTTGGAGAGAGCAATATTTGGCACATATAACGGTGGTTTCCTGTCAGAAAAGGCTGTCTGATGGCAATGTAATGTGGTGTAAAATTATAAGGGACACTTAAACTGACATTGTTTTTTTAAGTGCTAAAATACGTTTTGCTGCTGACCCTGTCCACAGCAGTACATTGCTTAGCTTCCTTCACTTTACTCCTGCTGCTTCTCCAAAGTAGGGGCATGCTGACCGCCATCTATTGCAAGTAATACACATTAAAAAATCCACACTATCCCTTTAAGCTCCTGGCACAGCTTTAGAAGCCCCCACATTTGATGTATGCATCATACTCTCATTTTCTTGACTGTATTAATTTCAATACAGTATAATGACATTACAGATAAAAGATGTGTGGCTGCAAGCCAAGACCTCAGAGCGCTTGGGGTATTTCATAATGCAGTCATTTGTATTTTTGCTGCACCTCCACTGGCAGAGAAGCTCATACATTTAATTAGATCAGTTTGCCTCAGACATCATGCATGATTTAAATATTTATGTAAGCTTGGACGGAACGCCGACTGTACCATCTCCAAACGTCATCAGCTCACATCATGATAATACAAATCATTAAAACACATGACTGTAAGGAGCCAGTTATTCCAGATAATCCACCCCAGGAGCAAAGCTTTTTCTTTAAACAGCTTCTCTTGTGTCAGTGTTTCTAGTTTGAAAGTCACTCTGTGAAGTGAAAACTGCATCCCTCGCCCCCATGCAACAGAGTAAATGATAGATAATCTGCTGTACTGTATAGCTCAGCACCTTGGTGTTTAACAGGCATGTCCACAGTCTGATGTGCTGTAGAAAGTAGGTTTTTATTCTCAGATCCTATGCAAAAGGTCATGTTTTATGTTGCCATTCTGAGTTGTCAGTTTGTCCCCGTCCGCCTCAGTGGACCAAAAGGAAATGGTGATTCTGTGCTCTGAAAGAATGCTATCAGGGGAAAGCAGAGACCGGGACGAGAGCCATTCATCTTCCAAACTGTACAGCTTTGATGTCATGGTCTGTATAAGAAGAAGTGTTTCATTAGGAAACCGAGGGAGAACAAAAACAAGTGTTCTTGCTCTAGAGAGAAATGTGGTCGGTGAATCTGAAAAATACACACAAACACCATCCGCCTAAAGTGTAGCCTTCATGTTTTATAACCCTGTGATGCAGCGATAGTCTTTGACCTCAGTTGTACCCACCAAATTCACTGTCGCACATCAAGCTTTGCTATCAGATACATGTTTTATTTCACCGCTCCTCCACGTATGTTCTCTGAAACTCACCTCAGACGTACTTTGAGAAGAAAACTCTATAAATGCTCATCTAGAAAACTGTAACTGTTGTCGAAGCAGTTGTACATTAATATATCATATATACCACTGGTGCTTTCAACTTAATGAACAAGATGATATTTGAGGCTGAAACAGATGAGTAGCTGCTGCAGTCAGATACTTAAAAACTGTTGGCAGAGAGTCTCAGTGGCCAAGCGCAATGTTTAATAGATCAAGGAGGCAGAGGAACCCAGTGAGACACAGCACATATGTGCATGCCACTAACAATCTGCAGCAGAGGGGGGCTGACAGTGGACTGCACAATGACCCAAAGCAGAGGTGGATGCACAAATGTAGTCACTGTCTGAGAGATTTTTATTATGACAAAATAAAAGAACTGGCAGTGTTGTCTTTTTACTGAATAATATGGATAATACCCAGTAGTCCATAAGTGCTATACTGTTGAATATTTTATTATAATTGAATTACTAAACAAGTTATTTCCAGCCATGCTACTGTAGCACCACAGCTTTATAGATGGAAAATGTTGCTAAGTCTGTCCACCACTTTGGTTCAGACTGAAATATCTCTGCAACTGTTGGATGAATTACCATGAAATTTGGTACAGATGTTCTCTAGAGGATGAATCCTATTGACTTTGGTAATTCTGACATTTCCTCTAGCGCCTTGTTTTTAGTGAAATGTTTTGCAACTATTGGATGGATTGCTTTTTAATTCAGTGTAGACATTAATCCTGAGGAGTCTCAGGATTAAGTGTAATCACTTTAAAGGCATAATATGCAACATTTTCCTTAAAAAAAAAAAAAAACAGTGTCGAGACTCATATAAAAGTGTGTAGTGGTGGCTGTATCTGCAGAGACGCTGCCCTCTGCCTGTTTTTTCCTTATTTTCTCATTATTTTGCAATGCTTGAGATGCTTTACCAACACAAAGTGTCAGTATTTGACATCCTGGGAATGAGACTCAACAATCAGCTATCTTTCTGGTGCGTTTCCAAAAAGCTCAGACAAATCCTACTGATTCTACTTTTAATGATCCCCTGATGTTTTGTCTAGTGCCAAATCAAATCCAAATATAAATGTACTTTTTCTAACATATTACATGCAGTTATCACCAGCTGGACTTTGCTAGCACTACTTAGCATAAGTTAGCATGCACATCCAAACACATAAAAAGATGTTGACAATACATCTGGAAAAGTAAGTGCTGACTTTCTGAGAATGACTCATGTTAATGTCTTAAGTCTTTTTTGATTTTATCTTTGATTTTATTGATTTTGAGTCTAAAGTCATCCAATTTGTGACTTCAGTCTGAGTCACATGACTTGAGTCCACACCCCTGCTCACTAGAGCCTGTCAGTGCTGCCACCATGGCAGCAGACACTTGTTTGGATCTATGTTACAGCTGCACAGCCACATCTGTTTCAGCCGATGTTTATTTCTGTTCACATCCACCTCAGTCACTTATGCTTTATGTGCTAACGCTGCTGGCTAGAAGCGCACTGGACCAGCATGTTGAGCACGGTCCCCAAGGGTATTTAATTTGTATCAGTTCAGAGTCTCAGCACATCCAAGACGAGCTTCTGTCCCCTTTTCTGTCCATAAAACTATTTGTAATAGTTCACTGAGAGATTATTGTGAGACATGGGAGTTATTCTTCAGGCCAGTACCCTGCATTTTTAAATATAAACACACATTTTGTCCCTAATATGTCCTCCCAGCTGTCTTTTGTGTCAACAGTGAACTGTAGAAACTGAAAACATGATGTCTGTTGAATCGTGATTTCCAAATCAACTCTAGTTTTCTTATGAGGTTGCAGGCCTTTGCTTTTTTGCATTTCAAGATACTGTAGTTGTGTTAAAAATGAGAAACTTATTTTTTTAAAGAGACCTTAAATTGCTGGCTTGAAGTCTAAACTTCTACTGCGTACATCGTACAGCAGTGTGTTGAGATAGGATGCCTGGTGACACATTTCTTTTTGTAGAACCTACCTACTCCTGTACCTTCTCAGGTGAACTGACCTTGCTTAACGCATGCTCCCGAGGAACAGATGGAGGGTGATTGCATGCTAGATCCTCTACGGTTATTTTTTTGAATGCTATTTTCATTTGTATGCATGAAATACATGGAAGTGCTTTCTTTCTCTCCCACTAACGTATAAAAATGAAATATATCATGAAGTTTCCTTGCAATATTTCTACAATGCACTTTTAAAATCTGTAACCTTGACGAAAAGTCATGTATATATTCAGTATATATTCTACACAAGATGCTTTTTCTTGCATAGAACTAGTGTGCTGAGCTCGAGCAGAGAAATTACATACTTGAGCTTGAACACTGGCACATTGCTACAACTGGCTAATTCTAGATATCTTATGTAGAAATTTTGTAATTATGACTTCAAATGATGCATGTACTGGTATCACTTTCAGTAACCCCAGCCTGTAAAGCCATCTGTCGGATGATACTAAATGCTTTTTAGTATTGAAACTTCATGCTTAACATCAATAAATTGTTACATACATTCATAAACCTACTGTAAGCTATTAATAGCTATTTAAAGTTATGATGTTACATACTGTAAAGCATTACAGCTTCATTAGTTCTGGTTACACACGTAAACGGATGTTAAGTTTAATGACTTTTAAAAGAAATCAAGCCCAGATTTAAAAAAAACATTTAAAGGTCCAGTGTGTAAGATTCATGGGGATTAATTGGCAGAATATGGCAGAAATGGTATAAAATATTCAGAAGTATGTTTTAATTTGTGTATAATCACCTGAAAATGAGTACCATTGTGTTTTCGTTACCTCAGAATGAGCCATTTATATCTACAGAGGGCTCAAGTCCTCTTCCATGGAGTCCGCCCTGTTGCACCACCATGTTTCTACAGTAGCTCAGAACAGACAAACCAAACACTGGTTCTAGAGGCATTTTGTGTTTTTCTCAAGTTTCACGATGACAGCACTCTTACGGTTCTCTTACATGCTTGAAAGGGGAGGGTGTGGCAAGATATTTGCAATCTGCAAGCTCTAGATGCCAGTAAATCCTACACACTGGTCCTTTAAATCAATGCTTAATACCAATTTTACACAGCTTTGCTCATAATGCTTATAGTATCTTATTTCAGAGTTTCTGAATATCACACAGAATCCAATTTAACACTGTTTCAGTCATAACAGTCAAAGTATGAAAGTTTGATGGAAAACCAGTATGGACAAATATTACCTGGAATTATTTATTATTATATCACTTTTTTTTTAACATCTGGAAGTAGTGAGTGTTTGCTGCAGGTCTGATGGTGCTGACTGAAACTCTGCTGTTCCAACAGTTCTACTGTTAACACTTTATAATAACCATCATTAGTACATGGCAAACTGATGGTTAATTAAACTTAGGTAAACATTATTTTACCGTTAACAATGAAATTATTATAAATAATTTTTAAGCATTAGTAATGCTATAATTTTATTATTAGATGGTGGAATATAAAATAAGAGCGGCAAGAGAAAACATTTCAAATTTAAATTGGACTTTTTATTGCCCTCTAAGGCTCGTTTCTCTCCTGAGTTCAATGCTATTTCAGACTTTTCAAAACCTAATAATAAAGCATTCGTTATTGCTTTGAGTATGTTAATAACATTTTATAGATATTTAGTCTTCTTGGATTAAATATAAATTTCTCAGACTCTCTAAGGCATTTATAAAATGTTATTAAGGGCCTCACTGGCTGGGGTTCATGAAGGTCATCAGTACATGTCGTGTACATTTTCTTTCTTCACTCCTTTAATTCAACATGTGTACAAAGGAAGTTTGTTCTGGTTTATTTATCGATGCATCAGACATGTATGAATAAAATGATATTTTGATGAATGAACTTAGAAATTATATACTTTATATACAGTAATTCATTTATTGAAATACCTACTATAATGCATATTACTCTCCCTGTATAATCACAAGGAAAGCATTAGCACCTTTGAAACGTACAATATGAAAGTAATCTTTTAAAATAAACTGTTGTTATATATTCTATGCTCCTGTGTCTTTATTTTTCTAAAGGAAAAAGTCACACTTGAAATACAGTTTTTTTGTTTTGTTTTGTTTTGTTTTTTGTTGTTTTTTTTGTGTTCATTCTCAAAGAAGTCAAGTCTCAACAAAGGTGTAGTTTATTAAATTATCCAAACCTCGTAAGTAAACAGTGCCATTGAGTATACTGTCATTACTCTATTCACATACACCTATACCTACCATATTTGGATAAACACATACATTACAAAAGTTAACTTAAAATAATCCCTTCAGGAAAACTATGTAATGAAAACTACAGAATTGGCACAAACTTGTTTGCAAAAAAGGCAACAGAGTAAAAACAGGTGAAGAACCTTTTTTGACATTTAGTTAAATGAAAAAAAAGAGAATAAAACTCACAAAAGTACAATTGTACAATCCAAATGACTAAATGTCAACGTCTAGTGCACATGCGGACAGTGAAAAAGCTTTTTTGTGACAAACTGAACCATTACGTTTTAATAACGTAGAGAAAAAGGATGGAGGAGACCAAGCTTAGAGGGAAAGCTGAAACCAAAAGACAAAAAGAGACGGGTAACAAAAGGTGCTGAGATATAAAATGAATTGCACAGAATATCTGAAGACATTTATGACTACACATCAGTGATAAAGATGACAATTTATCACCCATCTGCTGATGATGAAGAGCAGAAACAGACCAGGGTTTGACAGGATACATTTGGTTTCTGACAAAAACAGGAACTTTTTCTAAGAACAGTGGAAACGCAAGACTTGCATAGAGAGACCTTTTGCTGCATAGACAATGAACACTGCAGCAGTTCGTCAAGTAGCATCTGCTGAAGTTGAGGGGTCCGAGATATGACAAAACTCAGTGAAGTCTAGGCACAGTGTTGTTAAAGGGGAGCACTGCTGAAAGATGGAGTTATTCTGTAAAATGGATATTTAAATTAAAGACCTCAGGGAAAGACACTCCAATGACTTTAGCATTACCTGAGATTGTTGAAAGGCATTTTGAAGGACAATCCTTCACTATCTAGCACAGTTTTTGATATTTAATAGATATGCAGTAAAATGTGTCTCCTTTTTTTTTTCTTTCAACCCTCGTAAAGAAATGCCAATTTACTGTAAAAGGACTAGTCCTGTCCTTGAATAAGAGAGGGGCTGTGTGCGTTTACATGTGCTTTAGTGTTCTGGGTTTGAGCTGTATCCTGTTTTAGGTTAAATCTGAGACATGGTGTTTACATGAAAAACCTGGTAATTTATCTCCCCATATACATGATCATAACAGTATTCAGGTTTCTGATCATCTTCCTCCAAGTCTTTACATGCAACAGTATCCTGTCGAGGTGCACAGAGACGTCATTCTCTGCATCTGTTCAACCAACAGCATTATCTGTCTCTGTCTCTGTATTTGGATAGAAGACCAGAAGTGGGTGCGGTTTATACCAGAACTCTCATGTAATTGGGCACATGTTGTATTTTCTTACCCAATATTCATTGCCAATGCAATTGCTGTTGTTGCCATTGTTTTTATTTTTATCTAAACTCTACAGTAAAGATATATAAGTAGCTAAAAATATCCTTATTTGAAGGGAATAATCTAAATGAGCAACTTTGGGCAGAAAAATATCTGTTTCTATTGTGTTATTTGTGCTTTCCTGAATAACAGATTCAGATTCGGGTGCATCCTTAGTTTCTCCAAACTGAGATAAGGTCTTCACCAGGTTTGTGAAACCAGGATAAGCTGATAGCCTGCACAAAACAAAACCAGGATACTCAAAAAACACAATAATTACCAGAACACTAATACACCAAACACACTCAGTGACTCCAAAATCAACTTAAGATGGAAATGTTATTAAGGCGCTGACTTTTTGCAGAATACTGTAACAGCCAGGCCACGCTATGTGTGTTCTGTGTGTGTGTGGGTGTTGTGTAGGGCAGAACCTGTTGGTTTTTATTTCAGCGCCAATATTAACAGGTTAAAGCAGCCACACAACCCTCGTGAGCAGTGTGGCTCTCCGCGTGACACATGCAGCTCTCTGCAAAAATACACAGTGAAAATGATCTGTTGATAATCATATCGACATCATACCAGCAACATGACACCTTTCACTACCGTTTCAAAGTCAGTTTCAGTGTTTTTCCAGCGCACTCTCTTTTTCTTTCTCTCTCTTTCTTTATCCCATTTCTCATTACAGCTCTTTCTTCTCTTCAAAACATTTGTGCAAACAAAAGATAAGGGCTGCAGCAGCAACCCCACAACAGAAAACGCTGCCTGTGCGGGCACCACAGGCGTGCGAGCCGCGGCAGTCCTGCGAGGTAGCTGTCATACGCAGGTACAAGCAGGCTGTGTGGTCTGAGCATTAAAATCGAAAAGTCTTACTTTCAGCAGAACTCCCCTCTAAAATATGCACCCAAAAGTGCAACATCGAGTGACAGACAGCATGCCACGGTCACCGAACTGGAATTAAGTGTTTGTGCCACAGAAATAACAACACTTTGTAATATGACACTAAGATGCAACAGATAAAACCAGATTCAAGTCCAGTTCTGTGGAAATAGACAATATGACCCATAATACTGAGATGTTGCTGACAGTCAGAGGCTGTAAATTCACAAATATTCAACGAACAAGCACATAACATCTAGGCTGAATCTGTCAGCACATTATGAACACACTGAGTAGATAAATGAGAAGAGTACAGCGTCTGTGGATAATCCAGCATGAGGTTATAGTGACTAAACAGCAAAGGGCCAGTTTCTACGTTCACTGTGGTTTCTGAGTATTAAAGCTGAACAGGAGGTTTTGGTTGCAGTGAGCACCATGAAGTTATACATTCAGCACTGCAACATGTCAACATGAGAGGATGCAGCTCACTGTGCAGCTTTTTTCATACAGTAGATTTGGTTGTGGTGCATACAGTATATTGCTTTCGAAGTGATGCATAACTGAATTAACTGACCTGTAAAACGTGGCAACAGGTCAATGAAAACATTCATTTTAACTTCTGGGTCGTAGTCTGAATCTGTCAAGTGATAAAGGAACCAAACTGGACCGGCTGCAGCTGAGAGATAAAGTTTTGCCTTCAATGCAAATAACATAATTAATTAAATAAGTTCACTGCAGGGCTGAGGACTACATGTCCAGTGATGACACTTAAAGTAAGCACTTCTCTGCTTATATTAGGCGTCAGTTATATGCAAAACTGTCCTCTCTTCATAGACTAATGGCCACTTCAAGGATTTACCAGCTCTGCAGTATTGAAATTTAAGATATCACATTCAATTGCTTCTAGCTGGTGAATAAAAACACTTCAACTGCACCAGGTGCAAAATATGAGCTTGTTTTAGTCAAAAAGTGCTTTCAGGGAAGGAAAAATACCTCGCAAAATTTCTCATTAAAAGAGACAAACTTATCGTCTGCAGGTAAAACTAGGGCAGGTTCGAGCCACTGTATTTTTAACAAAGTTAACAGCTATTCATGACCTTCCTGGTGCTCTCCTTCAGTCTGAAACTTGCATACTGTTATAGCATGTTGGTAATTTCTCTCCTTTTGTGTCCTTTCAATTTCCCGGGGATGAAAAACATTCTTTTGTATTTTAATGTAAAACTCAAAGCCACCAGCAGCACAGTAATTTCTTATTTGTTGTTGCAGCTTCAGAGCATTTCAGGGCTGGCAGTGAAGCACTCCCATTTCAATATACATTTATAAAATGCACCACTTTGAAAATCCTGGCACAGTCGCTGAAGGCATAGAGGAGAAAGAACAATATGATTTGATATGTGACATTATTTTGTGTACAGAGCACTCCAGAAGTGGAAATTGCACACATCCCTCTGAACCTCCACTGTTGGGAAAATGTCTTTTTTTTCTTAAACATAAACACTGAAATATACATTTAAAGCGTGACATAATAACACAAATGCACAAAAAGCACATTGCTTTCCCTTTCTGACCAGAGTTCCTGGTTGCTCACTGAATGACATCACGGTAAGGCGAGCAGCTGGTCTGAGAGGTTATTTCCATCGTTTCCGCTGTGGCTGTTATTAAAGTTGTCTGCCAGTCTTCGAGGTGAACGACTGCGGTTCTTTAAAAGGTTGCACGGTGGAGGGGACGGGCGGGGGGCGGTAACTTCAGTTTAACTGCTCGACAGTCGATGGTAAAAGTAGATGTAGCCCAAGTCTTTTGGAGGCCTTTCTGACAAACACACTTTGTGGTCGTTGTAGATCACCCACCTGCATAAAAGAAGAAAGAACATTTGTGGAAACTGCCAATTTGTATTTCACTGCAAAATGTCACTTCTTTCAAAACCGGCTGCTGTGAGGACACAAGAAATGGGTCGATTCATTTTCTCCATTCAGTCTAAAAAAAATAGACTGTCCCTGTCATTTTGAATAATTTTCAGACTTCTGGTGGCAAAAGCTTAATAATACAAATAATAACTGAATTTCTCAATCATCTATTGCCTGAGATGATTGATATTAGAGTAAAACACATTAAAAAACAGAACATTATGACAGACATTTTTGTGACTAACAAATTCCTCATTGTGATAAACAATATGCTGTCAGTTTTGAACCACAATGAACTGAATGAATACAAAACTGCGCACAACTCACCTTCCCTCCTTTTTGATGTGACAAACGTAATGCCCAGACATTGTGGATGCTCCCATGTGGCTGATGAAGGCAAACAGCTCATAACCTGAGAAAGGGAACATCAAGCCACATATGGAATATGTTATAATATGATAACATACATACAGAGTATATCTGTTTAACTTAACATCCTCAGTAGAAGGACATGTAAACACCAGGCATTCATCAGCATATTTGACTATAAAGACTCTATTAAACCTCCACACAGGTGTGGCCTGTGAGATAAAATGTCAGCTGCTAATAGCAATGCATTCATGTTACACATCAAACACAGCACATAAAACTATTCAAAAAGATGAAACATACAGCTACACATATACAAATTGTCCGAGGTTAGTTTTTATGGAGTCATAGGAATGACAATTCTTGAGGAAATATAAAGAGAAATAAACAAAAAAAATAATTAATTTTATTTTCACATTTATTTCTGTGTATATTTATTTATATCTTTGGGGGAAAACATAAATGACCCCTTTTTTTCAATTTATTTTATTTTATTACAATTTAATTGATTTACTTTTATGATATCATTTATTTGTTCATATCCTTCTCCCATATTATTTTCCCAATTGCTTTTGCTATATATTGCTTTTGATAGATTGATAGATAGAGACAGGAATCCCGTAAAAGTACTTGTTTTGTAATCAATTGTTCTTTTTTGTATGTATATCTCTATCTCTATCACTCCATAGGTTTTTACAGATTTTGCTACAAAAATATCTAGATATTTTTTTATGTTTTTTTTCCTGCTGTAAGAGCAGACACACTGTTTTTCAAAACGAGCAGTAAACAGTGTCCTCTGCAACAGTTCAAAATAAGAGTTAATTAATAATTAAAAATTATGAAAAGCCAGAATGTCTGCATTGCTAATGGGATTTTATTATTTTATAATGTTGCATGGTTGTTGTTTAAACACCACTAATATGTAAGTATGTAGATCATCATATCATACGTATTATTCGTGAGGACTGTTAAGAGTTAAAAAGCTCCTGAATCATGTTTTTTGCCTAAAGTTGTTGTGGCAGAGAGCAGGTCAGTGCCCAGCAGCACCAGACTACACTGTGTATCAGCATCAGACAGTAACTAGAGCTGAGGGTCAGCTGGTCTGTGAGAGTTCAGAACATCCAGGTGAAATTAAAAGCAGGAAGCCAAAAACACCCATGTTTTTTTTTTACTTTGAACTCATGTTAATTTATTAGTCATACATGTCTTTGTGTTATAAAATAATATGCTGGATCTTCTGAGTTTACTCTGAATTGTGAGAACGTGACTTGTAATTCCACTGATCACCAACAAAAGTTGATGGCCAACCTCTGATTATTTAATGTACCTTTGTATACGGATTGATAATAAATAACCTCAAGACATGAATGGCAGCTATGATGTGAAAACGAAATCAGAGTCACTCACGTCCCGGTCCGTCTTTGACCCGTGGGCCCGACGTGTCTCTGTCTGGGGACAGCGTGGAGTCGCTGTGTGAGTTGGCGTTGGAGAAAGCGTTGTCATTGGGCTCCGTGTCAGCCATGTCGGAAAGGGCGTCACTCTCCTCCTCCTCTGGGTGGGTGAAGATCCAGTCGAGTGCTCGCTCGAGGTTATTGTTCTGAAAGAATATATTGCACTTAAGTTCACTGAAATTCAAAACTAAAATATCTCTAATATGCCAATATTGATTTTTTGATATTTGTAATTCATATGTAGATGCATAAACCACATTTTTAACTATAACTATACATATATAACTATATATAATAATATATATATATATATGATCATTTTTATTTTTTAAAATAAAATTTTTAGTCTGGCCAGGAAAAGGTTTTAAAATGTACTGCTGGAGGATATCGCCCCTTTTCTGGAAAAATACTCTACTGCACAGAATATGGTGCATAAAATGTTAAATTTGAAAGTCATGAGTCTGGACATGATCTTAGATTCAGACTTAAATCCCACATAAAAAAGGTGACCAAAGCAGCTTTCATTTGTTTAAGAAATATTACAAAGGTAAGGCCGCTCCTATTCTTACAAGATGCTTGTACACGCATTTATTTTAAGTAGATTTAACAACTGTAATGCTCTTCTTATTGGTTTTCCAAAGCAATCATAGACATTGCAAAACTGTAATTAAATCAGAACTCTGCTGCCAGGCTTTTAACTAGAACAAGAAAGAGTATATCATCCCTGTTTCAGCTAACCTGCACTGGCTCCCAGTTTCTTTTAGGACTGATTTTAAAGTTCTGTAACTTCATAAGGCTCTTAATGGTTTGGGAATGACCTACATTACAGGTTCTTTGTTGTGTTAGAATTCTTCATGGCCTCTTAGATCCTCTGTTTTTTTTTTCATCTACATCAGACAAAAAAAAAAAAAAAAAAAAAAAAAAAAAGGCAGCTCAGCTTTTTTAAAATATGCACCAAAACTACGGAATACACTACTCAAGGCTATAAGGCTGTCTAAACGACAATTACAAACTTATTATTCACCACTGCCTTACACTAATTTAAATAACATATTTTTTATTTATGTATGTTTTTGCATATCTCTCTGTTCTTAGCATACGTGTTCTTTTCTTTTGCTAACTCTTTTATTTGTTATTCATTTCTTTGCTTGGTTTTAATTCTCTTGTCTTCATTTTACTGTAAAGCACTTTCAGTTACAACCCCTGTATGAAAGGTGTCATATAAATGAAGTATATTATATTCGTTATTATTATTAATAATAATAATAATAATAATACTAATAAGGACCGAAGCTGCACTTTCTTTGAAGAAAATACTACAGTAGTAGTAACAGACAGCATATAGAGGGCATATAACCAGCAGATATGATGCATAAAGGGACAAAAACAGGGTTGATGATAACAAATATTCATATTCTATCTTGATTTCTGTCTCATTCCTTCACTGTTGTATCTTTAGGTGAAAAACAGGGGATGTTCAAAATGAGCAGTCACTTATTGGGGAGGTGGCAGGCGTCCATCTGTGCTAAACGTCCCCGGAGGATGTTTGCTTTTAATCCAAAATAGAGGTGCGATTAGTGGAAAATGTGAGCCTTGGTTGGGGAGCAAAGCTACCTGCTTTTTCTGTCTCTCACTGTCAGGTCCGCAGTCTCACTGAGGGTGAAAAATAAAGTTCCTCCTGCTAATTTTGGGCTAATAATAAACCAGCCGTGAGACCCCACTCTGCTTCACACCTCCATCTTCCTCAAGAGGAATATGTGCTCTCTTTTTTTTCACTTCAGTTTGGTGGCTTTGGGGACGATAAACAAGGAAGCTGGTGTCTATTTCTGTGTCTTAATAACAGTCTGCTGGGCTATTTTTGCTGAGGGGCCAGTTTGAAATACGAAACATGAAACATGAGAAACGGGGGCCATTTCAACACAGGGGAGCTAATAAAATTTGCTGCAGCTACAAGCCCGTTGATTCACATTAAAAATCATTGTGCATTTAAAAATCATTTGTGAGCTGTGAAGATAAAACGTCTTGACACGTCACTGAGGAAGATCCTGTTCCTGAACCTGAAAGGCTGCATTAGCGGCGGCAGTGGGACTATTTGTAAACACCATGTAGAGCAGACATCTTTAATCACTCTGACATGTAGGGCCTATTAAATTTGTAGTTTGGAAAGCAAACAAGGAGGCCAGCCAAGCCCGTTTATGACTGACAGGGCTCGATTTTCATCCTCTCACCCTCTCTATGGCCTCTTTTCAAACACCATCTCACCTCACGCCAACCGGTGACGCTTTTGTTTTGTTTCGGTCATTGCTTTCCAGAGACACGTATCAAACTGTGTGGGTGGTTCTTTGTCCACAGATTTTCTCCCGACTGTCTTTTTTTCTCCATATGACTCTTTATTGTCTCGGTGAGTCACAGACTAATGAATGAGCTCCACCTACACAAGTCTGACTTTCTATCTTTATACCTAAAACAGCTTTTAGTTCCATTCAGAGCTTCAAATTCACTTAGACACACTGAACAACCTTTTTTTTATCGTGCCTAGAATTTTTAAAGAAACTGGGAGACATGCTTTTAAGTTTAAAGCACCATCAAACTGGAATAATCTGTCTAGGGATGATGCAATTTAACATAGCCCCAATACAGAGTGTGAAACTGATGTGTTGCATCAGAGACTTGAGACTTCTTTGCTCATTTATCTTAAATCCACTGGTTCTTGTTTTTGATTGTATTTACCTTATTTCCCTAATTATTACCTTTAATTTTTATCTTTTAAGTAGACTCAGTATTTTGGCTTAATGTTATTCTGTCTGTTTATATTATTTCTAGTTCCTCTTGTTTGGATGAGACTAGGCGTAGGCGTTTGGGATGATGGAGGAGACCTTGTGTGTATGTCCTTGTTGATGTTACTATGTTGATTATTTTATGGGAAGGAACCTTCACTATCATAAGAACAAAACCAAGACAAAAAAACAAAACTACAAAACATATTTGAACCTTATAGTGAAGGTAAGCACAGCATATTAATTTTACATTATCCTATCAACATTACTAATAGGCATTACAATTAATAGGCAATACCATGTTTTGATGAATTTATGAAATTATACATAAACCTACATTCAATAAAACTGTTCACAGTTTTTATTGGGGCATGTTATTACCAAAAAACAAAAACAAACATTTGTGGTGAAAACTGACTGACTGGCATGTGTCGTCTACTTTGAGATAGAGTAGCTATAAAGAGCTATGCAGGTCCTCCCTGTGCTTTTGTAAATAAATAAATAAATAACAGCCTAATTTAATAATAAACAAAACATATAAAAATAGTAGTTTTGTCAAAGCCAAAGGGAGCAGTTGGAGAAGTGCCAAAGACCCGCAGGTTGCTGGTCCCTGTTTTTTGTTGTTGGATTATTTAACTTGTTATTATTACTATTATTTATGTATTTATTTACTTAGTTCTTGTTTAATGTTTGCTAATTTCTCATGTTTTGTGCCTGAGGACCCCTTTGAAACCCGGTGGAACTCAAGGGGTTTGTCATTTTATTAAGTTTTGAGAATTCAATTTTGACAATAAGCTACCCTCACTGTCCTTCTTTTTCTGGTCACTCAAAACTAATCACTGTTATCAGAAACACATCACGTTATGTTCAGCAGCGGATTTTAGTCTCAGGAGCATGACAAGATGAAGTCGAGGTGTTTGCAGCAGCAAATATATAAACTCATAAACTGAGGTTCATAAACAATAAACAGACTTTTTATAGGAAATATTGAGAATTAAGACTCATCTGAATTATCAGGTGGCAGAAACAAAAGATAAAAAATACCTGGAAAAGAAGTCTCTGTGGCATTTATTAATACACAAAGTGCAAACAAGAGCCATGTGGGCAGCTGACTGACCGTGGCTTTGAGTGCCTGGATGCTGTGCGCGCGGGGGAAGCCCATTGAAGTCAGGATGGCGATGCTCTCCTCAGGGGGTGAGTTACCCAGCGGGGTGGCACCCATGGGGCTGTCACTGGTGGAGGGACCGGGATCCATCATGGAGGGCAGAGTGAGAGGTTCTGCAAAGTCTGAGACAAGAGAGACAGAGAAAGAATAATAATGAGACGCTGAAGCTCTCTGTTTATTTTTAACCCAATCGATGAATAGATTTTTGTCTGAGGTCAAAGTTAGCAGAACCTAGACATCTATTTGTTGCTTTGTTGTGGATTTTGATGCCTTCTTCACATTACACATAAGTGGAAACTGCTCCAAGTAATATTATAGTTGTCAGAGCCTATTTCCATGAAGAAACTGTTGACACCACTTTAGAATAAGAGAGAAGAAAGAAGCATGTTCCCTGGAAATTAAAATTTAAACTGTCACAATTTAAAATTAGATTTGGAAACAGTCAAAAGCTGTAACAAAGAGTAACATTATTGCTTCATACGAACAAGTAACCGCAGCAACGGTTGGCGCTGGAGTGGAAGTGGGAGAAACGTTAGAGGAAAACATTTAGAGAAAAGGCAGGAGATTGTTCATTCATTTAGTCAATAATGGAGACATAATTTTACCAGGAAATATCGTGTCCGGTGGCAGACAGATTTGCATAGTGAAAGTGAGACTTACAGGAACCCCATCTAAACGCTGATAGTGTCATTGTCACAGTGCAATCAACATTTACTTTATAATGATGACTTCAAGCAAAAAAGATCTCTATTTCCACTTTAAAATGTAGGACAATTAAAGTTAAAATTTAAACACAGAGAGCACAGGCTCAGTCATAAAACACATAACTGCTACATGTAAGCAGTTCTCTTTTAGTACTGGAAACAGTATCTGGTGCAAATGCGCCCTGTGACATGTTCATGTCAAAGTCAGGATTCATGGTGAGGCCTCACGTCTCTTCACACGCAAGTGTTTATCTGTTTAGCATTTTTTAAACAAGTAAAACTCAAATCAATATCTCTGACTAAGAATAATCTAGGGAGTATTTGTTAAAGGGTAACTAGTATTTTTCAACATGGACCCTAGTTATCCATGTTTTTGTGTCTAATGACTAATGAGGACAACAATTTCAGAAATTAGCCCAGTACTGAGGGAGAACGCTGCAGCCAGCAGAAGCAAAACTCAACTACAACATAATCCCTGTAGGCAACTGTGCAGCGTCAAAGTACATCCAGTAAAAGTGCTTGTTTTTGTCACTAGCAGGCTCCGACTGTTATTAGTGTCTGATAACATTATGGAAAGAATCAATACAGAGACCTTTTACTAAAGAGTAAAATCCTTGTTGTTTAACCAGAAACAGTAATTTTACCTCTATGATCTACCATCAATTCAAATAGTTTGTTTGTGCTATTGTGTGACTTTTGGTGTTTTAAAGGGTTGAAAACAGATCAAGGGAGCGGTAGACCAGAGAGATAAATGATGCTCTGAACAGAGCGAGATAGCAGCTGTTTCTGGTTAAACAAGGATCGTTCACTTTTATCATGTTTACACCAAAATTTGTGTGTATATGCAGGTTTTTAAAATCACGGCTGAACCCGCTAAAAATAGTCAACTGACCCTTTTCCCATTGCCAGTAGACGAGTTTGTCTTTCCGTTATGTTGGAAAGATTCAAGATCCAAGATTCAACTCATATCTGTGCAGGAGAGCAGAGAGGAAGGCTTTTTAAAAGTCTCTGTGAGCTCTCAGTAGCTTCTAACTGAATCTCTGTGGTTTGAAGTTTAGTCTCTCTCCTGTGGTGCTGTTTCTGCTTTCAGATTTCTGCTTTATTTTACTGTTTCATGTTTGCTTTCAGCAGGATAAGAGTAGTGTTAAGTTACTGCTGATGAAAACCAAACATTTCCTGATATTGCTACTTCACAAAAGCATTTAGATAGCAAAATAACAAGGGGATTCTACTGTAAAGAATTTGTATGAAATGAGTCTTAGTAGATGCACTCTGACAGTACACAGTTGCCCAGAGGGATTACATTGTAGCTCAGTTTGCTTCTGCCGGCTGCAGCACTCTCCCTCAGTACTGGACCGATTTCAAAAATTGTTGTCCTCATTAATCACTTAAACACCAAAACATGGGAAAGCAGGGTTCAGCTTGAAAAATCAAAGTTACCATTTAAGAAACAAAACATCTGGAAAGGTGAAACGCTGCTACACAAAAGATTTAAATCAAATCAGAGAGCATCATCAAGTAAGAATAAAGTCTTTCTGTTTTCCAAGTGAACTGCAAAACTGCTTTGTGCACTTTTCAACAGATTCAAATGAAAGTGAAGTGACCCTCAACCAAGGAACAAGGACACTCCAACTGTAATTACTCCACTGTTGGCCATAAACAGTCTTCATTACTGTCCTTGCCACAAATGAAAACGCGTACCACTTATCTCCCACCGCCATCTCTATCTCAGCCTCCTTGTCTTATGTCCTTTCAATTGCCCATTGCACTGTTCTTTTTATGCAAGCAGGAAAAAGGCAGAGATATAAGAGGTAATTGAACAGCAAGTGTTTGCATGTTGAGTTAAATTGGGTGATATATCAGTTATCATACATTTTAGCAGATTTTTATTAAATCTTTATTAAAGATATTCCAGTTAATAAGAACCTGGTACTGTTCAATAAGGCTCGTTTTCAGCTTTTACCATATTCACTGAAAATAATTCAAATAAATAAGTATAATAGAGTTGCCTTGCCTTCACAGTGCTTTGGAAATCCATCAGTTTAGCTTCATAAATGCAGCACAAAGAAACGCTCTGTGGTACTGCGTCTGACAATGATTAAGTGAAAAGTTTAGTTGTAAAAAATAAGTCGAAATTATGCTAATGGGAAAGTAATGAAACCAAACAAATGCGGAGGAGGCAGAGGAAGAAGTAACCTTTGTGCAGCAGGCAGGGACGGACAGTTTTACTGATGCTATCAAGCCTGAATGCAGCTCATTCTGCAGATACATTAGGCTCATTTAAAAACTAACAGGCAGGGTGGCTGCTCTAATTTCACTCCACTGTAGAGGCCCTTTACAGCCAAGCAGAGAAATAAAAGTGACACGAGTCAACTCCTCAGGGGAATGTCTCTCCTGCTGAGAGGCTCTACAAGAGACAAAGTCAGCTCCGACAAAGTTTCAGGTGACGATCTCACACACAGACGTGAAGAGATAAACACCTGCAGTACACAAAGCCTGACATACAGCTCAGATTTCTCTCTGTGGAAGAACTGGAGATGTGACATGTCTCTCACTTTGAATTACCTTTGTGTTTAAAAGGTCCCACACAAATAAACCCTCCTTGGCTTTGTACACTTGCTGCTGAAATGTTTTTTGGCAGGTTTGCATTGTGCAGGAAAAAAAAGCACAACACAGGCTTTACATGTGAGCTGACTGGCTTGCCAAAAAACATCATGTGACTGCTCGAGTTGTAGAGCAGCAACTCATTCACTGCCTTGAACTCAATGCTTATATCTAATGCTCACCTCTTGAAGTTTGTCGACCCTTTAGCTTTTTGAAATTGTTGGAGAACTGTGGCTCTTTCAGTGCACCTGCTGTTCTAATTATTTGTCACCGGTATTTTTGGATTCTTGGGGGTCACAGTTGCCTCTTTAACTCTCAACACTCATTTAACACTCACCACCCACACCCTGTTTCCTGACGTGACAATTCTGTCTTAACTATTTTTGATCATTAGACCCCTTTGGACAGAGGCACTGAATTGTTGAGGTTTTAAAGTTTCAATTGAATACTCTGGCTGGAATATTTTAGACCTGGGGTGAGAATAGCTACAGACATGGAGTCAGATATTCACCTACAGGTTAATTTTATTGAAATGGACAAATCATGGCTCAGTGGTTGAGGGAAGTGATGCAGCAGCTTAACAGATAATCTCAGTGTTTTTAAACCAGTGCTCTCTTTTTTTTTTACATAGTTTGGGTCTAATGGACTAAAAGGTCCATAAAGTTAAAAAATAAATAAATAAAGGAACTGGTCCAGTAGATTGCCTCAAATGGCATCTGCAAAACAAGCTACAATGTGTGCAACATAATGCTCAAAAACCAATAACTCATCTATTGATGCATAAGATGTGTTCATGCAAGTTTTCACTGTATAAGCTGTCTGCGAAAGTCCTACATAGTGTTAGCATCCTGCAGGCTGAAGAGTGGGTGGTGGAAGTTTACCTTCATGAGCCCCTTAGGATTGTTAAGAGACTCAGTAAAAATAAATTTGGGTGCAGCGACTTGTTATTCTTTCTGCTTCATGTAAAACTATGCACTATGTATTTTGCAAATACACTGGTTTAGGTGGTGCAATCATATCTTTCCACGCTTCTGTTCTATTGAATGCAGCGATGCTCCCTTACCAGGCTCCTCCATGTGGGCTATGATCCAGTTGAAGGCCATCTCGGGGCCCATGTTGCCTGTGTAGTAGACAGCCTTCCTGCAGGCCTCTAGCGGAAAGCCCATCTCTGCCAGCTGCATCACTGCCGCCTCATCTATTTCTGGAGCTGGGGACACGATAAACTGACATCAATAACTAAAACATAGCAGATGCTGATTCAACACCACCGGTAAGCTTCCAGTTTACACAACCAAACAAGATTTTTGCGGCAGCTCTCTCTTTGGGCCTCATTAAACAAAGAGACCAGGAGAGAATCGGCCCTGGGGAGGTTTCACAATCGAAGGATGATTTATCAGGGAGAGAAATGAGTCTGGCTAAAACGACTAGAAACACAAAGAAAAGTAAAGTTTGTTTGGAAGTAGAGAGCAGCTGCAGCACCTGCTCAAGTATACTGTACATGGTGAGAAGTTTAGCTGCACAACATTCATCACTATTGCTTTGTGCCAGAAAAATATTTTCTATGGCTATAACTTATATAAATGTTACATATACATAGAGGTAAGTAACTGCGTAAGAGAAATGAAATACTCACAGTCCATGGAGCTCATGGAGTTATCTGAAAGAGGAGAAAAGACTTATTTCAGGTGACGGCACACACAATCCTTGGATTTTGTGTATTTTCTTAGTTTGTACGTTTTGTCTACTTTCACTTATAAGAATGTTAATTAAATTCACAGATAACAAGCAAATCAAATCTATGCTGGAATATTACATTTCCCTACTGTGTGATAATTTGATTAGTCACAAATTATTTTAGGAATATACTCAAGATCAGCTGAATTAAAGAAGCTCTTAAAACTAGATTCTGACCAACCTTAAAGGGATAATTCAGATTTTTTGAAGTGGGGTTTTATGAAATGCCTATTATTAATCTGTGTATTACCTAAAAAAAGCTATATATGCTGTATGTAGAATATTTTCATTCCTTTACCTTAATGTCAGACAGCCTTTTCAGATGGGAAACTGCTGTAATATGAGCCAAACATCACTCTCTCCAGACCAACCAAACTAAATTAGTACTTTTACCTCACAGAACACGAGCACTGTTTGTCTGCCGCTGCTTCGACCACTTAAATTGTTTGTGTTATTGTGTGACTTCTGTGTTTTTTTAAAAGGTTAGTTTTGATTCACCAAAGTCACATGATAAAACACACTAATTAACAGATCGAGGCAGTGGTAGACCAGCAACTCCAGTGTTCTGTGAGGTAAAATGGCTGTTTTTGCAAAAGAAATTTGGTTGAGCAAGCAATATTTTTGCTCAAATAATGACAGTTTACCGCCAGAAAAGGCTATCTGACAGCAAGGTAAAGCAGTGAAATTATTCAAAATATAGCTTACATTTAAACTGATATAGTCGGTAAGTACCTCATACAACCCCACTTCAAATAATCCCAATTATTCCTTGAGTGAGACTGTGTAACTTTTTAAAGAGGAAATGACAAATTCTTCTTCTTACAAATGAAAATCTCACCCATACAACTCACCCTTGCGTACTCCAAAAGACTCGGGACAGATACTTCTGTAAAACGGACACTGAATGCTGAATCAGTTTGCTGACTTTATGACTCTTCTCTACTTGTGCTGTTGTTGCAATATCTTTGAACCATTGTCCCGTAATTGTCACTTGCGGGCACAGGGGCTGCTACTTGTCAAAAATTATAGGGCTTACTTTATTGTGTAGTATCAATCATAACAGGGATGTCCTTTTACAGACAGGGCCAATTGAAGTTAGCAGCAAGGAGATGTCAAATTGTCAGCAAACACTTGTGGTGGGGCTTTGTTGTCACCACCTGCAGTGAGGAGACTGATCGCCCCCCACTGTTCCCAAGTACTGCAATCAAACTTGAGCAAGTCCTGCTCCAATCAAACATGCTTGAGTTTTACGATTAAATTAGCCTGGACAGTGAAATCTTAGCAGTATCTGTCACTAATACTCATCCAATAAAGGTGCTGGGCAATAATTATCTGCAGAAAAAGACAAACAAACATCTCAATCTTAATTCTTCTTTCACTCTACGTGGACATGATGTAGTTTTTTTGTTTTTGTCTTTCTGAAACCAGTACTTTATGTTAGGCTCGTACCTGAGACCATTTTTAGTGTTTATGTATTTGCAATGAAATAATGAACCAATAAAGTGGGCTGCAGTTTGTTTCATTTAACTGCTTCTTGCTCACTCATCTCTTTTATGAATAAAAATAGCTCCGGCGTGCATCTAAAATGAAAAATGACTGAGTCTTTCCAGTTTAATCTTGAGGAAGACTATCTGAGCAAAGATTTTTTAAATTGTTTTGTGCTTCAGCAAAATGGAATAACACAACACAAAAAACAAAATACAGTTTTTTTCCATTTTCTTAATGGCCTGGAATTATTGAGTGAATGGATGATATACACACAGACCAATGAGAAATAATGTAGTTCAAGCAGCGTACAGGAAAACACATTTGTGCGCTGCTGCTGTGTAATCAATGAGAAGCACCGAAGCCTTTTTGGATACAGAAGGGTGACCAATGATTAATCACTGCTGACGGCAGCCAGGGGACAATGGGCTAGTGGTTCATTTGCCACCAACAAAACTCATCATATAAATGTGAAATAAATAAATAAATCACAAAATGTATTGAAAACAGCACATCAATTGTTCTCGCTTCTTTTCATTTCACAGTTTAGACTGCATGATTTACACACTCGTACTTGTTTTAACCTCTCTGTCTGTGGAAAAAGAAGCCCTGAGAGAAAATAACAGGGGACAAGTGCAAAATAACTCTACAACCTCAAATTAACTACTTCAATTTATTTCCATGCATCGATTTCACTGCGGCCCTCAAAGATAGCTGCATAACTTGCTACTGTTAGATACAGATATGCAATGCTGCCTAAGCAGGCAGTTTTCTCTAAAAGAAAGGAAACGATAATGTGCAAGACTGATGAGTTTTAAGTAGATTCTGTTCCCTGCAAAAAGCCAATTTCATGTGTTTGGAGGCTTGAGGTAGCAGGTGCAGCAGCACATAACGTTCAGTCCTGAAATATTAAGGCGTACTCAGACAAACATGTTCAGACCTCAGTTTTGTCCTCTGAGTTTCCTGTACTGAGAAGCAGCCGGCTAAACGATTGTGTAAAGCTCTCAGAAAAAAAAACTCTCCAGAGTCTGTCAATGTGTGAAGCACAGCACCGGCTGCTTGCAGATGTGACGTGTCTTTGCTCCTTGGACCCCTTTTTGTGTTTGTGTTTGGAGCCTGAGACGGTACAGAACACTTTGTGCTTCACGCCTGCTAAAATATTGAGGAGGACACTGATAACTTGATGTAGCTGAACTTTGCAAACAACGGAAGGAAGAACAGAAGGAATGAGAACTACAATCACAGAACAAACTAAAGGAGAGGCTGACAAAAAGGCTCAGGTACTTGCTGAACATCTTCACTGAACTTATATAATTTTCAATGTTTAAACAAAATGTGTTAAATAAAGTTATTTGGTGTAATATCACACTTGACACCATATAGACTAACATTTGTCTGAAGAATTTGAAAATGTAAATGACCGTTGTCAGGGCGTGAAACCAATGATATGTTGATCTTTATAAATCAAAAAATCAGATTGAATATATTGATATTGATATATTGAATCATAAAATTGAAGAATCGTGACACCGCTACTTCAGCGCTGTGGTGCGTCGCGCATTTCACCACACTACATATTGTCGAATGTACATCATTTTGATAAAGCATGAATCCAGTGTTCTTGTACACGTTGGTGGGGTTTCACTTGGAATTTTGTCTAAAATATGGCAGCCAATTGCTTGTTGAATCTGCAGTCCAGCAGATTTAATCGCTCGTTGTGTCCTTTACAATATCAGTGTTTTCACCATCACCACACACACACACTGCTGCTGCGTCTGCGAGACAGCAGCTAACTTTGGTTGATGCTGGACAGTATCTACCGCGAGTTCCTCAAAGCGCGGTAATCAAATATGATTCTCTTCATCTCTAGTATTTAATACTGGATATATCACTAAGGAAACAGTCGGATACAACAAAGTTTCAAGAAAAGTAACAAAAACACTGCTTGTGCTCTAAAACACACTCACCAGCCTCAAGTAGGTTATTCCCGGAGCCCGGGGAAGTGCATTACAAGGGGATCTCATAAAATCATTATAACTTATTAGGCTTAGCCACACTGTGAACACAACAACTTTTCAGTAATTGATTGAGCATGCCTTTCCCGCGGGATTCCATTCAATATGCCCTTAAGAGAAAACTTGGGTGGCTTTGAGCAGAACATCATATTAGAGACAATTTCACGGATCATTTGTCTCTGTCACAAAAATACCCCACACCTCCTGAAAAGGACGTTAGGTAGCAGCTTTGGAACAACACACGTCTGAGTCAGGTCACAAAGCAGCGCCGTGTTACCAATCTGAGATATACGGTCTCATATGTTGAGAGGTGTCTCTAATCATGTTTATAATTAGACTGGACAAAATATTTTTGGGTCTATCGGTGAAAACAACACAAAAATACAGGTGCTCAGGGAAAACAACGACCTTTAAAATTAATAAGAGGACTGTGAAATTGAACATGAAAGGCCAAAAAAGCCCCCAGTGCTAAAGAGTGCCAGGGGTATTTGCATTCATGCATGCATGCAAATACCCCTGCAGACCACTGTAGGTGAGTCATCAGAGCCTGTGCCCAGGGGATCGTTCTCACTGAATTCTGGGTGAGAAAAATGGGGCACTGTCTGATGTGAAAACAGCAGAATATATCTGAAATAGAACCAAATGTTGGCACCAGTGTTTGTTTGCAAATATGCAGAAAGGACAAAATGTCACATTAAAGGAACGGTTCACCCCATATCAAAAACTTGTTTACAATATTTTTTACCTCTAGAGCTATTTATCCATCTAGATTGTTTAGGTGTGAGTTGATGAGATTTGGAGATATCAGCCATAGAGATGTCTGCCTTCTCTGAAAAATGATGGAACTAGATGGCACTCTGCTTGTGAGGCTCAAAGTGCCAGAAAATACATCATGAACCAATCACTCAAGATAATTCACAGACTTAATTCTGTATCTGCCAACTGTATCACTGCGCTAGCTAGCTCAGTGGTGCTAACATTACTCAGCCAAGGATGACGCCATTAATGTTTACATCCAGCACGAGCGTCCCATCCATGACTAGATGCACGCTTCCTTCACTTAATATGGTTGGTGGGTGTTGTTCAGTAGGAGAAAAAAAGTTCCTACATGAAACTGCTCACAACATGATCTGTGGATTATCGTGAGTAACTGGGTCATGATTTCAGGAAAGAGACACTGCTGTTGAGCTTTTCAAATGTATTATTTGGCGCTTTGAGCATCACATGCCGAGTGACTGACACACTGACACACACTGGTGCTATTTCCACCTTAAATCTCTCTTGGTATAAAATGGACATGTTCTGTACCTCTGGTGTCTTCAGGTAGCACGATGGGAGGCATGAGGTCAGGCAGCTCCTCCTCACCCGCCTGCAGCCCCGTGGCCCGCATCCGGCTCAGATCCAGAAAGTCTGGAACATCTATGGCCAAGTCTGTACAGGAAGAGACAAATATAAAACTTAACTGCCCTGAACCTGCGGTCCCAAAAGCACCAGAGGGATACAATAAACTTAGACTTACAATGGTAGAGTAATGAGTCCAAAACGGTTGGACAGTACAAAACACTTTATATCTTTTTTTACAGTCACACATTTATTATCTATTCTATTTTTTGTTTTAAACGTTGGCATTTTTCATCAAATGTGTTACTGTATTTTTATGTTTAGGTGGTGCCATGCACTTATTTTTGAACACTTCTCACAGTTCCTGCCGAGGTGTGAAAAGAAAGAGTAGAATACACTGAAAGGCACTGTTAAGAGAAGTTACATGTAGTCCCTGTTGCAGCATATGCCTCAAACTTCTGCTACTTGTCCCTTGGAATAATCTGACGTAGCCTTTTTTTTTTTACACTCCTACTTAGTTTTGTGAAAAAATAACACAAAAAAATGTAGCAGAAAGATATGTGTTAAAACATGCATATATACACACTCATCAAGAGTGTGTTTCACTCTTAGTGCATGCACAAAATAAAATGTGGATTCTGATTATTTTAAATAATATACAATAAAAAAAGAAACATTTATAGGCCTAGCCTGGGACCTGAATATGACAGAGAGAGTGAAAACCTTACATGAACCCTCGACCCCATCAACCCCGATTTGAGAACCACTGGCGTGAGACTCCTAAATATAATAATAAGTACAGCTAATGGTTTATAAATGAGTCTACACAACTAAGTATTATGTGGCTATACTTCATTAGTTAAATAATTAAATGATTTAAACTTTTTACTTTCCTGGAAAAGCCATAAGAGTGACTGAGATATATTGCAATTAAAGATCCTCATTTGGAAATCAGTGAATTTGGGCATCCAGTTAAACTTAAAACCCCAGCACCCCTTTACAGATATCGACAGTTTGAGAGATGGGGCACATTATGATCATGAATCCAAAACCGCAGATGAAGCCATTCGTTGTTGGACAGGAAACTTACTTAACCAGCAGTTTCACCCACTTACTGTACGTGCCTTGTGTAGCGCAGGTTGATGGTGCCCTCTGCTGGACAGTTAAAGCACTACAGATACTTATAAGTGAGTCACAACATTGCTGGAGGCCAGTAGAAGACATTTTAAATCCCATTTATCAGTGAAGGGTGACAGACAGTTACCTAGTTTCTTCGGCACCCAGTCAACCCCGAATGTGAATTTCTTGATCTGCACAATCAGATACTCTGGGAAGGAGGCGAAACGGGAAGTTCTGCAGACAAAAATAACAACAAATTTAAAAATACAAATGGTTTTATTTAAAGATGTGAGGGTGATGAAAAAAGTTAAATGCAGAGTAGTCAATCCAGGCCCAGGAACAGGTGGCCCTTTGCTTACTTGACTCCAGCTGACTTGGCCTGCAGCGCTGAGCTCCAGAAGTCAGGGACGTTCTCCGGCTCTGTGAAGGCCTGCAGGCAGGCGGTGAAGGGGATCCGTGCTCGCACTGGCTCAGGAGGAGCCCGCATGTTCTCCTCCGCATCCTTCAGCTTGGCTTCATATGCCAGTAGCTCCTCTGGTAGAATGAAAACAAAGACAAACACTTTGAGCTGCGCAAATCTATAAAACACTCCATAATATTTAGACTGGGTCAAGTCGACAAAGATTAATTTAATCTAAAATAATCTAATCTAATCAGAGCAAAACTAAGTTTAAAATGATCAGATCCAGATTTAAAAGCTCTGTTGCACAATTCAAAACTAATCTCCATTGAGTAAATCCAGGTTTAGTAATGTAAAACAAAATTAAAATACAAATAGCTTAATCAGTATAGATATGCATGCTTACCCAAATTAGAATAAAAAAATGAAGTGCTGTTGGGACTGAGATGAATATCTAAAAATTTCCTAACATGATAACAATGGCCAAAACTATCACTGTTAAAAGGTTCTGAAATGTTCTGATGCACATATTTCACCAACTTTCGTTTTGAAAACCTCTCAACAATTTGAAATGGCATCATGTCCTTTGAAATGTCAGTGGTTTCACTGATGCAAACAAACCCATGTTGCTGCTGTGCCTGCATCTGGGAGACAGCTGCTAACTTTGGTTGTTGCTGGACAGTATTTAGTGTAAGTTTTTCAAAGCTCAGTAATCAAACACGGTTATCACGATAATTAAAATTTGTGGTTATCGTGAAACCTATTATCATTTAATCCCTATTTGCTAGCTATCTAGAAAGTAAAAAAAAAAAACAAACAAACAAAAAAAAAATCTAATATTGTTTGCTAGCAGCTAAAAAAAAAAGTTGGCTAGAAAATTACAATTTTGCACTGTTTGCTAGGAAGCTAAACCTCAAGTGCAAGTTTAAAGTTAATAACAGATCACAGTTTAAATTAGAGTTTAACATTTTAGGTAAAGCCATGATTTGCATTTTAATATTAATAACCACCACCAAGGGCACATTTGTTTATAGTAATTATAGTGAAATTGTCACAGTTAATATGGCTGCATATCAATGTTAGCTTCCTCTGCATAACCTTTTAATAATGTGCAATAACAGTACACACACAGAAGCAGTCACTTTCATTCTGAACTCCACAGCTCTCAGTCAGGACCTTCTGTGCCCTTTCAGAGGACGACCTGCTGATGGTGCCAGCAGTTGGTGCCACCTGAGCCCTGCATCATGCCAGCTGTACCGACCACAGGCAGCTGTGGCTTCTTACTGCAGAGGGACATTTTGTGTATGCATATGTGTGTGCGTGTGTGTGTACTGGAGCGCCTTTCTTTACCTCTATTGGTGGCCGCCTCTATGGGGGCTGGCAGCTGGATGCAGTAGTCCACCCGCTGAGTGTAACGAACCCGACGTGTCTGGCAGCACTGAACTCGCTCCTCCACCAGGAAGCGGAACGCGTCGCTCGGATTCTCGAGCCTGCGCTGTTTCTCTGTGAACATAACATACAACATATGGGGAGGACGAGAGGCCATGAGCTCAGGCACATATTTCAGTTTGATAATGTAAGTATTAAATATACACCAGCCCATAAGATCACCATGGCAACCATGGAGCATGTAGATGCTGCAGTCTGTAGTTAATCACACGCATCATCTATGACAGAAATGCATTCATACCTCAAAATTTTGTTTAGTTCATCCTTGAGTCAATGTAGAAATTTGTGCCAAATTTGAAGAAATTCTGTCGAGGTGTCCCGAAAAATGACTCTAATCACGAGAATGGGGCGAGACGTGAAGTCACAGTGACCACTGACCTTTAATTACCAAAATCTAAACCGGTTCATCCTCGAGTCCGACTGGATATTTGTACCATGTTTGAAGAAATTCTGTCAAGGCACAAATATTGTGTCCACAAGAATGGGACATAAGGACATTGGTATACAGACAACCTGAAAACACAATGTCTCTTGCCATGGCTGTTGCCAGTGTAGAGGCATGAAAAAGAGCAGCAGAATTATTTCCTGGGGGTATACGCGTATATATATATATATATATATATATATAAATAAATATTCTCTGTGTGGCATGAAGGGACAACAACTTTCATTTTTTTGCAAGCCTGTGTTGTATCATGAGAAATTACCTTGATACTTTGATGTGGTTTCACTCTAAGTAAAAAATAAAATGTGCAAAGAAAGCTCTGTTTATTAACTGTAGTTTGGGAGGAAACTCCTTTTTTTATCAGTTTTTATTTATCAATTTATTGTTGATTTTAATGAGTCAAATAAAATCTTAATGGCACACATTCATTCATGTGTCCCATGTGTCACCGCGTGCTAATGCACTGATCGTCTCATTTAAACTTAATTAGCCTGGAGGGTTTTCATGTCCTACGCTCTAAACCTGATACAAATATCTTAAAAGAATAAGCCCTGAATATTTTTTGTTGATTAATCAACTTGTAAACAAAATTATCTGAAACAAAGATTTTTAAAATACCGTCATACTGTTTAAGAGCTGCACAGAAGTTTCGCCATAAACATGTGACACATGTCAGCCTGAAGGTCTGACATGCAACTCTATCTAAAAGCTATTCTTTGCTGTGGTCTATTACAGTCCCCTGGCATGACTTCAGCACAACTGCTGTTACTTTGACCCAGATCTCTTAATACAGTCATTTATAATGCAGATGCAACTCTTTCACTTAGGAACAGCCTCAATTAGTCATACCCTTCATAACTGAGAGTGTTACATCTTTTCAGAATCACAGACACATTAATCATCATCACGGAGCGACTCTGTGTCTTCTACAAACAGCAGGGGTCATTGAAGTTTACACTGTGTTTATTTGAAGACTGTGATGAAGGATGGCATCACGACTTAACACACCCGGTTTACACTGCAGCCTTTCTGCAACCCAGCCCTTCTATTCTCAGAGGCTACAGAAATACACAAGTTATAATTTCACCCCAGCCAAGTACGCAGGCTGACATAGACAGAGAAAAATGTTGCTGATGACGGTGACTTTAGTCACGTTATCTGTGTCTGGATAACTAAATCAGTACCTAGTTTACAGACAGCTGTAGAGACGAGTGTCTCGATTCCCCCAATCTACAATTCGATTTGACTTTTGATTTTTTTAGCACTGATGGCAATACCTCTGTTAGACTATAGAGTCTTCTCAGGAAAGATTAGATCGAAAAACAAGCAAAATAACATAGTGGTCCCGTATGTGTCTGGGATATCTGAAAAACTCAGGAGTGTGTTCAACAAGCATCACATCCCAGTGTATTTCAAACCGAGCAACACACTCAGACAGAAACTGGTACATCCTAAAGACCACACACCACCTACACAAAAGAGTAACTTGGTGTATGCTGTCCACTGCAACGAGGACTGCAATGACCTACACATAGCTGAGTCCAGGCCTGAAGAGTTAGACCTCCTGTGTTGAGCCATGCGTCTGTTCAGTGGTTGTTTGGTTTCTCCTGTCTATTTACACCTTAAGGAGGAAGCACACTCCTTTGAGGACAACAATGTCCACATTCTATACAGGGAGGACAGATGGTTTGAGAGAGGAGTTAAGGAAGCCATCTATGTTAAAGTGGAGAAACCCACTCTCAACAGAGGAGGAGGCGAAACGTCTTCAAAAGACATTTAAACAAGTCCAGTTGCTTTCGATTTAATCTTTCCTGAGATTACAATTACCTGGACGAATGAGAACATTCACAGACACTATAGAGTCTTGATTTGTGAAGACCAAACGATCAATGGCTCTATGGCCTGATAACTGCCATTTACATTTTGAAATTCTTCTTTAAAAAGACAGAGCTGCAGGCTGGTGGTAAGCTACTTGTCGTCAACTCTGAAATATTGTTTTGTGTTTTTTTTTTGCCTCGGTGGACGTAGGCAAGCAGGACAGGGAAGAGAGGAAAAAGAAATACTATGAGAATCATCAATCCTGATTTTGGGTTTGATCTATATTAGCTCATCCTCATTGATTTTCGATTTAGAATTGAAATCGTAACACCCCCAAAGAGAGTGGGGCAAATATGGGGAAATTAAAGGGGTAGTTAGGATTATTTGAAGTGGGGTTGTAAGAGCTACTTATTGATAGTCAATGTATTACCTACAGTAGATGGCGGTTGGTATGTCCCCAGTTTGGTGAAGCAGAGAGGAGTACCGGCATGGAAGCTGAGCAATGACCTGCTATGGACAGGGTCAGCAACAGCCAGCAGAGGGCGACTTTTTGCTGGTTGAAAAAAAAACCAAACCCAAATCTGATTGTATTGAGCCTTTTATGAAAATGACCCAACTTCTCACTTGATTTATGACCTCAGTAAACCATTTACTAATGTGTTTATGGTCTCAATCGCTTGTTTTAAGTATTATGCAGCTTGATTTTCATTTTGTAAATTATGGTCATATTCATAGTAAAATAGAGGATAAAGCAGGGTATGCTTTAGGACAGGGCTAAAGTCAGGTCATTCTCAGTGTGTCAACCCACTCTGATCAAACTATTAAACTAGATTAAAGTAACTAAACTTGATCAATTATGAATCAATATTGTGTTACTACACTGCCTATTTCTCACTTAAAAAGTTTTACAAACATAATTTAGTGTATTGTTGAGCTGTAATATGAGAGGAGGACAACCAGGCAGCTGGGTCGTGTCTAGAAGGGAACCCAATGATTGTAAAACTCTTGCAAGATCGCAAGACAAACTAATTATGTTTTATAATGTCACAATGTTGTGATAAGGATCTGTGTATGTTTAAGGATGAAAAACAACTGGTTACAGCTAAGGAAAGGTCATGGTCATGGTTAAAATCACTCTCTTAAGATCACTCTTGCGAGATCTAGGGTTCACTTCTTGACATGACCTGGTGGGCCTGTTTGTGTGTCCAGATCCGGAGGTTAATACACTGTCTATCGATAAGCAGCTCATACAACTCCACTTCAAAAAATCCGAACTATCCCTTTAAGGCTGGGAGAATCTGGGTGGTATGTTTTGTTAATCTTCACAACATGAGGTGGAGGAAGCGTCGGGTCCAAGTCAGGGCATGTATCATGGCTGAGGCAGAATAGGAAGCATTATCTGGCCTCCCTGTGTAACAGATATCACTGAGCTATATATATCCTGGTTGAGAAAGACACGTCAGTGCACCCCATGTGTATGTACCAACCAAGGAGACAGTGTGCTGTGTTCAGTCAAAAACAGACACTGCCCTCCCAATCAACTGTCCGTCCATGTGTGTTAGGGGTCAGACGTAACGCAGCCATTTTGTAACATATTCTGAATTATTACTGTGGTAAAAAAAAATAATGTTTATAGGTTTTGTGAAAGGCAGCATCCCTTTCTGTCATGTGTTTATAGCGTTATCCGGAATTATCTGCCAGTGGATGTGCATAAAAAACATTCACATGTAACAGGACGCTCAAACAAGCGTGACAAATCCATCTTATGGACATTACAACATTACGTTTATCAATATTCATAACATAAATCATAGTACTTGTGCCTTTAAAGTTAATCACATTTCCAGGGTGAACTTCAGTAAGTGTAAACATTAAGACAACAACTGATGGCAACTGAGTCATCGTCATGACAACTCAGCAAACCCCATCTGGTGATGAAGACCATGATATGGGATTAAAAGCTCCATAAAAAAGGAGCAAGTGGACTTGTGTTAAGATGATTTGGGCAAAGTACACATAAGGAGCACTAACTGTTATTTTTCAAGATATCTTAGTTGAAGCATTTTACCCAAAGATGTGGGTCAGCCTCGAAGAAGCTGTGACATGAACTCAACTAATTTTATGTCCTCAAAATGATCTGAATGAGAGAAAAAAAAGTCTGTACGAAGAGAAAGTTTTGAAAATTGTCTGAATATATGAAATTATATAAAATATAATAAATGTTTATGACTCGTTAAAGTCTCTTCTATAAAGAGGTGGTTCAAAGCTTTTTCTAAACCATAACCTGGTTTCTTTGCTCCCTGAAATAATAATCATTTAAATCAACATCACTACATTAGTTTACTGTAAACCAGACAACATGAATTGGCACTAATGCATATAAATGTTGTCCTTTGATTAACAAATCTAAAACAAAATTACTTCAATATAAAGATATTTGTGACTGTCAAATTGGCACTAATCAACAAATGTTGGCAATAATGAACATCAGTTTAAACATGTTAGCTTTTCAGTAAATTCATTACAAATATATGCATGACAGACTAACTCAATGTCATTCTGACCCATATCTCCTGTTGCACTTTCACTGAATCCAACCCAAAGTCTCGTATGATGTCCCATGTTTGTGGTTGACTGACAGCATTGGACCATTTTTGTGGATATCAGACAATCAACTAATCAATCAAATCTTTTTTTTTTTTTTTAACAATTTTAACATTTAACAATGGACAGCAATGAGAAATTGTGGCATCACCAGATTCAGTATTTTCCGATACTTTCCCCCACTTAGATATCTAAAGACTTTTGATATGTTATAAATGACATATTTATGAGACTAGAACAGCAGAAAGAGGGGTGTTTTTTTTGGCAATTTGTGTGGGGTTAAATCATACAATGCCTGTACTACCTCGCCACGGGCAACATTGTAGATCAAGGGAGACATGAGGACCCTCTACTAACACCCAAGTAAAAATGTAATGGTATATTGAGCAGTATTTGTGGAGATATGTTGTTTTGTAAGTGACAGAGAGACCTACCAAGCAGCAGAGGTATCTTTAGGTATAAATATTTTTCTCATGTCGCATGCATGGCCTCTCCACATAAACACACTGCTGGCTACCGACTATAGTTTGACCTGCAGCAGAACAGCAGAGGCTTAGCTTTACTCACCTCCACCAGGTTGATCATGTGCAGGAGGAACTCGTGGGCATCTTGTTGTCTGTTGGAAGAAAACTCTGGGTGTCCTCTGCTGACCAGGGCCTTCAACATCCGGGGGGAGACGCCTTTTCTGCTGCTGCTGCAATGAGAACATCTGGGCGTCACGAACACGGACTGTGCGCGACCACTCACTTGTCTCAGACAGAAGTATAAGACAAGACAGCAGACCAGTGTTGAATATTACAGATACACACACTGAAAGCAATGCCAGGATAGACTGTCAGTACCAGGCTCTGTACAGGAGAATGACCAATGAATCCAATGTGTCACTTTGAGTCAACTTCATTTATATAGCCTAATATCACGAGACAAAAACTGCCCCAAAGAGTTGTACAATCTGTACAGCAACATGAGGAACTGTGTCACATATAATTTTTTATAGCTTCAGGAAAGAAACTTGATTTTATACCCTGAGACGATGTTCAGATAATTTTACTGTTTGATCTCAAAACAATGGTCAAACATAATATTGCTAAGCAAGGGGTACCGGCTGCAATTGAAAGCTTATTATGCAGAAGCAATACAGCATCAACAATGGATAACTGACATATACAACACCAAAAACTCGACAACTCAAAACATATTTAACAGCGTCCGTACCCAGGTAACATTAGCTGCACAACAATACACTCAATTTCATTGCACTAAAGCAATCTTAAGTTAGTCCTGACGGTCTTGATGATGACAACCAGTCACTGAAAAGTGTTTATGTAGTGTAAAATACAAATTACAGCAAAGTTTAATCATTTTTTGGGAAATATGTTTATTTGTTTTCTGGTAGACAGTTGGGTGACTCGCTTCCAAGATCAATTCTGCTCCATCAGTTAACACTAAGTTAAATGATTACAAATGGAAAACAGCTGGTCTGCCTCAGTCTGGCAGTGAACAGTATCAGCGTTTGAGCACTGCTAAAGCTCATTAAAGCTGCGGTAGGCAACAATTTTTTGCCATCAATGAGAAACTAAGTCCATAATAACCTTTCATATATTGTATATTGTAAATCAAGTGAAAGAAAACTTGACTTCTGAATGTCCTCTTGGCTCTGTTTTCTGGCCTTAGGACATCTGGCCTGTGAAAATAGACATGAAACAAATCCCAGGTCATCTCAGAGACTGGGCGTTCCTATTGGCTGGTCTACTAGTGCAGCAGCGTGTGCACGTTCCTTCAGTGGAAACATCCTGCAGAAAAAGTCCTATAAAACAGAATTATCAGAAAAAGAATCTTAAAAATTAACGCCCCACACTATCTGTCAACTGAGAGCAATTGTCAGACAACCAGCAAGACTCCAAGAAGTAACTGCCTGTCCGTGTGCTTATGGATGTATAAAAAACCTGGATAGACAACTCCCAATTTGGCCCAGTGGCCACTCGTGGCACTGCAGAAAAAAAATCCCCTGTGACCCCAAAAGCATTTTCCCCACAAGCCACCATTATAAAAGAGACGTCTGTAGTACTGTTGACAGGACATCCGAAATGCTGATAATTGATTGATTATAGGTAAATCCAGTGTGGAGGAATCACCCTGCCACACTATGCAGGCCAACCTCTAGTCAAACAAAAGGTATCCCATATAATTCTTGGCCAGGGGGGTAAGCTAAAAAGCCATGTTAATGAGTATAAGTAATTGTAATGAGTAACATTTCCTTTATACAAACAGACCACAGCATGCCAACTCAGGCTCCCAGTATATTCTCCCAGCTGTCAACATGTATCCAAACCTGACTCCACCATCACATGTGTAGGAAGTGCAGGATCACAGCTCGGCCCTATCAATTACTGTGGCTGGTCAGGCTTAAAAGAAGCTTACAGACCCAGTGCTGGCTCCCATTATGCTTTAATGGTTTTCTTCTCCCAGTTTCCCGGCAGCTGTGAACTATGGGTTGAAAAATGCAACGATTTCGTATCATGTGCTTTTGAATTAGTGAAGCAAACACACAAAGAAATTACCAAACAAATCAATTACACTGTTTGGAAAGTAGGAGATTGCAGGAAGCTCAGAACAACCATTAAGCAGCGCTAATATTAAGTAGCAATGAGGGGAATTAAAGCAGAGCACAGTATTAGAGCTGTGCCTGGAGCTGCGTTCATAAACAATTTGAGTTGCACATTGGGACCGCACCCAGCAGCTATTTTCAGACTAAAGGAAAAAAGGTCAGAGCACAAGAAAACTTTACAATATATCTGAAAATCATGTCTGTTGTTTGTTTCGATCAACATCTCTCCAGTTGTCACAATCACAAAACAGCTTAAGTGTATTAATAACACAGATTTACTGCATTATGAAGAGTCGTTTCATGTTTAAATTGAGAAAACATCAAACTGACAAGCTGAAGCTCTACTTAGACAACTGTAGCAGTTTGGTCATTTTGCTACCAGTCAGTATTAACATGCTTCTGTCAGACCCAGTTTGGGAGCTGGACATACCCAGTTTAATACCTTGTATTCTTCTTTCATCACCTGTTCAATGAGCTCAGATTTCATGGGTGGTTTGGCGTACTGGCCTGAGAGCAGTCCGTGTCCCAGTTTAGCCCTGTCGGACAAAAACAAAGGCATAAACATCACGGCGAATAGTCAGTCTTTTAGTTTTTTTTCTCATCTTCTGGGGTGATTTCTTGGAAGGCACACCCTGAGAGTGCATGTGTCTTTACTCGTCAGAGCAAACATTTAAAAAAAAAACTTCAGACAATACACCTGGGGCCTGTTTCAAGAGGCAGCTGACTCGATAACCCTGGATTTTCAATCTCACAAAGCTGGCTCCAATTCAAATTCAGCTCTGTTGCCGTAGTAACCACCCATTCAGGAACACATCACTTTTCTATCATCCGTCTTTTTCTAAATCCTTTTCTAAATCATCACATTCTTGCAAATCATCATCCTGCAGACAAGGTATTTCTATTCCTTGGTGGTACATTATTTATTTGAGAAAAGTATATTTCATGACAAATTTCTTCCTTTTTCAGACCTCAGACAACTTACATATATATTAAAAAAGACTTATAATTCACCATACCACATGTTAACTGTAGGGGGCAGTGGCTCAACCCATTTCAGTACAATCAGTTTCATCAATATCAGTTTCTTTAAAAGCTTATATGGAGATTATTTATTATATACAACACTGGTTTCCAAACTGGGGATCCCGTCCCCACTAGTTATTGCCAAAGCATCACTGGACAAGGGCACAGCGAAGACCTGAACACAACAACTCACACAACTTCCTGCAGTTGTGTTTATTATTAATAATCGTACAATTTACAGCACAATTTAATCAATGTTAGATGAAACATTGCTTGTGTCTTATGCTGTTTAGCACATATTAAGAAGTAGGAAAGTGAGATACTCAAATATTTCAAAAGGTGCTGAGCAATGAGCTGATTTTAGCTGTAATGTCCTCCTAAAAATAAATTAATAAGGCTGAAACAGTGAATATACTGGGCACGCAGTACAGGAGGCAGTCTATGTATGATGATGCCTTTCATCATATTTTTTCAAGATACCCAAAGATATTCCTGTAATTTTATTTTATTTCATTTCATTTCGTTTAATTTCATTTTATTCTTAACTATTATGTAACCAGCAAAGCCTGATTAAGATTTAAAATCTCCTTTTCAGTTCTCTCCAAGCCAAGATGCTAACTAGATTCTGTCAGGCTATTAAAGCCATAAAATGCCCCAAAATCTTTATACAAAAATAGAACAAGTAATTGCTTGTGCTAGCTGAGAGTTGTCTTTTCCTCCTGTCATATGTATTTGGAAAGAATTTCTGAATCTTTTCCTGCACTTTTTTTTATTTATGCACAGTGGTATCATCTATTTGAAGTTCAGGATGCAGGGTAATATATTCATTTAATTAGTCGAATCCTACCTTATTTAATGCTAACACTCTGTCTTCAGTGCTTTTAAGGGAGGGCTCATGTTTAATCAATACAGACTCGACACATGGGTGACACAGATTTTCTCTTTACACTGACAGGCTCTATCAAACACGACGAATGACAGGTATAAACATGTTTATCTGGCAGTGTGAAAGGTCTGTTGCTTCACATTACTGATATTCATCACCTGCCTGACTAAGACTCTGCTTACTTTTCATCATCATCATCATGGCCACAGAGCATCTGACTGGTCTGTTGCAACACACCGGCTTATATAACAAAATACACCAAGTATTTACCAGAACATGTAGGGATAAAAGGGTTTTGAACCAACAAAATATGTATTAGCTTAACTTAGATTCACAGTCCAGACTTCTGCAGCGTTGTTATCTACTTCCAGCATTTTCATAACAAAGGTACACATTTGAAATTAGTTGCTCACAACAAACCCTCAGCAGCTGGAAAACACCTTCACTTGTTCTGTGTGTTTGAACACTGCATTATGTAACACTAGAGTCACTTACATCTGAGTGGCGAAGTCCTGGCTGGGGTCGAGGGGTGAATAGTCAAATATCCTCTGAAGATTACCCACATACCTAAAGATCAAAATACACATCACATACACAGACACAAGACCACTGGAAACACACGTGGCAGTACTAAGAAGACACTAACACCTTCTGCTGGCTGCCATATTAGTTATTCAAATAATACAAGTTTACCTCCATACCTAATCCAGGGCTAGACATTTAACAAACCAAAAACAAATTATAGATTGCCATCAGTTATTGTAAGAAAACAAGCTGACAGAATGATGGAAATTGACTTTTACCTTGAAATAAATAAATCAAGATTGCAAAAATGGCTACAAGTTCCATATGAACTAGTTGTGATTGTCAAAAAATGGTATACTTTGTCATGATTTACATTTTAAAAATAGTCATTTTCTGCTGTGTTCAGAGTATAGTTTGTCAATCTCCTATTGTTAAAATACTTGGGGCCAAAGACACAATATTTAGTACTATACAGTTGGGAAATAAAAACTAATAAAATCAAGTTGTGTTCCCCTTTGATAATGAGATTCTGTTTATACTTAAAGCAACTAAGATGTCCGAAACATGACCTGTCTGTACGTCTCTACTCAGAGCACAGATTGCTTTTCTTGGCAGATTCTGATTTTCAAAGTTTCCAAAGTCTGACCTGCTGATTCTGATTTTCTTTCTTTCTAAGAATTATAACAGATAACATACACAAACACATCTTTAACTGTTCTTTACTGGAAAATTGAATCGTACACATTAAAACACTGACTATTAAATATCTTTTACTGCCGGGCCTTGTCCACGTTTCTCTCTCCCTCTCCTCCTTTTCCTTTTTCCAACCTCTCTTCTCCCTTCTCTCTCCTCCTGTCTTCTTGCCCTCTCCACTCATGTCCTCTCCTCTATTTCTCCCTCTTTTCTTTCTCTAATTCTGTCTTTATCTGGTTATTGGCAGAGCATTTCTGCGGTTGCAGAGACGCTTTTTTTTTAGAGATTCAGCATCTCACCTATTTTGTTGATAGTCCTATTGACATCACACCAGCAACATGACACCTTTCACCTCAGCTTCAATGTCTATCTGGGCAGTATTTTCTGGTGCACTCTCTCCGAATGATGATAATCAAAATTCACTGACTGCCTTCTTTTTAAAACTCTTTTCATATGCAAACTCAAGACAGATGAGGCTGGCAACAGCAGCAGCAGCATCGCAGCAGCAATGCTCTCTGTGTGGACACCACAGAGTTGCTGTGTGCATGATATGAATCACCGTGTTTGAGTACATTTGACCGGTACAGAATCGGATATATCTGACACTGAATGGCCAGTCACCAGTCACAGCCGGATGAGCTGAAAGCTGACTGATTCCAGTCACCAGCTGATCGATCAGTGCGTCTTTAGCCATGACGTACACCAAACGGTAAGTGAAGTCTCATCAGTGTACTCACATCCTCTGGAAGTCTGGGATGCTGAAGAGGACCTGCATCACTGTGCTGAGGTAGCAGCTGTTGCCCAGGTTTTTGATGCCCGTGTAACCAGAACCAAACACCGCCTTCAGCTTCATGCCCGACTCCTGAATCACCTCCCACTCACTGACCCGCGGCCGGGCGTTGTTGTCTGTGTGGTGACCATTTTCTGTCTGAAGTGGGACAGAGAGCTCAGTGTGAGACATTTAATGTGGACGCCTCACATTCTGGCTTATGTTTAGTTTGTTCACAGCTGAGACAACTCACTCTTTTCTGCATCTGTAGCATGTCTATTCCAAAGTGTGACAAGTGTTCTGATATGTGCGGGTCCAACACAGCCTCCTCCTCCTCAAATGAGTAGACATCTGAAAGCAAAGGATCAATTAGTCACTATGATAGGCCTAGTCTCACAATCCCAGACGACTGGAGATCCCCACCAATGACTGTCTGGGGATTTCTAACTATTTCTTACAAAATAGTTGCTTGAATGGAGGCATTCAGCATTGAATGGCAGGACACGGCTTATAGGAAATGCTAGATAGGCACACGACTTCTGCGTGTTACCGACCCTAAAGGCTGGTTTGGTTGTGTATTCTGGATTTTTTTTTTTTGAACTCTCTAATTATTTCCACTTAGTTTTAACAACAAAAGCTGGGAGACTGTCCTCAGTCTCTGCTGAGCAAAGTGTTTAGAAACTGCCTTGTGAGTCTATGATAGGCCCAATTTTTAATCTAACATTATAGAAAAAGCTTAATTTTTTTCCTTTTTTTAAATTTTCTGGTCAGAAAGTCAGCCATACCATGCTCCATAAATCTAATTTACAGCCAAATTAAATCTGTTATAACATCTGTACTTCAAGAAGTGTCCAATAATCTATTTACACTTGTTTTACAATTTACAATGCTAGATACGTTACATGATCATTACGAAAGAAATCCTCAAAAATGACCACAAAATCTAAATGATTACTTAATAATCTGATAAACTTCATAACAGATACAAGTCCGTGTTGCAAGGTGGTTGTATTGTATTGCATTAATATCGTAAAGGTGTACCTAATAATCTGGTAAGTAAATGTCACCTTCAAATCATACCATTTAAACACAGTATTATAGAATTGTACAACATGAGCGACAGTACATCCCAATATTCTGTGCATTCATTAAAGTTTAACTGACACTGATCATTAATGCTGCTTAATAACTCAGAGTCTGGATTTATGCAGCAGTTTAGATCATTCTGTGTCTCAGACCTGCTCCGTCTGGTGTGATGGTGTCCAGTTTGGCAGCCAGGGGGTAGTTGGTCTCTCTGTAGTGCTCCAGAGCGTGGCCGTTGCCTCCGCTCCCATCAAAGAACCACTTCCCACAGAGCACTGCTCCATCTGTCAGATTCAGCCACAGGTTTTCTCTCATCTCGCATTTCTGACACTTCCAGCCACTGACAGCAAAGAAACACAGACTCTTGTTACTACATTTTGCTCACAAGCCGACGCAGAAGTGATCAGATTTATGTTTGGACTGTTGACTGAGTGGATAAACAAGACAGACAGAAAGAGACAGAGTAATGCAGTCATCTGTTGTCTTGCAAATCTTAAAACTCATCAAGCTAAATGACTTTGACAAAATTTTACTTCAGCGTAAACAGGGACCAACTTGTGTGAGTGCTGGATGTTGAAAAGCTGACACTAAAATGCATTTCTGGCTTTAATTTTTATGAAGAAGCAGACGAAGGCATTAGAATAGTCAGAAAAGTTGGTAAGTAATGAAGGAAGCAAAATATACACTATAGGCTGGGAGCTGAACTGCACTGCTGGCTTTAAAAGTTGAATATTACCAATAATGTATGAAAGATGTGAAATATTTTAAGATTTGTTGAAAAGGTGAAGCTAAAATGAATTGCTGGCTTTATTTGTATTGTATTTGTATGAAGAAGCAGGTGAAAGAGTATGAATAGTTGGAAAAATGGCTAAAGCATGAAGAATGCAAAATATACTATAAAGCTAATCTACCATGCTGGCTATAATTTGTATAAAAAAACAGTTAAGAAGTATGAATATTTTATAATATTTAACATTTACTAGCATTTACTCTAAATTAATATCCATTGGTCTGGACAACAAAGCACAAATGTTGCATGACTTTCACAAAATTTCACTTTTGCATAAATTGGGACCAACTTTGACAACTAGAAAAGGCAATTCTTTGTGGTTTTAATGCTGGATGCTGTAAAGCTGATGCTGAACTGCACCACAGGCTTTAATATGTATGAAGAAGCAGGTGAAGGAGTGACAATATTTGGAAAAGTGGGTAAGGGATGAAGGATGCAAAATATACTACACGCTGAGAGCTAAACTGCATTGCTGGCTTTAATTTAGATTAAGAAGCAGTTGAAGAAGTATCAATATTTCATAGTATTTAAAATTTTGGTAGTAATTACAATAGGTTTGGACAAACAAGCCAAGTACTGCATGACTTTCACAAAAGTCAGAGAAGAACAATTATTTTAATATTCATGAGCAGAATGTAAAAAACTTGAGAAACATCCTGTGTACAATTTTCAAGAGGAATCTGAGAAAAATGATGAGGAATATAAGATTAATTTCTCTACTCTAACACATTGCTGAGAAAAAAAAACTCTGGTTCTGGTGAACTCCTGAAGGCTAAACCTGCTGAAAAAAAAAGAATATGTTGCGTTATTGAAGTGGTTGTTTCAAGGTTCATCTGTCGTTCTACAAAACAGAGTTGCGCAATGAAATTCGATTTGTAGTCCCTGTATGTTACACAAGAAAAACAAATCATTTTATTACCACATTAAGTCATGTTAATGGCTTCAGAAATGCAGCTGTTGCTACCCAGTAATTCAAAGCCGACTTGTGATGCAGTGAAACAGCGTTTTATCACCATCGCTTAGCGCCTTTCCTACCTGGGTGGGATCCTGACCCCATTATCCAGCTGTCTGAGGCTCCTGGCATGTCTGGACACCTGGATCTCCTCCTCCCAGGATTCAGGCTCCTGCTTCTTGAAAGCTGATGGTGCATTGAGCACTGCGTCACAGGCGATGGTCACCTGAATGTCAGATGAAGCAGCAGAGACAGAATTAGTTTCTGGAAGAGGGTGGGAGTGAGGTCAAGCTGAAAATATATCAAACTTCTTCTTCAGGGATTAAGAACTTCTCTCTGTTTTTAACTGTGCATTTGTCAGATACAAGTACTTGTTTTTACTACTGTAGAAACATTAAACCTCCATCAATTAAATAAAGAACAAGAGTGGACATGCAACATCTATGAACTGTGACAAGACATTGTGCAGCTGTGCCATATAAAGCGATTGAACCAGCAGAGGAAGACAGAGCAGCGCTATATTGCTACTGTAGTGCAGAAACAAACCATGCAAAAAAAAAAAATGATGCTTAACATCACAAGTTGTACATTCACAACATTAAATGATACATGCATAAAATAATTTGAAGAACAAAACCTCATGACATGCCAAATCCAAACCTCATTTACTGTAGAAGCTTATAAAAACAAACAAAACCAGAGTAAAATGTCTGCTCTGCACTACATGCAAGCAATGACACACAGGACCAAAAGTAGTAAGGACACCCATTCAGTCTGTGCATCCAGTGGTTCCCCAGACGCTTTTCTTAGAAAATTGCGGCCTCTGAAACAAACCTAACACCAAATCTTCCACCAAAACCTGTCCAAATGGAACCTTTTAGGTAAGCTATCAGCTGCTAGAGATTAAGTTAGGCATAGGGGAAATTCTAAGCCTCCTCAAATTATATTCTTGAATGCAAAGTTTATAATTTGTGACCATGAAACTCACTTAAACCTAAGAATGACCGAGCTGTCCATTCAGTGACAGGGGAACCACTGTGTGCACCCTCCCTGCACATGCATGGAACACAAAGAGCCAACGTAGCAGCAGCGACTCACTGACCAGAGCGGGCAACTCCTCAATATTTGGTAAGGGGATCTCGAAGTGGTCTGGAAAAATGACGAGCTTGGCCTCGTCCTCATATTCATAGTCTTCTCCGTTAAAATCACGGTTTAGCTCTAAATCTACAGGGGAGGAATAAACATCCAATCAGCTGCTGTTAGACAGTGACGGCTGACTGACGTTTGTTCTTGGTTATTTTTGTTTTATGTTTGAGTGTGAGGTCTGTTCTTTTTTTATGTTCCTGCTTCGTTCATTTCGTCAATACCATAATAGTCTGAGGGTGCAGATGAATCCTTGGGCAAGAAAACCATCGATGGCATCTCTTTATACAACAGTGACAGGATGACTTCATACGATGCTGATGACTCTTTAGCTCAGACACAATTCATGTGGAGGGGCTATATTTAGGCATTTATCACACACTCTTATCATCAGCAACTTATAGAGGTACTGTGTAGTACCAAGGACGGGTTTGACTGTGCGGCTACGCCACACTCTTTTCATTACTGATCACATAATGAAGTTAACGATCAAAATTATGGCTTCAACTAACGATTATTTTCATAATTGATTATGTTTGGTATTTTCTTGACTAATTGTCTATAAAATGTTGTTAGAGATGGGAATTGGTAAGATTGTATTGATACCAATGCCATTTTTAGTCCGAATCCATTTCCTTACTGGTTCCTGATCAATTTTCAATGTGGGAAAAAAAGTAGGCCAACACAGGCTTACATCATTAACGCCATGGTTTTATTATCCCTGAGTCTGAACACAGAGCAGAAACAGGGTAGAAAAAAAGCTCTCCTCCATGACTCCTTCCTGTTTCCAGCAGAGTAGATGCATGAGCTTGATGTCATTGTTTTGCACTACACAACTGTCAGGCATTGGAACTGGTTCCCAACTGGAACTCGTTCTCGATTAAATTTCAGAACATAGTGAAAAATGCCCATCATACATTTCTAAAGACCAACACAACATCATATTTCGCCCGACTAACAGTCCAAAACGATCATCGTAAATTTATATCTTTGGTTTTTGGGCCGTTTGACACACAAAACAAGGCATTTGAACAAAAAGATGATTTAGGATCATACAGTATGGTGCTGGCATAAGAGGCGCTGGGTTATTTACACAACAATATCATGTGTGTAATATTATACACACATGATATCCAATATTCCACTTTTTAAATATCACGGTTATTGTAAATACTGGTTAAATACAGAAGATTTTAAAAAATTATGATTAATTTTCTGTTGATCATCAAATGGATTGATAAACTAATCATTTCAGCTATAATCAAAATTACATTAAGTAAAGATTTTTGTAGAGGGAGCTGCTTCTCTCCATATAGAGTTGTCGGTTCTCCCCTCCAGCCTAAAGTCGTGTAATGATTCATGAGAAACATTATCAAAGGTTCTCCCTGACACTGTTATTGTGCCCACTGGTTTCATGGTAACGTCTGACGTTACCAGCCAGCGGCATGATTAGATCACTGGTCTAGTATGGAGATGACGACGGAAACATACATGCCCGCTGTCATATCAAACATCCAAAATGGACGACAGCGAGAATCCTCCCAGAGAAACAAGAGTCTGACGAATTCATATCAGAGAGTCAGACGTCGGCTCGAAGGCTGACCTGAAGCACAGCAGTCAGACGGATAATAGTCTATTAAACTCTGAACGATAAGAAAACAGAAACATCAATTACATGGAGGCTGAGTGGAAGGAATTCCTCCCCCACCAGGCCGGCCGTGAGGGAGGGAGAGAGGGTGAGGGCGGGGGAGAGACACCTGGTCCTCTCCGAGCAGCGTCATAGCTGCAGTGGAAGTGTGTCAGCCTAGAAGGGAGGTTGACAGGTGGCGGCAGCTGAGAGGCCGCCGACCGACCTCCCCCTCCCCGCATCGAGGAGGAGGAGGAGGCCAGGCTTTGATTTAGAACAGTTACCAACCACATATACAAATAAATGGTCTATATTTGGAGCACAGGAGGAGGAGGGCTCATCATGGGAAATATCTGACGCTTTGGGTAAAGGCCGGCCGGAGGGGCAGCTGGCGGGTCACCGCAGTGTAACAAACAATAACACCAGCCTGTAATGGAGGGGGGTTCTCTTAGCAGAGAGGGGTGTTTCTGACCACACAAATCACATTTACTTTAATATTAAAACACCAAATAATTACAAAAGCATGTAAAATGCACCTTTTTTTATTACTCTACATTAAAATGTTGAGGTGTTGCACATTAGTTTTTCATTTTATGTTACTTTATACATTTAATCCACTATAGTATATTTATGAGAAATATTGTACTTTTAAGTCTACTACATTTATCTTACAGCAATATTTAGTATTTACTTTTCAATTAAGATTTTATATTCAAAATGATAATTTTATCAAATACCAGTGGCTTCTTTTAAATCACTTTTTGTATGTGTTTATTTATATTGACACATTCTTCTTATCTCTTTTAGAGCCTTCTTTCTACTACATTCTTGTGTCTTTGCTGTTTGTTTTAATGATGATGACTCCCACCTTTTTCTCTATAACAGGACTAAATGCAGCCAAAAAGATTGTAGCCCAGAGATACAGACCTCCTCACAATATTTCATATTATTCACCGGCTTCAGAGCTTTTTGGACATTTCTGAACTATCATCAGCAAAATTCAATGTTGCACAACCAAACACAATTTTAATATGGACTAATTTGATACATAATTTGAAAGATCTGTTTAAATAAGAGTGCTTTGTTTGTGTAGGTATTACTACCTTGTTGGTTGGTGGAGGGGAGAGGGGTGGGGGTGGGGTGTAGGGATGGGCATAGAGGAGTAGATGGGATGAACATTCAAAACATAATCTGTAACCTGTTATATTCTTTATAATTTGTTGGTTGTTAGTTGCAATACAAAATAAGAGATTAAAACATGTTTAGCTTAACCTTGATTTGCTTTTGCTTGGCTTTCTGTTGTTGGGATGTATTTAAGTATTGCTGCTTATCCTGCTCTTGTGCTGTCTGTCAAAGCATTTTGTAAACTCTGTTTTTAAGGGTGCAATATAAATATAGTTATCTTATTCTTGATAGAATGCATTGTTTAAGACTAAACCAATCGTTCCCGACCCTAGTCACATTTCAGATTTCAATGAGTTATTTCAACTAAAGAGACATTTCTCCCCTAAACTTTTCTGATGGTTTCATTCAAATAACTTTTCAAAAGAGGTAAAACTCTCAATTATCTCACCCCAAAAAGCAAAGATTAGATTAAATTCCAAACACTGAAAACAAATTTGTGTAGCAGAACATTTTTCTTCTTTTTTGTGCTCCATTAATCTCTTAACAGCCCTCAGATTTATCTTGTAACCCTTCAGATATCAAAAACTACTGGACTAAACTGTATATTAAGTAGATAAAAGTAGCTCCATCTCAACCAGCTACAACGTCACAATACTACTTACACACTGGCGCATCACCGTTAACAATCTAATAATATTATACATAATAATATATTAGTGTCAGGGGCCAATTTTCTGCAGAACAAGTTCTTTAACTTTTGATACTTTAATTACATTTTGCTGATAAAACTTGTGTTTCACTTAAACATACTTGTATTAGAGTTTTAACTGGTTTATGAAACGTCTCAGTTTATTACCGATGCCTCTATATGACCTACATAAACAAACGAGACCATCAGAGAGGAGACTGACTATTTCTATATGATCATTCTTAATGGCTGCCACCAGCGCAAACCGAGTCTGTGTTTACATTTTCCCAGGTAGAGTTACAGTGAGTTGAATCTTAGCCAGTTAAACGGAAGCAGGAGGAGATTTTTATTTAGATAATTGTGTTTTTGTTGTGATATTTTGTGGTTATTACAGTGGAAACACTACCACTACTGTCCACAGGGCCCTCCAAAATCAACACAATATCAAAGTTCCTTGTAGTAGCTTTGAGAAATATTTTGAAATCAGGGTTTTTTTATTTGTAATGGAGTGTTTTTCGATAGCAGAATTGATACTTTGATTAACTAAATGATCTGAGAACCTCTTCTGACACTTCCCACAACCTAACCTACCTAGAAATACTTTTCCATTTCTTCGTCTGGGGATGGCGCCTCCTGCAGCTCCTGTGGCTTTCTGTAGGAAGCAGGAAGGAAGAGATTAAACTGGATCAAAGAAACCTCATCACATTAAAAACACCTTTTAACACCTTTGATGACTTTCTTGCTGTTAAACTCTGTTATGCTTTGCTGTGACAGAAGGTCCAGATGGTTGTCATTTTGTTAGAAATAGACGCTGCATGTTTGAGTTGCCAGGTCAGATTACAAGGCAAGGGGAAAACCCCCTTCCCATGTCATGGTCAAAATTAAAGAATGACAAATGAAACTGCTTTAGTTGCACAGATTGGTTTGTAGACTTGGACAGACACCATTTACAGTATGTTAAACCTCATGTGTGTGGGCCTGTCTGTGCCTGCTGAGTGTGCTGTCATCTTTCTCTTATTTCTCCACTACAAGCTGGGCAGACTGGCAGAAAACTCAAATAAAACAATCAATCTTTAACAGACTGATGGATACATATTTTAACAAACAAATAAAAATAATTTTGTCACTAAATCAACTAAAAAATGAATCTGCTGGCTGCAAAACAAACCAGTGCCACTGACTGGTTTCCTCTCGGTTTCAGGTGACTGCTTCCAAGGAGGAGGACACACACCACGCACAGACAGACAGAAAGACAGAGAATGCTGACACACTCGAGACCAAGTGGACTCATGGGAAAAAAACAGCAGACACGGGAGCCTGCAGAATGTGAGCAGCTGTTTCTGGCCAGATCCAGGCATGGAAATAGCAGCTCTTTACAAAGCAGAGCTTATCTGAGGGCAATTAGAGCCAGTGAGAAAACACGGCAGCAACTAAGGCCTTTGTTGTTTACCACCAACTTTTTAAAAGACGGCTTGTTTTGGTTTGTCGACTCAATAATTTATACATGAGTATAGACAAAATAACAGAAACACATAATGCAATCCAATGCAACACCACCGCAAACTTCAAAAGTTACCACAGAGTTGAATCAATTACTCTCTGCCTCGGTATCAACAAACATGAAACAATCTTTGAAAATATTTGTTGCAGGGTTGTTGTATTGTATTGCATTATACTGTATGATGTTCCTTTTATTTATTTTTTATTATTTAATATAAACAGATCGTGTTACTTCAAATCTTGTGTTGTTTTATTGTATATAGTTTAATGCTATTATTTGAATTTCAGTAATTTTTAGTATTTTTGATATAGCTGTAACACTTGAATTAATGGGTGTGTCTTTTGAGAATATTTGCTTGATAATCTCCAAGGACATTTCATGGAAAGAACTATGTAAATTGGTACTAATAATAAGGAAAATAAGAATTATCTTAGAACAAATGCTCCATTTAAACTAGGGATGTGTATTGGCAAGAATATGGCAACACAGTACGTATCATGATACAGAGGTTACGATTCAATATACTGCAATATACCGTGATACTTTAAGCAAGAAAATATATTGCTATTTTTTATATCTAATTTTAGGAAAACTGCCATTGTATAAACAACACGCCACCACACAAATAACATTTGAGTTTAAAAAAGTTTTACTTCTTATGCGATCAGAACAGTGAAGATAGATAACAGCAATACTATTTAGTGTTCGGGGGTTTAAACACAACACAAAATTAACCACTGCCACAAATCTTTGCATGTTTCACAATGTCTCAATACAGTGTTTTGAGAATCGGTAGGGGAATCACAAAACAAAATATAGCGGTACTCTATATTTTTTGATATTTTCTTACACCCTTAATTTAAACCCAAGTAAACCTAATTATCTCTGTATATTGTATGCTTGACTGTAATCAAATTTCACATTTTTGCATGTTCAACTGGCCTGCTGTGTATGGATGGGAAGACTCTTTAGGTTTCACTGGAAAGAAATTTTAATTAATTCACTGGAACAGTACCAAATGAAAACTGTCTCTAATTTCCACATAACTAATTATAAATAAACCAAATTACCTGGTTCTTACTAGAAAACAGGCATAAATGGTTAAAGAGGTGCAAATATGACCCAGGAAGTGGGTCAAAATAAAGTGCTAACAATTTTTCAATTCCACCTTGCTATTTTTCAACATTACATGTTGTGAGACCTGTGAGTGTTTTAATATTTTGTGCATAAATATATCAAAAATAAATGAAAAGAGATATTTTTATATCATTGGTGTGTAATTGAGATCTGCCTGAAGCTGCCAAACATCAGTATCATCATTGAAACTGAGCGGTAAAGACAAAGTTTCACATTTAAGGAGTTTATATCATTGGTTGAAATCACTTTGTCTTGGCTATATTTGACTTTTCTGTTCTCTTCATGATCATTATCATATGATATTAATGTCTCACTGTCTTTGCTGTATTATTGTCTAATTGATTGCAAAACCCTTTATGAATGTGATTTATTAAAGCATTATAAAAACTGTGGTGCCATTAAAAATCAGTCCCTATTAGAAACGCAGGTCAGGTGTAAAACTTACCTCTTTGACGTGTCGTTTGAGGTGCATGTAAACACTCTGTCCTGTTTTGCGATAATGTCTCTCCACATGTTCTCGTCCAAAGCCCAGGAATGTGTTCATGCACACATACAGACCTCCCTCTGACTCCTGCAGACCAAAACAAACAGTGACAGTGAACAGCAGCACGAGGTGAACAACCATCAGCACAACTGCACATTTAACACACTGAAAACCTTGAAAAGTGCACATGACACAGAAAATATATTTTAGCATAAGCTACGTCTTAGAATTGGTATTTTCCCTTCTTTCAGAGAAGCTAGGAGGCAGGGTGACTATTCTCAAATAATGCACAGAGGAAAGGCAGCATGTCAGCCTCATTAAAAGCATTTCGCAGCCAAAATAGGATAAGAATCATAATTTCAGTAAAAGCAAATGGCTGTCATGTGTACTTTGTTCTACACTACCTGGCGCCAGTTACAAGAAAACAGGGAAATGCAAGTAAGAGAGATGAGTGCCAATGATTCTGCAAGCACATTTTCAAAAACTCTGCCTTGCATCTTGTAAAACAGCCAAAAATCTGTTCCACCTCTCTAGCACAGAAAAAAAAAAATCTCACTTTTATCAAGAAAATGCCTGCTGCTCAAAAAGAAGTGTTTTGCTGTAAATCTGCAGTCATCTTCGACATGTTATTTTAGCTAAATAATACCACAAAAAGTAGGATTAATGCCTGTTATATCGTTTCATACAAGAAATTTGATAGACCAGTTTATCTGCTGCTGCTGTTTCAGTTAAAGAATCTGTGCATCCTGTTATGTGCAGCTACATAGAAATTTGTTTCATTGATTAAGTAGAACCTCTTTGCTTTTGGGGCACTGAGGACATGCAGGTTTTACCCCAGTTTAAAATCACAATAACCTTATTCCAGACAAATCTTCAAACAGTTTCTCTGGACTGAAGCCCGCACATGTCATCATTATTTTGTCACATTCAAAAGATCAGCAGTCTGACCAAATATTTAAAGTGTTTTGAACAGTTGCACATGAGGACTGTCAGAGACAAAATACTTGAAGTCCTCCCTTCAAAACTAACCTACATTTGCAATCAGTGTAGGCCTTATAAACCCATGTGATAAACCTTTAAGTGGCCCAGAGTGACATATGAGCTTCAACAGTGCGAGGGTAAAAATAAACCAGTCCTCAGGCCAACATGATGAACTCCAGACAGCTGAGTCACCTTTAAAAACGGTTTCAGACAAGAAAGTATGTTTTTTTTTCAATGTAGAAAGTGTTAGGAGACAAAAAGTTTTTATTCATCTTTACAAGTACAGGAAAGGCTGAACTCTGCTACAAAACTGTACGTTTTAAACAATTTTAATACCTGTAAATGTTCAATGTTTTGACACTGCAACACTATTACTCACAGAGGAACCAGAGAATGACAACATAAATTAAAACATGCATTAAAATATGGGTTTATATGATTTTCTATGAACTCTCTAGTGACACGAAGGCACACAATGAAAGATCCCTACAGACTCAATATTGAGTATAAAAATGTACTGAAGTCAATACATGAGTATCATAATGATACCATGGATTGCATGAATTTTTGCTTGGTCATTGTAAGCTCACCACTGAACACTAGGGATGTAACAGTATATTGAATATTGCAATAAAAAATGTCTTAATACTATAAGTGTGATGATATTTGCTGTGACATTACATGGTTAATTATTTTATTTTATTATTTATATTTTATTTTATTTTATAAAAGGACTCCTACTGACTGATGCATTGTTTTTGTACACACATGATTCAAACATTAACTATCAAAGACAATTCATGCCAATTTTCTGCACAAGTTGGGTCACTGCTGGTCATTTCTATTTTATTAAAGAAGGAAAGCAGAAGCGCTTTAAGTTAAAAGGAAAAACACCTTTTTCAAGTTGTTATTTGTCTTTTTGTTTTTAATATTAAGACAAACATCCCATTGTGGGCTTTTTATTCTGGTATAATCCAGAGATGAAGCATAAGAATATTTTCAGCCAGCACTAATAACCAATCATTTCAATTTTTGTATTTAAAACAAAGTTCATATAACTATAGTTTCATGCACACAAGAGCGTAAGAAATGCTAAGGATGACTTAATATTTAATGGCTCTGACCGAACAAAATCTGACATCACAATTACAACAAAGACAAAGAACAGTTCTGACTCTTCAGATGTTCATTTATATTTCTAGTAAAGTTCATTAAAAAAAAAAACACCCAGGCTTTTATTGAGAATTTTGCCAAAGAAGTCAAATTAAATGCTTTGAGAATCTGTTAAATCAAATATTATAGCTGATATTTATCTGCTAATACAGGCAGATACTGTATAGACAGATACAGCTTTGGCCGATAATTTATGTGCACGATATTTATTGTCCATCACTAATATTATCGTACCTTGAGTTTTTGGTACATCTGTGAATTTTAACTGTCCATCACATCATAAACTCAGGTTATCAAACGCTAAACAATTTTATTTAATTTTTAAAATGAATTTATGACACAAGTTTACAGGTTTTTGAGCATACTGCAATGTAGGTGGACACTAATGACACACTTAAAGTCCATTTCAATACGAATTATTAATTACAAAAAACTGTAGCTGGCTGTATTTACTGCATTTCAGATAAAGACAGTTTAATTTAAAAAAAAAATGCTTACAAGACAGACCATAAGGCGTCTCACAAACACACACCAGCTGTTTCCTACAACCTGACACGGCTGCCAAAAGCTTTTTAAAATGATTGAAAATGTGGAGGCAGGTGCGTCAGCGCGTGTGTTTACTGGTTATACTGGTTGAAGCGGAGGCTAATGTGGCCTGAACTGGACGCAGCGCCTCCGCCCGCACAAAGAGGGGGAAACCCCTCCATCCCTCCCTCTGTCTCTCTCCTGAGATGTAAACAACATTTAATTATTTATTTTCTCTCAAGTTCACGGGGAAGGCGGCCATGGAGACACACACAGAGACAGATAAAACACACACACACACACACATTAGAGCAGCTTCACGTGTGTTCATATAGACTGTCAGCCCGCCTGAGACGCAAACAGCCGCAGCTCCTGCCTCTGTGTGTTTGTGTGGAGGTGGGAGACAGACAAGACACTTACCGGGGAGTCGAAGGAGAAGGCGCACTCGCTCTTGAAGACCCTGTCTCCTGTCCTGGGCACCCTGATGGTGGGCATGTACGGGACCAGCAGCTCTCCGAGGTCTGCAGCCATCTTCGCATTCCTGCTTCTCGCAGCACAGTGCTGCGGAGCCACCGGGGCAGCGCTGTCAGAGGAGAGGATGCTATTTTTAAAGCTCTCCGTCTCTACATTCCTGCAGCCAGCGGGATGTGACGCTGAAAAACATAAAAATAAAATGACACAGGGAGGAGCGGGTGGAGGAGCAGGAGGAGGCTGCTGCTACACAGGCTGCACAGCTATCAGGCCATGAAGGATCATGTTGTGTCTTTTCTCTCTTCTTGCAGAAAAGCAGCTCTGACCTGCGCAGATATTACACGGATACTGTTGACTGTGTGCTGCTGACGCTCTGTGCACACACACACACACACACACACACACACACACAAACAAGGATGTTTTACCAGAAGGGCCCCTCCCACCTCTGAGGATGATTCATAAAGCCTCCCACACTTACTACAGCATGTTTCCCCCTCTAGAAGTCGGGAAAAGCATGATGGTGATGGTGAGGTGCGCATTGAGTTTTGTTTTATAATTGCCGTATCCTATAAGCTTAACAAAAGACTCCATCACTCTGTGTTCATCTGTACAGGATTTTGTTGCGAAAACTGTAAGTAGTATAAAAAAAAAAATCTGAGTAGTGTTTTGCATTTATAATAATTAAATGGTCAAATTTAGAAAGAAGACAGCAAAAATGCTTATTGCATGCACCTTACAATAGATGATCAATTATTTCTACAACAATAAGGTCCTTTGTCCACCAGACAATAATTATCCTGTCTGCACATCTCTGCCACCAAGTGGACGTTCTCATTAATTGCAAAAAATTGCATCTGTCCTTGCCAGACTGTCGCCTGCTAACAAATGCTTAATAGATACTCTTAAAGCCATGATTATTCGATTAATCGATTAGTTGTCTACTGTTAAAGTAATAGCCAACTACTTTGATAATCGATTAATCAATGAAGTCTTTTTTTTTTTTTTTTTTTTCTAGAAAAAAAAAGTGAAAATTCTTTAGATCTTTGGGAGGGTTTCAGGTATTATTTTCACAGAGACAGACATGACCACAAATACCAAAACATTCTCTGGTCGGGCATCCTGTGGTAGTTCTTGGTGAGCGTGTGGGCCCCATGTACCCCTGTCCCCGCTTCAGCCAATCAATTAAAGGTATAAAAGCCCCCCAAACATTTCAAAAAGTATCTTGTTACTAATTACAAATACTTACACTCTCAAGTGTGTTTAAACAAAATAGTCATGCAAAATGTATGTAATAAATACAAATAATTTGCTTTTTGAAAATACCTAAATATAGATCATAGATTTGAAGTGTCCAATCAGGATATCTTGCAGGTGGGAGGCTGCAAATTCAGGGGTGCATGATGGGTGATTTAAGGTAATAAGTAAGCTATGTTAATATTGTATTAATGCCAGTTGCTCTTTTCATCTGTTGCATTTTAGTGTCAGTCAGTAAGCACACATTGTTGCTAGACCCAAGAAACTTTATCAAGGTCTTCAGGCTTTTCTGACCACATCTGAGTTGGACCTGGGCTTTTGTGTCTTCTGGACCCTCCCAGCTCTCAGCTGCAGCTAGTTCCTCTGACGACCTACCCATGCTCTCTCAAGAGGAGAACAGGAGCACAGGAAACCAGACGAGTGGCTGTCACAATACCAATAAAGACACCGCAGGACAAAAATATCAGAGTACATATATACTTTATTTACGCAGGAAGGGAAAAAATGTACAAACAGTGAGGTTGATCAGCATGATGTACTGATGACAGACATGTCTGGATTAATTGTCAGGTGATGACTTGGGGCTGTAGTCAATCAGCTCCTTGTTGAGGGTGCCCACCTGGAACCATGGGCCATCTCCCTTCTGCCTCATGTGTCGACGCACCTCCAGCTGTGTCAGTCTGTTAATGACAAACAGGCAGCAAATTAATAAGATCATGCATCAGAAATGAAAAGCAGAGCAAGTTGTGAATCCCAGAGTGATGCTGCAACACCCTTTTAATCAATTTTCCCAAAACCAGGAAAGGGAAAAATGATAACTTGTCTTTCTTCAGAATGCTTGTACACTGAATCTCATGACATCCTTGTGTGATTTCACTGAGTTAGACTGAGTCACACACAGACACCTGTCTGGAATCTAAACGTGTGACTATGTTGTGTGTTTGTCACTTAAGTTTTAGCTTTAGTTTTGTGTTCAGGTGTCTATGGACAGGACTTGTGGGGTTCCTTTAATTCCACTGTCATGGTCCCACTTTGAAACCAGTGTGAGGGAGCAGATGTTGCCCCAGTTGCTCAGTTGAATAAAAAAGTAACAGGAAACAGTTGCTGATTACTGTGAGATTTACGCCTTGTTGAGAATGCCACCCCAAATCCATTTTGGCATATTCAGATTGATCCAGATTAGAATGTTGGACAGCAATAAACAACATGAAATGGATTTGAAGGTGGTTTGATATGCAATTCCAATCGAATTTCTACAGATCATCTTAGTCTGGCTGCTCAAATCGGATTCCAAAGTGTCTTTTGTGTGACTTGCACCGTGGCACACAATAACAATGTCAAATCCAGAGTGATGGAAAAGCATCAGAGCAGATGAGCAATGTATAGCAGCATCCTCTGTTGCAGTTTGTTTCGTGCAATGGAGGATTTCTGCACCGCAATGTGACAGACCAGTGCGTTGGAAGGCCGTGTCACCAACACACATAGTTACCTTTGTCGTTACCACCACAACCCATGCAGAAAGGTTGGTGACTTCTGGACACACAAATCTGATCTGATCACTTGAAACAGAGTGGACAGTCAAAGATCTAATTTGAGAAATAAATCTGATTTGCCTGCAGTTTGAACAAAGCCTTGGTTTCTTTGTGGTGCAGGAGCTGAATTTTCTCAGGTGATGCATCAAGAGGATGAGTAGTTACTACCTTGGTAGTGATAAATGTGGATCCAAATAAATTAATAAGAGGCCAATGCTCCTTTTTCAGGTTCTACATGGTCTAACATCTAAGGCATTGACGGTGGCTTTGTGTCAAAATATCACTGAATTATTGGACTGAAGGAAATGAAGGTGCTACATGCAGTAGCAAACTACTACTTTTTGCTACCAGCTTAAAAGATAAAATAAAGGAAATAAGATCTTTTTCTAGTTGCTAAAAATTTACTTCAGAGACTATTACAGTTATTTTCTGTCACTGGTGACGTTTAAGGACAGTTAGAAATACATTTATGTTGCTGTATCACAACTTTCTGGCCTCCACTCTTGACAGGATTTTAGTGACAGAATCTATAACATAACACTTTGGTACAAACACTCACCTTGCGTCTGCCTTTTCTTTCTCTGTTTGGATTGCAGCCATCATCTTTTCATAGTCCTTCACTGGGGAATCGTAGAAGTTCCGTGCAATCCACCTGGTGATGGGGTGCTGCAATAAGACACGAGACAAGTATCGTCAATGACTGTGAATGTGTTTGATCCAAATAAACTATCAATGATTCTTCAGTTAAATGGTGATTGTGGTATGGCCAGTTCCAAATGTACTGCGAGCTCATCCATCCCTGAATCAGTTCAGATCAGTGACACACAAACTACTTCTGAAAGCATTAATGAAATAAGATTCTAGCGACATACCTTGTAGTACTCCCAGTGCTCAGGCTCGTAGTCCTCTGGAATTTCAGCCAGCTCTGCTTCACCTTCACATCACAATCACATTCAAGTTTAATTCAAAGTAACTTCTTTTGATTTACTCATTAAATCACATCTTTAATTAACCAAATGAGGCACTACAGCATACAAAAAAACATATGCCTACTTACCCACAAAGACATTCACACTTGTGACAATTATAGCCATAGGAATGCCAGTCAGCAGGATGTAATATTGCTGAAAAGAACAAAAAACATGAGATGACAAAATGAAATACTGAAAATTCGAATGCTTCGCACGAGGGTCAGCATTTCAGAAATAAATATTACTTTTCTGCAAAAGTTAATGGTTTTTATTATTTTTCAAATCTATATCATAGGACTACAGGCACAGGAGTAACTGTTAAATTAGAAACTCTGCCCACTTTGAGTTTGATGCTTGCAAAGCTCAATGCTGGCTCCACTAAATGTTAGTAATCAGACTGTGTAAGCTTATTCTATTGCTGAACTAAACACAAGTCCTTCCAGATAGGTGCATCTTCATTTGTGACATATAAATATGTATACAACATGTGCATGTGCAAACAGTTCTCAAATAAGGGGCATAATTTTCATGTTATTTTTTGAGTGCCTTCAATAAGTAAATTGCATCAATTTAGAACAGTAATAAACTGTAACCCTGTAAAAGACTGCCACTGAGGCTGAGCTTAAGTTACATTAAGAATGAATGGGTACAGCAGGGATCCACTTTAATGTCTTGGCTATTGACACACGATGGAGACTGCCTGCTGCTGGCACTGAGTGTTACACTACTCACCAATAAGCGCAGAAATCTCCTGTCATAGTAGTCAGAGGGTTTGATGATGAACATTTTTTTCCCATGGCCCCAGCGAACGGCCACTGCAAAACAAGGCAGGGGATACTGTTGTGACCATGTGGATAGAGTATATACATTATGATACCTAACTTTTAAAGGCTAAGGTCAATGTTCTGAACTTATTTGACTGTAGTATCTAATACAATTGAATCAGTACCTCATTATATCCAAAGGCGATACAATAAATCTAAATATTATTGAAACCACCAAATACATTTTGCTCTAATGAAAAGAAGGGCGATTTAAGAATATCATTAGCTGAGCAGCTCCCTGTAACTTTTAAAGTATTAACCTACTTTTTTTTTACGTTCTGTTGACAGCAGGACAAACGTTCTCAGCTAGCTAATGTTAGCATGCTTACAAGCCCGACGCAAGGTCACAAGAAGAGACGGCCACCTTCACGGTCAAACGTGTCACTCTTTAAACGTCCAAGATGTATCTCACCTTTATCTGTTCGTGGAATTGTTCTAGTCAGTAGATTTGCCGCATTATTTCCAGATTTCAGAGGACTCAGTCTGGTGCAAAGCAGCGGCAGCACACTGAGAACGCTCATTCCACCATCGCTACTGTGGGCAAGACGTGCTCAACAACACGAGCTCTGATTGGTTATGAAAGAAGGTGAAGCGGAAAACGGCCATATTTGATAAGGGCGATACGTTGAGTATTTTTTTTCTAGTTTAGTAGTATTTTTTTGTATAGGTATACTGTATACACTCATTAATATATAATTATTTATTAACACTCCAAATAACTCGAAAAAGTTAAACAATAACAAATATATAATTTGGTATTTGAGAAAATGCATGATGGGTAATGTGGAAGGAGTCTCTGTTTAAACATATATCAAGCCTATGATGAGATCCAGATATGATTATGGCAGTGTGGCTTATATGTCAGCAGCAAGAGTCACCTTAAGAAGCTGGATGTGTGACAGGCTAAAGGGCTAGAATATGTAGTGGGGCGTTTAAGACCTCACCAGTGGCTGCTCTACAAGTTGAGGTGGGGAAGAACCCTCTGAGATAAGAAGGGTGAAGCTCATGCTGGCATACTGGGTGTATCTGCAGGGCACAAAAGGTCTCATCCCATGCAAAAGCAATATTAGAGGATGTTCAGTAGCACAGCAAGACAAATTTTTGGAGCTTGGCTGGGTTGGAAATATAAAGTGAGAGTGTTGGTTTATGTAAATGCAGTATGTGTCGAGTAGTTTTTTACCAGAAATTCCCTCCTTGGGTATTTCAGGAGCCAAGGTGGACTTTGGTATCAAGTGCAAACTAAAGAAGAAATCAGGGCAAAGTGGTACAGGAGTTATTGTGCAAAGATATATTGAACAGAAACTTATGCAAAAGTATTGATATTTACGGATGGGTCAAAGGATAACTAGATACTGGCGCACAGGGGCAGCAGTCTACAATTGCAAGAACAGAGACTGGCAATTAAAGAGAGAGCTACAGATCATGCTCAGTCTATGCGGTTGAGCTCTAGTATTAAAACTTGCTTAAAGTGGCTGAAGGAAGGCAGTAATGTTACATGCATTATTAGCATCAGATAGCTATGCAGCCCTAGAAAGTATTAAAACAATGAAGTCATGTAGACATGACTAGTTATGGAGATACATCACTGTTACATCAACTCCATAACAGAGGGGGAACAGTCTGCTTTGTGTGGTTCCACTCATGCGAGGGTTGAGGGCAATGAGAGTGACATACTGGCAAACAGCAGTCAAAGCACAACAATAAACAACAACATTCCGCTGTGGCAGAACTGAAGGAAAATCAATCATTAAAACAAGATGCAGAAGGTGTGGCAGGAGTACTGGACATAAAATGACACAGGGACTTTATACAGTATACAGAGGCAATGGGAGGAAGGGTTGTTGGGCTAGGAGCAGGAAGGAGGAGTGGCCCTCACGATTCAGGCTGGACACACGGCTGACAGCACATTAAGAATAGTTGTAAACACTGTACAGGAAACTGTAGAAGCTGTAAAGAGCAGGAGACAGTGTCAACATGCTGTTAATGGAATGCAAAGAGTATGAAGAGAGAGGAGAGTGTAAAGCAGGCCTGGAGAAAGAGAAAGTAGATTCACATTAGGGAATCTGTTACAAGATCAGAAGATATTATTAAAATGTACGAAGAATATTTGAGGAAAAGCTGGTTTATTGAGAGGATCTAGATTGGGGTTTGAGGGGGTTTCCGCTCCTTTTCTTTGTTTTTTTTTTTTTTTTTTTTTTTTTACTGCTAGCCTACTGTTCCACACTCAGTCGTAGTGCGGCAATGCGCTAAAAGTATGATTCCAGCCGCCAATCAAATACCAAAAGAAGAAGAAGAGAATGTGGGAAGGACTTACGGAAAAGATGGCGGCGTCCTCATCCGCAGGACGCGTCTTGACTCTTTGCAAGCAGTTTCAAAACGTCTTAAGGATATCTTCGGCGATAAATACTCAACATTGTACTGCAATGTAGCCAAATACCAGCGTAATCTTTACAGGTAAGAAGCTTTGAAGTGTTCAATACGTGACATGTAAGCGATGTTCAAGTCAGCGTGCTCATAGCTAACGCTGCTGGCGCTGCTCCTAGTAACGTAGACTGTGTAAAGGAGTGATTATGATGCCACCGGTAGACGTTTTGATTGTAGTGTTCATGGGCCTAAAATCGCTGTTTTCTGTCTCTGTTTTAATTGCTGCTTATTAAAAATACCAGTGTATTACGGTTTTGGAGGAGCCCAATCAGAAGCACCAATTCTGCCTGTACAGTTTTAATAGATGGAACTATTTAATGTTTTTAGTGGGTCCTGATTTCATTCTGAAGGAGACAGATACGGCATACACAGATGCCCTCAAATGCTCTATTTTTGCTTTACAATATTCAACTTTAATAAAACTATAATATTTTTTCTTCATATGATGTCAGTTACACAATCAATAAGAGAGAAGTAGGTTAACATTTTGTTATGATGATTGTTTCTTACAGTAGTTTATTCTTGGGGACCCCTTTTGGTAGTCTTTATGTTAGTCGGATGAGGGTTAAAAACAAGATGTCATCACAGGCAACAATTAGAACACCAATCTTACAGACCAACAATATAATTAAAATATGTCCAGGTGCTTTTCTTGGTCAAATCTTTGTAAAATGAGACTTTGAAGCTGCTGATTTATTTATTTCATATAGTATCAACTGGCAAGATGTCAGACCAGCTTCAGTCTGATTAACCAGAACTTCAAATGCTGAAGTCAGATTTTTCTACAGATTCTTACTCTTTAAATGGAGCCACACAATAAGTTTTGGCTCTGCCGCTGTGTTTACTTCATGATCCTTTCTCTATGTTTTAATGTGCTATCATGTTTCTATCAATATAATGATGTAGTGCAAATAAATAAACAAGCAAGAGCTAAAATTTGTTTCTGGGTCAGAAAGGAAATGAGGCGGTGGCTAAGGAAGGAAAGGAAGAAACATTTCAAGAGAACCATAATGCATTTAGGATGTGCCTTAAAACAAGTTCCTCTATGCTACTGTTCACTGAAGGAGAAACTCGTTCAAATTCAACATAAGAGGTATAATCTTAGGGAAATAGCACGTATAATGTGATGTAAGGTGAATTATTCCTCTTACGTCTTGTCATTTGCACCCACCAGGGAAAAGTCTCCACTTGCTGCCCTGTCTTGGTTCAGTCCCACCAGCTCGGTGGGTCAGTGTCGAGCTCTGCACACAACCATCAGCAGAAGAGGGCTGGACGAGTTCTTTGACCTCCCTGAGAACTGGGGGGAGACCACTGTGAAGTCAGGTAAAACACTGATGTTATTATCTTCATTATGCTGCTGTAGCACCATTGTAGCACAGCTGTACCAACCAGGCATGATGGCAGCATTTCACACTTGTTTGGTGTGTCATATTTTTTGTAGGTGCACCATGGACAGCCAAACAACTGAGAACAAAGAGCAATGAAGATTTACACAAACTCTGGTAAGCACTGTTGACTGATTACTCTGGTGCTTCACAGCGTATAAACATGTATCAGCTGTGCGTAATGCTCTCGTTCTGTCTCAGGTATGTGCTGCTAAAAGAAAAGAACATGCTGCTCACACTTGAGCAAGAAGCAAGAAGGCAAAGGGTTCAGATGCCGAGTCCAGAAAGATTAAGGAAGGTTGGTGTGATGCTCAAGATGACTCCACTATTCTCCACTATTACTGTAGAAATCATGATTACATTTGACAGTATTGTGGGTGTTGTTTGTGTTAAAGTAGACCCATGGCTCAGGTAAATCTTGCTGTCTTCTTCCTCCCAGGTGGACCGGTCGTTGATCAGACTGGAGACAGTGGTGAAAGAGAGAGAGACAGCACTGCGTCTGTTGCAGACAGGACAGGAGAAAGGTCGACCAGGAGCCTGGAGGAGGAACATATTTGGTTATGCCTACTGGTGAGCAAAGAGTCACCGTGTACATTACACAGTTAACATCAAGTTCCCTGTGGAGTTTTTGACCTCTAGTGGCGTTATGGAGCGGTTTTCCCTCTGAGTGGGTCCCCGTTTTATTTATCTCATGTATGCACACAGAGACACACATGCATATGTGTGCGAGCTTTCAGGTTACATGATACACATTGCTGCCAGTGGTTTCACATCTGGCTGCACGATATTGCAGTGATCATTTTTGCATCATGGTTTTCATTGATCTTTTATCAAAAACTGCAGCTTCTGCAATTTAAACATCGCACTTGGCCAATTTTGATTTCGATAATTTGATTAATTATGCAGCCCTAGTTTCACACTACTCCACTGATCTACAGGTGGCAGTAATGCACCAAGATATGCTGAAATAGGTTAGAGAAGAACACTGCAACATAGCAATCATCGATGTAAACATTCTTAAGTTAATATACTTGTAAATGTAAAAATTGTTTTTGCAAATGTTCTATTAGGAAAAACTGTAATTAAACACTTATTACACAGCTTGTGTAATACTTGAGTGTGATAAGTCAATTACGGCATTCTACATTCTCTTATTTCTGAATTCAATGTTTTGTGGCAAATTATTGAATTATATATTATTATGAATTATATATTATATTAAATTTTTAAGTAATTAGTCCTGTAATAAACAGGATAAGGTACAGTGAGTGGGTCATTATAGTGAAATAAAACCCTTCAGGGTGTCCTGCATCAGCCTGTTAGGATTTATTTTGTCACAATGACCCACTCACTGTACATTGTCCCTTACATAGACCTCAAGGATACAAACAATCCATTTATAAGAGTAACTCTAAATATAATTAAAACATTTGTATGTAAGAAAACTCCACAGGGCACTTTTATCTCAACCATAAACCCTGGGGGGTGCTCCAGTAGCCCAGTTGGTGGAGCGTGCAGCCCATGTACAGAGGCTAAGTCCTCAGCAGCGACCATGCGTTTGATTCCAGCTTAGAGAATTAGGCAGAATAGGCAGAGCTGATTTTAGACTTCTGCAGGTGGTCTGTAATCTGGTTGTTGTACCTCTAAAGGGCGAAGCTTTGGAAGATGAATTGTGGGAAGTGGCATCACTCATTTTCACTTGTTTTCTTTCCCTCAGGTATCGATTCAAGGAGTACGCTATTCCTTGGTACATGAATAAAAGATACAAGCGAAAGAAGTTCTACACACCCAACTTTGTCCAACCACACATCAGGTAAGATATGGCACATGTGCAATAATGTGCATTTTTGGCCATAAATAATTCCTGTTCTCATACAAAAATCTCTGTTAATTTCTTGTTCTGTCTTGCAGGCTGCGCATAGAGAAGCATCTTCGAGAGAAGGCGAGGAAAGCCAGCTTAGAGAAGAAAACTCAGACCAAACTCAAGGAGAAGTTTCCTCAAATGAAAGTTCCTGCATCATGATACAGACCCTCTCAACGTTTTATCTGCTGAGCAGAAATTTGATTCAGCTCATGTCCAATAACTGAAGGTGGACTGAAACTGTTGTAGAGTGTATTTGTCCAGTTGTCATTTGATCCTATAAGATAAATTATGCCACATCAACTTGAAATGTTTTGTTTCATACTTAATATTAAAACACATCTCATGTACTGAGTTTTCCTTGTGATGTTTTACTAGTTTGTAAAATTATTTTTTAAGGATTTTTGATCATTCATATTAATTCTAAAGTGGCCAAAAATAATTTACATTTTGGCCCCAATTTGTTAACAAATGGTATTAACCCCATAATTGCTGTAACAACTTATTTGACATACAGCATTTTTATAAAGTTGTAATTATGATAGAGCATAGGAATGGCCATTATATACCTCCATCATAATGTTCTAAGCCCTTATACACTCTTAATTTTAACTATTTGAAAAGGCACCTAAAGAAAACATGTTTATTGGAGAAAAACTGACAGTGCAGAGCTGCATCAAGAATTAATTTTCCCAGCTTTCAGGTTATGTGGAGCACTTCTCTGTGGCATACTGTTGACCTGCCCCTCATAAAAATGACAAATGAGTCTACAGTTGGGGGGGCAACTGAAATAATAATGTATGTATTACACATTTATCACAAACTCATTTAAGAAATCATTTAACAAAAAAGTACTTTATTTTTAAAAGACCATATGTAGCCAATGACAAGCAACATGAAAATTAAATACAGATTCATTTGAGCTGACACTCACTATTAAGCGCAGGCGAGCGCTGACTGGCCTTTGCCTTTGATGAGCTTACTACACAAAAAAGAAGAGAGAAAGGCTTATGAACAAAAGACATTCACCCCAAACTGTGAGGTCGTTCCTCCAAATACACATCACCCAAATTTTACCTCGTCAGTATTCTGCAGAAACCTTTATCAATATTTTGTGTTTCTCACATGGTGTTTTTCCCTAGTTTGATCAAGAACTTGATCCTGGGAGCTACGTAATGATGTTTTCCAGGTCAGACGGTTTTAAAAGGCATGGGCAGGTAGCAGGGTCACACGCTTGTCAATTCCACAAAAACTGCATTTTTGAAGACTTTTGGAAGATTTAAGGTTTCTACAAAACACCAACAATCCTAAAGATAAGGCAACGGACTGAATGTTATGATATTAACAAAGGAACTTAAACCTCATTTTATCATAGCAACGGTTTAGTTTGAAGATGTTTATGTCTGATTTTCACAATAAATCCTAGACAGGCAGCATACAGACAAATCATTTTTTTTAAAAACAAATCATACAAAATAAGAGCGATTATCCGGAGGTGTTCCTGAGTCCAGGGTCAGAGGTGAACGACTCATGATGTTAAGCTTGTGGCAGAGACAGTGACGAGGAGGAGGGTGTTGGCTGGGTGTGAAAAATCAAGGGCACTTCCTGTCCACACACTGCTTCCCTCCCTCTTCGTACTCCTGTTTGGAGATCCACATCTGCTGGAAGGTTCCCTTGAAAAAAAAAAAAAAAAACAGAAAATGTGTTCAGTTTGAAAAATTCAGGATAAAAACAAAAGGTACGACTAGTTTGGAATACACACACACAACAAAAGACAAAGCTGTTGAGCAAAGTGGTAATGTGAGCTTAGAGTTTTCACAAAATAAACACATACATCAGGAAAAAGTTCCAATGTTCTTCATAAAAACTACAAAAAAGATGGTTTTAAGACTATTATGAATGCAATTTAAGACCTATTTCACGTCCAGTGTTGGTTTTGTTTTGTTGTTGTTATGTGATCAATACATTATGTCCCAAGAACACATTTAAAAGTGAGACTAAAGTCAGTGCAACTTTACTTACAACAATATAATCCAGTCAATTTGTAATTTGTAAGACCTGTCAAAATCATATTTAAGATATTTTAAGGCCTAAAATGTAGATAGTTGAATTCACCTGTGGAAACCCTGTTGCATAGACGATTTTTTGTGAGACTGAAGTTAATGCAACTTAATAAAAGTAACAGTACCTTCAACCCATTTTTAAGACTTAACAAAAGTGTATGCAAGACACTTTAAAGCCTAAACTTCAGATTATTGGATTTTAGATCTGCAGAAAAACCCTGCACGGTGCTCCATATCTGTGCAGACGCTTTTTTCATATTAATGAAAAACACGAGCTCGTAGCAGCCTGAGTCACCAGCTCTAGAGCTGTTGTTTTAAATCCCATCGGTGTGTGAGAGACAGAGACAGCTTCAGCTGCTGTGTGTCCTTACGAGTGATGCCAGGATGGAGCCTCCTATCCAGGCACTGAACCGGCGCTCCACTGTAGTGTTGTTGGCTATCAGCTTCAGCCTCATGCTCTGCAAAACACACACAGACATGTCAAATTCCAGCAGGTAACATAGTCGTGTTGAGTGATGCATTTAAAAGATCACACCACATAATGAATTAAGCATACAGGTATACTTATGTTACAAGGTCTCTCTAATGTGAGGACGTCGTGTCTTTCACTCACCGGAGGAGTTTTCTGAGAGAGTTCTCTGTTCAGTCGGTCTGTGAAGCCCTGAATGAGCGTGTTTCCTCCCGTCACCACCACACTGCCGTACAGACCCTGAGATACAAGTCAACGGTCAGTAAATCAAAATGTCTCTTCTTAAAGCAATGCTGGAGGATTTAGGAGAAAAAACTACAGTGAAACAGAGGCACTCTTATCAATACGATAACTATAATCAACAGTTGAACAAATAGGTTTTATTTTATAAACAAAAATTATATTGTACGTTATTTTATGGGCATACCCAACGTGTGTCAACTAGCTTTGTCTACATGTATCTCAGTGATAATTTCCTGCATTTCAAGATATTTGTGTACAAAATGTGTCACGTTCAGCTTCTACAAGCCAAACACATAACAAATAAACATCCAAGGCACCGTTAATAAGTGTTTGAAGCTGCAGGTTAAACTAAAATCCAGCTTTAATGATTCATCTGCATTCCTGGTGGGGCAAAAATTTATCTTCAACAAAAAGGTTTGAGCAAGACGTCTTTACCTGTTCATCATTTGAAATTCATTCTAGTTAACAGCATCGTTTAAATGGATAAAAGTTTAACTCAAGTGTCTTCAGGAACAGAAAACGTTTAAGCCACCAACACAAAGTCAACCCATGTTTAAAACATCTTGATAATCACCGGTCGGATGTCAATGTCACACATTCCCACGCTGGTCGTCACCACATGGCCGACTCCCAACATGGTGTTTCCAGACAGGCCCTGAAGTGATCAGAACCAACAAAACAACGAAATTAAATTTTCACTAAATTAACTCGTAGCACATAAAAAGCAACACATTTTCACAACTTTTCACAAATGAGTTTTCCTCCACAGTTAACCTAAAGGAGCATTCACCTTGGCATTTGAGGGGTCAAACAGCCCCTCTGGGATCTTCAGCCTCTCGGCCCCAAAGTCACAGTTGTAGCCGTTTGGCAGCTCATAGTGCACAGTGGGCATCTGTGCAGCAACCCTGATGAAAGCGGAAGGTGAAGCCTGTTAGTTTGTCATTGTGGGATAAAATTTTAACCTTTCAGACGATGTATACTTTTAGCACACAAACAAGCTGGTGATTGTTGTGAAATAAAACAAGACAGGCTGATAAAAACTTTTTTTTTTTTTTGCATAAATTTAACTCGTGGAGGGAAAAGCGCTGGGAAGCTATGGTTTTAAGACTACACACTTATTCCTGGTCCATATAGAGACCACATAATGGCCATTTGTTGGACTGGAGTAAAACAGTCTACGTTATGGACAGATTCATAGTAAGTTTCAACTAGTGCTCTTACTGTTCATCATATGGCGAGTCTGACACCTGCAGCACGGATGCCTGGAAGTCCTGGATCACACACTGCAAGCATTCAGAAGAGGAAAGTTGAACACATTCAGCAAAACAAAATACAACCAACTCATATCAGGATTTGAAGAGTTTGCTGCTTACATTACACATGTAGTTGTGCCATGAGCGAGTGACTTGAGGTAGTTTCTCCTTTTTCTTCCAGCTGGCTGGAGATCCCTCCCGCACCGCATCCTGTAATCACAAACACTGCTGTTGACATTGTCTGATATGAAGGAAGGTGACAATAAGAACCAATACAGACTGTGTAGGAAAAATAATGTTTAAAAAAAAAATAGCCCACACAGTAGAGTAAGGTTAATCTCCCCCAAGTTTCCAGTTACAGGTATATTCAAGTCTGCAAATAGCTGAGTTTAATGTGCAATAAAAAAAAAATAAAGAAACCCATTGAAACAGCTCAATATGCCAAATACTTCCACTTGATTATTTAAAATTTACTACCACACGTGTGAAACACTGAAATGAGATTCGTTAAAATGAGGTTTCCACACAAAGATCTCACCTTTGATGCAATCATGTAAGGAGGAATTATTTCACAATTTAATTCTTGAAAAAGCTCCCTGCACTGCATGCTCATGAAGTCTCCAGCCAGGGGCGATTTGACAATTCCTGTCAGAGAGTAGAAATGACAATTAAAAATGCCTGAGGGAACACTAAATCTCCATCATAATAACATAATACAGCAACTACAGACTCTGTTTAAACCTGCTCAGCGTGATACATCACTGTGACCATAATGTGCCTTCTTTAACTTCAAGTTCTTCAGGTCAGCAGTCTGCTGAAAACAATCTCCTCCTTTTATTCCATTAATTTATTTCAGCTCTGACTCACCGGCATTATAGCATTATACTACTACAACATGAGTTAGTTTAATCCTGGAATGTGACTTATTCAGACACAATTTACACAGAGACAATCAGAAGAGATGCACAAACTTGTCCAACAGTAGTTCACAAGGGTAACAGAAGATTGTACTAATTGTACACCAGTAAAGGCAACTGGCTTGGTTGGCGAAGCTTAGATGCAAGCTCCAACCAGCAGATGGCACCATAAATCATAGAAGGTGAGCACATGCATCATTTGAGGATTTAGGGCTATAACATTTACATGAATCCTCTTGGGTTTATAAGTAGACCAAGTAAAATCTGCAGGTAGATTGTTAACCTCTGATAAGTGATTTATGATAGCTGGTCACCTTGCTGCAGGACGTAGCCATCATGCACTGGAATTGCTGTGGTGTGTGTGGCTCCGCTGTCCAGGACCAAGCCTGTAGATCGTCCATTGGCAAAGCTGAGATGCTCAGAGTAAAGGAAATGTGGAACAGTTCAACACATAACAGATACAGTGTTACTTCAACAGACTTGACATGAGAGAAATCAAAAATTTATCAGACAGTAAAGGGACAGGGACAAATGACTCATATGAGCTCATGAAACAGTAAAGGATACGCAGATAGCACGGCAGATTTGCAGAGGAAGAAGGCAGGAATGTTGTAATGTTCAAACATCAGCTCTGTTAGTTTCTCTCGTTTTGCTCGTGTGTTCCACTGCAACACAAAACAGAAAACAGACTGTTTACAACAAATTATTGTCAACACAACACAAACTACTAGGATCCTCCATGAGGTGAGGAGGACCAGCACAGGAAATTAAGTCTTCACTTCAAATCCTTGACTCACAATACCCTGATTACAGCTAAAACAAACAGCATCTCCAAAGGTGACCTATGAGTAATTTACAAGTTAATATTTTAAAAAAGAGCAGAAATTTAAAATGCTAAGTTTTAGAGGACTCAAATCTTCCAGCATTTCATTGTTGGCTGATAAATTCAAATATGTACATGCTGTTTGGCTTTGGTACAATCACAGACTGAGCAGAACTGTCAAAACAGATTTATTGATACATAACTATTCTGAATATTTGAAACGGTTAAAATGACTGATTTTCCAGCAGTGCCTTCTCACGCTCTCTTCTTTCTGACAGCCAGATAACAAACACACCGCTGCAGTGCCCACACAGTCCCACCTCCTTTGACTGTGGTCAGAGGTAAACTAACTTAGATACACAGTACTATTAACTATTAACTTACTGAATTTCTAATATTAATTAGAATTTAAGTAAAGATAATTTAATTATTTTTCAAGACCTGATCAGAAGGTAAAAAAATTAATGTTTCTAAAAGGTTTAGGTTTCTCACTGTCATGTTTAGGCTTTTTTAGCCATTTATCTGTCAACAGAAGTCTAAAATTTCATACTAGATCGAATTACTTATCATTACACAACAGGGTTGTATAGCAAGATTTAGATGTGGTTCCCTATTTGTTACTTATAAAAAACAAAATTTTAATTATATACAGCAGATTGGTTGAAAAGATGAAAATAAATTACTAAAAAAAATGAATCAAATGAATAATCATGCCGTCAATGTGGGGCCAATTTTCCCGTGTGGTATCTTAAAAGGTATAGAATATTGATATTTTTCAAGGTATTGTATCAACTCACCGATGCTTCTGACATGAGCACTGGATGCAGGCTGGGTTCAGACTTGAAGTGCATCTTGTAGGTGTGATCCAAAATGGCCTGGAAACTGTCCCAGTCCTCAACTGTAAACGGGGCAAAACGGAAAACAGGGGTTGTTTAATGTCTAACCGCTGTCAAATTACTGACAATTTACTAGTTTTGTTAGACAGACGAGAACAAAGGACAAACAATTGTTTCTGTCATTCAAATTCCTCATGTAGTTTTGAGCAAAAGTGTGGTTATTGGTGGAAACCTTAACAAGGTATAAAATGAGGATTTTCATTATTGATTAATCTGCAGATTTTTTTCATGATTAATAGATCAATTGTTTCATTTATAAAATGTCGAAAAATTGTGAAAAATGCTTGTCACAATTTCCGAGACCCCAAAATGACGTCTGCAAAGCTTCTTTTGTCCAGCCAACAGTCCAAAACCCAAAGACTCTTGATTTATTGTCACAAATGACAAAGACACCAAATATTTTTGCTTGAAAAATGGCTGAACCAATCAATTGATTATCAAAATAGTTGGCAACTAATTTTCTTTTGATTGACTAATCGTTGCAGCTCCATTCTTAAATAAAAAATATATGTGTATGTGTTTTATGCGGAGAACAATCCACATGTTTTCTCCACACATGTAGATACATGTCCTGAACACAACCATAAAACCTGAACACAGAGCAGCTCTGTTCTCGAGGTCTTAACTTTATTCATGGCTACAGGCCCACAAAGAAAAGATCAACGTCACATAAAACGTGTATCTTTCATCATCATCGCTGTCGCTGGGTCAGATGGTGGAGAAAATAGAGCATTGATGAGCTTTTTTAGATAATAATTTGAGCAACAGGCACCAATGTTCCAGGTCAGCCCTCCGAGGGAGCCTGTGGTCTCATGGTGCTGTTCTGCTGCAATTAAGATTGGTGTCACACGCGTCTCTAAATAGCCTCGCAGCCAAACTCCACTGGACCAGATTCTGATGGGCGTCATCAGCTAGGTCAGTGCAACAGAGCGCTCATTTCATATCCGCAGTCACTGATACTTGTCAGGGGACACAAATCAAACACACCTGCAAAAATGCAGCAGTCTTTGCCCAGAATTTCAGCTTTTTGTGCAGTGTTAATGATCAGTCGGTTACCCAATTGTTGAATAGACAATTTTGATAATTGATAACGTTTGAATCAATTATCAAAGACGACTGCTAGTATTCACTGCTTCCAGCTTCAACCATGTGAGGCCTTTCATGTTACAGTAAATATTATGTTATTGAGATTTATTTCATTTGAAGTTATTTGAAAACCTTAGTAGAGCTGCAACAATTGGTTGATTAATCAATTAGTCGATCAAAAGAAAATTAGCTCCCAACAATTTGGGAAAATTGATTAATAATTTCAGTGGTTTTTCAGGCAAAAATGTCAAATATTTGCTGGTTCCAGCTTCTTAAATATATAGATTTGCTGCTTTTCTTTGTCATTCATGACAGTAAATGAGTTTTTGTGGTTCTGGGATATTGAAATGAGCATTTTTCACTATTTTGTTGCATTTTACATACTAAACAAATTAGTTACTGATCCAAAGAATAATCAAAAGATTAGTCATTAATGAAAGCAATAGCCAGGTGCAGGCTTGTTTTGGATAATAGTTGTCAACTGAGATACAATAGAGTTTAAGTTGAATAAAAATGATCAGAAGTGAAAAAAAAAAACACAGCAAAAATGACAGAAAGTAGGTCAGAAATACAAATTAGGAGATCTGAGCTTCAGACCAAAGTATGAGGAAATAATCCAAGATCCAACAGTGATTTATTTTTAGTTCAACTCAATTTCAGCACCAAGGACAGCTCTGGACAAGTGACCCATATCTGGCTTTGGATGTTTGACACATTCGCAATTTAGACAAGAACCAATCAGGAAGGGGAAATATGATCACCGTCAGGCAGACACGGCAGTAAACCCAAGGCAGAGAGGGATTTGCCTTCCATCAAGAGGACACTAGACGGTCTTCAAATAATCTCATTCATATTCATGATGAACAGCAGTCATCTATACGTCAGTCAAGGCTGTGACAAGTTCATCTACAAAGTCGGCCGCCAGACCAAAACAGTCTAATTATGGATATGGATCAAGAAGACAGGATTATACATATTCATCACTGAGTTTACGTCACAGACCATGACAAAATCAGGGTCATACACATACACACAACCATGTATGGTCACATGGGTTGTAAATTATGTAAATTTCTCACAAGATTTTGAAACAGTCTGGTCAATACGTTTGGATTATCTGCATTCATGGCAGATAAAAAACAAAATGTTATTTTTATCATAATGTATGAAAAAAAAAAAATGACTCGCCATGAGTCAACACTCACTCATGCCATTCTTGAGCGGAGACATGACCTCCATGTTCTCCCTGGGTACCCTCAGCTGGTTGGTATCAATATAGTAGGTTGTGCCACTCTGTTTGCCCTTGTCACCGTCCGTCTCCATTGGCGTGCTGCCATCTTCTCGGTCAAGGGTCACGCCGATCACCGTGGGAAAGTCCGCCTGAGCCAGGCGAAAAAAAACAAAGCAGGACGCAATTCAGCTCAAGATACATTCTCACACACTCAATATCAATTCTAAGAACAAAAGTTCAATAAAACTGCTATCAAAACATCAACCCGATCCCATACAATGATTTTTTTTTTTTTAAAATCCCAGTTTTGTGAAACTGTGAAGGTGAAGCAATGCTCCTCTAGCTAATAGAGACAAATATTACAACTGTTATGAAATGCTCAAAAGTACCTGATTTCATTGCGCATTGGTTTGGCTTGTAATGACGAGTTCATGTTGCATAAACAATGTCTGCACATTGAACCTCAAAGCCACAGGAACTGATGTTTTCCTGTGGTTTTTTAATAGCAGTTTTTTTATTTGTCATAGTAGGAAAAGAACAGACATTACTACATAAACAATGGCTTTGTATCCTTCAAGTGTTCCAGGAAGTCTTGACAGTGAGCCAGCATGCACAACACTTGGACCATGAAACTGAAGAAAGCTAAATGGAATTCAGCCATTGTTAATATCATTTACAGCTGTGCATTCCCTACTGTTACATGTAAGAATGTTTTCTTTCTTCAGCAAAGCTTTATTTGTATTTGCACCTTTCATACAGTTTCATACAGCAATTCAAAGTGCTTAACAGATGACTGACAATAAGACAAAACAAGTGAAAACTACAAAATAGTGAAATGATATGCTCTTTATTTAAAATAGAGAGTAAAATCAAGGAGCAAAACTGTTGACAAAGGCTTACAAAAATATATTTGAAAGCCATATTAATAAAATAAAACATAGACTAAGAACTAGATAAAACAGATTAAAAAATGAATAAAACCAATTAACAGTATTTCGAGTTAAACCAGAGGGGTACATTAAATATTACAATTAGAGCTGAGACAGTTGGTTGACAAATCAATTAGTCTATTGGCAAGCAAAGATATCCATTTGAAACTATTTTGGTAATGCATTAATTATTAAATTGAAAACTTGCTAAAGATTAGCATATACAATTTGTTGTTCTTAATTGTGCTGTTCTTACTTATTCTTAATTGTTGTTTTCATCATTGTTGTCTCAGTTATTGTTTGCAGTAGTTGTCTGTCTCTGTCTGTTTTATTAGTCTCTATGCCTGTATTAGAGTGTTGTACCTTATGTTTTATTCCTTACAAGTACTGCAAATTAGCTACTGCTAGTAGTCCTAAATACACTGTATCAGTTGCCTTTTTATTTAAATGTAACAATTCCTACATGTGTCAGCCCCGTCAAACGAAATCAAATCACTGGTTCAAGCTGCTCAAATGTAAATAGGAATGAATAGGCTTAATAAAAACTTAACATCTTTGGTCTGCAGGCTGCTAATTAGCAAAACAGGACATTTGAATAGGTCAGCTTAGGCTCTCTGGGAACTTGAGACAGAAAGACATTTGTTACATTTGTCTTGACATTTTTTCAACAAACTGATTATCAATCGATCAAAGAAAAGAAGAGTATGATTTTAAAAAATGAAAATAATTAGCTGTAGCCCTTAATCAATAGCATGGTTACTACAGCGCGCTTTCATAGCTACTCCTTCCACAAAACCAGCAACTGTCACACCAACTATAACCTACATCAAACATTAATGAGGTCACATTGTGATGGTGTGTGAATATGATGTACTGCGTCAGGACAACATAATTATTTTTGGAAAAAAATCACAAAAGTGGGAGGATGGGAGGTTGCAATAAAAAATTAGCATTATATAGCACAAAGTATGCAAGAGAATTTATTCTCACAACAGATGAGTTCATATATCACTGTAGCATTTATATGCAGCCAACATTACATAGATTAATGAGAGTAAGGCCAATCAGGGACAATCCATCTGTGACACTTCTTTTAACAGACTGATATTAATACAATCAAGATCTCCAGCTGACGAAAGCATTGATAAATCAGAAAAAAAGCAAGTACTCCAGAATGATCTGAACTCATTTTCTGCTGTCTGTCTCCAGGGTGAGAGACAGCCCTCATTTCTTGACATTGATGTTGCCCCAGAGGGAAGATGAAGATGACAGAGGAAGAAAGACACATAGTTAATCAGGTCATGAGTGATCCGCCTACCTTGGGACAGTCTTCTCCTGCGTAACCAGCTCTAACAGAGTATGAGCCAATGTCGAACACCAGAGCTCCCACCTCATCTGAAGAAATGAGAGAAAGGCTGTGAATTTGATTTAAACTATAAATTTAACAATAATTTTCACAATGATTACAGATACAGGTACAATGATATACAATACTTGAGCAAACACTAGAGATCAGCCATTTTACAGATATATTTGCATTTTGTGTGATTACTTGTACGTCTTTATGAGTGAAAATATAGAACGTCAATACAATTTACTTCCTCCACAATTACTGTAAATGCTGTGAAAGACTCAACAGGAGTTTAAAGTAGGTCTCTAAAATGTCAAATTCCAGTTTAGCTTTTGCAATGTTTTTTTTTTTATTGAACTAAGTATGTAAAGCACAGTTCCTTAAAAATATTTTTTTCTTTAGCTACCTCCTCCAAAAATTCCCATTCCTTCACTGTGTAGCATCACACAAAATGTAAACTAAATATATCAGATGTATTTACAGATTTCAAACATTCCCATTCTTCAACTTAATCTGCTGATGTCAGCTTAAGAAAGCTATTCTGGTATTCTTCCGGTTTTTAATGCCACATAGTTAGGCCAGGCGATATAGCTTATAAATAATATCACAATATTTTTAGGCTATTCTCCAATAAGTTCCCCAATAGTTTTTGACCAAATACATCAGTACTGATGTTGCAGCAACATTGTAGTGATGACTAGTGGTGCTTCCACAAAATATTAACACAATGAGACTTTTGATAAAGAATCACCAGTAATGTGGATGACTAAGTGGGTAAATATTAGTACAACAAGAACTTGTCTGGTCAACAAATTACATCACTTTATTGTACAACAGCTTTTAAAACCAGGCAAAGACGACAGCTGCGTGTGCAATATCACAATAGAATTATATCCAAAATCTAAGACAATATCTTGTCACATATCATGATAACGATACTATTTTGATATAGTGCGCACCCCTAAGATCTTTCCTGAGAGTACCCTGAAAAGCTTTGAGTTGACATAAATGTATCTGAATGTGTTAACTGGACATATGATATTATCTCATATTGATCACAGAACCCGAACTGAATCGATATCATATCTTGGCAGGCTTTGTAATATCAGTAAATATCATATTGTCATCCAAAGAGTCAGCGTAATGTCGTATCTTGATGAAATTTATGATTTACATCCCCAGTATTGGCATTGATGCCAAAGCTACAGATTTATCTATTACAGGTTCCTCTGCTGATGCTTTGCACAATATACATTACGGCTGCAATGATTAACTGACCAATGGGCTCCGAGAAATGGTGATCAACATGTTTCACCATTTTGTGGGCCAAACAACTAATCAATTTATATTGAAAATGATCAACAGATTAATAAATAATGGAAAGAATTGTATTTGGTGTGAGGACACAAAGTGGCACTGTTATATATAATATTTCAAATTCGATGTTGTATGTACTACAGTTTCCCTTGAAAGAGCCATCTGTCCCCTTAACTTTCGTCAATCCATGCCACAGGCTGTTCTACTAGATTTGTCAGATCTCTTTCAGTAACACTATGTTACAATGTTAATAATATTGTAATAAAGCTACTTAACAGCTTGCACAAGGATCCCATTGAATATAACTGGTACAAACATAAATGGAAATTTTAAATTTTAGAGTATAGTTATCTTTTGGTTTACATTCAGTGATATTGTTATGCTAATTGTCTTATTTCTGCATTCAAGTTAGAGTCATACAAGACCTGAACACTGCCAAACAGACAATACCTCGTTTACACTCCAAATGCACATATATATTCATTTTTCTTAATCACCCTGCTTGTATAAAGAGCCATTATAATTCATTAAAAAATGCATTACAAAGTGCAATATCTCTGCTATCCTACTGTTTTCCTATGGTACAGCAAATACAGATATATATTTTAATCTAATATATTTTCTATTTTTCTCTGTTTAAAATATTTAACTGCTGTTGTAACCGCACATGTAGGGTTGCTACTCAATTTCCTTGTATTCTCTGCAATGACAATTAAATGAATTGTACTCTTTTCAGATCCACTTATTAAAGAAGTAATTTTAGTTCTGAAAAGTATCTGTAACGTTCTTCTGACAGCAGGAAGGCAACAAAGTAACATGCTTAACTTTTTGTTAAACATAACGTTTCCTCTTGAAACTACATCGCTGTTCTGAGAAGGCTGTATTTAACGTTACTCAAACTGAACGGGATGTGATCGTGGGTTCGGCAAGCCCACTTTCATTCATTTCCTTGCTAGCTAGCTAAGACGTGCCGGGGCTGGTAAACCTGCTGTCTGCACAAACATACTGTGCCTGAGCCACAACACGACGCACTTAAAGCGTTAACAAGTTAATATAAGCTTAAATTCGCAACGATTAAAAATGCTAGAAAGACTGTGTCTTTACTCTACGACGGAGCTAGTTGAATGTTAGCACAGCTAGCATAGCCGGCTAACTACAAAGCTCGCTAAAGCTACAGAACGGGACAACGTGGAGAAGAGTTTTGTTTATTTTAAACAAAAGATCGCACTCACCGCCTCCATACACTCCGCCACTCATCGTCTAAATTATCTCAACAGCAGCTTTCTTATTATAAGTTATTACAGCAGAATCACAACCGCTGAACGGTTAATCACAACAAAGAGAGCCTGTTAGCATGGATCAATCTAACAAAGCAGGCGCCACACTGCGCAGGGGCAACGGACCAATCAGAATGCAGCACAGCAGTAGTACTTCCGTTTTAGGCGTGACGTAACATCAAGAATCTGCGAGTACTTCCATGCTCTGGAGTGGACGTGGCCCCGCGAACTTGATATCAACGTGAGTGAAAAACTGTATATAAGTAGCATTAACTTGATTTTTATTACTAAAAACTGACGTGCCGGTAATGTAAGTGCAGAGTTTATCATCGTAAGAAGATGTTAGCGAGTGGAAATTGCAGGACCTTGAGTCACGGTCGTGTAGACTCAACATGATTGATCACGACGACCATGTCACGTCATGCTGCAAAAGTAGCTACACTAAGCATGCAGAATTTCAAATTTCAAAACGCAAAGCTTTAATTATGCTTTTGGTTTACATTCAGTGATGTTGTTGCGCTAATTTTCTTATTTCTGCATATAAGTTCAAGTTTCGACAGCCTCGTGGCTGTCCAAAGTTGGATTACAGCAATGGCGCAAGCGCAGAGGGTGGGTATGCTTGAGTAACTTGCTGTCCATAAAGATAAAGTCTGAGAAGAGCAATGGTTATACAACCCATAAAATATTTTGAAAGAACTAACACAACTGCAAAGGTTTTAGTTACAACAAGTATTGTTTAACTTGTGACTTCTATTTTCTTAACTTTATGCTTTTTGATTTTTTTTTTTTTTCATTATGTTGCTACCAGAATATCCTGCATTTTCACAATTGGTTTATTAAATCCTAGAAAATAAGAAACAGGGGGTAAAAAATGACATTTGAATGTTGAGAGCCCAAGGTGACATCTTCAGATTGCTGATTTTGTGCCACCAATAATACAAAACACAAAGAGATTCAGTTTCATATCAAATGAGAGCAAGGAAAGCAGGAAATATTGACACTTAAGGAGCAGGAACCAGATATTTTTGCTGATATAAGTTAATACAGTGATAAATAGCTGACAGACTATCAAAATTGTTGCTGATTAATTTTGTGTAGATCAACTAACTGATAATCGACTGATCGTTCCAGCTTAAATAAGAATGTCTTACACTATACTAGGGCTGTCACTAACAATTATTTTTATTGTTAGTTGTCATTGTCTCAATTAATTGAGTAGTTGTTTGAGCTGTACAGTGTTGGAAATTTGTGAATGTCAATCAGTGTTCCAGTTTCTCAAATGTCTTGTTCTCTCCACAACCCAAAGATATTTAGTTTACTGTCACAGAAGAAGAAGAGTGCAGAAACCAGAAAATAGTCACACTTACTTACTTTATGTATTCATTCAGAAGACAAACAACAAAAAGCTCCTATTTTTATACCAGCAGTCTCTGGTCAACACCTGTTCACTTTCCACATTCCTAGTAGCACATGTTTGCTGTATCCTTCAGTGGACACAGCACAGCTCACACACTTTTTTTGAAGTTATTTATTAATTTTGAAATTGAAAAGTTAATTCTTGTCTTTGGAAACAGCAGTTGACAGAACTGGAGCTGAAAAGATTAATCAAGTTCTTGACACATTGATTCACACTAAATAGGCTATAATTTTTTGTAATTAATTAAGTTTTTTATTCAGGAAAATGTCAAACATTCTCTGTCTCAAGCTTCTCAAATTTGAGTATTTGCTGTTTTTGTCTGTTTTATATCATTGTAAACCAAACATTTTAGACTGTTGATTGGACAAAGATTTTAACTAATTTTTGGGGTTAAGGGGACTGTGATGAGAAGCTGTCATTTTCTTACGTGAAATTCAAAATTTAGAGTATTTAAGTGCAACAGATTGTTGTTTAAGTTTGTCTTGTGATCCAGTAGTGGGCACTCCTGAAAATTTACTGTCAGCTTGACCTACTGCATGATCTATTGACCAATTAGTCAACAAAGTAAGTAACATCAATAAAAATGTAAGAAACAATCAAGCAAAGCCCTGTCCTGTACGAACAAAGATGACACCAGAGTGTTTGAGAAGCAGTGTGTGGAAGTATTTCACAGTCAAATCCATTCACACAAAATCAGCATCAGTTTTAGTGGCAAGAGTTTTTACACACAAGGAATTTACTGTGGTATATTGGTACATAAGAACCAACAAAGTATTATTACTATACTAAATATAAATAGAGATTAAGGCAAATACTGTGAGTAAACACTACAGCATAAATAGAAAATAAGAACAAAGTGTCAACATACAAAATGTAAATGATAGAAACAGTATACAAATATGACATTTAAATGAGTGAAGGAGCTGTACAAGTTTATGCAAGAATGTGCAAGTTCACAGAATTAGTTAAGAGAATATTTGCCACTTGCACAATAAAGTCAGGTAACTTAGGCAAAGTCAGGTGAATTGTATGTCATTTCAAATTCGTTTGAAATTGAAAAACTGAAAAAGGGACAGCCCTACTGTGATTTTACTGAATAAACAATTGCTTGATATACCCAACTCTGCAGCCCTAGACAGAACAGGCTTGTCTGATCCTTGTGGTTAGATTGTTCTGTCAATAATTATTGATAAATGTGCTTCAACTGTTTTTGAACTTGTAAAATTAATTTTTAACCTGCTTTGCTTCCAGCACTCATGCATCGCTGCCTCACCCTGACCCTTGCCCGGCACAGCAGGTTCATATTAAGAAATAAATTTGCATCAGTCCGCTGCCAGCAGTCAGCCGCCATGTCGGGCCTTCTCATCAACCAGCCTCAGTACTCCTGGCTGAAAGAGCTGGGCCTGTCTGAGGACAACCCTGGTGTTTACAACGGGAGCTGGGGAGGCAGCGGAGAGGTCGTCACGTCATACTGCCCCGCCAACAATGAGCCGATCGCCAGGGTAACCCAAGCGACTTTGGCGGAGTATGAAGAAACTGTCCAGAAGACGAGGGAGGCTTGGAAGATCTGGGCAGATATTCCAGCTCCTAAAAGAGGGGAGATTGTGAGGCAGATTGGAGATGCACTCAGAAAGAAGATTAAAGTCCTTGGGAGCCTGGTGTCCCTAGAAATGGGAAAGATCTACGTTGAAGGAGTGGGAGAAGTTCAGGAGTATGTTGACGTCTGTGATTATGCAGTCGGTCTCTCCAGAATGATTGGTGGGCCCTGCCTGCCTTCAGAAAGACCAGGCCACGCCCTGATCGAACAGTGGAACCCAGTCGGTCTTGTTGGCATCATCACAGCCTTTAACTTCCCTGTGGCCGTATATGGCTGGAACAACGCCATCGCTCTGACCTGTGGCAACGTCTGCCTCTGGAAAGGAGCTCCGACCACACCCCTAACAAGTGTTGCAGTTACCAAGATTGTGGCCGAGGTGCTCGAGCAGAACAACCTGCCCGGTGCCATCTGTTCCATGACCTGCGGAGGTGCTGACATTGGCTCAGCAATGGCAAAGGATGAGCGTGTTGACCTCCTGTCCTTCACTGGGAGCACCCACGTCGGCAAGATGGTGGCCATGATGGTACAGGAGAGGTTTGGTCGCAAGCTGCTGGAGCTCGGTGGAAATAACGCCATCATTGCGTTTGATGATGCTGACCTGAGTCTTGTGGTGCCCTCTGCTGTCTTTGCATCTGTTGGAACAGCGGGCCAGCGCTGCACCACCACCAGGAGGCTGATGCTGCACGAGAGCGTCCATGACACAGTGGTTGAAAGGATCGCCAAGGCCTACAAACAAATCCGTATTGGAGACCCCTGGGATCCCAACACCCTGTACGGGCCTCTGCACACTAAACAAGCTGTGCAGCAGTATCTGGCAGCTATCGAGCAGGCCAAGCAGCAGGGTGGCACTCTGGTCTGTGGAGGAAAGGTGATGGACCGTCCTGGAAACTACGTGGAGCCCACCATCATCACAGGGCTGGCCCACGATGCTCCCATCGTCCACACGGAAACCTTCGTCCCTATCCTGTACGTCCTCAAGTTCAAGTCAGAAGAGGAGGCGTTTGCCTGGAACAACGAGGTGCAGCAGGGCCTGTCCAGCAGCATCTTCACCAAAGATATGGGTCGGGTCTTCCGCTGGCTGGGGCCCAAAGGATCCGACTGTGGCATCGTGAATGTCAACATTCCTACAAGCGGAGCTGAAATTGGAGGAGCCTTCGGTGGAGAGAAACACACAGGAGGTGGAAGAGAGTCTGGCAGCGACTCGTGGAAGCAGTACATGAGGCGTTCAACCTGCACAATAAACTACAGCAAGGATCTTCCTCTGGCCCAGGGAATCAAGTTTGAGTGAATCCTTCAGGTGGTTTGTTGTTGAAGCATTCGATGAGCCCAAAAGGACAACACTAAATGATTTAGCGCTGAGTGTTGCCTTACAAATGCTAGACTTTTGTCATTGCATTTTAGCATTCAGAAAGGTCAGTTTGAATTCTAACAAATTTGGTGTAATTTTGGATCGGTTTCATTTTTCCTGTCTATGGCTGTCGCATTAGATATTAATCCTGGTTTGGAAAAATAGTTTTGTGTGAAAGGTCAAATATTGTTCCTTTAGATGGCTGGTGTGCACTTTTCTACAAGCACTTAGAGTGCGAGACAATTGTACCAGATACTTTATACTTGTATGAAAAATAAATCCTACCTTTATTTTGGAAGAAAAACTGAAGTGGACATTAATTATTAATGTGAAGATTAAATCATTGCAGAACCAATGGCAATTCACCACAGACTGCTTTAAAATCTTATCGTTTTCCATGATCATAAAGTACTAACGGTTCTTGAAGGTTGCTCTTCACACTGGCTGTTTGCATCTCTTTTACAGCATTAATATACTGTACTTTGCATCTTGAGCACCCTTTAAGAAAGACTGTATCCAGACAATCCAACAACAACAATAAATAAAAGGTTTCATGTTGACATGTGGACTTGGCTGGCTTATTCTTTGTAGAGAGAGGGTTATAAGAGGATACACTAGTCCCTAAAGACCAGTAAGACATGAACTGAAGCATATTCAGGCATTTTTATGATCCTTAGTTTTCCCAAGCGTCACATAAGTATCAGAAGCCACTGATTTGAGCAAACAAAATAAAAATGCTTATGAACTGGCAAAATTTTAAAATGATCTATAATGAAATATTAACTATTAATTATTATTATTAACTATTATAACTACTATTATGTCTTTGTATCTTTGGGTGAAGATTTAATTGGGACTGCCCTATTTCTAAGATTACAACCAGTTAAGTCACCTCTGCAAGCATCCACAAAGCCTCATTTTGGTGAAAAGTAATTAGCATTGCAGCGATGTACCGTTATCATGGTAGACATATGAAAATTGACAGTTTATATGAATATGTGTTAGCTACAGTATAGGCTTTGTACTATTGTACCACATTAGTAAAATATTTAATGTCTGTTATAATGTTTGTTCAACCGAAAAAAAAACTTCATTTTTTAAGGAGCATTTTAACTTCACCATCACACTGTGAAACTGATATTTCCTGAGATGGTTACTGTAAAGTGAAATTCTCATACCATTGTAACCCTAAGTATTATGTGTCATTTGGCAATTGATTATTCCAGTATTGTCCACAGTATCCTTCATAACTTGTCTGAGGAGTTCAAAAGATCGAAATAAACTTAAAACTACACTATAGCAGACCCCTTTTCTCCATATATTTATTGGCAGTTTGCATTTTAACACATCAAGATGTACAAATTCAACCTCCTAGTTGCACACATCTCCCTCTGCCAACAATCTTCACACAAAGCCACCCAAAAATAAGATAAATAACACCAAAATAAAATAACAGACATTATTTAGTAAACCTAGTGAATAGCCTGAACAAGTCACTGTAACAAAAAAGTGAATCGATTGAATTAATGAATACCTATAAGAATAATATTACATATAATGGTTATTATGTTCTAATTTGTCAAGGTGACAGTTTTTTCAGAAAATGTAGTTCCCCCATATAGCAGTCCATTAGCAAATAACGAAACTAAATTAGGAGCAAATCTGAAGTACTCATTTATTGTATTTTAGCCGATGGACTGTATAACCATTGCTTGAAGAGAAGAAATTATTCTAAATTGGATTGGAGTTGGGAGTAGTGCTTAAAGTTGTCTTGGCACAATCCTAATTTTTCTACTGTTTCTGATAAAATTTGGCAACTTAAATTAAAGCAATCTAGATGGATAAATAGCACTAAAGGTATGAGGAAAAATATTGATTTTTGATTTTGGGGTGAACTTTTCCTTTAAAGTTTTGTCCAGTGAAAGGACTGACTGATATTATTTTACATTTCTCAGTATTTCTCGTACAAGATTTACAGTTAATCTCGTCTTGGATCCAACATCTTTCTCTCACTGTGCTGGGATACACTCCAGCTCCCCTTATTTTATTAATATTAATTATTCCTTGATATCGGAAATTCTACAAACTACACATACAAGTAGAGCCGTGTCCACGTTTTAAAGATAATTATGCACTGTAGATCACCATGAACCCATCCTGGAGGTCAGTATTACAACATGTTTACTCTAAATAACAGAGAATTTTTAACTTTTTTTTTTTTTTTTACAATTAAACTTTGACTTTAAACTTCATGTGTCCCCAGAGAGCACTTGATTTTACATCAACACAGATACGGACGATAAAAAATACAAAAAGCCCACATAGAGTACACCAGATGGGGGTGGGCAACTGAATGTTGCAGGATGGGGGAAAACAGCAGTGGCCCAGGTTGACCTCACAATCAAATCTATTAGAACATACAAGAACTCAGAGAAGTCACAGAATGTGAGCTACAATTGAAGAAAAAATGGTTTAGTTGAGGAGAAAAGACTTAAAAAACAATAGATCCAAACAAGAAATGAGAAATATCCCCACACATAGTGGCATTTTCTTTCTATTTTATAAGAATTTACTTTTTAAAATTATAAACAAAACAAAGGACTGTTTAATATTTCTCCATTTTCTACAATGTACGTGATATTTACTAATAAATTGTATTATATTGACCAAATCAGAAATAGATGAGTTCAAATTATCCATAATTGTCAGTGGTAAAAATGTCAAAAGTCGGAATGTCGTTTGGCTGAAAGGACCAGTGTGTAGGATTTTGTGGCATCTAGTGTTGAGCTTGCAGGCTGCAAACAACTCGTCTCACTCTCCCCTTCCAAGCGCGTAGGTGAACCTACAATGACTGGGAAACTTGCTAAAAACACACTTGTTTGGTTTGTCTGTTCTAAGATAACATGGCGGTGCAACGTGGTGGCCTCCGTGGAAGATGACCTGCACTCTGTAGATATAAACAGCAAATACTAAGGTAACAAAAACACAGTGATTCTTATTTTCAGGATATATTCCATTTCTGCCATATTCAGCCAACAAATCCCTGTAAATTTTACGCACTGCACCTTTAGTAGTGTCCAGTCTTTTTTATCTGACCAAAATCATGAGCTTGTAGAAAATGTGTTGAAATATTTGAATTTCTGTAACTTATCCAGTAATATCTTTAACTATAGTAGCACGAAGAAATAAACTCTGTCCCTTTAATAGAAATACTACTACATCTCCCATCCTCCGTGCCCCCCATATGCTCTCCCTCCCACTCAGCAGCTCTCTGCCTCATACTCCAGCACTGTGTCTCCGTCTCTCCATTTACTGCTCCTCCCAGCAGCATCTACACTCACTCACAGCTGAAAGGAAGAACTGAAACGACTGAGAGCTCAGTCCGACTCACAATCCATGCCATTTAGGACGTATGCAGAAAACGCCCACTTCCTCTGCTACTCATCTGCACTGGAAAAAGGTAGAAAAGCTTTAATTATTTTTCTAAATTTAGACTTTGTTGGTGATGGGTTAGTGTGTCCGGTGTTTCCTCTTGATTCATTCATCTGTCATTCACTCACAGAAAAATCACTGCCAGGGTAAATCATCTGAAATTGTATATTTTGGTAAAAAAATATCCATTCAAGGCACAAAGAAGCACATCCTACAGTTTGGAATAATGTTTTCATTTTAATAAGGCTTGAAAATAATTCAATAACTCTGCACTAGAAGTGTAATTTGATTTGAAACAGAGATGGGTGTGGAGCGAGAAACTGCAAAATTAACAGTATTTTAGCTGTGAGCTTATCAAACCGATCTGTAGTTCCGGCATCAGGGGTTGTGTTTGCTTTTCAGGCAACTAGGAAGTCGTACCTCTGTCTTATCTCATGTTCTGAACCTGCGGTGCACTAAAATGTCAAGTCCAAATAATTGAGGGCTGGTGGTAATAAATTAATGATCATCTGGTATCATAGTGTTGCAGCTGGAGCCATTTGAAAAGGGTGGCATTAGCACATCAGGGTTGTTCCTCACTTCCTTTAAATTTTTCCCCCCATGCATGCATGACTTGTGTGATTCACTTCTTTGGAAACTCGGAGCATGTTAGTTCATGCTTTGTGCTGCTTTGTTGCACCCCTGGTTTACAGAAGTGTCTGGGATTCCCCTGGACTAAAGCACTCTCACTTCTTCTCTTTGCACATTTCCTCTGCAGCTTCTCCCTGAAACAAAAGCTATGAGCTTCAGGCCCACTCATTCTGCTGTTCATTGACTCCCTAATGTTCATTATACACACTGAACAGGTGCTTTTATTTGGGGCAACTTCTAATTTTCAGAACATGAAATTTCAGTCACAGGCTTAGCCTTTTTGGATAACATCCACCTTTTAAATATCACTACATATACTTATTTAATATTATCACTAGTTATGTAACAGTATATTGAATATCACGATACTTCAATTTAAAAAAATGTCTCAATACTGTAGCAGACTGTGACAATATCTACCATGACATCACATGATGGCTAATTATTTTATTATTTTCATTTTATTTTATAAAAGGGCCGCCACTGTTTTTGTTTTGCAGTTACTTAAATAATTCAAACATTCTTTGCCAAAGTCAATTCATGCCAATTTTTCACACATGCTTAGGTCATGGCTGGCTACTTTCATTCTATTCTGTTTATTCTATTCTAAAACACAAATAATGCAATGGAAACAGATATTTCTTCTACCTGAAGCTGCTCTTTATTAATTATTAATTAATTATCTAAAATGAAATGCAGTAACATTCAGAGTAGAGCCTTTTACTTTTATCTAAGTACATTTTTACAAGTCTTCTCAGACTTGTGTTACCACAGCGGATCATCTGCTCACTGGCAGAATGGGTCCCACCCAAGCCAGTATGGATCTGCAGATTGGATTTTTTTTTTTTTTTTAACACTGAATGCTGTTTCTAACGCAACCCAGGCTTGGGACTTGCAATTTCGGAATGCACTGGCTTGTGCATCCCCAGTGGCTGGGAAACAAAACATTTTTACGCAAGCACTTCATTTTAATGTTATATTATTATGATTTAATAATATTGTAGTGCTGCATATTGAAGTAGGATTAAGAAACAAGAACACAGCATCATTGCACTGAAGATTTTTCCTTCAAATGAAGGAGTATGGGTATTTTTATGTCTTTAAAGAGTTCATATTTCCAATGCAAAACATAAATGCATTGCCAATGAATATTAGGATGGAAACTGCATCATTTGCCCGATTTAATGCAGTTGCTGGCATAAACCAGCCCGCCTTCATTCTTCTATTTGAATGAAGAGAGACAGATTATTTTGTTAGTTGAGCAGACACATGGACAGTAAAGTTCTGTTATATTCTATTCTCTAGGTGAGACAAACATCATGTAACAGGATACAGCAATATAATTATTATGATAGTAATAAATCCATGTTCCACCTCTACTCCAAAGTGGGCACCATGATAATTCTCCACTGCATATGTGTGCTTCTGTCCTGCTGTATTTTTTGGATAGCAACAGCAGTTGGCCTTTGCCATCAGCAAAAACCTGACTCCACAATTGGTGTTGTTGATAGTGTGACTCCAACACAACACGAGAGGCATTATCACAGAAACGATGAGGGCTCTTCACCGAGCTGCCGCTGTGACAGTCTCTCATGGCCCAACAGCAGCACTGAGATTAGACAAGAACCTGACACAGGGAGGGACAGAGCAAACTGCTGGTAGTCACCCTCTGGATTTACACATTAGCTGAAGAGATCACTTCTGAGAACCTCTGCGTAAAAGTCTCTTTTCCACAAAATTAGCTCTGGTTCTTGAACTGGATCCATTCAAGATTCTTGGAACCACAGTGCTATCTAGATAGGCCCTTTCTCAAACAAGGAAAATTAAAAAAGGGGAGGGACATCACGTCACTATAGAACATTCTATATTTGGAGAGCAACAGCAAATACATGACTGCTAACATTTGGAAAAATCAGTCAGAATGCTATTCTCTGAACTGTCTTCTTTCATTCACTTTTATTTCTTCAGCAAAGGTCTTATAATGTTGTTATGCTGGGTTTTAGTGTGTTTCTCCATGCATCTCCCATAGCATCAAAATCTGGCACCAAGCAGAGCAAAGACTCTTCTAAACTGAAGTAATGTCCCTTATTTCTTTTTTAGTTTCCTTGGTTTCCATCAGTTTTGAGTGCATAACATCTGCAATGTCTTCACATCTAGACAAGGGGTATTGTCATATACGGGTGTTGACGATAACCGAGATTTTTAAAAAAATTAAATATTGATATAATGCCAATAACACATACATGATAATACTGTGTAAATAATCCAGTGCCTCTTTAACATACTGTATGCTTTTCAATCATTTCCGTTTTTTCTGTTCTTGCATTGTCGTATAAACATCTGTCATTTCACCACTGCCTGATTAATATCGTTATCTTGAATTCTTTTGGTCACAATAGTCGTGTAGTGACAATCTGATATTGCAACAGCCCCAATCTAGACACAGAAGCACACATACGTCAGCCTACAGGACAAGAGTACTTATATTTACAAATGGCATTAAAATGTTCCAGTCATGGGGCAAAAAAGACCATAATGTGTCCTATGAAGAGATAGTTCATCAGCAGCATTTGACTCAACATTGATAATTTAAATTGGGCCAGTCAAGCCCAAGCTGTGCCAGTCAGCAAGTAAAACCCTGAAACTGTCAACATCTATTTTCCTCATCACACACACACAGAGGGAGAAGTGGTGGCGAGCCCGGCAAGGCACGCATATTTTAAGTCACTTTGCACTCTTCAAGAGGGCCCTTTTTTCAATAATCCATTATGCATAGCAGCTCTGGCTCTCCCTGGTATTTCTCCTACCTTCTTGACGTCAGTTGCCATTTGTGAGGGTTACCCTGGCAACGGCCAGCCTCCCCGGGAGATGTCTGGTGGATAAGACGGCCCTGATAAAGCCTTTTAAGGTTCTACTGTTGCTACACCTTTTAATTGCCTTTGATACAGTGGAAGTATTACATGGGGGTCGTTGGGGTGCGTCGCCACATGTGGGCAAAAAAAAAAAAAAGGCAATGTGCAGATAAAAATAGGCAGAGAGAAGCTGCTTCAGATTGACGTCCCATTATCTCCACTTGATTTGATCACCCACGTATTGGGCTCATTTTTGAACAGTCCTGTGAAACTGAATTGGACATGATGGATCTATTTTTGGCCACGTTGTGCACTACTCTTCGGTTACACAAAAGACACGTGTATGAGCCATTTCAACAATCTGCCATTGGAGTGATGAGATAATATGTAAAGACTGGATAGAGCACGCAGCTCATCATGATGCCTCTGAACAATGTGCGGATGTAATTATGAGATAATATGAAAAGATCAAATATCATCCAAGTTATTCATGTAAGTCATTAAACCCCAAATCCAATCTGGCATTCAAACTTGTCCATGCACATTATTGATTGTTATTGTACATTCAAATTTATTATTACAGCAGGAGCCATTGTAATTTTGCATCTATACAAAACATCACTCGGCAAACAGTTGGATGAATGCGTAAACACCAACCTGTTTGTCAGTTTTATTTTTTTTTTACACAGTAATAAAGGGATAGTGCAGTCCTAATCGCTAAAACCACCTTCACATTCAAATTATTTAACTCAGCTGCCTCGCTTTACTGTACCTTGAGCTCAGTTACTTGTGCACCACCCATGCTGAATTTGCAACTATGCAAAAATGTCTCATTCGTAGGAAACAATAGTCAAGTTGCTGTACACGATACACGTTCCAGGCTCCAGGAGGCTATTTATAGCCTTTCCGACATGTGTGTCTTCCTTTTTTTTCAGACAACAGGCTATTGATGTGCTATTTTTACAGTGTCAATTTGCTCCCTCCCTCTCCTTATGGTTGCCAAGCAATGGGCCAAGGGACCTGATTGGGCAAGGATGTGCTTTTGGACACCTTGACTGTGATTCTCAGCTGGCTAATGAATTCTGTCGAAGCAGAGAGCAGAAGAGTTGACTCCTTCTTATGAAAATTCCCTGTAAACCAATCTCTGGTGCAAAAAGAATGGAATTATACAATTACATAGAAAAATATGCATGATTTACAACTACCTTTGAGCAATCATTAACAAATCTGTTGAGCAACTTCAGGCATGACACAACAGAAAGATTGCGATGGCAGAATAGTATCTCCTCATGCAAGTTATGGCAATAACCAATTAGGTATCATCTTTCATGATGATATGCAGCTATACATAAAAACATGGCTGAAGTACAAACAGGTCTGTTGGCAGCACTGGTACTGAGTGGGCTAGCCTATCTATTTTATTATACTGTCATACCTTCCTGACATTTTACTCACTTTTATGGTATTAAGACAGTATCAGTGTAAAACTTGTCTAAAACAGCTCAACCAACTCTATTCCACTGCAGATAGTATTCCCTGAACTTTATAATAGCGATGCTATAAACAATACACACTCAGGATCTTTGGTCTTGAGAAGCTGCAGATGTTAGTCACTGACAAACTGTAATCTAAACTGTACATTTACTGCCCGACTGACAACTTCACTGCTCACATTTTCCTCTGCTCAGCGTGCATTCACATTCACTCTCTGTTGCACGCTCTACACTAGTCTAACCAATCAGCAGTCTGCAGTGTTTGCTCGTTCACCTTTATCATATATTTTAATTCGGGTTCTTATCAGACTCGGTCCAGTGATTGGATTACACTGCAGGTGCCAGCTGTTTTTACTGAACTTGGAAAATCCAGTTTTTCATATTGTGCACCTGCAACGTGGAACAACATGCAGAACCATTTAAAGCTTTCAGCATTTTTATCCCTAGGGCAATTTAAATCTTTAACTGTATCACATTTTACTTCTAGGTGTTCCTGTTTTACCTGATTAATGTGTTTTGCATTTTAACTATTTTATTCATTATTGATGCTTTTATTTATTTTTTACATTTTTAATTGCAGTTTTATTGTGTGTTTTTTAAATTCTTGTCGCCACTTTTATGTAAGTTTCTCTTTGGCTTTTTCTGTGTCTAAGTGCTTTTATTTTTTATTGTTTTACTCGACTACATTGTAAATGAGGTCTCTACCTCAATGTATTTCTGAGTTTAAATAAAGGTTGAATGAAATAAAGGTTGAATGAATCATCGGGACTAACTCTAAACTACTGCCAGGACAGAGGCGCTTTTCTTTTTTACTAGCTAGTCCTGTAGCTTTATCTCCCTTTATCCCTCTGCGCTGTAGAGAGACTGAGCAGTGGTGGTGCGTGTTGTGCACTACACTATATCACCTCAATACAGCATCTCTGTATGAAGTTCATGAAGAGGAGCATCTCTATTATTAATTGTATTGAAAAATTATACCATCTGGATTTCTTAATACCCTGGTATACCGTAATACCTTCATACCACCCAAGCCGAACACAAAGTGTTTGGTTGGTCATTTCTTGTATGTCTGTGTTTAATGGTGTTGGGATTGCTGATGGTGTGTGCCCTATAATGGGAATTAAGTATTGTTCTTTTATCTTTGTAACTAGCACATCATCGGTGGTGGCCTCCATCCAGGGACTACAGATGAAAATTTTAGCTCAGTCTGATACAATACATGTATTGTACATTGTCCCTGCTAAATAAACAAAATATTTTCTCAAAAATTAAAAAAAGAAATTAACAATAAAACTGATATATAACCAATATCATTATTATTATGAGAATGGAAGGACTATTTGATATCAGGGCAGATTTGTGGTTATGATCTGGTATCCATCATCCAACTTCTCTAAATTGTAAGTGAGCATACTCAGTCATTTTTCATCAATATTCTTTGCTCTGCAAAGTGACTGATGAGCTTTAAACCAAAGACATGACATGAACTGATTTTAGTGTTTAATTGTTCATGCTTAATGTGTATTTAATCTTACCCATGTATTTGTTTTTTACTGACTGCAGTGTTGTTTCCTGTGTTTGGTGAGCCGAAGACAAATTTCCACCCCGATGAACAATAAAGATTTATTCTCTTCTATTTACAGTGGATTATACAGTAGCAAAGAGTTGTACTGTGCACTTAAAACAAAAATCAACCAAAACATATGTTTCTGCTATCATGCTTATCATAATCCTCATGATGTGTTTAGGGGGAAATTGGCCGGACACACCTAAACTACTGCTGTGTGTGTGAATTCAATTAGACTTAATCTGACCCCATGCCACTCCGAAAGGAAACCAAGAGCTGGGCAACTTTCATCTTCCCTCCATTGATTGTGGCTCGTGCAGAGATATGGAAAAGCCTATCCCACTGCTCCCTTTCATTGGGCCCATTAAAAATTCATCCTGTCCTAATGGAGAGAGATCCTTTTCAATGAGCCCACTGCAGGCCAACTGTGGTGTGCCGGGGTGAGACTTGGCACAGCTGTGTCCTGGCACCATCCAACCCTTACAGCTTTTAAGTTTGATTTTAGGTGTTTTTTGTTGTTGTTGTTGTTGTTTTGTTTTTTTGTTTTCTTTGATGGATTTATCTTCACTGTTCTGTATTCTAAGCATCGATAGAAAAGCATCCAAAGAAATAGTTTCATAGTAAATTCCACTGTCTTCATGTCACTTGGTACAATAAGATTATAATAAAAATGTCATAACTAATAACTAATTTATTAATCTGATAACTATTACTATATACTATTTACAGAATAATTGTTTGGTCTACAAAATGTCAGAAAATGTAAGTTCCCAGGCACCATAACATCTTCAAATGTTTCATTTTGCCCAACAAAGATATTTAGCTCACTATCATAAAGGACAAAGTAAAGCATAAAATATTTACATTTGAAAGATAATCGATTTGATAACCGTTAATCATTTCAACATTTGCTGGTTAATGTCAGGATTTGTTGCTTTTCTTTGTCATTTATGATAGTAAATGAAGAGTCTTTGGGTTAATTGTAAAATTAACTGTCAGATTAACTGATAATTTTGAAAAAGATCTCTGTACACCTGAATGTGTGACAGGTGCGTTGGAGGAAGACAGATGAATTGATAATGAAAATAATCATTGCAGCCCTATTTGTCAACAATCCAAAAATTAAAAATTACAATAATGTAAACAGAATCATAAAATTCTTGCCATTTTTTGTTTAATTTATTTATTGTACTTTATTAGGGTCTTATAATATGCTCCTCAACTGACTGTTTTCTTTGAAAAGCTGCAATAAAACCACATTACATTTTGTTGCTATTCCTGCTCATATAATTTGACTCAAGTATTTTGGACTTGGCTTTGGAAAAACTAAACATATAACTTTACAACAATGCTCACAGGTGACAAAGAAAAGTCACAATTGGTAATTGATTACATTCATATGGTAAACTAAAAATACTGTACTTTCCTCACCTTCAACTTTCATACTGATACTGTAGATTCACCAGTCTGCTGGTTAATTTAGTGTATTGGTATGTGAGCAAATCAAAGAGTGAACTTTCTGAACAAAAAGTGGCTTTTTAAACGTGAGGTGAAGCCCATTTGAATCACTACTACTACTACTACAAGGTTTACAGGTCTAACATTTGTTTCCTGTATCTCATTCGGTTCCTTTTTGTTGAGGGGGCTGACGGTCGTACCATTTCTCCTGGAGGTGAAACAACCCACTTCTGACAATTTTTCAAGTGTGAAGAAAATATTATTACCGATTGTTTTTGAGTATTGACTTAAATATAAAGTAATTTGGCGAGGGTTTGATATTTTCCAAGATGTTGTATTGGTTATATTTTTAAAAATATCAATCCATTCGGGACAGCGCACCCCTCAGCGTAGGCTGTTGCCATGTTCCCACTTTCATGGGTGTGGTGATTAGCTTGCTTGGTGAAAATTTCAGTCTAATCCGACCGGAGTTGGTGCTCGCTTCTGCCCCTTTAAACCGATTAAATCGTCTTAAAATTAACACGACTGCCTTTACGATTCCTCTCGCAGCTGGGACCATGGTTGTCGTGTGAAAACGGATCGCCGTGACTCGGACTGGAAGGACGGACGAGACCAAAAAGCCCTGTTTCAGGTAAGGACGTGTAGTCTTGTCTTGATATTTTTTGGTGGCTTTTAGGGTATTTCCTGCTTTGCTTACGGCGGTTGTATCTTGTTTATGTTGTGGGTGACATGTAAAAAATGTCTGTGAGAGCAGCAGCTCTTGACATAACTGTTCCCAGGCTACTATCGCCTCTCAATGCTGTTTTTTTTTTTTTTTTCCTCTAAAGCTGGAAATTCACTGCTCTCCAACCAAAACGCGGCCTTTTTTTTTTTTTACAGGCTGTCAAATAATAATTCTCAGGCGGAACTATGAGGGTCAAACACTCTCACTAAAAGTCACATATCCATTTGTACCCGTTTCATACATCAGTTTTCTCATTTGTGGCTGCACGACACCCTGCCAAGCTTTTTTTCCCCTTTTCTATTAAATATACATGCCAGTCAGTCAGTCCGCCTTCATCCGAGCGGCAACCGGTAGCGTGACGGGGCGCGCGAGGCTCAGGCAATTTGTTGCTCCTATCAGAAATGTATCTGGACTAAGATCAGTTATATAAATGATCAATGCATATTAATTTCTGATGTCTGTCTCCAGATGATGGTTTCCTGTCTTGACTGTTGTTGACAGTCAGTATACAAGTCAGGGCAGACAGTGAGTTGCTGTTGATGTACAATGTTATTGTTATTATTTATCTACGGGTTTTAGTTGTATTGCTGTTAGTGCTCTGATACAATGGCCTATGTAATAACTACAAGGTGGTAGTATGGTGATATAATAAAAAAATATATGTATCGTTAAATATACAGTACATAAAGTAGGTGTCCTGGGCAAGCAGACGACATACACTGTTCATTTAGAATAGTTATATCAAGGGATGCACAATAAATTATTGGCTAATAATGGGAAATTTATATTTACGGTTACAACTCAGGATTATTTTCATAGTCGATAAATCTCAAGATTGTTTTCTCGATTAATCAGTTAACTGTCATAGAGAAGTAAAGAAACTAGAGAATATTCACATTTAGACTTGTTTTCTTTAAAAATTACTCAGACTGATTAATCGATTATCAAAATAGTTGACCATTAATTTAATAATTGATTAACAGTTGCAGGTCTGTATATATTATTATTTATTTTTCTGATGATGAAATTATAGCCAATAAATTTGACAGATTATGTCAAAGCTTTTAATTAGAATTCTTAGACAAAATGTTCTATAAAAGCCAAAAGTTTATTTGTGACATTTTTGATGTATTTTACTAGAAAAACTAAATAAACTTGGAGAGAATCAGAACTGTTCTTTGTTTTTGTCATAATTGTGATCTAATTTAGATTTGGTTAGGTCAGAGCTAGGGCTGCAACTAACAGTTATTTTCATCATCGATTAATCTGTCGATTACATGATTAATCGATTAGTTATTTGGCCTATAAAATATAAAAAAAATGGAGCATGAAAATGAAAAATGTCGATCAGTGTTTCTCAAAGCCCAAGAGGTCATCCTCAAATGTCTTGTTTTGTCCACAATCCAAAGATAATCAGTTTACTGTCACGGAGGAGTAAAGAACCTCAAACCGATTAATCGATTAAAAAAATGGTTGGATTAATTTAATAATTGACAATTAATTGATTGATCATTGCAGCTCTAGTCAGAGCTGGAATATTAAATTATCCACCTTTGCTCACAACATCTTAGCCTTTCTTACCCTCAGGTGTGCATAAACTACAGAATATATGAACTTCTTTGTAAAATACAAAAATGTTGCTTATGAGTTGTCTTATTGGTGTCGGCCATGCGAAGCAGGTAGCCACTGGGTATCAGAATTGGCTGCATCTCTGAATAAAGGTTTAAAAAATGGGTATGATAGACAAGCAGACAACATGCATACACTGTTCATTTAGAATAATTATATCCTTAACTCTGATAGAACATTTGAAGCCACGTAAAGCTGAATTGAGTAGCTGATCATGAGTAAATTGACAGAAAATTAATTAGCAAGAATTTTGATCATCATTTAAGTCAATTAGGCCTAATTATCAAGCTAAAAATCATGCCAAAAAGTCTCTGGTCTCAGCCTATCAAATGGTAGAATTTGTTACTTGTCTCAGTCACATGTGACTATAAATTATGGCTGGATAACACATCAGTATTATGTTGATATATTGTGAGACTAGAGCTCATCTTAAATTTTGGATGTTGTTATGTCATCATATGGCATCATTGTCTATTACAGTAAAATTCTGTCATTTAAAAAAAAAAAAAACATACCAGACTATTATTTGCCTTTACTCACTTACTGTAGTCATTATCCAGTATTAGTCAGTATCCACAGTACTGATGATTATATATCAAAACCTCATTGTATCGTATCGTAGTCATACCTACGATATTGCTGCGATAGGAATAAATATGTATATACAAGATATTTGGTCAAAAATTTGGATTTTGTTCATATTGCCCAGCCCTATTATACATTTAATATATATGTGTTTTGAACTGTTGATCGGAAAAAAAAAAAAAGCAGATTAAAGTTGTCAGCTTGGCTTCTGTGAAATTGTTACAGGCATATGCCTCTGTTTTCTGTCATTCATCAGCAACAGATGAATCGATAATGAAAATAATTGTTAGTTGCAGGCAGCCCTACAGCCAGGAAAAGACAACATTGGAAACATTTCACAGTAATCTGGAAAATGAAAGACAATAAACAGTCCTCACAATAATACTGCTGTGTGTACGGCTCATAGGGCTGGGCTGATAAAATATTCAGTATTTCAATATAATGATTTGTAGACTTCCATTTGAATTGTATAATTTATTTATTTTTATTTATCCTTTATTTACTGTGGAAGGTCCCACTGAGATAGAATATTTCTTCCAGGGGGTCCTGGTCAAGATTTGCAGTAAAAAACATGAAAGGTTTCATATAAGAGTACAGACAATCAAAAACAACAACAACAAACAAAAAAACAACATAATCACAAAAAAATTTGCCAAAACCATGGCAGATGTAATGAAGAGCAAAATTTTACAAAACAACATGATATATGATTATTATATCATTATTTATTCTTTAAATCAATGATTCTGTAATTGAAAACTAACAGAAGTTATTTAAGTTTCTGTTTTAAATGTATTGAGAGCAAAAAAGTGCAACACAGCTCAAGACATTGGGCATTGATTGAATATTTTACGTGACTTTCCGTATGTTTCCCATGTCAGGATGTATATTGTGAAAAACTGAATCATCAGTTGTGAAAAATATTCATCAGTTATTATGACACTGATTTCAGTCATGCTGGCCCAGCCCTTGTGTGCTGCATCTTTAAGCTGTATATTTTACAACTCATATTTGTGCAGCTGTGTGTTACCAAACCTATACCACACCTCAGAGAAACTAACCCATGGAAACAGTAAAATAACAGCTGGAGCCATTAAACACTAACAGGAAATCTCAGACTTTTTCAGAAAACAGTCATGGTTCACTTCATGGACTACGGATGTCATTTAGAAACCATCTTGTCCAAACATGCTCTCTCCACTTGGTTCTTGTAGTTTTTTATTAGGAATTAAAGTGTGACTGCATTCATGTGTAATTGTTTCAGTTAACTGTCTGGTGTAGGTGGGGGTGAAACCTGTGATCAAAGTAGGTCATACAGTCATCACACATTCATCCACCGTGTTCCTGTCAGTTCTGTTTAATAGCAAGCAAAATCAAACATGCCACATTTTCTCTAAGCATTCTCTTATTTGTTCTTATAGTTCATGACACACACACGATATGATATGAACATGTATCAGCTGAGGAGGAGGAAATGTGGCATCTTACCTTACTGGAATCTCACCCGGCATTTCCTCCATTCTCCGGATATTTGGAATAGTCAGTGGTTATCTGAACAAGTTTACACCTGGTGGAGCTGCTCTGCTGCTTCCAGTTTTCACTTTCACACACCAAAATCCTGGTCAGTTTTCTGCTCCCGTCCAGAACGGACACTCGTGGCTCCTGGAATTGGCTCTTAGATCGAAACTGTGAGGGCAAGATTGTAGTCATAGGTGTAGGGATTTTTTGGTAAGATGTTTAACAGAATTGAAATCATCTATCATAAACTGTAATGCATACAGTTCAAGAAAAGGTAAAAGAAAAGAGCTCAGTATTTGATGGATTTAAAGGGATAGTTTGGATTATTTGAAGTTGGGTTGTATTAAGTATTTATCAGATTGTCATTACACCTGCACAGGGTCTACAGCCAAGATGGCTAAACTGGCACATTTACAGAAATGTTCATTAATATGCACTGTCCCTGTAACTTTGAATGATATAAATTAATGAATAGTCAGCATATGAACTACATTACCTTGCAGACCACGGAAGTTGCTGGGCGACTCTTGCCTTGATCGGTTAGTTTGTTTCTGAAGTCACTCAATAACACAAATAAACTAACCGATCGAAACAGCTGTAGGCCAGCATCCCCCGTATTCTGTGAGGTAAAATGACTGATTTCGCCAACAGAGTCTGGTTGTGCAAGAGAGAGTGATAATTGGGTAATATGTAACAGCGCCCTTGGAAAAGGCAGTCTGTTGGCAGGGTAAAGCGGTGAAAATATTTTAAACAGATTTTTTCAAATTAATACATTTTTTTGTTGCTAAAAAGTGCTGAAATACATTTTGCTACTAATGGTGTCCACAGTAGTACATTAGCTTAACTTCCATGCTGGTACTCCTCTCTGCTTCTCCAAACTGGGGGCATGTTGACCACCATCTACTGTAGGTGATGCATTTTTGCCATGTGCCTGATATAACCGCTTTGAATAATCCAAACTACCTCGCTAAGCCTTTAAAGTGCACATTTATTGCACATATATTACTTATTTATTCTTACTGGAAGTAAGAATACTCCTGTCCAACGTATACAGTGTAATTTACACAAATATGGCATGTAATATGTATGAATATAATAAACAATAAAGTTTTACTGTAAACAACACTGGTGCTCACAGTTGTTCAGATTTGGCTGTTCATGGTGTTAATTCCTAAACTTCCTGACCATTTCATGTTGTTGAGCCCCTGAGGCTCAGGGTGCAGCTGCACTGCCTGGACCTCCTGCTGCTCTGTTCATCAGCATTTGTTCATGATTGAGGCAGATGTGACTGACTTTCTACTGTATGTGACCCAAAAGGAGCTGAAGGTCTCATTGATAAATTTAAAGCTACGTTATGTAACGTTTCTACATTAAAATCCCTTAAAATGCTAGAAGTAGGTTATGTATTTTGGCCAGCAGTGTGTTTACATTATCCTAAATATTTGCAACAATGATGAAACACAGAAATCTGTAATTTATTCAAGCTAATGGTGTGCTTCCTACTAGCTGCTAGTTGCTATAACTTGATATGTCAGACAGTCAGAGAGTAAGGAAGGAAGTCTGCAAACGTGACTAAACGTGACTTGAATAAAACGTGATACATTGACTCGTCCGTGAACATGATTTCTGCCTGAGTCACATTAGATAGATTTTTATCTGATAATAACCCCCGTGATCCCTCACTCCTTCAGATGTCATCAAACTACGTCTTTTGTTATTGTTTTAATGTGAGAGCAACCCTTAGGGCAGAACTTAAGCCTACGTATTGTGCGGTTAAGGTAAATACGAAATATGTTAATGAGTGTTATGAGTCCATCACGTTTCCATCTGAGGTGAATCTTCTCCAGGTTTGACTGATTGAAACACTTTGATCTACCTCCTCTCTCTCTCATGGTTGTATATTTTTTGTTGAATGTGAATTATCATTGAATCAGCAGAGTCACACACTGAAGGGACAGTGTCTCCTGTAACAAATATATTGTGGCCAGGCTTCATTATTTTAAACTGGAGACCACAGTGAGTGACTAACAATAACCTTACTATGGAGAAGTTAAGGAGATCTCTCTGTTTGTCTCTGTTTCTCCCTGTCTGAGTGGTATAAAAAGAAAGTGAAAGTTTCTATATCCAGTGTCTCATAAACAGAATCGTTTTTCCAGTCATTGTTAACCTGGATTAATGAATCAATTATGCAACAGCAGCTAAAAACATGTTGATAGCTGAACCAGATGAACCAAATATAAAAACCTACAGAAAAACATGTGGACATTATTCTCATATAAAAAGGCCTATAACTTACAATCGTTTTCATTATCAAGCAATTCTCTCATTATTTTGGTGATTAATCAATTAATTTTGTGGGCTATAAAATGGAAGAAAGTCAGTAATGAAAAAAAAAATTGGCAGAGTGGTGATGTCTTCAAATCGCATCACATTTTTGTTTTTGTTTTTTTAAAATCAGATCACTAATCCAAAGCCCTAAGATATTCCGTTTACTATCAGAGAAGGCTAAAAAATGGCAAATATTCACATTTGTGAAACTGGAAGCAGTGAATTTTTGGCATTTTTCTCAAAAATTATTTGTATGGTCAGTGTCAAAATAGTCAGTGGATTAATTTTCTGTCACTGAACAAAAAATTAATTGATCAATCAGCTAGTAATTTCAGCTCTACATAAGGCTGCATACCTTTTTTTTAATAATATGCCATCTCCACACTTTTTAAAATGTATTTTGTGTGCTCAATATGATTTATTTGTATTAGGACATTTTATACAACATTATAATTTCCTTTCATAGTTTGTTCTGTTTATTTAATCCGTAATTGCGAAGCAATTTGTAAAATGTTATTGGAATCAGTGGGTGTTTTAATCTCATTGCAGATATGACAGTTTTATTTAAATAATTAGCTACTTTGGCTCTGATGCAGCTGCCTCTTTCTGTAATCTCACTCAGTGTCCCGCCCACAACATTACCTTATTGGCTGAATGTTGAAAAGTTCTTTTTTTAATTAAACAAACGCTTAAATGCACTTCATAAATGTTTTGTGTTCTTGTTTGTGTTACTATAAATTTTGACACCAACATTTCCATTTTTACTGCAAATGTCTATTGGCACCAAATACAGTTATCGATTTCCCTGATTACTAATAATCAGCATCGACCCTGAAAGAAACATACCAGTCAACTCCTTTGCTCCTTTGGCATCGTTGGAAAACTTTCCCAACATAGCACAGAAATGAAATGAAATTGAACCTCCTCTTTTCGTTGACCAAAAACTAACAGGTGATTATGTATGTATTTGCGTCCATTTCAGGCTAACTAGTGACTGAAGTTGATGTGATATGTACTTACAGCCTTAGCAATGCAAATACACAAAATGTGTGTGTGTGTAGCTGTATGCCTAATTCTGCCTTCTGCATTCTGCATCTTTGTCTCAAACCTACACAGTTTTATGCAGGTAGCAGTTGTTTGGTCCCAGTTCAGATACCCATGTCTCCTGTTGAGGCTGACCACGTTGGATGGGCAGATTGGTGTTTGGTTGGTGTCAGAAGGGCAGTAGCAATAATAGCCTCCCATGGCCAGTCTCAGAGACCGGACTGCTGTGGTGCCAAGCAGCACTATCTACTGTAGCTGGCAGCCACATACTAAACAATAGGCAGCTCCAACACACAGCTCTGCCTTTGTCGCCCCTGATACTGTGCCAGGCTGACTGGCTGCATGACTTCAGTCACACAACTGGAGAAAAGACACAAACACACAACTGGACTATAAATTGTTAAAGGTAAACTTTATCTAGTCTTCTTGAAGGGACCATTTATGTGTGTGACAGTGTCTTCTGGCTGTGGTTAAGATGCGGTTACTTAAAACAGCAGTTATGAGTGGCCTGTTTTCTAAATGACTAATATTTAGTATCCATGTGTGAACAAGATCATTCATGTGGCACTTTCACAAATCACTGCTATGATACGCCTAGAATCAGAACTGTCAGTTTGATCCAAACTGATGGGAAAACACCCGGACACATGACGATTCTCAGCATCATCTTCCATCATACCTGCATTATTTTTCCTCCTCATCTCTCTTGTGTGCTCTGTTGCCTTTCACGTCACATGCCTCAGGCTGAAAACGTCAATTGAAAATATTTATCTGGGTCTAGAAGGTCATATCGGGTTTTGGTAGTCCACAAGGCCTCTGTGTGTGTGACGTGGCAGATTTCAGAGGCATACAACATAATGTATCCATGGCAGTCATAGAGTAGCACCACATCACAGGCGAGCTGACGCTGAGAGCCTTTCTTTAGGGGGGTTGCGTCAGCCGGAGGAGAGAGTGACGTCACTCCTGGGCAGCTGAAAGCATTGCAACGCTTGCTATCCCTGATGCCTCGTTACTGTCAAAGACCTCTTTGGCGAGATGAAGTCCAGATGAGCCGTCCAAGGCATCCTCCTCTCTTGTGTTAGAGCAAACAATGGTCAAAAACAAGTGAATCCCACGCCTAAAAGAGTAGCTTTCAACACACTTATAGCATCTTAAAAGGTAATCTTAGCAGCATGAACTTCAGATTGTCTTAGCTACTTGTTTGCTATTTCAAAAATTATGCTTTTGTGGTGAATAAGTAACTAGTGGCCCATTGGTTTCAAAGCTTTCTGCAAAAATGAAGATAAAGCACAAACATCCTCCTTTTACATTAACATGATTTCCTGTGGAGAGGAAGGGCTGGACTCGGTCTAATTGTTGAATTATAGAAAATGAAACTGAAAATTTAATCTCTTGAGGGTTTGACTTCTGGACAGCAGACTGTAAAACAGCCTAGAAAATGAGGGGGGGTTGTGGGGCGCGGTCCAAACATTTCTGAGGAGTGTCTAAGTGCTTTGTGACCCACATTCAGGCTCCCCAAGGTAAAGGAAGTGGCAACTTGCGCACACACACACTCACACACACACATGCACACATGCTTGTACAAACAGATGCTCAATCTGATACACTTAACCCAGATATACATTTAAATAAACATAATGTGTACACACACAGATAAACAATATATTACAATATAATGGCAGCACTTTTACTCTTTCTCTCATTTTTCATGAGTTGAAGTAGGACTTCTGTGAACACAAAAGCTTTATGTCTCAGATTTTCTTCACTAGTTTGTTAAAAATCTGTGTTAGTGAGCATTTCTCCTTTGCCGAGATAATCCATTCACCTGAATCCATGTAAGTACTGGAAATAAACAAGCTGCCAAATATTACAGCAAATATAGTAAGTTTTAAGTTTAAGTTTTAAGTCATACTTTATTAATCCCCAAGGGGAAATTACAGTTTTTTCACTCTGTTGTCATTTTTTCTCTACATACACACAGGGCCGAAATACACATGCACATGCACAAACAGGACCTATAGACATGCATCAGGGAGAGGTGTCAGAGCGAGGGGGCTGCACACACATACATATAATCAGGTGCGCCCTGTCACTGAGGTGGTCAGTTTTTCTCTACTTCTCCATTTTCCATTTCTGGCTATTGTCACTACCAGCTTCTAAATACTATGTAAAATTTGAAGAACTAATAATAGCTAACTAATATCGCCGACCAAAAAGGTACCTTCATCAGTTACTGAAGCCCACCATCTAATGTTGTCAGTCAGTTATCCATGCTGTCACTGTCAGCAGGCAACAGCAGACACAGTATCTAGAAGGGAACTTCAGATCCACGACACATCACGAGAGTGATCATTTTAATCCAAACCATGACAAAATCTTGTGAAAGTCTCAAAAATTTTGGGTTCTCTTCTATACGTGACCAGCAGGTGTTATCACAGAAATGGTGCCGCCGCCAGATGGAGGAGCATGTAAAGTGCTCACCGGATTCGTCTATAGAGATGCGGGTTAAATAGCATGATTATTGAGTGTGGCCACTTAAAAATGTGCATTAGGCACTGAATTATTGCTATTTTACAAGGCTACAGATACGTATTACTCTGCCTCTGATTGACTTACCCTGATATTCTTACTCTGACCCTAATCAATCACTTCTTATGTCTAAACCTAACCAACCTAACCAACAAAGGAAATGAATACTAGCCAATCAGAGGCAAAGGAGGGCGGGTCATGACTTTGGGGAAGAAATAGTATCTGTAACCGAAAGTGAAATAGCCACAATTTAGTGCCTAAAAAAAATTCCTTTTCAAAATAAAACTGCATGTTCTCAGGGTTTCGTCAGGTCCATAAAAAGTCAAAAATACAATAATCTGAATTGTAGACCTTAAATGTTTAAAATGATTTTGACAGGTGTTAAAAATTGAATTATGAAGTTAACATTACTTTTTAAAGTTGGATTTAACTTCGGTATAGCTTTAAAATGTATTTTGGAGGAAGATTTGTGAATTTAACTTGTTGAAACCTGGAGAAACCCTCATTTTCGAGTGGCCTTTTGACCAATTCAGTCCACACCTGTGTCATAATCATGGTGTTTGATCAGCATCTCTATATGCCACACCTGTAAGGTGGATGGATTATCTTGGAAAGGGAAACATGCTCATTAACTCAAATTCTAACTAATATCTGAATAAAATTTGAGAGAAATAAACCTTTTGTCTGCACAGAAGAAGCTTTGCATTTTTTTCTTCAACTCATGAAAATTGGGAGCAAAAGTGTTTGTATTTTTATTGAGTGTATTTCACAAATGTTCTCTTTGTCATTTGGACAAATTGTCTGATAAATTGTCCAGAACTATCCCCAGAACCCAACACACACACACACATTCGTGGGTCTTTGGGGCGGGCCGAGCAAACAGCGCAATGCAACAACACAAAAGGCTGATTGAGTCAGGAAAGGTCAGAGCCTGGCTCAGATGGCCTTTTGAACCAGACTGGGGGTTTTTGAAGAGCCAGGCCACCCTCCAGGCCCCCACCCAGCCCCACCCTTTGCACTGCAGCACCCTCCTTTGGTCTGAACCCATACAGGATACCCATGTTTGTCTGATGGAAGTTCCCATCCTTCACTCTCCGTCCGCCTGTTGCACTCATAGTATTTCTGTCTCTGTCTTGCAGGTGTCAGCTGGTAAAGCGTGTGTGAGTGTGTGGGTGTGTGAGAGAGAGTGTGCGTGTGTGTGCGTGCATGTGTGTGTGTGTGTGCGTGCAGGCACGTGTGTTTTCCCAGCCCCAGTCAGTGTTTGGAGCAGAGTGTGGCCTGAACACATCACAGAGGGACAATGAGCGAGCTGGAACAGTTACGGCAGGAAGCCGAGCAACTACGCAATCAGATCCGGGTACGGCAACAATTTATGTGCACGTGTTTGTTTATGTTGACGAGTGTGTGTGGGGTGTGTTGTACATGTGTTTGTACATCACACGTGTGCCACTGTCTGTTCACTGCAAGCTGTGACTCACGCAGTTTCAGATGAGACAGTGACGCACTTGGAATATAACTTGTCAATCAGTGACTTCTATTCTCGTGCAGAAATTGGAAATTGATCTATAAATGTCAGTTGCTGCTGTGTGATGATTCTGTGACTGCTGAGATATTCAGTTGCTGTGATTGGCAATAATTTACAGTACGTTTAGACACTTTGGATGCAATTTTAGTCATTAATCTCATTAATGTCTTTTTGTTAAATTATTTGTGTGTGTTTGTGCAGAATCACAAGTGCTGTGTGCAATGAAGTGACTGACTGAGCTGAAATTTGTCACTGGTCAACATGATTATTAAGGTTTTTGTTGTGTTGCAGGATGCCAGGAAAGCCTGCAGTGACTCCACTCTGTCACAGGTGAGATTTCCTCTACACATATAAAGAGTTTCCAGGGGTCTTTTAAAAGTTTAAAATCCAATAGTCTGAATTATAGGCCTTAAAATGTCTTAAATATGATCTTGACAGGTTACTTTTATAAAGTTGCCTCAACCTTAGACTCACTTTTAAATTTGTTTATGGGAAAAAATTGTTTCGATCACATGTAACAACCACAGAACGAAACCAACATGGAACCAATGACCACTAACACAAACTATGCATTGAGCTTCACAGTCCACCTTCAAGTGTAGAAAGGACAAGATGTCTGACATTACGTAATTTGGATTGGCAGATAAATATCATTAAGAGATTGATTATGGTTAATTAATGAAGAGATTAATTAATTTACTTTTTGCCAGTATGGATAGTTCTTAAATTGCGACCATGATGGTCATTAAGCCGTCTAAAAAAGGTCTTAAATGTTTCAAGCCTACATAAATCCTGTAAAATATTGTGTGCAATACAAAGAGGGTATTTTTCCTGTGGAGTCTTACAAATTTTTCATGGTAGCTGTCACAGTATTTTGCATAAGGAGGGAGTGTTCAAGACTTGAAGAAATACTCTAAATGGCACAAACCATGAAAAATAGAAAATATGTCTGTACCACAAATTGAGGTTGCGGATTCACAACGCAAAACACTTGACTGAGCCGGACTACATCTAGTTGGCTCAGTCGTCTGTATGTAGAATGAAAGCTTTAATATGCAACATTCCTGCATGAAAATGCCTAAAAATGCTAGACCTATGTTATATCTTTTGTTGAGTTTTGTACTCACATTCTGCCAAATGTTTCCAACAATGTTCAAACCCAGAGATATCCATAATTTATTCAAGGTAACAGTGTGTTACCTGCTAGCCACCAGTTGCTATAACTTCCAGGAAAACACGGAATACGTCAGAGAATGAGGAAGGAAGTTGTCAAACGTGATTAAACTAACATAGCGAGATGCCTAACAGCAGAACATACATGTTTCAGTTTTGCCCATAATTAGTAAAAAAATCTGTTGAGTTCTGTAATAGTTTTAGCCACATGTGGACACTTCTGAAGCTGGATAAGACAATCTCACTTTTAAATACCTGCAAAAAATACAGTTGTAACAAAAATCTGCTCACTGTCTTCAGTGTGATTCAGCTAATCAAGGCAAAAGTGTCAGAACAGTAGGAGTCCTGCTTTATCTGCCCTCAGCCTCTCTGTATGTACACACACAAATATTCCACAGACATTACACACAAATATAATCTCCACTGTTATTCTTAATTGTCCATTGTTGAGTGATGCTGGCCTGTTTTTGCTGCCTCAGCTTGAGTCGACTGTCCAAAGATGTGTGTGTTTGTGGTGATAAAAGTGTGTCGGCGTGTGGGCCTCCAGTGTCACCGCTAATGCTTCTTCCTGTGTTTTGGCAGATCACAGCTGGTCTGGACTCAGTGGGCCGGATACAGATGCGGACGCGACGCACTCTTAGGGGCCACCTGGCCAAGATCTATGCAATGCACTGGGGGAGCGACTCCAGGTAGTGTAGTTATTCTACAGACAACACCATTATTAGCTTTGAGCAGGAAATTAACCTTTTTATTCCACTGGAGGTTCGTTTTTTTTTTTTTTTTTTCTTCTTCTTTTTTTATGGGCATTTCTTTAAATTGGCAAACAGACAAATGATCTGCTACTTTAAAATAATCTTAATTTCTTTCCCCATTTCCGTTAAGTTTTGTAGAGAGTACTGCAGTCACACCCTCAGTCCATCTGTATTATTTTTGATGCAGTGGTTGGTGCAGATTTGGTGTTTTCCTCTGCTGGCTATGTGGTGTTGTTTTCTGCTCATTTAAGTTGCTTTTTCAGTTGTTTTCATTCAAAAGAGTCTCTGATTTTTTTTTTTTTTTTATTCCTGAGCACAAAAATTAAGCCAATTATATAAAGCTGCAATTTACAATTATTTTCATTGTTGATTAATTGTTAGTGATTTTCTCAGTTAATCGATTAATTAACTCTAACAATGTTGTCATTTGAAAAATAATTTTCAAGACTTTCCTGTAATGATTATTATCATTAATGATAAATCTGTTGATAATTTGCTCCACTAATGATTAGTTGTTTGGTTCAGAAAATATTGATCATTGTTTCCCAAAGTTCAAGATGACGTCCTCGAATGTGTTGTTTTGTTCAAAACGCAAAGATTTTCAGTTTACTGTCAGAGGGGTGCAAAGAAACCAGAAAATATTAACGGTTAAGAAGCTAAAATCTGAGAATTTGATGTTTTTTTTCTAAAAAGATGACTCAAAGTAGTTGACAGTTAATATAACAAAATACGTATGGCTGTAGTTCACATTAATTATCTACAGTGGCCAAGAGTCACAGCTTAAAAGCACAGAGATACTAATAATAATTAACACATTTAAACCCATTTTCTTTTCTAATTTTGTTAGAAGTGTACAAACTTCAGAGGTAATTTTAACTTCTGTTGTGCCAGCGAACAGCATGGCGACTGTTAACACTGCAGCTATAACTGTCAAGACCTGCAGTATGCCAGCAATGGATAATAAACTGCCTCCAATGGTTGATAGTCTGCAGGTTTCCATACAGGCCAAACATGAACACAAGTTCAGCCACAGTGCAGGAATTTTACAACAAAATCACCAGCCTGGTATTGGCTTAATCTCTGTCTTGGAAAATTTACTGGAAGCTAGAGTAGGTGGTTTCTTCAACAATACCAACCCTAGCTTTTCTGAAATTCTTACAATAGTAGTAATTCCTAAAGCTTAAGTCATGCCATTAATTTGACTGTCAATACTTAGGCAATGCAGTGTAGCATAACTGCAGTTATCAGTACAAAATAGCAACTCTCACTACAAATATAATTTAGTACAATTACCTAAAACTGTTGCAGTTCTCAACAGCTAGTATCACTGTAATTAAATATTTTCTTTCTCTGTGTTTAATATGTCTGTGTCACTCTTTATCTTTCTCTCTGTCCATCTGTCTCCCAATGCAATGCACTGGGGCAGTGACGGCAGTCCCAGGTGTGGGGCTATACTACTATCAGTACCACTACTACTCTTACTACTTCTGCTACTACTACTACTAATATGACTAATACCACCATAATTGACTGTCACTACTGCCACTTCCACTACTACTGTACATCTAAGTGCTAGCACTGTTTTACGCCCTCACTATGAGCACAGTAATGACATTCACTGGGCACAGAACAGGCAGCTACAGTTATTTAATATTTCCTTAAAGATGCAGTTTGTAAGATCTAAACCCAAATGATTATGATGATTTAAAATAAACCTGTGAGTTAAGTTCCTCTGTGTCCAGATTGGACTAAAACCGTGGATGTAAGCAATAAGTTGTTCTGAAATGGAAACTTACAAACTGCGTTTTTAACTGTTTGCTGTGATTATGAGCACCAAGAATTATGAGTCGAGATCATATTTTTCCAATAACATGCATGCAGTGCACTGATCTGTATCCATAGGAAATGAACTGGGAGATGGTGCAGCCAAATAGTTCTGTTTTTTCAGGTAGAATTTTGTAGATTTATTTAGGAGACATTAGTTCTCTCTTCTCTTTCCATCACTAAAATTTGTTTTTTAAAACTGTTTGATTACAAAGCTGAATACTCGTATTATCTGCGGCTGATGATGTGTAGGCTGTTCGGTCCTGATTATCTTGTTAAAGGTCCAGGTGTGTAAGATTTATGGGGATCTGTTGTCATAAATATTACACTCAATTTCTGCCATATTCTGTTTTCATTAGTGTGTAATCACCTGAATGTAGGAATTGTTTTTTTGTTACCTTAGGATGAGCCATTTGTATCCACAGAGGAAGCAGGTTTTCTTTCACACAAGCCACCATGTTGCACTGCATTGTTTCTACCAGGCTTGTGCTAATTGGTGATCGGATCTTATAGAAATGATTGAAGGAATGATCAACGATTTTCAAGCTGATTTTTTACCTACACCAATATTAAGGCAATTTTTAACTAACTTACTCTCATATCTAAGATGTTATACAAGTAATCGCTACACTCTACTCCACCAAAAGTGGTGCAGCCAATCAGCATCCTAGGAAGGACTACTGGCAGCAGGAAGCGTCCACGGAAGCAACTCATCTTGAACAAACGATGGGTCTCGATGGAAAAGATGTTTTTGCTCTTCTCTTGACCAGCTTTGGCAAGAGTTTGATCTGATAAGTTGAAGTTCGCCCAGATTAGACATGATGGATAGATAGTTCATCCAATCACCTGCCAAGTGTTTTTTAAAAAGTGCCTGCCCTTCTCCAAACAGTTGCTAAGGATGACTTCCCAGATAGATCTGTGTAACAAACCATCTGGTTTGTCAGATTAAAATTTTATAGACATAATCAAAAATTTATTCAAGTACTCCTTGACAGTGTGAGTATAATCTAAATACACATTTTTTCAAATGTAATCTTGGCTGATTATAGTTATGTATCTGATAACGTAATCCTGATTACATGTAATCTGTTACCACCCAACCCGACAGCTAGATGCCACCTAAATCCTACACACTGGTCCTTTAAGTGTGTGTGTGTGTGTGTGTGTTTGTGTGTGTTAGTGTGAATTGTGAATATGTGAATGTGTGGTGGCACCCTCTGGGTGACCCTACAGCAGGCCAGTGTTTATTTTGTATACAGCCACTGACATTTGAGCGTGATGGCTCTCCTCTTGATTGTAGCATAGCACCATCAAACTACTTCCTGTCCCCTGAGAGATGGAAACACCCAGTCAGGAGGGGAGGGGTTCCAGCTGTTTCTGCATGTGTACCACCTATAACTCTGTCTGTACTGACTGTTTCTACTTCATCCTCTTCTCTGTCTGTGTCTTTTTACCGTCTCTCCTGTGCTGCCCCACCTCACCTTCTTTCTAGTGCTTTCCCCACCCAGCCGACAGTAGGGACTTTTACATAACTGGGTAATGAATATTAGATGGAGTGGGACATTAAAAGTGGCTTCCCTGGATGAGGAGACTTCCACCAGGAGTGGGGGGAAAAGAGGGAAGATGGAGGGAAATGGGGACGGACGGGGAGTAGGGAGCTCACGCTGAATGTTATTTGACAGAGCACCTTATTATACTCATTCAGACAGTGTAGCACTGCAAGGTGGCTGCTCTCATTGCTTTTAATGATCCAACTGCATGTTCCTTAGATTATGTGTTTTTTTTTTTTAACATGTGAGCTCAGTCTCACGCTGCTCTTATATTCTCAACTTGTTTCCAGGTTACTTGTCAGTGCCTCGCAAGATGGAAAGCTAATCATATGGGACAGCTACACGACAAATAAGGTGAGATTATTAATAATCAATAATAGAATGTGTGATATGTACAAAACCATTAAAATCCTTTGAGTCCATGTAGAAGTTTTCTCCCCTCTGACTTTTGGATTGGATGTTCCTTTTAGAGTACTGGCTGTCATTTATAGACTGGCTTTCCTCAACACAATACTGTCGTAAATATGGTGTAAACTACAACCTACCAACCAATAGCAGTTATGTGGTTGCCTAGATGTCTTTATATATTACAAGATGAATTAATGTGTCTGTATTTAATAAAGAAATAACTCTGACTCTGTTCGTCCTCAGATGCATGCCATCCCCCTGCGCTCTTCCTGGGTGATGACATGCGCCTACGCCCCCTCCGGGAACTATGTGGCCTGCGGAGGCCTGGACAACATCTGCTCCATATACAGCCTGAAGACCCGCGAGGGCAACGTGCGCGTCACCCGAGAGCTACCCGGACACACAGGTAGGCACAGGGCCAGACAAGAAATAATGCTAATACAATGAATATTGCTTGTTATCAGGGTTTTATCAGATCTTTTAAGACGGTTTAATACCACCGTTTAATTTAAGACCAAGTTTGTAATAAAACTAAGCATCAAATGTGAAAAAATAGGCATACTCTTTTGAGTAAATTCCTATACTGTCAGTTCAAATTATAAGTAAGGCAAAATATTAAATGTAACAGGCACTGTGGGGTTGGAGTAAATTTTAGACCATGATTACAGCATTTAATGAATAACTATTGAAGACTACTTAATACTTTTCAAGGCTTTTTATTAGTAAATTGAATTTAAGTCGTTTTAAGACTTTTTATGGACGTGTAGCCACGCCTGTCTTATTTCTAACTAAACTAATTTTAACTAATTTTGACTTTGACAGTTAATGTTTATTGTAACCCGACCTTACAGCAGCACTCCATCATGCCTGATTTGTCCAACACCTGTGACACACCATTTGCTTTGCTGTAGTTTTAGATCGCAGATCGGCCGGTTCCATGAGTCAAACAATGGAAAACTACACAAGCTGCTGTTATTTTCCACTGGACCTCAAACGACACTGATTCAAAAAAAAAAAAAAAAAAAAGTGGGACGTTGTGTAAAACATAAATAAAACAGAATGTGATCATTTGCTAATCCTCAGCATGTTTCAAAAAAAGTTGAGACATAGCAAGGCATAGACTGGGAAAGTTGTGGAACGCTCAAAACATGTGATAGTATCATGATTGGGTATGAAAGTGGCATCCTCGAAAGGCTCAGGGTGAAGTCCACATGAGTGTATGAACAACATTACAATATGGGCCCAGGAGCACGTATCATACATATTACAGATCATTTGCATTATGTTATCATTCACATTTTGCACAGCATCCCAACTTCTGTGGAATCAGGGTGGTATGTTTCACTGGCTTATTTATACTTTGTCACCTTGTGCAAACATGAAGAAGAGATGGAGATGGAAAAAGGGGATTTTTCAACTTTATATTTGTGTGTGTGTGTGTTGTGTTTTTTTTTTTTTTTTTTTAAATCACATGATCTGGATTCAGGTCGGCACAATCAAAATGAGTGCAGCTACTCCATAAGAGCCACAGGTGTCCCCTTTGCATGAAGATATATCACTCCTTGTTAAAAATGATCCAAGCCAAGGATTAACAAAAAACAAAAACAAAACAAAATAAGTTCAGCAGAGGTCTCCTCATCTGATGCTGAACCTCTGTTTCTCTCTCCAGGATATTTGTCCTGCTGTCGTTTCCTGGATGACAACCAGATACTGACGAGCTCTGGAGACACCACCTGGTGAGCATCGACCCTCTGCTCCCACCTGCACAGTTTAAAGAATTTAACCTTGTTACATGATAGAAGTATTGTATTGATATTCTTGTTTCACTGCTACACAGAAAACTGAAGATGCTCCTCCACATTATATAAAAATGACCAATATCCTCCTCTTACTCTCACTATTGTGATCTCATATTCCTGCTGTGGAAAACTCTTTGTGAGGATTTTACAAAAACTATAGCACTAATCTGTGAGAGTTACGGCTGCAGTCCTCAATTATATTCATAATCAAGTATTATACTGATTGTTCCATTGAATATTTGGATAAAAAACATACTGCTTTATTTAAGAGCAATAGTAAATATACAAAAGAGAAAATTAGACATCTCTAATTGATTTCCTTTTTTCTAAAAAAGGAAAAATCATTGTTTTTATTGCTTAAAACCACAGTAAACCCCATGAATGTACCTGCTGTATTGAACTGATGCAATTTAGGCTCCAGCTGCTACATATACCACCTGATATTTTGCTTTCTGGAGTGTTTTATGCATCACTGTGATGAAAAGGTGCATGTCTGTGTGTGACTATCATAATAATAACATGAATGAAGCTCAGGTTTTCACAAGTTGACTGCAGCATTTTATTTTCTTTTTTTATTTCTTAAGCAAAACTTAACTAACTTACTATCTTTATACTAGCCACCATATTGATTTACTTTCTTAACTAGCCCATACATATAGCCAAAATTAAAAATTATTTTCTGGCCATTATCTCAACTAGTAATCATATTGTTTTATGTTAAATGCTACCTTGTGTCTGGTCTGCTCACATGTATACTGGATGTTTTCTGCTGAGATGATGAGCACTGACATCGTGCCAGTATTCGTTTCGTTTCTTCTTGAAATGACCACTTCCAAACTTTTTTGCACCACTTTCTGCCATCATCAGTCATATAGGGTCATAATTCTACTGAGGTATATAAAGATACATATGGAAAAAGCCATTTAATAATAATGCCACTAAAATCGTAATAATCCACTCAAATAATAAAATATTGTAATGTGGAAGTTTATGTAAAATCATTTATTGTCTCACATACAACCTTCGTGTGCCTTCATAATATTCAGGGCTCACTTTTATTATTCATACCTAACCATTAACCCCTTTCTTGCAGTGCATTGTGGGACATAGAGACAGGCCAGCAGGCCACCACCTTCACTGGCCACACAGGGGATGTGATGAGTTTGTCTCTAAGTCCGGACTACAAGACCTTTGTGTCGGGAGCCTGTGACGCCACTTCCAAGCTGTGGGACATCCGTGAGGCATGTGCAGGCAATCCTTCACCGGCCATGTGTCCGACATCAACGCCGTCGCTGTGAGCATTTCAGTCACGCACAAATACACACAGACAGTGCAGGAAAAAATTTAATGGATTGAGAACTGCTGATGGATGATGACTTGAAAAAAAAAACGATGCCACAAAAAGTCTGAATTCTAACGGGTTTAGTGAGCATTTAATGAAATTAGTATGTTCCTAAGATTAGAGGTTATAATGAGATGTGTGATGACATTAATATATTCCAGTTAGTTACGTATTGGTCAGTCTTATCTTAAAAAAACATAATATGATGATTTAACATCAGTGTCCTTACTTCTACCTTTTTGCCTCCTGCAGTTTTTCCCCAATGGGAATGCCTTTGGCACAGGCTCAGACGACGCCACCTGCAGGTTGTTTGACCTGCGTGCCGACCAGGAGCTGATGATGTACAGCCACGACAACATCATCTGTGGCATCACCTCCGTGGCTTTCTCCAAGAGTGGACGATTGCTCCTCGCTGGCTATGATGACTTCAACTGCAACGTCTGGGACACTCTGAAAGGCGAGCGTGCAGGTAAGAGACGTCTGAAGTTGGTTCATTTTTAATTTTTTTTTTTGTTTTGTCTCTTGTACACTCCAGATGAAAGTAGCCCAAGTCTGATTTTTTTACATATGGCACAATTGATGTTTTCTTGTTCAGTTACAACAGCGGAGTCTGCATGGGGTCACTTTTTTCTCATAATTAAATTTTGATTACCCAAAAATCAATAAGCTCCTTGACAAATGATACTGCTGACTGTATTTATGTAATGTTACATAAACAGCTGACAGGGCAAAACATTCAAAATTGTGGGCTCACTGAACTAAATTGAATGAAAATTAAGCTAAATGCAAAAAGACAAGAAATAATTAACCTAACCTAACTTCTGCAAAAAAGTATTAATAAAATAACCCTTGAATTAAACTTACCTGAACCTAAACTTAATTGTAACCTGAAAATCAATTTTATGAGAAACTGAAAACACTGTTCAAGTCAGTGTGCAAAACTTAAATGATTTAGTCAGTTTTGTCTCTGGTGTGATGTCAAATTAAGATGCAAGTCTTAATTTGCACGTTTAGGTACAAAATCTGTAACTGTATTGCTCATACATTCAAATTTATTATTGCTAACAGTTTATGCTCTTGGTAACTAATTAATATTTTCATTATTGATTACTTTGCCAACCATTATCTTAATTAATTGGTTAAACATTTGGTCAGTAAAATGCCAGAAAATTGTGAAAAACTACCTTCACAATTTCCCAAATCCCAAGGTGACTTCTTGAGGCTGCTTGTTTTGTCCGACCAACTGAAAACCAAATATTTAGTATTTAGAAGAGCTGCAACAAGGTTACAAGGTTAATTTATTTATCATTTTACAACACAGGGATGCAAAAGGAGATGATAGGTGCAATCCCCCTATGCAACTTAAAAAAAAACAACAAAAAAAAGTCATATACAGTAAATTGGGGTGAATAATAATAAGAGTAATAAAGCTATTTTACATGGAGTGCGGACGATAAATTAAAGAGTCGAGTTTAAAGATAAGTAATCCACAGCTATTTTGATGATGGCTTAATTGTTTTGGTCATAGTTCAAGTAAAAATTACAACCATTCTCTGGTTCCAGCTTCTCAAATGAGAGACTTTGCTGCTTCTGTGTCTTACGTTACAGTAAAAAGAATATTTGACATTTTGGACTGTTGCTCTGATATAGTCTAGTCTAGTAATGTGTTTTACTGTTTTCTAATATTTTGTAAACCAAATGATTAATAGAGAAAGTAATGAGCAGATTAGCTGAACAAAATGCTCAGTAGTTGCAGCCCCATAAGGCAAATTCAGCTGTAATATCAAACATTAGTTGCACCCTAGAATATAAACATATAAACAAACATCCTAATAAATTACCAGTGAGCAGCAAGTTGAAGTTTATTTACAAAGCTGAAGACTTTGCAGGGATTTCTGAGTAAGCAATGATTTTATATTTGAATGGATCTTGACTTTGGGCTGCAGATTTTTAGTAGCCGTCTTTAACTCTGGTTCGTTTTCATTGACCTCCAGGTGTGCTCGCAGGCCATGACAACAGAGTGAGCTGTTTAGGGGTGACAGAAGACGGCATGGCTGTGGCCACGGGCTCTTGGGACAGTTTCCTCCGGATCTGGAACTAAACAAACCTCTTCCCTGTTGTACTCAATCACTGCCCGCCAACTTCCTCCCCGCAAACCCCACCCGACATATCCCAACTCATCTGCTGGGCTGGAGCTGCGGGGTGCACACTGTGTCAGCCGAAATCCTCTTAAATCACCCCCAGTTCTCGTCTCTTTGCTGGCGACCTGCCCACCTGTGAGAAACTCTTTCTACCTTTCAAAGTGACGTTTTTTTCACCCAGCTATTACACCGAAACAAAAATAAGAACCTTTCAGTAGAGCTGTCCAATCAAAAATTAAAAAACACAGATGAGTTGAAGGAAAAAATAGAAGATTTCGCCCTTGTACCAGTTCTCTAGAAGGCGATATAGAACATCTGTTACGATTAACAAGCAAGATGAGCGTTGGTGTGTAATATGTAAATGTATATATATAAAGACAGTATATATGTATAGCATTATGTGTGTATATATGCAACATATATGCATATATAATGTGTATGTATATATTTTTGTAGTTAATTTCTCACCCTTGCGTTTTTTATGATTTAGGGGATTTTATGTTTTATTTCAAATGTACATATTCACATTACTACACAACAAAATGCCAGAAAAAACTTATTTTATCCAGTGTGAGTACCAGACTGAGTGGCAGACAATTAGGACACACATGACAAGACACAAGTATTGTAATTTTACCTAAAAAGTCTCCTTTTAATTTTTAAAATTTCTGGTACAAGCTGATTTAGTCGCGTCCACTCATCCAGCAACAAAAGAGGACAAATTGCAAAAATATAATTTGGCCCAGTTAAAACTCACCTTCCTCATTTCTATGTTTGTACGTATGTGAACGATGGCTGTGATGGTATTTTTCTTTTCTTTTTTTTTTTTGGAACAACACGACCCCTGGCATTCCTTATCACAGACTTTTTATTTGGAAGGAAACCATCACACTGCTGTGGTAGTGAACCAACATGCGGTGTTTTTAAGTTTTTAGTCTGGATTCAGCTTTTGCTCCGAAGTAGAAACCAGTGAATTTTAGGCTAAAATACAAACTTTATTCTGCTGGAGGCCGTGCCTTGGCCTCTACTCACATGGATTGTGGTTTGAAATCATCGGATGCTCAATATCTTAAGACCACATCCATTTCCATGCAAATCAACAGCTGTGTGACGTGATCGATAACCCGATAATGGTAACAAGAGGTTTGCATCATAATACCCCCGTCTCCTGTGGCCTATAGAATCTACTCTTTTCCTTAAAGTTGAGACAAGCTTCGCCGATGGAGAGAAGGGCATCGCATTCCCCCCGAGCAGAGGCCGTTTTCTACCTGTGAGCCTGTAATAGTGCTGAGGCCTGCACGGACAAATGGTAGAGCGGTCAGTGTGGATATAAAAGGACCATAAAGGACAGCAGTGACTCTGAGGATCAGAAAAGAGATGAAGACAGAGAGAGAAAGATGTCTGTCAGAGCTCCCATGTCATTTTTATCTTTTTTTTTTCTTTCTAAATGAAGGATCAATGAGTCCTTTTTCGTCGAGGTGTGACCTGAGTGACATGGAGCATGGAACTGAAATCATGTTAGCCACTCCAAAAAAAAAATCACACCAGTGCCACCACAAGCCTGTAAAAAAACAAAAAAAAAAGAAACAAAAAAGATTTTTTTAAAGGGTTTAACACTTGTTTTCCTCACCAAAAAACATGTTATGAACTGTTAAATATTGCTAGTGAAGAAAGTACACTTGGTAGACAGAAATGTACACTTAGTAGAGAGCTAGAAACGCACTCACAAGCTGTAGTACAAAATGTAAAACCATCGAGCACGTGACTTATTTACCCATAGAAGTGGTATTGCTCTGATTTTGAGTATTTTCTCATACACATCTTCCATTATTTTGGTTCCTCTAAAGGCTTAATTAAAAAAAAAAAAGAATTATTACACCTAATGTATGTGAGTTGGACCTATCCATCAGCTGTCTCAGGTGCCTATCTCTAAATATAAACATTTGACCCACACGGGCTGGAGAAAGGAGGGTGTGTGCTCCTGTGAGATGTGGCACTTTTGTGTCTCCATTCTGCCTTACAATGCCATTCACAATAGAAGGTAATATACTAGCATCGACTACAGTAATGTTTTCCTTTTTACACACTGATCAATAAGAAAGATTGCTGATTGTTTTTCTTTTCCCAGTAGAAGCACATTCTGATACTAGTGAACACTAAAAAGCATGCCGGCCACAACCACACGCATCTCCATACTGCTTCTTAAAGGGAGAGTTCGGATTATTTGATGTGGGGTTGTATGAGGTACTTATAGATAGTCAGTGTATTACCTACAGTAGATGGCGATCGACACACCCCCAGTTCCAGAGTACCAGCATGGAATCAGTGAACTGCTGTGGCCGCTGTGGTCTACATAAAAAAACAAATCGCTGAGTTTAAATATCCACTATATTTAGAATTTTTCCACAGCTTTACCCTGGTGTCAGATAGCCTTTTCTGATGGGAAACTGCTGTTACATAAGATGAATATGGCTCTCTCTGCAAACCAACCAAACTCCACATGCAAAATCAGTAATTTTGCCTTGCAGGACATGGGAGTTGCTGCTCTGTCACTGCCTCCATCTGTTTGTTTGTGTTATTGTGTGACTTCAGTTAATCTAAATGATGCTTCTAAAACACCAAGGTTGCACAATAACACAAACAAACTAACAGATCGAGGCAGTGGCAGACCAACAACTCCTGTGTTCTGTGAGGTAAAGTTAGTGTTTTCACCTGTGGAGTTTGGTTGGTTTGGAGAGAGCGATGTTTGGCTTATACAACGGTGGTTTCCTGTTAGGTAAAGCCGTAAAAATACTCTAAATATAGTGTACACTTAAACTGAGCTATTTTTTAGGTGGACTTTTTTTTAAGTGGCTAAAATACCTTTTGTTGCTGACTCTGTCTACAGCAGTTCAATGTTTAGCTTCAGTGCTGGTGCCTTTCTTTGCTTTTTCAAACTTGCAGTGTGCCAGCCAGCATCTACTACAGCTAATGCACTGACTATTGATAAATACCTCATACAGCCCCACTTCAGATAATCCAAACTATCCTTTTAAAGCAAGTGTTTTACATAACTTTTTATACAATTCTGCTTTCTACTACTACCGTACCGTTTGTAGTATTTATTTAGGTTCAATCGGCTATCAATGAAACCCCTCTACCGTGATTCTAGTGATCTTTTTCTTCTTTTCTAATGTTTTAGCTGCTTCTACCTACCTGGCTTTGCATTAATGAATCCATTTTGAGAGAATGTTAAAAATAACAGTTATAGTTTTTAGCCTGAGAATAACTTTGAGGTGTGTAGGATGTGATATGTATTGCATATCAGTGTTGAGGCGTGTGTTGGGATGAGGGGAGGGGAGGGAAGGGAAAGGGGGGGGGTTGATTTGCTGATGTATGTGGATAACATATAGATCTATAAGTGTTACTTCCTCATTTGTGCCAATGTTATCCACAGACCCTGAGCTGTGAACTGAAAACTAGTCAATGTGACAAAAAACAACCATGTTTGCTCACTTTACTCAAGTGCCAGCCTTCTCCTTATCCATCAGTTAAAGTCACATCAGTGTCTGATTTTATACCCAAGCTGTTGTCTCATCATACACTTGCTTATATCTGAAGATTTAAGGGTTTTTGTATCCCAAAGTGTTTTTAAGTTGACTGTGCAGCAGACTTTCATGTGTCCCCAGATAAATATGACAATGTATTTTGAGGAATAGTTTGATATTTTTGGGAAGTGTTTGCTTTTTGGCGGTTAGGTTAGAAGATCGGTACCACTCTCATATTTGTCTGTTAAATATCATATATATGTATATACTGTATATACAGCCTGTTAGCTTAGCTTAGCACAGAGACAGCTTTGAACAGGGAGAAATGGCAAGCCTGGCTCTGTTCAAAGTCCACATGAAACAGCATTTCAAGATCGTCTAGCTTCCGTATCATGATGAATTTCTGAGTGAAACAGGATAGGACAGGCAGAAAATAACACTGGGAGTAATTTGAATTAAAATTTGAAAAATGGGAGTGTCATTACCTGACATACTGTGCTGTTGCTAGCTAGCTTACTAATGAATCTTAGCTCTGTGCCGTTAAAAGTTGAAGATTGATTGATGGGTGGATGTCATCTTATTGGTTGAAATTGGTTGGCTCGAGCCTTCATAAACACACATCATATTTTGTTCTACAGGAAGAAAACATGATTGGATTTTGATACAAGAATACAAAGAAATTGAATTTTGATTTGTCTGGGGGTTTTTTGTGGCCGAAAGAAGCAACCAACCACCTGTGACGATGCTGCCCTGTCACTCAAAGCAGGCGTACCCTTAATTATGCATTATTATGACTTTAAGCCTTAATATAACTTAAACGGGTTAGTTATATAAAAATTCACCCCCTGTAGAATTATCATGAATGTGGAAATTGGCTACAGAGACCAAAATCTTTTTTTGTACCAGGCTATAGTTGCTCATTCTAATGTTTCACTTTTAGAACCAGCCTCAAGTGATTTTGGGGAACTGCACTGTTTTTGGCACTTCCGTGATGTCTTCATTTTTCTCCTTGACCATTTCTTGGCTGGTAGCGGTAATTGGCAACTGGCCTGGCACATACCCAGCCCTTTAAACGACAACTGATCATCTTTATGCATGGTTTTTTGCACGTTAAATAAGTGAGATATTACGTGTTAATTATTGAGCTTTACAGATGATGGGGAAGGAAGACATCAAAAGCCGTCTTTTGACAGAGCCGGACTAGCTGTTTCCCCATTTCCTGTCTTTGTGCTAAGCTAAGCTAGCTGGGAGCTAACGTTAGCTTACTAAGTAATTTGTTAACAGACAAACATGAGTGGTGTCCTCCCTCAGCGAGAAAACAAATAAACAAATTCTAGGGGTTGACTGTGCTTTTTCTTATAGATATATATTATTAGTAATCAAGGAAAGTGATAACTGGTATTTGGAACCGATATAAATTTGGAGTAAAAATGAAAATCTTGGTTAAATGCACCAACTCCAACACAAAACTTTATCAAAATGCCTGATTATATGCTTAATTTTAATTAAAATAGAGCTTTTCAGAGTAGTGTATTTTTAGATTCATTTATCTTATTGGTAAATAGATAAAAATACAGATTACAGTAATCCAAAAAATGCTGAATATCAAGTCTAGCTCCTTCCCAAAAAGTCAAACTATTCCAGTAAACCCACCCTGTTCTTTCATTCAATTATGAGTTGTGTGAAATCTGAAAAAAAAAAAAACAAAAAAAAACAAATGCACCATAGCCCTTAACAGCTGAGAAGGGGACCGTGTGTATTACTGACAGTGACATTCAGCAGGCAGCCATTTCCTCGCTCTGTGTGTGTAATTCAGCAGTATTAGCAGCTGGAACCTGGAATAGTAACACTTCTTCTATGTGCCTGTGCAGTTCACTCATTAAGTAGTGCAGTAGACTCATTAATCAAAAAAAAAAAAGGTGCTTGACTTCATTTAATTTCACAATGTTGTTGTATTTACCTGAAGTTTCCTCCAGTTAATTCTCTGAGCTACACAACTGAGCTCATATTTAAAAAAAATGTCAACATTTGGTACATTTACAGTGTTGTGTGAAGTAAAACTCACAGAACCTGAATCTTTGGATCATTGGTGGTATGTCTGGCAGTATTTTTGGCAATCAATGTCAGGTGCCAACGTCTAATTTTATGTTCAGGCAGTATTTCAAGGACTGTATTTGCACGACACTCCAATTTATTACCTGACTGTGAGAAGTTGTTTTTAGGTTTCTGACAAATATTAAACATAGGAGGGAAAAAAAATATCAATGACACCCACCACTTGATTGGTTATGTCACATGATCACCACCACAGCACCATCACAGAATAATGCACTGCCCTTCGACTCTACAACCTACTGTTCTGACAACTTTTTTTTTGTTTTGATTTTATTTATTGTTTTATGTTTTAAGCCAGTAAAGACCAGGGACTTGGTGCCATGATAATTCTCTTACAGTGCTATTGTGTGAAATTATAATCACTTGTTATGGAATAATTTTTATAGTCTTTTTCACACCAGACCTTTTTTTTGTATTTGTACAGTGGCTTGGTGATACTGATATGTTGCCATGAGTTATTGTAACCAATAAAAAGCTTCTAACCAAGAATACACAACCTGGCTTATTTTCATTTACTGAAAATTAGACTGTATACAAGTGTGTAAATAAGTATATGACTGTTAAAGCAAGATTTTCTGTAGTGTAAAAGCACCTGAAACAAGGACCAAAGGAGACAAAAACTGGCTGTGTACTTTGAGTTCTGCTTTGAATTAATTTAAAAAAATAAAAGCTAACATGGTTATTTTTAAGCTAAAAGCTGAATATACATTAGTGTATTTAATATCCACAGATGTTCCATTTTATTAAAGGGATGGTTAAAGTGGAGTATTATCAATGGTCAGTATTAACAACAGTAGATGACATTAGTCAACTGGAAACTGCTGTTACATAAACCAAATATCTCTCTGCAAAGCCACCAGACTCCACAGGTAAAAACAGTCATTTTATCTTGCAGCACACAGGATTTGATGGTCTATTGCTGCCTCGATCTGTAAGTTTCTTTATGTTATTGTGTCTTTGGTGAATCCAAAACTAACCCTTTAAAACAAAGCCGCACAATAACATAACACACAAATTGATTGAGGCAGCGATAGCAGAGCAGCTCCCTTGTTACAGGAGGTAAAATGATGTTTTTGCCAAAGGAGTCTGGTGGCTTCATAGAGAGCAATATTTGGGTTTTATAACAGCAGTTTCATACAGAAGGCTGTCTGACAGCAAGGTCGAGTAGTGAGAATATTCTAAATATTGATTTTGATAATTTTTTTGATTTTGCTGCTGACCCTGTCCACAGCAGTTATACCGCAGTATTTTTCAAGTACCTGATGCAGGATTTGAGATGCCTCAGAGTTTAAGGGTCTCTTTGGCATTTACTTAAACCAAATTAAAAAAATTTAAATAAATAAACCAAACACCAATAAACCACAGTCATGTTTACATCCAGTGTCTTTCAAATAAATGCACAAAAAGTCAATTTGAGATTGTGGCAGATTTTAATGCAATCGAGCAAATCTGGAGGTATTTCAACACGCATTCAAGAAAAAAAATAAAATTTTACAAGTGTAGACTGGTGTAATTGTCATTACAAGTCTAATGGGTATAAATAAAACAGGATATTATAAAATATATGAGGATTTCCAAAGCTTTTGATCTATACAGTTTGGATTCTTAGAAAATAGAACATGAACCTACAGTATGTTAAAGACATGCTTTCCCTTTCTACTCAAATTATTTCTCTCAGTGAATTTACACTAACTAGGTCCTTATAATCAGAAAAACAAATGTGTTTTCTTTTATTATTAAATATATTTATTTTTTGTTACTAACATACAGCAGATCATGTGCCTGGACAGATACATGTACAGTCATACAGACACAAACTTCATTTGCTCCACAAAAGTTAGTCAAAAAAAGGCATATTCACAGTTAGAAGCACGTTAGTGTCAAAATATAGCACCCGACCGGAAGCCTTCACACCGACCGAGATCATATCGCCACTTCGTGGAGCATCTTTGCACATCGGGAGTCCATTTGTTTCTTTTATAGGCAGTTTTGTTTTACAGTTTCTCAAGCACCTGAAGGGCTGAGGAGGCGGGGGGAGGAGGAGAATACTGTAGTGTCTGAGCCTTCACGCTCCTCTGTCCACAAATTAAACTGGGGATTTTAACTTACTGTCGATTAATTAGTCTACAAAATGTCAAAAAATTGACAAGTTACCAAAATCTGTCTTCAAATTGACTATTTGGTGTGTGACAAAAAACCCAAACAAAAACAAAAAAATATTTAAGTTTTACAAAAAGACAAAAGAACCAGAATATCCCATTTGAGAGGCTGCCGAAGTTTGGTATTCTTGCATGATAACACGTGACTAACATTTCATTGATTATCAAAATATCTTTTCAGTTGATAGATCAAATCTCTTTCAGCACTACCATCCACACAGAACCTGTGGTGTAGTTTGGGTGATGAGGGCTGGTCGCACTGAGGCGGTGCCTGGCTGAGGAATGATTGGCTCAAAAAGAACCAAACCAGAAGAGTGGGGAGTGATGAAGGAGAGCAGCTCACTGCTGAGGCTGCAGGTACTGGTTTGTGAACGCCTCCAACTGTCTCTCCAGCTCCGTTGCTTTATGTCTGCAGAGGAAACAAACAACAACGTGATTAAAACCAACTTCATCCAAACTGCCTGTAAAGTAAAACTTCATTCATTTCTAGTTTCACATTTCAAGAGCTGGTCTGTAACATTTAAATTCTGTAAATAGTGCAGTCTGAACATGTACACTATAAGCAATTAAAACTTTCAAGACCAGGAAATAGCAAAATAATAACTGTTCAGACTTTTCAGACCTGCCTAAATTACACGTTCAGCACTACACTGTTCTTTTGTGGTTAAACTTCATCTCTCATTCACTCATTCTTTAAAGAACTAATTTGGCATTTTCCACCCATACTTCAAATCAGAATCAGAATCAGAATACTTTATTGATCCCCGAGGGGAAATTGCCTTTCAGTTACATCCCGTCCAAGAAACATAAAAACAGACAGTGGTACATGACAGGGGGAGGACAGGAGCGGGAGGAACTGTGGGTCAGCCACCGAGCAGCGCCCCGTTTACTTAGAGAAAAATGAGAACAAGAGGGAGGAAGAGGGAAAAAAAAGCAACTCCAAACTAGGCTCCACCTGTTTGTTGTTTTGAAACAACTATGTACACCTTTATATTTATCAATACTCTATTAATACTCTATTTGTTCACAGGCAGAGAGAGTAGTAGCAATACAAACTTGTCATTTGTATGTATTTTGTGTCATCAGTTATCACTCTTTCCCAAATATGACTCTTGCCTTTTGTCAGCATCACGCTCGCATGACGACCTCGTTCACGCCACACTGAAGTGTTGGTCTATATAGGATCTGTCTTGTCCGCACATTTCAAAGCATTCAGCAGCAAATGAGTAGTTGAACCTTCTGAGCAGTGTGCAATTTTTCCCTTTAATATGTGTGAATATTCCTAATCTATTTTTTCAAAAACAGCATGCATATTATGGCACAAGCATGGCAGTGTGTGTGTGTAGTGAGTGCAATGCCAGTGGCTACACTCACTACACACACGTAAGTTTAGCAGTGAAGTTGACTAGTGGCAGTAAATGTACAGTTTTCCGATGAATAAACACTGCAGAAGAAGTTCAACAAGTTCCTGTGTCTTGTTTCTCAGCTGCTGGGTGAAGTAAAAGGAGAGTCTGTGGGATTAAAGCAGAGCAGTGTGAGCTGCACTACTGCTTGGGAGAACACTGCTCCACCTAAGTTACAAAATGTGGATAAATGAACATATTCAGTGGCTTTTCACTGGACACCAGTGATGCATTTACAAGAACATGGTCAAAAAAATAAACTGGAAGTCTAAATAAATGACTCAGGTTACATTTACGCCTGTGAAATGCAGTCGACACGCATGGAGCTGATATGACAGCTGCATAGATTAAAATGAAAGTGTTTCTGTTGTGTGAGATGTACGAGTGAAAAACACATCTGTCTCACTTGAGGTTGAGGCAGGAGGTAAGAAAAGCTGACAAACTGCTCAGCCAGTGACAGCATCTCAGGTCTGTTAACAAGTGTGTTTTTGTACACAGGCACATGCAGTTTTGCATGTAAAGAATAGAGATCTGTTGGAAAATCAATGAATTACTTCTTAAAGAGATAGCGAGAGCGATATAATGGTGGTCCAGTGGTACACTGGAAACATTAGCTTCCTACACCAGTATTCCTGCTGCTTCTTCAAACTGGAGGCCAACTGATTCTCACTTCTGTGGGTAATACACACATGCATAAGTACCTCATACAACCCACTTCAAAGAACCTAAACTCTCTTGTAACTGTGAATCTGTTAGCATTCTAGGCAGGGTCGTGCTGCAAGCTTGAGTTGGAAAAAAACACCAAATTCTTTGGCAGGTCTGGCAAATCTGACCAAATATGAATGCAGCATTTGCACATTTCCAGGTCTTGACATTTTTGCGGCTGCTGTAGAATCACTAGGATGCTCATTTTCCCCATATTCCCAGACAGTTCTCCCATCTATTCTCTCCCACATTTCTCCACCCTTCATGTTGCCCCCAATAAGAGAAGACGCCGGACTGACCGCAGGCTCTTGGACTGGCTCTGGACGGTCTCCAGCTGATCTATCTTGGCTGTCAGTTGGCGGATTTCAGCCTCCAGCTCTTTCTGCGTCTGGTCCACCTGCTGACAGAGCCGAGCAAAGGTCGTAGCCATCTCCCTGGCAACACAGAGGGCACAGCGTCTCAGCGCTTATTTATTTAACCCCGCCACAGAGGGGAAGGCTGGGTGGGGCACAGAGGAGGGTGGAGCAGGGCAGGGCTCCAACATTATGGGGAGTCAGGCTTTGTCAGTGGGTTAAATACCACTGACAGAAAAATGAGGAAGGTGCAGAGAAAAGAGCATTTTGATGTCAGTATAAACATTGTGAGACTCAATAGGCTGCATGTTAAAGGATCAACCCACCCTTTTTTTTATTCATTTATTACTTTTACCTGTTTTTTCTGGTAAAAAAAAACAAAACAAAACTGACTTTTGCGACTTAATGTTAAGTGTTTCAGGGTGGATTTCACCATTACTCCATCAAAGACAAACTGAAAAAAAAAAAAAAAAATATTCAAAACATTATGATATCCTACATGAGCTTAATACAATATAACTTCAAATGACATATGGAGTAATAAATCATTTATTTTACCGGCCTTCCTGTAGTGATGAAAGTGGCTATAATTTCTGCACACATCAAAACAGACTGAAAGAACCGACATAAAACAATCTTAAATTGATCACAAAAGCAAAACACTAGTTATACAATGTATTTTAGGACTTACTGTTGGACCTGGTGGCTACAGTTCGCACTAGTAAAGCTGACGATGAGCTGCAGTTTCTCGGTTGCGTAGTCCACAAACTGGCGCTTCAGACAGCGCTCCTTTGCCTTTGTGGTCCAGGTGAGTCTCTCGTACAGGTACAGCAAGCCGTACAACGAGGCCGACAGGGCGATCAGCTTCCAGCCAACTGCTCTGTAAACCTTAGAAAATAAACATATGAAGAGAAGCTGGGTTAGCACCTTTGCAGTTAGACCAGTTTTGGAAAGAAAATGCTTTCAGTAACAGGGATAGTTTTCAGTTTTCATGTCATAAAAAAAGGAGTCGGTAGTTTTCCTTTGCATTCAAATCTCTGTAGTCGATAGGGGCAATGAAAATAACTTCCTCACAAGTTGTTTCTTTTGTTGCCTTAATCTACAGCACACTCAGGGCTATGTAATGCTATATAATCAATTCTTAGTCTCAGTCTTTGAGTGCAAATGAAAGTAAAAAGGAGAAATTGTGTTTCACAGTTTGTATCAGGAAGTGACATCTAAGTGTGAGAAAAATCATAACATTAAGCACAGTTCTCTCAAGAAAGGATTAAATCAAAGCGCTGGACTTGTTTATATGTCATAGAAGATGTCTTGAGATTACAATGACCTGGACGAATGAGAACATTGACAGACATTAAGCACAGTTATCCCTGAAATACTCAGTTTGTTGTAAAATAAATTATTTGACTAAAGAGATGCATGTTTAAAGTGGCTGATATAAATTAAAGGTTTACAAAACACAAGCTCTTAGGAGCTGAAATGCACAGAAGAAAAAACACATTAAATATAATTTACGGCTGCAACTAATTTTAGTAATAATTTTAGTAGTAAATAATTTTCATATTGATTTATCTGTCATCTTCAAATGTCCACAACCTAAAAATATTTAGAAACCAGAAAATATTTAGACTAAAGAAACTGAAATCAGATTCTTTGAACATTTTTCACACACACACACACACACACCACACACACACACACACACACACACACACACACACACCACACACACAACACACACACACACACACACACACACAAAATCACTAAAAATAATTAACAGGCCAAAATAATTGCTGATTAATTTAATAATTGGCAACTAATCAACTAAGCATTGCAGCTTTAGTAAAAATGTGTATGTACGTTTACATGCAAGAACAGTTTTGGAGAACAACATACCACTCCTCCAACGATGACAACACTCATTGAAGTGCGGGAGGTGAGGGATGCCACGTTGGTTGCCATGGCCACCATCAGGTCCTCCTGGGTCATGAGGGCTGTCTCATTGTTGGGCGGGGCTATCGTGGAGGGGGGTCCTGAGGAGGGCGTACGGGCCAGGGGCAGCGCTGGTCGAGAGGTCTGAGTGATGACAAAATCAGACTTTACTTATTATTTACATTATTATTGTTGTTGTTTTTTGTTTGTTATTGTATTATTATTGATATTAAATGTCACAATGTGAATCGAGGAAGTACTCTGCACCTGAAAGTTCTGATCCACAAGTCTGAGGGCCTTCTCTGCGTTGGCAGATCCCAAAGGGAAGCGGTGGACTAACGCTGTCCAGCCTAATGAGAAATGGAACTCAATGTCCTCCTGGAACTCGTTGCAAAGTGAGGCGCAGTTCAGGTCGTAACTCAGGTCAAACTTCCTGCCGGGCACCAGCATGTTGACTTGGGACTGGACCGTAGAGGGAAGCAGAGGGAGCATGCTCTCTGGAGAGTGAAAAAACATGGAGTTATAAAACGGACTGGCAGAAATCTGCAGCAGTCATTTGTAGATGAGTATGTATTTTTTTTTAAAATAAGCACTTTTCCTTTTAATGCCAAGTACATTTTGCAGCTAATATTCTTTTTTTAGGCACTAGAGGGCAGAAAATAACTACACAAGATGACATAATCAACATCACTACATTATCATTGCGTCTGTAAAGACAAAGAAGGTACATTTGATTTGAATATCCCAGCTCTTTGTTATTTTTCCTTAGGGGGAGGAAAAAAAAAAATCACAACACAATTTCATAACAGCACCTGAGTCCTTTTCATCAGAGGGCACGTTAACACCTTTCCAACATCACTGTCACTGAGCACAGCTTGCATGCGTGCCTGACACAGTGACGCATTTGTAGCATAATGGGGCATGGGATGATGGCATTCAGAGAGGAGGGTAAATATAGCAGGGCGCTGGGTGTTGCAGACCACAGTCTGAGTGAGTGTGCAACAGGATTTGACTCAGTTCAGCAACGCTCTGATTGAATGAAAAAAAAAAACAATGGTGGAATGGAAATCTGGCTGAGGTCATTTTCTATGAAAATATAATTTCTTCCGTGGCCTTTCAAGCAAGGAAAGGTTGCAAGGAAATAACAACTTTAGACAGCCAATCATTAATTTTAGCTTTTAATCTTTGCTATTCTTCCATCTGTTTTTTCAACCTCTTAAACTCCACTTGGCCGACATTACTGTCTTTCAGAGGCTGTAGCAGGCTCAAAGCTACATTGAAGAGAGTGTTATCATATGAAACTAGATGACCTGAGGCATAAATTGGTACCAACCATGTCATGCTTATCAGGAAGGGGCCTCCAAGGTTAGGCTAAATTTTGGCCATTATCAAGGAGATCCCGTGACCTCTCACCTCAAGATATTAGAATGAAAATGGGTTCTATCGGTACCCAAGAGTTTCCCCTTTACAGACGTGCCAACTTTATGCCAACACCATTCAGTTTTTGCAAGCAGCATAAATGCGTCATTTTCATCTGTTCCAAAGATGGTGTATTTGAATATTTCTGCATACTGGGGTCCCTTGAGAGTTTTGGCATTGCAAAGCGTTTTTTTGAAACTCAACCTCACTGTGTAAAATGACCTATAGTGACCTTCACAATCACAAACACCAAAAGACAACCCCCAAAAGACAAAAATGGGTCTGTGGTGAGGAGGGGTGGCTGAGGTTAATGATTGCTGTTTTATTAGGATACTCAAGAAGAGATCCCTCAAAATCCCTCACTGATATTGTATTTTATATTTACGTTCATCATTAAGAGGTAAATAATTGGGTGCAAATAGAGTTTATGAATGCTGTGAACTGCACAGTGGGACTATTTTACACTACTGTATTTTATTTTAGAATGACAACTGAAACATTTACAATGCAACTCAGTACTATAAAGTTGATCTTATTATTTTGAACACAGTTATGCTTGCAGTTGAATTACCTATCATGTATTGCTGTGAGGACTGGACAGAGGCGTAGACAGCGTCAGAGCAGCGGTAGGCCAGGTTCTTGCCCATCCCCTCCTCCACATGAGCCAGCAGCTCCTGCCAACAGCAACAGGAGTCAGAGGTCACGTGGAAAGAAGGCAAGAGAGACCAAAGGACATATGTCAGCCTGGCCTCTAGTTTAGTCTCGAGCAGTAAGCTGGCACAGCGGCTTGATAATCAGACTGCTGACCAGGAAAGTTTTGATCACGAAGAATTAATCTGCAGCTTTACTTACAGACTTGTAGATCTTGAGGACATGTGGTGAAGGGTGAAAGTCAGCACGGAACTCATCGACAATTACATGGAGACGGCAGATCTCCTCTCCCATGGCACTGGATACCTGGAGGAACGATGAAACACAACCAGAGTTATCAGTCAGTCTGTGCATCTGTACAGGAGCAGAGGGCCGCAGGCGGGAGTCGAACCAGCGGCCGCTGCAGAGGACCAACAGCCTCCATACCTGGGTCGGACGCTCTACCAACTGAGGTAAACATCCGCCCCATCTTCTAGGATGATTAACTGACTATCTTTAGATTTGGGGGCTATTTTAAGATGCCACCTTACATTCTAAAAAATTATGATGAGCCTTTTTTCATTCATATCTGACATCATACCAGGTTAAACAAGAAAACAATCAATGTAATGAAATGAGTTAATGATGAAAAGCAATTACTTGCAGCCCTAATTCAGAGCTGTTGGTGTAAGCAGGCAGTAGGGGTGGGCGCATTCTCCCATAACATAGATTCTGCAATATTGTCATTACAGTAATAAATGCTTTACCATATTAAAAATAATGTGCTTCACTGTAGCTGCGATAACATGCAGGTAGAGGGATACGCATGTACTCATAGAACTGGAGTTACATTCAGTAACTACTATTTTCTTTGCTAACGGCGATCCTGGTACAACATGCAGACAGTATAACACAAGATGTGGAAGGTAATATTATATGAGAAATTTCGCAAATTTCTCTGTTAACGCCTGTAACAACCTAATCTAATAGAACTAAAAAATAAAAAACATAAAAAAATAATAGAACCCAATAGATACCTAATTCAGCCCTTGTCTAACTCTTGGAATCAATCGCATGTTTACTAATCAACCTGCATTATGGGACAGGTTCCTCCTCCAAAAACATAAGTAGGCCTTTAGGTCATTTTCATTCCTATTTGAAGGCAACACACATCTGTTTTTTAAATATTTTTTCTTTCACAAGTCATGTTTCCTTACATTGCCAGAAGAGTGAAAATAAAGAGTCTTATTTTGAATGGATCGTCCCTTATAACGTTTTAAATACCGTAATACAATACCATCACAATAAAAAACAAAACAAATACAGTGATGTAAATTTTAGGTCCTATTGCCCAACCATATCAGGCTGGTCTTGTGGTGTAAAGGGTGTGTAAGGACACTTAAACAGGACACTCAATAGTTCTTTGTTGTTCTACATTACCTTAGTCGCCACGTCCTCACTGATAGCCTTGATCTTCTTCTTGATATCATCAATCAGCAAGTTGAGCTGATTCTTGACAAAGTCCAGCCGGTCCATCTGATACTCTCGGTCCTCCAGAGCCGCCACTCTGAATTCCGACCCCAAACAACAGGAAATTAAGTCACCAAAAGGAAACTAGCAGCTGAACAATTAACAGTCAAAAATAATCAGGTAAAGATACACAAAGTGCAACACAGCAGAAAGTAGAATTTGTGAGAAATCTGCTAATAGTTGTAGTATCTACTACTTCACTTAACCCTTTATTTTTAAACAAAATGCCATTCATATTTATTTTCTCTGAAGTTTCATAGATTACCTCTAGAAGCCCTTCATGACGATGAAAGGAGACACTATCAGATTTTCATCTCTATCAGCACCCTCCCACCTGATGAGTAGGAGGTAAAGAACTTATGGAGCAAGATACTCACCTCTTCTCCGCCGCCTCGATGTTGATGGCGTCCATGATGCCCTTGACTTTTGCTGTGATCTGCTTGGCCCTGATAGTGTGCTGCTCAAACTTTGTTTTCACTGCTGACTGCGAGATACACTCCTGCGAGGCCATAACACACAAGTTACTGTGACAGCTATAGAGGCTGCTGCTGCTGGATAGGGTGCATGGACCTGCACGCTACCAGGGACAAACAGAGGACAAGATGGACACCTGCTGCTTTAACTTAAGAGAGGAAAAGAAACAGAAAAACAGGTAGGAAAATGACAGCAGCAGTGTGTGCATCTTGTGTCCCACAGCCCACATAAAGTCACAGTAATGTGTTGGTGAAGCCTCAGAAAAAATATTAAAAAACACATCAAGCGTAAACAATCAAGAATGCAAGTGAAAGAAAATAAAAATACTACGTCTAAAAGCAGGAATTTTGTGTCATTTTGGGATAAATTACATCATAGTATGGTTATCTCTATTTGATAGATGCTGTTGTTCTTGGCTGCATTTAAACAGAGCTGTAATGATTTCAGGACTCAGAAACAAACTGAGGACTCCTCCACTATTATTAGTTCATTCAATGTATTCACATTCCATAATCATCTCTAAATAAATCAAATTTCCTTGTTAGTGGCGGGTCCGCCATTCTCGCACTGAATAAAATTGCCTTCAGATACAAGTGGGATTCACAGGATGCAAGTTTGTAATTCAATCTAACTGTATCGAATCGATACTGTTCACTTTTTTAACGGCATATCAGAGCTGTCTTAAGTTACTGCTAATGCAAACTGAACATTTCCGGGAAGCTTTTATTGTGAAGCAACAGCGGAAAACCCAGTAACACTTACCGCAATTATTCATCAAAAATGTATCTACAAAACAAGACAACGGCCACTTTCAGCACTTTTCATCTAGAAATCAGTTTGAATGTTTGAAAGGCAGTAACAGAACAAGAAGGAGCACCCACTGCGAGCTGCTGGGATGAAGAACTGCAGGCGACAGACTGCACAGCCCCAGCTCACCAGCAAGGTGCCCAACTTTACTATGTCCTGCAGGTGAGTGGAAAAAAGCACTCACACTGGGGGCATTATAAAATTAGGCTGCTCATGACATGATGGAAAATCAATTAATAACTGACTTCTTTATTGGCTGCACTGTAAACAGATACACTAGTTACTCCTCTGTTGTATTTCAAAGTAGCTGCTCACACAATTAATGTAATATTGAACTGCACTTTCTGTTAACGGTAACGACGGGCGTCGCAAAACCAACCATGACTGAAATCTTAAGGATTACAATGATAATTTTCTCCCAGTATGAACACATTTCAATTCCTGCAAGTTAAAAATCAAAACATCTCAACACGGTGCAACAAAACACAGAAATACAAAGAGCAAAGAAAACTCAACAATCAAAATTGTAAAGACAGAACAAAATCAACATAGAATGAAAACAAACGGATGCCCTCGCCTAAGTGAATCTAGACTTCAGCAATGAAGACGCAGGTTGATGGAGAAGGCACAGTGATTGGTCAAGAAGGCCCCGAGGCCGCCAGCTTCACACTGCCTGGTTGGTGGCAAAACCTAACCACTACGTCAGGTTGGAGACGTTGACTGCTCAGATTAACTGTTACTGATGTGAGAGCGACTTCGGTGGCTTCTAGTTTTATTCAATTTCTTTCACCATGCAGTAATCTCAAACACATGCTTTGAGAAACACGTGCACACACACAGACAGACAAGCACTTTCACCAGGCAACTAAATTTCTGTAAGTAGTATTTCTCAAATTCCCGAGGAATTTGTGTAACTGGATAAATACAGTACGCTCTGGTTCTGGTCTGTATTTCCTGGTCTGAATAAAAAAAAAAAATACCCTCACTTCTTAGAAAAGCGATTCACTCTCCAGTTGTAACCAGCAGCAGCCTGACAACGTCAAAAATATTTGCTTAGCTCTATAATACCCCAACCGCAGTGTTTATCAGCATCTGTTTAATGTGCTGTTTCTGGCTTGATTTGACTTGACACTGATTTCACCTCAGAGGTCTACCTGTTGAGATGTGTTTCTGGATGCAAATATATCAGTGTCGGATCACCTGTATGCCAAAAATAATCATAAAAATTGCTTCATTTTCTTGAAAATGTATCTCTCTGTATTCAGACAGGAAACAGATTTTGCTGAAGTGGGAATAAAAAGTATTTGAATATATGGAAACGACTCTGGCGCACACACACACACAGCACACACACGAACCTCAAACCTCCTCTCAAAGCTCTGGAACTCCTTCAGCCTCTCCTGGAAGCCCTCAGCCAGGGCTCCACCTGTTGGATGAAATGATCACATTGTGTGTAAATAAAAGTGCTTTCGATTATTGCACAAATACACAATTTGCATCAGCACAGAGACCTTATCCTACATCAGGTGTGAAATACATAACTGTTTATTGACTTATTTAATCTTTTGTTTTTTTTTAATCTTTTTAAAAAATCCTTTTTAGGCCTTTTGAATTTGGACCAGTTACACAAGAATATGGTTGTTTTTGCTGATAACAATTTGATTTTCTTATAAAATAGAATTCCTGAAATCTGTCTATGTAGAAAAGAATGGGATAATGTGATTTTTGCATCCAATTATTCCAAATGCTGTAGTGAAAAAAAACAACCAAAGAAAGTAATGACCAATGTAAGAAAAAAAAGAACCCACTTTAAACAACCTTTGTGACCATGAGTATAGATTTCTAAGTTTACGTGGTGTACTTGAATGTAACATGAAGTCCTTCTCAGTGCTCACACATGTCAAATTCATTCACCATTGGTTGCCCATATATCATTTCTGACTGACCAATCAGAGCACCCTTACCCTGATAAGTTAAAAAAGAAAAAAACAGTAAATTGAGGATACCTGAATATCATGTAAAGATTCTAGTTAATAGGAATTTGGTTTGATAAACAGCAACATTGGTTGTGAATGATATTAAACATAAAGATATGAACACTGTTTCTCCATCCTCCATAAATACAGCATCAGCAGCTACAAAATGTGAAGCTTCACCTGTTTCGGGCATGCCCTGTGCACGCTGCATTCGGGAGTTGAGCACCTCTTTGGCAGAGACGAAGAAAATGCGGTTGGGTGCCTGATCGCGGTCCACAACCTTTAGCTCCTCTACCAGGAAATTCACACAGCGGTCTGTGTGCTGCTTCCTCACCTGGAGGAAGACAAGTCACTTAGTCACTTAGGGTGCAAACAAAAAAAATCCGCAATGTGAATACATGGCTGAAAATTGTTCGTAAAAGTACTATTTTCATTGCAAAGAGTGTCGTTTAGGGTGTTCAGTTAAACAGATTTTTTTTCGACTTACTCCTAGTGGTATCTAGCCTGGCAGGTAAATTTGCTTTTATGTGCTAAGATTCCAAACTGACTTGTTTAATTCATTTTTGCAAAAGATCAAAGGCAATAAAATGTTAAGACTGCTGACGCACATCCTCCATGTATTCTGGTTCGTTTGCTGAGGCGTCCCAGCGGTTGTTGAGGATGAAGATGTTGGGCTTTGACAGACGTTCGTTCACTTTGTGGAAAAAGTGCTTTTCCTAGAAGAGTAAAGAGAGATCAATGAGAGTAATGTTGAGTAATGAGTAATGTTTGCTAAAATCTGTGAAATTTAAAAAAAAAAAAAATAGTTTAAGTAAGTTTCTCTTTTTTTTCCTAAAACAACCCCATGAAATGTAGGCAGTCTGACTTCAGGTGAAATAATAACTTGCTAACAAACAGACATCACTCTGGGTGAAGACCAAGAGTCAACACGCAAAATATGTTGCTTTTGACACAAGAAAAATGTAACCTCTGGTGATTCAAATTCAGCACCTACAGGAGCACTTTGATTCTGGTGTTGTCTGCTTCATTTTCACCGTTGCAACATGGATAGAAATGTTTGCGGTTTGCAAACCCAGTCAGATTTCAGGCATGACAGATTTTTTGCTTCTCGATAATCTTTCATTATTTGCATAATGCCTGGGTTCATTTCCATTGAATAGCAGAGAGGGGAAAGTGTGTTTGCTTTCCCTTTAAGAAGGGCTGCTGCTGGGTTAAGGAGCTCTGTGATTGACTGTGCCCGGCTTCACATTGCATGAATGCCTGAGCCGAGAGAAACAAGAGTGGGGCCCCTGTGGCTGGATATAAACACAGGCAGCCTCATTCTCCGCTCTGCAATCAGCTCAGCAGAGAAAACATCCACACTGACCCGTTAAGTACACACAAGTGGCTGACATAACTGAAAACTTACTTTGCTAGCTAGTATGGTGTGTTATTATTAGTTAAACCAATTTAAATGAGTGACACAAAGTTGTTTTACAGCCAGTTATGATTCCAAACACAAGTTATTTTATAACTATAAACTGCAAATGAAAGCGCAGTTGTGTTCTTGTCATTAATCCATAGTTAATCCCTGATGCAGACTGACAACAATGACCAAACTGAACTACGAACATAATGTAATTTCCACAGGATAAGGGCAGACATGAGCTTCATAAGGCTTAGAGACATTACCGTGTTCATAAGTGTGGATTCAGAGTTGGCCACCAGCACAAACACATCAGCATCCAGGCAAAACTTGTCAATCCAGCTGTCCAGTTGGGATGTAACATCTGTCCTGGACTGTGGAGTGGAGGAGAGGGTCAAGAGATCAAATGCATGACAAAATAAAAATTATTATTATTATTATTAAAGTATTATGTCCATTTGAGGCTGATTTTTTTCTGCACACTACTTTGCCTAATCGGTGTAAATACAATTTAATGTTCTAGAAACCATCAAACTGATATTTACAAACTTGTCCATGTGTTTAATGGATCCTGTTACCTGTCTACAAGCACCAGGTCATCTCGGAGCAGAGCACACTTGGTCTTTGGCCAAAACACACGGACGAGACAGCCAGCGTCCAGACTCTCATCCATGTGCAGTGCATGAGCCAGCTGGTTTACAGTCTACCAAAGAGACATTAACATTATGGCTGTTTATGGGCAAGAATCTGGCAATACAATACATATCACAAAACAGGGGTTATGATTCAATATATTGCCATACTGTAAGCAAGGTGATATATTGCTATTTTTTAGTCCAATTTTTGGAGAACTGTGACAGTATAAAGAATACACCACCACATGCATAAAATCTGAGTTAAAAGTTTACTTTTTAGTACAATCAGAACAGAGAAGATTGATAACAACACTGCTGTCAAGCAGTCGGCGGTTTAAACACAACGCAAAATGAACCACTGCCATGAAGCTTTGAAGTGTATTATGATTATTTGTGTTATTAACTTCCAATATTGTAAATATTACCTACTGATATATTACAATTGGATTTTTTTTTGCTGTAATTGTAATAATTATGATTTTTGTGTGTGATTGAGCCCCAGTGAAAATTCTGAGCAAAAGGCTGTTTCTTTAATTACTTTTTATAATATATAACATTTTGTAATTTCTTTTTTTTAAACACTGAAAGTAAGGTTTCCATACTTAGACACTAAAGATGGATGAAGCATTACCCACTTAATTATTTCACTTGGGTTGTGTAGTTCACAGTATAAACCAAAATGGTAATAATTTAACAGTGAATTATTATGTTTTGTTGTTTTCTTTTACTTGAAATGTATTATGCTACCAGGATTCCTATACTAACAACTGACATTAACCTTGTCATAACATTAACGGCTATTAAAGTTAATTTCACTAGAAAATCTGACTTAATCTAAGATACTCCAGACTATATCATGTATTGTAAATGCACTAGAAAGATTAATGAAAAAATATTAGAGGACAACAGACAGTCAGGTTAAAACTGATGAAGCTGCTTGTTGTGTTGAACCAATGTCAACTTCATTCAGTTCAGTGGGTTAAAGTTAAGAGTGGGTGAAGTCTCCCACATCAGGCTGCACTTCAGACACCTGACACCACCGTGGATATCACACATAACCTGAGTCTGTTTACATGGCTGTAGGTTCAGATACCATTTGCTTGGTTTGGGAGACCAATAGGCAAATGTAATTTCTTACTAGCAGCCAGTAAAGCCTAAAGCAAGTACTTATTTTAGTACAGTTTCCTTCCTGCCAGATTACCAAGGTATAGTACTGCATAACTACCCAAGAGTGTTTATAACTGTTTAATTACCCTTTACATAATTACACTTTACACCACTCTACAAGCTTTTTAGGCATTTTATGAATGCATTTGATGTAGAAAAATAAACTATTGCTTATAAAACAATTTTATGCTACCTGTAAAAGAATCAGTACAAAGATATAAGCGTGACTCTGTTATCAGCATGAGGAATAAACCTTATCAGGTTGTATCCTCAACAGTGTGATCCCTCCGAGTACAACAGATATAACAACAAAGGCAACAAAACAAATCTCATCATCCTGCCAGTCTGACAACACCACATGATCAAGAGATGAATGTGAGTAAATGCGACATCACCGCTTAGATTTCCAATCATAGTATCAGTGTAATTGGGTGACAACTGGTTGAAGGCAACAGATGGTCTGATTAGTGAACATGGACACATTCTGGTGTGTGTGGTGTGTGTCCCCTTATCCCCATTTCCTTGAATAAAAGTACAAAGAAGTTCTCAATAGTTGAGAACAAGCTGCTCAAAGCAGATCCCACCTGTCAAAAATGTGTAAATATATGAATGGGAGACAAATTGGTGCTTGTAAAAGACAGTGTTAATTAAACACTCCTTGCAAAATGCTTATTAAATGAAACTTACCTTGATGCTTTTCTCCTCATCAGAGCCCTCCGTCTTGAGGTAGGCCTTGTCTTCATCAGTGCCCTCCACACTCAGGAAGCAGTTAGTTGTGTGGCCAATCCCGCTGGGCAACACACGGTCCCTCAGCATAGCGTTGACAACAGTGCTTTTACCATTACTGGTCCTAAATACAAACAAAACAGTCATTGGCTGAGTGTGGAACCAAATAATTTGCACATCATCAATCTAACCTCAAAATGGACAAATATAAAGTCCTAAGATGTTATATCGTAATACTTAGACTGTTGCAACATAAATATGTGGTTTTTAGCAGGTCAGACTGAGGTGATAATGCAGTTTCCTGGAACTGTGAATGTATTCAGTGTAAACAAGTTCAAGAAAGTGTATTCTACTTAATTTCTGAATCATGTGAGGGAAATATCTGGGTTTCTTCTGTCACACCCACTATTGTGTTTTGGATTTAGAGCCTTTCCAGTGCACCAGCACAGATGCAGAGCATTACATGTTTCAATTAACATCAGTATAAACTTAACTTAACTATGCGGAACAGGTTTGAACAATAGAGAATGAATGTGGTGACTGACAAATGTCACTTCAAGAACACTAGTCTTATTTAAGGAAAATAAAAATGAAAGCAAAACTGTAACCTGAATAACGTGGGTAAGGACTAATTTAACCTACACATCTTTGCACATCAAAATCATGTCAGTAAAAGTTGCTCTTATGGGAAAAACATTTGAGAATCACATCAGAATTCTTTACAACAGAACGTAAAATTCAGATGTTTGTGCTGATGTTCTTACCTGCCAAAAAAGGCCACTTTCATGTGTCTACGTGCCAGCACTTCCTTTATGACAGCAAGTTTGTCAGCGTACGCCTGAATCTCCAACTTTTGATCTTGACTTGCAATGTTCTCCAAAGCTTTGTTCCCACATGTTTCTATCCAACACACACAGAGACAATACAACACTTCCTTAATGATCCAGACAAAGAGCTGACCGCAGATGATAAACATCATGTTCATGTATTAGTTTCACTTTAACATAAAAGGATCCAGCAGCTCTTAGTGTTACTAATGTGTTATCATATATGCTTTCCAATAAAATATGATACAATATACTTTATAGTCCCTGCAGGAAAACTGGTTGGTATTTTTTCTAAATCGTTCAGCCCTTCTCTCTAGTACAGCCTGGTAGAATAACATGGTCCTCTGATCCACCCCACACACCCTGAGTCTGCTTAAAAAGTATAATCCCGGCTAAAACTACAAACTTTCACTTGTACTTGTAGGAGCAGACCTGATTGATTGGTTTATCCTGTATGAACCCTGGACTATGACCCCCCACTGACCCAGGGTCCACAATCATCTCCTCTCATACCACCCTCCACTCAGAGTTGACTGACATTATAAACAGATTCTCACCTTCTACAAACTCTGACGTCTCTTTCACATAGTCCAGCAGTCGTTCAAACACATCGCTGATCGTCTTCTTGGCTACAACGAAGTGTTTCAGAGGAGAGAAGTCCCCCCGAGCTGAGTCTGACCGTGTGAGTGGAGGGGCTGCAGCCATCGTGTTCAATCTAAACACACACACAGAGAGAGAGACAGACAGAGGGGTCAAAAAGGGCAACCGCTGCCATGTCAGTGGACATTAACAATACAGCTACCAGTATGGTCACGGTGTCAAACTGTTTAGATCAAGCTGATTCTGAGTCTGAAGTTATTCAACTTTTCAGACAGGTTAGCTAACACACACACTGTGGAAGTTATCGAACTGAATGAAGAGATGGAAGTTAGCAGCGGCATCGATCAGCGGCGACTTCGATAAGTTACACAGAATATCAATACAGGTAAAGGTAGACACACGTGTTTGACTGCTCCCAACTAGTTATGACTCATGTATAAAAATGTTAAAACGACTGGACGCATGCGGCTGCCAGTCAAGCTAACAGATTAACGTTAAGCTAAGTTAGCTAACGTGGTGAATTAGCATCAGCACGGCTAGCTAACTAGCGGTGTTGTTTCCTTACCACAGTCCGGAGAAATACAGTGTCTTCTTCTCATAACATAAACAATATTGATCCACGGCGACAGGATAGGCAATCTTTTCCCTCGCTGAAAGATTACTTGCTGTCGGGCTGGCTAACCTTCTGTTTGTATCCTGACATGGCACCAGTGTCAAATGTGTCGCAACGGGAGAACGGCTTCCGGGATGCATTTCAAAATAAAAGCCCCAAAATTTTAGACCAGTTAATGCTGACTGCATACGCTTTAAATAGCTGTGGTTGTTGTATTTAAAACTAAACTGATTGACCCTTGCTTATTTTGAATTTACTTGGCACCTATTTTTTACAGGGTATATTATTTATTGCTATTTTATTCTTATGAGAGCAACCATTGTTTACTGGAAGTTTCCTCATTACAGTCAACTGCAGTCAGTCTTCACTTGCGTAGTGGCCATTAGTCCATGAATTATTGAGAAAAAACAAAATACAGTAGTTTTTACCCCAGTCTTACATAGGATAGAAAGAATCTCAAAGGAATAGATAATATGCTGTAGAATTTATCCATTTTACATGTCTGTAAATAACTGACAGTTTATGTGAAAATAAACACAAACAAACAGGCAATTGCTTCTAATAAAGCAGTACAATAGAAAACAATATAGTTCAAATATTTTCTACAGGCCCAAAAGGTGTAGGCAGACCTAAGCTATGTCAGCTTTTTAAATGCACAACTTGTTGGATGTCAGTAGTAATATTTGACAATTCTCTTACACTGCCCCTACCATACTAATGCCAACATGTCACTCTGATCAAGGTCAAAATAAAGTAAAAAGGTAAAATTATAGGTGTAAATTACATTTGGTTAACTGAAATAAAAATAAAAACTAGACTTTAGAAAATAACTAATTGAAACAGTATTGTGTACTTACGAAACTAAGTAAAATAAAGTAAAAAATGTACAGCAACAGCTTTAATTTTAGTCTGTGTCAGTGTGGTCAAATTTGTCAACACAGCAAGCATGAGGAGGCATTCATGCATGTTTATTAAGACTGGCATGTCTACATTACTGTGTGTTGTGTTGTGTTTGTATTGTAAATACTTATTCTAAACTACCCACTGCCCCCTGAATGTGTAGTAGTAGTAGCAGTAATAATAATAATAATAATAATAATAATAATAATAATAATAATAATAATACGAAGAAGAAGAAGAAGAAGAAGAAACTTATTCTAAAAAGAAACATTTTTAATCAATAAAATCTAATCTGAAAAGAACAGACCCACTCTGGAAACTTAAAAACAAAATAAAAATAAAAACTAATGAAAAAAATACAAAACTATTATAACTCTCATTCTGATAATATAGTTTTATAGTTTTCAATGTTTCAAATATTTTGTTTTATTTACAAAGTGTACTACACATGATCCACTCCATCCGTGCTTCTCTAACTGACATACTGTGATATGATTTTTCACAGTTCACGCTTCCATGTCTTCTTTTAATTTTGAAACTAAAAGTATCTAACTTCCTGTTCTGTTCAGATTTAGTGTCGCGACCTTGACGCGGTATCCAACCTGCGCTCTACGACAAGGGGGGCGGAGACAAGTGACGAAAAAATTGGCAGTCAGCAGCCAATCAACGGGCAAAGAATGCATCCAACCCCTGAGATCTCCTTTATTGTAGCTGACAGTCCAGTTAATATCAGCAAGGGCATAATTAGTCATACACAGGACAGATTTACTGCATAAAAAGCATGAAAAATAATATCAGGAATGATAGTAAATACAGTAATATTGCTACAATTATGCATAATAGAATGAGAAGACAGAACTGAGTAAGAACGTCACCTACAACTGGGCCTTTCACAAATTAAGCTGAATTTATGTCCAACCTCCCTCTCAAGAAATTATTTAAAACTAAATGTTATATATTTCTATGTCAAAAGTTAAATAAATTACAATGCTATTTCAAATATTTATCCATAAATTAGCCATTAAATTAATAAGAAACATGCAAGTTAAGTTTAAATATCCCCGTGAAAGTGATGGTTTTTGACAGCAAAACATGTTGTGTGTGAAAGTGCATTATTTGTTCAACCCCGTTATTTGTTGCAACCCTCTTAAGCAAAGATCAACCCTGTTAATCATTTTTAATGAAAATTGTATTTGCTTTTCACACACGCATAACTTTTATGTAACAATGTTATAACTTGAAGTGTTCTTTACACTTTATATTGGGAGACTGAAAATGATTACACTCAACATTTACAGCTAAAAAAAACAGAAAAAATTGATGCAAAAATATGTTGCAATATAATTTTAAATATTCAGAAACCTACTTAAACATTAGGTTGCAAAAATGGTGCACATGTCAGGATAAAAACAGCTTTCAAAATATTTTTGTTTGATGACCTGGTGTGGTCAAATAATAGTTTCTGAAGGTTAAATATCTTCTTTCTTTATGACTTTATTGAAATTAACCTAAAAACAAAGCTTAAAAAAAATTCAGATCCAGTTTCAGCTGCACTGGTGCAAAGCTGTAGAGCTGCATCGTCTATTCAATTAATCGATTAGTTGTCGACTATTAAATGAATCACCAACTATTTTGATTATCGATTAATTGTTTGGAGTCTTTTTTCAAGAAAAAAATTGTCAAAGTTCTCTGATTTGAGCTTCTCAAAAGTGAAAAACCTCTGGTTTCTTTACTCCTCTATGACAGTCAACTGAGTTGTGGACAAAACATGATATTGTCCCCTCAGGCTTTGGGAAACTGATCAACATTTTTCGCCATTTTCTGACATTTTATGGACCAAACAACTTATTAATCATTAGTTACAGTCCTAGAAAGGTCCTGTGCAGGGCAGGGGACTGAAGTTTCTCACATGGATGTTTATTGTTGTGCAAGACATCTTTTAATCCAGTTAGAGAGATTTTTTTTTTTTTTACTCTCTCTAGAGTTCATGAAAAATAATTAGATTCATATGTTAAATTTTGAGGACACACAAGTTGCATTAGGGAATACATGAACATGCACATCAGGTACTGCACTAATGTCACCTCTCATGGCCCAGAGATCAGACAGTATTTAAATTAAATCTATCATCTTCCATCATCATGTATGTGTTGCCTTTGCAACACATTATGTTGTTGCCACAATAACTCCTATTCAGAAGAGCAGCCTGTGAATGGAACAATACCAGAGAGGAAACGCCTCTGTGTGTGTGTGTGTGTGTGTGTGTGTGTGTGTGTGTGTGTGGTGTGCACGCATGTGACCTTAGCGACTGTGGCAAACTGTCATCAGTCAGAGCAGCGAACACTGAAATACCTGCACCAGGACCCCCAGCGTCTGGTTTGGCTTTGGGATATTTGTCAACCTTTTGTCATCTCAGAAACTTGGACTTGATATCTTTCTGTTTCTCTTTTCTTCCTGGATTTTTTTTTTTTTCTTTTATGGTTATGTGCGGATTTATGATGGAGAATTAAAATGGTGAGAAAGAAAAAGCTGCTGGTGTTTGAGTAAGTATTACAGCTGGATGCATTTACTTTGAGTGTTTGAGCCTCTGACGTGAATTCAGTTCCTCTTAAAGCCTTAATAAAATATTTAAAGTTTTAAGGACACTTTGAGGTGTCTATGACATTATTAAAATATTTTATAAGGTTTTCTTGCAGAATGTTTTGTATATATAGTAACAGTAGATGTTTATAGAGCAATATCATATGATGTATGACAAAATAATTACATAAAGTCCACAAAGAGTTATATTAGAGAATGTTTTAATGTTCGTGGCAGCCCACCAGTGCTGATGGAGTTTTGGTTTGGTAAAATAATATGTGGCTTTCTTTTTTCAGCGTGGCTCCAGCAGCATACATTAATGATGAGATGGATATACTCATTGCCCCCCTGGGCAGATATAGATTTCATCCTACCCATGTGTAACTTTAATCCAAACTAAACTTAAGTTCCTGTGTAATTAATTAAATTTGAATCATCTTGGTTATTACATTAGGTGATCCAAGGCATTTCATTAAAAACAAAATCACTATTAGAAGTTGTGAAACTGGTATAAATTCACATATTTGTGGGTGACGTGAAATAACCTGGGCTCAGTTATTTTTCTGTCAGCTTCCCCATTGTGTTGATGCTATTGTGGCAGCACAGGTGACACAAGAGCTGGCGTGTGTGTGTATTGTCTGCGTGTGAGCTGGTGTGTATTGTTTGTGTGTCTATGTATGAGCACCCTTTACAGTGAACCACCCTATCTAGCATTCTCTTTCTCTGGGAATTTAGTTTTGACTCCCGTCTTCCCACAAACTAAGTCAGAAAAATCAACAGATACAAACCATTTCTCCTATCTGAGATCCACATTCAGTGATCTGTTGGTGGGTTAAAAATAGTTTTGTTGTTAGTTTTTCCTATCTGTGTTTTCTTTTCTTTTTAGAATTTGTGGAAGCATGATGTGGGATGGATAAACAAGAACAAAACTCTACTGTAAGTTGACTGAAAGGTTGTTAGTATGAGCTGAAATGTAACAGAGTGTGTGTTATCATGATGGCCAAATGTTTATATCTCATGAGTATGAGTGACCCTGTTGACCTCCAAAAAGGGAAACGTGTGTGAGTCAGCAGTCATTTCAATAGTCTGATTATAGCTATGGATTATCATAATTTGGACAAGTAATCCAGCAACTCTCTGCTTGCACAATGTAGCATGACAATCCTTTTACAAGCTGATCGTCTATTTACTTCCTGTTAACACTGACACAAACGTCATCTGGAAGTTTGTTACTTCACAGTTAGCTTGGTAATATGTACCAAGGTAAATAATAGTTTTTATCGTTTGTTCTGTATGTTCTGTATGTTTTTGAGCATTTAAAAAAAAATCACCATAGCGTCTTAGTTGGCAATGTTAGCTCGCTAGCTAACATAATCATCTCCCTTCAAACTCGACAGAAACTAAACAAAATTCAACAAAAACATTAAGGCATGTCTTTTCAGTGGGGTGAAATAAACCCTCGAAGGTTTCAAAATATTTTGGCTGTTCCACGCTGTTTGTCTGATGTGCAATCATATTTTCACATTTAACTGTGAAATAATGTTTTTTTTTGTTTGTTTGTTTGTTTGTTTGTTTTTTTTTTTACCAAACCAGTGTTGGTGATTGTTGGATCAGTGGAAATGCGAGCCAAGACATTTATGTTGAGTTTTATTGTGTTTCTGTTAAGTTTGAATGAAGATGACAATGCTAGCTAGCTAGCTAATGTGGTAACAGTTTTCTAAAACACTGAGGTGATTATCAGGATGCACAAATACACTATGTACAAACTGAACAGTAAATACTACTAACAATATGTATCTAAAGTGAAAAGTGAAGGAACCTCTAAATATAATCACTAAGTTGTAAGTGAAGGTTTAACATTACTATGGCATTGACAGGAAGCAAACAGATGTGCAGCTAAAACTGATATATGTCACACTACATTGTGCAAGGAGAGAACTGTAGTTGGTTCAAAATGCTTAATGGAAACGTAAGATTTGAATTGATTTAAGTTTGAAAGGCCTGTCATGTTGCATCAGATTTTTCTTAACTATAGCATGAAATCATTTTATTTTTAGTAATATTATTCTCCACTTTGAATATGTTCAAGATGCCAAATATTCCATCATCTAAACATCCTTATTTTATAACCAAATGCCTCTTTTATAATAGACACATGAGGACCACTTCAAGCTGTGCATACGTTTCATGAGCGCAATTCATATGTAAAATAGTTGTGCACTGTATCTGTACCTCTCTGTCTCTGTGTGCAGATGGCCTCTAATGACCCTGACCTTCCTGACCCCTCTACTGGACCCCAGCCTGGTGACCTCATCGAGATCTTCAGACCAGCCTATCAGCACTGGGCTCTTTACCTGGGAGATGGTTACATCATCAACTTAACTCCTGTTGGTCAGTAGGAACCTCCGAGAGACGAGTGTAACCAGCCGGGCTGAGTTTAACATAAAGAAATGGTAGCCTAGACAACATTTTCACGAGTCTGCACATTAAAATACACTGGCCGACCTAATAGCAGGCCTATAATTACAGTGAAACGTAACCTCAGTGAATATGAAACGTGTCCCTCTCAGCCAGCTGTTAAATTTGACTGCCCCACCAAGCTAAGATCATTTAGACACCAGTGGTCAGATCAGATGAAGATGGATGTGAAGCACTTTGATGTCTTCATGCAGGCTATCTTCCTGCATAAAACTACAACCCCACCTCATAAAAATACCATTTGGTTGTGGTTTAACAGTGATGAAAGCCTACTCCTTTGTTATAGCCTCCCTCTCTCCCTGTGTTTCCTGTCCAGTTAAGGATAGAGCGCATCAGATACAACTTAATTATGGTCCATAAGATTTTAAATGGCAGAGAGGCTCCGAACATTACTTTGACATGTCTTTAAAGTTCAGACGATATTGAAAGTACTAAATTGTACAAGGCTTTAAGGTCAAACAGAGGCTGCTAGATTACAGTTCCACATCAGGACATGGACATTTTAATACACTGTACTTGGCAGGGATGGGGGGGGGGGGTTCTTTTATAATGTATTCTGACACAGTTACTAATTACTGGTACAAAAATGTAGTTAGTAACTTAATCCAAGTATCACATTATTATGGTAATGTAACTGATTACTTTCTGTTACTTTTAGATTACCTCAGCACAAAAAAATATGAAATAGTTTAGCCTAATGTGTTTTATCTTTGTTGTTAGGTTTATAGTTTGTCCAGCTATTCCTTCCTTTGTCCTGTGCAATTTATTTATTTATTCATTTATTTAAAGACAAAACGACACAAAATTTCCATGTTTTTTCAGCAGAGGCCATGGTAATGAACTGGCAACTGGTAAACTATGATTTCACTCAAGACCAGAGTGGTGTAGAGACTTAAGTGTTGTAATGTGTATGCACCTCACATGGTAAATTATCATTCTTTATTTTAAAATGTATTTTAAAATTGCAACCCTGCTAATAATCCCCTCTTTCACTAAAAGTATCTCATCTTATTACATCTTTTTTTTATCTAACTTTAATGGTAACAGTTACCTTTTTTAGTATCCACATTACATTACATACATGTAATCCATTACTCCTCAAGCCTGACAACTGGGTCTAGAACAGTTATATGGACATTGAACAGCTGGCGCCATCTTGCTGTGGCGAGGACAATCTGATCGAACATCACAGACCACGCTGGAAATAAGTTCTGGACTTTATCATGTTACCCCTGACAGTGTCATATACACTGCTATTCCTTTACTACTGTATTGTCATTATATATATATATATATGTATATATATATATATATATATATATATATATATATATGTATATATATATATATATATATATACACACACACACATATATATGTATATATATATATACATATATATGTGTGTGTGTATATATATATATATATATACATATTATATATATATATATAAACTAAACCCCTATCAAATAAACGTAACATAGTAATATTATTCTTCAGGAAAATGGTAGCTGTTTTGAATGAAGGACTTTTACTTGTAGGAAGAATTTTTACATTAAGTTGTATTGGTACATTTACTTATGTGGTTTGGTTTAAAGAAAACATGGGTATTATTCTATAACATGAAGAATTTAGACCCTCTGAGCTGGTCTCAAGGAGCGTACTGAACTGTCTCAGTTGTACATTCATTTTTAGATCATCATATACTCCTCCTACTGTGGGCAGTCATGTGAATACACTCCCATCATATTATTATAATATTGCCAATTATGACTGGCACACCAAAAGGCAAGACAAAATCTCAAAGAACACTTATATTCACATCATATTCATATAAAATAGCATCTAAGCAACCTAAGCAACAGAGGCAACCAGTACCAGTGTTATATCTTCATGTGGAAATCAATGTGTACTGATATGGTAAATTAAAAATTCCTTCATAACATTTTGTATAGTCGTATATTGTGATAATAATGTGTGGTTGTCACAAAATCCCCCAGCACACCGTTTCGGCACCACTGCAGAGCTTTTAGGCAAGAAGACTCATAGGCCTTTTCCACCAACATGGAACCTTAAATAACGACAGGAACTGTTCATCTGCAATGTTTGTTTTTTTTTCCTAAATCAGGTCCTAATCCTAATTACCGTGGCGACCAAACAGTTCAGATCAGAAGTGTCAGAAAGATCAGAAAGTTAGGAAGTTTCTGTAATATGACCCTAGATACAAGCCCCCAAAATATTCACTTCTGGGAAACACTTGTTGTACACGTCATTGGAGAAAATCTTGATTTTATGACACTGAGTCTCTCCTCTTCCTCTCCAGACGAGAGCCCAGCAGCAGCCATGTCCAGTGTGAAGTCCGTCTTCAGCCGGAAGGCAGTTGTGCGCATGCAGCTGCTGAAGGAGGTGGTGGGAAGCGACTCGTACCGTGTCAACAATAAGTACGACCACAACCACACGCCCCTGCCCACCTGTGAAATCATCCAGCGAGCGCAAGTCCTCATTGGCCAGGAGGTGTCTTATGACCTGCTGGGGAGCAACTGCGAGCACTTTGTTACCCTTCTGCGCTACGGGGAGGGGGTGTCAGAGCAGGTCTCTCAATGTTTATTTTGTTTCTGTCTCATGTGTCATCAGGGCAAAACATTCACTTTTCACTCAACACACCACAGTGAATGATGAGTTTCACATGTCACTACTGTCATATTACTTGTGAAGCATACTCAACAAAAATATAAACACAACAGTTTTGTTTTTGCTGCCATTTTTTTAAGAATTCATGTAAAAAATCTGAGACGACTTCTAAAGGTTTTTTTTTCTTCTTCTAAAATCCATGCTAGTGAATGCCTCTTCTTTGCCCAGATAACCCATTAATCTGACGGGTGTGGCATGTAGAGACGCTGATTAAACAGCATGATCGTTGGACAGGTCACAATAAAAGGTTATTCTAAAATGTGCAGTTTAATCCTGAAAAAAAGACATTTATTTGGCACTGAACTAGAGCTATTTCACATAGGACTACGGATGACTTTTTTTTTTCTCCAGGACAGCAAAGTCATGATCCGCTCTGCCTCTGATTGGCTTACCCTGACAATCTTACCCTAACCAACCCAACAAAGGCAACGAGTACAAGCCAATCAGAGGCAGACTAAGATGGGTCATGACTTTGCCCTCCGGGAACAAAATGTTATCTGTATGTTTATATTTTTGTTGAGCGTATTTGTGAAGTATGTTTTAGACCAGAGCAAGGCATTTTAAAGAGGATTTATTTGCCTCACTGGCAGATTAAAGCAAACTTTACCATAAAATAACTCTGAAGTTAACTTCATAAAGGCCATCTGTAATTATGTGGCTGTCAGTTTAACATGGCTGACTTCTGTAGGTCTGCACACTAGTCATAACTTAATGTAAAAATAGTGTACTAACCCCCTAACTGAAACACAAACACTGTTTCGAATCACATCAGATTCTGGTGTCAGGTATGTTTTCTTTCTTGCCAGCAGAAAGTGGTAGATCAGAGTTTACTCTTTCTTTTACTTGCAGAGGTTATATCCATTTTAGTTCTCATAGCTTTGGCAAAATTAGATAAACTATAACTTATCTGAAATTTCAAACCCTAAGGAGTAAATCTCATCAATGTCAGTGAGAAAGTAAGATGATGATGTCTAACGTTATATGTCATAGAGGCATGCAGGGAAAACCACTACATTACAACCAGAGATATGGATCATTGTTTTATTTTTATTTTTTTTAACCACCAAGTCATGAATAGCTTCTTCCTTTAAAATGAGTAATTGTACCATAATGTGAATTATATTTTGTTAAAATGGATTTGCTATCAAAAAAATTATCATTCAGGGGTTTATTTGATTATGAATGTGTCTTTTTTTTTAATCATTACAAAATTACCTCAACTTGTCAGTTAAATCAGTGTCAACTTATAACATTAAGGCAGCTTGGGCACAAAGTTAAAGCAGTTTGTTTGTTTGTTTGTTTTTTTGTTTTTTGTTTTTTTTACAGCATACAACGGTTTAGTGAGGAGTTCTTGGGTGGGAAAATATATCAAAACATCTGTATAAACCTCTCAAAAATCTTGCTGTCCATTCTTATGTTATTCTTATGTTTTAATAGATGCATGTGTTGTTTTGAGCCACCTCTCATAAGTTAACAGACATCTTTTTGTTATTAGTTGATGAACTACAATAATGTATGGTCTCTTTAATCTTTTTAATTATGCAGAACGGTAGATTACCACAGAGATTGTTTGTGCTTTATTCTGACCTCTCCTGTTCTTTCGTGGTAATCCACAGTGCACCTCCTCTTTGTCTCCACAGGCGACGCGGGCCATTGGGGCCATCAGTTTGGTGACGGCAGCAGCCAGTGCCTTCTCTGTCCTGGGACTGATCAACACCCGATCCAGAAACAGGCCTTTCTGACAGCTGTGTTCTTCACTGAAGGGTGTTATCTCCCACCATTCATGCGGCTGTGTTTGATAGGAAAATAAATAAAATATTAATAAAATGCAAATGAGTGTTTTTCTTGTTCAGTAAACTAGCCTCATAGAGTTTACAACCTAGATCCTCACAGCATGGTAGGAGTACCACCGACTGAAGCCAAGCTCCACCCAGTGGTAAATAAATTTCACATGATTATTCTAAATCTAATCACAGTACCACAGTACTGTAATTCTTAATACAGTAATAATCACAGTACAGTAATTGTCATTACAGTAATAATCGGCAGGATGTTCTCTGAGTAAGTGTCTGTTAATGAGTCATACAGTTGTGTATAGTCTGACTATGGCCGCTTTTTTCTGTCAAAATAGTATTTTTTTCAAAGTTTTCCACTGTGGCAGAGATGTTTGAATGCAAAATCACCTCCCTCTTTCATTCATTTAATCACCTTCTTGAAAAGCACTGCGATATTTATGCATGTCCAAAAACATGTTTCAAAAATAAAAATGCTAATAATGTTTCAAAGTAGGTGTGTTTCTCCCTCTGATCACAAATGTGAGATTTTCTTCTGTGCACGCATCTCTACACGAGTCCTGCAAACTGTTAGTTATTTGGTTTGTTTTCAGCACAGAGCAGAAGAGGTTGTGTGTAACAAACTGCTGTAAAAACCCCAACTGAGACACATATTCTGGATTTGATGTTTACATGTCCAAATAATGTTCGGAAAACCGGAATAATAGCTGCATATCCCACATTTCTTAATCAGAATATGCTCCATTCAGAATAACCAACCAGAATATGCTGTTTACGTAAACTTTATCAAATTCCATATTGTGGATATTAATGGAAAACTAGTGTGCGTGTAAACGTAGCCTCTGATGCACATCATTTAAGGCACTGGTCTTCAACAGGGGGTCTGTGACCCCCAGGGCATCTTCAGTTACCCAAATTTTTGTTTGATCTTCTTTCTTCAAAAATTTAATTTTGTCTGAAATTCTTTTTGAAAATACACATAATTTTTAAGAATGGGATATCTAAGGCTAAACAGAGATTTTCCAAACACAGATAGCAGTTTACTTTTACATACAGTCAGTCTTGGGTCACCCTTAAAATTACAATTTATTTGTCTTTGAAAAAATGCTAATTGTATTCAGTGTGTTTTGCCAAATGAGAATAAAAATTATTTTCCTTTATGCAAATTACATCTCCATTTATTTATAATGGATTCTGCAATTTATTATAAGACAAAGAACTTTTCTGTCTAACTTATCACAATTAGTGGACATATAAAGTTGATTATATGTTTTTGTTGAACCTCTAAAACCACACAGAGCGACCTGGAGCTGTTTTATGTTTTCTTCTCTCTCCCTGCAGATCAGAACAGGACGTGTGATTTAAGTGATTTATGTGATGCATGTAATTTCTTTCATTAAAAATTCAACAAAAACAAAAAGACAGCAGCAAGGAGGCATCTCCACCAAGGTAAAAAAAAAATTCCAGGCAGTTGACTAGAGATGAAACAGAGCTTAACTGTCACACGCAGCCGAGCCGCGACCTTTGTGGCGAGGTCAGGCTCCCAACAGTCGCTGGCCGGCCACAGGAGGCGCTGGCCGAGCTGCAGTGGTCGCAGCAAGGTCGGGTGCCCATGTGACATTTGGCGCACATTGCATCATTTAATACAAAGTTATAGCAATTTTGTGTTTCAGGTCAAGACATCAAAACGTGACTCCATGTCCACACTGTGTAACGCTCACCAAATCTTTAAATAACTTTTGATCACACAATAGACTCAATGGCACAAACTGATTTTGAAATCAATCAGATTCTTTCTGTGGGAGTTCATTAACATACGACATGCGTAAAATGCCAAAATTGACCACAAATTTAAAATGGCCCACTTCCTGTTGGGTTTAGCCTGTGGGTCCAAGAAACTTTTTTACACGTCTTTTTATTGTCATGTGTAGGGTGAGACGGTTATCAAACATGTGAAGTCTGGTGCAGATAGGATCATTTATACTGAAGTTAGAGCAATTTTTTGTTTCATGGCGAAGCATCAAAATTCTACACCATGCCAC